>CM040122.1:80469989-81780047 GCA_022559845.1 Amorphophallus konjac | reverse complement strand
GGCCTAAGCATTCAAGGCTTAGAATGGAGGACCCAGGGATCGGATCATCATTTATCAAAGCTAGACAGTCCAGGTAACCAAGAGATTGATGTCTCTGGTTCCTAAACAGCGTAAAGGTGCTCGACAGAAAACTCAGATTATATGCAGAGAATCAGCCATTGAGATAGGAGAGGGGAGAAGAGAATAGAACTCAGTAACCCATTAGATAGGGGTAGGAGCCCTATCTTCGTTCCTCTTCGAAGAACAGACTCATATGATCGGCTCTGAAACTCGAAGAGTCTAAACTATATTTTCTTTCAGACGAGGACTATGCACATAGAGAGACAGAGATCAGATGTCTTAATCAATCGGTGCCCAGACGAGCCATATCGATATTTCATTGCATTGCATGGAAAACTTACACTGATCGTGAAAGAGAAATGCAAGACAGAGAGGTAGAAGTCAAGGCCGGGACTCTCCGGCTACATTTGATAAATCAAGAAAAGACTCGCTAGATTACATCAAAGAAAAGAAAACATGGAGGAGGGGAGGGTGGAGCATTGACTCCTCTCCCTCCCCGGGCGGCCCACCTGGGGTTTCTCTTCTTCCTCTTCTCTTCTCTGGCAGCGGAGGCTCTCTCTCTCTCTCTTTTCCTATCTCCTTTTCTGGATGGGTTTCTTTTCTTTCTGGCTGTGTCTAATCTCTTTCTTTTTTTTTGCTCTCCTCCGTTTTCTCTCTTTTTGATCCAGAGAAAGGGGGGTTTTTATAACACCCCTTCTCCCCCTTATCGGCATGGGCATCTCGACGGGCTATTTTTGACCTCCCGGTGCGCCTTATTCGGAGGTGGTAGGCTCTCGGCGCATCACCTCTCGGCATGGCCTTATTGGGCTTTCGACACCGTACGGATGGGCCAGCCCATTTATGTCTCTTTGTATTTCATCTTTTCTTAAATGAACTCATCATTAAGCTTGAGCTGTAAGAGCCGCTTAATCTGTCCTTCATTTGTCGGCACCTCGAGCAAGTCAGGCTAGGTGAGGGCCCATTAATTGGTGAACTAGCATGGTTTCATCAGAATACTTCTGGGGGTTTTCATCGGTCAGTGGACCGCAGTTCTTCATCAGTAATGTCGTCTGAGTGACGACAATACCGGACATCAGCTTGGCCGGGGAAGGCTTCAGCTGGGTGACAGCTTCAGTAACGGACTTTCTGTAATCCCGGCTTTGCAGGAGTTCCTTGGATCTTCATTACTGATTCAATCTCATCTTTTGTCTCATCTCTATCTTTGGTTACATTTCCGGTGTCAACAGGACCCTGGTCTCAGGCTCCAGTTGAACCGGCTCTCCCCGTGGGTCTTCTACCCAGAGGGCAACGTTCCTCAGCGCCTTCCTCGGGCATCCCGACCCGAGCCTGAACTATGCCGGCACCTACCACGGGTCCTCGACCCAGGGGCATCACCACCCCAGCACTTCTAACGGCGTTGCTTTCCGGTGCAAGAGTGTCATCTCGAGCCTCGGCGACACTCTTATCGGCGCGGGCGAAGGCTTACACCTGAGTCACCCAGCCATCGACTCCTGATGCGAGTTACTTACCCGTGGGGCCGATCCCGACACTACGACTGACGGCTTCATGTTGCCGGTTGGTCCAGGTCATGTCTTCTTGGTCTACCATCTTGGGGCGGAGTCTTCCTCGGCTCCTCAGAAGAAGCGTCGCCATGGCCGCAGAGGCAGGTGACTCGCGCTACAACTAGCAACTCCGATAAGACGGTCCTTGTCGGTGACTTGCGGATCCATCTCGACGGGGGTAAACCAATTATACCCCAGGAATGAACTGTTCCCACCATCCCCACTTCCAATCGTTTTGACCTCTTGCGTCAAACATGAGAGGACGGGGCGAAGCTCAAAGGAGCGGGTCCCTCGACTGCAGCCTGGGGGCACCCACCGTAGCTAGACACGCGGCCTCCCAAGACAACTCGTCGGAAAAACGGTGACAACGGAGACCAGCAGCCTGACCTGAGGAGAATCTGGGTCACCCCAGAAGAAGCTCAAGCTGTTCGAAGGGCGCGTATTGCCAACCCCCTACGAGCACTCAGACGCGGCATCAGATGGGATGTGGCTGGCCTCATAGTAGCATCGTCTGACGATGCCCAGTCGTCCAATGTCCCCCGCGCAAGCAAGCGGAGGCAAAGGCGTGCCCATCCTCGGGCCATCCAGCAACCTGTCTAGGACTCTCCTCCAGCTAACATCGGGAATGAGCCCCCTCTGCAATTCACCTCGGTCTTTGATAGACTAGGGACGCCTGTTCGGCCCGAGCAACACCAGCGAAGGAAGCGGACGGCCCGGTTCATCAATGATGCGGTTCTAGTGTTCGCGTGCTACACCACCGGACACCAGCCGGACACCCAGTCTGACGACTTGAACCAGCCTCTGTCCAACTTCAGGAGGCCGCGCCACCCGTTTCCGTCGCCTCCTCTAACAGGTCATATCGGCACTTCTACCGGACCGCAGGCATCGGAACGTATGGAAGAAGTCCCGGTGGAAGACCGCGACCCTCCTATCAACGCAGAGCTGGTCAACAATGACCCTCCCGCAAACGAGGTTCAAGAAGTGACCCTCGACACTTTAGGAAGGAGAACCAGCATCTGAAGGCTCTCCTGCAGGACCTCCTCCAAGAGCGAGACCTTCATCCTCAGCAACCTGCTAGGCCTCAGGCCGAGGCACCGGTACCCCCGGTGGCCCGCGATGCCGCCAACGCCTCAGCGGCGATTGCCCGAACCCCGTTGGCAACTGGCTTTGGCACGCCCCTGGTTGAGACTCAACCACGAGCCTCCAACACGCCAGTGCCAGAAAATCTCTTGGTGCAACGCCAGATGATCGAGCGCATTGTCAAGACAAAGCTCGCCCAGTATGGTGAAGGGACGATCACGGTGGATCTCTACAGTGTACCCTAACCGCTCCACCACCAGCTGAAAAAGCTTCCCCTAGAATACTCCAAGCCCCCGAAGCTGCAAAAGTTTGATGGGCAGGGGTCGCCACATGAACACTTGGCCTACTATGTTATGGCCATGGGAAAGTTAGCGTTGGACGAATCATATCTCCTCCGCTACTTCGCCACTTCACTCACGGGGATGGCCTTCCAATGGTATTCCCGCCTGAAGCCCAACTCAGTCGTCGACTGGGCGGATCTCCAGAAGAAATTCCTCGATCGATTTTAGATGGCCGAGCGAAGGGTCTCCCTAGCCGAACTTTGTTCCCTTCGACAGAAAAAGGGCGAGGGCGCCCTCAACTTCATCAAGAAATGGCGAGACCTCAGCATGAGGTGTGTCAATCCGCCCGTTCAAGAGGACGCTATCACCATATGTCATCGAGGTCTGGCGGCTGAGGTCAGTGAAAAGCTTCTCGGCACCAATATCAAAGGCTTCGACCAACTCAATTCGACAGTCGCCGAAATAGAGATGTTCTTCACCGACAACCCGAGCTATACCGCAGCCAATGGTAAACAAGTGTGAGAACGCCAGCCCAGTAAGGAGGTGAACATCATAGAATTCACCCCTACCGCCAAGGCTAGTAAAGGGGCCGAGTCCAGCGGCTCTGACAAAAAGCCAGCATATAAGCTGGTTGTTCCCTCTTTCTCGGAGCGCATGAAGACACCCTTCTCCTTCAAGAAGGAACACACAGAGATGCTCTTCGACCTCTGTATGGCCCAGAAGATCATCGAGTTGCCCAAAATCCGCAAGCCGGATGAGGCTCTGAAGATCGACGATCCCAGTTACTGCATGTACCATCGCATGCTGGGTCATTCAATTGAAGATTGCTATGTCTTCAAGACTCAGGCATAGAAGCTGATCCGAGACGGTCTTGTCAAGATGAAGAGCGGTCTCGTCGATCCCCGCAAGCCACATACGTGGGCCAGGCCAGCTAAAGCAGCACGCGTGGCTCACCCCTCAGCCAATGTCATCCACATGATGGCCGCATTTTCTATTTCTGATGACGAGTCAGAGAAGCCCAGAGCCAATCGAAGGGAACGTTCGATCTGGTACCCGAGGTGGAGGCCCTGGCACGATCGGAGACCTCTCTCCTTCCCCAGGGAGAGAACCCGGCGACTCTTCGATATCCTCGTCGAGAGGGGGCAAATCATGCCCCGTGACTCGCCTCCTGGCTACACTCATTGGGATCATAGTCACCCCCAATACTGCCCCTTCCACGCCAGAATCTACCACCCGATCGAGTCCTGTGAGGAAGTCCAATACCTCATCCAGGAACAGATCCAATGGGAGCAGATCGATGCGGAAGGAAACTCCATGTCACTCGTCACGCTTCGGCAAGCTGTCAAAGAGACCCTGAGCATCGCCAGAGTGCGCCAGAGCGTCCAGACTCTCCTCAAGAGAATGGGCACGGGCTTCCTTACTAGCATCCTCCAGAATGGCTCGAGTTCCGGACTAACAACCAAGAGGCGCTCGAGCGACTGCGAAGGCGTAGAGAGCAGGATGCCAGTCAAGAGACGGAGCCGACCGACTTCTCGGTCAACGTCATTCATGCCCTACTCCTCCGGCCCCTTCGAGCTCTCAGACATCAACACCTAGCCAGCCACCCAGCTACTTCGGCCGAGCAGTGGCGGTCTTGGCGGGAGCTAAAGTCTCTCCCTTTTCCTGAAGAGACACTGCAGGCTCCTCCGGGTCCTTCTCGGCCGAGAGGACGTTCTGGTGGGTGAGATGACGACAAGCTCTTCAGCTCTTTCTCGTCCTCCTCCCGTCCTATCTCCGCCACCGGAGGAAGGGGCAGTCGCGGATAGGAAGGGAAAGCAAAAACAGGGTGAGTCCCCGCCTCAGTCTCAGTGTACCTCCTCAGCGGAGGGGCCGTCGGGTCTATCCCGCCTACCTGTTGACACAATTCGGAGTACAAATAAGACATCTTCGAGTCTTCAGCGGCTTCGCTTCAAGTGGCGGGCCCACTGCCAAAGGCTCCTTCATTCCGTACAGTTGGGATAACTGTGCAGAGCGACAATGTCCTAACACCGTCAGTCATCGCTAGGCCTAGCTCTCAGCACGGTTGCAAAGGCAAGGCTAAGGAGCAGGGTGACCAGTGCCCCTCTCTGTCCGCTTCTCAACATAAGCCGCCGCCACCGCGGTAAGGCATCAAACCGCGCATACGTCCCCCAACACCGGTTCCAATGTACCGGCTCAGCGGAAGACATCTTCATCGCCACCGCGGTTAAGGCATCAAACCGCGCACACGTCTTCGAACGCCAGCACCAGCCTACCGACTCCTCGTAGGCTCCCGTCGCCACCGCGGGTAAGGCACCAAACCGTGAACACGTCTTTGGACGCCGGTCCCAGCATTCCGGCATACCAGGAATTGCCGCTCGAGGTGATCGAGCAGGCGATCAATGCCACCTTCCAGATACAACAAGCGGAAGGTGCCTGGATTGAAATCAGGCGAGGAAGAGTCATCGACCTCGCCCTGCAAAGACATCAGCTCGGAGATATCCTCATCAGGATTTGTCAACTCCGGCCCCAGCACCTCTCCCTCCTACTCCCTTGGAGACGGCTATCGCCAAGAGACAAGAGAAAAATAGGAGGAAGAACCTTAGAAAGCGGCTCAAGAAACAAGCTAAACAAGCAACCGCCCTGCAATTCCCGGCCGAGCTAACGCGTCTCCAAAGGCTCCAGTGGCTCATTGATGACCTGGAGGAATACGTTCCTCCTCGTCCTATCGGGGCTCTCCCACTCGATAGCTACATCTCGTGGGAAGAGATGCAGAAACGAGCCCACCTCAGAAATTTGGGTCCAAGAAATGATCCAAAAGCTCAAGAACGGCGAAAGACTCGTGATCCCTGACGAGCTCTCCTTGTGCTATAAAGACAAGGATATCACCCCAGAGCAGCTATAAGAAATGCTCCAGCACTGCACCTGCAACATGGTGGCCATCCCACCTCCCGACAATATCAACGCTTCTCGGCGAGGCGAGCCAGTGGCCTTCCGAACAAGACAAAGAATTGTTGCCCCTCTTGGGCTACAGCCAGCTCCAGAACGCACCGGTCGTGGCCGAGGTCGTGGCCGGGGACGTGGCAGAGGTCGTGGGAGAATCCCCGAGCTACCCCTCTCTCCGTCTACTTTCGACCCGGAGCGAATTATCCTCTTTCGAGGAGAGGAACCAGCTCCCATTCCAGAAGTAGAAATTCGGGGAAGACCCGGCATCTTTGATCCTTCCGGCAGTAAAGAGGTTGTTGCCAGCCTTCCAGCCCTTGCACCAGTGCCGGCTTCCGTAGTAGAGCAAGCGGTACCGTCCGGCAAGGATGAGCCAACCCACCAATCACCCCCAGAAGAGCCATCATTGGCGTCCCTGTTCCAAGAGCCCGCTGGCGATCAAGGTCAATCTGATCCCGGTGATAAGGGCAAGGCAGTGCAACTTCCTGATGGGGAACAGCACGGTAGCTCGCAGAAGGTTCAACCTGAAATACTACCCTCTCTGGAGGATGCTCGAGCCCGAGCTGACCGGAAGGTCCTCCACCAGATGAAGCGCTTCCCCGCCAGCATCTCAATTTGGGATGCCATCGCTTGGAGTAAGGATCTAAGGGAGACCCTTATCAAAATACTCCAAGAGCCGGAAGTCTATGAAGCGCATGCCGCGGAAATGAAGGCGGCTGCCTATGGAGCCTTCGCAGCCACCATCACCTTCACGGAGAAAGACATGCTGCTTTCTCCTCCGTGCCACAACCGTCCTCTTTACATGAAGGGGAAAATCAATGGGCACGATGTGAACCGGATCCTAGTGGACGCTGGTGCCGCTGTCAACATCATGCCGCTCAAGACATTCAAGACTTTATATCTGACCCCATACCTCTAGAAGGTTCAAGCAGTCAAGATATCGGCTTCAACCAGAACACCGAGGACGTTCTCGGCCGAGTGGACGTCGATCTGGTGCTCGATGATTTCACCTCGAAGGCGACATTCTATATCATCAACTCCAACACGTCTTATAAGATGCTGCTGGGCAGACCCTGGCTCCATGAAAACTGGGTCGTCCCGTCAACTCTCCACCAATGCATCAAGTATGCCAAGGACGGAGAGCAACATAAGGTCTTCGCAGACCTGTCACCGTTTACACCAGTAGAATGCAACCTAGCCGACGCTGCGCTTTATTTCAAGGGGATTAGTCCGTACCCCGTGATCAAGAGCAAAAGCAACAGTTGGCTCTCAGAGGAAGACGATGATGATCTCTTCTCTATTGATGAGGAAAAGGCCAAACTTCACCGGATGCGCCTCAGCCCCAAGTCAACCCCAGATCGCCCTGAGAGGCACCAGATCGACTTCGAGGCGAATCTTATTAGCCAAGCTATTGGCAAGAGTATATGCTTGCCACCAGACTGCTTCCAGCTCCCGTGTGCATCCGAGGAGCACAACGTCGAGTCGCTGACAACATTCATTGTCACCTTCAAGCGACAACGCCGGAACAAGAAGAAGGCTAACAGGGGCAAACCCATTGTCTTCTACAAAGGAGACATGGTCCCTCAAGCCCCGCCAAATGATGACTTCGGCTGGTCCAGGCAAGTCGATGATACCCCTGAAGTAGCTTAGGTGTGGGGTGACCTGTCGCCGGATATTCAAGAAATGTGTTTGAAGCAACACATTCCCCTGTGGCAGACTCCTGCCCAACAAAGATACTTCCGTCGACTGTGGGACCCTTCCCAGGGTCGGGGGCAACCCCCGTCCTTTCATAAGGATACCAGGGGGCTTGGTTACGACCATGACCGGACTTCCGCGTCCACTACGCAGTTAACGTCGTAGGCTTGGCACTACCGGCCGACGACCAAACAAGAGTCGAAGCTAAATTCGACAGCTCCGGGGATGAGGGAGAGGAAATTCTGATTCCGATCTCCGCCAAGGCCAGAACCCCGGCCCAGGCCATCGGGGAACCTTCTTCGCCTCCCTGCCAAGACAAAGGGGCAGGAGAAGCTCCTACGGCTTCTCAGCCAGTCGAGGGACCCAGTACAATAAACCCGCCTGAGGGGGGGGATCTTGCTGGTCCTAGCTGCGAAAGATTGTCCGCTTCACCGAGCAACCTCGGGGAGACCTCAGCAGCTCCAGCTGACGACTGCTGGCCAAAAGCCGGCAGCCCAGATCAATCCCCGGTGGATTCCAGTGACAACCACTCTCCAGTCCCTTCAGCATCGACTGGTGGCTTCGAGAACCAAGAAATACACGAAGCCGACACCGATGGTGAGGATTTCATCGACCTCCAACCTGCTCCTCCCGAGCTGGAGGACGGCGGCCAGGCTACCGTCGATGATCTTGTGGAGATCAATCTGGGCGACGAGGAAGCCCCTCAGCCTACATTTGTCAGTGCTCTCCTCACCGAGGCAGAGAAGCAGGACTACAAGCAACTCCTGCTCGAGTTCAAAGATTGCTTCGCCTGGACCTACGAGGAGATGCCAGGGCTAGACCCCTCCGTAGCGGAGCCTGACCTAGCCATTTCTCCCTCAATTGCTCCGGTCAAGCAACCACAGCGGCGCATGCGCCATGAGCTGGAACTTCAAGTTTCGGCCGAGGTCCACAAAATGGCGGAGGTCGACTTCATCGAGCCGTGCATCTACCCGATCTGGCTTGCCAATATAGTTCCGGTCAAGAAGAAGAATGGTCAAGTCCGCATCTGCGTCGACTTCCGGGACCTCAACAAAGCCTGTCCGAAGGATGACTTCCCAGTTCCAATTACAGAAACGATGGTCGATATGACCACCGGTCATGAAGCCTTGTCTTTCATGGACGGGTCATCCGGTTATAATCAAATCCGGATGTCCCTCAAAGATAAGAACCATATAGCCTTCAGATCCCCCAAGGGGATTTTCAATTACAAACGCATGCCCTTTGGTTTGAAAAATGCTGGTGCTACTTACCAAAGGGCCATGACCAAAATATTCGACGAGATGCTGCACAACACCGTCGAATGCTATGTCGACGACCTCGTCGTCAAGACTAAAAGGCGTGAAGACCATCTGCGCGACCTTCGCCAAGTCTTCGAGCGTCTCCGGCAATATGGGCTCAAGATGAACCCCATGAAATGCGCCTTCGGCGTATCCAACGGTAAATTTATCAGCTTCGTCGTCAGGTACCGAGGAATCGAGGTGGATCCCAGCAAGATCAAAGCGATCCGGGAGCTTCCACCACCCAGCAACATCACCGAACTTAGGTCCTTCCAAGGGAGGCTAACCTATATTCGGAGGTTTATTTCTAACCTCTCCGGTCGATGCACGCCTTTCAGCAAGCTAATGAAGAAAGACGCCCCATTCACATGGGACTCGAAATGCCAGGCGAATTTCGAGCAAATCAAGGAGTACCTCCTTATTCCCCCAGTCCTGGGAGCACCAGTCAAGGGTAAACCCCTCATCCTTTACATTGCTGCCATGGACGCTTCGCTAGGAGCTCTGTTGGCGCAGATCAATGAAGAAGGTAAAGAGCAACCCCTCTATTACCTCAGCCGAAGTTAATCGGCGCCAAGTACTGCTACTCCCCCATGGAGAAGGTATGCTTGGCATTGGTGTTCGCAGTCAAGAAGTTGCGGCATTACCTCCTATCTCATCGAGTCGAGCTTATCTCCAAGCACGACCCTCTGAAGTATCTCCTTTGACGACCTGTTCTCTCAGGCAGATTGGGAAGGTGGGCTCTCCTACTGATGGAGTATGACATTACCTATGTCCCCAGGAAAGCAATCAAGGGACAGGGTATGGCTGAATTCTTGGCAGCCCATCCAGTGCCAGACGATTCACCCTTCAACTCGGAGCTCCCGGACGAGGAATCCCTTGCTATTCAATCGCAACAACCGGTTGAACAGAGCGGAGATGTCTTGCATTACTGGCAGCAAAGCGCTCTCACAACCACTATTGCTCAATCACAACAACCGGTTGAACAAAGCGGAGATGGCTTGCATTATTGGCAACCAAGCGCTCTCACAGCCAGTGTACCTTGCTGGGAGCTCTACTTCGACGGTGCTTCCCGAGGGATCACCAGGAGCAACCAGGATCCAGCCACTACGGCAGGTGCCGGCATAGTCTTCCTGACTCTTCAGGGCAGAGTTTTGTACAACTCCTGTGCCCTCATGAAGTCCCTAACCAACAATGAAGCCGAATATGAAGCTCTACTCATTGGGCTCCAGATGGCTCTCCACATGGGAATTAAATGTCTCAAAGCCTACGGGGACTCCCAGCTGATAATCCGGTAGGTCCTCGGCATCTATGACATGCGGAAGCCAGAGTTGGTTCCCTATCACACCGCCGTCACCAGATTAACCCAGAAGTTCTATTTCTTCGAAATAGATCACATCCCCAGGAGCAGCAACGCTCAGGTGGACGCCTTGGCCAAATTGGCCGCGGCCATCAAGCTCCCGCCTGAGGGTGAGGTCGACATCGTCATCAAGCACCGAAGACTGATGCCGAGCTCACTCGAAGGCAACACCGGTCTCACCATTTACGAGGTCCACGACCTTGACCAAAGCACACCTCCAGAAGAAGATGATTGGCATGTGCCAATCATCAAATTCAAGAAAGGGTGGCTCCCCCTGACCGAGCTCAAAGAGTCCAGCTACTCCGCCGAGCAACCTCTTACGAGTTGATTGGCGACTCCCTGTATCGGCTCTGTCCACGAGAAGGACAAGTCAATTCTCCTGAGATGTGTCTCCCTCGCTGAAGCTTGAGCCGTCATGCAGGAGGTTCACTCCGGGTTGTGCAGTGCACACCAGGCTGGAGACCGAATGAAGCACAACATCAAGCTCAAAGGCTTCTACTGGCCAACCATGTACGAGGATTGCATCCAGTATGCCCGTACATGCCATCAATGCCAAGCCTTTGGCCCAGTACCCAGAAGACCTCCCAATCCACTGCGTCCTACAGCCCCCACTTGGCCATTCGCTGAGTGGGGCATGGACATCGCGGGGCCTTTCCCGCCATCTTCCAAGGGCCATAAATACATCTTGGCCGCCACTGACCATTTCTCTCGTTGGGCGGAGGCTCTACCCTTGCGAGAGGTCACCGGCGAAGTCGTTGCCAGATTCATCCGGCACAACATCATATACCGATTCGGTACTCCCAGTCGCATAGTGTCCGACAACGAGACACCCTTCAAGAATAAGGCCATATACCAGTTAGCGGCCAAATTCCACATCGACTGGAGAACTTCTTCGGTCTACAACCCTCAGGCTAACGGTTTAGCGGAAGCCTTCAATAAAACCCTCTGTAAGCTCCTGGCTAAGATGGTTAGCCACAGGAAGCGCGACTGGGATGAAAAGGTATTTGAAGCGTTATGGGCCTATCAGACGGTCTACAAAACCCCCACGGGGTGCTCGCCGTTCTCCCTTGCTTACGGGACAGAAGCAATTATCCCCATCGAAATCCAGTTAGCCTCTTATCGTGTGGCAATCCACACCGGCCTTGCCGGCTCTGATGAAGACGAGTACCGAAGAAGGCTAGAAGAGCTCGCCGATCTAGAAGGCAAGCGACTCGAAGTCTACAAACACCTGCAAGTGTACCAGGCTCGCATGGCCCGGGCCTACGATAAGCTAGTCAAACAGTGAGCTTTCAAGCTAGGTGACCTCGTCATGATCAAGGAAAAAGAGGTCATGGCAGGGCCCTCCAGTGCAAAACTTGATGGGGACATCGCTTACCACTTCTCACTTCTCCACGGGACCGGATGATTGCCATTATGTTTAGCTTGATTTCCGAAGTCTAGCTATGTATTTTTTATCTTTCCTTGAGTCATTTTGATGTACTTATCTTTATTTTGAGTCATGGTCCTAAGTCGTCACATTATCTATCTAAGTATGTTAGGCTAGGAAGTCGTTTGGGCCCAATTAGATGGGCCTGGCCCATGGGCAACCTCTTCTTTCCTCAACCCCCTTGCTTATTTGCTTTTAGTAGTTTATCCAAGGACTTTTTGTAAATGTTGGGATTCCTATAAATAGGACCCCAACTCCACTTGAGTTCAGTAATGAAGTATTAAGCAAAATTTGAGCCATTGAGTGCATCTCTCCTCTCTCTCTAAGTCTCTCTCTCTCTCTCTCTCCTAGGGGCGAACCCCCTCTCTCTCCTCTCTCTCTCTCTCTCTCTCTAAATTCGGAATTCCCCTCTCTCCTCACCTCTTGCCACCTCACTTGCCACCTAGGCAAGCCTTTTCACCTCCCAAGACTCCCATTACTTCACCATTAACCACTCCACCTCCCCAAGCACCCTTTCACCTTCCCAAGGCATCCCTCCCCCTTCCCTAAGCAACCTTCCACCTCCCAAGAGCCCTTTCCCCTTCCCTAGAACCCCTTTCACCTCCCAAGGTCGTCCACCACCTTCCCCTCCCTCCTAGGGTCGACCCCTCCACCCCATTCCACCTCCCATTGCTTGGCCGACCACCTCCTTCCCCTCCCTCCTTGCTAGTCTGCAGGTAGCAGAACTGGGTACGTGTTGCAGAAGCTGCCCCGAGTTCATACGACAACGTCTGAGGGCGTGGCATACCATTCTGGAAAGGCCTCCCTGTCCTCTTTACAGGCAAGGTAGAAGCTCTTCGATCCGAGTCTGTGGCCACCCGTGAGAGTCGATCTCCTCCGACAGCATCAAGAACCAGTTGCAGCGCAACAGATTCCGACCAGAAGCTGCACCACGGCCAACAGAGACAGATTCAGGCTACGGCTTCTTCTTCGCAAACCTTCCTCCCCCTGTCCCCGACCAGGAGCAAGAAGCGGAAGTTCGTTCGGCATCCAGAACCTCGAGTTCTGATTTTCTTCCTCAGGTCACGCAAAGCTGCCTTCCCCTGCCTGCTACGACCTGCCAGCACTCAGAGGCGTCCCCCGGGTCACCCTGACCTCCGGCGACCTCCCCGTCAGTTTTTCTGAGAAGAAGGCTTAACCCCGGTTCCAGGACTTCAAACGGATCGAGAATCAGAGTTCGGGAGCCCAGGGTACAGCCCCTGCTACTCACTGCATCAATTCTGAAGCTGCCAAGCACAGATCCCTGCGTCCTGTTCAACCCTCCACCGCGACTGGCAAACGACAGCAGACGAATTTGTTAAAAATCAGAGGGGTCCCCGTTCCTGTTACGAAGCCACCCCATCAAGTTTCGTCACCGGCAAAATTCTGTAGGAGGAGCTACGACCGCAACAGCGACCGCCTGTCCTCTTGCACAGCAATCAAGTGGATACCCGACGGCTTCCGTACCATCTCCTTTCGGCAAATTTCCCCGCCCGCCTGGCCGGCTTAGCGCCCCTCCCTGCGAGGAGGTAGTGTTTGATGTAATTATGATTACCCCACCCCTAGTTCAACCCTCCTGCGTGGGGTGTAGTTCATGTAACTAGCAGCCCAAGCTTCATCGGCGCAGTGTGTGGGGATCACACTTCCCCGCTCGCCCACGTCTCCAAACGGGGTTGGTTTCTTCAAACCAACCAGGTGAGCTCTAAAACTTTGCTCCATTTATATTAGTGTCTGTTTGTTTAATATCCGTAGACATAGCTCCGTTGCGCAAGAGAGTGAGTGCCCGTTCCCGGAGCCATCATCATTGAGTGGTCACCGTGGTCATCGTGAGAGAGTGGGACCTTGTGCCCCAAGTGGCACCGGCCAGCCCCAAAGTGTGGGCCACGTACCCTCGGGAGGATAACACTAGCCCTGCTGGCACTCTACCAGTTAGGGTCTTGATCCATCACCTCCTTCTAGCATCATATAGTTACCCGGGGCTTGCGAGTGTGCGACGGCGTTTCGGTCTCAATTTATCATTTTACTTGCTATGTGATTGTGAATGCGGATTAGGTCCGAGGTTTGCGTTTGCTTGCTGCATACCCTATACTTGTGTCACATCAAATTGGTATCAGAGCAAGTTCTAGACTTGTCTCTACTAAGTCTTGTCCTAGGGCGCATAAGCTTTTAGAGTCTTCATTGGGCCACCCCGTGCATCATCATGTATACTCCCCATTGGTCAAGTCCCCCCAACATGGCCTTCCACAAGGATCCGATTGACCCTCTCCTCATGGACATCATCCTAGAAGGGGACCTTAGTTTTGATGGATCTAATCCCAATGCCTACCTAAAATGGGAGACTACCATGGATAAACACTTTGATAGGACTTGGATCTATGGACATGCTAGAGTCCGCAGGGCCACGGGGTGTCTTCGGGGACAAGCCAAGAAGATGTGGGAACACAAAGAGAGGTTTAGAAGAGTTTGGGGGCAAGAGCCCATTCACTCATGGGATGACATGAAAAAGGAACTTAGGAAGACCTACGCTCCCCGACCCGACCACTCCTACCATGAGGACTACAACCCGAAGAACACTCCCACTACCCCGTTTCCGCCCAGTCTATCTAGAACCTCCACTAGGACCAACACTCCACCACCCAAAAGACCCCAAGATTCGCTAGAAGAACTAAGGATTGAGTTTAAGGAGATCTTCACCTCCCTCAGGGATCAAACTCCACCACCCCAAATAAGTCCAACTTACACCACCCCATCGCCAAAAGGCCTTCCCATTTCCTTAGAGAGCAAGACCCCTACACCACAAAGGGATGAGATTGAGGTTGAGGAATATGAGGCCTCCCCCGAATGGGAAGAAGAATATGAATCACAAAACCATGGGTTAGGCCAAGAAGTTCCCATCCCAAGAGGAGAAAGCATCATGGCTCACTCCACCCACACCATTCCAACCCATGTGGACCCCATGTCCACTTCCCCTAGGCCCATGATGGCCACCACCCTCCCTCCCAAAACTGATCAACCCAGTCCGTCTCAACCCATCCATCTTCCACTACCAACCCCTATCCAACCCCAACCTAGGCCTCCACTTCTCCCCTTACCGACCCCAAACCAAGTTCCCCTTTACCTCCCACCCCGGGGGTACCACACACCTACCCTCATCACTCCACCTTCAAAGGACCATCCCACCTCCTTGGGAGAGGAACCCATGACTCCCACACCCGACATCATAGTGGTGGACACCCTAGAACCGCTCCACACCTTGGAGGAAACCCTTGCCCAAACCAAGGGAAGAACTTCACCTTTTACACCACCCTCTCTAAATAGGAGTGAACTCGTCATAAGTGAGCCCCTGGCTAAATGGCTAGAGGAAAGTCCGGTTCACCCTATCCTGCCCCATGTCAACCCTCCCATGGAACAACACCTCCCCATACTACCCTTCTCCACCTATCACACTACCATCCAATCCTCTTACCAAGTGGAAACTCTAGGAGACCTCCTAAAAGGCCTCACATGGCAAGTAGAGTTGACGGCTATGTTGAACCCTATGGTCGACCAACCCATGAGCCTTGGTCTTCTACACCCATGTGTTGGGTCTTTCACTTCGGTCTGCACGGTTGGTTGCTACACCAGCGACCTCCTTCTCTTTCTTCCCACACCCGATGAGCCCGAGGCCATCCTTAAATTGGAGCTCCTCATTTCAGGGAGAAAACCCAATCATCCTTTCAAGGCTGACCCACCCACCAACAACTTTTGCCCAAAAATCTCAATAGAGGTGAATGACCCCCACCCACATGTGGACCTTGAGTTTCTAAGTGGCCCATACCATGACACATTCGATCCCTTCCTATACCCACCCACCATACCCAACACCATCATTTTCCTACCACAACCTACCATTTTAAGCCAAGACTACCTCTCCCAAGACCATGAGGACCAAGAGTTCTCTCCCCTAGATGACCCATTCCATCCCTCCCAATGGAAGCCAAAGAACCCATGGGACCTAGTCTCATTACCCACCCCCACCCACCTTTTCCTACCCTCACACACCATGACAAACCTAACCCACCCATTCCAAAACTTAGCCCACACCATAGGAGCCATGACCAAGGGTGACATCCACCTAGGAAGTGAGGAATCTACCCATCCGAAGATGTCCACTTTCTGGGACCCCTTTGATCCCCATGAGTGGAAACCCCCAAATCTCACAGATAGGACCATCTTGATAGGAATCCATGTGTCACAATCTTTTACATCATGTGGTCAGGCTAGTCACCTCATTTGTGTCACTCACGCACTAGGACTGATGCATGATAGGTTTACATCTGGGTGTCTAGGCCCCCCCTTTGCAGTCAACCATGTTAGGGATCACTCACAAGTCAGAACCCCATTTGAATATCCAGGACCCCCGGCATCAAACACTCCTTTACATGATAGTCTCATCTATGGATGTCCCGGTCCCCCTAGGTCCATCAGAGTCTACATAACACCATTACATGATATGTCCCTATTTGGTTGTCCAGGACCCCCTTTATCCACTAGTGAACCAACATCCACAAGGTTGCATGAGGAAATCCGCAAACGCATTAACAAAAGCAATGAGGTTTATAAAAAGACGGCCGATTCCCACCGCCGCCGCCAGGAGTTTCACGTAGGTGATTATGTGATGGTACGAACTGAGAGGCTTTCCCCTGGGAATGTCTCCAAGCTGAGGTCGCGTGGATCAGGCCCCTTCCAGGTCCTAAAGAGGATTCGCACGAACGCTTACGTGTTGGACCTCCCCGAGTAAGTCTCACATTCAATGTGGCTGACTTGGTGCCATATAGGGGTCCCACGGTGACACCTAGTGAGAATGTTGAGCCTGTTCTACTTCTTGAGAGAGTCACTACCCATAAGAGAGTTCCACCCACCCAGAGGGGCCAACGTGAGCAATTGGAGCGGATATTAAATGAACAGGTTACTGCCGTCTGGAGCAAAGGGATGGGCACTACCTTGCTTGGTGGAAAGGACCAGCTACCTTTGGTGGACTTGAGAGCAACCTCGCTATGGCTTCCTCCGCATACGATGGATTTTTACTCGACAGAGTCGAGTTCTCTGCAGCCCGGGAGTATGATGGGGACATCGCTTACCACTTCTCACTTCTCCACGGGACCGGATGATTGCCATTATGTTTAGCTTGATTTCCGAAGTCTAGCTATGTATTTTTTATCTTTCCTTGAGTCATTTTGATGTACTTATCTTTATTTTGAGTCATGGTCCTAAGTCGTCACATTATCTATCTAAGTATGTTAGGCTAGGAAGTCGTTTGGGCCCAATTAGATGGGCCTGGCCCATGGGCAACCTCTTCTTTCCTCAACCCCCTTGCTTATTTGCTTTTAGTAGTTTATCCAAGGACTTTTTGTAAATGTTGGGATTCCTATAAATAGGACCCCAACTCCACTTGAGTTCAGTAATGAAGTATTAAGCAAAATTTGAGCCATTGAGTGCATCTCTCCTCTCTCTCTAAGTCTCTCTCTCTCTCTCTCCTAGGGGCGAACCCCCTCTCTCTCCTCTCTCTCTCTCTCTCTCTCTAAATTCGGAATTCCCCTCTCTCCTCACCTCTTGCCACCTCACTTGCCACCTAGGCAAGCCTTTTCACCTCCCAAGACTCCCATTACTTCACCATTAACCACTCCACCTCCCCAAGCACCCTTTCACCTTCCCAAGGCATCCCTCCCCCTTCCCTAAGCAACCTTCCACCTCCCAAGAGCCCTTTCCCCTTCCCTAGAACCCCTTTCACCTCCCAAGGTCGTCCACCACCTTCCCCTCCCTCCTAGGGTCGACCCCTCCACCCCATTCCACCTCCCATTGCTTGGCCGACCACCTCCTTCCCCTCCCTCCTTGCTAGTCTGCAGGTAGCAGAACTGGGTACGTGTTGCAGAAGCTGCCCCGAGTTCATACGACAACGTCTGAGGGCGTGGCATACCATTCTGGAAAGGCCTCCCTGTCCTCTTTACAGGCGAGGTAGAAGCTCTTCGATCCGAGTCTGTGGCCACCCGTGAGAGTCGATCTCCTCCGACAGCATCAAGAACCAGTTGCAGCGCAACAGATTCCGACCAGAAGCTGCACCACGGCCAACAGAGACAGATTCAGGCTACGGCTTCTTCTTCGCAAACCTTCCTCCCCCTGTCCCCGACCAGGAGCAAGAAGCGGAAGTTCGTTCGGCATCCGGAACCTCGAGTTCTGATTTTCTTCCTCAGGTCACGCAAAGCTGCCTTCCCCTGCCTGCTACGACCTGCCAGCACTCAGAGGCGTCCCCCGGGTCACCCTGACCTCCGGCGACCTCCCCGTCAGTTTTTCTGAGAAGAAGGCTTAACCCCGGTTCCAGGACTTCAAACGGATCGAGAATCAGAGTTCGGGAGCCCAGGGTACAGCCCCTGCTACTCACTGCATCAATTCTGAAGCTGCCAAGCACAGATCCCTGCGTCCTGTTCAACCCTCCACCGCGACCGGCAAACGACAGCAGACGAATTTGTTAAAAATCAGAGGGGTCCCCGTTCCTGTTACGAAGCCACCCCATCAAGTTTCGTCACCGGCAAAATTCTGTAGGAGGAGCTACGACCGCAACAGCGACCGCCTGTCCTCTTGCACAGCAATCGAGTGGATACCCGACGGCTTCCGTACCATCTCCTTTCGGCAAATTTCCCCGCCCGCCTGGCCGGCTTAGCGCCCCTCCCTGCGAGGAGGTAGTGTTTGATGTAATTATGATTACCCCACCCCTAGTTCAACCCTCCTGCGTGGGGTGTAGTTCATGTAACTAGCAGCCCAAGCTTCATCGGCGCAGTGTGTGGGGATCACACTTCCCCGCTCGCCCACGTCTCCAAACGGGGTTGGTTTCTTCAAACCAACCAGGTGAGCTCTAAAACTTTGCTCCATTTATATTAGTGTCTGTTTGTTTAATATCCGTAGACATAGCTCCGTTGCGCAAGAGAGTGAGTGCCCGTTCCCGGAGCCATCATCATTGAGTGGTCACCGTGGTCATCGTGAGAGAGTGGGACCTTGTGCCCCAAGTGGCACCGGCCAGCCCCAAAGTGTGGGCCACGTACCCTCGGGAGGATAACACTAGCCCTGCTGGCACTCTACCAGTTAGGGTCTTGATCCATCACCTCCTTCTAGCATCATATAGTTACCCGGGGCTTGCGAGTGTGCGACGGCGTTTCGGTCTCAATTTATCATTTTACTTGCTATGTGATTGTGAATGCGGATTAGGTCCGAGGTTTGCGTTTGCTTGCTGCATACCCTATACTTGTGTCACATCAAAACTACAGCCAAATTGGTAAGGTCCATACATCATCCAGAACGTCTATGAGGGTGGGGCCTACACGGTTGTTGATTACAAAGGTCACAGACCGTTCCTGCCTCTCAACGGCAAACCATGAAGCTGTATTATGCACCGGAACACGAGTTCGCGCGCCAGCCAGACTAAGGTGCATGTCCCAGCTACCACTAATAAGGTCGGTCCTCCCTCGTGAAGGATCTAACCGGCCAATCCTCCCAGTCTATAATTCCCAGTCAACCAGCCAGCTCAGCTCCTCGGAACCGCTGTCGAGTATCCGCGGGGGCTGATTTCCTGCCCTCGTTCCCGTCGCTATGGGAGCACGAGCACTTCTGCACCAGCACCAGTCTGGCCGCCAGGCTCTCAGGTAAGTCAAAAAAAATGGGGTTAAAAATAGAGATGCCCGGCAGACCTAGTCATCCTCACCACAATGGGGTGGCTGGGGGCAAAAGGCCAACAGCCCGGCTGAGGTGGAAACCCGAAAGGGCGCCTCAGGTTAAATCGGGAAACCCCTCGACGTGAAAACCCGCAAGGGCGCATCGGAAAAAGCTAAAGGGGGTCGACTCTAGCGAAAACCCAGAAGGGCAATAGAGCCGATAATGAGAAAATCTTCTTCTCCCTACCAGTCAGAAATGGCCTTTCGCCTATTCCTTGGCGGGCCGTTAGATTCACCCAGAACCAGCCTCCAATACACTTGCATTGCTACGGTGCAAACCCTTCAATCCCCAGTCAACCTTGCATTATTCATGCTCAGCTGGGCCAACCTTTGGCCCTTACCTCAACATCACAGCTCAACCAGTCCCTGTAACAGTCGAACTTCCAGTCACCGTCTCGGTAAACCTATATCCCGATGCATTTCGAGACATTTATCATTCTCCGCCCTTACATCCCACATACCCTACAAATCCAGAGCCTTCCAGTTCATCATCATCCCAGTTTCCCCCATACAATCTCAGATCCACTAATCACAACTCCAGTCATATCTTGCAATGACAAACTGGCTCTTCGCCACCATGGCTCGAGGATTTCTAAAAAAGAAAACCCTTGTTGACAGCCAAGCAATATTCGGCTATCCACACCTTCCAGCCTCAGGTTATGTCCCCTAACAGCAACATGCTATGGACGGCAGTCTAAAAAAAATGTATATAAAAAAATGGGGTTAAAATAGAGATACCTCGGTGACCTCAGTCAACTCTCTCTACGAGACGACTGGGGGCAAAAATTGCCACCAACCCAGCTGAGGTGAAAACCCGAAAGGGCGCCTCAGGCAAAATCAGGTAACCCCTCAGTGTGAAAACCCGCAAGGGCGCACCGAAAAAAGCTAAAGGGGGCCAGCTCTGGCGAAAACCCGCAAGGGCAGTAGAGCTGGTAAAGAGAAAAAAAAAGAAACTCTCTCCCTCTCTACTCCTCACTGATGAAAGCCGTCAACTGTGAAATCCCACCGACGGCGACCTCAGCATCACTCCACAACACCGGTGGCCACTACGCCCCCGAGGGTCGGCCCTTGCCAATTCTAGCTCCAGTAGTTGGCTATACACCCCCACGGTTAGCTGACCAGCTCCAGTCCCGGCTACAACGCCTTCACAGGCCAGCCGCCAGCTTCCAGTTCCAGTTCCTGGCTACAACGCCTTCACAGGCTAGCCACCAGCTTCCAGTTCCAGCTTCCAATTCCATTTCTTGGCTACAACGCCTTCACAGGCCAGCCGCCAGCTTCCAATTCTAGTTCTCGGCTACAACGCCTTCACAGGCCAGCCGCCAGCTTCCAATTCCAGTTTACGGCTACAACGCCTTCATAGGCCAGCCGCCAGCTTCCGATCCCAGTTTACGACTACAACGCCTTCACAGGCCAGCCGCCAGCTTCCAACTCCAGTTTTTGGCTATAACGCCTTCACAAGCCAGCCGCCAGCCTCCAGTCTCAGCATCTCGGCTACAACGCCTTCACAGGCCATCCGCCAACCACCAGTCCCAGTACTCCGGCTATAACGCCCTCATAGGCCCAGCCGCCAGGTTTCAACTCCATCATCGGATACGACGCCCTTGCAAGCTAGTCTCCCAACCTCCAGTTCCAGTCTTGGCTACAATGCCTTCTCAGGCTAGCCATCTGACTCAGTTCCAGTTCCCAACCATTGCACCTTTCTAGGTCACCCAGCTGGCTTCAGCTCCAGTCCCGGCTTCACTTCCCAGCCCCTCTCCCAGTTCCAGTCTTGGTGGCCATGCCCGCCTAGGCCGTCTAGCTAGCTCAATCCCAGTTTCCCAGACACATACGAATTCCATTTTTTGGCTAATGGTATAATGCTAGCCAATGCTCCACCAGCCAGCTCAGGGTCAATATACCCTCCAGAATAACCTCTGCAACTCTAGACCACGTGGACTGTCCCGTCCTTGTGGTCCCACGCTGGTACCATAGTACGTGGGCTTTTACCCCCCAGGAGGGGTGGCCCCCACATAGCCTTTCTTTCCCCTACTACCCCGAACTCAACCTCCAGTTTTTAATACCGAGTTACTTAAACTCGGTTCCTGTTACCACTCATGACGATGCATCGTAGAACAAGCAAGCACGACTAACAGTAAGTGGTCGTCAGTTCACGCACATCATTCCATTCCATCGAAGAAGGGAACAACCTAGTAAGCAAAGGATCTGGGGTTTGTTATTAATACTCTGCAAAGGGAGCCCAAGACATGCCTTTGGGGTAACAAAATTGATGCGGGACGGACACGCGACTCGACTCCAAATGGATATGCGACCCTCAGACTCTAAGCAAGCTCACGATCGCCCCTAATGAGGGAAGCGTACGGACGTGCATGGTTGAGAAACCAGTAGTGAGCTAGGGTGGTCAACTCACAAATTCGTGCCCGGATCGAATCACGGGACAGTCTCGCTCTCTCTCGTAGCAGCGGTGATATAAAAAGTATAGCGAGCTACGATCCTAGCATGTTCTCAGCAGTGGCATAAAGAAATAAATACGAAATGAAGCAAATATCGAGATGGGAGGGACTACGATACCTCCACGCTATCGGGCGTGGGGAAGACTCCTCGGCCGAGCTCGTACTCTAGGAACAGTAAATACATAATAATTACAGCAAGCCAAATTACTGCCCACTCCACGTAGGGAGGTAAAGGGTGACACAGTGGGGCTCGGAAGTAGCGGTTTCGGGTTGACGGGCCACTTCTTGTGCTGCTTCGGTGGCACATGTACTTACGACCGTGGGGCCCACCTGATGGTCAGTGGGGCCGCGTGGGACCAGGGTGGTACCGCTGTGGTGGGGACGCCTGAAGGACGCTCACTCGATATGCACAAGCTGCTGTGGGAACGAGGCTAGTGGTGGAACACTCCGGGGTGGGGTCACTCTCAAGGGGAGGAGGCGGCTCGAAAACTCACTAGGAATTACTGCTGGGTCCCTGTAGGTGACTAGATCCGGGGCATAGATGTAGAGATGATCCCATACTCACCCCTCACTCATATGGGACTGACATCAACAAGCTTGCACAAGACACATGCAGACTCCGACAGACCACAAACCACACAAATAAGAAACTGACTCATGCATGACTCTAGACAAACCTATTGTTAGTCTGACCCGTACATGGGTGATGGCGGACCAGGACACCCGAATGTGTGCCATGCATGCATTTGACGTAATCGGAGGTTGACGTCATGGGGAACTCCTAGACATCCTACGAGGCACCAATCATGGACATTGGGCTTGGATGTGGGAAGTCCGGGAGGTTCGGGTGGTTTAGATGGACCGGGGAAACCAAAGTCGTCATTACCCACAAATGATGGTTCAGACCTATGGCTATGTGGAGGTTGCTTGGCCCGAGTGGAAAAGGCGTGATAGTGAACTTCGCGGAGGAAGTGGAGTGAAGATGGTAGCTCGGGAGGTTTACTAGTGAAGGGGTAAAAAGGGTCAAAGAAGGTATGACCCAATGAGATGGATTCCCACATGACATGGTCCCATGTGTAGAAGTCTTGAAGGTGTGGATGGTCACCTTCATGCATTGTGGCGGGTCGGACGGTGATCGTAGGTAAGAAGTATGATTCCTCCCTCGGACAAAAGGGTATGAATTCGGGCTCGTCCGGCAAGGGAAGGAATAAGCGAATCTCCGTGGTGATACAACCCACGGTGCACACGGAGGTAATGGATCCAAAGGCCAAATGGGTGAAGCTAAGACTAGTGGGCTGGTCGAAGCCTCGGGCCAATGAGTGTGTCAACTTCCATTACGAGCCTAATCCCATAATAAGGTCACCCAATGTATCAACATGGTGACTAGACCGAAAGGTAGTGTGGTAGGAGTTGACGGGCACTAGAGGGAAGGTGGGGTCCATGGATGGGTAAAAAAGTGGGACCAAGCCATCTTTGAGCCAACTAAGAAGTGGCTCGGCTATAAAAAGCGTACCCGTGAGAAACACGGGTGGCTCGGGCTTTGGTGGCTCCAAATGAGAGGGCTCCGAAATAAGATCGAAAGGTGAGGGTGATGGTAATGGAGCTCTCATGGGAGGGGAAGGATTTCCCAACTGGGGTGGGGGTCCGACCGGATCGAGACTCGGCTGGGAGGTAGATGCTCGCCGAAGGGCGGCATCGACTTGCCGTATGGCAGCATCAAACCGAGACTCAAATGGCTCGACCTCTAGAGCGACCTTATAGGAATCCCCCAAAGTTTTTACGTGGCGGCAAAATAATTCAAATTGGAAGTGAAGTCGCGAACCTTTCCAGAACTGAGCTCCGGCCTCGATGTTATCCAGCCCGACTTCACATCTTAACCGGTACACTTCGAAGTCCCTAATGTACTCGGACACGGACAGGTTGCCTTGGTCGAGCCTAAGGTATGGGTTGACCATAGTTGCCAAAAGATGGGAACGGATCCCTAGGAATGGTCATGCAAGGCCATTTTTTTGTTTTTTTTGTTTTATAAGCAAAATGTTATGCCAACTCATGCAAGCACCTAGACACGACTTAGAATGCGATGCAAATGCAAAGTTGAAATGAGACTCGACTACACACCTAGACACGACCAAGATTTGGTACATGGCGGAGTTAATCGATCCAAAGATCACTCGCGCAAGTAAATCACCTCTCCGATAGGCATAACCTAACGATCGGGCGACACCTTTTTATATACCGAACAATGGTATGCGGATGCAACCTTAGACATGACTAGACGTAAATGACACTTTTTTTTATTTTTAAACACCCTAGACTCAACTAGCGCTCTGATACCAAACTGATGTTGGACGGACACGCGACTCGACTCCAAATGGATATGCGACCCTCGGACTCTAAGCAAGCTCGCGATCGCCCCTAACGAGGGAAGTGTACGGATGTGCACGGTTGAGAAATCGGTAGTGAGCTAGGGTGGTCAACTCACAAATTCGTGCCCGGATCGGATCACGGGACAGTCTCGCTCTCTCTCACAGCAGCGGTGATATAAAAAGTATAGCGAGCTATGATCCTAGCATGCTCTCTAGCAACGGCATAAAGAAATAAATACGAAATGAAGCAAATGCCGAGATGGGAGAGAATACGATACCTCCACGCTATCGGGCGTGGGGAAGACTTCTCGGCCGAACTCGTACTCCCGGAACAGTAAATACAAAATAATTACAGCAAGACAAATTACTGCCCACTCCACGTAGGGAGGTAAAGGGTGACACAGTGGGGCCCAGGAGTAGCGGTTTCGGGTTGACGGGCCGCTTCTTGTGTTGCTTCGGCGGCACATGTACTCACGACCGTGGGGCCCACGTGATGGTTAGTGGGGCCGCGTGAGACCAGGGTGGTACCGCTGTGGTGGGGACGCCTGGAAGGACGCTCCCTGGGACGGCGGTACCCTGGTTCGCCAGTCGGAGGCCGGGCAGCTCCGATCTTCACTCGTCGGAGTTGCTGCCCACAGATCTGAACTCTGTTTCAGACCTACGCGTCCTGACAAAAACTGATGCTGCGATTAGCCCCGACGTCGGATCAACGCACAAGAGGTACCGATGGAAAGCTAACTCAAAATACTTCGATCTATGACCATAGAAAGAAATTTTAATTTCCAGTTGATGGCCTTTGTCAAATATTCAAGCTTCTGGTTCATAGGATCTGAAAACTCAAGGCAGAAGTGCTTTTTCCTAAGAGTTGGAATTGACCATATTGTAGACCTCCGATTCAGCTGTTGAGCTCTTCATGAAAGTGGTAGATGCCGAAGAGATGAAAACGGGGATATATTTTATGAAAGGTTTGATGGAGATTTGACTGGGGACAATGATTTTATAGGACTGGATGGTCGGATCTAGACAGCAGAGATAGAACAGAACTTGGGATCTGAAGTGAATTTTTAGAAAATATGAATGAAATTTTAAATTCACAATAAAATTTGTGGATGGTGGACAGAACTTCCAATAAATTTGGAGATTCAAAAAAAAAATCAAAAAGTTGGTCGAAAGGGGGAAACTCAGAGTGGCTGTAACACTGGACAGACTGCAGACAGAACTAATTGATTGGAATGCACGAAAATTGAAAAATATAAAACGGGAGATGGAATTTTTTGCAATTTTTATGAGATGTGGTGATGACCTCGAGAACTCACCCTGAAAATATCAGCTCCAGATGATGTAGGAGTTGAGAGCTAAAATTCTTAGAGTAAACCTCTATCCAGTAAAATAGAACCTGGACAGCACTTCGAAAGCGGCTTCGCGGTGGCTCGATGGTGGCACGAACGGCGGCGACGGAAGCAGAGATAGAAATCAGAGATAGAGGGGCTAAGATATAAGGGTTCTATACCCTGAAATGCTGAAGGAGGAGGAAGGAACCAGAGGGAGAGAGAGGAGGGGCGCACCAAGCTCCTTGAACAATGCAATATTTTTTTCTCATTAATTCCCATTAATTCTAACAAAATGTGGAAATACAAGTATTTATATAAAATGGAAAATGACTCAAATTGCCCTCAGATCTAGGGTTGGAAGGGGCACTAAGGGGATAGGAGAAAATATTTCTCCCATGTGGTCAAAACGCATTAAACAAATTCTAATCAAACTAAATTAACTTGCCTAATAAGACAAAATAGAGGGTGCCCCCCTTCATGGGCCATTAGAAGAGAATATGGGCCAAGGCCACATGCTTGGCCCATGAACCCATTGTTACACTATGGACCTTCCAATCTAGATAGCCCATGAGAGGGAAAGCCCAATTGGGCCTTATGTGATGTAAAGGTCCATAATGAAGGTCTTAAGTCCAATATGAACAAACCCCCCTTAATGGACCTAACAAATGAAAGCCACTAATGGATTCTACATGGAATGTGGCCCAATGGCTTATTAAAAGTCTTACAAAGGAGCCCAAATGAAAAAAACCCAAACAAACACACTAATACAAGCCCATACACACTAATACAAGCCAATACACACTAATGCAATCCATTAGCCTTTGATGCCCCCATCAAAAATCCATACACTCCAGACATCAAAAAGAAAAAAAGGGGGGAGATACAATTAGGGCTCTGGCTCAGTTCCCTCTAGCGCCGCAAGGTGACAGTCTGCCGCTGCAAGCTCCGCCTCCAAGGTGGACAAGAGTTGGGCACTGGCTTCGGCTGTGGTCTCAGCCGCCTGCCACTCAGCCCGGATGCTCTCGGCGACTGTCTGCCACTCCTCCCAGGCCTTCCTCAAGGCCTCGGCCTGGCTCTCCACCTCCTTTAGCTGTGCGGCTCGCTCCTGAGATGCTGACGCAGTCACTTCAGCGTGACTCCTTTGCTCGACTACGGCTGACACAAGCAGAGCTCGCTACTCCCGCGCCTCCAGAATCGTCGCCAGCCTCTGAGCCTTCTGCGCTTGAACCTCGCGGAGCCGTAGGTACTCGGCCCAGATCCCAGCCAACCCTGACATCCAGAGCTTGCGCGGGAATCCGAGCGCGTGGTAGCCCTGGGTGCACTCCCGCAGCCGATGCCTTAGGTCCTCCGGAGAGGGAAGGGGCTCGCTCTGTGAGTAGCCTCACGCCTATTGGAGCAGGGCGGCACCTGCACTCGCCTCCAACAATGGCTCTGGTGGGGGGGCAAATGAAGGCCACTCGACCCCTAAATCTAGGGAGAGGTCTCCAGACGCAACCAGCACTCTAGTGGAACCTGCATAGTTTTGACAAACACCAACGGGAGTAAGTAGTATACAAATGGCTTCCTTCGACAAACAAGGTGAAAAACCTGAGAAAAAGAAGGAGATAAGTCTTGACTCCTTACCTGGAGCAAGCCCAGCTGTCCCTGTGGCATCACCTGTCGGGGTCGGGGAAGGCAACTGCACCTCCGCCTCCACGGCGTCACCTGCCGGGGTCGGAGAGGGCAATGACTCCTCCACCATCTGGTCATCTCCAGCAAGCATGGGTAGGACAAGGGACTCCTCCAGCCCGCCCTTACCAAGAGCCGACGCATGCTCTTCCCCAGGATCTGATGCTGCAAGTAACTCAAGAATGTCAGCACTCTGCCTTATAGAGCTAACAAGCACCAAATAAGGACGGAAAGGACCACTGCATACCTTTAGGAGGGGTCCCCGTCGGGACCTCCTTACTAGTAGAGGCCTTGGAGGATGAAGAGCTCAAGCTCGGACTCTCCCCTGTCTCCATCTCCGAGCCGCCGCCGTCTGAAGAGCTCGACGAGGTCCCCGATGAACTCCCCGAGGTGGCCGAACCAGAAGCTCCTGCAAGCCAACGTAGCAAACAAGATCATCACAAGACCCAGCTCTATATAAGGATGCCTCTCCAGCTAAGAGTCATAGATAGAAAACTCACCGGCCGGAGCACTCCCCTCTGAAACCTTTTCGATATCGACGATCTCCTCGTCACCCTCAGCAGGGGCCACTTCTGTGGGCCCCTCCTCCACCATCTCAGTCCCGTTGCGGGGTAGCTCACCCTCTTCTAGAGGTGAAGGTACACCTGTAAACAATACCAACATGACCTTATCCCTAGAAGACAATCAACACAAAGGGCTTAACAGGAATGACTAAGTCCCCATCTACATACCTGAGGGTCCCATGCTCGAGGACCCGACCAGCCCCACGGTGTAGGCCGACACCACAGCCGACAGGGAAGCTCGCTCCACCCCCACCAATAGCTGCGGCAACAAGCTAGACACTTCCTTGGTCGTGGGCGTCATTGAAGGACTCCTCCCCTCAGGCTCCCCCTCAAAGGAGGGAAGAGACACTGAAGGGCCGGTGCGGACCAGCTCCTGAATCATCTCCAGAGTAGCGGCTGGATCCTCACCTGACAAATGACATCATAAAGTCAGTCAGTATCGACATCCCCGTAACTCTACAATGGAAGGGCAATGCCCTCCGCAGTGATTCAGTGCTCACCCGAGCCATCCTGGGTCACACAAGGCTCCTACCCGTCAACGGAAGGGGGCACCTCGCCTTGCATCTCTGAAGAAGCGGTGGTCTCTGATGTCCCGGCCACCTCTGCATAACACCAGCAACGATGTCAACTCCCAGAATCAAATACAGCCATGAACGCAACATGCTCGGTTCCAGAATTATTTACCTGACTGAGCATCCTTTGAAGCCTTCCATGGCTCAAAATCAGGGAAGGTCTCGACATTAGGAGCAGTCTCATCCATCATACGAAGAAGCCCCTCCATATCTATCCCACAATCGCCCCCATCGTCAGGAAGTGGGTCGATCTCCGGGGGTGGCAAGAAGGCCACATCGGCCCCGGTCTCCAGTGGCGCTGTAAAAAGCAAATCCAATTACACAAGATTAGCCGGTCGTCAAGGCTGAATCAATACAAAGCAAGCAGGCGGGTATGGCACTTACTAAGAGCTGGCTCTGCCTCAATATGCTCCCTAGCAGCGAGTCCCCGAGAGGACTCACCAACATCCCTGACTCCGGTCTTCACCCGGGGGCGCTTCCTTCGGGGCTGAAGGGCCCCGTCACCATCCCCAGAAGATGTCCCTGTGGAGGGATGATCCCTGTCCACCACATAACCTGCCAATAAACACAACCACACGAGATCTCTCAGCCATATGCCCTAGAAAACAACAAAACAGGGCTAACAGGCTAATGAAGAGGTCTTACCTGAAGTCACAAAGGGGGTCAGTGGCAGAGGAACTAGCTGCTCTGGCTTCAAGCCCACAATCCGTGCGGCCTTCGTGACCGCCTCCTTCACGTCCCTCAGGGTGCAGGCGCACTCAATAAGGGACACGAGATCTGTGGGTCCAGTTGACCCAATGGCGTGGGCGATATGATGCCTCCAGTCATCAACCGCCGTATCTGCAAAGCTCCCCTCATGGAGCACTCGATCCAGCGAACCCCTCTGCTCGAACCCGCAGTCCGCCAGAAACTGGGTCCACCAAGTCCTCGACGTCTCGGATCAGGGGCTTCAGTGCCCCGTTGCCGCTCCGCCCCGTCGACAAAGAGCCTCAGCTCCCCCGGGGCGCCTGCTGCGCCCGCCTCTCAACCTCCCGACGGATCCGAGAAAGCGAGTCCGCAGGTACCTGTCATCTAGTGCGATGAGAGGTAGGTCCTCCCTCAAGAGACAGGTCTCCTTGGCTTTCTGGATCACCGAGGCCCTCTGTTGGTACTGATGACTATGCTTGAACCACCACCTGGCGTAGTGGACGTCAAATCGTCCCCTGCGTCCCGGCACAGGCGTCGGCAGTCGCTCCGACTGTCGGCGACAGTAAAAGTCCCACCACGCTACGGCTAGCAAGTGGGTGTCCCGACCTCTGTACTGACGACCCGCCAAAGGAAACTCCTGGTTCGGCGGGATCCCCTGGTCATACCCGAAGTTCCGAGCGAACCTGTGCGGGTAGTACGGCTCTAAGAAGCTCGTCACGGACCGGTGTAAAGGTAGCACCGCTGGTCGGGTGCTCATTACCCACTCTGTGTACAATGACGCGTCTGGCTCCTCTTGGTAAGGTAGGGCGCAGGCCGCCCCACCATCCGAAGGCACCATGATCAGGTGGGAATCTCTTGTGGCACCGTCAAAGGGAATACCCTCCTCGCCCCTGCCGGGCAAGTAACACAAAACTCTTCTGGCCTCCTCGAGCTACACAACTGCGTCCGCATTTGGCTGTCCGGTGAAGCTGAACAACAAAGGTGCCGCCTGGTTCGCTACGGACCCGCGAGACACCAAACCTGGAAACAGTAGCCCAGCCCATGCGCTGAGGTAGTGAGTCAGCAGAAGTAGGCTCCGCTCACGTGGCGCCGGGTGCGCCGCCAGTACCCCCAGTCCCTGATAGATATTAGCCAAAGCCGCTGGGGCTAAGGCCAACCTCTGTCCCTCTACCAGTTGGCACGCATGCCACAACAGCTCTACTCTCAGCTAGCTGTCTTCTCCGTGGGGGGCCACAAACGTCGCCAACGAGTATGCCAAGTACGCGGACAAGTGGGTCACGTCCGGCAGCCTCTGGGGGTTCCACCACTTCTGTGGTGCATAGATATACCTCGTGTATGTCCGGAAGCGTAGCTCCACCTCTGTATACTCCTCCCAGGGGGTCTGGTCCCTCGCGAACTCCTGGTGAAAGCAAAAGGGGCCGTCATAAAAGTGGTGAATCCACGTGTCCAGCGGCACCCGGGGAGTCTGCGCCGCTCTTTCCTTCCCAGCCAGGGCCAAGTCCCTCCAGGTCTTCAGCAAATACCGGTAGCTGTAAGGAACCCGGTATCATCCATGTTCGTCAGTGTGGCAACGGTGGAGGTCATCCAGCACTACCTCCTCGTACCCCTCGCCGTTGATCGGCATCCCAGAGATCCTACACAGGGACCACAGGTCTAATGAGGTCTCTCCCTCAGCGGTCGCCACGGTGTTCCACCTGCGGTTGAAGCGCTCTGTCAACGCCTGTAGAAGTCCAGCATATCGGATGTCGGCTCGGTCTAGCCGCACCCGGTAGTGGTGTACTATGCCCATCAACCACTCAGTAGCTCCCTGGCGGTACCGATGTGACAAAATCACCGCCCAGAGGCCATACCAGCTAACGGCGGTCTGTCGCAGAATCCCAGACAAAAGGCTATGGTCGTCATAGCCTTCTCTGGCATACTCCAGCCCTGATGGCTCCAGTGCTAATCTTGGACTGCCCTCTGTCTCTGCTCGATGGTGTCCATGCAAATCCCAGAAGGCGGGACCCATCACTCCAGCCCGAACTCTAAACTGGTCTGCTCTGCTGAAGAAGCCCAGGCACCCAGCACTGGGAAATTGACTCTGCCTCCAGTAATCCATAGAGAAACTCGGGAAGCCGCAAAGGACAATTCCGTGCAAGCTGTCTCGGCCCACCAAGATCGCCCGCTCCAGTCGGCGACGGGCTCCAGCAACCCGAGAGTCACTCTCCTCCATGCCTGGCGGGGTGAAGTGCCTGATAAACTCAAACAAGTGACGGTCCAGAGGGAACTCCACTGGATAGCCACCACTACGGTCATAAGTGTAAATCTGATGCGGGACGGAAGTAGGGGGTCTTCAAGATCGTTGTCCTGGTCGCGCTATACTCTTCTAGCGCCTTCTTGAAGAACGCGCTATATCGGCCTAGCGCGTTCACAGAAGTTGGCAGAACGACGAACTTTGACATTGGAGCACCAGTGGATGACTTCGGGGTGTTCAAACATAAGGGGAAAGCACACCGGATGATGGATAACACACGGGGAATGCTGAAATTGAGATCAAACCAACCTAATACTAGCTAGGATAACTTTGGTGAAGGCGGATGTGGGGTGAGCGGTGAGGGAAGAAAGGTGGACGTAGATGATGCTAGGGCCGTGAGGAAGCTTGACTGGGGCCTCTCACCCGAACACTTCGCAGGGGACAGTGTAGCCGAGCTCCCTCCTGACCTTAGCAACATCCTTTGGCGGTGGTGAGGGGAGGCGAACGTTGGTGGAAGAAGAACGAAGCTCCGAATGGAGCCTCACACTCGACCCGTCTCAGAGCCGATGCATCTGGGGCTTCGATCATCCTCCATTGAAGGGGAAATAGAGAGGATCAGGGAAACAGAATTGGATCTCGTACCCAGAGGGACGAATGAAGGGGGGGTTTCCAAAGATTGGGGAAGATAGCCATGGCTATACTCAATCAAACTTTCATAGATTCATTGCTTCTTTTTGATCAAACGAAATGGGATACATATATAGGGGGAAGGGGAAGACAAAATGACGCTAGCACATCGATTACAACCATGGAAAATAGCACACATCGAAGACTTTGGGGAGTTCCGGCGCCGGGAAGTTGGACCGTCTGCCACTGCATTTCTTTCTGAGATCGCGCTAGGGTTGACTAGCGCGTTCTTTAGGTCACGCTACCCAAAGGTAGCGCGTTCATCTTCAGCCTGGCAGCTTCCATGATCTGCTTCGGCCTGGCAGCTTGCTTGATTCCCATCAAAACCCCTCCACTTGGGAAGGTTCATCCTCGAACCTCGTAGCTCAAGATCCCAATCTGTGAGAATAGCCTGGTTCCCTAAGCTCTGATACCATTTGATGCGGGACGGAAGTAGGGGATCTTCAAGATCGCTGTCCTGGTCGTGCTATACTCTCCTAGCGCCTTCTTGAAGAACGTGCTATATCGTCCTAGCACGTTCATAGAAGTTGGCAGAATGATGAACTTCGATGTTGGAGCACCCGTGGATGACTTCGGGGTGTTCAAACACAAGGGGAAAGCACACAGGATGATGGATAACACACGGGGAATGCTGAAATTGAGATCAAACCAACCTAATGCTAGCTAGGATAACTTTGGTGAAGGCGGATGTGGGGTGAGCGACGAGGGAAGAAAGGTGGATGTAGATGATGCTAGGGCCGTGAGGAAGCTTGGCTGGGGCCTCTCACCCGAACCCTTCGCAGGGGACGGTGCAGCCGAGCTCCATCCTGACCTTAGCAACATCCTTTGGCGGTGGTGAGGGGAGGCGAACGTTGGTGGAAGAAGAACGAAGCTCCGAATGGAGCCTCACACTCGACCCTGTCTCAGAGCCGATGCATCTGGGGCTTTGATCATCCTCTATTGAAGGGGAAATAGAGAGGATCAGGGAAACATAATTGGGTCTCGTACCCAGAGAGGGACGGATGAAGGGGGGGTTTCCAAAGATTGGGGAAGATAGCCATGGCTATACTCAATCAAACTTTCATAGATTCATTGCTTCTTTTTGATCAAACGAAATGGGATACATATATAGGGGGAAGGGGAAGACAAAATGACGCTAGGACATCGATTACAACCATGGAAAACAACACACATCGAAGACTTTGGGGAGTTCCGACGTCGGGAAGTTGGACCGTCTGCCACTGCGTTTCTGTCTGAGATCGTGCTAGGGTTGACTAGCGCGTTCTTCAGGTCGCGCTACCCAAAGGTAGCGCGTTCATCTTCAGCCTGGCAGCTTCCACGGTCTGCTTCGGCCTGGCAGCTTGCTTGATTCTCATCAAAATCCCAACCGCCTTCGACACGCGGGCCAGCTCTACAACCCCAACCCCGTTGCTGCGCTCGCCGACGGGGCCCTCTGCCACAACTGTCCGCCCACCGTCAAGCTGCTCTACATTAGTTGCAGTGATGACTGGAGGACCCAAAGGGGGCATGGGCCACTCGATCCTCCTCACCCAGTGGTCCTCCTCCCGGACCACACACCTCGGGACCCTCTCGTCCCTGCCAAATCGGGCCATAGCTGCAAGACATAGCACAAAAATGGTCAGTATTCCAAAAATTCAGTACATACAATACAACAAATCACAAATATAAGAAGTGTCAAAATGCAACTACAACAACTCAGAAGGAGAGGTTCACGGGCCGTACGCCCTCATCTCCGCCTCCGACGCACGACCCGTGGGGGTCATTTGTTGTACTCGGACTATTTCCCCAGCAAAATACCCAGAAATAGGAGTTCGGAAATTTCCTCGAACACCTTCAAGGCGTGGGCTGCCTGGCCCCTCTGACAATCTAGTGGGCCCGACCAACGGCCCCAACCTGCTAGCCGAGGTGCACGGTGGCACTAGCAATTAATCGGGACCGCTCCCGACTCATAAGTCACGGACTTCCTCCGCACTCTACACAACCACCCCGGCCACCCCTGGGACACTCCGACTACAAGCCGCACCACGTGGCACTCAGTGAAAAGGCCGGGGGCCTACCCCAGAATGCCTTCCCTCAACCCTCCAAGGTCAAAGTAAGACCTAAATAGGTCAACCACAGGCTCAGGAGGCCCGTAGTATGCGTGTACGGCTCACATACGCGTGTTCGGCATTCTGCCGAACACCTTGTGGGCGCACGTGTTTCAACCCTTCTACACTGACCCGTGGGCCACCCCGTGGTTCCAGAACACCAATTGGGTCCCACAATGACCCCCCAGCAAGTCGGGGCCACCCCCGACCCTCAGACACGTGGCAACAAGCCACTGAACTTAGCTCTCGGGCCAACCCAAGGCTAACCTGCCAACCCGCCATACAACATGGCACGTAGCACGAGGTAAGGCCCATCGACCCTAGGTGCCTCCTTCCAGCCCCTACGGACTTCTACCCTTGGCCCTTGGCCAAATCCAAGGTCCGTCGGCCACCTACGCGGCTCGTTCGGCAACCCAGGGTGTGTCGGGCATTCGCCCGAACACCTTGCGAGCGGCCACTACAACTCGAAGAACAATGGCTCCCATGGTCCATTTCAATACCCCGAAACTTCATATCCCCCAAGGGATATCCCCAGATGACGAAGAAAGATCCCTGGGGGTCATCCCTCGGGGTTACGGCTTCTCCCGGGGCCTGCGCGCCCCAGGACGTGGCGGCGCCCCCGGAGAGGGCGAACTCTCCGGGGGTCGCGCCCTCCCCTGAGCTCGAAGGCCCGACGGCCCTCCCCAGTCCCAGTTCGCGGAAATTTTCAACTCCACGGTCTGAGGTTCGTGCAAAGTTCATTCGTCGTACCCGTGTGTCGAAGGATTCGCGAAGACGGAGCCCCGAGATTACGTTGAATCGGACACGTCAATCCCTCGATCTACGTGCACAAGTAGCCAGTCAGCCAGTCCAAGCCCGTATCCTTTGTCTTCTAGCGTCCAAACTGAGTCAAAGTGGGGCTAAAACAACCAAAAAAATCGAGTTTTATAGAGGTGGGACCACTCCCCCTCTCTCTCCTCTACCTAGTCCGCCCAAACCCCCCCTTGGGGAGGGGTTTAGGCGGACCAGCTTGGGCCTCCAAGCTGGTCCGCCTAAACCCCCCAAGGGGGGGGGGGGGTTTAGGCGGACCAGCCCGGCCCCCAGGCTGGTCCGCCTAAACCCTTGGGGCCTGTTTGATGGTAGAATACTGCCGAACAGGATAATACATTCACCGGTCACGCCCCTTGTTCCCCCGGTCACGTCCTCTTCTCAATTTGGTATAACATGGGTACAAGAGGTGGAATAACATGAAATATGTATTGTTTATTGTAAAATCGGCGGCTTGTTTGGGTTAGGTATTCCACCGAAATGGTGGAATACGATAGGGCAGCAACCGGCGGCTTGTTTGGGTTTGCTATCAAATAGACCCTTGGAGAATAAAAAAAAAGATTTTTAAAAATAAAAAAGAAGGACCACTTTGGTCCACCTAAACCCCCCTGGGGAGGGGTTTAGGCGGACCAGCTTGGACCCCCAAGCTAGTCCACTTAAACCTCTCCAAAAACCAAAAAAAAGATTTTTTTTTCCCTCCGTAAAGGGGTTTAGGTGGACCAAACCAGCCCCTTGGGCTGGTCCGCCTAAACCCCATCTCTCACACTTCGACACACACATAAAAAACACACAAAAAATGCAAATAAAATAAATAGAAAATCACTATTTGGGGGGTTTACTTGGACCAAGTTGGACCCCCAACTTGGTCCGCCTAAACCCCACCCCCCACCCCTTCAACTTATATAAATTGTCCCCCTTACCAAGGCAAAAGAAAGGAAGCAAGGAAGCGATGCACGAACACACAGTCGGACGAGCGATCTTCCCCGGCCTAATTGTCGCACCCTCAGACTCCCGAGGCTTTCGACAAGGGTTGGGAACACGAGAAGACAAGTGCGCGTGTGTTTGGCTTGCTAGTCGGCTCACACACACCGAGGGTATGTCTCACGTACTCCCCTCACGCGGTGTTTAGCCATCTCACGCCAAGACCATCCCCACCGCATGTAAGATCACCGTGCCAACAGCAAATACGCCCGCACCCCGGGTCTGCCCGTGTACGTCAACTTACGACACTTATGACGGTGACGAAAGGGTACTTCATAACGCCGCGTCGGCCCTCGACACGGAACCACGTGCCCACCGCTCACCTCCCAGTTGGCCGTCGGCCCCTCAGATTGACAAAACGAGTCTAGTCGGACCTCTGGCCCGGGAATCATAGTCCCGGGGCCGACATTGACTCTCCAGCATGACAACACTCTCCATCCGAGACCCGGACCCGACCGCTCACATCGAGCCGCGTCTGACCTCCGCCAAGTGCCAGCCCGTGTCCGTTCTGACCACCAAGGCAGTCGGGCCCACATCAGCTCCTCTGTAAAGAGTTCCAGTAGAACACGCGGACATCCTCTTTGTCACACAATGACCCGGGGACCGACTCGCGTGTCAGAATTATCCCGCGGCTTGCGCCCTTTGTACTTTGGCCACTCAGGCCAGCTTGTAAAGCCCATGTGGCTTATCATAAAACCATTGATTTGCATACGCCCGTGTTCGGGCTCCCAGCTTTCTACCCACACCACTCGGCATCCATGCCCAACACCCTGACCCTAGTGAACACCCCTCGGTCTAACGCGTACCCCTAGCTGTTGAATGCCTTCTAGCCCTCTACCCATGGCTTCAGACACATATACAGACTTTTCTTTAGCATAGAACGAAGGTATTCATATTCAATCCAATGTAAATAAACACTGGTTGCTTGCGGCCGGTGGGGAAAGACGTCATGTACACGATTCTCGCAATCGCCTACGCACTCGCACCCATGGAACCCCTTCTCTCCACGTGTCGCCTGGTCACCCGAGCCTAGGTTCCTGGTTGCACTTCCCCGGTCAACCCTTGGTTCCATGAGTGATTGTCGAGAGATCGACTGGCACGCCCGCACCCTGTCCGGTTAGCCTTTATCCCGACACTTACGTGCCATTCGACCCTTTCCGACTTTCCGTGAAAGGAGAGTGCCCGATACCGCCGTGAGAGGCATGCACCCGTAAGGGGGATACCCGAGATATATCAAACTCCCGTATTTTTCCTTCCCCGTTGTGTTCCTTCCTTCACCCTGGTTAATCGGCATAAAAACCCGCGCAACAGCGTCCTAGTGGGAATCCCAGGCTCGCGGAGACTTATGGAGGCCTTGAAATAAGATCACCTAGTCCTTTGGAAGGAATATCCAATGGTGAGGTTCACTAGTCCAAGATGGTGTACTTAATGTGCAATGTGTAACTAATGACAATATACCAGGATATGTGCCATGTACTTAAGAAAATGACTCTTAGATAAGAGAGATCATGATAAAACAACGATCAAATAAAACCTTATGAAAACGTGTCCATAAATACAAAAGTATAAGTTTTAGGCAATGAAAGTAATATAGATAAAAAAATAATTTCTAAGTGCGCAAGAACATGAAATCATCAAAGATGAGTAAGGAATGTAACCAAGTATATGAAAGCAGTACTTAAAACATGAATAAGACCTATTTAGCTAGGCTTATTATATGATAAACAAGGCTAATCTGTTTTATGTTTCGGGTTAACATAAATATAGAATTCATAAAAATGAAAATGGTCTAGAGAGGACCGTTTCTTGTGGCTAGCAGTCTATCATAGGACTATTAGTAAAACGTATGCGGTCTCTTGAAAGATCGTTTCTTCCTGTGTTGCAGACAGATCCAAAACCGAAGTTTAGACCTAATCTATAGCCAATTAATGTATGAAATCATGCTAGAGACGGATATATAAAACATGTTGCAAGGGGTATAACATCGTGAAGATGCATAGATTTTGCATAGATTTTAGCTAAAATTATTATCTTTGTAATTAGGGTTTGAAATAATGCATGCTTCATAACCTACATGCGCAATGATACCAAATCATTAAATACAACATGTACAATGCACGAAATTTCGTGAAACAAGAGGGCTTTTACTTCTAACACATTAATTTAACTTTTTCATGAGATAACCTACCTCTGTTCTGGGCTTTAGGCTTCGAATTTAGGGCTGGAAGTTAACCCTAATTTCTGCACGTACATCCTGAACCAAAGTAGTAACTTCTTGCCCTCCTATCTCCCGATTCCTTTGACTTAAAGATGTGAAAATTGGGAAATAAGAAGAGGGTACTAAAAGGAACAAATAGTTCTAAAGAACCTATATCTAATTACCTCGTTTAGGGCTTTTATTTTCTTGATCTTCCTGGGTCAGTCGCATAGTTTCCTAAGTTTCCTATACTAAACCAGCGTCTTTGTAGGCTTCTATCTCCCTGTAGGCTTGATTTCCTAGAATGAAATTTTGAGAAAAGTTAGATCTAACTATAATGAACAAATTTCTAGAAGGAACTTATCTCTAATTTGACCTCTTTACCTTAGTTCCACGCGAGCCAAATGTAAGGGTCGTGCAGGTAGATCTTGGGGTCTATTTATAGGGTTTTAGCTAGGGTTCCATGGATTTGAACAATTCTAGAGTCCTAATTAGGTGTTAAATCGATCCCTGAGAGTCCTTTTCTGACTTACAAGTCCATACACTTCTATCCATATGGATATCTGGGAGTTTGGGCGTCAAAAATCTAACATTTTTACGTTTTCTTATACTTACAGAATCTGCAGAGCTTAGCGGTCATTTGGGAGATCATTTTCTGAACCTATGCGGTCTCGCGATAGACCACTTTCGGTCTTGGGCGTCGAATTTGAACCCAGTTCAAACTCTTGTATTATTATCTATTTTTTTATCCTAAATTATCCTTATTTATCTCCTTAATTCCGTAAATACATCAGTTTTAATCTTCTAGAACATGGGCCAAAGTTAATTTGGGCTTATCTCCTTAATTCCGTAAATACATCAGTTTTAATCTTCTAGAACATGGGCCAAAGTTAATTTGGGCCAACTGGTTTTCTTTAAATGGGCCTAATCCTCTTGGATTAGTGTAAGGGCTAAATAATTAGTTTTAATTAACCACATTTTAATAAATAGTCCATTTGGTCTATTTAAATGCTTATTAATTATATTTTAAATCTAAAAAATTCTTAGAAAATCCTCGGGCGTTACACCCTCCCCCACTTAAAAGAATTTGGTCCCCAAATTCCTTGTAATAAGATTTGCTAAGGAGAGTGTACTTACATTCAAATATCTCTGGAAATCTTTTGTGCATGGCTTCCTCAGTTTCCCATGTTGTTTCATGTGGCCATGACTTGGTCCATTGGATCTTGACCATAGGAATTTTTTTATTCCGAAGTTGACGTACTTCTCGTTCAATAATCTTGATTGGCTTTTACTCGTACGTCAAGTACTTTTTAATCTCCAGGTTGTCGTAAGTTATGACATGAAAAGGATCGGGGACGTACCCTTTGAGCATGGAGACGTGAAATACATCATGAACTCCTGATAATTGAGGGGGCAAAGCTATTCGATATTGATGGGAATCAACACCAGGCACTAACTCTTTAGTTTGAATTTGTATCCTTTTATTTGCATTTATATCCTTGGGAAAATATGTTTGCAATTGTAAGGCTTTATAAGCCAATTTGTTATTCCCTAAGGATCTTTAGGTTTTTGTGTAAAAGTTCTGTAGGACCAGTAAGGGGCCCCCATCTCCTTCCCCATTGGTCCACCTAATCCCTAGGTCTCATGTGGGGCTGGTCAAAGGTCCAAGGTGGGCTTCTAGATGACTTGGACCAAGGAGGGGACAAAGGGTTTCAAAAGTCCAATTTGGAAGCCCTTATGGTCAAGGGGGCGCACCCCTCCACTATGTATTTTTTAATTTTTGTTTTTTTTTGACCACATGGAATTAAATGTGATGTCCCTTGTATACCCCTCCCCTAACTTAGATCTGAGGATAGTTTAGGTCATTTTACATTTCTTATATAAACCTTGTATTTTAGGAATTACTTAGCATTAATGAAGAGAAATTCCATTATTTGCTCCAAGGCCCAAGGGCGCCCCTCTCTCCCCCTCTAGATCTGTGAGAGCTCTGACTCAGAGGTGTGAAGCCTCTCCGCCACCACCTCTCTGAGTGCCACGCTCAGCCCTGCCATCGCACTGCCACCGCCGCTTCGCCGGAGTTCTGTCCAAATCAGGATAGAGCCCCCTTGTCCGAATTTTAGCTCCCAATCCACGGATCTGCTGGAGCCCAAATTTTGAGGGTAGGTTTCCCACGCAAATATCCTCTCCCAAAAAAAGTTTCCCAATTTCTATTTATCGTTTGCCCTCTGTTCCACCTCCGTTTTACCCGGTCTTCACAGTCTGCCCCTGTGCAGATCTATGTTGCAGCAACTCTATGTTTCTATAGTTCGACCCCCTTTCCCTTTTTTGTTTGAGTTGCCAATTTAATTGGAAGTTCTGCCCACCTAAACCTCCTTCCACGAATTTTTTTGAGAATTTTAGATCTCGTTTATATTTTCTAAAAATCTCTATTTTTTCCCAAATCAGTTCTGTCCATGCTGTCCAGATCCGACCACCCAGTGTTAGAAATTCTGTTTCCCCAATTACACCTCCACCATAAATTACAAAAAAAATATTCCCGTCTTCCTTGCTTCCCCCTCTCCAACTTTCAAGAAGAATCCAACTCCCAGATCTGAATTCTGAGCCACGGTCAACCCACGTTATCAGGAAAATCCGTTTCTATCCTGAGTTTCCTAAGTCTGTCAACCAGCATGTTCAAAAATCCACCACGAAAAATCCATTCCTATAAAAATTCCTGCCACAGTCCTTGGTCATAGAACTTTGAAAGAGCTTTCCAACGGCGCCAATTTTGCGTCGATCCAACGTCGAGATTGATCGCAGCAGCTGTTCTCGCCGGGTCGCGCACTACAAAAATAGAAGTTCAAATCCGTGGACAGCAAGTTCACACATGACGGTCGGAGCCGCCTAGCCTTCCACGAGGCGAACCAGGGCATTACCCTCCGAGGGAGCGTCCCCCCCAGGAGTCCTCTTCGCATCGGGACCCACCCCGCCCAATTTGGAGGTCCAAGCAGCACGTGGGCCCCACAACCCGCAGCAAGCGTCTTCCGGACGGCGCCGACGACGCGGTCCAAATTGCTGTCCGCCAACCCAAGATCAGTCCTCCCAGGCCCACATTGTACCCCTTTACCTCCCTGCGTGGAGTGGGCAGCAAATTAACTTCTGTAATTATTGTAATATTTTTACCGGGAGTTACCGTACTTGGCCGGGATCGTCTTCCCCACGCCCGACGCATGGAGGTACACTCGCCACCCTCCTCATAGGCATTTGCTTTACTCGTATTTATTTGTATATGCCGCTGCGAGTGATAGGATTATTAGCCCGATATATTGTTATCACCGTTGCGATAGAGTGAGTGTGACCCGTCCCGTGACTCAATCCGAGTACACGCGGAAGAGCCGGCTACCTGACTCATTGCCGATTTCTCAACTGCGCACGATCCCATGTTTCCCTCGCTTAGGGACGAGTTGCAAGCTAGAGTCCCAGGTTCGCGTGTCCGTCCCGCATCAGATATGCAACTTCACCAACCCTTTCGAGAATTTCAAAGGGGCCAATGAATCTCGGAGTGAGATTGCCTTTAATTTCGAATCTTTGAATACCCCGTCCTGAAGAAACTTTAAGGAATATGTGGTCTCCTACTTGGAATTTCAGGTCGCGCCTTCTGCTATCTGCATACGATTTCTACCTGTCTTGGGCCATCTGAAGTCTCTCCCGAATAAGTTTTATCTTTTCGGTAGTATCCCTGATGATATCGGGACCGAGAAATTGCCTTTCTCCTACTTTATTTCAGCAAATAGGTGAGCGACAATTCCTTTCATATAATGCCTCAAATGGTGCCATTTTTATGCTAGCTTGGTAGCTATTATTATATGAAAACTCTACTAGAGGCAAATGGTCGTGCCAACTCCCTCCAAAATCGATAGTACAAGCCCTGAGCATATCCTCCACCACCTGATTTGTCCTTTCAATTTGACCGTCAGTTTGTGGATGGAACGCAGTGCTAAAGTTGAGTCGGGTCCCTAACGTATGTTGAAGACCCTTCCAGAATTGTGATGTGAACCGAGGGTCTCGGTCAGATATAATGGTGACAGGGACACCGTGTAGTTTAACAATTTCCCTCATGTATAGTGCTGCTAATACATCCACAGACCATCGACTTTTAATTGGTAGAAAATGTGCAAATTTAGTCAATCGGTCTATGATTACCTATATACCATCGTGTCCACCTCTTGTCTTAGGTAAACCCATAATGAAATCTATCCCTATACTTTCCCATTTTCACTCGGGAATATTCAAGGGATGTAGCTTTCTAGCATGCTTTAAATGTTCTGCTTTTACTTGCTGGCAAGTGAGACAGCAAGACACACAATCTGCTACTTCTCTTTTCATGTTGGGCCATCAGAAGCTTCTTTTCAAATCTTGATACATCTTGGTAGCACCAGGGTGAATAGCATACTTTGACTTATGAGCCTCTTCCATGATCAATTTCTTAGTGTCGTCATGATTTGGCAGACATATTTGATCTTTAAACAATAATCTTCCATCCTTTGAGATAGATAATTCCATCCTATAATCAATATTATCCTTGATCTCCATCAATGCAGGGTCATTCTATTGTAATTTGACTATATCTTCAATCAATGTAGGCTGTGACCTTATATTGGCAATCATACATCCTTCTCCTTCTCTATCAATATCAAGATTTAAGTGAGAAACATCCTTGATAAGACATATCATACCTTTCCTGAGAGTTGTTAGCGTTGCCATTGATCTTCTACTAAGTGTTGGGTCCTACGTAGTGCAATCGGATCTAGAAGGGGGGGTTGAATAGATCCTATCAAGAAGTTTGGCCTATTTAAAAACTCTTAGCTACCAAAAGCATAAACCACTCCTATAGAGTAAATGAATCACTTAGACACAATGCGCAGCGGAATTAACTAGGAATGGCTTAATTGAAAGCGGCAATGCACAATGTAGAGATGGCACAGGTTGATACTCCCAAGTGGGCAGGTCAATTCTCTTTGTCAAGGAAAACACCTTAGTGGCTGTGTGCAACAGTGCAGCAAGCCACCAAGAGACTTATGCAGATGAAGGCACAAGAGAGAGGGTTACATGCATGAAATATATGACTCCCTTTTGCTTGGAATGAACTCCCTATTTCCTAAGAGCAAGAATGCAGCAAGCAACTGAGGAGATGTAGGTGTAGTTATGACAGCAAGGGGTGTCAAGATAAAATACTTAGTGTAAATCAGTAAAGTGTGCAACAAACATAATCAGGATTGCATTTTCTAAAACCAGCACACCAACCTGTGAATGGAGATAGAGGATAAGGAGCAATTGCACAAGATTCACAAACCATAACATAGTGATTTTTAAGGTGGTTCGGTTGCAAACCCGCAACCTATGTCCACCCCTCACCAAAATCGGTGAGGCTTTCCTGCTGACACACAGCTTGACTGGGGACACGCCCTAAACCACAGAAAGGAGAACCCTCTGTCTGTCTTCCTACACACAGAACCGGCAGGGACGGTTATCCACAGACCGGAGCATACCTTCATCTATCTTCCTACACATAGAATCGCCAGGGACAGTTATCCACAGACCGGAGCACACCTCCATCTGTCTTCCTACACACAAAACTGGCAGGGATGATTCTCGGTGAACAAAAACACAAGATAAAACTCACTGCAAGTGCAGTGGGAAAATCACAAGAAAACAGAAAGAATAAAGATCAGCTAAAGCTATAGATGATGATTTGGAAGCTGGAGACGGCCGCTACAAATTTTAGATATGAAGATCTGATTCTTTAAGGTTCAGGTAGACTATAGGGCTGCTCTCTCTCATGGCTGATCTGCTTTTCTTATTCTCTAACAGCACTGGACTTAGTCAAACAAGTGCTGGGCTGCTCTCACGTTGTTCACAAGGATGTTCTTTGTAGATGCTCAAGGGCATGGCTCTCTCTGGGCAGTAGCAGCTCTCTTCATGTAGAGAGCTTCATATAAATAGAAGAGCTGGTGGAAATTTTCCCTCCAAGAAGTCTTCCATCAGACCAGTTCAGATGAAATATTTTGACTGTTGAGTGTTGACTGGTTCCATCAAAGTTAGAGGGTGTCAGATGATAGAGAAGAAGAGCTTTTCCCACCAAGAAGTCTTCCATCAAACTAAAGTATTTTCTTTAACATCTGACCATCCAGCAATGCATGACTTGACCCGCCGTAGAGAAGTAGAAAATGAATAGTTTCCCTCCAAAATCTTTTCTTGTCTTTGAGGAAGATATTCTGCAGGATTTGGCTTGGGCTGGAATATAAAAGGCTTCTCTTCTACTCCAGATCTTGAGCATTTAATGACCCATATGGAAGAGAATCTTGCGGTCTGCTTTCTTATTGGCTCAGGTCTTTTCTCAGATTTGAGCTCGGTCATAGCTACCTCCAAAAGAATGGTTCAGGTTTGGTGATGGTGGCCGGGACAATAGTCAGAACTGGGAACTTCCTCCTGACCTCAAAATATGTGTTTCTCTTTCCAACTCGACACAGCCATTCTCTCTCTTGAGTTCGAGTGAGCACTTCTATTGTTCTCTCTGAGCACTCGAACACTTGAGTGAGCACTCGGGTCGACCTTTCTGAGCACTCGAGCGAGCACTCATTTTCTCTCTCTTCCGAGCATGTCGGTTCTTCGCTGACCTTGATACTTGGCACTGCTATAGTAGCTCGGACTGCTACATTAGCTCAGATTGCTACAGAAGCTCGGTCATCTTCAGATGCTCTAGGACCTCTTCAATATAGCTCAGACTACTACAGTAACTCGGATTCCTACAGTAGCTCGGCCATCTTCAAATGAACTCAGACCTCTACAATATAGCTCAGACTGCTCTAGTAGCTCGAATTGCTACAGTGCTCGGCCTGCTCTAGTAGCTCGGATTGCTATAGTGCTCGGACTGCTACATTACTTGGACTGCTATAGTGCTCAGACTTCTTCTTCTTCGGTAGTTCGGACTGCTACAGTGCTCGGACTACTATAGTGTTCGGACTACTACAGTGCTCGGACTGCTGTAGTGCTCGGCATGCTACAGTACTCAGACTGCTACAGCGCTTGGCCTGCTACAGTGCTCGGACTGCTACAGTACTTGGGCTGCTACAGTGCTCGGACTTCTTCTTCTTCTGTCACTCGGACTGCTGTAGTGCTCAGACTGGTGCAGTGCTCGGCCTGCTACAGTGCTCGGACTGCTACAGTGCTCAGACTTCTTCATTTGCATCCCGATCGAGCTATCTTTCACCGTTGAATGGCTATTCTTCACTACTATTTGAGCATATGTTGGCCTTGAGAGCTATTTGTCTGCCAAACTCTGGGTGTTGCAGATGCCAGACAGAACCTTGATAAACAGGTGTCGACTCTGGGTGTCGGCTCTTGTTGACACCTTCTTTGTCTGTCTTCCTTACAAGCTATTTTCACCCTTACTCAATTGTTTTGTCTGCCTTGACTTTTCATTTGTTTGCATAAGAAGGTGAACTCCACTTGGCTATCTCTTTTCAGTTTCTTCCTTTTTGCATCATCTTCCTTGATTTTTATGCCTTGATTTTTCCTTCAAACTTTGCTACACAGAATCTTGCCAATGTTGTCATGACCTGAAGTATATGAATATGGATTTATCAATTGTAGGACAGACTCATTAATGGATCATAGTCAGACATCATCAAAATAATAGAATTAAGCATGATACACACATGCCCAACATTCTCTCCCTTTTTGATGATGGCAACTATGAGTCATTATGAGTACATTGTAAGTCAAGGTGCAAAGAAATATAATCATGAATTGAAGCACAATGACTTTCTCTCCCCATATAAGACTCTCCCCTTTATGCATTCAAAACTCTCCCCTTTATGCATATCCTAGTTAATGACACATATAATTCTCTCCCCCTTTGACATCATCAAAATAACACAATAGAGAGAATATATGGCACAGTTAGGAGGGTAAAAAGTAAAGTAGGAGATTAATTAGTACAGGAGGTACAGAGTGAAAGTAAGTACATACCTGTAGGGAGCAATTAAATGTGCAGCAACTTAAGATACCTTCTCAGTGTTCCAGAAAAAAATGATGTGGAATTACATGCCAATGGTTGTTCACTAATTAAAGTTAATAATTGTTGGGTCCTTGAAGGTTCTCTTGTTGGTTCCCTCATGAATGCAAGTAAAGTAAGTATTATGCAGAGAGAAGACCGTGCAGACAAGGACATGATACCACTTGTTGATGAGCAATTATAGTACAAGGTTATGTACCTTGGCATGGCAGGGGCAGAGCATGAAACAAGAGAAACATGAACTGAGTCATGAGAGGCAAATAGATGCAGGAGATGTTATCATAGAAACATGATGCAATTCGAGAGTAATACAACAGCCACATCACAAATTTGATTTTCAGATTTTTCAAGTTTTTATTGGTTTTCTGGTTTTCAGATTTTTGAATTTTCTATGCAGTGCAAAAAAAATGCAGACCACCCATGTATGTGAAGACTGAAACCAGTTGCATGGGAATCATGATACCACATGTTAATAAAATGGTGAAACTTTTATGGCAGCCAGAATAGACTATGTAGATGTCCAGAGATGGCAAAAATCATTGGAGCAATGAAGCGACAAGAGACCAATTTGCCTTAAAGGGAGATTCTAGGACAGCTAGACCGGATTCTTGTTGCAAGGGGTCGACTCTAAGGGTCAACACTTGGAAATTTTTGAGGCAAAGAATCCAAGAGTTGATAGGATGAGGGTTCCTCATTCTGAAGCCAAGTTCATAAATACAGAGTTACAGATTTTTTAGAATTTTCAGCTGTAGAACTCTAGTAAAGTAACCCTTATAATAAGATTGGCTTAACACTAATGAATTCTGAGCTTCTTAATAAAATTGCTTGAAAACATCTGCATTCAATATTAATAGAAGTGAACCAAAAATACATATTGAAATAAGGTTAACCTCCTCTTACCTTACTCATTCAATTCCATTAGCTCCTTTGAGAGTTACTACGAAAAGTATTGAGATTAAACAATCATGAAGACTAAATGGAATTCTAGAATTTCAGTAGATATGCTTTTAACTTGCTATTACACTCATAATTTTCATTGAGCACAAGAGGATTTTTACGAGCATTTAAGTCCAGTCATGCCTTATATCTTGAGGATACACGTTGGTTAGACGTCAATATCCCTAGGTACTTGGTGTGACTGACTGTCATGCCACAAATGGAACATAGATAGCATTGTCACCTCATGACATATCGAACCTCATATTATTCATGAGGGGACATATTTCTTAGCAACTTTGCCAATGCTCTGCCTAGATTTTTCTTTTATATCACAACAGAGTTAACAAGGGCACTTCATGACATATCTTACCTCATTTCTTTTATGAGGAGACATATTTCTCAGTGAACCAATGTCATTGCTCTGACACAGTTAGCTCTTATAAATTCCAGCAAATCAGATTGTTTAAAAACAATACTTAGGTGAAGTTTCTCAACCATGAAAGCCTTTGTACTAAAGATAAACTTTCAGATATAAGAAGGCATATCATGTCAAAACATGAAAAGTTGGTTTAAGTCTATTAAGACCGAGTGCAACCACTTTCAAGGCAATTAAACTTTAAAGCTTAAGAAATCATTAATTTTAAACCAATAGCTTTCATGTTCAGGGCAGTCATAAAGCTCCATAAAGGAAGATTCTTCTAGAAGATTTACTCTGATAAATGAATTCAATAACAGATCGAAGAATCTCAAAGAATATTGAGGCATTCAAGGACTTCTGGAACTAGTTAGCTGGTCATGCAAGAGATGGCAGATTCCTGACAATCTAGAAGAGCTTCATGGACATCAAAAGTATTTCAGACCCGAGGTACAATCAATGGAATATTATTATGCATAGGTCTGATTTGAGCAGGGAGTGCAAATGAGTAAAAGGTAAGAATTGAAAAAGAACACTCCCCTTGAGGTTGTGCATAGAGTTTCAGACGGAAAACAATTTTCAAGCAGAATTATCTACAAGGTCGACAAGGTCTACCTGATCAACCCTCCAAGAGGATGCAGTCTATGCAAATGTCAATAAGAAGAGTGCATGAATGCAGACTGAATTTTTGATGTTGACTCCCCCTAAACATGTGCATGGATTGACAAAGGTGTATGCAACCTATGACTTAAATGAACACATGATCCATTAAAAATGATGCCATTCGGTATGCAATCTTGGGTTGACCCTTGGTACCTGGCGGAGAACATAGGTCCTAAGACCACCTCACGCATAGTGAGTGCTTTCAGGCAAGCATAACCTACCTTTTCACAACTCAATATTTTATATACCAAGGTGTCATGCAGAGTTGGGTCCCTTGATCATGAAATGCATGATAGTGCATGAAATTCCAAGATGATGCTTAATGACCACAACACATACAGATTCAACCATATGCAATGCATTTCTACACTTAGGTGCAAACTCTTAAACTCCCCCTTTGTTCAATGCTCATGGAAGTTAAGATAGACAATCAGCATGTTATTTGTCCATGTGAGTAATGAGTTGTAATATATGCAGCCATGGAAGACATCATCAAGAATAATGATCAACAATGCTAAGGAAGAAGTTCACATGGCTGTTAAAAGGTAGCAGAAATCAAACAGCAACTCATCATCATAGCAATTCCATGAGCATGACAAATTTTTCATGGATTACACACCTGAATTAATTGATCTCTGGTACAAGGCAGCGGTTTGGATCTGAGACCCTGCTCAGGCATGGTGAGAGTTCCGAGCAAGCTTGACTTGCCTTTCTTATCTACACCATTTGATATACCAGAGGTTAGACATGTGTAAGCAAGCAATCTAGCTTAGATGATCATCTCACACCATAGGGGAAAATTTAGCAGTCCAAAGAGACAAATTCAGTTTTCAGCACTTATTGACAACAAGACAGACTTATGATGTAATAACTACTAAAAAACAAGCCTATCATGCAAGATTTGAACATAAATTGAAAAGTTTATTTACATACCTATGCCTTGAGCATTTATTTACTGGTTAAGCGTTGCTCAGCTCCAAGGCACCTGCAACCACAATTCTCATTTTGAGCTTATAGGTATCCAAGCTTGCTTGGGTCCTGGTTGGTTAGCAGCACTTCTAGCAAATAACTTTATTTTCTTTGTTGCTTTTAGGTCACCCACTCTCATCCAAGGACAGTGATTAGATGTATGTTTATATTCACCACAATAGAAGCAACGCCCAAATTTACCATTCCTTCTGGGTGCAGGTGCATTAAACCTTGGTGGGTGAGCATGGATACCACCATGTTGACCATAAGAATGAGTCTTACCTTTTAGATACCAACAGTCCTTCACTGTCTGACCAATCTTTCCATAGTGGAAGTAGCAAGGATGATGGTTTCTACTATTGGTTGATTGTTCAGCCTTGGTGTGCGTCGACCTGCTCTTGGGAATGCGTCGACGTATCTGATCATCCTTGGAGAGTGTCGACCTGTCCAGATGAGTGTGTCGACACGCAGTGTCATACCTGGGCTTTTGAGCATGAGTGTGCAGATGATGCTTCGTCCCAGTGTTGACTTGTCCCTTGCCATTGTTTTCAGCAACAAATCTTCTATTCTTGCCTGCTCTTAGTTCATCATTACTCAAGGTGAGGCAATCATGCACAGTGTGACCAAGCATATCATAATAGAAGCAATAAATATTCATTTTATGAGTAGCATGGTACTCAGCATGAGATTTCCTAGCATGTATTTCCACATTAGCAAAATCATATTTCTGTTTATGCCACGAAACATTCTTTTTCTAATTGCCATTTCGATTTTGGTTTTGCTTTTGAGCAGCATGCGGTTTTGGATGACCATAAGAGGTGCTGGCTTCAAGTGATCCAGTGACAAATTAACGAGGTATTCACCTTGCTTCCAAGGGACTTTTTGTTCACAGGTTTGTACCACAAACCTTCTCTTTGAAGGTTGACCCTTGTTCCCAGAATTCTGTCTAAATTATCTTTGCCCTGATCAAACTTTGACAAAGAATTCTTTAAGTCTTTATTTTCACTCTCCAATAAGGAGACATGTAGTTCAGACTCAGCAAGGTCCTCTTCGCACGCAGCCAATTGCTCATTGAGCATGGCATTCACACCCTTGTAATTTTCAATTTCCAATTGAAGTTCATTTAGTTTCTCAGGGCTATCATTAACAATGCCCTTGCCTTTTTCACAGATAGACAATCTTTCAAGCAACATGTCAATTTGTTCTTTTAGACTTTTATTTTCTTCAATCAACCTCTCATCATGGATTAACCCCTCAAGCATAGTTTCATCATTGGTGATTGGTTTAGGTTGGTTTTGAAGTTGTCTCACAATTTCTTCCAACCTAGTGATTTCAGCTTGAAGGATTATGTTTTCATCTTTAAAGCAGACAATGCTCTCTTTATGCGTATCTACATCAATCATAAGAGTGTTGTTGAGCTCCTCAAATGCAGAACAATTATTACAGAAAGAGCTCTCATTCTGACTATTTTTCTTAAGATCCTTTTTCAATTTTTTGTTTTCAGATTTCACCTTTTTGTACTACTTGATCAACTAATCATACGCATCCATAAGTTCTTCAAAAGTAAAATCTTCGGAGTCAGAGCTTACTTGAGATAAGGATGGATTGCTTGACTACTCTGATCGGTCCGCCATGAGGCATTCCTGCTCTTGTTCTCCTTTTTCATGGCTGTTCACCAATCTATCCAAGATTTGCTTGGCTGTGCTGCAGGTGGACACAAGATGAGATAACCTGAAATCAACTGCAACTTTTATCAAGTTAAATGCAGCAAGGTTGTCATTATGTTTGGTCTCGTGATCAGCTGACCATTCATCGATATTTGATGGCAGCTCAAGAGGACCATTGTATATAAGAGTCCACAATTATGGATCTATGGAATTAACATAAATGAACATTCTCCCTAGCCATATAGAAAAATCTGAACCATCAAAAGTAGGCGGAGAAGCCATCGAAGCATGTGTAGCATATGAAGCCATTTTCTCAAACGCATCGAGATCTTTCCTTGCAGATCGTAGGATCTGGGAATGGCAAAGCTTGGCTCTGATACCAATTGTTGGGTCTCACGTAGTGCAATTGGATCTAGAAGGGGAGACTGAATAGATCCTATCAAGAAGTTTGGCCTATTTAAAAACTCTTAGCTACCAAAAGCATAAACCACTCCTATAGAGTAAATGAATCACTTAGACACAATGCGTAGTGAAATTAAATAGGAATGGGTTAATTGAAAGCGGCAATGCACAATGCCCAAATGGCACAGGTTGATACTCCCAAGTGGGCAGGTTAATTCTCCTTGTCAAGGAAAACACCTTAGTGACTGTGTGCAAGAGTGTAGTAAGCCACCAAGAGACTTATGCAGATGAAGGCACAGGAGAGAGGGTTGCATGCATGAAATGTATGACTCCCTTTTGCTTGGAATGAACTCCCTATTTCCTGAGAGCAAGAATGCAACAGGCAACTGAGGAGATGCAGGTGTAGTTATGATAGCAAGGGGTGTCAAGATAACATACATAGTGTAAATTAGTAAAGTGTACAACAAACATAATCAGGATTGCATTTGCTAAAACCAGCACACCAACCTGTGAATGGAGATAGAGGATAAGGAGCAATCGCACAAGATTCACAAACCATAACACAGTGATTTTTAAGGTGGTTCAGTGGCAAACCCGCAACCTACGTACACCCCTCACCAAAACCGGTGAGGCTTTCCTGCTGACACACAGCTTGACCGGGGACACGCCCCAAACCACAGAATGGAGAACCCTACATCTGTCTTCCTACATACAGAACCAACAGGGATGATTATCCACAGACCAGACCACACCTCCGTCTGTCTTCCTACACACAAAACTGGCAGGGACGGTTATCCACAGACCGGAGCATACCTCCGTCTGTCTTCCTACACATAGAACCAGCAGGGACGGTTATCCACAGACCGGAGCACACCTCCGTATGTCTTCCTGCACATAAAACCGGCAGGGATCGTGATCCACAGATCGGAGCATACCTCTGTCTGTCTTCCTACACACAAAACCGGCAAGGACGATTCTCAGTGAACAAAAACACAAGATAAAACTCACTGCAAGTGCAGTGGGAAAATCACAAGAAAACAGAAAGAATAAACACCAGCTGAAGCTATAGATGATGATTTAGAAGTTGGAAACTGCAGCTACAAATTTTAGATCTGAAGGTCTGATTCTTCAAGGTTCAGGTAGACTACAGGGCTGCTCTCTCTCAAGGCTGATTTACTTTTCTTATTCTCTAATAGCACTAGACTTAGTCAAACAAGTGCTGGGCTGCTCTCACGATGTTCACAAGGATGTTCTTTGTAGATGCTCAAGGGCGTGGCTCTCTCTGGGCAGCAGCAGCTCTCTTCATGTAGAGAGCTTCATATAAATAGAAGAGCCGGTGGAAATTTTCCCTCCAAGAAGTCTTCCATCAGACCAGTTCAGATGAAATATTTTGACTGTTGAGTGTTGACTGGTTCCATCGAAGTTAGAGGGTGTCAGATGATAGATAAGAAGAGCTTTTCCCTCCAAGAAGTCTTCCATCAAACTAAAGTATTTTCTTTAACATCTGACCATCCAACAATGCATGACTTGACCTGCCATAGAGAAGAAGAAAAGGAATAGTTTCCCTTCAAAATCTTTTCTTATCTTTGAGGAAGATATTCTGCAGGATTTGGCTTGGGCTAGAATATAAAAGGCTTTTCTTCTGCTCCAGATCTTGAGCATTTAATGACCCATATGGAAGAGAATCTTGCGGTCTGCTTCCTTATTGGCTCAGGTATTTTCTTAGATTTGAGCTCCATCATAGCTGCCTCCAAAAGAATGGTTCAGGTTTGGTGATGGTGGTCGGGACAATAGTCAGAACTGGGAACTTCCTCCTGACATCAAAATCCATGTTTCTCTTTCCAACTCGACACAGCCATTCTCTCTCCTGAGTTCGAGCGAGCACTTCTGTTGTTCTCTCCGAGCACTCGAACACTTGAGTGAGCACTCGGGCCGACCTTTCTGAGCACTCATTTTCTCTCTCTTTTGAGCATGCCGATTCTTCTCTGACCTTGATACTTGGCACTGCTACAGTAGCTCGGACTACTACAGTAGTTCGGATTGCTACAGTAGCTCGGTCATCTTCAGATTAGCTAGGACCTCTTCAATATAGCTCGGGCTACTATAGTAGCTTAGATTGCTACAGTAGCTCGGCCATCTTCAAATGAGCTCGGACCTCGATAATATAGCTTGGACTGCTACAGTAGCTTGGACTGCTCTAGTAGCTCGGACTGCTACAGTACTTGGACTGCTACACTGCTCGGACTTCTTCTTCTTCAGTGGCTCAGACTGCTACAATGCTCGGACTGCTTTAGTGTTCGGACTACTACATTGCTCGGACTACTGCAGTGCTCAGCCTGCTACAGTGCTCGGACAGCTATAGTGCTCAGCCTGCTACAGTGCTCAGACTTCTCCTTCTTCAGTAGCTCGGACTGCTACAGTGCTCGACCTGCTATAGTGCTTGGGCTTCTTCATTTGCATCCCGATCGAGCTATCTTTCACCGTTGAATGGCTATTCTTCACTGCTATTTGAGCATATGTTGGCCTTGAGAGCTATTTGTCTGCCAAACTCTGGGTGTTGCAGACGCTAGACAGAACCTTGATAAACAGGTGTCAACTCTAGGTGTCGACTCTTGTTGACACCTTCTTTGTCTATCTTCCTTACAAGCAATTTTTCACCCTTACTCCATTGTTTTGTCTGCCTTGACTTTTCATTTGTTTGCATAAGAAGGTGAACTCCACTTGGCTATCTCTTTTCAATTTCTTCCTTTTTGCATCATTTGCCTTGATTTTTATGCCTTGATTTTTCCTTCAAACTTTACTTACATAGAATCTTGCCAATGTTATCATGACCTGAAGTATATAAATCTAGATTTATCAATTGCAGGACAGACTCATTAATGGATCATAGTCAGACATCATCAAAATAACAGAATTAAGCATGATACACACATGCCCAATACAGAGCGTCAGCTACAGCATTTGCCTTGCCTGGATGATATTGGATAGTAAAGTCGAAGTCTTTGAGATACTCCAACCATCTGCGTTGTCGCATATTCAACTCATTCTCGATGAAGAGATATTTCAGACTTTTATGGTCTAAAAATATAGTGAATTTCTCCCCATAAAGGTAATGTCGCCAAATTTTCAAGGTGAATATGACAACTGCCAATTCCAGATCATGCACAAGGTAGTTTTCTTCATGACGCTTCAACTTTTTTGATGAATAGCAAATCACCTTTCCATTTTGCATAAGAACGAATCCTAAGCTGATGCCGGATGCATCCGTATAGATTTCAAAGCCACCACCCTCAATGGGTAATGCTAGAATAGGGGCTGTAGTAAGGTGATCTTTAAGTGTTTGGAAACTCTCTTCGCAATCCTTCGACCATATAAAAGGGTTCTCCTTTCTGGTGAGTCTAGTCAAAGAAACGACGATCTTAGAGAAGTCTTTAATAAATCACCTATAATAACCAGCCAGACCTAGAAAACTTCTAACTTCAGACATGATCGTCGGTCGGCTCCAATTCTTAACAACTTCAACTTTAGAAGGATCGACAGCGATACCTTCCTTTGAAATAATGTGGCCAAGGAAAGATACCTCCTTTAGCCAGAACTCGCATTTGCTAAGCTTTGCGTAGAGCTGGTGCTCTCTTAGCGTTTGCAAGGCTATTCTTAAGTGCTCTTCATGTTCCTTCTTAGTTTTGGAGTATATGAGAATATCATCAATAAAGATGACCATAAATCGATCGAGATAAGGCCTGAAGACATTATTCATAAGTTGCATAAATCCTGCAGGAGCATTGGTTAACCCAAATGGCATTACAATGAACTCATAGTGGCCATATCGACTTCGGAAAGCCATCTTGTATATGTCTTCATTTTTGATCTTGAGCTGATGATAACCCGATCTGAGGTCTATTTTAGAGAAATATTCTGCTCCCTTGACAGTCACGGAAATAGAGATGTTCTTCGCCGATAACCCGAGGTATACTTCAGCAAAGGGTAAATAGACGCGTGAACGCCAACCCGATAAGGAGGTGAACACCATTGAGTTCACCCCCACCGCCAAAGCAAGCAAGGAGGGCGAGTCGAGTGTCTCCGAGAAGAAGTAGACGAACAAACCGGCCGCTCCTTCCTTGTCAAAGTGTATGAAGACACCCTTCTCCTTCAAGAAGGAACACACGATGCTCTTCGACCTCTGCATGGCTCAAAAGATCATCAAGCTGCCAGAAGTTCTCAAGCCAGATGATGCCCAGAAAGTCGATGACCCTAACTACTGCACATATCATCGCATGTTAGGGCAACCACTTGAACATTGCTATGTCTTCAAGACTTAGGTACAGAAGCTGATCCGAGACGGCCTCATCAAAATGAAGAGCGATCTCGTCGATCCCCCACAGCCACATGCGTGGTCCATACCCGCTAAGGCAGCACGTGTGATTCACTACTCAGCTAATGTGATTCACATGATGGCCGCATTCTCCCTCTCCGATGTCGAAACAGAGGAGCCCAGCACCAGCCAAGGCGAGCACTCATCGTGGTATCCGGGGTGGAGACCCTGGCCTGACCGCACGCCTCTCTCCTTTCCAAGAGAAAGGACCATGCGACTCTTTGATGTCCTCATTCAGAATGGGCAAATCATGGCCCGTGAGCCACTGGCAGACTACACTCAATGGTACTTTAGTCACCCCCAATACTGCCCTTTTCATGCCAGAATCTGCCACGCGATCGAGTCCTGTGAAGAAGTTCAACACTTAATCTAGGAACAGATCCAATGGGAACAAATCGATGCCGAGAGGAACTCTATGGAGACTCTGAGGCATCGAGCAGCCGTTGAAGAAACTCTAGGCATTGCACAAATGCCCCAGACCACCCAGATCCTCCTCGAGCAAATGGGCATGGGTTGCCTTATCGACATGTCTTGGAGTGGCCCGAGTTTCGAATGGATAATCGAGAAGCTCTCGAGCGAATGTGAAGCTGTGGGAGGCAGGATAACAACCAGGAGACTAAGGTGAGTAATTTCTCGGTCAACGTCATCCATCCTCTTGCCACCTCAGCTCCTCTAGACACCCAGGCGCCAAGTACCAGCCAGTCAGCTCCCATTGCTTCGGCCTCGAATTGGCGACCATGGCAGGAGCTGGAGTCTCTCTCATTCTCCAAGGAGGATACTACTAGGCTACTCCGAGTTCTTCTTGTCCGAGAAGATGTCCTGGTAAGCGAGACGATGATGGGCGTCTCCAGCTCCTCTCGCTACCCTCCTGCTCCGCCTCCACCTTCTATACCAAGAGATAAGAAGGGGAAGCAAAAGTGCGGCGTGGCCGTGGCACGGCCACGCCATATCTCTCTATCCGGTGAGCCTATGGGTACTCTTCATACACCCCACAGCCCAGTCCAGATTGTGAAAGAGACACCTTCAGAGTCTTCAACGACTCTAGCTAGCAAGCTTGGTCCTTCACCACAAGGCCTAGCTAATGCACAAAGTCAGGGTGACCGCCAGGAGCGGCGATACCCGCTACACCTCCAGCTACCACCAGACACTGCTCCATGTCAGATAGCAAAGGCAAAGCTAAGGAGTAGGTCTCCAAATTAGTCCCCCAGCCCATATTCCAACAAAGAATTTCACCACTGCGGGTAAGACATCAAACCGAGCATACGTCTTCGGACGTCAGTCCCAGCATCCTAGCATAGTAGGAGATACCACTTGAGGTCATCGAACAGGCGATCAATCCCACCTTCCTGATCGATACAACAAGCGGAAGGTGCCTGGATTGAAATCTGGGCAAAGAAAAGTCATCGACCTCACTCTGCCAAGACATCAGCTCAGAGATATCCTCATGGGGATTTGTCAACTACGGCTCCAGTACCTCTCCCTCCTACTCCCCAGGAGGCGGCCATCACTAAAAGATAGGGGAGGAATCAGAGGAAGAACCTCAAGAGGTGGCTCAAGAAGCAAGCTGAGCAAGCAGCCGCCTTACAATTTCCAACGGAGCTATTGCCCCTCTAGAGGCTACAACGGCTCATTGATGACCTAGAAGAATACATCCCTCCTCGTCCCACTGGTGCTCTCCTACTCGATAGTTACATCCCGTGGGAAGAGATGCAAAAGCAAGCTCTCCTTTGAAGCCGGATTCAGGAGATGATCCAGAAGATCAGGAATGGTGAAAGGCTCCTCATCTAAGAAGAACTCTCCTTGTTCTACAAAGATAAGGAGATCACCACAGAGCAGCTGGAAGAAATGCTTCGAGGCTGCACCTGCAACATGGTGGCCATTCCACCACCTGATAACATCAACGCTTCGCGGCGATGCGAGCGTGTGGCCTCCCAGACCAGACAGAGAACCACTGCCCCGCTCAGGCTACAACCAACTCTGAAAAATGTAATCCGCAGCCGAGGTCCTGGCCGAGGACGCGGTAGAGGCCGCGGCAGGATTGCCGAGCTACCGCTTCACCCGTCCACCTTCAACCCGGAGTGAATCATCCACTTTCGAGGGGAGGAACCTGCCCCTATTCCGGAGATAGAAGTTCGAAAGGAGCCTAACATTTTTGATCCCTCTGATATGGAGGAGGTAATTGTCAGCGCTCTACTCCCTGCTCCAGCCCCGATCACTTCTGAAGAACAAGCAGGTCCGTCTGGTAAGGACGGTCCAGTTCGCCAATTGCCTCCAGAAGAGCCATCCTTGGGGCCTTTGTTGCAGGAACCCACAGGGGATCAGAGCCAGCCCGATCCCACTGGCAAAGGTAAGGCGGTGCAACTCCCCGAAGGGGAGCAACGCGACAGTTCACGCAAGACCCTGCCCGACATACTACCCTCATTGGAGGACACTTGTGCTCGATTCGATCGGAAAGTCCTTCACCAGATGAAGCGGTTTCCCGCTAGTATCACAATCTGGGAAGCCATTGCTTGGAGTAAAGAGCTGAGGGAAGCTCTTATTAAAATACTCCAAGAACCAGAAGTCTATGAAGCACATGCGGTAGAAATAAAGGCATCAACATATGAAGCCTTTGTAGCCACCGTCTCCTTCAAAGAAAAGGATATGTCACTCTCTTCTTCGTGTCACAATCACCCTCTCTACATGAGGGGGAAGATCAATGGGCATAAGGTGAATCAGATCCTGGTGGACACCAGTGCTGCTGTCAACATCATGCCGTTGAAAACCTTCAAGACTCTGTATTTGACCCCGCACCTTCAGAAGGTTCAAGCGGTCAAAATATCTAGCTTCAACCAAGACACCGAGGACATCCTCAATCGAGTAGATGTGGATCTGATGCTCGATTATTTCACCTCTAAGGTGACATTCTACATCATCGACGCCAACACATCCTACAAGGTACTATTGGGCAGACTCTGGTTACATGAAAATCGGGTCATCTCGTCAACCCTCCACTAATGCATTAAATATGCCAACGACGAAGAACAGCGTACGATCTTTGCAGACATGTCGCCATTCTCCTCGGCAGACTACAATCTTGCCGATGCTGCACTTTATTTCGGGGGACCCAGTTCATATCCCGTAATCAAAAGCAAAAGTAATGGCTGGCTCTCAGAGGAAGATGAGGATGATCTCTTCTCCATTGACAAAGAAAAGGTCAATCTTTATCGGTTGCGCCTCAACTCCAAGTCAACTCCAGATCGCCCTGAGAGGCGTAAAATCGACTTCGAGGCTAATCTCCCAGCGCAAGTGTGAGATATGAGAATATGATTAAATCAAGAGTTTAACACGAATGAAATTTGGCCTTTCATGAACAAGAATGTAACGAGAATGCACTTTTCATAACCTTAAAGGCTATGCACTAGAAAGTCATGTAACATGCAAGAATGTACTTTTGCTTTGCAAGTACTTTGTGAATATTTGTGGATCTTCACTTATTTATAAAGAAAGTACTCCCAGCGCAATGTGACGCCAGTAGCATCATACCACATGGTTTACAGTATGTTTCCGACAATCAGCCGAGGGGACTAGCATAGAGCCCTTGAACACAATCAGTGCTCGAACTGCATCTTCAGGTATAAATCAAGCTACTTCCACAAGTATAATAATAATGTTGGCCAATAATGTAACAAGTTCCACAATAGTCAATGGAAGAATGCACCAAATATGAATATAAGAATTCAAGGAATGCATTAATAACTAGGTCATGCTACAGAAAAAAATTCGGCAGCATAACAGTACATTCATTAACTTCTAAAATTTATTTAGACAGCTTTTAGAATAAAGTGACATGAAAAATCAACCCTTGAGTGAGTCAAACCCCGGGTTAATCAAACTCAGGAACCAAGCGGTCGTTTACTGGACCGTTTCTTGACCAGGCGGTCGTGTATTGGACCGTTTGGAACCAGAACTCAGGAAAATATCGGTAAGTGCTCTCTAGACAATTGGACTTTAATGGTACAACCAGCTCGGCGTCCTAGTGGGAATCTCAGGCTCGCGGAGACTTATAGAGGCCTTGAAACAAGATCACCTAGTCCTTTGGAAGGAATATCCAATGGAGAGGTTCACTAGTCCAAGATGGTGTACTTAATGTGCAGTGTGTAACTAATGACAACATACTGGGATATGTGCCATGTACTTAAGAAAATGACTCTTAGATAAGAGAGATCATGATAAAATAGCGATCAAATAAAACCTTATGAAAATGTGTCCATAAATACATAAGTATAAGTTTTAGGCAATGAAAGTAATATAGATAAAAAAATAATTTCTAAGTGCACAAGAACATGAAATCATCAAAGATGAGTAGGGAATGTAACCAAGTATATGAAAGCAGTACTTAAAACAGGAATAAGACCTATTTAGCTAGGCTTATTATATGATAAATAAGGCTAATCTGCTTTATGTTTCGAGTTAACATAAATACATAATTTAGAAAATGAAAACGGTCTAGAGAGGACCGTTTCTTGTGGCTAGCGGTCTATCATAGGACCGTTAGTAAAACGTATGCGGTCTCTTGAAAGACCGTTTCTTCCTGTGTCGCAGACAGATCCAAAATCGAAGTTCAAACCTAATCTATAGCCAATTAATGTATGAAATCATGCTAGAGAGGGATATATAAACATGCTGTAATGGGTATAACATCATGAAGATGCAGGGATTTTGCATAGATTTTAGCTAAAATTGTTATCTTTGTAATTAGGGTTTGGAATGATGCATACTTTATAACCTACATGCGCAATGATACCAAATCATTAAATACGACATATACAATGCATGAAATTTCATGAAACAAGAGGACTTTTACTCCTAACACATTAATTTAACTTTTTCATGAGATAACCTACCTCTGTTATAGGCTTTAGGCTTCGAATTTAGGGCTGGAAGTTAACCCTAATTTCTGCACGTCTTGAACTGAAGTAGTAACTTCTTGCCCTCCTGTCTCCTGATTCCCTTGACCTAAAGATGTGAAAATTGGGAAATAAGAAGAGGGTATTAAAAGGAACAAATAGTTCTAAAGAAACCTCTATCTAATTGCCTCGTTTAGGGCTTCCATTTTCCAAATCTGCCTGGGTCGGTCGCACAGTTTCCTAAGTTTCCTGTATTGAACTAGCATCTTTGCAGGCTTCTATCTCCCAGTAGGCTTGATTTCCTAGAACGAAATTTTGAGGAAAGTTAGATCTAACTATAATTAACAAATTCCTAGAAGGAACTTACCTCTAATTCGACCTCTTTACCTTAGTTCTACGCGAGCCAAATGTAAGGGTCGTGCAGGTAGGTCTTGGGGTCTATTTGTAGGGTTTTAGCTAGGGTTCGATGGATTTGAATAATTCTAGAGTCCTAATTAGGTGTTAAATCAATCCCTGAGAGTCCTTTTCTGACTTACAAGTCCATACACTTCTATCCACTTGGATATCTGGGAGTTTGGGCGTCAAAAATCCAACCTTTTTACGTTTTCTTATACTTACGGAATCTGCAGAGCTTAGCGGTCATTTGGGAGACCATTTTCTGACCCTATGCGGTCTCGCGATAGACCGCTTTTGGTCTTGGGTGCTGAATTTGAACCCAGTTCAAACTCTTGTATTATTATCTATCTTTTTATCCTAAATTGTCCGTATTTATCTCCTTAATTCCGTAAATACATCAGTTTTAATCTTCTAGAACATGGGCCAAAGTTAATTTGGGCCAACTGGTTTTATTTAAATGGGCCTAATCCTCTTGGATTAGTGTAAGGCCTAAATAATTAGTTTTAATTAACCACATTTTAATAAATAGCCCTTTTGGTCTATTTAAATGCTTATTAATTATATTTTAAATTTGAAAAATTCTTAGAAAATCCTCAAGCATTACAAAGGTGCCCAGAACACTGGCCATGAAATGTTGTCAGCTTTAGCAAGCAACCCCAAGGAAGTTTCAACGGCACCAGTCGGTAATTATTATCGGCAAGCCGCTAGCAGTTCAGAACAGTCCTTCCCAGAGCCTAGTAACAACAGTTCTCCAACTTCATCAGCCTTGGCTAGTGGCTTCGAAAACCAAAAACTACATGAAGCTAACATTGATGATGAGGATTTCATTGACTTCTAACCCGCTCCTCCCGAGCTGGAGGACGGTGGCCAAGCAACCGTTGACGAACTCGTTGAAATCAACTTGGGCGAAGATGAAGCCCACCAGCCAACATTCGTTAGCGCTCTCCTCACCGAAGCAGAAAGGCAGGACTACAAGCAATTCCTGCTCGAATATAGGGATTGCTTCGCCTAGACATACAAGGAGATGCTAGGGCTAGACCCCTCTGTAGCCGAGCATGAGCTAGCCATCTCTCCCTCAGCAACTGTAGTCAAACAGCCACAGCGGCGCATGCATCATGAGCTGGAACTTCAAGTTTTACCGAAGTCAACAAAATGACAGAGGTTGACGTCATCGATCCGTGTATCTATCCGATCTGGCTCGCCAACATCGTCCAAGTAAGGAAGAAAAGTGGTCAACTCTGCACTTGCATCGACTTCCGGGACCTCAAGAAAGCATGTCCGAAGGATGACTTTCCAGTCCCAATCACGGAAACCATGGTCGATATGACCACCGGACATGAAGCCTTGTCTTTCATGGACGGGTCGTCCAGTTACAACCAGATCCGAATGTCCCTTAAAGACAAGAACTACATAGCTTTCCGATCCCACAAAGGGATTTTCAACTATAAGTGTATGCCCTTTGGTTTGAAGAATGACGGTGCTACTTACCAGAGGACCATGACCAAAATATTCGACGAGATGCTGCACAACATCATCGAATGTTATGTCGACGACCTCGTCATCAAGACAAAAAGATGGTAAGACCATCTACATGATCTGCGCCAGGTCTTCAATCGACTCCGACAATATGGGCTCAAAATGAACCCCATGAAATGCGCCTTTGGCCTATCCAGCGGCAGGTTTCTCGGTTTCATCATCAGATATCGAGGAATCGAGGTGGACCCGAGTAAGATCAAGGTGATTCGGGAGCTTCCACAGCCCAAGAACCTCACCGAGCTCAAGTCCTTCCAAGGAAGACTGGCTTACATTCGGAGGTTCATCTCCAATCTCTCCGGCCGATGCATGTCTTTCAGTAAGCTTATGAAGAAAGACGTCCCATTTGTATAGGACCCAGAATGTCAGATTGCTTTCGAGCAGATCAAGGAGTATCTCCTCACTCCCCCGGTCCTGGGGGCACCAGTCAAGGACAAAATCCTTATAGTCTACATTGTCGCCAATGACGCTTCGCTAGGAGCCTTGTTGGCGCAAGTTAATGAGGAGGGCAAAGAGCAGCCGCTCTACTACCTCAGCCAGAAATTAATTGGTGCTGAGTACCGCTACTCCCCTATGGAGAAAGTTTGCTTAGCACTAGTGTTTGCCATCAAGAAGCTGCGGTATTACCTCTTGTCCCATAGGGTTGAGCTCATATCTAAGCACGACCCACTCAAGTATCTTCTCAGGCAGCCCGTCCTCTCAGGCCGATTGGGAAAATGGGCTCTCCTGTTAATGGAGTATGATATCACCATATCCCTAGGAAAGTAATCAAGGGACAGGGCATGGCTGAATTTTTGGCAGCCCATCCGGTATTGGATGACTCACTTCTTAACACGGAGCTCCCCGACGAGGAGTACCTTGCTTCTCAGCTACCAGCGCCAGTTGAACAGACCGAAGATGCCTTCCATTATCAATAGCAAGACGCCCCCACAGCCAACGTACCTTGTTGGGAGCTCTACTTCGATGGCTCTTCCAGGGGGATTACCCAGAATAATCAAAATCCAGCCGTCATGGCGGGTGCCGGCATTGTTTTCCTGACTCCTCAGAGTGGAGTTTTGTACAACTTGTGTGCCCTCATGAAATCCCTGACCAACAACGAAGCTGAGTATGAAGCTCTAATCATCGGGCTTCAGATAGCTCTCGACATGGGCATCAAGTGCCTCAAAGCCTACGGGGACTCCCAGCTCATAGTCCAGCAAGTCCTCGGCATTTACGACGTACGGAAGCAGGAATTGGTTCCATACCACGCCACCGTGACCAGGCTAATCTAGAAATTCTATTTCTTTGAAATAGATCATTTTCCCAGGAGTAGCAATGCCCAAGCAGATGCCCTGGCAAAATTGGCTGCGACCATCAAGCTTCCGCCAGAGGGCGAAGTCGACATCACTGTCAAGCACAGAAGACTGATGTCGAGTACACTCAGAGACGAGTCTGGCCTCACTATCTACGAGGTTCACATCCTCGACCATAACACTCCTCCAGAAGAAGAAGATTGGCATGAGCCTATCATTAAATTCAAGCGAGGTTGGCTCCCTCTTGACCGAGCTTGAAGGGTCCAGCTACTTCGCCGAGCAACATCATATGAGTTAATCGGTGACTCTCTGTATAGGCTTGTCCACGAAAAGGACAAGTCAGTTCTTCTGAGATGTGTCTCCTCAGCAGTGGCTCGAGCCATCATACAGGAAGTCCATTCAGGATTATGAGGCACTCACTAGGCCGGAGATAGAATGAAGAACAATATCAAGCTCAAAGGCTTCTTTTGGCCGACCATGTACGCAGATTGTACCCAGTATGCCCGTACGTGTCATCAGTGCCAAGCCTTTGGCCTGGTACCCAGAAGACCTCCAAATCCGTTGCGCCCAATGGCCCACACATGGCCATTCTCTGAATGAGGCATGGACATCACGGGACCCTTCCCGCCATCTTCTAAGGGTCATAAGTACATTCTGGCTGCCACCGACTACTTCTCTCAATGGGCTGAGGCCCTCCCCCTGCGGGAGGTCACTGGCGAAGTGGTAGCCAGATTTGTTCGGCACAACATCATCTACTGATTCGGTACTTCCAGCCACATAGTGTCCGACAACGGGACGCCATTCAAGAATAGGGTCGTACACCAACTAGCGGTCAAGTTCCACATCGACTGGAGAACCTCTTCAGTCTACAATCCTCAGGCTAACGGCTTGGTAGAGGCCTTCAACAAAACCCTCTGCAAGCTTCTGGCTAAGATTTTTAGCCACTGGAAGTGCAATTGGGGTGAAAAGGTGTTCGAGGCACTATGGGCCTACCAGATAATTTTTAAGACCCCTATTGGATGCTCACCATTCTCCCTTGTTTACGGGGCAGAAGCCATCATCCCCATCGAGATCCAGTTAGCATCTTACCGCGTGGCAGTCCACACCGGCTTCGCCGGTCCAGAAGAAGATGAATACCAGAGAAGGTTAGAAGTGCTTGTTGGTCTAGAACATAAGCGACTTGAAGCCTACAAGCATCTAAGTGTATCCGGCTCGCATGGCTCGAGCCTACGACAAGCTCGTCAAACAACGAGCCTTCAAGCAAGGTGATCTTGTCATGATTAAGGAAAAGGAAGTCATGGTAGGGTGATCTAGTGGAAAATTACAACCTAACTGGCGAGGTCCATACATCATTCACAATGTTTAAAAGGGTGGGGCCTACACGATCATAGACCACAAGGGTCATAAGTCGTTCCCACCTCTCAACGGTAAACACATGCAGTTGTACCACGCTCCAGAGCATAAGTCCGCGCGCCACCCTGACTAAGGCACGTGCTCCATCTGTCATCAGCAACCCAGTAGCCACCCTCTTTAAAGGGTGGAACTAGTCACTTCCTTCACTCTTTTCCTCTAATGAAGCACCATGGCCAGTCGGCCCCTCCCAGTGTCACCACCTTATACTTGGGACGGCTAGTCTCCAAGCATCATCCCCGTGACCGCAAGAGCGAGGACACCCGGCACCAGCCCCTCGGGCTTCCAGGTAAACAAAAAAAGAGAAAGATAATAAAATGGGGTTAAAAATAGAGATACCCTGGTGGCCTCAGTCAACTCCCTCCATGGGATTACTGAGGGTAAAAATTCTCATCAACCCGGCTGAGGTGAAAACCCGCGAGGGCGCCTCAGGCAAAATCGGGTGACCCCTCGGTGTGAAAACCCGCAAGGGTGAACCAAAAAAAGTAAAAGGGGGCCAGCTCTGGTGAAAACCCGCAAGGGCGGTAGAGCTGATAAAGAGAATAAATAATAATAAAACTCTCTTCCTCTCTACTCCTCACTGATGAAAGTCGTCGACCACCACGTTTCACCGACTGCGAGCTCAACATTACTCCACGACAATGGTGGCCACTACAAATCCGAGGGTCGGTCATCACTAATTCCAACTCCAGCATTCGGTTATACACCTCAACGGTGAGCCGACCAATCCCAGTCTTCTAGCTACTACACATCAGCAGTTAGCCGGCCAGCTCCAGTTCTAGTCCCGATTCCCGGCTACAACACCTTCAATGGTCATCCGGCCAGCCCCAGTTCCAGTCCTGGCTCATCCCAGCGTCTGGCTATCATGCCTTCCATGGGCAGTCAGCCCAGCCCCAGCTCCAATTTCCCATACCAATGTGAACTACATTTCCAGCTAATAACATGTCAATAGCTAGTTTGCCAGTAACCGGTCTTTGGCTAACATACCCTAGAGCCAACTAGCAACTGCCAGTAATACGGGCCACCACACCCTTACAGGTTGGTGCCCGGCCCCCCAGTCCCCAGCAACATAGGCCAACACCCCTTAGGGGTCAGCCTCCAGCCGCTAGTTTCCAGTTCCCAGTCGCCCGAATTATTTTGTACATATTATCTCCCAGTCCCCCAGTTCCTAGCCAGCCCCAGTCAATATACCATACTTGGGTGAACCCCCAGTACCCAATATCTGATTCCCAACACTCAATTCTCAGTACCCAGTGCTCATCCTCCAGTACCCAGCACCCAGTCTCCAGTACCCTTTGCTCAGCCTCTAGTGCACCCAGTATCCAACCTCCACCATCCAATACTCAGCCCCGGGTTCTTGTACCCGAATTCAGGTACCTCATTCCCTGTCACCAGCATCAGCATGTAGTAGAAGAATCAACCACGACTAGCAGTACGTGGTCAGTAGCTCATACACCCAGCATCATTCCACAAGAGAAAAAGGTGGGACGACACAACAAATGACAAAAGAAATCCCAAATTTTGTCATTCATACTCTATAAAACGAGCCCAAGACATGCCCTTGGGGTAATAAAAAATCTGTACAACAGGACACATAGCATAACAAAAAGAAGATACAATCCAGTCATGGCTCACTCCCCTCCAACACCGACAGGCGAGACTGAGCAGCCGCAAGCTCTGCCTTGAGAGTGGACAAGAGCTGAGTACTGGCCTCGACCGTGCTCCTAGCCCCTCGCCACTCAGACCTGACGCGCTCTATGGCCGACTGTTGCTCCTATAGGGCCTTCTTTAAGGCCTCAGTCTTGCTCTCGGCCTCCTCCCGTTAAACAGCCAGGTCTCGGAAGAGTGTCTGAGCTGCATCGGCATGGCCCCTCTGCTCGGATACGGCAACCGCCAGCCGATCCAGCCGCTCCCGCTCCTCCTGGATGGTGGCCAGCCTTCGAGCTCTCTACTCCTGTGTCTGACAAAGCCGCAGGTACTTCGCCCATATCCTGGCCAGCCCCATCATCCAGGGCTCCTGCGGGAAGCCGAGGATGTGATAACCCCGAGTACACTCTGCCAGTCGTCTCCTTATGTGACGGCCCAGACTCCGGATACCAGGTAAACCCGATACCACTTAGATTCTGAGAGGCCTCCCAAGAGCGAGAAAGCTCCGAAGGGATAGAAAGGTATGTGAGAGTACATTGAACTTCCAGATAAAGTAGTAAGTAATTAAATTTCTATGATCAGGATTGCTAAAATGGTAGAAATAAAATTACATTTTCTATAATAATTAAAACTAACAGAGTCCAGTCCAACTAAAGTATAGTACAATAGGAAAGAGAACATACTCTCAAGTTGAGGGAAGCCGACACTAGCAAACGCTGGCACTAAGAACCACCGCAGCAGTATCTCCAAGCACGAGGAAGAACAACTACACCTGAAAAGTCAGGGGTGAGCCTCCTATCACTGGCTCAGTAGGGATCCTGTAGAACCCTACCATGAAACAACGTAGTAACAGCAGTGCTAACAACTAAAGCAAAGCAATAACAACATGAGCAAAAATAACAGTAGAAAAGGGGAAAGTCGTACCACAAAAACACAGTAGCCGACCGAATCTCGGCCCTCTAAGCTACTTCAAACAGTAACAGAAAGGCGAACTCTGATATCACAAAGTCGGGAGCTATCGATCCATTGTCAAATCACGAAACCCATATCGTGAAAGCCTACAGAAACATACAAAGGCCCTACAAAAGACCTACATGGTCAAAGGCACTAGACATACACGATCTCACCATCGTGTACGCTACAATAACCGTAACCTCCAGTGAAGCCAAGCACAGGCTACCTGGACAAGTCACAAAAGCACAAGTCATCGTGTCATATGACAGAAGCACCTCCTCACTAGAAGAACAGCCAGATGCGTCCACTGTCGTCTTACACTGCACCACAAGTATCTCCCACACGCCTGGAACGGCGGTAACTAAGACACTCAACAAGAACCAAGTACCAAGTAACGAGTGACTAGTCAGGGTCACGCCCGTCGATGTTCGTCCAACGCCCCTGACCACGTGCGCACACATAAGATCAATGTCTTGAGCCAGCTAGCTCGCTTCCCCCTCCCGTAGGACTCAAATAGCAAGACAAAGGGGCCCACGGCAACCAGCCTACAAACCGCCTCAACTGGGATTGCCCCGCAACCACTCCCAGGTGGGCCGACACATAGGAAAGTGTCGTCAGGCTATGACTATTGCAGGCTCACTAGACACAGAGACTCTAAAAATAGCGAACACCGAAGTACAAACAGGGTAAGCATGCACCTGTCGCACATACTACGGAGCACAAGGTAGTACACCAGACTACCGCCAGACCTAGGACAGTCAATTAGACCTGCTCACAACGATCCTTGAGCCACAAGACTCAAGTCAAGATCGTCGCACATCACGGAAACACGCTGTTACTCAGCCTAGTCCCTAAGCCAAAATCACGGTAAAACACATAGGAAATTAGCAAATTAGCAATGTTTTCTAAAAGAAAAGGGAGAGGGAGAGAGTGAGATATCGTGAGGAGGAGAGAGGAAGGGCTAAAAGAAAAGAAAAATATGAAATTAGCAATATTTCTAAAATCTGATTTTCTACATGAAATTCTATAAACTCAAAAAAATAGTATTCATAATCCTCAGAATGAGCACAATGCACCTGTAGCGTCCCGGAGCCACAAAACACAACGGTTCACTCTCCACGGGGTTCCGCAAGTTATACAAGGGAAAAACCCGAGTGGGTTGTAAAACACGTTTCAGGCCCCACGAAAACATTCTGAAAGCTCTCTGATTCCGATCCGAAGAATCCACGATATTACAGTCCTCCCCCCTTTAAGGAATCTCATCCTCAAAATTCAAGGAGTCAACAAGGGAAAAGGGAAGAACAAACCCAAACACTGGCCACACTCTCCAAGCATCAGCCAAACCTCAAACACAAAGCATGATAACACAATTCTCAAAAAATATAATTCAGAGGAACACTGCCAGACCACAATCATAGGCACATGCACCGGATCTCAAGGCACATCAATCCATAAAATGAGCATGGCACAGAAAGGAACACAAGTCTGGCACCTCCGAAATAGGGCATCATCGCTTTCATCTCACAGGGAAAGGAGACACGATCCATGCCACGAAACAGCTACCGATAACCACACTCGGCAGACACAACAAGCATCAGCTTGGACAAGGAAACATCATCCTCTCAGCTGACTGCTCCAACTATCGGCTTCCGCACCATGAACAACAAACGAAATTGGCACGCAGAATGCCAATGATAGCATTAGACCACAAACACAATCAAGTCAGTCCTCACTTGGACATTACATCTAATTCGAGTCGCATGCCAACTCTACCACGGTAGAAGAGTACAGCAAAACCAACCGACAAGATCTCGGTCCATGTAATGTCAAATTCAGACTCACAGGGAACTCCTCCCAAACTGAACACAAACACAAACCAACAAACAACAACACCTGCAGAATCTCAACTTCGTTCTCAACACAGAACCACGGAACACAACTGCAAGCTGGGTAACATTAAGGCACAATTACAGCTGAACACACGGCTAAAATGCACTAGTCGCTCGCAGCTTACCAGCAAGGACCCACAACAACAATCTCAGAGAACGCATCTCAAGGACAACGATCACATCCCGAGAGCACAACTCCCAAGAAAATATAGAGAAAGAAAAGGTTACTCAACCAACATATATGCCGACAGAGTCCCCCAATTCTCACGCATGCCAGTGCCAACAACCACAAAGTCTCAAGCAACGGAACGGCAACCAACAGCATCAAGGCACACATAGCCAAGACGATGTCACACCGAGGAAACAAACCTCTCGGCCGGTCAAGATCCTTCAACCAAACGATCCTCGACTTGTGGGTTATAAGCTGTCACGCCACGAGATTATGCAGCGGAAACAATCGGGAATGCGAACAGCCGGCATGGTAAGCCTCGAGCAAGCAATATAATCAGAGCGTAATAACAATCACACAAAGTAATTGCACAATAATTTAATCAAACTTTCACCTTTATTTCATATAAAATAATCATAATCCAAATACATGAATATTCGACTCCTTTTGATCTAGACTCAATAAAATAAAAATTACATATAAGGACTCAATCTAGACATATTTTGACACTCTATGTCTTCACTCGAATCCAAATTTCATGTATTCGCTCTCAGACCTGCTACTTGAGTAATCCGAATCTGATTCACTCGCACTTCCTGAAACATTGAGAAAGTAGGTAATGATCACACTTACCCAGTAGGTATCTTCGTATCAACATATAGGCAATGTTAAAATAATTAATGTCTTAGCTCTAACGAAAAAAAAAAATCAGGCAGATACGATAAAATAATGCAAATAAAGCCAAAGTAACAAGGTATGATCAAGCTTAAGATATGAGAAAATGATTGAGCAAGTATGATCAAGCAAGAATGTATTTATGGCCGTTCATGAACAATAATGTAACAAGAATGTACTTTTCATAACCATGAAGGCTATGTATTAGAAAGTCATGTAACAAGCAAGAATGTACTCATGTCCCGTGGATATTTTACTTATTTATAAAGAAAGTACTCCCAGCGTAATTCGACGCCAGTAGCATCATACCCCATGGTTTATATAGTATGTTTCCGATAATCAGCCGAGGGGACTAGCATAGAGCCCTTGAACACAATCAGTGCTCGAACTGCATCTTCAAGTATAAATCAAGCTACTTCCACATTATAACAATAATATGGCCAAGAATGTACAAGTTCAACTATAGTTCCATTATAATGTAATCAAAAATAAGAATGCTTCAATTAAGAATAAGAGAATTCAATAACGCATTTAATAACTAGGTTATGCTATAGGAATAAATCAGCAGCATAATGGTGCATTCCTTAACTTTCAAAATTACTTAGATATCTTCGGAACAATGTGACAAGTTCTAGATAATCAATTGGATCATCTAGGAACATAGGAAAATCAACCCTTGAGTCAAACCCCAGGTTAACTAAATTCAGGACTCTAGCGGTCATTTACTGGACCGTCTCTTGTCCCTGGCAGTCTAGTACATGACCGTTTATGATAAGACAGTTCGATATTTAAAACAGAATATCTGGAACATTAGCGGTCTAATGTAGTACCGTTTAGTATCCATTAGTGGTCAAGTGTAAGCCCGCTAGCAGTCTTTGGCGGTCAACCAGAAGGCCGCTAATTCTAGGATATAAAACATCGGTATAAGTGCTTTCTAGATAATTGGGCTTTAATGGTACAACAAGCTCGGCGTCCTAGAGGGAATCCCAGGCTCGCAGAGTCTTACGGAGGCCTTGAAACAATATTTCCTAGTCCATTGGAAGGAATATCTAAGGGAGAGGTCATCAAGTCCAATATTGTGTTCCTAATATGAAAAGGTGTAACTAATGACATCATACCGGGAGATGTGCCATGTACTTAAGAAAATGACTCATAGAAGAGAGAGAATCGTAATAAAATGGTGATCAAGTTAAACCATGAATCATTTATTATTTGAACATACATTTATTACAAAAGTATATGATTTTTGGGCATAAATTAACATAAGTTAAAATAATACCAAAGTGCATGAAAACATGATATCTATTATGATAAACAAGTACATTAATTAAGTATATAAAACCAGTAATTAAACCAGGAATAAAACTTAGTTAACTAGGCTTAACATATAATACTCATGGCAAATCTGCATTAAGTCTCGGGTCAAAATAATGTAGAAATTCAGAAATCAAAAACGGTCAAATATAGGACCGTCACTTTACGGTTAGCGGTCTATCGTACGACCGCGATAGTTCTCTGGCGGTCCATAGGAAGACCGTTTCTTCCTGTATAAAATCGAGTTCAAAAGATAACTAAACAAAATGCTAATTAAGACATATCATGTCTGGAAATCAACATATTTTATCTTCCACGATCACGATAGAACAATTGAAGGCCAACAATATGCATAGGTTTATGTGATTACAAGAAAAACTCATATTTTTACTTCATTAGGGCTAGTTCATGCATAAAGAATACACTATGTGCATAGTCCTAAGTAAAACATGATATTCACAAAATATAATGTATCAAAATGAATGAAACAAGAGAGCTTTTATTCCTAACTTTAAATTTAAGCCTTTCATGAGATAACGTACCTTTAATAATGCCTCTAAACTTCAAATTTCTGACTGAAATCACGCCATAGTTTCTGCACTTTCTTGCTCTAAATCAGTAACTTCACGTCCCTTTAACTCTTGATTCCCTTGACCTATGGACGTGAAATTTTGAGGATAAGTAGAAGATATATAAGGGAACATAAATTTCTAAAGAACTTATATCTAATTACCTCGTTTAGGACTCCGAATTCCTTGATCTTCTTGGGTCAGACGCACTAATTCCTGAGTTTTTATTGTAGAAACAGCAACTTTGGCAGTCTCTAACTTCACGTAGGCTTGATATCCTAGAACCAAAATTTGAGGGTAATTAGTTCTAAGTATAATGAACAAATTCCTAGAAGAAACTTACCTCTAATTCGTCCTCCTTACCTAGGTTCCACGCGAGCCAAAGTAGGGGTCGCACATGTCAAATCTCGGACCTATTTATAGGTTTTAGCTAGGGTTTGAGGATTAGAACAAACTTAGAGTCCCAATTAGACTTTTCATTCGATCTACCATCCTTATAGACCTATCTAATTATCTGATAGAGTTGATCCAAGATGATTTGGATGTTAAAAATCCAATCTTTTCACGTTTTCTTCCTCTCACGGAATCTGCATTCGTTAATGGTCATTGGACGACCGTTTACAGTTCGTTAGCGGTCTCGCGATAGACCGTTTTTAACCTTAGGCGCCGAATTTAAAATAGTTCAAACTCTTTTATTCTTATCCCCAATATTATCCTTTTATTTATATCCCAAGGAGTAATTATCTCCTTAATTCCGTGATTACACCTATTTTAAGGTTCTAGAACAGGGCCAAGGTCCAAAACAATCTTTTTGGGCCTACTGGGTTTATTATTTGGGCCTAATACACTTGGATTAGTGTAGGGCCTAAATAATTTTAATTCATTATAATTCAATTAATAGCCCATTAAATGCTTAATAATTATATTTTAAATCTAAAAAATTCTTAGAAAATTCTTGGGCGTTACACCCTCCCCCACTTAAAAAGAAGTTATCCCCAAATTCAATTCATGGATTTATGGAGAGTGTACTTACATTCAAATAGTTCTGAAAATCTTTTGTGCATGGCTTCTAAGGTTTCCCATGTTACTTCATATGGATACAACTTGGTCCATTGGACTTTGACCATCGGAATAGTTTTATTCCGAAGTTGACGAACCTCTTGTTCAACGATCCTTATTGAATTTTGCTCGTATGTCAAATCCTTTTTAATCCCCAGATTATCATAAGTGATGACATGGAAAGGATCAAGAACATACTTCTTGAGCATTGAGACGTAAAATACATCATGGACTCAGATAATTGAGGAGGTAAAGCTATTCTATATGCAACTTCACCAACTCTTTCAAGAATCTCAAAGGGGCCAATGAATCTTGGAGTAAGCTTGCCTTTGATTTTGGAGAAACCTTAAGGAACACATGATCTCCCGTTTGGAATTCCAGATCGCGCCTTCGATTGTCAGTATATGACTTCTGTCTGTCTTGAGCCATTTGAACTCTTTCTCAAATGAGTTTAATCTTCTCGGTAGTATCCCTAATGATGTCGGGATCGAGAAATTGCCTTTCTCCTACTTCACTCCAACAAATAGGGGAACGACAGCTTCTTCCATATAAAGCTTCAAACGGTGCCATTTGTATGCTAGCTTGGTAGCTATTATTGTATGCAAATTCTACTAAAGGCAAGTGATCATGCCAACTTCCTCCAAAGTTAATAGCACAAGCCCTGAGCATATCTTCCACCACTTGATTTATCCTTTATGTTTGACCATCAGTTTGTGGATGGAATGCAGTGCTAAAGTTCAGTTGGGTTCCTAAAGAATGTTGAAGACCCTTCAAGAATTGTGATTTAAACCGAGGATCTCGGTCAGATATGATGGTGACAGGGACACCATGCAGTTTGACAATTTCTTTCATGTATAATGCTGCTAGTACATCCACAGACCATCGACTCTTGATCGGTAGAAAATGTGCAGATTTAGTCAATCGGTCTATGATCACCCATATACCATCGTGTCCACCTTTTGTTCGAGGTAAACCCATGATAAAATCCATCCCTATACTTTCCCATTTCCACTCGGAAATATTCAAGGGTTGTAGTTTTCCAGCGGGTTTTAAATGTTCCGCCTTTACCTGCTGACAAGTGAGGCAATGTGACATGAATTCTGCCACTTCTCTTTTCATGTTGGGCCACCAAAAGTTTCTCTTCAAATCTTGATACATCTTGGTAGCACCAGGGTGAATAGCATATCTTGACTTATGCACTTCCTCCATGATCAATTTCTTAGTATCTTAATGATTCGGCACACAGACTTGATCCTTAAATAATAATCGTCCATCATGTGAAATAGAGAATTCCAATCTTTGATCAATGTTATCCTTGATTTTCATTAATGTAGGATCATTCTCTTGCTACTTGACTATATCCTCAATCAATGTAGGTTGTGACCGTATATTGGTAATTATACATCCATCTTCTTCTCTGTCAATATCAAGATTTAAATAAGAGAAATCTTTGATAAGACAAGTCATACCTTCTTTGAGGCTTGCTAGTGTTGCCATCGGTCTTCTTCTAAGAGCGTCTGCTACAGCATTTGCCTTTCCTGGATGATATTGAATAGTGAAGTCGAAGTCCTTGAGATACTCCAACCATCTGCGTTGTCGCATGTTTAACTCCTTCTGGGTGAAGAGGTATTTCAGACTTTTATGATCTGAAAATATAGTGAATTTCTCCCCATAAAGGTAATGTCGCCAAATCTTTAATGCGAATATAACCGCAGCTAGTTCCAGATCATGCACAGGGTAACTTTATTTGTGACGCTTCAATTGTCTTGATGAATAGCAGATCACCTTTCTATTTTGCATAAGGACGCATCCTAGACCAATACCAGACGCATCCATATAGACTTCAAAGCCACCACCCTTTGTCGGTAGCGTTAATATAGGTGCAGTGGTAAGGAGTTCTTTAAGATTTAGGAAACTATCTTTGCAGTCCTTCAACCATATAAAAGGATTTTCCTTTCTTGTGAGCCTAGTCAAAGGAACGGCGATCTTCGAGAAATCCTTAATAAATCACCTATAGTAACCAGCCAGACCCAGAAAACTTCTAACTTCTGACACGATCGTTGGCCAGCTCCAATTTTTAATTGCTTCAACTTTAGAAGGATCAACAGCGATACCTTCCTTTGAAATAATATGGCCAAGGAAAGAAATCTCCTTTAGCCAAAACTCGCACTTACAAAGCTTTGCATAAAGTTTGTGCTATTTTAATATTTGCAGGGCTATTCTTAAGTGCTCTTCATGTTCTTCCTTAGTCTTGGAATATATAAGAATGTCATCAATGAATACGACCACAAATCCGTCGAGATAAGGCCTGAAGATATTGTTCATAAGTTGCATGAATGCTGCCGGGGTATTGGTTAACACAAATGGCATTACTACAAATTCATAGTGGCCATACCGGCTCTGAAAAGTCGTCTTGTGTATGTCTTCATCCTTGATCTTGAGTTGATGATAACCCGACCTGAGGTCGATCTTGGAGAAATATTCTGCTCCTAAAATTTGATCAAAGAGCTCATCGATACGCGGCAACGGATATTTGTTCTTGATAGTAAGCTGATTCAGTCGCCGATAATCGATACATAACCTGAGAGATCCATCTTTCTTCTTGACAAATAGAACTGGTACACCCCAAGGGGATGTGCTAGGTCAAATAAAACCTTTGTCTAATAACTCTTGCAGTTGTTTCTTCAATTCCTTGAGTTCCGTGGGGGACATCCGGTAGGGAGCTATTGAAACAGGTGCTGCTCCGAGAATGAGTTCAATGGAAAAATTTACTTCCCTTTCGGGCGGTAAACCGGGCAAATCCGATGGGAATACATCTGAAAATTCATTGACAATGGGGATATCTTCTAGGACGATCTCCTTGGATGCGGTGAGGATAACGGAAGCAAGAAAAGTTACACATCCTTGCAAAATTAATTTGCAAGCGTGCAGAGATGAAATGATAGTAGGATGCTTCCTATATTTGATACCAAAGAAAGAAAATCTTGGAAGACCAGGTTTCCGGAAAGAGACAATTCGGTTGCGACAATTTATGTAGGCATCATGGTCTACAAGCCAATCTACCCCTAGAATAGCATCGTAGCCCTCCATTTCTAGGCATACGAGGTTTGCTGGGAGATTATGACCTTCTACCCTTACCTCACTATCGGGGTAATAAGTTGTGAGTTTTGTTCCGAGACCTAAAGGTGTAGTAATAGCAAGGTCCGAAGGTAAAGGAACTGATGGGATGGGTAATGTTTTTGCAAAAGCAGTGCATATAAAGGAATGAGAAGCACCAGTATCAAATAATACGAATGTAGGATGGGAATAGATTTCTATGGTACCTTCCATTAGCCCATCATCGTTGGGCGCTTCATTATCCTCTAAAATAGCATTAAGACGAGCCTATCTTTTACGTCCACCACCGGACGGTTGTTCCTTCATGAGGGGGCAATCTGGCATGCGGTGCTCCCTGCTGCCACAATGACGACATGCACCTAGGCACTTCCAGCATTCTTCGACCGAATGACCGAATTTCTCGCAAAAAGTGCAAGCCGTGGTGACTTGCTTATCTTCTTCTTTAACTTTCTTATTTTTGTGGTTACCACTACAACTCCCATTTCGGGATCTTTTCTTGCTATCACGGGATTTGTAGGGTTCCGTGATGCTAAACTTGCCTTTCTTATCACGTCGATCTGACCTTTAGCTCAGTTCTTCACCCTTACCTTTTAACTTCTCGACCTTCTCTAAGGTCCTTTCGCATAGGTGTGCCCGTTGGACCATCTCTGCATAAGTATGGATATTCTGAGTCCCGAATTATTGAATATATCCAGGCCTTAAACCATCCATAAATCGATTAGCCTTCAATAAGTCGATGCTAATCAAGTGAGGAGCATATGGTGCTAGTCGGGAAAACTGAAGTTCATATTCCGCCACTGACATCATGCCCTGGCGTAGAGAAGCAAACTCCATAGCCTTCCGCTCCTTAACATGCTTGGAAAAGTACTTGGCTCAAAAGAGCGTGAGAAAACCTTCCCATGTATGTGGTGCATCAGCCGGTGGTGCCGGGACAGACTTCCACCACGTACGGGCGTCTTTATTTAATTGAAATGTTGCCAAACGGACCTTCTCCTGAACCGTACATTACATAACTTTGAAAATACGGTTCATCTCATCAATCCAGTTCTCAGCATCGTCTGGATTTGAAGAACCAGAAAACCTCAGAGGATTTAAGCTTCAAAAGTTATAATGTAAGTCTCCAGCTCTTGCTCCTGCGCCAGCTTGCGCCATAGTTTGTAATGCTTGAGTCAGACCCGCAACGGTCTCTTGCATACCATTCCAGTCTACGTGATGAGCCATTTCGAGAGTGAAGTACCTGAGAAGAGTAATGAACTTGTTCATTCTAACAGAATGAGTGAGGTTAGTCCTTAGAAAATAATTTTAATTTCTATCTCATCTCAGGTTCTACCCAAATCCTCTCATAGGTTGGGAATTTCTTTCCTAGTTTCATAGGTGTGGGTCCTTAAACCTTGGACTTCACCTATGACATGACTTTTCCCTAGGACTTCTAGTCCTAGTGCTCAGATACCACCTTAACTGTCACGTCCCGAGATTATGCAGCAGAAACAATCGGGAACGCGAACAGCCGGCATGGTAAGCCTCGAGCAAGCAATATAATCAGAGCGCAATAACAATCACACAAAGTAATTGCATAATAATTTAATCAAACTTTCACCTTTATTTCATATAAAATAATCATAACCCAAATACACGAATATTCGACTCCTTTTGATCTAGACTCAAGAAAATAAAAATTACATATAAGGACTCAATCTAGACATATTTTGACACTCTATGTCTTCACTCGAATCCAAATTTCCTTTATTCGCTCTCGGACCCGCTACTTGAGTAATCCGAATCCGATTCAATTGCACTTCCTGAAACATTGAGAAAGTAGGTAATGAGCACACTTGCCCAGTAGGTATCTTTGTATCAACATGTAGGCAATGTTAAAGTAATTAATGTCTTAGCTATAAAGAATAAGATAAATCATGCAGATACGATAAAACAATGCGAATAAAGCCAAAGTAACAAGGTTTGATCAAGCTTGAGATATGAGAATATGATTGAGCAAGTATAATCAAGCAAGAATGTATTTATGGCCGTTCATGAACAAGAATGTACTTTTCATAACCATGAAGGCTATGTACTAGAAAGTCATGTAACAAGCAAGAATGTACTCATGTCCCGTGGATATTTCACTTATTTATAAAGAAAGTACTCCCAGCGCAATGTGACGCCAGTAGCATCATACCCCATGGTTTATATAGTATGTTTCCGATAATCAGCCGAGGGGACTAGCATAGAGCCCTTGAACACAATCAGTGCTCGAACTGCATCTTCAAGTATAAATCAAGCTACTTCCACGTTATAACAATAATATGGCCAAGAATGTACAAGTTCAACTATAGTTCCATTATAATGTAATCAAAAATAAGAATACTTCAATTAAGAATAAGAGAATTCAATAACACATTTAATAACTAGGTTATGCTATAGGAATAAATCGGCAGCATAACGGTGCATTCCTTAACTTTCAAAATTACTTAGATATCTTCGGAACAATGTGACAAGTTCTAGATAATCAATTGGACCATCTAGGAACATAGGAAAATTAACCCTTGAGTCAAACCCCGGGTTAACTAAATTCAAGACACTAGCGGTCATTTACTGGACCGTCTCTTGTCCCTGGCGGTCTAGTACATGACCGTTTATGATAAGACAGTTCGATATTTAAAACAGAATATCTGGAACATTAGCGGTCTAGTGCAGTACCGTTTAGTATCCGTTAGCGGTCAAGTGTAGGCCCGCTAGCAGTCTTTGGCGGTCAACCAGAAGGTTGCTAATTTTAGGATATAAAACATTAGTATAAGTGATTTCTAGACAATTGGGCTTTAATGGTACAACCAGCTCGACGTCCTAGAGGGAATCCCAGGCTCGCGGAGTCTTACGGAGGCCTTGAAACAAGATTTCCTAGTCTATTGGAAGAAATATCCAAGGGAGAGGTCATCAAGTCCAAGATTGTGTTCCTAATTTGAAAAGGTGTAAATAATGGCATCATACCGGGATATGTGCCATGTACATAAGAAAATGACTCATAGAAGAGAGCGAATCGTAATAAAACGGTGATCAAGTTAAACCATGAATCATTTATTATTTGAACATACATTTATTACAAAAGTATATGATTTTTTGGCATAAATTAACATAAGTTAAAATAATACCAAAGTGCATGAAAACATGAAATCTATTATGATAAACAAGTACATTAACTAAGTATATAAAACCAGTAATTAAACCAGGAATAAAACTTAGTTAACTAGGCTTAACATATAATAATCATGGCAAATCTGCATTAAGTCTCGGGTCAAAATAATGAAGAAATTCAGAAATCAAAAACGGTCAAATACAGGACCGTCACTTTACGGTTAGTGATCTATCGTACGACCGCGACAATTCTCTGGCGGTCCATAGGAAGACCGTTTCTTCCTGTATAAAACCGAGTTCAAAAGATAACTAAACAAAATACTAATTAAGACATATCATGTCTGAAAATCAACATATTTTAACTTCTACGATCATGATAGAATAATTGAAGGCCAACAATATGCATAGGTTTATGTGATTACAAGAAAAACTCATATTTTCGCTTCATTAGGGCTAGGTCATGCATGAAGAATACACTATGTGCATAGTCCTAAGTAAAACATGAAATTCACAAAATATAATGCATGAAAACGAATGAAACAAGAGGGCTTTTATTCCTGACTTTAAATTTAAGCCTTTCATGAGATAACCTACCTTTAATAATGCCTCTAAACTTCGAATTTCTGACTAAAATCAGACCCTAGTTTCTGCACTTTCTTGCTCTAAATCAGTAACTTCACGTCCCTTTAACTCTTGATTCCCTTGACCTATGGACGCGAAATTTTGAGGGTAAGTAGAAGATATATAGGGGAACATAAAGTTCTAAAAAACCTCTATCTAATTACCTTGTTTAGGGCTCCGAATTCCTTGATCTTCTTGGGTCGGATGCACTAATTCCTGAGTTTTTAATGTAGAAACAGCAACTTTGGCAGCCTCTAACTTCACGTAGGCTTGATCTCCTATAACCAAAATTTCAGGGTAATTAGTTATAAGTATAATAAATAAATTCCTAGAAGAAACTTACCTCTAATTCGTCCTCCTTACCTGAGTTCCACGCGAGCCAAAGTAGGGGTCGCGCATGTCAAATCTAGGACCTATTTATAGGTTTTAGCTAGGGTTTGAGGATTAGAACGAACTTAGAGTCCCAATTAGACTTTCCATTCGATCTACCATCCTTCTAGACCTATCTAATTAGCTGATAGAGTTGATCCAAGATGATTTGGATGTTAAAAATCTAATCGTTTCACGTTTTCTTCCTCTCACGGAATCTGCATTTGTTAGCGGTCATTGGACGACCGTTTACAGTCTCGTGATAGACCGTTTTTAACCTTAGGTGTCGAATTTGAAATAATTCAAACTCTTTTGTTCTTATCCCCAACATTATCCTTTTATTTATATCCCAAGGAGTAATTATCTCCTTAATTCCGTGATTACACCTATTTTAAGGTTCTAGAACAGGGCCAAGGTCCAAAACAATCTTTTTGGGCCTACTGGGTTTATTATTTGGGCCTAATCTACTTGGATTAGTGTAGGGCCTAAATAATTTTAATTCATTATATTTCAATTAATAGCCTATTAAATGCTTAATAATTATATTTTAAATCTAAAAAATTCTTAAAAAATTCTCGGACGTTACATAAGCCCACACGCTTCCGCTGCGTCCTCAACACAACACACACAGGCATCACAAATAACTCGGCATCCGCATCTCAGCACACACCCGGCGCCATCGCAATTCATAAACTGTAATGTACCATGCCTCGAGCACCGATCCTGCTAACGACCGATCACAAGTTGCCATAGTGCAAACCATCGTGCCAAGAGCCACATCACAAGCCACAAAGAACGCTAATCTCAGCTTATCCTCAAGTCCCGAAAGAATCACTGAACCTTCACAGCACAACAGTCGCCAAACACGGCACGCCGAACACTGTGCACAACAGCCCCCAATCCCAAAAACTGGGTCCAAAGCCAAGCCACTACCGAAATAAGAGCAGATCAGGTTCAGAACTAACACCGTCCACACATAAGCAGACACAGGACAAAGGCTTCACGGAGACAGCACTTCCAAAGATTATCTCGAAACGACGCCACAAGACAAGATGAGAAGAATCAAGCTCCACTAAAAGCTCACCAGGAAGAAAATCCTAGGTCCGCTCGAGCACTCTCTTAACCAAGGCATCCAATCGACCGCCTCAACACAACCTTAACACCTCAGGGGCTGAACAAACCTCAAGCTGGGACAGCCAAAACAACATGAGAATGTGCACGGCCATCACCCCAACGATAAAGCCACCAGCCATATGAACAAGCCACGGAAAAATCTCAAACACAGTACCACAGATTCATGCCTGCCAACGAACTCTGCCAAGCGTAGCACAACCGAGACAAACACAATGACAAAAGAAGGGTGCTCCATCAGAATCTGACAAGAGCAAAACCATCATGCACAGTGCCAACACAGCACGCACAAGACCTCACGCGAGAAGCAAAGCGATAAACAATCGCAAAACCTATGCTAGCTACCGACTGTAGTGGACCTTATGGACTCTGAACACTGCGATATCTCAAATTTTCATGTACTTCACAAACACAAGCTCAGTTAGCTCAGAAAAACTTTGAACAACTCAGAACTCTGCTCTGATACCAACTGTGACGACCTAGACTCTGGATACCGAGTAAACCCGATACCACTTGGATTCTGAGAGGCCTCCCAAGAGTGGGAAAGTTCCAAAGGGATAGAAAGGTATGTGAGAGTACATTGAACTTCCAGATAAAGTAGTAAGTAATTAAATTTCTATGATCAGGATTGCTAAAATCACATAAATAAAATTTCATTTTCTATAACAATTAAAACTAACAGAGTTCAGTCCAACTAAAGTACAGTACAATAGGAAAGAGAATGTACTCTCAAGTCGGGGGAAGCTCGACACTAGCAAACGCTAGCACTAAGAACCACCACAGCAGTACCTCCAAGCACAAGGAAGAACAGCTGCACCTAAAAAGTTTGGGGAGAGCCTCCTATCACTGGATTAATAGGGATCCCGCAGAACCCTACCACGAAACAACGCTGTAACAGTAGTGCTAACAACTAAAGCAAAGCAGTAACAGTAGGAGCAAAAACAACAGTAGTAAAGGGAAAAGTCGTACCATGGAAACACGACAGCCGACCGAACCTCAGCCCTCTAAGCTACTCCAAACAACAACAGAAAGGTGAACCCCGATCTCACAAAGTCGGACGCTACCGATCCATTGCCAAATCATGAAACCCATATCGCGAAAGCCAACAAAAACATACAAAGGCCCTACAAAAGACCTACATGGTCAAAGGCACTAGACATACACGATCTCACTGTCGTGTACACTATAATAACCGTAACGTCGAGTGAAGCCAAGCACAGGCTACCCGGATAAGTCACGAAAGCACAAGTCATCGTGTCATGTGACAGAAGCACCTCCTCACTAGAAGAACAGCCAGAGGCGTCCACTAACGTCTTACACTGTGCCACAAGTATCTCCCACACGCCTGGAACGGCGGTAACTAAGACACTCAATAAGAACCAAGTACCAAGTAACGAGTGACTAGTCAGGGTCACGCTCGTCGGCATTCGTCCAACGCCCCTGACCACGTGCGCACACACAAGCTCAATGTCTTGAGCCAGGCCTCTAGTTGATTTTTCCCTCTCGTAGGACTCTAACGGCAAGACAAAGGGGCCCACGGCAACCAGCCTACAAATCGTCTCCACTAGGACTGCCCCGCCACCACTCCCAGGTGGGCCGACACACAGGAAAGTGTCGTCAGGCTACCACTAGTGGAGGCTCACTAGACACAGAGACTCTAAAAATAGTGAACATCGAAGTACATACAGGGTAAGCACGCACCTATTGCACATACTACGGAGCACAAGGCAATACACCAGACTGCTGCCAGACTTAAGACAGTCAACTAGACCTGCTCACAATGATCCTTAATTCACAAGACTCAAGTCAAGATCATCGCACATCACGGCAACACGCCGTTAATCAGCCTAGTCCCTAAGCCAAAATCATGATAAAACACATCATGGGAGACAACACAGAATAGCTGCATCAACACATTAACAATGAGTCCTCGGCCTCCAAGCCACACAATGGACTCGCCATTCCGCATAACACGAAACACGGAACATGAGGGATTATCAAAGCCCTCAAACCACATGGACACGCCAACCGAGGTATGATAATATCTCCAAGCATCTAAAACCATGTCTCGATCCTCATAGGATAGACGAGACACTCACGAGGTCACGTGTCAACCACTGGGTCACAACCGGGTTGACCAGGAACCATAATGACCCTTGAAATAACAGAAAACGCCGCTCGGTATAATGGCACTCTCAGACACCCTATAACACGGTCACAGCCCACATAGGACGTCCAAGACATCCACGGAACAATGGGCTAACCAAGGGGTCAAAGCCACATCAATCAGAAGCCAAACCAACGAAGAAAACACCCAGAAGGCAGCCACGGTTGCGAGCCAGCCGTGCCAACACCAGACGCGGTTCTCAACAAGTTGCGCTAGCCCAGACGCAGTTAAGGACTAGCCATGTTTACACTAAAGTGGTTCTAGGCAAACCGCCTCAGGCCTACGAACAGAAAACTCATAAAAAGAGGAGAAGAAGACAGAGTCGACGCTTCACGAAGTGGAGTCAACTCAAGACAGACGTGGTTCCAAGATAGCCGCATTAGTCTAGGCGCGGTTACATGTTGACTACGAGAACCCCAAATGCAGTATGCCAAAGACCGTGTCAGGAAGAAGACAAGGCACGGGGAATGAAGACAGGTAGACGCGGTTCCAAGCCAACCGCTTCCGTTAAACTCGGTTGAACGTCGACCGCGTTATCCCACCGCCATACAGGTCAAACCGACAAAGCCCAAAAAGTAGACGCGATTCACGACTGACCGCTATAGAGGTCGAGAGATGAACGCGGTTACTGGTGGACCGCGACTCGTCCTCCGATCCAAAAATCATGAAACCTCACAAAATGTGGTTTTCCACGCCCCAATCACTCCTAAACGATGGGGAAACAACCCTAGACTCGATATCCACCTTCCACAAGCCGGAAGGGATCAAACCGACCTTAAAACGGCTAAAAATGGGTGATTCCTATGAATCGACCCAAATCGAGTCACATGGACAAACGGCCTCATACTGGCCCCAATTAACGTCCAAACGGATTCAAACTAGCGGGAAACGAATCCTAACATGCCAGGGGTTCAAATTTTACCATTTAATGTGAAAACCATCGCCTGGAACGATGATCTCGGATCATACCCCCCGAACATGGTTTCGCCCTTAAAGGTGAAAAACTAGCTCAAACTCACACCGTTCGGCTCCAAATCACGAGAGGAAGCAAGAAAAGAGTAGGGTATCCATCACCCTACCCCCACCAAAGATCTCGCACGCCGAAACGGCCACATCACACCAAAAACCATCACACGAACAACCCATGCCGGCTTTGAATCCACGAATGGGATCGCGCCTATGCCACGCTCTGATACTCGCGCCATTACGCTCCACATCAGCTACACGTCGTTACCACCTCGTCCCTGGGCCTCCTCCGTCTACAACCGGAGCAGAGGGGGGAAAGAGGAGAGAGAACAAAGAGGGAGAGAGGGAGAGATCGTGAGGTGGAGAGAGGAGAGAGGAAGGGTTAAAAGAAAAGAAAAATAGGAAATTAGCCACATTTCCTAAAATCTAATTTTCTGCATGAAATTCTGTAAACTTAGAAAAATACAAAAAAAATAGTCTTCGCGATCCTCGAAACGAGCACAATGCACCTGTACCATCCCGAAGTCGCAAAATTCAACGGTTCACTCTCCACGGGGTTCTGTAAGTTATACAAAGAAAAAACCCAAATAGATCATAAAACACGTTTTAGGACCCACGAAAGAATTCCGAAAGCTCTCCGATTCCGATCCGAAGAATCCAGGATATTACACGTTAGGTCCTCCGGAGAAAGGAGAGGGTCACCCTGAAGGTACCCTCGCGCTCGCTGAAGCAAGGAGGTACCCACACTCCCAACCACTAACGGCTCCGACGGTGGAGTGGAGGTGGGCCACTCGACCCCCAGGCTCAGAGAGGAGTTGCCTGTCTCTGTCAGCACATCAGTTGAGGTTGCATGACACCCAACAGAGCAAACAAAAAGTGAGAAATACATGTGAGACTTTCCATGATAAATAAGGTGGAAAACCTGAGAAAACTTCCAACCTTTACCTAGAACAAGCGCTTCCACACCTACGACGTCACTCGTCGAGGTCGGGGAAGGCAGCGACTCCTCCACGTTCTGGGAACCCTCTGCCATAGCTCTGTCCCCTCCGGAAGCCACGGGGAGGACGGGAAGCTTCTCCTGGCCATCTGCAGTAGGGGCTAGCACACGCCCCTCTTCCGACGCCAGTACTACATACAAAACAGAAGCATCAGCATTCTGCCAGAAAGCATAAGTAAGTGCTAAGGAGGAGGAAAAGTGCCCCACACACCTGCAGAAGTAGCCTTAGTCTTTGCCCCCTCAGCGGACAAGGCCCTAGAGGAGGAGGAGTCTGAACTCTCCTCTGTCTCCATGGCAAGACTACCACTGTCCGAGGAGCCTGAAGAGGCCTCTAACGAATCTCCGGAGGCGGCAGAACTAGAAGCCCCTGCGGACCAATGAAAGCACAAGATCAACACATAGTCTGACCCAGTGAAAAGAAAATTGGTCAGCCTAAGAGCTTTAAACAAAGCTCACCAGTCATGGCACCTCTGTCAGAGATCCCTTCTATGTCGATGATCTCCTCGTCTTCTCCAGTCGAAGCCATAGCTGTAGGCTCCCCACCTATAGCTCCAGCATTGTCAGGAGGAAGCTCACCCTCCTCCAAGGGAGATGAGGTACCTATAACCAATACCCAGAAAAGTTTAGTGTTGGCAAATAACAAGAAAGGCTACCACAAACATGTAAGTTGCTAGTCACATACCTGAAGGTCCCATGACAGAAGACCCGACCAGTCCCGCAGTGCAGGCTGAAACCACTGTCGGCAAGGAAGGAAGAGGCAACACTGACGTCGACTATGACGATGGAATGACTGCGGCTCCAGCAACAAGGGCCGTCAGACCGCTTGCTACTCTCGTCTCAGCCTCGAAAGAGGGAAGCTCTACTGACGGTCCTGTGCTAACCATCTCCTGGACCATCTCCAAGGCTGCAGCCTGCTCATCAGCTGGCATGCAAGACAACAAATCTAGTCAATAACCCCAGTACAACAAACGCAAGGAGAAAAGAAGTTAACCTTTCTTGCAATGACTCAGCACTTACCTGAGCCATCCTGGGGTCCCCCAAGCTCCTGCCCACCAGCAGAAGTGGGCCCTTCATCTCTAGTCCCGGAAGGGACAAAAGCCCCTGACGTCTCTACCGTCTCTGCATGGGAATACATAGAAATGTCAGTTCCATAAGAAAACATTGCTATGAACGGAGCATTACCAGCCCTGGTGTACCTACCATGCTAAATGCTCTCTAAAGTCTTCCATGACTCAAAGTCAGGAAATGCATCGACGTAAGGGCCGGTCTCGTCCATCATCTGGAGAAGCACGACGACATTGACATCACACTGGATCTAGTCATCCAGCAAAGGGTTGGTCTCCAAGGGGGGCGAGAAAGCCAACTCCGCCCCAGTCTCCAGCGGAGCTATAAAAACCAGTCGAACACGTAAGGTTAGTCAATCATAACGATTAAACCGACAAAAGATGAAGGGTTAAGCATGGTACTTACTTAGAGCCAGATCTGCCTCAATATGTTCATCTGTCCCAGGGTCACGAGAGGTCTCCCCTGCCTTCGCTGCTCCAGCATCCACACGGGGGCGCTTCCACCTAGGCTGAATGTCCCTGTCACCACTCCCCGTGGACGCCCCCGCTGGGGAATGATCTTCCGCTACCAGGGAACCTGCCAAAGAAACACACTAATAAATGGTATCTTAGTCAAATAGACAATGAAGCAAGGCCAAGGCAACATAATAAAAAGTGCGTCTTACTTGAAGCCCTGAAGGGAGTCAACGGTAGAGGAACCAGTTGCTTCGACTTCAATCCCAGCACTCGGGTGGCCTTCACGACTGCTTCCTTGATATCCCTCAGTGTGTATGCCCGCTCAATATGGTAGACAAACTCCACTGGCCTAGCCGATCCGATCGCATGGGCTATATGACGTCTCCAGTCGTTGACGGTAGTGTAGGTAAAACTCCCCTCTGGGAGCACGCCGTCCAAGGTGGTACTCTTCTCGAAGCCACAGTCAGCCCAGAACTGGGCCCACCAAGTCCTCTGCCACCTCAGCCTCGATGTCCCAGCTCTTGTAGAAATCGCAGGCCCTGCTTGCGCCAGCCTCAGGGGCTTGATGGCCCCACTATAACCTCACCTCGACCACGAGGAAGCTCGACTGTCTCGGAGCCACTACTGCTCGAGCTGCTCCACATCCTGGTAGATCTAAGAAAAGCGGGACCTCAGGTACTCCGCATCCAGTGAAATGGGAGGCTGATCCTCCTGCAGAAGCCGACCCTCCTCAGCCTTTCGAATCGTCGAAGCCTTCTGGCGATATAGATGGCTGTGCTCGAACCACCACCGGGCGTAGTGGACGTTGAACCTCCCGCGGCGATCTAACCATGGTGTCGGCAACTTCTCTAGCTCCCCTCGACAACTAAAGTCCCACCAAGCTGCTGCCAGCAAATGGCTATCCTTGCCCCTATACACTCGGCCCGCCAGAGGAAACTCCTAGTTCGGCAGGATCGCCTGGTCATCCCCAAAGTTCCTCGCAAACTAGTGCGGGTAGTAAGGCTCCAGAATGATGGCACTAGACCGGTGTAGCGCCAACACTATCGGCCGGGTGCTAATCACCCACTCTATGTACACTGGAGCGTCCGGCTCTCGCTGGTGTGGTAGGGCGCAAGTCACCCCGTCACTCGACGGCACCAGAACAGGTTGAGAGCCCCTCGACCCAAAGTCAAGTGGGAGCCCATCTGCGCCTCTGCCCGACAAGTAAGACAGGGCCCTCCAGGCTCTCTCCAGCTGCTCTACTGCATCCCCGTCTGGCTAACCAGTGAAGCTGAACAGTAAGGGGGCCGTCGGGTTAGCCACTGTCGCCCTCGTCACCAACTTGGGAAAAAGAAGACCATCCCACACACTAAGGTAATGGGTCGACAGAAGCAAACTCCTCTCCTGCAGTGCAGGGTGTATTGACAACGCCCCTAACCCGTGGAAGATATTGGCCAATGACACAGGAGCCAACGCCAGCCTCCGTCCCTTAGCCAGCAAGCACGCGGGCCACAGCGGCTCTACCAGCAGAAGACTGTCCTCTCCGTGGGGAACCACAAAAGTCGCCAGCCAATACGCCAAGTATGCAGCCAAATGAGTCACGTCCGGTAGCCCATGGGGATTCCACCTCTCTCTCGGTGCGTAGATATATCGGGAGTAAGTCCGGAATCGTAACTCCACCCATGTGTACTTGATGGGGTCATCACCATCCGTCTCGGCACTCACGGCCCATCTCCTCACCCTGGAGGCGTCCGGCATGATCTAGTCATTTATTTTGAGTCATATGTAATTTTTATTTGAGTCAAATTATTGTAATTTTCTTTTTATTTGAGTCTAGTACCTAGGTTAAGCAGACATTTACCTAAGTTATGTGTCATTAGGTTATTTAAGTTGGTTAATGGGCCCATTTCAGTGGGCTAGGCCCAGGGGCGCCCCCTTCCCCCCTTGGTTATTTGTCATTGGTCCAAAAGCCAGGGACTTGTTGTAAATTGTGGGATCCCTATAAATAAGACCCCATTCTCTCCATTTGAGGTTAATGAAGAATGAGTATTTGAATATTTCAGATCCCAGTTTAAATCCTTTTCTTTTGGTGAGAAGCCAATTGAGTGGAGTGAGAAACTCCCCCTACCCCCCCTCTCTCTCTCTCCTACCTGCGCCCTCTCCTCTCTCTCTAGAATTCGGCCCCCCTTCTCTCTCCTCTCTCCGCTACCTCACCTCCACATCAGCCCCCATTGTCCACCTCACCCTCCACCACATCAAAACCTTTCATCTCCCTAGAAGCATTCAATACCCCCATTACTTCCTCCATCTCCCAATGCAACCCTTCATCTCCCTAGGCACCTCTTGGCTTTCCCAACACAACCCCTTGGCACTCCCCATACACCCTTTCACTCTCCCAAGGAAGAACACCCCTCCCCAAGCACCCCTTCCCTTCCCCAACACACCCTTTCCCCTCCCCTAGGCCAGCATTAACCCCACTCATTAAACAAAATTCAAGTCATCTCCCTCCACCCCTTGCCAATCTGCCCCCCCTCCCTCTCCCCCTCTCACTCTGGCCGCAACCCTCTTCCCCCTCCCCTAGATGCGGCTCCAGCAGCCCCCACCCCTCCCTCCATCACCCCTAGACCCCTCCAGCCACGTTCCACCAGCTCCAGCCCCATCCCCCTGCCATCTGGTTGCCCCCTCCCACCACCACAACTTCCTCCCTCACCCTACAGCTCGCAGTTCGCAGGTAGCAGACCAGGTACCTATTTGCAGAGCCTGCCACATCATATCCATGAAGTTCCTAGTGGCAAGCCTTACATTGCTGGAAAGCTCTTCAAAGCAGCTTTCCAGGCGTGGTGGTCTCGCCATCGTCTGACTTCGGGGCTGTCCGGAGGAGTCTTCTTCGCCAGACTGCGCAATCTCTCCAAGGTAGACTTTCAACAGCGGCTTGCAGAGGCTTCCTCGGCCAGAACCCTAAGCTTCTTGAGGCGTCGTTTGTTTGAGGGCTTCTCCTTCAAGTCCCCTGCCCTCTCCAAGAAGTAGAGCAATTTTTGGACCCCGGAGTCAACAGTTCTAGATTTTCTCCCCAAGGTGCACAAGGTCAGTTCCTCCAAAGCCTGGTCCGACACCCTCCCACTGTTCCTATCTTCGCGGTCAGCTCTGACCTCCGACGATGGCCCCGTTGGTCTCCGTTTGAAGAAGACTTGACCACGATCGCAGCAATTCTGGTCCTGCATCAATCAGACCATGGGAGTGCTCGTGGCGTCCTCGTCTTCCTACAATAGCACTCTAGGAACAGTCAGAGCCAGAGCAGTTTGATCCTGTTCTAGACCCTGCCCCAGCCACCGCCGACGTCAGGAAATTCCCCAAAAATTAAAATGTCCTTTTGGGCCAACCCAGGAAGTTTCGGCACCGGTTTTGGCCTCATCTAAGCTCGGCGGAGCCCGTGGCGGCGTCGTCATCGATTATCTATCAGGCTATTTTAGAAGCTGGCAGAACCGCCGGAGTTCGGCAATTTGGCTCCTAACTTAGCTCTCCCCCCACCCCACCCCACCTGGCCGGCTTAAAGCTCCTCCATGTGGGAGGTAGTATTTTCATGTAATTCAACATTCCCCCACCCCTAGTCCAACCCCCTTGCAAGGGGAATAGTGAATGTAATCCGTTATCACAGGTTGAAGCGACACAGGCGCAGCATGCGGGGAACCCACGCTTCCTCGCTCGCCCATGTCTCCGACCGGAGTCGGTTTATTCAAACCGGCTAGGTAATCTCTTGGCCCTTGCTCCCGTTTGTGCTTGTTCATTTAATATTCCTCAATTGTACCGTCGGTTAAGGGAGAGAGCGCCCGGTCCCAAGGCTCCACCGCCTTTGTGCGACCACTGTGGATGTGAGTGAGTGAATCTGCCCCTTCGGCCATTGCTGACTCATTGATTTGGGCATCCGTACCTAAGGGGAGGTTAGCCTTGAACCATGTTGGCCCTCTACCAGCAAGGGTCTTATCCCACACCCTCGACTCGGCATCCCCGAGTCACCCCCGAGTTGAGTGTGCGCGCCAACGAGTGTCCGCTTCCGTAGGACTCTTGGCCTTGTGGTTGTGCTTGCATTCCTAGGTCCAAGGTTCATTGGCCTAGATTCGGTCTAGTCACTGCATTCCCTTAGTGTGTCATCCCATTGTGGTTCCCCTTCATCAAAGTGGTATATCAAAAGACGTCGTGGGAAGGTCCGATCACGTCGGTCCAGATCACGGCCTTTCTAGCGTTCCCTTCCCATCTTTTGGCATAGAAGGTGGAGTCGGAGCAGGACAATAGTGAGAGGAGCTTGGGATGTCCATTGCCGCCTCGCTTACCAGGATGTCCTCTCGGCCAAGAAGGATTCGGAGTAGCCTGGCAATATCCTCCTTAGAGAAGGGAAGGGACTCCAACTCTTGCCAAGGCCATCAATGCAAGGTCGAAGTAGTAGGAGCCGACTGACTGGTACCTGGCGTCTGGGTATCAGGAAGTGTTGAGGTGACAGGAGGGTGATGTTTGTGTGAATGGATGAACAAGTGATCTAGAGGGGGGTGAATAGATCAACCCCAAAATAAAAATTCTACAGTAGTTAGTAACAGTGCAGAATTAAAGTAAACTACTGTGAACAGAGACACTAAATGTAGTTTGAATTATCAACAAGAAAATTGACTATGAAATTACTGTTAACCACAGTAAACACCAAAATAATAGATCAATCAACTCAGTATAGTACTTGGCGGAGGGTTGATTAGAAAATCTCCTCACGCAAAGGTCAGTTATCAGATAGATGAAATCTATCCTTCTGAATGAACCAATTTTATACACCGCTGAGTTGACGATTACAAATTAGATGAAGATGGTAAGTCTACTGAACAATGCAAAGCAATGTCAATTTTAGATGAAACAACACACATAGATTCAGACTATATTCAAACAGGCATGTTAAAAACTTGATCGTAAGCAACAGATGAATAGATTGAAATTATTAGGGAATTGCAGTGGACGATCCTAGGCATTCATCTATTCTTAGTAAAGAAAATTCAATCACACCGATGATAGATCAATTTTTAAGGTGGTTCGATCTCGAGCTTGAGATCTACGTCCACCCCTTACTCAACTGAGTAAGGATTCCGTTGCCAAACAGCTTGAACACTGCTGATCCACAACTTTGGGGATAGAATCCCGACAACCGCTGATCCACAGCTTTGGGGAACATGTCCCAGACCACTGAGCCTCACAGCTTGCTATCCGAGGATCACACCTCACCGCTGACTCACGGCTTGGACTGCCAATACATAGCTTACGAACATTTTCAAAAAGTAAAATGAATTCAAAGAAATGATAATGAAAGAAAAACAATGTAGCTCGCTATGGAGCAATTTGACTCTGGATCTGATCCAGGAGTCAAGACAACAAATCTTCTTCACAATCTCACTTCTCACTCAGACGAACTTCTTAAACTTACAGCACTCTATTTTTCTTTTCACTCTTAGCAGCAGGCTCTTTCTTTCTCGATCACGTCTCTAACTTTTCTCTCTTGAACTCTAGCTCATCCAGCTCTCTTCTGCTCTTCCTCTCTTTTCTCTTTTCTCCCGTTCTACCTTGCTCTTGAATTTGAGTGCTCGATCCCTATTTATACTAGAAAGCTCGAATCTATGGTCCCACAAGCTTTTCATATTTTTGGGCGCGTGGAAGACACACTCCCGCCCAAAAAGTTTTATCCAGAAAGCACACTTTGAGGGGCCACGTGTCAGAGGTAGAAGATGTGACGATCCACGTGGTAGGATATTAGTTCAGCTTTCCGCCTTAGATTACGTGCCTTTAATCTGGTTCACTTTAAGTTCCACGTGAGATTAATGCAGACTACCTTTATGCCACCTAGGTGTTCGATCATGAATCTGGGTTGGTTCTTACTCTCTGTCAAAACAAAATTAAAGAATTTTTGAGATTCATGAAGCATGTAATAGTTATTAGCAAATAAAGTCTCAGATGCTTCATGAGGTCAGGCAATTTATATACGTGTATGCACAGAAAATCTTCAAGAGCATCAATGCGCAAATGAGATGCATCAGCCTGTATAGCTAGGACATGCAGCAAATCAGAATAGAAACATCGACCTTAGTATTATACAGGTAGACCTTTATTGTCAGATACACTAACTCTGTAATGAAGATGCATCGACATGTCTTTATAGTGAATGCGCAAGGTGCATCGACCTTGAGAGTGATGACTTACAAGCATCGACCCAACTATGCATTGACCTATGCTGCAATAGCTAGCTCACTAGTACCGACCTTACTAAGACAAGGCTTCTACATGTGCACTGACCTTCTAGTGCAGGGCTTCTACATGTGCACCGACCTTCTGAACTAGACTGAATGTATGCACCGACCTGATAGACTATAATGTGAATGTGCACCGATGTAGAGCTCCAAAATTTATAAAAGTAATTTCTAGTTATTTAAATAATATTCTGGCATTAATTGGGCTAAATAATCAATATAAGGCCAAAATTGTGTTAATCAATTAACCCAACCCACTTAATTGAAGTCCAAAAGGGTTTAGGACCTAGACCATTAGGTTTGGCCCATATTCTAGAAGCTATTTAAGCCTATCCACGATATTAAGGATAAATACTAATAATAGAAGATAATGATTTGGATAATTAACAAAAGAGTTTTTATAAATTGAAACTCTAAGCTACGATGACTGTAACGGTCTATCGTAAGACCGCCACATCCATGTAACGCATGGGCACTCGACTGTTACATTCATGTTAGTTCTGTAAGTGAAGGGACTCATGAAAAGATTGGAACTTGTTGTTCCTATCCACTATGGATCGACTTGGGAAGGATTGTAAAGACTCTAAGGACTCTTAGAGATTAGGATTTGATGAAATAAGGACTCTAAACTCGATCTAATCCTCAAACCCTAGCCTAAACTCTATAAATAGGGCATAGTTCTAAACTGTGCGACCCTTACTTTTTGGACGTAAAGAAGCAAGGTAAGGAGTCATTATCTCAGGTAAGTTCTTTAGAATAATTTATTTACAATACTTTAGACTAACTCTCCTCCGAATTTTACATCTTTAGGTCAAGAGGGCGTGGAGTTAGAGGCTAAAGAAGTTGTTGAAAAAGTCACAAGAGAAGGAAGGGATCTAGGGCAGGGTTCTCAACCACATTCAGAAACTACAGTCTAAGTAAGAGGTAGGTTATCTCATGAACGGCAAAAACAACATGATAGGACTAAAAGCCCTCTGGTTTGATTGAATTCCATGCATTATAGAGCATTGATTTCATGTTTTATTTGTTCTATGCACATCATGCACCTCTTAGCCAAATTAAGAAATTAAAACATGACTATTCATCTATTCATGATTACTTATGCATGTAAATGGCCTTACTTCGTTAACATGACTAGAAACTCATCATGTTTTGATAAAAGACATGATGTGAGTTGATCTCTTAGTTTCTATGATTGTTTTCTGTTAACAGATACTGTAACGCACTAGCATAGGACCGTCACGCTCAAGTAACGGCCCTACGATAGACCGTTACACACTGTGATATTTGAATTGCACTGTTGTTTCCAACACGCTTAGACAGACGCATCACAATCATGTAACGGCTGGGTCCTTACCATCACTTTCACTGTGACGCCCCATCTCCCGACCGTTATATCCTGTGTTCTGTCAACCCTATGACTGAATACAACCTGCCAATCTTATTATGGTTAAAACCTAGTTACCTAAGTTTTAAACCTAATCATGTGATTTTAAGGATATTTGATTATTCATGACAGGTATTGCATGTTTTGTCATCACTTCTACTTAAGTTATGTTAAACAAAATTCTATAGTTTTGTACTATAAAGCATGACTTTTTAACATTGTATTGACGGAGTTTTTATCATGATGTTCACATTGAATATACATATCTCTCTCTGTCAATAGAGTCAATTCTATAAGTACATGGCACATATTCCGGTATGTTGCCATTAGTTCACACTTTGCACTATAGGAACACAATCTTGGACATGAGGACCTCTCTTTTGGATAATCCTTCCAATGGACTAGGAAATCATTGTTTCAAGACCTCCGTAATTCTCCGCGAGCCTGGGATTACCACTAGGACGCCGAGTTGGTTGTGTCAGTGAAAGCCCACTAATTAGAACACTCTATCGTGATTTTGATTCTTGAAATTTAACGGCCTTGAACTGGACCGTCAGGCTTATGTAACGGCCCAATGCCAGACCGTCACATTCTTCTGAGTCTATTTTTATCTTTCTGGACTCGGATCACTTTAACGGCCCATTACTAGCGCGTTACATAATGTAACGGCCCAGCGTATGACCGTTACATAGCTTGTTTATGTTAACCCAAGGTTTGACCAAGGGTTGATATTCCAATGATTCTAGATAAACCTTGATGATCTAGAACTTGTCATATTGCTTAAATTGATCTAAAAAAATGGAAGTTAAGGAAAATACCGTTATGTTGTCGATTTATTCTCTAAGCATAACTTAGTCAAATATCATTCTTGATCTCATATATTCAAAATTGAAGCATTCATTCATTGATTTTAGTTATCATGAGTTATTGGAAGTGCTATATTCTTGGCCATACATTACTGTTATACTGCGTGGAAGTAACTTAATTTATAACTGAAGATGCGATCGAGCACTGATTGTGTTCAAGGGCTCTATGCTAGTCCCCTCAGCTGATTGCCGGAAACATACTATTTTATAAACCATGGGGTATGATGCTACTGGCGTCGCATTGCGCTTGGAGTACTATTTCTATAAATAAGTGAAGATCTACGGCACGACATGACATTCTTGCTTGATATTCCACAGAAATTCACGAAGCACTTGCTCTTAAGTATAAGATGCTAAAGTGAGGAATATGTGGCTTGCTAGTACAATCTCGTTACATTCTTGTTCATGGAAGGCCAATATCATGTTCTTGTTATATTCTTGCTAGCTCATTCTTGATCATTCTATCTTACATGGTTATCTTGTTTCTATTGATCTGATCGCATGATTGATTCACATTCGCATGATTTTACCTTATTTCTTTAGAGCTAAAATGATAATTACTTAAATAGTGCCTTCATGTTGATGCGAAGATACCTACTGGGCAAGTGTGCTCATGACCTATTTTTCAATGTTTTTCAGGAGATGGAAATACTTCAGATTCGGATTCGGGCTATACTAGTAGTGGATCCGGAAGCGAGTGAAAGTGTTATAAAGATAAGAGTGAAGACTTAGGAAGTTAAAGTGTCTAGATTGAGTCAATGTAATTTTCCTATTTCTTGAGTCTAGAAAAATGGAAATCAAATTAGTGATTGTATCTTGAATATTGATCATTTATGAAATGAAGTTGGAGTTTGAATATTATTGTGTAATTGCATTTATTTATGTGATTGTCTTGCGCTCTGATTGATTCTTGCTTGCAAGAGGCTTACCATGCCGGCTGTTTACGCTCCCCGAGCGAGTCTTCCGCTGTAATTAAAGGCTCGGGGCGTGACAGTTAAGTTGGTATCAGAGCCTAAGTCTCAGGACTTAAGGAAAAGAGTCATGTCATAGGATAAGTCCAAGGTTAAGGACCCCTACCTATGAACTAAGGAAAAATTCCACACCCATGTGAGGATTGGGTAGAACCCGGGATAAGATAGCTAATTAGCTTTAAGAATTATTTTGATTCATTCCAATTTCATGAGAAATAACAAGTTGTTATTTTCTCTCAGGTTATGCATTGACTACCGGCGATTGAATCAACTTACAATCAAGAACAAATACCCATTGCCGCGTATTGATGAGCTCTTCGATCAACTTTCGGGAGCAGAATATTTTTCTAAGATTGACCTAAGATCAGGTTATCATCAGCTTAGAATCAAAGAAGAGGACATTTACAAATCGGCTTTTCGAAGTCGTTATGGCCACTATGAATTCGTGGTAATGCCGTTTGGGTTAACTAATGCCCCAGCAGCATTCATGCAACTTATGAACAGTGTCTTCCAGCCATATTTAGATCAGTTCATCGTCGTCTTCATCGATGATATCCTGATATACTCCAAGACAAAAGAAGAACATGAAGAACATCTAAGGATAGCTTTGCAAACACTTAGAGAACATAAGCTATATGCCAAACTCAATAGGTGTGAATTCTGACTCAAGGAAGTCTCATTCCTAGGCCACATTATTTCAAAAGAAGGTATTACTGTGGACCCTTCTAAGGTAGAAGCTGTCAGAGATTGGAGCCGACCAACGACTATATCTGAAGTTAGAAGCTTTTTGGGTCTAGCAGGTTATTATAGAAGGTTCATAAAGGACTTTTCAAAGATCGCAGTTCCTTTAACTAGACTTACCAGAAAATAAAATCCTTTTATCTGGTCGAAGGACTGTGAAAAGAGTTTTCAAAATCTTAAGAATCATCTTACAACAGCCCCTATTTTGTCATTACCAATAGAGGGTGCTGGATTTGAAGTATATACGGATGCATCTGGAATTGGCTTAGGATGTGTCCTTATGCAAGATGGAAAGGTGATTTGCTATTCTTCAAGACAATTGAAACATCACGAAGAAAATTATCCTGTACAGGATTTGGAATTAGCAGCAATTATTTTCGCCTTAAAAATTTGGCGTCATTATCTTTATGAAGAAAAGTTCACTGTCTATTCGGACCATAAGAGTTTGAAATATTTATTTTCTCAAAAAGAGCTTAACATGAGGCAGAGGAGATGGTTGGAGTATCTTAAAGACTTCGATTTCGCTATTCAATATCACCCTGGCAAGGCAAATGCTATAGCAGATGCACTGAGCAGGAAACCAATTGGTATGTTATCAAGTCTCATGATTAGTATGACTAACCTTGTTCCTCAATTTGCTCAATTGAATCTAGATGTTGACATTAAGGAAGATAATTGTTTCACGGCAAATATCTGAGCTCAACCAATATTGATTGTGGATTTGGCCAAGTTACAAGAGGATGACCCAATTTTACTAGAAATTAAGGCCAATATTGAACAAAGACCGGATTTTTCTATATCCGAAGATGAAGAATGCTATTCAAGGGCCGAATGTGTATACCTGATCATGAAGATACAAAGAAATTGATCTTAGAATAAGCACATAAATCAAAGTATACCATTCATCCAGGAGGTACAAAAATGTATCAGGATCTCAAAAGAAACTTTTGGTGGCCCAATATGAAGAAGGAAGTAGCTGACTTCGTATCTCGATGTCTCACATGTCAACAAGTGAAGGCGGAACATTTCAGACCCGCAGGTAAATTACATCCCTTAAGTATCCGGAATGGAAATGGGAGAGCATAGGAATGGATTTCATTATGGGACTACCTAAGACAAGAGGTGGACACGATGGAATATGGGTAATTATAGACCGATTGACTAAATCTGCACATTTTATACCAATAAAAAGTCGATGGTCTGTAGATATTCTAGCAGCACTATACATAAAAGAAATTGTCAAGTTACATGGAGTCCCTGTCGCTATTGTATCAGATAGAGATCCCCGATTCACATCATAATTCTGGAAGAGCCTACAACATTCACTTGGGACTAGATTGAATTTTAGCACCGCTTTCCATCCACAAACTGATGGTCAAACAGAAAGGACAAATCAAGTGGTAGAAGATATGCTCAGGGCTTGTGTCATTGATTTTGGAGGAAGTTGGCATGATCACTTGCCTTTGGTAGAATTTGCATATAACAGCAGCTATCAAGCAAGCATACAAATGGCACCTTTTGAAGCTCTATATGGGAAAAGTTGTCGATCACCAATATGTTGGAATGAAATAGGGGAAAGGCAATTTCTAGGCCCCGATTTAATCAGGGATTCTACAGAGAAAATCAAGCTCATTCAGGAAAGGATGAAAATGGCACAAGATAGGCAGAAATCTTATGCTGACAATCGAAGGCGCGACTTGGAATTTCAAGTAGGAGAACATGTATATCTAAAGGTTTCTCCGGGTCGTGGTATTCGAAGATTTGGCATTAAAGGAAAGCTAACTCCAAGATTTATCGGTCCATTTGAAATCCTCGAAAGGATCGGTGAAGTGGCTTATAAATTGGCTTTGCCACCACAGTTAGCAGGAGTTCATGACGTATTTCACGTCTCGATGCTGAAGAAGTATGTGTATGATCCAGATCACATTATCACTTATGACAATCTGGAGATTCAGAAGGACTTGACATATGAACAAACGCCAATGAAGATTTTGGAACGAGAAGTACGTCAACTCAGAAATAAGGTCATTCCTATGGTGAAGATTCAATGGAAGAAAGCATGGCCTTATGAAGCAACATGGGAAATCGAATCAGCTATGAAGAAAAGATTCCCGAAATTATTTAATTGTAAGTACACTCTCCTCAATCCATGAATTGAATTTGGGGACCAAATTCTTCTAAGTGGGGGAGGGTGTAGAGCCCCAAAATTTATAAAAGTAATTTCTAGTTATTTAAATAATATTCTGGCATTAATTGGGCTAAATAATCAATATAAGGCCAAAATTGTGTTAATCAATTAACCCAACCCACTTAATTGAAGTCCAAAAGGGTTTAGGACCTAGACCATTAGGTTTGACCCATATTCTAGAAGGTATTTAAGCCTATCCACGATATTAAGGATAAATACTAATAATATAAGATAATGATTTGGATAATTAACAAAAGAGTTTTTATAAATTGAAACTCTAAGCTACGATGACTGTAACGGTCTATCGTAAGACCGCCACAGCCATGTAACGCATGGGCACTCGACCGTTACATTCCTGTTAGTTCCGTAAGTGAAGGGACTCATGAAAAGATTGGAACTTGATGTTCCTATCCACTATGGATCGACTTGGGAAGGATTGTAAAGACTCTAAGGACTCTTAGAGATTAGGATTTGATGAAATAAGGACTCTAAACTCGATCTAATCCTCAAACCCTAGCCTAAACTCTATAAATAGGGCATAGTTCTGAACTGTGCGACCCTTACTTTTTGGACGTAAGAAGCAAGGTAAGGAGTCATTATCTCAGGTAAGTTCTTTAGAATAATTTGTTTACAATACTTTAGACTAACTCCCCTCCGAATTTCACATCTTTAGGTCAAGAGGGCGTGGAGTTAGAGCCTAAAGAAGTTGCTGAAAAAGTCACAAGAGAAGGAAGGGATCTAGGGCAGGGTTCTCAACCAAATTCAGAAACTACAGTCTAAGTAAGAGGTAGGTTATCTCATGAACGGCAAAAACAGCATGATAGGACTAAAAGCCCTCTGGTTTGATTGAATTCCATGCATTATAGAGCATTGATTTCATGTTTTATTTGTTCTATGCACATCATGCACCTCTTAGCCAAATTAAGAAATTAAAACATGACTATTCATCTATTCATGATTACCTATGCATGTAGATGGCCTTACTTCGTTAACATGACTAGAAGCTCATCATGTTTTGATAAAAGACATGATGTGAGTTGATCTCTTAGTTTCTATGATTGTTTTCTGTTAGCAGATACTGTAACGCACTAGCATAGGACCGTCACTTTCAAGTAACGGCCCTACGACAGACCGTTACACACTCTGTGATATTTGAATTGCACTGTTGTTTCTAACGCGCTTGGACAGACGCGTTACAATCATGTAACGGCTGGGTCCTGACCGTCACTTTCACTGTGACGCCCCATCTCCAGACCGTTATATCCTGTGTTCTGTCAACCCTATGACTGAATACAACCTGCCAATCTTATTATGGTTAAAACCTAGTTACCTAAGTTTTAAACCTAATCATGTGATTTTAAGGATATTTGATTATTCATGATAGGTATTGCATGTTTTGTCATCACTTCTACTTAAGTTATGTTAAACCAAATTCTATAGTTTTGTACTATAAAGCATGACTTTTTAACATTGTATTGACGGAGTTTTTATCATGATTTTCACATTGATTATACATATCTCTCTCTGTCAATAGAGTCAATTCTATAAGTACATGGCACATATTCCGGTATGTTGTCATTAGTTCACACTTTGCACTATAGGAACACAATCTTGGACATGAGGACCTCTCTATTGGATAATCCTTCCAATGGACTAGGAAATCATTGTTTCAAGGCCTCCGTAATTCTCCGCGAGCCTGGGATTCTCACTAGGACGCCGAGTTGGTTGTACCAATGAAAGCCCATTAATTAGAACACTCTATCGTGGTTTTGATTCTTGAAATGTAACGGCCTTGAACTGGACCGTCAGGCTCACGTAACGGCCCAGTGCCAGACCGTCACATTCCTCTGAGTCTATTTTTATCTTTCTGGACTCGGATCACTTTAACGGCCCATTACTGGCGCGTTACATAATGTAACGGCCCAGCGTATGACCGTTACATAGCTTGTTTATGTTAACCCAAGGTTTGACCAAGGGTTGATATTCCAATGATTCTAGACAAACCTTGATGATCTAGAACTTGTCATATTGCTTAAATTGATCTAAAAGAAATGGAAGTTAAGGAAAATACCGTTATGCTGTCGATTTATTCTATAAGCATAACTTAGTTTAAATATCATTCTTGATCTCATATATTCAAAATTGAAGCATTCATTCATTGATTATTGTTATCATGGAATTATTGGAAGTGCTATATTCTTGGCCATACGTTACTGTTATACTGCGTGGAAGTAGCTTAATTTATAACTGAAGATGCGATCGAGCACTGATTGTGTTCAAGGGCTCTATGCTAGTCCCCTCGACTGATTGCCGGAAACATACTATTTTATAAACCATGGGGTATGATGCTACTGGCGTCGCATTACGCTGGGAGTACTATTTCTATAAATAAGTGAAGATCCACGGCACGACATGACATTCTTGCTTGATATTCCACAGAAATTCACGAAGCACTTGCTCTTAAGCATAAGATGCTAAAGTGAGGAATATGTGGCTTGCTAGTACAATCTCGTTACATTCTTGTTCATGGAAGGCCAATATCATGTTCTTGTTATATTCTTGCTAGCTCATTCTTGATCATTCTATCTTACATGGTTATCTTGTTTCTATTGATTTGATCGCATGATTGATTCACATTCGCATGATTTTACCTTATTTCTTTAGAGCTAAAATGATAATTACTTAAATAGTGCCTTCATGTTGATGCGAAGATACCTACTGGGCAAGTGTGCTCATGACCTATTTTCCAATGTTTTTCAGGAGATGGAAATAGTTCGGATTCGGATTCGGGCTATACTAGTAGTGGATCCGGAAGCGAGTGAAAGTGTTATAAAGATGAGAGTGAAGACTTAGGAAGTTAAAGTGTCTAGATTGAGTCAATGTAATTTTCCTATTTCTTAAGTCTAGTAAAATAGAAATCAAATTAGTGATTGTATCTTGAATATTGATCATTTATGAAATAAAGTTGGAGCTTGAATATTATTGTGTAATTACATTTATTTATGTGATTGTCTTGCGCTCTGATTGATTCTTGCTTGCAAGAGGCTTACCATGCCGGCTGTTTATGCTCCCCGAGCGAGTCTTCCGCTGTAATTAAAGGCTCGGGGCGTGACAACCGACCTTATGAACTAGACTGAATGTATGCACCGACCTGATTGTACATACTGTGTATAAGGTGCATCGACCTTCTGGACGAACATGTAAATGTGCATCGACCTTCTAGACTCAGTGACATATATGCATCGACCTGGTAGCTCACTGAAGTGGAGGATGCATCGACCTTATAACTGAACACTTATACATATGCACTGACTTTTTAGGCTCAGAGTTAACATGTGCACAGACCTAACACTATCAATGCAAATATGTGCACCGACCTATCAAGGTGCAAGCACAATCATGCATCGACCTTAAGTTCAACGAGGTACAGGATGCATCGACCTGACAGGTTTCAGACTGAAATGTACATCGACCTATATACTTCATCCATGAGCATGCACCGACCTATCATGCTTCAAATGTAAACATGCATCGACCTTATCTGACTTACACATGAACATGCATCGACCTATCATGCTTCAAATGTAAATATGCATCGACCTTATCTGAGTTATATGCAAATGTGCATCGACCTTGTTATGAACAAGAACTTATTCTGACTTAAGAAATAACTTTAAAATGACAATGTTGCCAGAGACAAATTAATGTCAAACACACTGTTGCCAGCATCAAAACTAGACATCAAAATAAGACATCAAATCCAGAGGAGACACAACATTCTCCCCCTTTTTGATGATGGCAATATTACAAAGTTTTGATGGCAACACATATTACATTATGAGTCAGAATATGCAAAGATCACAGTCAAGGGCAATAGAAGACAGACATGCATAGACACGACATGCAATGACACAAACAGTCACAGACAGTCAAACAAGGCAAACTCAAACTTTCCCCCTTTTTCCAGCCCCTTTTTCCAACTAACCATTAAGCCACCAAAATCTCTCCCCCTTTGCCATCAGCAAACAAGGAATTGATAGAGACAATAGGATTGTATCAGTGATGTGACAAAAAGGTATAACAGTATCAAGGTTGTGAAAATGTAGGAGAGATCTGATTGACAAACTGATTTATCTTTCATTAATCAAGCATACATAGCTCAAATTCTTTAGTTATAAGCTTCTATATAATACATTCTTGATAGAATTCTGGTTTAAGAATAATAAAGGTTAGAGTTTAGCAACTGGGTTCTCTGAATAAGTTTGCATTAACCCTTAATAGCAATAAACTAGAACCATATAAAACATGACGAATGCAGTCTTACTTTATCCTATTCATCCAAAAATCAATTCATTTCTTTAGGAGTGACTGGAATATGTATTGAGGTTAAACAATTGGCTGTTCTAATTTTTCACCTTAGGGTTACATCAAGATTTTTATTTAACAATTTAGAACAGTTGGGTATAATCCGTGCCTTTTGACATAAGGGTACACATTGATTAGACGTCAGTACCCCTAGCTACTTAGCAGAATTTACCATTCTATTTCATGTATCAGAACATTAGGAGTAGTTTGCACCTTTTTGCATAAGGGTACATGTTGATTAGACGCTAGTACCCCTAGTTACTTAATGAAACTCTCCATTCTGTTTTGACTTTTTAACAGAGATAACTTGAAGCACTTCATGACATGAGTTTTTCTCCATTTCTTTGATAAAGTATCCAGTTTCTCAGTGCATTCAGTTATTGCTCTGCCTACAATCATGTTGGCTCATTATTTTGACATTGCTACCCTTTGGTTTTATAGACAGACTTATTTAAAAGTAATACACACTCCAAGTTTCTCAACCAAGAAGTCATTAATTCAAGAACTTTCAGACTCTGGAAGACTTTACTAGTCATTACATGTGAGTAATGGTTGAGAGCTATTAATTGTAATCAACATTCTAGTCCATTGAGTTCAGTCTTTAGACTTATAAAATTTATTAAGTTTAAACCATCAGTTCATTCATAGAGCATTATAGATTCTTATAAGAGAAGATTGCTGATTTTAGTAGCTTAGAGAAGTGAACTGATTATCAGATTGTCATTATTTCAGAGTCAAGGAAGAACAAAGACTTTTTAGAAGGTTGATGTCAAGAGATGGAAATAAATGAGTGTGTCAGGAAAACTTGATACCAAGCAAAGAGCTACTGAGATTTCAGAAGTAATGTAAACATCTAAGATTTCAAAGTCAGGGTTGCAAAAAAAAGGTGTACAGAAACACTTACTGATGCAAAGATGCAACAACCTGGACCAGAACATACTCAATTTCATTCTGAACTCCCCCTATCAACATGCACTAGAGAATAGACTAAAATCAATTTTTGAACACTTACTCCCCCTGTCTATGTGCATTATTATTGGACACAACATTTTGACCTATGAAAAAATTAATGAAATGCAAGACTCAGATAGAATCTTGACTCAGGGCACTTGGCGGAGGACATGCCTCTACACATAGTGTGGATTTCTAGACAGAATATATCTGCCATTTTCCCATCGCACCATTTGATATACCCTTAAGATCAAGATAGACAAGGTGCAAAGTATGCAATGACAATTTCTGACAGACTAATACCATGTGACAATCTGAGTTATGTGCATAATAACAGTCATGAAACAGACATTTATTTCAAGCAAGAATGAACTTAAGCAATCAATCATCATGCTGAAATTTACATAAACCTAGTTCTCTTCTTAAGAATTTTAATCTTTCATTTCCCAAAGGTTTAGTAAATATATCAGTAATTTATTTTTTGATTTTATAAAATTTAGCTCAATTTTATTCTTACTAACTTCATCTCTCAAGAAGTGGTGTTTTATTTCAATATGCTTAGTCCTAGAGTGATGAACAGAATTTTTAGACAAGGAAATAGCACTGGAATTATCACACATAATAGGAATGCATCCTAATTTTATGTGATAGTCTATGAGCTTGTGTTTTATCCAGAGCACTTGGGCTGCACAATTCTCTGCTGCAACATACTTAGCCTCAGCAGTGGAGAGAGCAACTGTGTGTTGCTTCTTAGATGCCCAAGACACTAGACAACCACCTAAATATTGACAATATCCACTAGTGCTCTTTCTATCTATCCTACACCCTGCATAGTCTGCATCAGTGTAAGTTACAAGTTCAAACTCACACCTAGCAGGATACCACAGTCCTAAGTCAAGAGTTTCTGATAGATACCTAAAAATCCTCTTCACAACACTCATGTGAGATTCCTTAAGACTAGCCTAAAATCTAGCACATAAACACACTGAAATTGTATACCAGGGCGAGATGCAGTAAGATACAAAAGGGATCCGATCATACCTCTATATTGTTTGGTATCAACCAATCTATCTTTTGGGTCAGCATCAAGACTAGTTGATGTGCCCATAGGTGCAGTGATCTCTTTGAGGTTTTCCAGCTGGTATTTCTTTAGCAGATCTTTGATGTATTTGGACTGTGTAATGAAGCTTCCTTCTGAAGTTTGATTAACCTGCAATCCAAGGAAAAACTTCAGTTCTCCCATTAAGCTCATTTCAAATTCATCAGTCATTAATTTAGAAAATTCCTTACACATAGAAAGATTAGTTGACCCAAACACTATGTCATCTACGTAGATTTGAACAACAAGGATATCTTTATTGTTTACCTTGGAAAATAGAGTCTGGTCAACCTCACCTCTTGAATATCCTTTACCTTTGAGGAAAGAGCTCAACCTGTCATACCAGGCCCTAGGAGCTTGCTTCAGTCTATAGAGTGCCTTATCTAGCTTATACACATGCTCAGAATGCATTCAAATCCAGGAGGTTGTTTAACAAAAACATCCTCTTTTATTAAACCATTTAAGAAAGCAGATTTCACATCCATCTGTTTAAGTTTTATTCCTAGGCTGCAATCAAAAGCTAGAAGAATCCTAATGGCTTCTAGTCTAGCTACAGGGGCAAAAGATTCCTCAAAATCTACCCCAAATTCCTGATTATACCCCTGTGCTACAAGCCTAGCCTTATTTCTGACTACCTTTCCTTGCTCATCAATTTTGTTTCTAAAAATCCATTTAGTTCCTATGACTGAGCTATGCAAGGGTTTAGGAACTAGGCGACATACCTTGTTCCTTTCAAATTGATTTAATTCATCATGCATGGCATTTATCCAATGCACATCCTTTAAGGCACATTCAATGTTCTTGGGTTCTACTTGAGAGACAAGTGCAAAGGAATTCAGCTCATTTTCTATCCTGAAGTGTGATCTAGTCCTAGGGGGTTCATTCAGATTATCAATTACATTCTCTAGAGGATGATCTCCAAGAACTCTGATGTTGGTAAGCTGATTACCTGATTTTCAATTACCTCCCCCTGACAGATCCTTCAGTCTCACCTTCTTCAACTGGTTCTGCATCATGCTCTTCTTTATTCTCAATAATTTCACCATCAGCTTTATCCCTGCATAAGCTAATTTCAAATTTATTAGAAGATTCATCAAAGACAATGTATGGTGATTCTTCAACAGTTTGAGAATTAAGGTTGTAGATCCTATATGCTCTGGATTTTTCAGAGTAACCTAGAAAAATTCCAGGTTCATTTTTAGGTTCAAATTTATCAAGATCTCTTTTGGAATTAACATGAATAAAGCATTTGCAACCAAAAACCTTGAAATGTGCTAATGAGGGTTTCTTACCTTTAAGTATCTCATAGGGAGTCTTTTGAGTAGAAGATCTTACCAGGGCTCTGTTAATGATATAACATGAAGTATTTGCTGCCTCAGCCCAGAACCTTCTAGGTAGGTTTCCTTCAACTAGCATTGTCCGAGCCATCTCCACCAAGGTTCTGTTTCTCCTTTCAACTACTCCATTCTGCTCTGGAGTCCTTGGTGAAGAGAATCTATGGTTGATCCCATTTTCCCTGCAAAATTCATCAAACTGTGAGTTTTCAAACTCACCACCATGGTCAGACAGAATAGTAGAAATAGACTGCTCACCAGTCTATTTTATTCTGTGGTAAAATTCTTGAAATTCTTCAAAGGCATTATTTTTGTGAGTTAAAAAGAATACCCAAGTGAATCTAGAAAAGTCATCTACTAAAACATATCCATATCTTCTACCAGATAAGCTAGCTAATCTAGTAGGTTCAAATAGGTCCATATGAATCAGCTCAAAAGGTTTGGAAGACATGTTTTCAGTTCTGGATTTAAATGACTTTCTAGTCTACTTGCACTGGGTACAAGCTTCACAGATTTTATTATTTTTCTTAAAAGATATTACAGGAAGACCTCTTACCATGCTATATTTATTCAACTTATGCAACACATTATAGCTGACATGACCTAGCCTACGATGCCACAGGCAAGCTAAGTCATCCTTATTAATAGTGAGACACAAATTAGTGTGTACTGCATCATCTAAATCTACCACATAGATGTTATTGACTCTTTTACTAGTGAATTTCACAGTTTCAGAATTGAGTTCAAAAATATTACATGCAAGAGAGTCAAAAACAACTTTATGGCCTTTATCACATAGCTGACTAATACTAAGCAGATTGTAGGCAAGGCCTTCAACTAATAAAACCTCATCAATACAGCATGAACAGCACTTACCAACTTCACCTAATCCAATTATTTTCTATTTGGTATTACCTCCGAAGGAAACATGACCAGCATCCTTCTCTACCAGCATGCAAAACTTTCCTTTGTCCCCAGTCATGTGCCTGGAATAGCCACTGTCAAGATACCACCTGTTGTGATTGGCTGTCTGGTATACCTGCATATAGAATCAAGTAGAAAATTTTAGAACCCAAGATTGTTTGGGCCCCATAACTGCATTTAAATCATGCAAACAAGACAGCAACAGTTTTGGTATCCATATTTGTTTATGTGATTAGACTTGAGTTGTGGATTTATTAACTTTCTACTCTTCCTGTCTTTTCTTGCCACTTTGAATTTTTGTTGTCTTTTTCTTTGGTGTGGCATTCTTATTCTTAACATAGTGAGAATTCTTGTGCCAGTTATTGGTCCATTGGGCATTGGAAGGTGTGTGTACTGTAGACTCTGGGCTGAACAGACATAGGATGGACACGGCCATATGAGTTTTGGTTTATGAAAGTTTTAAACCTAGGTTGCATAGAGGTAGTCCAGTGGTAAGGTCGATGCACTTGACTAGAGTATGAATTATGAACATTCTGTTGCATCGACCTCATATAGAGGCTGCCTCGACCTTTCCTACCAAAGGTGTAACGATAGGAGTTATAGAATGATGGATAGGTCGATGCACTATAGTAGTAGCTTCGACTTGAGGTGCCCCTGCTCTGACTTTGGTTTCTAAAGGACCTGAACCCAGAAGGAATATGTGTCGATGCAGGTTGGTTGTTGCATCGACCTTTCTGTTGAGGCTGGGTTACCTTGGTTTTGGGGGTTCCTTGAACTTTGGATTTAGCTGGCTGACCCCTAACATGTCTCTTAGCCTGAAAATCAGTGGTGTGTGTACTGGATCCTCCTAGCACTTCTATCTTTCCTTTGCCCTTATCCTTGGCACTAAACATATTGTTTTTCACATAATTTTCATTGAAGTTTTCTTCACCATTCATTTTTATCAAAGGTTTGGATGTTCCTTTTTCAACAACAAAGAAGATTGTCGTCACATCCAACCTTTTCTTATTGGTTGGGTTAAAACCCAATCCTTCCCTTCTGAAGTTTACCTTATTTCCCAAAATGGCATTCAAATTTTCAGTTCCATGTGTCATGCCTTCAAGGGAATGTTATTTATCCTTAATTTCTTTTTCTAAGTTTTCAATTGTCTTTTTCAATTCTTTATTCACACCATTGACAGCATCATATTTTTCATTTACAATTCTGGTTTCTTCCTTAAATTTTTGAATTCTGATTTTTAATTCATCAAAGGTGTTTTTCAATTGTTCATTTTCATACCTCATGTCATTCAAGACAGTTTTGAAATTTTCACATTCAGCAAGAGAATTTTTTAGACTATAGTTTTTCGTTTCTAGGCATGCAATTTTGTCATTCAAATATGTATCATTCATTAAAGAGCGTATCTTTCTTTTTAGATGCCTATTCTCTCTATGCACATCATCTTATTTATCTAAAATCTCTGCATAGGCTTCTTCCCAGTCACTATGAGTAAAGTTCTCGAAAGGGGAAGTTACCTCTTCTTCATCTTCCTTCTCTTCTTCTTCGGCCATCAGGCAGAGCTTGTTTTCCTCCTCGCTATCAGATGTGCTGCTCTAACTGCCTTCATCTTCATCACTCCAGGTGCTCACCATAGCTTTTCATTTCTTGTTCTTCCACCTGGGTTGTTTCTCCTTCTGCAGCTCAGGACAGTCAGCCTTTAGGTGCCATGCTTTCTTGCAATTATAGCAAACAATACCATCAGATTTCTTGACAATATCAGACTTGTATTTTGACTGCTTCTTACCTGGGAAATACTTTCTTCTGAACCCCGTTCCTTCCTTTCTCAGGAACTTCTTAAACTTTCTAGTAATCATAGCAAATTCATCTGGGTCTTCGTCTAAACTAGTAGAACTGTGCTCACTTGACGACCCTTTGCTACTAGAAGCCACTTTAAGTGCTAGGGATTTTTTCTTCTTACATATGTCATGAGAGAACCGATGAGTTCATCTACAGTAGTAGTTGCTAGGTTCCTAGACTCTTCCATAATTGTGGCCTTGGTGTGCCAAATAGGTGTCAGGGACCTAAGAATTTTTCTAACAATTTCATACTCACTGTAAACCTTGCCTAGACTTCTCAAGCCATTAGTGAGAACCATCAGTCTGGCGTACATCTCGGATATGGACTCGTCAAGTTTCATCTTAAAAGCTTCATATTCTAAAACTAACATATTAGCCTTGGTCTCTCTCACCTGAGATGTTCCCTCATAGATTACTTCCAGCGTGTCCCACATTTCCTTGTCTGTGGAACAGGAGGAGACTCTCAAAAATTCAGTAGGGTGAAGATCACACTGTATAGCATTTACAGTGCTCCAATTCAATGTAGACCTACGGATCTGCTCTCTAGTCCATACCTCCTCATCCTCAGGTAACTCAAACAGACCTTTACTGACTACTTTCCAAATCTCATAATCCTTCGCTCGAAGGAAGACCTGCATACGATTCTTCCAGTAAGCATAGTTGTTACCGTCAAAGAATGGCGGCTTACTGGTGGAATGACCCTCAACAGTTAGACCTCTAGCATCCATTACAACTAATCTTTCAAGGATGTTAAGCCCTTAGGGAGAGTTATGCTCCGATACCACGTGATGTTTGTGTGAATGGATGAACAAGTGATCTAGAGGGGAGGTGAATAGATCAACCCAAAAATAAAAATTCTACAGTAGTTAATAACAGTGTGGAATTAAAGTAAACTACTGTGAATAGAGACACTAAATGCAGTTTGAATTATCAATAATAGAATTGACTATGAAATTGATGTTAACCATAGTAAAAACCAAAACAATAGATCAATCAACTAAGTATAGTACTTGGCGAAGGGTTAATTAGAAAATCTCCTCATGCAAAGGTCAGTTTTCAGATAGATGTAATCTATCCTTCTAACTGAACCAATTTTATATACCACTCAGTTGATGATTACAAATTAGATGAAGATGGTAAGTCTACTGAACATTTCAAAGCAATGTCAATTTTAGATGAAACAACACAGACAGATTCAGAATATATTCAAACAGGCAGGTTAACACTTGATCGTAAGCAACAGATGAATAGCTTAAAATTATTAGGGAATTGCAGTGGACAATCCTAGGCATTCATCTATTCATAGTAAAGAAAATTCAATCACACCAATGACAGATCAATTTTTAAGGTGGTTCGATCTCGAGCTCGAGATCTACGTCCACCCCTTACTCAATTGAGTAAGGATTCCGCTGCCAAATAGCTTGAACACTGCTGATCCACAGCTTTGGGAATAGAATCCCTACAACCGTTGATCCACAGCTTTGGGGAACACGTCCCACACCACTGAGCCTTACAGCTTGCTGTCCGAGGATCACACCTCGCCGCTGACTCACAGCTTGGACTACCAATACACAGCTTACAAATAGTTTTAAAAAGTAAAAGGAATTCAAAGAAATGATAATGAAAGAAAAACAATGTAGCTCACTATAGAGCAATTTGACTTTGGATCTGATCCAGGAGTCAAGACAGTAAATCTTCCTCATAATCTCACTTCTCACTCAGACGAACTTCTCAAACTTACGGCACTCTATTTTTCTTTTCACTCTTAGCAGCAGGCTCTTTCTTTCTCGATCATGTCTCTGACTTTTTTCTCTTTAACTCTAGCTCTTCCAGCTCTCTTCTGCTCTTCTTCTCTTTTCTCTTCGTTCTACCTTGCTCTTGAATTTGAGTGCTCGATCCCTATTTATACTGGAAAGCTCGAATATGTGGTCCCGCAAGCTTTTCATATTTTTGGGCACATGGAAGCCACACTCCCGCCCAAAAAGTTTTATCCAGAAAGCACATTTTAAGGGGCCACGTGTCAGAGGTAGAAGATGTGATGATCCACGTGGCAGGATATGTTGTGCCCTTGCGGTCATTTGACAATTTGTAGTCTTGATAATGCCTAACACTATGAGTCATTTAACTCCATGACACTATGAGTTCGCTTATGAGTCTCATTCTTAGATGGTTGATGCGTTCTCTTGACAAATAAATCCAAAGGAGCAAGCCATCCAAGGTTGAAAGTCACTCAAGATGCAAGTGCACGGAAAACAAGGCAAATTGTTGCACAAAGGTAGATTTCACCAAGGGACAATGCTCCTAGAAGCAAGAAAGAAATGGGTAGAAAAGATAGGCAAAAGAAGCTTAAAGACATATTCTCATGAAGAAGTGTCGACACTATATTACAGAGTGTCGACACCTAGGCGCCCAAGCAAAGCTGAAGACCGGACCTCTTAAAGAAGTGTTGACACTTCACTTACGGAAGGTCAACACTTTGGTGGTTCCAGAAGCTGAAAAATCAGTTTTTCTCTAGCAAGTGTCGACACTTGTGTTACAGGGTGTCGACCTGTCTGCCAAACAGAAAGCGTTGTAAACGCTGTGAAGTTGAGAAGTGTCGACATGCCTCTCCCAAGGTGTCGACACTTCAGTCTTCCAGAAGCAGTCGTAAAGGAAGAGCTCAACAGAAGTGTCGACACCCTGCACATAAGTGTCAACACCACAGTGCTCGTCTCAGAAAATTGAAGGGTGATCCAGAGAGAGCAAAAGGTACCGTAAATCATTAAAATAAAGGATTTTGGGGTCTGGACCAAGTCCCAAGGCTTGACTTTTGCTCTACCATCTTCTCACTCACTTGTCTACTTTTTAGAGATGGTTTTGTCAAAAAAGGACAGCACATGCCACTGCCATCCCTACTACAATTATGGTGTCCCCTGCCCAAGCTGACTTCTACAAGACTTAAAGCTGGGCTCAGCCAATGAAATTGCAGGGCCCATGTCTCCTCCATGTGGAGCATTAAATGCCAAACAAGGGCAGAAGAAAAAAGGCCTTTTCAATTGATTTTCTTCCATGACACTCCAAGAAAATGTGCTGGTCAGTCCAATCAATGGACATGAATTTTGGAGGGAAAAATCCCCTCTACTGGTTGGAGTTTTGGCGCACCTCCATGGGGACTTGTGCTAGCTGCCAAAAGGAGAAGCAGAAGAGAGGCATACATACACAAGGAAGAAGCTGCCAGGGCCACAAAACCAAGGGGAGAGCTTTGTGAAGAAGAAGAAGCCTCTGCTGTTGTGACCACTAGCATCCCTTGAAGGAGAAGAAGAAGAGGAAGAGAAGATGCAGCAGGTGAAAATGGTGAAGCTCCCACTTCTACTGCCACCATTGCTTGAGCACCAAGAGAAGAAGAAGAAGAAGCCACCACTGCGGTTCTGCTTCCCTGCTGTTGATCTGCATCGTGTGAAGACAAGAAGAAAAAGAGGCAGCCCTTGTTGAAGCAGCAGATCCAGCCTCCCACATTTCAGACAAGATCTTCTCGCTTTTAGCCCTGAACATATCTCCATCTCTTGTCTGAACATTTTCATCTTTGTTCTCTTTTCATTTTGATTCGCGCTACTAAAACTGTGATCGTCCCTACCGGTGGTTAGTAGGAAGGCAGTCGGAGAGTGTTTCGATCTACGGTGTTGACGTCCTTACCGGTGGTTAGTAGGAAGGCAGTCGGAGGTTCTCCGGTCTGCGATTTAGTGTGCTGCACTAGTGAAGCCTCACCGGGTTTGGTGAGGGGTGGACGTAAGACTGGGGGACTCAGTCTGAACCACCTTTAAATATCTTGTGTTCTGGTTTGCTTGTGTGATTACTTTGTGCTAGATGCATGCTTAGGTTTGATCTCTATATTACTTTTCCATCCTACTAAGTAAATCGTTGTATCCTTCGTTAAGTTAGTTGTATTCCGCTGCTATTCTATTTATCTAACTTTAAAGAGGGGTGTTCTGTGAATAGAGGGGAAGATCTATTCACCCCTCCCCTCTAGATCCGCCATCCACTACTAAACAGGATATTAGTTCAGCTTTCTATCTTGGATCACGTGCCTTTAATCTAGTTCACTTTAAGTTCCACGTGAGATTAATGCAGACTACCTTTATGCCACCCAGGTGTTCGATCGTGAATCTGGGTTGGTTTTTAATCTTTGTCAAAACAAAATTAAAGATTCATGAAGCATGTAATAGTTATTAGCAAATACAGTCTCAGATGCTTCATGAGGTCGGGCAATTTATATACGTGTATGCACAGAAAATCTTCAAGAGCATCGATGCACAAATGAGATGCATTAGCCTGTATAGCCAGGACATGCAACAAATCAGAATAGAAACATCGACCTTAGTATTATACAGGTAGACCTTTATTGTCAGATACACTGACTCTGTAATGAAGATGCATCAACCTGTCTTTATAGTGAATATGCAAGGTGCATCGACCTTGACAGTGATGACTTACAAGCAACGACCCAACTCTAACATGCATTGACCTATGCTGTAGTAGCTAGCTCACTAGCATCGACGTTACTAAGACAAGGCTTCTACATGTGCACCGACTTCTAGTGCAGGACTTCTACATGTGCACCGACCTTCTGAACTAGACTGAATGTATGCACCGACCTGATAGACTATAATGTGAATGTGCACCGACCTTTTGAACTAGACTGAATGTATGCACCGACCTGATTGTGCATACTGTGTATAAGGTGCATCGACCTTCTGGACGAACATGCAAATATGCATCGACCTTCTAGACTCAGTGACATACATGCATCGACCTGGTAGCTCAATGACGTGGAGGATGCATCGACCTTATAACTGAACACTTATGCATATGCACTGACTTTCTAGGTTCAGAGTTAACATGTGCACAGACCTAACACTGTCAATGCAAATATGTGCACCGACCTATCAAGGTGCAAGCACAATCATGCATTGACCTTAAGTTCAACGAGGTACATGATGCATCGACCTGACAGGCTTCAGACTGAAATGTACATTGACCTGTATACTTCATCCATGAGCATGCACTGACCTATCCTGCTTCAAATGTAAACATGCATCGACCTTGTCTGACTTACACATGAACATGCATCGACCTATCATACTTCAAATGTAAATATGCATCGACCTTATCTAACTTATATGCAAATGTGCATCGACCTTGTTATGAACAAGAACTTATTCTGACTTAAGAAATGACTTTAAAATGATAATGTTGCCAGAGACAGATTAATGTCAAACACATTGTTGCCAGCATCAAAACTAGACATCAAATTCAGAGGAGACAGAACAGAGGGTGGATGACGTTGACCAAGAATTACTCGGCTCAGTCTCCCGGTTGTTGTCCTGCCTCCTACATCTTCGCAGTCGCTCGAGAACTTCTCAGTTGTCAGTTCAAAACTCAAGCCACTTCGGGACATGTTGATAAGGCAACCCGTGCCCATTTGCTCGAGGAGGATAAGGCTGGTCTGGCGCATTTATGGTTATGCTCAGGGTTTCTACGATGGCTTCTCGAAGTCGCAGAGTTGCCATGAAGTTTCCTTCAGCGTCGATCTGCTCCCACTGGATCAGCTCATGGATTAAGTGTTGGACCTCCTCGCATGACTCGATCGCGTGGCAGAGAATGGCATGGAAAGGGCAATACTAGGGGTGACTGAAGTCCCATTGAGTGTAGTCTACTGGTGGCTCATGTGCCATAATTTGCCTCTCTAGACGAGGACGTCGAAGAGTCGCCTGGTCCTTTCCCTTGGAAAAGAGAGCGATGTGCGGTTGTGCCAGGGTCTCCACCCCGGATACCACAGTGAACGCTCATCTTGGCTGTTACTGGGCTCCTCTGCTTCAGTTTCAGAGAGGGAAAATGCGGCCATCATGTGAATCACATTAGTTGAATAGTGAATCACATGTGTCGTCTTGGCAGGTCTGGACCATGCATGTGGCTGTAGAGGATTAACGAGATCGCTCTTCATTTTGATGAGGCCGTCTCTAATCAGCTTATGTGCCTGAGTCTTGATGACGTAGCAGTCTTCAAGTGGATGACCTAACATGCGATGATATGGGCAATATTAGGGTCATCGACTTTCTAGGCATCATCTTGTGAGCTTCTGGCAGCTCAATATTTTTCTAGGCCATGCAGAGGTCGAAGGGCATTTTCATGTGTTCCTTTTTGAAGGAGAACGGTGTCTTCATACGCTCAAAAAAAGAAAGGGTAGCTGGCTTATCCTTCGACTTTTTTCTGGAGCCACTTGACTCGCCTTCCTTGTTGGCTTTGGCGGTAGGGGTGAACTCAATAGTGTTCACCTCCTTACCGGGTTGGTGTTCTCACGTCTATTTTCCCTTGGCGGAGGTATAGCCCGGGTTATCGATGAAGAACATCTCTATTTCGGTGACGATCAAGTTAAGCTGGTCGAAGCCTTTGATATTGGTGCCGAGGAGCTTTTCGCTGACCTCGGACGCTAGGCCTTTGCGGCATATAGTAAAAGCATCTTCCTGGACTGGTGGGTTGATGCACCACATGCTGAGGTCTCGCCATCTTTTGATGAAATCGAGGGTGCTCTCGCCCTTCTTTTGTCGGAGAGAGCAAAACTCTACCAGGGAGATCTTGCACTCGACCATCTAGAAGTGGTCGAGGAATTTCTTATGGAGATCTACCCAGTCGATCACAGAGTTGGGATTCAGGCGGGCATACCATTAGAAGGCCGTTCCTGTAAGTGAGGTGGAGAAAAGTAGCGGAGGATGTACGATTCATCCAATGCTAGCTCGCCCATGGCCGTGATGTAGTAGGCCAAGTGTTCATGTGGAGGCCCTTGCCCATAGAATTTCTGCAGTTTCGGGGGTTTTGCATACTCCGGGGGAAGTTTTTTCAACTGGTGATGTAGTGGGTACGACACACTGTAAAGATCTATAATGGCAACCCCTTCCCCAAACTGGGCGAGCTTCGTCTCGACAATCCGCTTGATCATCTACCATTGTGCTATAATGCCCTCCGGCATCGGTGTATGCGACGCTCGCGGATGACCTTCCACTGGTGGAGTGTCGAACTCGGGTGTTGTCGGGATTCTAGATACTGTTGTTGAGGCGTTGGCACCATTGTGCCCGATTGGTAGTGTCTACGTTTCGGCCAGAGGCCTAGCAGGTTATTGAGGGTGAAGATCTCGCTCCTGAAGAAGGTCTTGCAGGAGGGTCTTCAAGTGTTGGTTCTCCTTCATGAGACTCTCAAGAGTCACCTCTTGAACCTCATTTGCTGGTGGATTGTTGTTGACTGGGTATGCATTGGTAGGAGCGCCACGGTCCTCGACTGGAACCTCTTCGGTATGTTCTGATGAGTGTGGTCTGATAGAAGTGCCGACGTGACCTGGCGGCACCGGGGGCTGGGCTTGAGGGCGAGGCCTCCTAAGCTAGGCTAGTGGCTAGTTCAGTTCATCAGACTCGGTCTCGGGTTGTTGTCCGGTGATGTAAAACGTAAACACCCGAACAACGTCGTTGATGAGCCAAACCGTCCGCTTCTTCTGGGGACGCTTTTCGAAGTAGACTGGTGCCCCCAGTCTATCAAAGACTAAGATCCTCCGAGGTGAATCTTTCATAACAAGACTGGAGTTGGTCTAAGAAGAGCTTGAGGCTGGCTGTTGGCAGAGCCCAGCACATGCCCCTATTTGCTTTGGCCTATTTAGGCAAGAAGGACCAGGTAGCTAGATGTCGTCGGACTAGGCCAATGAATATTCAGCGATGTCTCGAGCGATGCAATGCCCAGACGTTCGAAGGGTCTTCTTGGTACGCGCCCTTCGAACATCTTGAGCTTCCTCTGTGGTAACCCAGATTCTCCTCGAGCAAAGTTATTGTCCTCCCTTGTCACTATTCTTTGGATTGGACTTGGGAGTCTAGGTGCTGGACTGGTGTAGATGCCCTCGATGGTTTGCCGAGGCACCTATTTCTTATAATTCTGCTTTGTCCTCTTACGTTCATTGCAGGAGGCTGAAGCGGTTGGCAGTGGAAATCGTAGGCACATTCTGATCCCGCAGTATGATCGGTTCACCTCCATTGAGACGAATCCTCAAGTCACCGACAAGAATGGTCTTGTTGGAATTGTTGGTTGCGGCAGCAGGTTGTCTGCCTCGGCGACCGCTACGATGCTTTTTCTGGGGAGCCGAAGAGGACCCTGCTCCAAAGTGGTAGATTGAGAAGATGTGGTCTACCGTCGCCGGCAACGTAGTGCTTTCGGCAAGAAGTGCTGGGATCAGCCTTCGAGGTACAATGCCCGTATTGAGAGCCGATATCTAAGCGACCCGAGTGTCAGCTTCTACCCGGGTCGATAGAAGTGTTGCCAGCATTCGAAGTGATGTTCTTGCACTGAGAGCCAACGTCGTAGGAGATATTAAGATACTGAAGACTCGATGTTGTAAACACGAGTTGGAACTCGGGGCTGAAGGCCCATGCTAGGTACTGGGATTGTTGTATCCCGAGGTGAAAAGCTTGTACTAGGGGTTGGCACTACTGGATCATGGGGGAATAAACCACGTTGTGGAGCTGAGAAGTCGAAAACCAAGGCAGAAAGCCCGCATTGGGAACTTATCTTGTTGGGACCCGGGGTTGTGAGCCCGAGATGGATGCTAGGGAGCCTTGAACTCTGGGTTGAGAACCCGTGTTAAGTATTGGCTCGACTGGGACTCGAGGTGGGAAGCCCGAGCGAGGTGCTGTGGAGTCTTGGACCCAGGACTGGGAGCCCATGTTGGGTGCAAGCTTGGCTAGAGTTCGAGGTTGAAAGCCCGAGTAAGGTATTGAGGAGCCTTAGACCCAGGGCAGGGAGCCCGTGTTGGGTGCAGGCCTGGCTGGGGCTCGGGATTGAAAGCCCGAGCGAGTTGTTGAGGTGGCAGTCAAAGTCCGGGACGTGAGGCCCGTGCTGTAGGTCGACCGGTGCTAGACCCGGGATCTGATGCTTGTTTGGGCAAGGGACGATCTGGGACCCCTGCGTGGGCCGATAGTGTAGACCACGATCCTGGTGCTCGGATGGGTCACCAGTGCTGGGAAGGCGCGCGATGAGTCGACCACACGAATAGGGACAGGAACTAGAATTGGTTGCGAAACAACCACAAGGACCACACCGAGGAAATAGGGCGAGCCGATGACAGGGTCGAAGTCACCGAAAGTAATCGGTGTCTCCAAGTAACCCACCCGTGCATGGGTGGCAATGACGATGGGGCCATACGTCACGGCCACCATAGCTGTTGGACTACTGGTTACTGGAGAATGCGACAGTTGGAGATGGTTGCCGGGAACGATCCAGCTATTGGAGCACGAGCTGGAAGCTGCAGGGGGATGTGTTCCTCCTCTACCTCTCCTGCAAGGATAGGAAAAGGGCACCATGGATTCAAGGCTGGCACAGGCTCCTCTTCAGCAGAAAGGAGAAAGATAGGAGTCATCCCACCGGGCGTGCCAACTTTGTTTTGCCGACTCGCGAGAAAAGAATTGAAATATATTTCTTTTGTTATTATATATATATAGACATATATATTCTCATGGTGATGACATACACTCGCCTGTTACAGAAGGCCGAGATAGGTTGACTTGGCACGTGAGGATTCTGGGGGTACCGACGGGGGTGAGCAAAGAACAACGTAAACGCACGGGAATAGTGTGGTTCATCGTCCTAGGTGACTGGAATCGGGATGACTGGGTGGAATGCGGGCGTGCCAGTCAACTTCTCGACAATCACCTATGGGACCGAATTTTGACCGGGGAAGCACCACCAGGGCACGGCACATGGGCACGGGGGTATCAGGCAACATGTGAAGAGAAGGAGGTTTCGCAGGTACGAGTGTGCAGGCGATTGCGGAGATTTGTGTACAGGACGTCTTTCCCCACCGACCGTAAGCAGCCGATATTTGTTTTACATTGGATTGAATCCGAACACCTTTGTTCTATGCTGAAGGAGGGCCGAGATGTTCTTGAAGCGATGGGTAGAGGATTGGATGTACCCTGCAGCTATAGGGCAACCGTTGCATTCGACTGGTTAGGTTGACCTGACTAGGCACTGGGAGACTAGTCGCATATTGGCCTGCGTGAGGGCTATAAGGGAACCCGAGTGCATGTACGCATGAACAATCAATTTCTTTCTGGCCATTCTTTCCTTATAGATGCCATGAAGGCTTTACAGGTGGTCCTTAAAGGCCTAAGTACATCTTGTGCAAGCCGCAGGACAATTCCGACATACGAATTGATCCCCGGGTCAATGCAGGATAAAGCAGATGTCCATGTATTTTTATAGAGGCTCTCCACGAGGAGCTACAGGAGTGGCGGAGTTGCCGAGGGAGGGCTAGACTGGATGGTAGGGGTGGACACTGGCTGGGGCCTGAGGGAGGCCAGACGCGGCTCGAGGTGAGTAGTCTAGTACGGGCCTCAGCGACATGCCGGGGAGCTAGAGCCGGTCCCAAGGATGTTACTTTCGGGCCAGGGTCCGGCTAACTTGGGTCAGCGGTTGGGACCGTCGGTTGCCGGCTCGGGGTGAGCGACGGATACGTGGTCCCAAGGCAGGGGCAAAATTAGCATTATGGCGTTCGCGTTGTTATCATAACGCGCCATACGCGGGCAGACCCGATGTGGGGGTGTGATCGCTGTTATCATAACACCCCATATGCGAAGGGATGGACTTGAGTGAAGCGGGATCGCTGTTATCATAACACCCCATATGCGAAGGGATGGACTTGAGTGAAGCGGCTAGACGTCATGTGAGGGGAGTACGTTTGACATACCCTCAACATGTATGAAGCCGATCAACAGGCCAACCAACGCATCTTGCTCCTCGTGCTTGCTGCAGTGCTAGAAGTGCTTTAGCCCGTGCTTGTACTCCGGGTGTTCATGCATCTGTTGTATGTGTCCCTTGAGCTTCTAAGGGGGAGATTTTATAGAGAAGTTGAAGGGTTGAGGGGGAGTTTACCCGGATTGGAATGGAGGGGGTGACCTAGTCCGAGTAAACCCCCTTCAATTGATAAAAAATATTTTTTTTTTTTGTGAGAGGGGGAGGGGGTTAACGCGGACCAGACTGGGGGGGCCAGTCTGGTCCGCGTAAACCCCCCCCCCCAGGGGCTAACGCAGGGTTGAGTGCCTCTTTTTTTTTCAGAGAGATGGGGTTTACGTGGACCAAACTGGGGGGGGGGGGCAGTCTGATCCGCATAAATCCCCCCCCCCCTAGGGGGGGTTAACGCGGATTGGAAAGGCCTCTTTTTTTTGTTAAAAAAAAAAAATTTTACGGAATGGGGGGTTTACGCAGACCAGACTGGGGGGCGCCAGTCTAGTCCGCATAAACCCCCCCCCCCAGGGGGGGTTAACGCGGACTAGAAATGGGGTTTTTTTAGGGGCCTATAAAATCCTCATTTTTGTACTTCTTGGGCCCACTTTGACCTAGTGTGAACACAAGAAGAAAAGGATACGGACTGGACTAGTGGCTAGTTGTGTGAGTGCGCCGTACGAGGAGGTTGACCGGTCCTTTTGCGTGAGACTTCGTTCTTCAGACTTCTTCCTCATGAACGCTCCCCTTACTGGTATGTAGGGTGGAGTTGAGCGGGACTGGGACTGGAATGGGCTCGAACTAGGACGAGAGAGGCTGGGTGGGGAAGCCCTGAGGTAGTTCGCCCCCACCTGGGCACGGCCAAGCTTGGGGCAAACTCCCCCCCCCCCAGGGTGAGCCGCCGATATTAGGGGCACCCCTGGGGGTCTTCTTACGTCGTTTGTCACTGTCCTTTGATGGACTTAGGTCCCCGGGGCATTGGTATTGACCCGTGGTGGTCAATTGTTTAGTGTCGTTGCTGCCGCTCGCAAGGTGTTCAGGGAAATTCCCGAGACACACTGGGTTGTCGAACGGCTTGGCTAACTGGTTCATCGGGCTTATACTTAGCCCCGGGGTGAGGGTAATAGCTTGTAAGGACTGAGGGAAGGCATCCTAGGTGTGCGGGCCTACCCTTTGTGAGGGATGCCGCGTTGTATAGTGGGTTGACAAGTAGTCCCAGGTTGGCCCGGGGGCTGAAAGTTAACGGCTCATTGGCGTGTGTCTGAGGGTCGGGGGTGGCCCCGACTTGTTGGAGGGTTGCCGTATGATGCGGCTAGTGAATTCAAGCCATGGGCTCGCCCTGACTTGTAGTAGAATGGCTAGAATATACGCGCCCATGAGGTGCTCGGGGAAATTTCTGACACGCGACCACAGGCCGTATAAGTGTGCTAAGGGCTCTCGAAACCCATGGTTGACTGGGGGAGGTACTCCTTTGGCTTTAGAATGCTGAAGGGAGGCGTTATGGGGATGAATCTTGGCCTCGTTGCTGAGTGCCACGTGACGTGGCTTTTTGTCGGGGCACCCCCGGGTTGGCCCGGGTGGCTTAGTTGAAGGCGGGCGAAACCGCGTACCGGGTGATCGGGGATGGTCCCCATTAATTGTAGGTGTCGTCGTGAGTCACGGCGACCTGGCTAGGGTCCTTGACTGGACCCGGCATGTCATGGAAGTGGCCAGACAAATAGCACCCGGAAGGTGTTCGTGAACATTTCTGAACCCCCATTCCTCATTATTTTCTCTGGGAAAATGTCTAGGTACAACAGTGACTTTAGCTTTATTTCTTTAGTCACATAAGTGAATATTCTAGTCGCTTTATGTGCCTATGGATTTTATCTGAGCGACTAAGTTAATTTATTTTTATAGCGCCTATGTTCCCTTTGCTTTGATCCTCTGTTCTCTATGCTTTTTCTGGCTTCTTTTTCTTTCTTGATTTAGTTTTGAATAATTTAGGTATTTATGCTTATATTATTGTCATCACACATGGATAAAAAGATATACTTATTCCAGAATTTATTATCACCAAAACTAATAAATATAATATTTGATACTACTCCAAATACACTCAATAATATCCCCCTTTTTATTGATGACAAAACAATTGTAGGAAACTATCTTATTTATTTTTATTTTGCTTATATTTCTCCCCCTTTATATTTCTTCCTCTCTCTATATATATATCTCCCCATTAGAAATTATTCCAATTGTCATCTCTTCTTTTTAATTTGCTTGTATTTATCCCCCTATATATGTATTTCTCCCCCTATATATCTCCCCCTTTTTGTCAGTCATCAAAAAGATAAAAGATTAAACGATAGAGAGCAAAAGGGATACACATTTTGAACAGAGAATTAATAATGTCTCTGAAACATGTTGAGAGATAGAGTTACACAGAGTTGAAGTATTCAAAGGTTTCTTCTGCGTGTGTATGGACTGGAAGAAGAGGGGTCATCAAAAAGATTTTTTGGTGTTGGTGGATAAGCACTTGCTGCTTTGAGCTTCTCCTCATAGGTCACTTCTTGATCCAGAAAACTATCAAATGTGATGGGAGCATGTTCAAGTTGTTCTCGTTCCTTGCCTACTTGTTGATAAACTTCATAAAATCTAAGGGTCCTGATAGCTTCATATGCAAAAGTTCTATATTCGTACTGAAGGGACCATTCGGAAAATGATATTTATTCTTGATGTTGTACCATACGGTCCTCCATTTCTTTGCTGTACAGTGCCCCAATTTTGGTGTTCATCTTCCATTCATCGAGGGGATGTTTGAAGGATTTGTTCTTGATATGCATGATCTCTCCAATGGTTATGCGATTCTGGTTGATAAAGATCTTGAGTAGGTTATTGATTCCAAGAGTGTTCTTGCCTTGAATTCGTCGATAGGTGTTGATCCTTATCATACGAACAAATAGGGTTTTGTAGGCGTCGTATCGAAGAAAGTGGGTTTGAAAGAGAAGATATTTTTGTCCTTTAGTTAGAAGATCAGGGACAAACGGCAGCAAGTATCTAGGGTCTATTTCAGGAAAGATAGAGGTCGAATATCAGGTGAAAGAAGACTTGAGAGCCTGCTCCTTAACTTTTGCTACTTCAATAGCTAGATGCTCCCCTTGAGCATGCGGCTCCATTTCTTCTGAGAGATGATAGACGCTAAGTTTGAAGAATGGGAGGAGGTAAGAGGTCAGAGTAATCCTTACTTGGTTGAGGATTTTGTGGGAGGGTTTTTCTCAAGAAAGAGGGGAGAGCATAAATTGAGTAGGAGTTTTTCTTGTTTGGTCGTGAAGAGAGAAGATAGAGAGGTAGTCTTATAGCCTTCTTCCTATGAAATCAATTTTTCGAGCCCCGAGCAGAGGTGAACGGGTGATAGGATTATTTATGATAGGCTTTTTATTTGTGAATAGAATATGAAAGATAAGTAGTTGAATATTTATTGCTTACCTTTTTTCCACCTTTTAGTGGGATAGTCGCGTATCTGTGAGGATCGTAGAGGCGATAGTAGGTTTGGTGAAAAGTAGGAGTTTTAGGATTATGTGTGAAGAACCTATTACGGTATCCCTGATCTAAGTGGCTACTTGAGATGTAGGAAGTTTGGAGAGTTGAGGAGCCATCTCTTGAGTTTGAGCCATTATCATTTACTTTTACTTGTCTCAGAACTCCATTGTCAAGATGTGACTTTAATTATTTTAGTCAGACCAGTAGAGAATTTGATTTAATCTTTTTAAGCATACTGATGATCAATTATTGTGCACCTATAGGTGGAAAGAAATTGATTATTTATAGGCACTATGTCCTCATGGTGAGTTCTAAATTTTTCACTTAAAATATTTTTGACCTCATTCATCTATTCTTCGATTTGTCCATAAGAGTCAGATGCTTTCTTTTACACATTCTCCACCGCATTCATATAATCATTAAACTTCAAATCGTTTAGCTCATTGTGATGTGTTGTTGAAGATTGTTGAATGGATCTCTCTTGGGATATGTGAAGTGGAAGTTTCAGGGGGAAGTACACTAATGACTTTTCTAGCAAACTCCGGCAAGAAATGTGATACCACCTCATTTTGGGGTTCCCTTTTTCATTTGTGGTTCATGGTGAGGCTCCCCCTCAACCTGTGCCTCGAAAAAAATATTCTTAGCTAGATAACACAATCTCTATGTGCACTGTGTAACGTCTAGGATTTTTCGGATCAGAATCTGTGAGTTTCGGAGCGCTATGTGAGTCTCGAATCATGTTTTACGATTAAATCGAATTTTTGGCTGTCGGGACTTCGGAATGGTGAACGATGTGTTTTCGGGCTCCGAGACGTTGCAGGCGCGTTGTGCATTTTTCGAGGATCGTGAGAATGATTTTTTCCCATTTTTATATTTTTTGAATTTTTAAAACCCCAAAATTTTTCCTATAAATTAAACCCTTCACCCCCTCTCCCTCATTCTCTCATTTCTCTCCCTCTCTCCTCTCGGTTCTCTCTTTCTCTCCCTCTCTCTCCAATGGCTGACGGAGTTTGAGCGGGGCGAGGCGGCGAGGCTGGTGGGATGAGGAGCGGCGAGGATGGAGTGAGGAACGAGGCAGTGGTGTGACATTATTCCTTTGCGAGTTCGTGAGCTCGACGGCGGTTCGAGGCTCGTTTTCATGAGGAATCGAGGTCCTCGGCGTGGAAAATCTTCGGTGAAGGTGGGGGATGGATCCCTGACCCTTGTACTTCATTTTCCCGCATTTTGTAGGCCGAGGGGAGGCCGAGAGTGGGTTGTTCTTCATTTCGGGACGATTTTTCTATGTTTAGGGCGAGTGACGGTTTTTGTCAGATCGAGCGACGTTTTGCTGTTTATTTTCATGCATTTTGTGGTTTGGGACCCACGGTCTGGTCCCCAATGTTTTCCCCCTCGATCGGGATCGAGTGGGCATGGAATCGGACCCCTAGTCGGGGTTGGATCGCTGCTCTACCGTTTTCGGTCGACCGACCAGTGAGGACCGGTCGACCAACCGGCTCGACATGAAAATAGGAACCCAAGTGGGTTCGGTCGACCGAACCCATAAGGCCGGTCGACCGACCCCCTACTAGGAGGTCGACCGACCCTAGTCCTTTTGGCCCCTGGTCGACCCGGTCGAGACCCTTTGGTCGACCGTTGGCCTGTGGATGTCCTGGACACCCCGTGGGGACCGAGACCGTACTTTTAGGTGCCCAGAGATATCATGTTATCTCGATTAGCGTGTCCATGTGATTTAAATGGTCCGGGTGACCCCGTGTGTTCCGGACTTTCTTGTTACGTTAGATCGAGTCATCGTGTGTCGTTGTAAGTGCGGAGAGATGTCCTCGCCCAACGTTAACTTCTTCGGAAGTGGTTTCCGTGTGAGCCACATATGGCCAATGACTGAGTGTTCTGTAACCCAACTTGGGGCTGGAGGTCTCTTGGCGGGTCACTCACGGGGATCATACGATTTCTCGTGAGGTGAAAAACCAACTGGACTACCCAGCTGGTTCGTAACTGTAAACATCTACTCGAATGGATTTCAGGGAAAGGGGAATCTACTAGAATATTGCATGATGGATGGATTAATGGCAGACGCCTCAATGATTGGCCATAGGAGTTTAACATGGAGGGTTTTTGTGACTCTGATAGGCTGAAAAAGCTACCGGATAGTGATGGGCACTGGTCCACTAAGACTCTGCAACATCTTTTGCCTGACCCCCTTTAGGATTTGATCCTTTCCTTACCTCTTCTTAGTTCTGAAGTCCCAGATGGGAGGGACTGGTTGCCGCCGAACTCTGAAAGGAATTTACTCAGTGAAGAGTGCGACAAAAATTTTCAGAGATGCATGGCCGGAAGATGAAAATCAAGAATTGGAAGATCATTTGGAGCGACTTTGATACTCGAATAGGATAGGGTCGGGTGGTAAAACTGGGGTAGCGTGCCCCGCCTCCCCCCTTAAACGACGCTGAACAAGGTGCTCGAGCCCATACACTCGAACCAATTGTTCTTGCAAAACCCAACAAAACCTATGTTCGACCCCGATTAAGGCGGAGTGACTCAAACTCGAACAAGTCGAGTACGCTGCCCTCACCGACTGTATCCCGTTAACAGAGGGTGAAGTTTCTACTCTAGAAGATAGCATGGAATAGATTGCCAGCCTGTTCCTTTCTAGCGAACTTGGGTTTCCAGATAGACTCCCATGTGTGCTAGATGTGGGTAAGAAGCTGAAACCATTAACCATGCTCTGGTAAATTCTGTCAAGGTGGTCGTTATTTGGAACAGGGTAGCCAATAAAAGTGAAGTGGAACTATCTGTCTGACAATGTGCATTGCATTTGGAATTTATTTGTTCAGGATGGATCCTTTAGCTTCAGCAATACTTACATCAAAGCTTTAGTAGCTTTTGCCTTAGAAGGGATCTGGAGGGGCAGGAACAGATGGGTTTTCAAGGGTTACTCCGCCCAAGTAGATCAGTGCCAAGTAGATCAGTTTTGGAGAGACATTAGTTTCCACAGATTTCTCTCTTTCCAGCACCCACAGATGGGCAAAAGCTTGGCCAAGAAATGAGACTGACCAGAAGCAATGTGCAGAGTGGGAATACTAGATTCCGGTTTGATAATCGACTGATTGATGGATAAATTGGGAAGCTCCAGGGATAAATTGTCTGGAATTAAACTTTTATGGAGCGAGGAGTTAAGACTTCTGGTGAGGGAGGACCAAGTTTTAACATCAGAAATTCAGGGGGAGTGGTGTTGGCGGCAGGAGCAGTTTATCTCAGAGGAAAATTCAGCAATTCAGGCAGAAGTACTAACCTTACTCTCGGGACTAAAGAGACTGGTGGAATGGCAAGCCTCTGCAGAGGTTGAGTTCACTTAGAGGTGGAGGGTGATTGCCCTGTGGTTATCAATTTCTTGGATACTGCAAGTGGAACTGTGGACATGTAAATGGTATCAGGATATTTGTTTCTCTCTCTATTTTCAAAACTTAAAGGATAGATGTCTTTTATGATTATTTGGTAAGCATAAGGTTATCATTAATAGAGATAAGTGTTTAGATAATTTTATTAGATACATAGTTATAGGAATATCACTCTTATATACACATTCGATAATATACCAAGCTATAGGAACATCTATTTTTGTAATCAGAGTATTTTCTATTGACTGTCCATATTTCACAACTCTACTTAAATTTTAACTTGAGTTAATTACTTTCGTCTTACAACAGGCTACAACCACTAATGAAAAAGACATTTTTACACATGTTTATGCAATGGGGTCATATTACTAATATATATATATATATATATATATATATATATATATATATATATATATTCAATTATCTACTATTTCTTTGTAATCATCTCTTATTTGTATCTTAGTAATTTCGGACATGGGTAAAAATATACCTAGTCTCATATCCGATTATTTGCACAATTTATTCATTCAAATTAGCTGTTGATGGTGTGGCTACTCTAATCTCTCACTTGTTTAAAAGTTTAAAAAAAATTAATTGCCCGTATGTTCCATTGCAAGTCTTTTTTTTCTACTTCATTCTTTTAATCCCCGTTTCTCATTCACTTGTTTATCCTCACATGCAACATGTTTGATAATTAGATTTTTTTTGAGCTTATAAATAGGCATACATCGGAAGTTCACATTCCCTCCTTAATAAACTTACATGCACATAGGGTCAAAAAGGGAGATCCCCCTAAGCTAATACACCATCTTGCTGTCTGACCGAGAGTAAAGAGGAGAGGATGTAAAGGAGAGAGAGCAGCTCCAGGAAAAGAAGAGGACGTGAATGTAGGGAAGAGACAGCAACCTATAGGAAGACGAAGCAAAAGAGAAGATCTCAAATGAAGGAAAGATGAGAAGAATAGGGAACATGTGAAACAGGCCAGGCCTATCAATCCCGACCTCCCCCTCAAGCCCAACGAACTCTGTTAATTAGTCGAGTAGAAGAAACTCCGTACAACTGAACTCAAAGAGCCTATGACTTACCTCTACCTCCCCATCTTTCGGAGATAGACAGAGAGAGAGATGGTCTATGGAAGTGATCCAATAATTTGAAAGATACGCCAGTTTGATACTTTGGCACTACATGTGGGTTGGGAGGGGAATAAATATGATAATCACCAACTTTTCAAATGCATTGACACGCTTGGCAACGAAACAGTCGTAGTGTATTACCACGAGCCGAATGAACGGCCAAACAGAAGAAAACAGAACTTACACCATGTAGGGTAGGCTTGGCCTCATGGCAAACAGGCCAACTCATGTGCGCTCAAACGGTATCCACGCCAGTGATAATGGTGGAATGCCTGACATGCATGTTCTCAGAACCTGCAGGCTGTCACCTGCTGTATAACCTGTTATATACTGCAGCAAAATATGCTATACGACATGCAACCAAACATGCTAGGGAAGACGACATGTAAGAGAACCATCAATGACCCTCCTGGCTCTGGAGCTGCCGCAATATCGAGGATTGAGTTTCTATATACTATACTCGTCCTGCGCAGACACGGCACGAAATTTAACTATTGGAAGATTGTTGGCGGTACAACTCGGACATGCAACAAAGCTAGCAGACATGCATCTTGCAAGGATTGTTTTGATTGAAGGCCGAGCTAAATGGGTGACATGAAACATGGCTTCAAGTATATTTGGTGGGAAATTTTCGTTGCCAGGTGAACTCTAGGCTGAGATCTCCTTTCCATACAGCCCAGCTATTCCTTTCTTCGGATCTTCCTGTTTGACAAGGGATTCTCCCACCAAAACCTACCAAAGAGGCACAGACAGCAAAAGAGTTTCATCTGGTTAGAGATGAATGATATAACATGACTGAAGAGGATAAAAATTTGAATATCCGTCGAATTATGAACAAAAGCCTACTATGAAATCAGCAGTATTATCTCCACATCCTCTGGAAATATTTTGCACAAGGAGATCTCACATTCTTGTCAAATGGGGCAATCTTAACAAAAGCATTTACAAAGCCAATGGGTCCAATATATACCATCTGGCAAAAGGTGCTACATTAAGAATAAAAGTGGATATTTTTTGGAAGATTGGAATAGATGTGAATTATTGATGGTATACTTAGTATAGGCAGCTTAGTATGCATGAAAAAGGAGATGGTACGCTTGATGATGTATCAAATTACATCAAAGGTAACTGATTTCATCATCTGCCAAAAATTAGTACATAAACATATTTTGTCAGGCTTTCATCAATGCAATATACGTGAGCAGGTCTTGGGTCTTTCATCGTTTGAAAGCATGAGTAATCCTGGAAAACGCCATCTGTAGACCATAAATCACCACCGATGACGGTATATTGGGAAGAAGAAAATTCTAGGTCTCTAGAGAAAGTAGATGGGTTTTGGGAAAATTAATTAGTGCCCCCTGTTAGAACATGTCTTATTGTCCAGTCCATGTCAGAAAATTACACATCTTCCACCCCTTGCTTTTTGGTAGGACTAATTTTGCAGTCCCTCCGTTAACTACCATACTACCATCCGGAGGCATTAACGGGTTAATGCTAAGTCCTTAACGTGTTAACGTCTTAACTTGCAACATGTTAACTGCAACACTTTTAAGGCCTTGATGCGTTAATGTGTTAGTGCATTATTGTTAAACGCATTAATGCCTCCCGGCGATGGTTAATGGCAGGGACTGCAAATAAATCCTGCCAAAAAGCAGGGGGCAGAAGGTACAGAATTTCCTGATAGGGACCTGGTGGTAAGTCAGATGTTCTGACAAGGGGCACTAATTTTCCAATGGGTTTTCTTAAAAGTAGCTCACTCTAAGATCTTTGTAAACCAAGACGGTTTTCCTCATGTCTGCATTTCTTGTAGCCATGAACTACCATTTGGGACCACTTGATAGGGGAGTCTTTCTAAATGTTAACCCCTAAAGAAAGCCACTGAGATTAAGCCCAATTTATGAGACCATGTTGCATTTTCTGAGCATGAATAGGCCTACTTAGTCTGGCTGCACCTCCTTGGTGTGGATTTCTATAGGGTCTTCCTTGGGGAGGTTGTCTGTATATGGGGACATCTATTTCGAGATACTCTGGATTCTGGTGGATATTTTGTCGGGTTTGATATAATTTTATTTTCATACTTGTACATTTTTAGTTTAATTAGCTGGTAGCCACCCTCAAAAAAAATGATGATCAGCATATTTTCCATCTCTAGCCATAAAATCTGCACATTTCTCATCCCCAACCAACTTTCTGCAGAGGCAAGGAATAGGAAGGAGTATGGATGTGTAGTACCCTGAAAATTAACAAAAAAAGAAAGAAAAAGGGCAACCTACCCGGATCAGGTAGGGGTCCCCATCGGCCCCATGCTCTCTCTCCCTCTCTCTAATATAAGGAAAAGAAAAGAGAAAAAAATAAGAAGAGAGAGACCTACCCGGACCGGGTAGGTGGGGACCTACCCGATCCGGGTAGCCCCTCTCCCTCTCTCTCTCCCGCTTCTCTCTAATAGATAAAAAAGACAGACCTACCTGGACTGAGTAGGTGGGGACCTACCCGGACTCAGGGTTTGCCGTCTCGACCGACCCGCCCATCCTGGTCACGGCTTGGGTCGGGTCGGGTCGATCCCATCTCGGTCCATCTCGCTCCGTGTTATAATAAAAAAAGATTTTTTATATATATAATACATATAAAATAATAGAATAAAATATAAAAAGATACTATATAATATAATATTAAAATAATAGACCGTCCCGGTGACGACCCACGACCCGGATGTCCCGCCCACCGCCTGGGTTGGGTCGGGTCGTGCGGGTCGGGGCGACCCGCACCGGAACGGCAAACCCTGCCCGGACTGGGTAGCCTCCCCTCAACTCTACAAATACCCCCCATGGGGGTGAAGATCATGTGGAAGAAGCAATCTCCAGAGGTGTCTTGACAGTCTTGTGCCTCGTTTGTTCTTTGAAAAGTCACACAAGGGTATGTTGCATATATGCCCTTATGTTTGCATATATACCCTTGTGACTATGTCCAACATAATTGTGTTTGTAATTTATGAGGGGAAAATATTGTAATTATCTAAAATAATCAGAAATTAAAAATAAACCCTGTATTTTACATAAAAGTCTTGGTCTACCCAAAAAAATTGCAAACAAATTCCTGTTTAGTCCGGAAATTATAAAAATACCCTTGTCTTTCCAGAAATTATCAAAATACCCCTGTTCCGCCAGAAATTACCAAAATATCACTGGCCTATCCAGAAATTGCATAAATGCCCAGTTCTATCTAGAAATTGCATAAAAGCCCAGTTCTATCCAGAAAATGAAAACAAACACTGAACTTTTCAAAAAGTCCAGCAATATGCAGAAATTGCATAAAAATCCTGGCCTATCCAGAAATTGCATAAAATCCCAGCAATATCCTGAAATTGCATAAAAATCTTATCAGCCTGGAATTACACAAAGCTCCTGTCCAGTCTAGGAATTACAAACATACCCTGTCCTCTCTCGGTAAGGGTTCTTCCCATGGTCATTAACCATCCAAATTCATGCCTTCTACACGGCTCGGTGGAGCGAGATCATGTCACTTCCCTGAGACAGAGTGCACTCTCCTGAACTCTACTTAACGCTAACCATCCAAATCCATGTGCCCTTCCATGGCCAAAAACTATCATACCCAAAAACGTCCACAAATTGCAAAAATGTCCAAGAAGGGTTGAAAATTACAAATATATCTAGGAAGGGTCAAAAATTGTAAATATACCCAGAAAGGATCAAAAATTACAAATATATCCATAAAGGGGATGAAATTGCAAATATACCCAGAAAGGGATGAAATTGCAAATATATCTAGAAAAGAGATGAAATTATAAATATATCCTGAAAAATCAAGAAATGACAGATAAGTCCAGGAGAATCAGAAATTACAAAGATACATTGGGAAGTCAACAAATGACAGAGAAGCCCAGGAAAATCAAGAAATTGCAACTATAACCTGAAAAGTCAAGAGATGGCAGAGAAGGCCAGGGAAACCAAAAAATTGTAGAAATATCCAGGAATGGTGAAAATTTATAGAAATACCCAGTAAGGGTCGAAAACTGTAGAAATATTCAGAAAGAGTCGAAAATTATAGAAATACCCAAGAAGGATAAAAAAATTCACATACACCCAAGAAAGGTCCAATCATGATGAAATTTAAATCTAGCTGTCAGATCTTGACTAGAAACAAATTCAACAGTCTGATCGTATATGGAAGCAAATCCAACAGTCCGATCATGAATGGAAGCAAACTCAACAGTCCACTCGTGGCTAGAAGCAAGTTCAATAGTCCGATCGTGGACCTAAGCCAATTCAATAGTCTGATCGTCGATGGAAGCAAATCCAGAGATCCAAGTGTAAGCAAAAGCTTATTCAACGGTCCAGTTGTGCCCGGATATAAACCCGATGACCAGATTACACAATCGGGACCAAATGTAAAAGTCTCAAAAGACTGATTGTGATCCAAGTTCCACGTATTCAAAAAATGAAAGTCTTCAAATTTCCAACAAGAGTATGTCTCTAATGGATGATCATCAAGAACATATCCATTAGACAAAATCCACAATATCATAACCGGTTTAAAGGTCCACGGGTATCTGTGCCAGTTAATCAAACGTGTTTGGACTTTAAGCTGATGTAAATTAACAGTAACCCCGATCAGTGGAAAAAAACCCACATGAACCCTAAATCGTATGATAAACCCAACTCACAGAATTAATGATGCGCATGCTATTTAATTAGCTAAAAATGTGCATTTTGTTCAATAAATGAACACCTTTAATTTTTTTATTTAATCTCGCGTGTTAAACAGATTGACACGTCCAGTGGGACTTTTCCTGCCTTTTATCTCTCTGTTAAAGAATCCCCTTGCCTCTATGAAGGTTGTGATATCTCCTCCATACTATTGCAAATAAATTCAAATATTATGACGACCATGATTGTTATTACTTACGAGCTTCTCATCGTCGCAAACCATGCCAGGTGTAGCTACCTGGCTACGCCAAAAGTGTTCTACAAATTACTTGCAGTCCCCGGATCACGCTTCTTTTGGGGGTGGACCCTGCTGCTGAAGCTATCCCGACTGTTACTGGTACTACCGGGGGCATCAAGGTTAAGGTTTCCTTCCGAAGCCCGAGAGCCAACATAATATATGTACAAGTTGCCTTTGTCAATCGGGGGCAATGTTGCAGCCACCAAGGTAAAAAACTTGGCTCGATCATATCAAACTCAGGCAAGACTATTCTTGTCGAGAATCTCAGCATTCGGCATGATGGAGGCGAGCCGATCTTGTCATGGGAGGGCCATATCCCCACTATGCCTACCTCCAATCGCCTCAACATATTCCGTAGTATACATCAAGTTAAGCCGGAAGTGAAGGCGTCGACATCTAAGTCTCGAATCAGAAGCAAGTGCACCGGCAGAATTCCAAAGCCCCTAAGTTTAAATGAGGGGGCAACCCTGTAGCCATACACATCAAGTTAAGGCGGAATTGAATGAAGCTGGCGCCTAAGCCTCGTGTCGAGAAGCAACCGTGCTAGCAAAAAGCCAAAGCCAAAGTCTCATGTCAAAAAGCAAGCAATTTCGTGGGGCGGCGACAACTCCGTATAAAACAAATATGAGCCACCAAGGAGGAAGCCCGTGCAATCAAAAGGGGCTAGGGTAGTTCAATCTGGCCAGCCGTCAGCCCAGTAGCAAGCTAAGGAGCCAGCCATCCAAGATCCCCAAACTCTCCATCCTTAGGGGCATGTTCCAATCATCCCACAACCAGATACTCTCCTCCCCTCAAGACATGGTGGGAGCCAAGAGGAAGGAGAAGAATAGAAAAAAAAAAGAAAAAGAAGGAAAAAAGAAAGAAAAAAATCTGCAGAAGCAAGGCCAAGCCATGTTAAACCCACCACGTGATATCCAGACCAGCAGCCCTCTCATGACTACTCCTTCGCATAGGAAGATACTAAAAGGATCTTTGATATCCTTATGGAAGTGGGTCGAGTAATGGCTCATGACCCGTTGAAGCCACTTACTAAAGTAGACAAGGGCGGTATCCCCGCTTCTGTGAATACCATGATAGGGTGTGTCACCCTACATAAGATTGCCAAAACATTCAAGACTACATCAAGAAGCTTATCCAACAAGGGTAGGTAGATGAGTCTCGTAAAGGAAAGTTTCATACAAATAGGCTAGCAGCTCAAAAAGTCAAAAGAGTAGATTTGACGAAGAAAACTCCAAGAAAAGCTGAGCACTAAGAAAAGCTCCAAACAAAGTCTCGGGCACCCCAAGCAAGGTAACTCGGACAAGCAAGATCATAAGAAAAAACCTGAATCCAACCAAAGCCAGGAAGGCACGTCCAGGAAAGAACTCTCCAAGCACAACTCCAAGCAAAGCCAAAAAGGCAAACCCAAGGGGGAAAGTTCAAAATCAAACCCCAAGCAAACCCAGTAACTAGCCAATGAGAAGCTCGGGGTGGTGCAAGGATCTGATGACTTTAGCCCCTACACGGCTGAATATCAAGAGTTGTCATCCGAAATAATCCAACAGGCAATCAATGCTACGTTCCAAAAGTAGCAACAATTGGGTTAAAGTAACCCCTAAGAAAAATCGCCAACCCAAGCCTTCTAAGACAAAAGCTCGAAGCTGAAACTTCAACCCGGGGGGCATGTTCCACACAACCCCGAAGCTGGCTACTCCACAAAATGTGGCGCAAGCCAAGCAGGAGAAAAATAGAAAGAACCTTAAAAGAAGGCTGAAGAAACAAGCCGAGCAAGTGGCCGCTACAGTAGCTCCCCAAAGGAGAAACTCCTTTGCAAAGATTGTAGAGACTCATTGATGAGTTGGAGGAGTATCAATCTTTTGCTCCCACCAAATCAGTCCCGTTGGACAAATATATTCCGTGGGAAGAAATGGAGCATAAGACCGGGCAAGAATCAAACTTCCTCAAATGGTAGAGGTCTCCGTGCGTCGAACTCCAGAAAAAATCATAATTGTTTGTGGGGAAGAACCTGGTCCTATCCCTTAGCCGGTTGTCAGAGAAGAACACAATTAAGCTAAAAAGTAAGGAGGACCCCTTTCCTCCCTTTTTCCAATTTCAAAACTCCCCCAATAGAGTTCTCCCCAAATCCTTGAGGTTTTTAGCCTTTCATGGCTCTAAACATGCCCTCACGACATCAACCCATCCATACACAGGCTCCAAGCCATCTTTTATATCAAATCAATTTTGGGCATAGAAGTTATAACCCATCCTTTGGCATCAAACAAATTCTGGGTACCAACCCATCCATACATGGGCTCCAACCTATCCTCGAACCCATTTTGAGCACAAACTTATCCCTTTGCCAATCAATTCCGGGTTCTGACCCACATTTGGGCTCTAACCCATTCCTTGACACCCTTGCATACATGGGCTTTAACCCGTCCTTTGATACCAAACCAAATTCAAAATATCAACATGTTCCCACACTGTTCACAGGGAAACCCTAAAATTCCCTACCAAGTTTCATTCCAAAAAGGGAGGGGGGACAGAAAAAAAAAAGAGAGAAGAAAAAAGAGGAGGAAAAAGAAAGAAAAAAAATCAAATCAGGGGAGGCTGCCATAATCTTTGTGACACCTCAAAGGTGGGCATTCTGCAAAATTCATATGCCATCATGAAGCTGTTGACTAACAATGAAGCAAAATATGAAGCCTTGATAGTAGAGCTTCAAATTGCCCCAAATATGGACACCAGGCAGATCAAAGTCTATGGGGATTTGCAGATGGTGATACAATAAGATGGTAGAAGATAACAAGAACAACAAGTTCTTGGCAATTATCATGTCAGAGAACAAGAATTGATTTCCTACCAGCACCTTCAAGTGTAGAGAGCCCGGAGGGTCCAAGCCTATGGCAAAATTTGTCAAAGAAAGACTATTCAAGAAAGGTGACCTTGTCATGGTCAACAAACAACAAGCGATGGCAGACAAGTCCAAAGGCAACTTGCCCCCCCAATTGGTGAGGACCCTATGTCATTCAAAAAGTCTACTAAGAAGATGCATACACGGTCGTTGACCACAAAAGAAATAATCATTTTCTCCACTCAGTGGAAAGCATATGGAGTTTTATTATACTCTCGAGCATGAAGGTATACACAACCCACCTTCGACAACCACCATACGATCAAAGCTTAGGTCAAAAGTTCAAAAAAAAAAAAAGAGGGACTTAAAAGCGAGGTGTCACGACGGACTTGGGCATTCTATTTACACATTCCCTAAGGGTAAAAATGTCAAAGAACTATGGCTGAGATAAAAACCCGAAAGGACACCTTAGGTAAAAAAGGGAAAGCCTGGCTGTGTGAAAGGATACACTGGCAAAAGTTAGGGAAATTGACTTCGGTCATTGAAAAAAAGGAAAAAAGGAAAAAAACAAACAACAAAATAGAAAGTCAATCACCATCATCATCATTCATCTGGGACCTCTTTCCTAGTGACACAGTCCCAAAGAGCCAACACGAAGCTCCCTAGCCCGATGTCTTTTCGGGGGCCCCAAAAACAACTTATGCCGAAGACCACTCCTTGCCACCTCCATTTCTCACAAAGTCACACCTCTATTAGCTACATATCTTTCATAGTCGATAGCTACCTAAATCCATAACCTTGACCCAATAGTCACAATGATAAAAAGAGAGAGAGAGAAACCATATATACCCACATTATTGGTCCCATGCCCATCAAGGCCACAAACCATATATTCCCTACACCCTTGGTTCCATACCTTTTAGGGTTAGAAATCACTTATGAACATACCATCTTTGGTTCTATGACTTTCAACCCCCATACATCCACAATCCCCATGCCACATTCGTGGCCGAACAACAACAACTCAGGTTATCATACTCTACCCGTTTCAGCAAGGTCATTTTCACCAGAGCTTGTTGGTCTTAAACAAAAGTGTCCCAACATACTTAAGTATTCAACTTGTTGGGTTCTTAAGGGTAAAAAGATCCAGACTTGGTAGAGGTGAAAACCCGAAAAGACATCTCAGGCAAAAATAAGTTATCCCTCAATGTGAAAACTTGAAACGACGCACTAGAAAAAGCTAGAGGGCCAACTTCGGCGAAAACCTGAAAGGGCGTTGGGATTGGTAAGGTGAAAAAAAAAAGAAAAAATTTATCATCAATCATCATGAACTAGCATCGTGGTCATCCTCCATTAGAAAATCATTTCCCACCGTGGTTTAAAAGGGAGAAGCAAAAAAAGAGGAAGAGGAAAAAAATTAACCAAACCTGTGTTGCCCAAATCCCTTTCGGGTCAACAACCACAAAAGAAAACTCACATCTTTGTTGTCTAAATCACTTTCGGGTCAGCAACCACAAAAGAAAACCCGAATCTTTGTTGCCTAAACCCCTTTGGGGTCATAAGCACATGATTTTTTGCACAAAAGGGGCTTGAGGATGGCTTTTGGGTTTTGAAGTGGTTGATCTTCCTTATGATGAAGGGTTAATAAAAATTCAAACACTTTGTCCCACCAACAATGGTAGTGGTGGCAACAACAGCAGCAACAGCAGCAACAACGACGACGACTAAAAAAAAATGGGACTTAAAAATGAGATGCCCCGACAGACTTAGACACTCCTATTTCAGGGGTGTCTAAGGGTAAAAAGGTCATAAACCTGGTTGAGGTACAAACTCGAAAGGACACCTTAGACAAAAATTGGTTACCCCTCGATGTGAAAACCTACAAGGGCACTGGAAAAACTAGAGGGGGCCAGCTTCGGCAAAAACCCAAACGGGCACTGGAGTTAGTAATGTGAAAAAAAAAGAAAAAAAAATAGAAGAGAATGCATCGTCATCACCATCATGAGCTGCCATTTTGAACATCTCTCGTCCCACGGCTCTGTCCCATCGTGGCAAACACACCACAAAGCCACCAAAATCCGAACATCAATAGCTTAGGTCAAAACCCCTTGTAGCTCAAAGACCACCAAATAAAAAATTCTTATCATCCAACCCCTTCTCAAAGCCAGCTGCCATCAAAACCCCAGATCCTCAAATTTTCGGCTATAAACCACAAAGGTCGGCCATCACAGAATTTAGATCCCTGGCTACATACCATAAAAGTCAGCCACTCTAAAACCTAAACTTTCGACCACAAACCGCAAAGGTCAGTCACCAAGTCCTCAAACCCCCCGGCTACAAACCATAAATGTCAACCACCCAAACCATCCAAACGTTCGCCTACATACTACAAAGGTCAGCCACCCTATCTCCAACCTTTCGGCTTCAAACCACAAAGGTCAACTACCCTGAAACCCATTTCACCTTCGACTTCATACCATAAAGGTCAGCCACCTAATTCTCAAGTTTTGGCTTCGTACCACCAAGGTCAGCCATTCTACTCTTAGCAGTTGACTTCATACTACAAAGGTCTATCAAACTTATTTCCAATTATTGGCTTCATACCAAAAAGGTCAGCCATTTCACCCCTAATGGTCGGCTTCATACCACAAAGGTCGATCAACCATATTTCCAATTCTTGGCTTCTACCAAAAAGGTCAACCATTCCACCCCCAATGGTTGGTGTCATACCAAAAACATTTTGTCAACCCTATTTCCAATCTCTTGGCTCCGTACCAAAAAGACTATATAGTTAGAGCCGTGAGGCAATCGAGGCGACCAAGGGGTCGCCTCATGCCTTAAACGCCTAGGCGATCGCTTAGGCATTTGAGGCGTTTGAGGTATTTTATTAAAAATATATATAATTCAAAAAATATAAATATTTAGACATAAAAATATATACATACAATCAAGATTTTCAATAAAATTAATGAGAATCAAGATTTGAGGTGAAAATACATAAGGTAAATCAATCAAAATCTCCTGGACCAGCCCTCTTGAGAGTGGGGTGTTTGAGGCAAAAGCGAGGCGGTTTGGGGCCGCCTCGCCTCAAAAACCACCTAGGGGCGCTTTTGATAACATAGTAAAATGGTCAGCCATTTTAACCTTTAATTATTTGCTACATACCAAAAATGTTTGTCAACCATACCCTCTACCTTTGGTTTTGGCCTTCATGCCAAAAAGGTCTATCAACCATACCCTCCACCTTTGGTTTTAACCTACATGTTACAAAGGTTGTCAACCTCATCTTCCATTTTTGACTTCATGCCATTGAGATTAGTCAATCCTACCCGTAACATTTGGCTCTATACCGCGAAGGTTAGCCATGTTCCCTTAATCCTGAGTCCCTTATGTGCCACTGCAAAAAAGCCATCTTAACCTGAAGCTTAGAATCAATCCCTTTTGCCCCACCATGGCAAATACATCACTGAAATCTCTAAGCTCAATTCCAAAATCCCAAATCCTTGGCTTCCAAACCACAAAGGTCAGCCAATTCCAAAATCTAAATTCTTGGCTTCCAAACCACAAAGGTTAGTCAATTCCAAAATTCAAAATCTTGGCATTCAAATCACAAAGGTCTACCAATTCTAAAATCCAAATCCTCGACTTCCAAACTACAAATATCGGCCAATTCCAACAATTTGAATCGTTGGCTTTCAAACCATAAAGGTCGGCTAGAACACAAACTTTGCCTTTCAAATTAAAAAGGTCTGCCTACCTTAAACCCAAAATTCTCGGCTTCAAACCACAAAAGTTAGCCAGCCCAAACCTAATTCCAAACACCGGCTCCAAACCACAAAGGTCGGCTAATCTAAACCCAAATTTCAAATATTAGCTTCAAGCCAAAATGGTCGGCCAATCATCATCATCAGAGCCTTATCCAAATTATTTGGGGTCGACTACATGAATCCCATTCCGCCAAAGATTTCTATCAAGTGCTATATTCATATTTAAACCCAAGAAGCTAATGTCTTTCCTAATAACATCGCACCATCTCATTTTAGGCCTTCCTCGAGCTCTTTTACTAGCATCCACTAAGATTCGGTCACATCTTTTAACCGGCGATAAGTTAAGGTGACGAAGCACATAACCAAACCACCTGAGTCTATTTTCTCTCATTTTACTATCATTTGGAGCTATCCCTAAGTCCTTACGGATGCGCTCATTCCTAATCTTATTTTTCTTAGTCTTGCCACATATCCATCTCAACATCCTCATCTCTGCTACACATATTTTGTGAATGTGTTCTTTTCGTACTGCCCAACACTCGGTACCATATAACAAAACAGGTCTCACAGCCGTTCTATAAAATCTCCCTTTGAGTTTCACAGGCATACGACGATCACAGAGGACTCCTGATGCGCTTCTCTATCTTAACCAACCTGCCTTAATTCTATGTGTAACGTCGTCATAAATCTTCCCATTCTCTTGTATGATAGACCCTAAGTATCGAAAGTTATTACTCTTTGGAATGTTATGCCCATCAATTAAAATGGTCGGCCAATCCAAACCCAAATTTCAAACACCAGCTTCAAACCACAAAGGTCGGTCAATCCAAACCCACATGCTAAATACTGGCTTACAACCACAAAGGTCAACCAGCCCAAACCTAAATTTCAAACACTGGCTTCAAACCACAAAGGTCAGCTAATCCAAACCTAAATTCCAAACACCGGCTTCAAACCACAAAGGTCAACCAGCTCAAACCCAATGACCAGACACCGGCTTCAAATCACAAAGGTTAGTCAATCTAAACCCAAATTCCAAACACCAGCTTTATGCCACAAAGGGCAGTCAGCTCAAACCCAAAGTCTAAACTCCGGTTTCAAACCATCAAAATCAACTGTCCAACTCAAAAGCCTGGCCCATACCACATAGGTCAAGCTACCTCAAACCTTTGACGCATACTACCACAAAGGCTAGTCATCTCAAACGCTCAAATCCAAACCTCCATTTTATGTCGTACCCAATCCGAACAGCAAATCCCCCTCGTTTCTCAGGCAAGAAAAGGGGGGTACACTATAAAAAAGAACAAAACAAAGAAAGAAGAGAAAATGGGACTAAAAAATAAGGTGCCGTGACGAACTTAGTCACTCCTGCCAAAGAGTGTCTCAGGGTAAAAAAGTCTTATAACCCGACTGAGATGAAAACCCGAAAAGACGCTTCAGGCAAAAATGAGTAACTCGACGGTGCGAAAACTCAAAAGGGTGAGCCGGAAAAAGGAAGAGGAGTTAGCTTTGGTGAAAACCCGAGAAGGCACTAAAGTTAGTAATGTGATAAAAAAAGAAAAAGAGATAACAAAAATCCAATGAAGGCAGTGAATACCGTCTCCTTTATGAAATCATGTCAGGAGCCCAAGACAAACCCTCAGGATGGCTACAACCAAATGAAAGAAGCTATGTCAAGTGCAAAACTCAATGCCCCTTGGGTTCATCCTTTTTGAGTTGTGCCTCACAAAGTCACCATGTATAACCTCAATAGAAGGAAGAGGCTCCAGATGAAGTAGAGTATGTGAATCGCTAATGAGCATGGCAGTTGTCCCAGATTCCACAAAGGGCCGCATTTGGGGAGCATTAAGCCACTCAACTCTGAAGCTTGGAAAGTGTAAAGCTATGTCGAAGCATGCACTTGACCTGACAGCTCGAGGAAATCTCATCTACTGAGTCTGTAAAGAATACTCGTTCAGCATACAAGAAAGCTCAAACCTTCCAAGCAAAGTCAACATGCAAAATGTCTTGGGATGTTAATTCTCACACCCTGTCCAGTAGCTAAAGACTCAGCCTGGTCAAATTACGGGCCCTCTACAACCTTCCTCCCCGGTAGTAGCGGCGAACTAATTGCCTCTGCTAATCCAGAAATCACCAGCAAAGAAGAAACCACAGGGAGCATGTGTACTCCATCGGATAAATCTTTAGATGCATTGGGGCCAGTCGACGAAGGAATCCCTGCAAGGGATGAATAGGCCCTATAACTCCATACCCTACTGATATGCAAGGGCAACAAATGCAACGAAAAGGGATGAAAAAAATCCAGTAACTAAAACAAAAGATCCCGTTATAGCCCTCATTTTATCGCCGCGGATGCACTTCAACCTAAGAGTCAGCTTGGTGGACTGGGTCCAGGACACTTAAAGTGACATGTGCTCTCCTGAGTTCTTCCTCGATAGATATTTTCTAAAAAAATTAATTGCCAAATCTAGAAATAATTAGTTCAACCAAATTGGCACTACGAACCAAATATCCCAGCTTTAAGGGGATGGTAGCGCTAGAGTTCGACCAAAATTCCAATGGCAAATTGGTGGTGACATTGCACCATACTAAAGCACTAGAACAATATACGTCTTCCAGCCTCACTTCCAAGTAATCGCCAGAAGATAGTCATCAAAAGAGAAATTCAGACAAAACACCCCGCCATATCATCAAGGCCCAGGGGCAAAAGAAAAAATTCGACAATATTCCCTACCATGTCGTCAAAATTCAGGGGAACAAGAGAGTTGCAAAAGGTACAAGTTGTCCACCATCACCTTTGGCAAAACTTTCCCATGCGGCTCTGAATCCAGCCATGAAGGCCTCCAAATCATGACAAGACGGTGCCAAGATGAAGAAGAAAAATGATGAAGTTGCAAGAGCCTAATGTCCCTGCCATGTCATCAAGACTCTGGGCACGAAATTTTGTGGAAGTGCACGGGCCGCCTGCCCTTATCCTCCGACTCCGACAGATGTCCCGTAGGGGGAATTTGTTATACCCTGAGAATAAATTAAAAAAAAAATGTCGATCTACTCGGACCAGGTAGGCCACCATGAGGACCTACCCGGACCGAGTAGGGGTCCCCGTGGGCCCCATGCTCTATCTCCTTCTCTCTAATATAAGAAAAACAAAGAGAAAAAAAAGGAGAGAAACCTACCCGGTCTGGGTAGCCCCTCCATTCTCTCTTTCCCACCTCCCTCTCCCTCTCTCTAATATTAAAAAAAACAAAGAAAGCCCCACCTACCCAGACTGGGTAGCCTCCTCTCAACCTTATAAATGCCCCCCATGGGGGCAAGGATGACAGTTTCGGTTTCGGTCTCAATTTCGGCCGAGTCCGAAATCGAAACGTATCGGGTTTGGTTTCGTTTCGGCCGAAACTGGTCGAAACATGTTCAAAACATTCAAAAAAATTCAGAAAAATTTAGAAAAATCTAAAAAATAGAGAAAAAAATCATTGGACATGCATTTGAATGTGAATAAATTGGATTAAGTGCTAGAAGTAGACATTGGACATGTTAAACTAGTATTCTTGAGTACATATTAAGCATGAAGTAGGTTCAAGCAGTACAATAAACATTACAAACATAGTAAATGTTATAGAAATTAAGTGATCCCCACCCAAATAATGATGCACTAATATAGATAATAGCTGGAAGAACTTTCTCCCTCATCGTCTGGCTTCTGCTGTTGATACTCATAAAAGACTGCATATATTCTATATATTCACTGTAACCAAATAATGATGCAGCCAAGTCGTGCATCCCTCTTTGGATCCCTCTTGGAGTATAAGGTTGTTGGCTTGATTGGAATCCAGAATCAACATAAACAGCACCTTGAGAATTAGAAGAAGATGATGACCCATAACTGCAACTGGCTGCAACTGGATGAAATTGGAATCTTGGTTGATGACCCCCCTCGTACATGCATGCTTCGTATTGGCCACCTCCATAACCTGTTGGATGTCCATGTTGGGTTCGGTGCTATGTATTCAGAGGGGGGGTGAATGAATATACCCTTTAAAAACCTTCGCCCAATTAAAACAGTATAACCAGTAAGCTGCTTAAACCCTTTTGGGAGACAATCAATTCAATCACGTTCCTGATACCAACAGAAGGCTAGTAAGCAGTTGAGGAATTAATCAAACACACAATGAGATCACTAGAATGCTAACTAGACCAAATTAGCCAATCTGAAACGCTACTTAAAGTTTCTGCTGAACCTGTAAACAAACATATATTGCGTGCCTAAGCAATCAACTAGCGGAAGCACAATTAGACAAATCAAACCACAATGCGCAAAGGGTTTTTAGGTGGTTCGGTCCTGCAGACCTACGTCCACCCCACACTCAAACCCGAGTGTGGATTCCGCTGACTCACAGCTTGAACAGCTGGGCATCACAGCTTGCCATACAATCCGCTGAGCCTCACAGCTTGCTGTCCGAGGAATCCTCCTCGCCTGCTGAGCCTCACAGCTTGCTCCGCTGGGCAATACAGCTTGGCCGTCCAGTGGAATCCTCCACTGCAAATGCTGAGCAACACAGCTTGCTCCGCTGACTAACAGCTTGATAAAAGATTCAAAAAGAAAACAGGAAAATGGGAAACAAACAGCAATCGGAAGGCTGTAAACAATGAAGCACAATGTGGCTCAGAATGAGCTGACTGGCCTGGATTTGATCCACGGTCCAGTGAAGGCAGATCTTCAGAACGAAGCTTCTCTCTGCCTTTCTTCTTCTTCTCTTCACACTCTGCTCGAGCTCTCTATCTCTCTCTCTCTTCTTTTTCTTTTTCTTCTCTGCTTCTTCTGCTTCTCTTTTCTTTCTCACAGGATCGTGCAGGCTATCCTTTGCTTCTTTCTATCTCTTCTGCTAGAGCTCTCTGTCTCACTATCAGTCTTCTTCAGATGGAAGAAGCTTCATATATATAGAGCAGCAAGAATTTGGCGTGTGCTCTCCACATCTCCCGCGCCCAAAGGCTTTCGCCAGAACCGAGGCATTTCGACCACCTGGCAGCATCCTGGCTGGGCTGCATCCACGTGTCATAATCTGGGCATCTCGTCCTTCCTTGGATCACGTGCCTTCATTAGGCTCTGCAAAGAATCCCTGTCAGACAGTCGAATAGGATTATCAGTTTAAGACTGAAACCCCTGTACAGACTTCATAGTATACACAATGCATTGTATAAACTTTGCAAAGCGATAGGAATGTATGGACTTTGCAGTGTGTAATGTGCAGACATTATGCAATGTATGGACTTGCGTTCAGCAGCAATGTATAGACTTGAAATATGCAAGCAGAAGTAAACGTGCATCAATGTGTAGACTTAGCAAACCAAAGTATGAACAAAGCAACACAATGTGCAGACTTCGTGCAATGAGTGAAGCAGTGTATAGAGTTAGAGTGCAGTGAATGTTCAAGTGATGTACAGACTCTGCCAAGAGCAATGCACAATGCACATATGAATGTACAGACTTCGTTTGTGCTATGCAAGCATGCTAAGATGCAATGTATAGACTTTATTGAATGCATTCTATGCAGACCCTGTACAGACTTGATGAGACGATGCATTCACGATGTATAGACTTCAGTTTGTGCAAGCAAAGCCAATGTATAGACTTGGCGTTTGTGTGAGCATGCGATGTACAGATTTTGTGTTGTGAACACAGGCTGTACAGACTTGCTAACATGCATGAACAAATGGCATTGTATAGACTTGGCAATGTGTTATGCAGAATGCATCACGCAAAGTATGAACATCAAGAATGAATGCACAAGGGTTGTATGGACTTGACATTCTGAACAATGTACATACTTGCTACCTGAAGTGAGAAATGGAGTGTGTAGACTTTGCTTTGAACAAGGCACAATGTATAGACTTAGTCATGCGTGTAGCAAAGACAATGTACAGACTTGGTCTGTTGTACAGACTTCATGAACGATGTAAAGACTTGCAAGGGAAAGGCTATACAGACTTGAGCACAGCAAAGCAATTGAATGTATAGACTTCACGATGTGAAGACTTGCCAAAGACAACTGGACGATGTACAGACTTGAGCGAAGCAAAGTCTGTACAGACTTGAAGGTTCACAATGTATAGACTTTGGCAAAGCACCAATGTACAGACTTACACAGTTCTAGCTACAGTGCAATGTATAGACTTGGAAGCATATGAACATGGCGCTGTACAGACTTTGAGTGAGAGCCCAATGTACAGACTTGGTGGAACTGAGCGTAGGTAAAGATTAAGAATGTATAGACTTGCTCAGTTCAGCACGTAAGTAAAGATGCCAATGCAGTGTACAGACTTTGCAAGAGACACTAGACGTTGTACAGACTTAGCCACAAGCTGAACAATCGGATGTATAGACTTGAGATGAATGCATGAACAGTCCGATGTACAGACTTGCCAAATGCATAGACTTTAAGTCCAATGCAGGAGGCTGTACAGACTTTGATGAATAAACAAGCCGATGTACAGACTTGCCAATGTAGAGACTTGAGACTTAATGCATGGTGGCGAATGTACAGACTTGCCAGTGTATAGACTTGAGAGCTCTGACTTGTTGTGCCTCTTAGGCACAAGCATATGTTATGTTGTTTTGATGATAGCAACACAGTGAGAGTTCACAGGTGCATTCTTTACAGTGAGTTTCACAATGAGCCATTCATTGTGTTTAGTATACATGCATTACTACTAGTTACTGCATTGCTTCAGTTCAATATCTGCTATGTGCATACCTTGTTTAAGTGCATTCAGTATAACAGACCAACATGCATTCAGTATAACAGACGAGCAAGTCTGCACATCGGATTAGCCTGCATCGGTTAAGTCTATACATCCATCGAAGTCAGTCTGCCTAAAGTATGTACATTCTTCAGGTGCATATCTCAGCAAGTCTATACATTGGACTTGAACATATAGGAAGTCTGTACATCGGCTAGGCAGCAAGTCTGTACAACCCTTGATTAAGGCAAGTCTATACATTGCATGAGCATAGTCAGAGCACTCAAGTCTGTACAGCGTCCGTCGTCTCATGCATCGTCTTATGCATTGTCGTCCAGTCTGTACAGAGTCCATCGTCTTATGCATAGGCTAAGTCTACACATCGTCCGTCTCAATTAGCGTCTTATGCATAGGCTAAGTCTACACATTGCAGCATGCATTGTCTTCAAGTATGTACAGCGTCTAGTGTCTCATCCACCGTCTCAGTTGAGAGTTGAAGTCTATACATCGGGCGCTTCATTCGTAAAGTCTGTACATTGATCGTCTCATGTTGCGTCTCATTCGTCAAGTCTATACATCGGGCGTCTCATGCAAGTCTGTACATTGGGCTATCACTTAAAGTCTATACATCAGCCTGTTCGTGTTCAAGCTTTTAAAGTCTAGACATTGTTCTGTAGCACACACACGAAGTCTATACAGTGCTGAATAGACTAAGTCTATACATCAGTGTCTTGTGCATGCATCATTCAAGTCTGTACAGCCTGTGTTCACAACACAAGGTCTGTACATCGTTCTGCTCGCACAAACGCCAAGTCTATACATTGGTTTTGCTTGCACAAGCTGAAGTCTATACATCGTTCACTTGCAGCATTAGCCAATGTCTGTACAGCCTGTGCATCCTTTTAATTCAAAGTCTACACATTGCATGTTAGCATGCTCGCATACACTAAGTCCATACACTTGCTGTTGGCAAGTCTACATCGCATAGCATGCATGCGTCCAAGTCAGTACATCGCATAATGCATGCGTTCAAGTCTATTCAATGCTGCGTGAAAGCAAGTCTACACATTGCTGGCTTTACCTATGTTCAAGTATGTACAATCTGTGGGTTGCTAGAACCAAAGTCTACACATTGTCTCAACACACACACACAATGTCTGAACACTAAGTCTGTACATCGATAGGTGGCTTGTTCATGCATCATCCTCAGAGTCTATACACATAACCTTAGCCATTGCACTCTGTGCTTCAAGCCACACTAGGTCTATACAGTCTGTGTGCTTCATCCATTTGTGCATCGTTCACTCTAAGTATATACATTGCTTCAAGCATTCACAAAGTCTGTACACGCTTTAGCTATGCAATCACAACGAGAAGTCTGTACATACTTTGTCTTCGCTTTGCAAAGTCCATACATTGCAAAGTCTACACAATGAATTACAATACAAAGTCTGTACAAGGTGTCGACATTAAACTGATAATTCTCTCTGTCTGACAGGTTCTGTTCGTGCAGAGCTTAATGAAGGGCACGTGATCCGAGGCTGGAAGGGCTGATGGGAGGATGACACGTGGCCAAAACACTTGGGCGGGAACTGTGGAAGACACGCGCCCAGTGCTGCTCCTGCTGTGACTGCTTATAAAAGGAAGCCTTCTTCCACAGAAGAAGATTGATCGAATGAAGAAGCCTTGAAGAAAAAGCAGAGAGCAGAGAGCCCTTCGATCCAGCAGAAGAGAGAAGAGAAAAGAGAGAAAAGGAAGAGAGTTGAGAGAGTGAAGAGTTGAGAGTTTTATTCCTCAGATCTTTGGTTCAAAACCAGATCTGAGGTTTGCTCACTTGTTTGAGCTATATTCCCTGCAGGGATTCCTTTTGTCTTTCGTTTGTCTTTTGTTTTGTTTTTCGAAACTAATGTGTTCAAGCTGTGTGGCAGCACTTGCAGTGGTGGATTCCACTGGACGGCTAAGCTGTATTGCCCAGCGGGTTTTGCAGTGGTGGATTCCACTGGACGGCTAAGCTGTATTGCCCAGCGGGTTTTGCAGAGAAGGATTCCTCTGGACAGCAAGCTGTGAGGCTCAGCAGGCGAGGTGGATACCTCGGACAGCAAGCTGTGAGGCTCAGCGGATTGTAGGCAAGCTGTGAGACCCAGCGATTCAAGCTGTGAGTCAGCAGTAAGCCACACTCGGGTTGAGTGTGGGGTGGATGTAGGTCTGGAGGACCGAACCACCTAAAAGCCTTTGTCTACTGTGTGATTGTTTTGTGGTTTGCCTAGCTTCTATATTTCTATCTTTGCGCAGTAGATGTATGCTTAGGACGGTTCTTCATCTGTTCTGGGTGGTATTCGCATTGTGCCCACTATCTGTTCAGTAGAAGTTTTAAGTCCGCATTTGATTCTACTGCAGTAATTTTTTAACGGGTGTGTGATCTATTCACCCCCCTCTAGATCACCCTTTAGCGTCCCAACAATTGGTATCAGAGCCTAACTCTTTGTGCAGGACTAACATCCTAAAGAGGATCGGCCATGGATGCTAGAGGGCTAACAGCAGAGGGTCAGTCCACTACGAAACCAGCATTCTTCGATGGTTCCAACTACCCATATTGGAAGAACCGGATGCAGGTCTTCCTCAGAGCCAAAGATTACGAGATCTGGAAGATTATAAGCAAAGGTCCCTATGAGCTACACGAGAATGAGGAATTGTGGACCAGAGAAGAAGTCAGGAAATCTACTCTGAATTGGAGCGCCATCAACGCCATTCAGTGTGCACTTCATCCCACTGAATTTGACAGAGTGTCATCCTGCAAGACAGCGAAGGAGATGTGGGATACCCTCGAAGTCATCTATGAGGGAACATCTGAAGTGAGAGAGACGAGGGCAAACATGCTAGTGTCAAGGTATGAAGCATTTCGGATGAAGCCTGGTGAGACAGTGACCGAAATGTATGCTCGTTTGACCATCATAACAAATGGTCTAAGAAATCTGGGAAAGAGTTATACTGATCATGAAGTTGTGAGGAAGATCCTTCGATCGTTGACTCCTATATGGCATACCAAAGCAACTGTGGTTGAGGAGTCAAAAGATCTACAAAAGATGAAACCCAATGAGCTGATAGGCTCCTTGATGGCGTACGAGATGAATTTACTTCAAACTGAAGAGCACGAATACATGAAGCCTATTGCTCTGAAGGCCAAGCATAGCTGCTCAAAACAGTCCAGCAGCATTGGATCATCCGGTGATCGGAATTCATCTGGATCAGATCTTGAAAAGGATGAAATAGCTATGATCACAAAAGAGTTCAGTAGATTTCTTAGAAGAGAAGGGAAGAATCTCTACAGAAAATATCACAGCAGGAAGCAAAACAGGTATAAATTTAACCCTGCTGAAAAATCGGATGTTAATGCTTGTTATCATTGCAGGAAGACAGGTCATATAAAGGCTGATTGTCCAGAGTTACAGAAAATGAAAGGAAGACCATGGAAGAAAGCGCAAGGGGAAGGCCATGGTCAGTACATGGAGTGATGAGGAAGAAGGCACACTGAGCACTTCCTCAGATAGTGGAAAATCAGAAAAGGACATCTGCTTGATGGCCAGGAATGGAGAAGAAGAAGAAGAGTCTGATCAGGTATCATCCCTTTTCGAATATTACACTATTTCTGATTGGGCAGATGCTTATGGAGACCTGTTAGAAAAAGCTAATGATATTAAGAAGGAAAACAGACTCTTAAAGAAGAAAATGAATTCTCTGGTTAATGATAAAACTCTTTCTGATAAAGTTGCATGCTTACAATCAGAGAATGACAAATTGAAAAATGCATGTTCTGATTTTGATGAATTAAAACATGTTGTGATTGATTGTAGGAAAAAAAATAATTTGCTGAAAAATGTTGTTGATGAATTGAAATTGAAAATTCATGAAAATGAAATAAAGACTTCAAATGAAAAATATGAAGCTGTTTTGTCAGTGAATGCTGAATTAAAGAAAACTATTGAAAATCTGGAAAATGAAAATTCTGACAAAATGAAAATCATTGAAAGCATGACCCAAGGAACTGAAAATCTAAATGCCTTGCTAGGGTCAAAAGTTAATTTCAGAAAGGAGGGTCTTGGTTTTAATCCCTCAGCTAAAAAGAGCTTTGAATTGAAAACCATTTCATGTGTGGGAGAAAAGAATAGAGGACCACTCATAAAAATGGTCAATGAAAAATTTGCCTTCAATAATGTTAAATCAAAAGTGTCCCGTGCTAAGGACAAGGGAAAGCAGAAAGTTATAGAGCCTAGAGTTGCATGCTCTTCTTCCAAGGATAAGTCCAAGGCTAGGGGTCAGCCAGCTAGCACATCAAAACCCCAGCCCAAGGCTGCTAAGTCTCCTTCACCATCAACTGCTCAGAAAAAGACCCAATATAAGTCAGTTCAAAAACCTAGAGGGTCAAAGGTGGCAGGGAGACCAAGTGCAGCTAGGAACCCATTTGCTCATCCCTATTTCCCTAGAGCCCAAGTCTATCATAACATTCATCCTCAACCACTTAATAGGTTTGGGTGGAACCCTGCATATATGAGGTCTGGGTATCAGAATTTCCCCACTTGGTATCAGCCATATAGACCTCAGCCAGCTAGGAGATGGGATGGTCAGTTTAGGACATGGAGTCCTAGTCACCAGGGGTTCTATGATCAGCCTAGGACCAATTTGGAACACAACTTCCAGTACACTCATTGGCCAAGGCACTGGCAGAAAAACAAAAACGTTTTTAATAAAATGAATGCCAGGACTACACAACAACCATCAAAGCACCAGAAAAAGAAAACTAAGCATGTTGGTGCTGAGAAAAAGAAAAATAACAAAAAGAACTCTCAAGCTGTAGAATCCACCAAACCTTCCATCTTTACACAAATGTGGATCCCTAAACAGCTGTTGTCATGTTTTCACTCTCAAGTGTCTGGTTCTGCCTTGGGGCCCAAAATATCTTGGGTTCCAAAACCTGCTCCCTAAGTGTGTTTGCAGGTATGTCTGGTAGCCGAGAACAAACTGATGAAACAGAAAAAGCTACTTCAGGCATATGACAAGAGGCAGGGCCAAAATCCTAAGAGCTGAAAGAAATTGGAGGCCTTGTCAAAAATCTGGTGCAACACCAAGGGTAAAAATAAATCAATCTGGTAAAGCAGGTAAGTGATTTACCTTCAGAACTGAATTGAGAAAGTCATGTTGATTTGATTGTTTGATGTCTGATATTCTATTCTTGTCTAGTTGATCTGTCTGTATTCCAGACTCAGCTATTGAATTTAATTCTACTCAAATTCAATGCTATTCTCTTGCCAATTATTGTATTTGTACATAAGATACTAGATGCACTACACAACCATGTTCATAGTCAATGCATGTGTCTAATGTTTGCATATATCATTTGCATGACTATCATTTGCTTATTGTTGTAGTCTGCATGTCGTGTAATGCATATCATCATATGTTGAAAAATCTGAAAAGGATAAAAATGTTCATGACTTGGGTGCATAAACTTGAAATGATTGCATATCATCATTGTCAGGTTTGATTTTCTGAACTTTCCTCATACATGATTTGCATATAGATGATTGTCTGAAATTGCATATGCATACATGTTGATTTGTTGATGTTAAACTGAAGCTTCTGCAATATGAATTGAACAATCATGCTAATGGTAATTCTCTTCTGTCTAATTTGTATGAATCATATTCGAATGCAAATTTTGATATCATGTGATGTGATTTCAATACATTTCATGCATATAGACAGGGGGAGCTTATATGCTGTCGCTTGGTCATCATTATCAGATTTGTTGCGTAGTCAGCATGTAGAACAGTGTATTGCATTGCGTATATTTTGCATCATGGTGTCAGGTGGTGCTGTGAGTTCAGTTCAATTCTTTGAATCCTTTTCACTCCTCATAGTCCCCACTCAATTCATTCATATTCTTTGACATCAGATGCTCTTGGATCTTAATGACTATTGCTATCATTTCCCTAACCTTCACTGAACAACAGTATTGCATCTGGTTTAGTGCATTGAGCTGTGGTTATTGCAATTGTTCATTTATAAGAATTACTCTTACAAATTGAAAGGAACTAAAGGTTTAACCTTTATAAATTGAAGAGTTAAGTGTCTGCACTTCAGAACTTGAGATAAAAGAAAACTTTTATAGCTCTTAATCTTTGTTTCATGGTTAAAATAGAAAAAGTCTTTTTGTAATACCTGAAAGTGTTAAACTGGAAATGCCTAGAACAGGTGAATTAGAGTGTGTACTGATTTTTAAACAATCTCTCTAAAAGATATCAGGGCAGCTGTAAATAAGATCATAAATGTAATGAGCTGAACACAGTCACAGAGCAATAGCTGAATTGCACTGAGAAACTGTGATCTCCTCCAAAGAAGCAGGAGAATTCATAGTCATGAAGTGCTTCAGACTACCTTTGTTCATAAGGGCAAATCTATAGGGGGAGTCCTCACCAAGTAACTGGAGGTACTGGCCTCTAATCAAGGTGTACCCTTAATGTCAAAGGTGAAGATAGTTCCTTGTAGGTCTTGATCTGAAATAGATCCAGTAGTTTATGCCTAGTAACTGGGGGTACCTGCCTCTGATCAAGGTGTACACCTAATGTCAACAGCATAAATGCCACTGGTCTATTCACTTAGCGCAGTTTCTGAAAATGAAAAAGTGAAAAACAAACTGCTCTAACCCTTGAAATCAAAAGTCATTGAGTGAAAATTATTTTTCTCGATACACATTCAAGTTGCCTTTCTTAAACTTCCATGCTTAATCACAAAGGGTATTATTTCTGACTTATCTATTAAAATCATGTGCCTTAGATTCATTGCTATAAATGGAGTCTAAAACTCTTTTTCAGTGGTCAGCTGCTTTACTCTATCTTTATCACTGTTAAACCTGAATTTCTGTCAAGATTGTATATTGCTGATTCTTATGCCTTAACAGTTGTTTATAGTCATGCTCATTTTCTGAACCAATGCTTCAGCTGTTGTCTAGTAACCCTCCTACCTTCTCTACCTTTTGATTATCTGTCCATATTCCTTTTCATAGGGGGAAAAATATTTCAAGGGGAGTTATTCATTCAGGGGGAGTTTTGAGCTGTTCATCTGCATGTTTGCTGCACTTTGCACTCATGTGTTTCTTTCTTTTTGATTATGTCAAAGGGGGAGAAAATTTGTTTGATGACTCACTGTCACTTTGTTGCCATCATCAAAAAGGGAGAGAATGTTGTGCCCCTTAGGCACAAGCATATGTTATGTTGTTTTGATGATAGCAACACAGTGAAAGTTCACAGGTGCATTCTTTACAGTGAGTTTCACAATGAGCCATTCATTGTGTTTAGTATACATGCATTACTACTAGTTACTGCATTGCTTCAGTTCAATATCTGCTATGTGCATACCTTGTTTAAGTGCATTCAGTATAACAGACCAACATGCATTCAGTATAACAGACGAGCAAGTCTGCACATCGGACTAGTCTGCATCGGTTAAGTCTATACATCCATCGAAGTCAGTCTGCATAAAGTATGTACATTCTTCAGGTGCATATCTCAGCAAGTCTATACATTGGACTTGAACATATAGGAAGTCTGTACATCGGCTAGGCAGCAAGTCTGTACAACCCTTGCTTAAGGCAAGTCTATACATTGCATGAGCATAGTCAGAGCACTCAAGTCTGTACAGCGTCCGTCGTCTCATGCATCGTCTTATGCATTGTCGTCAAGTCTGTACAGAGTCCATCGTCTTATGCATAGGCTAAGTCTACACATCGTCCGTCTCAATTAGCGTCTTATGCATAGGCTAAGTCTACACATTGCAGCATGCATTGTCTTCAAGTATGTACAGCGTCTAGCGTCTCATCCACCGTCTCAGTTGAGAGTTGAAGTCTGTACATCGGGCGCTTCATTCGTAAAGTCTGTACATTGATCGTCTCATGTTGCGTCTCATTCGTCAAGTCTATACATCGGGCGTCTCATGCAAGTCTGTACATTGGGCTATCACTTAAAGTCTATACATCAGCCTGTTCGTGTTCAAGCTTTTAAAGTCTAGACATTGTTCTGTAGCACACACACGAAGTCTATACAGTGCTGAATAGACTAAGTCTATACATCAGTGTCTTATGCATGCATCATTCAAGTCTGTACAGCCTGTGTTCACAACACAAGGTCTGTACATCGTTCTGCTCGCACAAACGCCAAGTCTATACATTGGTTTTGCTTGCACAAGCTGAAGTCTATACATCGTTCACTTGCAGCATTAGCCAATGTCTGTACAGCCTGTGCATCCTTTTAATTCAAAGTCTACACATTGCATGTTAGCATGCTCGCATACACTAAGTCCATACACTTGCTGTTGGCAAGTCTACATCGCATAGCATGCATGCGTCCAAGTCAGTACATCGCATAATGCATGCGTTCAAGTCTATTCAATGCTGCGTGAAAGCAAGTCTACACATTGCTGGCTTTACCTATGTTCAAGTATGTACAATCTGTGGGTTGCTAGAACCAAAGTCTACACATTGTCTCAGCACACACACACAATGTCTGAACACTAAGTCTGTACATCGATAGGTGGCTTGTTCATGCATCATCCTCAGAGTCTATACACATAACCTTAGCCATTGCACTCTGTGCTTCAAGCCACACTAGGTCTATACAGTCTGTGTGCTTCATCCATTTGTGCATCGTTCACTCTAAGTATATACATTGCTTCAAGCATTCACAAAGTCTGTACACGCTTTAGCTATGCAATCACAACGAGAAGTCTGTACATACTTTGTCTTCGCTTTGCAAAGTCCATACATTGCAAAGTCTACACAATGAATTACAATACAAAGTCTGTACAAGGTGTCGACATTAAACTGATAATTCTCTCTGTCTGACAGGTTCTGTTCGTGCAGAGCTTAATGAAGGGCACGTGATCCGAGGCTGGAAGGGCTGATGGGAGGATGACACGTGGCCAAAACACTTGGGCGGGAACTGTGGAAGACACGCGCCCAGTGCTGCTCCTGCTGTGACTGCTTATAAAAGGAAGCCTTCTTCCACAGAAGAAGATTGATCGAATGCAGAAGCCTTGAAGAAAAAGCAGAGAGCAGAGAGCCCTTCGATCCAGCAGAAGAGAGAAGAGAAAAGAGAGAAAAGGAAGAGAGTTGAGAGAGTGAAGAGTTGAGAGTTTTATTCCTCAGATCTTTGGTTCAAAACCAGATCTGAGGTTTGCTCACTTGTTTGAGCTATATTCCCTGCAGGGATTCCTTTTGTCTTTCGTTTGTCTTTTGTTTTGTTTTTCGAAACTATTGTGTTCAAGCTGTGTGGCAGCACTTGCAGTGGTGGATTCCACTGGACGGCTAAGCTGTATTGCCCAGCGGGTTTTGCAATGGTGGATTCCACTGGACGGCTAAGCTGTATTGCCCAGCGGGTTTTGCAGAGGAGGATTCCTCTGGACAGCAAGCTGTGAGGCTCAGCAGGCGAGGTGGATACCTCGGACAGCAAGCTGTGAGGCTCAGCGGATTGTAGGCAAGCTGTGAGGCCCAGCGATTCAAGCTGTGAGTCAGCAGTAAGCCACACTCGGGTTGAGTGTGGGGTGGATGTAGGTCTGGAGGACCGAACCACCTAAAAGCCTTTGTCTACTGTGTGATTGTTTTGTAGTTTGCCTAGCTTCTATATTTCTATCTTTGCGCAGTAGATGTATGCTTAGGACGGTTCTTCATCTGTTCTGGGTGGTATTCGCATTGTGCCCACTATCTGTTCAGTAGAAGTTTTAATTCCGCATTTGATTCTACTGCAGTAATTTTTTAACGGGTGTGTGATCTATTCACCCCCCTCTAGATCACCCTTTAGCGTCCCAACATGACTATGTTCACGCAATGTATAGACTTGAATAGTGAGACACAAGGAGAGACGCTGAATGAGACACTGAAGTCTGTATAGACTTTAACAGTGAGACAGTGTACAGACTTAGTAGCGAGCAGACAGACGACGGCCAAGACAATGTATAGACTTTGCGTCTTATGTGAGACGAACGATGTATAGACTTAGCCAGCCTTCAACTCGATGTACAGAGCCTTAAGCAATGGCTGTACAGACCTCATGAACGATGTTCAGACTTTTGTGTGTGATGAACAACCGATGTATAGACTTATGCATGAAGCAAGGCAATCTGATGTGTAGACTTTCTCAACACAGTGGCGTGCAACTAAACGATGTGTAGACTTCAGAAATGCATAGAGACGCTACAGCGTGACAGTGTCGACGCAGCAGTTTACCCTGATGTGAAGTTAGATCTAGGTCAGTTCAGTGGGTCGACGCAGTGACCCCATGCGTCAACGCATCCAGCCTTATCTTCAAAGCCATCTGAGGCATTTCAAGGCTGCGTCAACCTCGTGGACTCAATGGGTTGACGCCATCTGAACTACTTACGAGATGTATAGACATGCGAATATGATGTAAAGACTTGAGGGGGGTCGACCCATCTAAGAAGGGGGTCGACCCATAGAGCTAGCACACTCATGCATTCTCCACAGAACAGATCAGATATAACACACTCATGCATTCTCCACAGAATAAATCAGTCATATGCATTCATGTTGCTATCATTCAATGTGATGTTCTTAGCAAAACAATATGGTGACTCATTTATGTTGCTATCATTAAAACACCACATAATCATCAAAGCACAAGGGGCACAACAGTCCATATTGGCTCTGTGAATCATATCCTCCTTCACTATGACTGTATCCTCTATCTATGTCAGCGTGAAAGGAGGAAGTAGGTGCATACATGTCACCGCCAATAGTAGCACATGTAGTTGCATCATCATCATCATCATCATCATCATCATCATCATCATCATCATAACCATAAGAAACCAATCGCCTTCTAATCTTTGGCTCTGTTTCTTTTTCTTTTGGTGTGACTTTATCCTTCATCTTTGAAAGCAATCCTTTTCTCCGTGGCAGGTGCATCATCATCATCATCATCAGAACCATAAGAAACCAATCGCCTTCTAATCTTTGGCTCTGTTTCTTTTTCTTTTGGTGTGACTTTATCCTTCATCTTTGAAAGCAATCCTTTTCTCCGTGGCAGGTGTCTCACATAAACTTGCTTCAATTGCTCAATTGTTGGGTCCTCTCGAGCAGCAGCACTAGTCCTCTCAGTCATCTCATGCACTGATGTATTTCTTCTTAAGGATGGAGGTGGCTTGACCATTATAGGAGTGACTAGCCTGCTATCTGATTTTGAGTATCTACCTGACTCAATCTCAGGCTGCTACTCAGTGTCGTGAACAAACAAAGCTAGGTCCTCTCTCTGGTGCACATGAGTCACTCTTAGCCTCTTGGTTGATCCTCTAAATTATGGATCTCTTGGCTCAACTTCATCTTCATCCAATATACCCTCTGCCCATGCTCTGTCATCATCATCAAAAACAGGCTCATCAACTTGAGCTCGTACCTCAACCCAAGACTACAAGGGATTGTTATCATTAAATAATGCGTCCACCTCAATTTTTGGAGTTGTATCGTTTGCGACGCGTTTGTCCCTCAGCTGTTGTCTCATCTTCATGTTCTTTATTCTCAACCTCATGTTGTAGGTAAACCAATTTTTCTAGCAGTTCAGCCTTTAGTCGACTGCGAACCTTTGTGTGTATAAGGTTGAACGTGCTCCAATTCCTTTCAGATTGACTTGCTGATATTGTTTGACTCAGTACCTAATTACAATGTAAGTCAATGCATTACTGTCCAAATTCGTATTGTTCACCATTATCCACCAATCAGCTATTCCACCAACCATAAACAAACAAATAAAAGATGTAAATAAAGATCAATTCTTCATGATGTACTAATAAATATTAACTCAATTTAAGCACAAAGATTTAGTATATCTGGGCTCACTCTTCCCACAGCGTATTACAATTGTGAGTCAAAATAGGTCCTAGTCCTCAATCTATAACTGTCCATCTACAAGGATAAAGTAACAATTAACATAAGTAATTGAGTAAATTCTTTTCCTCTAATTGATAAAATCAATAAAAGAAAACATATAGCTCGACCTGAAACCTCTTTTCTGGTGTCCTCGATATCAACGTTTGCATTGACATTGTACATAAATCGAGGGTTGAGGAAATAGCCTATATTTGTGTATATTAACTAAATGTAAGATGTAAATTAACCTAAAAAATAATGAAACTTTATAGCAGTACAATTAATCACTCACCAGTTGCATGTAATTCATGGTGTAATGTGTTGTCCCATCTGTTGTCAATAATTTTCCACCACTTCGCATACTCTCTGAGAAGGGATTTTTGCAACTCTAACTTGGCACGGTCCATGACCTCGTACAGATATCTCATATCATTCTTCTCATCGCCATCCACCATTCTTAGGACCTTCATGAGAGGTGTGACTATTTTCATGTAACGTGAGACCATGTTCCAAAATTTATTGTCTTTCATGATGTGGCACACATCCAAATAATCCATCTGAGCATCAACATTGGATTTGTCTATATAATCCCGCATGGAATTGTGGCACATGAAAGACTTGAATTCATTCTTATACTTGTGCAAGGACTCTAAAGAAATGAAATTCGAAGCAAATCTTGTTGGCTATGCACGGATGATATCTCGGCCCCCACTTGCATGCTCTATGAACATGTTCAAGATCCTAGGATAGCCATAAATGTACTGAGTGATTTTCTGTGGCCTGTCAATTGTCGTCTTCACATTTTTTTCCTTCTCATTGTCTTCAAATATCAAGTCCAGACAATGTGCTGCACATGAGAGCCAATATAAATGCTTGCGCTTCTGCATCAACTTCCTCCCTGCAGCCTTGTAACTGGCATCATTATCGGTCACTACTTGCAAAACATGTTCCTCTCCAATTTGTTCTACCATGTCATCCATCAAATGAAATAAATAATTTGCATTCTTTTCATAATTTGATGCATCAACTGATTTCACAAATATTGTATCTTCGATGCAATAAACCAGAAAGTTGATCATGGACTTCTTCTTGGTACCAGTCCAGCCATCACACATCATGGTGCATCCTCTCTCCATCCAGATATGCTTAAAACTTTCAACCCAATGATAAAACTCCTCAACCTCTCCCTCAAGGCCATGCTCATATATGTCTCGACGTGACGGGGCCTTCAAGCCAAGGCTAGCATCTGCTATGGCATCAAGCATAGGCTGTCCGTATTCTAATTCAGCTACATGTGCAGGCACACCTGCATGGAAAAATCATTTTCAAATACTTTTAAATGCATCCCTTGCAGTTTCAGCTGATTTTTTGACCCCTCTCAATGCTTGCTTGATTTTTGGTTATATAGCACTTTGCCTTCTGTGCAGATAGTTGTCCATGGGACCTACTCTCTACAGGGGTGCACCAATGTCAGGACGTCGTGCTACACCAGCTATACTGAAGTAGGTCCCTAAACCTATCGGTACTTTTTCCTTCCTTCGAGCCGCTTGTTTACCTTGTACTACTTCGGTCAGCTCTGGATCTGAATCCTCAGTGCCGTCCTCATCATCATCATCTCCCATGCCCCTTCTGCTTACTTTGCCTAAAATCTCTTCAGCAATTTCAGCCTAATCTTCAGCCCTTCGTTGCATCCTATCTTTTTTGCCCAGAAGGCACTGGCGCATTTCCTCTGCCACCTGTCGGGGACATCTGTCGCATTGCTCGACCTCTCCTCTTATCCCTGTCAAATGCTACTTTCCTCTAGTAATTCCGCCATGTATCTCCTTACCACAATAATTACATTTGACTTTTCTTCTTCCAACATCAAATAACGTGAGGTGGGCCCACCCCGGATCGTCCTGCCCTTGATGCTCCTGAGTTTGTTCACGTCTAGCCATGATGCTACATTAAGACAATCAAAGACAAATGGTTATAAGTACAATGAAAAAATGCAATGAAGCATATTTAGCTTCAAATTACGTTGAATTGAGGTAATTCGACAAAAGCCCTAATTTTTAACTGCTAATTAGAGTCACATTTAGGGCTTTTGCCTAATTATCCTTCATTAAATGCAATTACCAGCATCCTCCCACCCTAAAGCATTCAATGAAACTTAATTGAGCTTCAATTGACACTAAGTTTACCTAATTAGATAAAAACCCAAAAGTTAAACCGCTAATTAGGCCTTAATTTAAGGATTTACCCTAATTACCTGGCGCGTAATACAATTAACAGTATGCTCCCGCCATAAAGCATTCAATGAAGTTTAATTAAGCTTCAATTAACGCTGAACTTACCTAATTAGACAAAAGCCCTAAATTTAAATCGCTAATTAGGCCTTAATTTGGAGATTTACCCTAATTACCCGACATGTAATACAATTCTCAGCATGCTCACACCCTAAAGCATTCAATGAAGTTTTTTAATTAAGCTTCAATTGATGCTAAACTTACCAAATTAGACAAAAGTCCCAAATTTAAATTGCTAATTAAGCCCTAATTTGGAGATTTATCATAATTTACATATAAAAAATAATAGAATCACCTTATCTATAACAAGAAAACTTTCAAAGAAAGAAAAAAATACAAAAACTTACATCCTCCTTGAGGAATCTTTGCACGGATGATGTGAATGACGACGGCGGCGGTAGCTATGCACTCAAAATAGCAAGAAACAGCGGCGACGGCGGCAGCAAGATCTCCTGACAGTAAAAGCTCCTCCCAAGCTCCCCCCCACCCCTCCTCTACCTCCCCTGGCGGCAGCACCCCTCAAGATCTCAAATCTAAGGGGTGTGGCGGAACTAACTCCCCTTAAGAGGGGAGTTCGTGTCCGATTTCGCCCGATTTCGAGCGTATCGGGCCGAAATGCCCGAAATCGGGCGAAACCGGATTCGATTTCACCCGAAACAATAAAAAAATATTTTTTAAAGTTTCGGACATGCTACAGTGAGCAGTCCCTGTTTCGTATCGGGCATGTCCGAATCCGATACATTTCGGCCGAAACGTATCGGTTTTGGCCCATCCTTGCGTAGGGGTGAGGAAGGACATCAAGGATAAATGGAAGAAGCAATCTCCAGAGGTGTCTTGTGCCTTGTTTGTTCTTTGAAAAACCATACAAGGGTATGTTGCATATATTCCCCTGTGTTTGCATATATACCCTCGTGAATATGCCCAATATAATTGTATTTGTAATTTATGAAGAAAATATTGTAATTATCTAAAATAATTAGAAATTACAAATAAGCCCTATATTTTACATAAAGTCCAAGTCTGCCCAAAAATTTGCAAACGAACTCCTGTTCAATCCAGAAATTACAAATACCCTAGTCTGTCCAAAAAGTGCATAAAAGCCCAGTTCTGTTTAGAAATTGCATAAAAGCCCAGTTCTATTCAGAAATCAAACCCTGAACTTTTCAAAAATTGCATAAAATTTTGGCCTATCCAAAAATTCTATAAAAACCTTGGCCAATCCAAAAATTGCATAAAACCCCAGCAATATCGAAAATTGCATAAGAATCATGCTCAGCCTAGAAATTGCACAGAGTTCTTGTCCAGTCCAAGAATTACAAAACTACTTTGTCCTATCTTGGTAAGGGTTCTTTCCATAGTCACTAAACATCCAACTTCACTCCTTCTGCACGACTCAGTGGAGTGGGACTATGCCACTTCCCTCAAACGGTGTGCGCTCTCCTGAACTCTACTTAAGACTGACCATCCAAATCCACATATCCTTCCATGCCCAAGAACCATCATACCCAAAAAATCCAAAAATGTCCGAACATTACAAATATACCCAAGAAGGGTTAGAAAATTACAAATATACCTAGGAATGATAAAAAATTATAAAGACACCTAGAAAGGGTCAAAAATTACAAATGTACCTAGAAAGAGGGTGAAGTTGCAAAATCCCATACAGGGGATGAAATTGCAAGTACATCCAAAAAGAGAATGAAATTACAAATATACCTAAAAAAGGGATGAAATTACAAGTATACTCAAAAAGGGGATAAAATTACAAATATACGTTGTCAAGTCAAGAAATGACAGATAAGTCTGGGAGAACTAGAAAATTGTAGAGATATCTTGGGAAGTCAAGAAATGACAGAGAAGCCTAAAATTAGGAAATTGCAACTACACCCTGAAAAGTCAAGAGATGACAGAGAAAACCAAGGAAACCAAAATACCCAGGAAAGGTAAAAAATTGCAGATACACCCAAGAAGGGTTCGATCATTATGAAATTAAAATCTAACGGTCAAATCTTGATCAGAAACAAATTCAACATTCTAATCGTAGCCGGAAGCAAATCCAGTAGTACGATTATGGATGGAAACAAACTCAATGATCCACTCGTGGCCAAAAGTAAGTTCAATAGTCTGATCGTGGACCTAAGCCAATTCAGTGGTCTAATCGTCGACGGGAACCAAATACAGAGATCCAAGTGTAAGCAGAAGCCTATTCAACGGTCGGATTGTGCTCGAATGTAAACCCGATGACCCAATTACATAATAGGGGCAAAATGTAACGATCTCGAAAGAGCGATTGTAATCCAAGTTCCATATATTCAAAGAATAAAAGTCTTCAAATTTTCAGCAAGAGTATGTCTCTAATGGATCATCAAGATCATATCTATTAGACAAAACCCACAATATCACAGTGCATATTATAGAAGTTCACGGGTATCTTTGGCAGTTAATCAAAAGTGTCCGGGCTTTAAGCCGATGTAAATTAACGACGAGTGCGGTCAGTGAGGAGAAGTCCAACACACGAATCCTAAATCATCTGATAAACCCAACTCGCAGAATTAATGATACGCATGCTATTTAATTAGCTAAAAATATACATTTTTGTTCAATAAATGAACACCTTTAAATTTTTTATTTAATTCCGCGTGTTAAAGAGGATGCAACTTAGATTGTGGTGTACCCTATTGCAACTTGAGCTTGACAACCCACAGCCTTCCCAACAAGACTAGCTTAACTCATATCACAGTCCCAAACTGAACATTTATTACTGAAAGTCCAGAACGATGCTTGTACTCTAGACTGGAAGTTCCTATAAGTTAGAATTATTTTTTAGATTCCATCATTAAGCCAGTAACTCACGCCAATTTCAAGGTTGTTAGATGAATAAACAAAAGGAAAATTACAGAAGAATTTATCTTCTGTAACTCTTGTATCAGTCAGTTGAACATGCAGCTGAGACTACCCGATCCAACCACTTTGGGGCAGACATGAAGCCGTTCAAATCAACTCATATGGGTCAAGACAAAATTCCATTTTCAGTGACCTGTGGTTAAGTTACACCCCTTCTTGTCCTTGGTTCTTTAATAATAATGCGAATTATCTGAATCAAAATTGAGATAATGAGTGATAACATAGAACAAATGGACATTAGATGAGCAAGACAAGAGAGTACTCAGAGCTTAAACGGGACAGAAGAGGAACTAGTATTTGCGTAGTTACTTTAATCTCATAATGAAACTAATTTATCCAGCAAATATAGTAAAAATAGCCACTCATTAGCTGGTAAATAATATTCTCTGAATTTATACATAAACATGAGACATTCACAAAATCTATTCTATCCTTGACAAAAGAAAACATGTAGAGTATTTACTGATTGAAGTGACAGGACTCACCACTTTGACTCCAGCTTCTTGGACATAAGCAATATCTTGGGGGGTAAACAACCCAGACTCTCCGACCACCTAAACAAGAGCAAAAAAGCACATTCCGCTCATTAATCAGGTCTGAAATGGGGAAAATAGAGTAAAGGGAACAAGAAGTTTGGAAGCTATTCATGAAAATTTGCAATGGACAAATTCAAAAGCAGTTAATATATTTTAAGCGAATCAAGGGAAAACAACAGGCAGGATCATCATCATCATCATCAGAGCCTTATCCCAACTATTTGGGGTCGGCTATATGAACCCTGTTCCGCCAAAGATTTCTATCAAGTGCTATATTTAGATTTAAACCCAAGAAACTAATGTCCTTCTTAATAACATCGCATCATCTCATTTTAGGCCTTCCCCGAACTCTTTTACTAGCATCCACTAAACGTCGGTCACATCTTTTAACCGGCGCTGAGTTAGGGTGACGAAACACATGTCCAAACCACCTGAGTCTATTTTCTCTCATTTTACTATCAATTGGGGCTATCCCCAAGTCCTTACGGATGCGCTCATTCCTACCCTTGTCTTTCTTAGTCTTGTCACACATCCATCTCAGCATCCTCATCTCTGCTACACATATTTTGTGAATGTGTTCCTTTCGGACTGCCCAACACTCGGTACCATATAACAAAGTAGGTCTCGCAGCCGTTCAATAAAACCTCCCTTTGAGTTTCACAGGCATACGATGATCACAGAGGACTCCTGATGCGTTTCTCCATTTTAACCAGTTTGCCTTAATCTTATGTGCAACATCGCCATAAATCTCCCCATTCTCTTGTATAATATACACCAAATAAAGTCATAAAACAAATGCTCTCCCTCTCTTTAACCACCCCCCCCCAAAAAAAAATGATGCATTATATAGGTGCAAAGGTACACATTCACATGCATGCACACACATTCCTTTTCAGTAAGGTTGCCAAAGGGCACAATTCATATTTATGCAAGTAAATGAGTACGTGTGCATGTGTTTGTGCACATGTCTGCACTTAGATATAAAATGTGTATAAAAATGTATAACACTTGATTGCATCGTGCACAACTAAAGGTATAAACAAGCCAATAACAAAAAACTCTAGGAAAAGTTCTAATTTACATGGATTTTTTATACATCTTCTTTAAAATCATCGCTATTATACTTCAAGGAGTTTACTTGCTATGCCCTCCGGTGACGGTGTGGTAAATTTCTTTTCCAGGCGGTGTAGCAAGTAAAACTCCACTTCAAGAGATTAAGGCCTAGCTATTACAAAACACTAGAAGGTATGTTGCAGTTTCATTTCAGAGGATGCCTTTGTTTATCTAGGTTAGCCACAATCAGTTACCGTCTACTTACAATTATGTCTCTTTGACGTATAGTTTCACCACGTTCTCCTTCAAGAAGCTTCTTTGTGTTTGAAATATCGACTTCAAATGTTTCTGCAGATAAATCAAACACAGAATTTCAAATGTTTGCAGAGTTTGGAAGAATAATAGAATGCAATGCAAGCTCCCAGCTTGGGTACCATAAGATGAAGATAATTCAATAGATATTGCAAGTCCAAAAAAGGGGAGCCCGATGCAGTTCTTTTGAACTATATGCAACATCAAAAGAAAAAAGAAAAGAAACAGAAATGGCAAAAGCAAGCATGCAAGTGGTTCTCTCGAGGTCAATGTTTTAATCCCTTAATTACTCGACTATTTCCACTGATAATTCGTGTGCCCCATTTCCTTAGAAACTGAAATAGCTAATCAGTGGCCTTCTCAAAAAAAAACCCACCAATTAATGATTTGTCAATAGGACAGAAAAGGAAATCCAATCTTACATTGGGTTGCAGAGTATGAGGAGGTGATTAGAAGTGTGTTGAGTACTAAACACATTTGGAATCACACAGTGACATAATATTAGACACTTGCACACATTAAATTTAAATTTTGGCCATTTTCAGGATCCTTTGGTTCCAAATTCCAGGTTGTTCGTTTAGAAAAGTTGCAAAAGCACAGCTTTGTATGGCCATTCCAGGCCAGATTCTTTCATTTTTTGACAGTAATCAACCATATAGAGGTTTGAATTTGAATGAATGTAATTTTGTCCAAGTTAGGTTTTGATGGCTTTTACTTATTTCTGGTTGTGAACATTTATGCCTTGCAATTTCAAGAGGGGACATTTGGAATCACACAGTGACATAATATTAGACACTTGCACATTAAATTTAAATTTTGGCCATTTTCAGGATCCCTTGGTTCCAAATTCCAGGTTGTTCTTTTAGAAAAGTTGCAAAAGCACAGCTTTGTATGGCCATTCCAGGCCAGATTCTTTCATTTTTTGACAGTAATCAACCATATAGAGGTTTGAATTTGAATGAATGTAATTTTGTCCAAGTTAGGTTTTGATGGCTTTTACTTATTTCTGGTTGAGAACATTTATGCCTTGCAATTTCAAGAGGGGACAGCAAAAAAACAATGCAATCTTTATGGGAAATATCTCTCAGCTCTGTCATACCTCTGCTATTCAAACCACGTTGTGCTGAACAGAGCCAAAATAAAGGTATTATTAGCAGTCTAGGATCTGTTTAGATGTGAACCATATAACACAGCAGCTGTAAAGTAAAGATGTGGTGTAAATTCATTTTACCAAAAATGATGCAAAATCTTACCCAGGTTACGGTTGTTGATACCAATAAGGTGGATCCCATCAATGCCCAGAACACGATCTAGTTCTCTTTCATCATGAACCTTGAAGAAGTTGGGCATGAAAGTAGTCAAAAATTTAATTTTTTTCCACAACCTGGGAACTAGAGTCGTTACATATAAAGTTTAACTGAACAAAATAGTAAGACCAAAGAAGACAAATTCTCTGTTGTTCAGACTTATCTTGGTCAAGTCCTAGGCCTCAAGTGCCAGAACAGTACTGTTTTATTTTTTTAATGTAGTTTATGAAATACCAGATTGACTGCCCTCTGATCACAACAGGAGAACAAAAGAGCTAAACCTCAACAAGGGCTGCCATGCCAAGCATTCTGCAAATCTTAGTCATGTATTTGATGTCAAGATCAGGCAGGACAGCAGCAATTAAGAGAATTGCATCTGCGCCTTTGCATCGAGCATAGTAAATTTGCCAAGCCTCTATGATGAATTCTTTGCAAAGAAGAGGACACTGCAAATTTTCATCAAATTAGAAGCTCTATAGTCTATGCAAAGAAACTCCCATTTTCACAGGTAAATATCTGGTGGTATCAAAGAAGGAAAGTGTGCTATAAAACAAACCTTAACCCCTGAATTGCGTATAGCCTCTAGATTTTCAAAGCTTCCCTGATCAATAACAAAAGAGGTCATTTGATGGGTTTAAAAGATCTCTGTGTAACTATATATCGAGTATATACCTGAAAAAACTTCTCATCAGTCAAAACACTTAGGCATGCAGCTCCACCTGCCTCATACGCATTGGCTATATGAACCTATTATGAAGCTAACCAACTGTTAACAAGAAGGAAAATACATGGTTCGGAGAACTACAAAGTGTCAGAGAAATTTAAAATTGTCTACTTGATCTCATATCAGATTAGATAAAAACCCGAAGAAACAAAAACAGGCAAGTAGAATTGTTTCACACGCAGAAAATTAATTTAGATCCATTTGTTGGATAAATATGCTCATATTTTAGCTAATTAATTAGAATGCATATTATTAATTTCGAGAGTTTGGTTTATCAGATGATTTAGGGTTTGTGTAGGACCTTTTCCACCAATTGTAATTGGTTTTATTTACATCGGCGTAAAGTGCGAACAACTTTGATTAACTGTCAAAGACACATTTTGCCTCTATATCTGTTGTGATATTAATGATCTTGATGTTCACCCATTACGGGTACATACTCTGGCTAAGAAATTTGTAAACTTTTCATTCTTTTAATGCATGTAATTTGGATTACAATTAGTCTTATAAGACCTTTATATTTGGTCCCGATTATGATTTACATCCGGTCGCAATCCAAGCATCGGATCACTAAGCTTGTAATTAACTTCAATAGGTGTATCTACAAGTCCACTTCACAACTTCCCAGTTTCCTTCAGAAGATCCAGAGCATACTTTATTTGAAAAATATAAATGTTCCCTTGGGATCTAGTAACTTCCAAGGAAATATTTCAAAGGGCCAAGGTCTTTAATTTCAAACTCCTTCCCAAAATTTCCTTCAAAAGTTTTTCTCACCTTCCCTGGTGGCCGTCCACTTAGACAGAAGGAAACAGGTGTGGTTGGTGCCTCCCGCCCTCCTCTCTCATCTCCCTTCTGTGGCCGCACCTCTTCCCTTCCTTTCCAGTTTAGGAAGACCCTTGATCCTAAACCACGTCGACTGTCGAAGGTGAAGTTAACTCCACAACCACCAGTAGGACAACTGTGGTTGTCGGGAATGACAATCCCACACTGCAAATTACTCCAATGAAGTTGGACGAAAAGTACTTCATGTTCTGGTCTGCTACCGCTAAACTTTACCCAGTCGTGGGAAACTCGGATATGTTAATGGTAAAATCAAGGCTCCAACTGAGGAAGACCCGAAATATGATGCATGGTCACTGGAGGACAGCATTGTGAGATCCTGGATTCTTAATTCTGTTGGTCCAGAAATGCAGCACTCAATTTTGAGAAAGAGAACTGCTAGGGATGCGTGGTTACTTCTGAATAAAATGTATGGACAAACAAAATGCTATCCGTGTGTATCAGTTGACTAGAGAGATTCACAAAATGGAACAGGGAACTTCCTCAGTTACTTCCTACTTTACAAGTTTGAGAAACAAGTTGGAAGAATTGGATTGTTATGCCATTGATAGTTGGTCATGTTTGAAAGATCAAAAACAGCACATGAGATATGCTCAACAAAACTGAACCTTTTAAGTTCCTTGTTGGTTTGAATGAGGAGTATGAGACTCTAATGACAGCTTTGGTAAAGGGTTAGCTCTCAATTCGGTTAACCCAAAAGAGGTAGATTACCTTAGACTTAACCCACTTTTGCTTTGAGTTATTCATATTCTATAACTCACGTCGGGAGGTGGGGCAACAAACCTTAGAGTTAACCCAGAGTTAAGCCACAATCTAAACAGGTTAGGCAATCAGTCTTACCAACATATTTCAATAAAGAGTTAAGAAAATCTAGGTTAACCCACTGTAGTTGATTTATTCTAGAATTAACTCACTTTTGATTCAAGATGCACGAGGGGTTAGACCTAGTGGGGTAGGTAAATCCACCTCAAGAGGTGGGACAGGTAACCGGGATTATCCCTTTTTAACTCGATTCATTAACCCGACTTATCAAATCAAAATGAAGTTATATCTGAGTTAAATCCAGGCTAACCTCGAGTTAACCCTCTGCCAAGTAAAGTTGTGCTCGGGAGTTAAAATTGGGTTAACTCCGAGATAACCCTAAGTTAACTCTTTATCAAAGTTGTGCTAAGGGGTCAGATATTAAATATGGAGAATGTACCTTCCTTGGAGCACATATATCACAAAGTTCTTGATGAAGAAGGGAAGAAAAATGTTATGAGCACCCCCACAAATTACTCCAGGTGAACAAGGAGTCGGAAAATATTCTGCTTTGGTCAGCACAACATCCAAAAGTAGAAAAGGAAGCATTGGACAGACTAAAGAGAAGGGTAAGGGTGGATTGGTCTGCACTCATTGTGGCAGAGAGAATTATAAGGAGGAAGATTGCTGGGAGCTTCACCCCGAGAAGAAACCAGCAAAATTCATTCAAACGTGGGAAAAAGGGGCAGCAGGCAAAAGGAAATGTTATCTCTCAACCAGCTGGTAATGTCCCTACAGATGGGGACTCCGTCAACTCCAACGTACCAGGATTGAAGGGGCTGTCAGCTCCGAATATTGCCAACCTTCAGAGGATCCTCTCCCACCTTGAGAACCCTCCTTCCTCATCTCTGTCAGCTACAGCAGGGATGGCATTCAGTGCAAGTTTCCATCCAACCAGCACCTCCTGGGTCATTGACTCAGGAACCACTGATCATATGACCGATATCTCTATTCTTTTTTCATCCTATCTTCTTAGCTCAGGGCAAGATAAAGTGACAGTGGTTGATGGTACCCATGCCACTGTTGCTGGCAAGGGAACCATTAAGCTAGATAAACACATAATCTTACCTTCAACCCTTCATGTTCCTTTCCTCTCCATAAATCTTCTCTCCATTAGCAGTTTAACCAAAAATTTGAACTGTTCAGTCACCTTTTTTCCTGATCATTGTCTTTTCTGGTACTTAAAGACGATGCGGACGATTGGGACTGGACATGAAGTAGGAGGCCTTTATCACTTTGAACCTGGAGGAAGTGTGGCATATCAGTCATCCACTGCTAGGAGTCATGTGAAGGACATCCTTCTATGGCATTTTTGTCTCTGTCATTTATCTTTTCAGTCTTCGAGAGTCTTGTTTCCATCTTTATTTCACCCAGTTGACATCCATTCCCTTCAATGTCAAATCTGCCAATTGGCAAAACATTGTAGAACTCATTTTCCAAGTTCATTGAATAAAAGCACTTCCTCTTTTGACTTAATCCATTCAGATGTATGGGGGCCTTCTCCTGTTCCTTCCATGGATGGGCATAAATATTTTATTAGTTTCATCGATGACTTCTCTTATTGTACCTAGATCTATCTCATGAAGACCAGAGAAGTTCCAAGGATTATTCAGGTGTTATGTAGAATGGTACACACCCAATTCAACAAAAAAATAAAAGTGTTTCGTTCAGACAATGCAAAAGAATATTTTGGGAAGAACCTAAACGTATTCTTGGAGGATGAAGGGGTCATACATGAATCCTCCTGCTCTTATACTCAACAAAATGGAGCAGAAGAGAGGAAGAATTGGCATCTTTTGGAGACAGCTCGAGCTCTACTTTTCCAGCATCAACTCCCAAAAAAATTTTTGAGTGACAGTTCTCACAGCCTCATACATGATAAATCGGATACCATCCAAAGTCCTTGGGAACAGGCCTCCTATTACATTTCTGTATCCGGGTCAACCCTTATTCGTTTTACCACCTAAAGTGTTTGGTTGCCTTTGCTTTATACACTCCCTTGGTCCTCACACTGCAAAACTTGACCCAAGATCCATAAAGGATGTCTTCCTTGGGTATTCACCCACCCAAAAGGGATACAAATGTCTAGATCCTAGAACTGGGGAAAAAATACTGTCTCAAGGAAGTCACCTTTATGGAATCTGAATCCTATTACTCTTATGAGACTTCTTCTCAGGGGGAGAATCCTTCTAACATTCAGAACCCGAAAACCCTCCCAACTGAGTGTCATCTTCCCACTTTTGTTCCTACAACTTCAGTTCTTGACTCCCCACCTTCCCACATTTCTGCCACTGAGAATGTGAGACTTAAGAAATGCAGACCCTCCTAGCCAACAAAACACTGAACTTATCACCTACTCTAGGAAGAAGAAGTGTGAGTGACAAGGCACCTCCTATGGAACTGCCAACCCAAGTGGAAGCCAAGTGAGTAAGTCCTGAAGCTACTCCAACTCTTGGAAATTCAACCCTTGACAGCACCACTGCTGCACAAACAGATCTTAACCTTCCTATTGCAGTCAGGAAGGGAAAGAGGAGTTGTGCTAAGTATCTGATCCCTGATTATGTGCGCTATTCTCATGTTTGCCCAAATTATTGATCCTTTGTTACCACCTTGGCCTCCACTACTTCTCCAACCTCTTACAAAGAGACTATGAGAAATCCAAATTGGAGGAAGGCAATGGAAGAAAAAATGACAGCACTAAAAAAAGAATGGTACTTGGGAGCCAGTGGAGCTTCAAAGAAGAAAGAAACCTGTTGGCTCCAAGTGGGTGTACACCATTAAATACAGGGCAGATGGGACTATTGAGAGGTACAAAGCAAGGCTTTTTGCCAAGGGATTTACACAGACCTATGGCATAGACTATGGAGAAACCTTTGCACCAGTAGCCAAATTCAAATCTGTCCGTGTCATTCTTTCCCTTGCAGCCCATTTCTCATGGAAGTTGTATCAATTGGACGTGAAAAATGCCTTCCTAAATGGGGACCTGACTGAAGAAGTTTACATGAGTCCCCCACCTGGTCTTAATGCTGGTAAGCAGGTGTGCAGGCTAAAAAAGGCGTCATACGGATTGAAACAATCTCCACATCCATGGTTAGAACGATTCAGATGTGCTATGGTTGGTTTTGGATACACACAAGGTAACACAGACAATACAATGTTTGCCAAGTGGAAGGATGGCTAGGTAGCTATCTTAATTGTATATGTTGATGATATGGTTCTCACATGTGACAATGAAGAGGAAATTCAACTGCTGAAAGCACAGTTGGCCAAGGAATTTGAGATCAAAGACCTTGGAAATCTGAAATATTTCTTGGGAGTGGAAGTGGCAAGATCCAAGAAAGGAATCTACATTTGTCAACATAAATATACCCTCAATTTGCTCGAGGAGACAAGTAAATTGGGCTGTAAGCCAGTAGCTACTCCCATTGAGGTGAGCCATGGCTTAAGTGCAAGTGTTGGTGAACTCCTTTTTGATACACAAAAGAGTCTATATAAACGGCTGGTTGGCAGATTAATATATCTCACACTTACCATACCTGATATTTGTTATGCAGTCGGCATGGTAAGTCAATTTATGCATGTTCTTCGCACTTCTCACATGAAAGCAGTGGAGAGGATCCTGCGTTATTTGAAATCTGCACCAAGACGAGGTTTAATGTTCAGAACGGAATCTCATCTACAGATTGAAGGCTACACTGATGCTAATTCGGTAGGTTCACATGATGATCGATGCAAGGATGGCAGTTTCCGCCGATACCGATACGTTTCAGCCTGCTCACTGTAGCAGGTCCGAAACTTAAAAAAACTTTTTTATTCGTTTCTGTCCGAAACCGGACGCGAACTCCCCTTTTAAGGGGAGTTCAGTTCTGTCCTCCCTCAGATTCTCATATCTGAGGGGATCTGTCTTACAGGGGTAGGAGTGCAGGTGGAGGAGCTTCCCGGTGGAGGGGTTTGCTGCCGCCATCGCCGTCGCCGTTTCTTGCTGTTTACAGCGTGTAGCCGCCGCCACCGCCGTTTCTTGCTGTAGATTCCTCAAAGATCTTGTAAATTTTTGTTTTTGTTAAGGTTTGATAGTTTTTTTTGTTGTAGGTAAGATTCTCTTCAATATATTAATTTTCGTATGTTAAATACGTTAAATCTTCAAATTAGGGCCTAATTAGCGATTTAAATTTGGGGCTTTTGTCTGATTAGGTAAGTTTAGCATGAATCGAAGTTTAAGTAAACTTTGTTGAATGTTTTCATGTGGGAGCATGCTGCTAATTATATTAGATGCCGGATAATTAAAATAAATCCCCAAATTAGGGCCTAACTAACGGTTTTTATTTGAGACTTTTGTCTAATTAGGTTAATTTAGTGTCAATTGAATCTCAATTAAGCTTCGTTGAGTATGTTAGGGCAGGAGCATGCTGCTAATTACATTTAATGAAGGGTCATTAGGGAAAATCTCCAAATTAAAGTCTAATTAGGTATTTAAATTTGGAGCTTTTGTTAGATTAGGTTAATTTAGTGTCAATTGAAACTCGATTAAGCTTCATTGAATATGTTAGGACAGGAGCATGCTGTTAATTGTATTTAATGAAGGGTGATTACGTAAATCTCTAAATTAAGCCATAATTAACTATTTAAATTTAGGGCTTTTGTTAAATTAGGTTAAGTTAGGGTCAATCGAAGCTCAATTAAGCTTCATTGAATAATTTAGGGCGGGAGCATGCTGTTAATTGCATTTAATGAAAGATGATTAAGGTAAAACTCTAAATTAAACCCTAATTAGTGATTAAAAATTGTGACTTTTGGCTAATTATCTCAATTCAGCATAATTTGAAGCTCAATTATACTTCATTGCATTTTTTTCATTGTACTTACAACCATTTGTCTTTGACTGTCTTAATGCAACATCATGCCTAGACGTGAATACGGTCAGAAACAGCAAGGGTAGAATGATCCGAGGTGGGCCCACCTCTCTTTAGTTGATGCTGGAAGAAGAAAAGTGAAATGTAATTATTGTGGTAAGGAGATACATGACAGAATTACTAGAGGAAAGTAACATTTGGCAGGGATAAGATGAGAGGTCAAACAATATGACAAATGTCCCCGAGAGGTCCGAGAAGAAATGCGGTAGTGCCTTCTGAGCAAAAAAAAGAGGATGCAACAAATGGCTGAAGATCAGGCTGAAATTGCTTATAAGATTTCGGGCAGAAGGGGAAGCAGGGATGATGATGAGGAGGAAGACACTGAGGATTCAGATCTAGAGCTGACTGAAGCAATAGAGCGTGAACAAGTCGCTCGAAGGAAAGGAAAAGCACAGATAGGTTCAGGGACATACTCCAGCACAGCTGGTGTAACACGAGTTGCACGACGTCATGACACTGGTGCAGTCCCGCAGAGAGGAGGCCCCATGGACAGCTATCTGCACAGAAGGCAAAGTGCTACACAACCAAAAATCAAGCAAGCATTGAGAGAGGTAAAAAAACCAGCTGAAGTTGCACGGCATGCATTTAAAAGTATTTGCAAATGATTTTTCCATGCAGGTGTCCCTGCACATGCAGCTGAATCAGAATATTTCCAACCTATGCTAGGTGTCATAACAGATGCTGGCACTGGCTTGAAGGCCCCGTCACGTCGAGACATATATGGACGTGGCCTTGAGGAAATTGTTGAGGAGCTCCATCAGTGGGTTGAAAAGCATATCTGGATGGAGAAATGATGCACCATTATGTGTGATGGTTGGACTGGTACCATGAAGAAGTCTATGATCAACTTTCTGATTTATTGCATCGAAGGTACAGTATTTGTTAAATCAGTAGATGCATCAAATTTTGAAAATAATGCAAATTATTTGTTTCATTTGATGGATAAGATGGTAGACTAAATTGGAGAGAACAATGTTGTGCAAATAGTCACTGATAATGAAGCTAGTTATAAGGCTACAGGGAAGAAGTTGATGCAGAAGCCCAAGCATTTATATTGCCCATGTGCAGCACATTGTCTGGATTTGATACTTGAAGACATTAGAAAGAAAAATAATGTGAAGAAGACAATTGAGAGGGCACAAAAAATCACCCAATATATTTTTGACCATCCTAGGATATTGAACATGTTCAGGGAGCATGCGAGTGGGAGGCAAGATATCATCCATGCGGGGCCAACCAAATTTGCTTCAAATTTCATTCTTTGGAGTCTTTGCACAGGTATAAGAATGAGCACAATTCTTTCTACTTTATCCTTATAGATATCATCTGTATTTGATTTGAATTTCATTTCTTTAGAGTCTTTGCACAAGTATAAGAATGAGCTCAAAGCTTTCATGTACCATAATGCCCTGTAGGAATACATAGACAAATCTAATGTTGATGCTCAGATGGATTATTTAGATGTCTGTCACATCGTGGAAAACAACAAATTCTGGGCCAGGGTCTCACGGTACATGAAAGTAGTCACACCCCTCGTTAAGGTCCTAAGAATGGTAGATGGCGATGAGAAGAATGATATGGGATATTTGTACGAGGCCATGGACCATGCCAAATTAGACTTACAGAAATCTCTTCTCATAGAATATGAAAAGTGGTGGAAAATTATTGACCACAGATGGGACAACACATTACATCATGACTTGCATGCAGCTGGTGAGTGATTAATTGTATTGATACAAAGTTCATTGTTCTTTAGGTTAATTTATATCTATCATTTGGTTAACTATACACAAATGCAGGTTATTTCCTTAACCCTCGATTTATGAACAATGTCCATGCAAATGTTGATGGCGAGGTGCTTCAAGGTACTTTAAAAGTCATTGGTCGTTTATCGAGGACACCGAAAAAGAGACTTCAGGCCGAAATAGATGTCGACCTTTATTCATTTTATCAATAAAACATATAGAATTTACTTAAGTAGTTATATTAATCTATTATTTTATCCTTATAGATGAACAATTATAGAACGAGGATTGAGACATATTCTGACTCCCAACTGTAATACGTTGTGAGAAGAGTGAGCCCAGGTATACTAAATCTCCATGCTTAAATTGAGTCAATATGTATTAATACATCATGGAGAATTGATCTTTATTTACATCTTACATTTATTTGTTTATGGTTAGTGGAACAGCTGACTGGTAGATAATGGTGAACAACCGAGATATGGGTAATAATACATTGACTTTTATTGCAATTAGAGTGCTCAGTCAAACAACATCAGCAAGCAAATGTGAAAGAAATTGGAGTATATGCAGCCTTATATACTTAAAGGTTCACATACGGCTAAAGGCTGAACAATTAGAAAAATTAGTTTACTGCCACTACAACATAAGACTGAGAATAAAGAACATGAAGTTGAGACAACAGCTGCGGAACAAACGAGTCATAGAGGATACAATTCTAGAAATTGATGTGGACGCATTATTTGATGATGACAATCCCTTGCAGTCTTGGGTTGAGGTACGAGAGCAGGTTAATGAGCCCGTTTTTTATGTTGATGATAGAACATGGGCAAAGGACATATTAGATGAAGATGAGTCAAGGGATTCAGAATTCAGAAGAACAACAAAGAGGGCCAGAGAGACTCATGCGCACCAGAGAGGACCCAGCTTTGTTTGTTCATGACAGTGAGCAGCAGCCTGAGTGGAGCCACCTAGACACTCAGAATCAGATAGCAGCCAAGTCACTCTTAAAATGATCAAGCTACATCCATCCTTAAGAAGTACATCAATGCATGAGATAACTGAGAAGACTAGTGCTGCTACTCGAGAGGACCCGACAATTGAGCAGTTAAAGCAAATTTATGTGAGGCGCACGCCAAGGGGAAAAGGACTCATCTCAAAGATGAATGAAATTATCACACCAAAAGAGAACAAAAACAGAGCCAAAGGCTAGAAAGCGATTGGTTTCTTATGGTTCTGATAATGATGATGACGATGATGATGATTCCAGTGCAGCTACAGGTGCTACTACTGACGGTGGCACATATGCACCTACTTCCTCCTTCCACGCTGACATAGACAGAGGATACAGTCATAGTGAAGAAGGATATAATTCACAGAGCCAATATGGACATCCATCAGGTTATGGAGGTGGCCAACAGGAAGCAGGCATATATGGGTGGGGTCATCAACCAGAATTTCAATTCCATCCAGTTCCACCCAGTAGCAGTTATGGGTCAGCATCCTCTTCTCATCCTCAAAGTTCTACTTCTTATGCTGATTCTGGATTCCAATCAAGCCAACAACCTTACACTCCAAGAGGGATTCAAAGAGGAATGTAGGACTTGGCTACATCATTATTTGGTTACAGTGAATATTCAAAATATATGCAACATTTTTATGGGTATAATTCAACATCAGAAGCCAGACGATGAGGGAGAAGGTTCTTCTAGCTATTATCCATATTAGTGCATCATCATTTGGGTAAGGATCATTTAAATTCTGTAATATTTATTGTGTTTATAATGTTTATTGTACTGTTTGAACCTACTCCATACTTAATATGTACTCAAGAATATTAGTTTAACATGTCCAATGCTTATTTCATGTTTATTGCACTTAATCCAATTTCTTTACAGTCAAATACATGCCTAATGAATTTTCTAATTTTTATCTGATTATTTATATATTTCTAATTTTTTCTAATTTTTTGTATCTTTCTGATTTTTTTAATGTTTTGAACCGGTTTCGACGTTTCGATTTCAGTCCCCGATTTCGGTCCCAGCCGAAACCGAGACCGAAACCGATACTACCATCCTTAGATCGATGGTCCACTTCTGGGTATTGTACCTTTGTAGAGGGAAATCTTGTCACCTGGTGAACCAAGAAACAAAGTGTCTATGTTAGATCTAGTGCAGAAGCTAAATATAAGGCAATGGCACAAGGAATCATAGAATTAGTGTGGTTGAAATTTTTGTTCCAAGATCTGGGAATCAATGTTGAACTACCTATGAAATTATACTGTAAAAACAAGGCAGCTATCAACATCGCTACGAACTCAGACCAGCATGCTAGAACAAAGTACATTGAAATAGACCGACACTTTATCCGGGAAAAGCTTGATGGAGGCCAAATCTGCCTACCTTATGCTCGTTCTGGAGATCAGCTCACTGATATTCTTACGTAAGGATTGACAAGTGTTTCATTCTGTTCTCGGTAAGTTGTGCATGATGGATATCTATGCTCAGCTTGAGGGGGAGTCTAGAGAATAGGTTATTATTTGTCTATTAGTGGGTTATTGGGTCTGGTTAGACCCAATTAGGTGTTATTGGTCTGGCGCACAGTCTGGTTTTCCCTTTTCTGTCTTTTCTCTCTAATTTGAGGGTAAAAGAGTCAAACAGTGTAATTAAGGTGGTTAACCCTAAATATAAATGAAGGGTTGTGGGTCCAGCCTCTTTCTCTGCGCCTCTCTTTCTTGTCTCTTAAAAAATGCCTCATCTTTTTGAACATATCTCTTCCCAGTGGTGGGATTTAGACATTTATATCCCTTTTGGGTAAGAGAATACCCCCGGAATACACCTTTGATGGACTTAGGTTCAAGCTAGGAGCCACCTGGACCCAAAATATGAACAAAACATACACACCCAAACACCCTAGGAGGCAAAGGGAATGGTTGGGTTGAAGAATGGTCACAGGAGCACGGAAACCAAGGACCCTAGATAGCATATGATTAATGACTGTTGAGCCCGTTTATTTTCCCGAATTAATCGAGGAAAATAAAAATTAGATTAATCCAATGATGATCACAAAATGATACAAAGTCTATGATGTCACGGTACCGGGTCAAACACAAATCTCAAGAACCCCCGTCGGGGATTCGGAGCAACAAAAAATGCCCTCGTAGCAAGCGAATCATGAAAGAAAAAAAAATTACAACTTACGAGGTGTCCGAGTTTGGCCGGAAAGAAATCCTAGAAGACCGAAGCCTCCCCACGCAACAAGCGACGCAAGAAGCGACCAAACCAAAGCACAAAGCACCAAGGAGTAGTCGTTTTCTCCTCTCCACATGGCCAAGCACTAAACCCAAGGCCAAAAAAATAAAAAAGGGGCCTTTTATAAGGGAGGGACCCCCCCCCCCTCTCCTTCCTCCAAAACCCCCGGCCTAATGGTACCAGATAGGTCCCATGGGGGACCTACCTGGTTCAGATAGCCCCCCTTTGGGGCATATCCAGGCCAAGAAGGAGGGAGGAATGGGGCCAACCGGTCCTAGATAGGTCCCCCAAGGGACCTATCCGATCCCAAATGAACCTTAAGTTCTATAAATACCGCCCGTGGACCCCACTGTAGGGATTGAGGAAGCACATTCAGAGACGTCGCAAGGAGCGCTCGGAGCACTTGTTCTTTGTGTTTTTATGAAGATCCACATAAGGGTGTGACTTATAAATACCTTTGGGTTTTGTACTTATGCCCCTAGGGGCTTTATGATGTAATTTTCAATGTAATTTGACGGTAGAAATATTGTAATTTTCTGAATTAATCATAACTGACGAAAATACTCCCAAAATTGTAAGACCCCTCAATGTCCTGTAATTGCAGAAATACCCTACAAGTTTTAGGGAAAAGTCATAAAAAATCTACAATTTGTCGACAAAGTCTTGTATTTGCAAGAAATCCCTGTATTTGTGCAAATATCCTTTGTTCCTTTCAAGAAATTGCAAAAATGCCCTGGCTTCTGGCTAATTGAGTGAATGCCGCTCTTTGACATGAAATGTTTGCACACATACCCCTCCTAAGGCTCAAATTGTCTTCGCACCCATAGTTAATACCAAGTTGCCTACATACCCCTGGCCGGTGTCAAATAAACCCTGCAAGGTATCAAATTGTAAACATACCCTTACTCCTACCAAGTTTCATTTAAATCCCTAAACAATGTTAAACTGTGGCATAGTCCTTAGTCCATGCCCAAATCCTAATGTAAATTCCCAACCTACCCCTACTCTCATAGGCTTGTAGACCCACCGTGTCCTGAACCAAATTACAATTCTACCCTTGTCACGGTATAAGAACCCTTATCCCTTTATAAAGGAGTTTATTTTTGTCGCTGCAACTTTGCCCTCAACATCATAATCAACATTGTAAAGAACTATAACTCCTCTTTGGCAGTTAAATAACGGTGGTCGGACTTTACGCCGATGTAAATTAACACTGACTGAGGTCAGTGGGGAAAGATCCAACACTCGAACGCAAATCGTCTGATAAACTAAATCCACGGAATCAGTAATGCACTTTTTTTTGAAAAGTGGGTGGTACCACTGATGTATAAAATATAAACATAAAAAGAGAGTACAAGTATAGGTTGTGCGATTCCAACAGCCAAACCCAAAAACATATACACCAAAATGCCACACAAAGATAGTTAATACCAAGTTGTCTTCACACATATACCCCTCCTAAGGCTCAAATTGTCTTCGCACCCATAGTTAATACCAAGTTGCCTACATACCTGATACCCTTGACCGGTGTCAAATAAGCCCTACAAGGTATCAAATTACAAACATACCCTTGCTCCTACCAAGTTTCATTTAAATCCCTAAACAACGTTAATCTGTGGCATAGTCCTTAGTCCATGCCCAAATCCTAGTGTAAATTCCCAACCTACCCCTATTCTTATAGGCTTAAATAGCTAACAAATGTGCATTTATGTTCAACAATTGAACATAATAAACAAATAATTTTTTCCGTGTTCAACAATGACATAGGCTGCTGCAAGAACGACATCAACCCAGATTATGTTTTGGGAAATTGTACTAGAGGAGAAAGGCTCGGGCTGTCTCCAAAAGGAGCCTATTCTTCTGCATTGCCACTCCATTTTATTGTGGAGTGTAAGGACAAGATGATTTATCAAGAATTCCCTCATCCTCCATGAATGTGCTTAGACTTCTTGTAAAAAATTCCTTAGCATTATCAGATCTGAGAACCTTGATTTTTTTAGTCAAACTAAGTTTGCACCATACTGGAAAAAATATCAACAGCCTAAGGCACTTCATCTCTGGATTTAAAGGGATAAACCCAAGTACACAATGAGAAATTATCAACGAATGTAATAAAATATTGATCACCATCCATAGAACACACCTGTGAGGGGCCCCAAACATCAGAATGAGCAATTTCAAAGGAGGTGCTTTTTTTTATTGAATCAGAAAATTTTGTTCTACAATGTTTCGTCAATTGGCAAACTTGACATAAAGAGACTCGAGGAGCAGACTGAAACAAAGAAGGAAATAGAATTGCTAGAAACTTGAACGATAGATATCCTAAATAACAATGCCACATATACATCTCCTTTATTCGACCCATCACACCACTAGTAGGCCTCAATTGAAGAGCTGAACTCGACCTGTCTTCAAGCAGATAATGTCCCCTTTCCTCAGCTCCACTCTCAACTCAAATCCTAAAGTATATAGTGATTAGGAAAGAAGGTTATGAAGCAGTTTAAAGATTGGTTAGACTGCTAAACTAATTGGAAGTGAAGGAACATGTAAGGTCGAGAGAAGGAATAGGTGATTGTTAAGATTAATATGTGCCCTTGACAACAATTGTGGCTTGAGTTCCATCAGCCACCATCTCCTTATCCTGATCAGAAGCTCGGGTTATCGGTCATATGATCAGTGGCTCTAGAGCCAATGATCCAAGAGGTGTGGCTAGGTTGAGAGGCAGCACTAAGTGCTTTCCCTTCAGTACCTGACTTACACACAGACGTAGAAGAATATGTGGATGTATCCAGCCGTGAAAGAATCTTATTAAGGTGAACAATCTCAGTGGAAGTTAGACCAATGAGTTGACTCTGCAGACTCTCACTCTGTGGTGGCACCTTCAGCAGAAGAACCTTGAATAGTTCCAGCACTGCCTTTCACTTGTTGTCCACCCTTCTTGTTTCTAAATTTTGTAGGCTTCTTCTCAGGGTAAAAGTTCCCAACAAGTGTCAACTAAATGGTTGGTCCTTCCACAATGTGTGCACTTTCTTCCTTCCTTAGTTTCCTTGTTAGTCACGGTCATAGCTGGTTGTTTCCCTTTGCTAGCCAGAGCTGAGTGACCACCAAGATTCTATTCACCTAAAGTTTTCACTGATGAGTTCATAATTTCTCTCCTATTCTCCTCGGTCAGGACTCTCTGGTACACCTCATCAAGTGGAGGAATAGGGACTTCATTAAGGATTTGTGCTCTTAAGGATTCCCATTCAGTAATCAGCCCACCTAGAAATTTCTGAACTCTCACCTTTTGAATTTTCTTCAGATATTCAGATGATCATTGTTGCAATCCCATTCTTTTGTGTCATAGTAGCTAGCTCTTCCCATAGGTTTTGTAGGGCAGTAAAGTAGTCCTCAACAAAGAGAACCCCCTGCTAATGTCATAAATCTTGTTGCATAGTTGGTAGACCAGGAGATCATTCTTTCGCTCTCCGTACCACTTCTCCAAGAACGCCCACATCTCTCTCACATCTCATAATCAGTTTCCTTAGGGCATCTTCCGTAGCATTCATTGGCCAGGACATGACAATAGCATGGCCATCAGCCCAATCATCGAGCGTATCATCATTGACATCCGGCTTTTTGATCTTGCCATTGTTGTAGCCCAGTTTTCTTCTCTCTTAGAGAAACATCTTGACGGAGGAGGACAACTCCACATAATTCTTTTGCGTAAAGAAAGTGGCTGTCACGATGTGAAGGCGATGACATCTTCTTTGTTTTGTCTACTTTGATGCGAATGTGTTTCCACTGTCCATAGGTGTAACACCAGAAGAGGATGACATCATACTTGCTGTGCAAGGAACCCCCCTTTCCTGAAAATCCACCGGCCCTTTTGAAGGTGTAGAGAACAGGCCGGTGTCTCCTTGCAAACAAGGGAGATGCCGGTCCCTGCAGATTTTCCAGAGGGAGGCGCTGTAGTCCTCTCTAGGCTTTGGACCTAGGAGCAGGAAGGAGGATCGCAATCACAAAAAAAGAAGGGGCTGTAGTCCTCTCTAGGGTTTCAGACCTATGAGGCAGGAAGAAGAATCTCCGGCAGATAGGAGCAACTCCGAGAGGTCTTGGCAGTTCTCTTCTCTACAGGTTGTGCATCTTCTCTGAGGGTAGGAACATGTCGCAGAGGGCAGGTGGAAGAGAAGTCCCTGCCGCTGGGTTCCGCAGAACTGACCACCAGTGTCTATCCCCTCCAGAGCTTTGATAACATGTAGATGAAGGACGGGAGAAGGAAGAGAGATATGAGAGACGTAGAAAAGAGAAGAGGCAGCTGCAGTTTGGGGATGCGATCATACCCCACCGCAGCCACCCTTTTTCATTTATAATAATAGGTAAAACAAACATAAAATGATCAGGACCAGAATACGCCTGCTTAAGTAACTGACCAGTGGGTATAATAACAAGGGAACAAACAACAAATAAAAGAGAAAATAGAAGAAGGGAAAGTGACATGAAAGCCCCCAACTATTTCTACACAAACAATCCAGTGCAGCATGACCGAATGAAGCATATTGAGATTGACCGGCACTTTATTAGAGAAAAGCTAGCCTCTCGAGAATTGTATCTAGTTTATGTAAAGTCTCAGGACCAGATTGAGACATCTTCACCAAAGCCTTGACAGAAAATCAATTTACCTTTGCTTTGGGCAAATTGAGTGTGTGTGATATATATGCTCAACTTGAGGGAGAGTGTTGCAGTGAAATAAAGAAATTATCTAGTTAGCGGCAGTTCTGAAATTATTTTATTCTTAGGGACTGATTGTCCTATTTTGCTCTCTCTGGCCACCTCCTTGATGAGGGGCATTTATGTAACTTCGTAATAGTTTTTTTGACTTAATATAAATATGGGCTAGACCGATCTGCCGGAGACATCGACCTATGCTCTTTTAGTGATCACTAACTATCCTTGACCCGAACTAGCTGGGATTTTTCTTTATTTGAATGTGGATAGTACCACGGATTCATTGAACTGAAAAAGAGAACACGATGTACATGTATGGTATCAATGAAATATCAAAAAAGACTTGTACAAAATAATAAGAGGTTTTCACCAAGATGGTCGAACCTCCCTAATCATAGATGGCAGTTTCGGCCGAAACCGAAACGTTTCGGTTTTGGACCGAAACGAAACAATACCCACAGCCCGAAACTGGGCCGAAACCGAATGTAGGCTTTTAAAGAAAAATATTATTTTAATTGGTTTCTGACCGAAACCGAAACCGAAACCGAAACGGTTTCGGTTTCGGACCCGGCCGAAACCGGTACTGCCATCCCTGTCCCTAATGCCCCAAGCAGCCCAAAATAAAAGTGTCTGCCCACCACGCTACACAAGTGCTTTGTATACTCTCTCATTCTATCACAAATGAAGATATCCATCCCATCAGCGGATCAACTTTGTTACAAAATTCTGGTCATTCCTCCCCACAATATCACATGCAGAATCAGCCACCAAGTAGGACAGTTAATAGGTGATTATGATGATAAAGATATGAAACAGCGAGGAAAAAAGCAATTTTTTGCTGTGGGATATTTTAGGACTGGCAGAACTTCTGTGCGGACATTATACATCATCTGCTTTCTAGGTAAACAAAATGCAGTGAATTCATCAAGAAATAAGTTAAATCCGGCATAAAAGCAGCCATTGCACTGAGTTGAATATCCAACATTAGAAGTTACAAATCCAAATTCAAAGAAAAATGAAAAGAACCATCAATCTTACTGGATCAAAGTCCTCACGCAACACTCCTCTGCTTGGTGAAGCCTTTTTAACTTCAGCTATCAATGCAGGCATACCAGTTCTATCATATGATGCCCTCAAAGCCCCAATAAAATCTCTAACAGGAGGAGCATCAGCAATACACCCTTTCAGCACAGCAAGAGGCTTTCTCTGTTTTAACTGAGAACAAAAAATAGTTTGACTATTGGCTCATGCACATAGTTGCAACTTCGTAACCATTCAATCTGATAAAAGTCAGCTACAACCTGTTGAACTTCTATGTCCTTGTTCCATATTATTTTCTCCAGAATGTTTCGTGGAGCATTCCCTTCATTCTCCAGTCGAAACTCAAAGGGGCCTACATAATGCTGAGGGGGACCTGTAGAAGGTCGTCTTCTAATTCTGATACCCTGACTTGCTGCTATATCATCAAAAGAATACCCACTTTCCCATTGCCTGACTTCAACAGAGTTTGCAAGGGAATCACCAAACAGGGAGAATAGGGCAGATTTTTCCTTGGATTCAGACTGCAAAAGCCAATGAAAATCATAGGTATTCTTATTCAATGTTCAGTGGGCAAAAAATTGAGAAATTGCATTATAAGGTGCCTACATGTATATTAAACAAAAGCAGATGAAAGACAGCTGGTACTAGGTCTGACTTTTCATGTTTGAGATATATGCCAGGTGACTATTCTTCAATACAAATTCATCACTTTCAAAAGTAGAATGAGACATAATGCTCTGAAAGGGAAAATTTTAGCATGCTACTGTTTTGGTTTCAGCAAACAATCAACAAGGCAATCATCAACATCATCATCATGATCAGGCCTTAAACCTTATACCATCATCTGGGAGGATCTGGGATCCAATTCACTAGGTGAATGTTAGTAGGAGGTTAGTTTCATATTTGAGATATACAAAGGGAAACTACATTCTTCAGATCCATCAAATTCGAAGGTACAACAAGACGTGATGTTGAAGTTAAGCAAAACCCTGATTACATGAGCTTAAATTGCATAACCTAGAAGGTGGTTTTCTACAGGCCAACTGACTTCATGGGACCTTTGGTAGACTCTCCCTCCAAAGATATCGAAACCATGCATTTGGCAACAGCAATTGACGAAAAACAACCATGGTTTAACAAACTGGCCAATTTGGACCAGAACCAGGTGAACTGGACTAGAACCAGCCAGGACCAGTCCATTTCTAGTGGTCAGTTTTGACCAAAACCGACTGGTTTTGGCAAAAACAGGCCTGGGAACTGAAACTGGGATCAGAACCAGCCTGGACCAGTCTGGTTCCTAAAACCAGTTCTTAAATGTTGTGGACAACATGCAGAAAGAAAACTTATGCCAAATTTTGGATGCCGTTAGAAGAGGAAGAGAGAGAGGTCGATGTGGAGAAGAGAGAGGAAGGCAGTGACCTGCCAAACTGGCCAGTCCATCCTTCCTTTTATATTAATTCTCTATGTTCAAATTACATCTGCCCTCCAGTAAGAGGGCGACCAAGAAAGAAGAGAAAAGACAGAAAAAACCAATACAATAACAAAATTACAAAACTGCCCCTATTTCCCTACACTCTCCCTCAAGGTGAGCATAGATATCCTTCATGCTCAGCTTGTTAAGAGCAGACCCGAACTGAGCTTCAGCCATAGCCTTCGTAAAGACATCGACAACCTGCTCTTGTGATTTCACATAAGGCAAATAGAGTTCCCAAGTCCAATTTTTCTCTAATGAAATGTCTGTCAATCTCAATGAGTTCTGTTTTGTCATTCTGAATAGGGTTGTTTGCAATGTTTATCTTTGCTTTCTTGTCACAGTAAAGCTTCATAGGCAGTTTCAATGAGACCCCCAAATCCAACAGGAAAAGTTTCAGCCAAATCTACTAACCCATGTGCCATGGCTCAATTATTCAGCTTGTGCACTTGACCTTGCATACATTGTTTGCTTCTTACTTCTCCAAGTAACCAGATTGCCATCCAGAAAAATACAGTAACTAGAAGTTAATCTCCTGTCATCTCTTAATCCAACCCAATCAGCATAAGCATATCCTTCAAGACTCAAGACTCTCAGTTTTCTGAAAGAGAATTCCTTTTCCTGGACATGACTTTAAGTATCTTAGTATGCATTCCACAACTTTCATGTGCACTATCATGGAGCATGCATGAATTGACTGACTACAGTGACAGCGTAAGTTAAATCTAGCCGAGTAAATCATAAATATAGGAGTTTTCCTTCCACTCTTTCATACAAGCCCCTATCTCCAAGTGAGAGTTCTTCTCCCCATATCTCTGTCAATCCATGATTTAACTCAATTGGTGTAACTGCAAGTTTACACCCCAACTTCCAAGTTTTAGTCAGCAAGTTCAATGCATACTCCTCTAACAAATATAGATGCCATTTTGTGATCTAGCCACCTCAATTCTCAAGAAGTACCTTAGCTCACCCAAGTCTTTAATTTCAAATTCAGCAGCTAAGTCTTCTTTCATTTTTTTGATTCCTACTTCGTCATCAAATGTCGCAATCATGTCATCCACATAAACAAGCAGCACAATCATATGTCCCCCTGTCCACTTGATAAACATAGTGCGATCAACATTTGATTGTTTAAAACTAAACCTAACCATAACAAGGCGCAGTCTATCAAACCAGGCTCTAGGAGACTGTTTCAACCCATAGGGTGCCTTTTTTAGGTGACAAACTTCCCCTTTTATGTCAATTCCAGGTGGTGGCAGCATGTATACTTCTTGTAAATCACCATTCAATAAGGCATTTTTGACATCCAACTAGTACAGAGGTCAGGAGTACTGAACAGCCAGTGAGCGACTTACCCTGACATTCAGCCTTGCCATAGGAGCAAAGGTTACTTGATAACTAATCCCATATCTCTGAGTAATCCTATAGCAACAAGTCTGACTTTATATCTTTGTATCTCACCCCCCTACATTGTAGGTAATCATGTACACCCATTTGGATCCAACTAGATTTCTACCTTTTGGAAAATCAACTAGGACCCAAAAAATCCTAGTAGAGGATTTTTACTTGAACTTCTTCCGCCTGTAAGTAATAATTTGCTTCTGCTCTATACCAGTGTTGGCAGTAATTTTTGTCTACAAAAAAAAAGAATGCAGCAGACCCCTGGAGCTCTGCAGTGGCCTTCGAGGTGAGCAGACAGCAGCCCCGGATGGATAGCAGCAGCAGCAACATACCCGCCTGGAGTAGCCTCCAGTAGAGCAGACAAGTACATGCAGCAGCAGACAAGCCCACCTTCCCCGGGGTAAGCCTCTCCCAGCGGGGTGAAGCCTGCCCTCCTCCCAGCAGGGACAGGAGAACAGTAGCAGGGTGAAAAGCCTGTACCTTCGGGGTGGAAGTAAAGGTGAAGCCACCTGCGACCCTCCCAGCACCTAGCGGGGTGAAAGCACTGCGAATAGCATCACTCCGGGGGTGAACAAGCTCATGGGGTATAGTCACCCCACTTTTCTGCCCCCCGGGGGTTCCGGTCACCTTCCGGGCCAATGGTGATCATAAGAGGATTGTCACCTCCCTCCTCATTTGGTATGTGATTGCAAAAAAGCCACGGAGAGGAACCAAAAAAGGTGCCACCAGGTCATTTGACTCCGCTGGCCTGTGCCCAAGGCTGGCCGCCCCCGGGAGGAGTCGACCCACCCCGTTGGGCTCCCCAGCGGGGTCAAACTGACCCCCGCGGGGTCAGTTCACCCCACTGGACCCCAGCGGGGTCGGACTGACCCCCGCGGGGTCAGTCCGTCCCACTGGCACCCCAGCGGGGTCAACTTGACCCCCGCGGGGTCATTTGACCCCTCTGGGTCCGGGCCAGTCGACCCCTCTCCAGGGTCCATATTCCCATTAAAAAAAAAAGAAGGCAGAGGGGTCAAAAAATATTTTTTGCCACCGCACCTTGACAGAAAAACGGGTTTTTGCACCCTACCTTGACAAAATTGAGGCCAAAGCTCACATTTTTGTCAATCTTGGAGCATTTCTCCACGTTTCTGTCAACCTGGGTCCTCCCGCCTTCTATAAATAGACCCCCAAGTGTCCAACTAGAGGACATCGACGAACACACACGGAGCATCAAGCAACCAGCGCAAGGAGTTTATTTTGTTTGTCTTGACCTGTGAGGGGTAAGTCCCCGGGTCTTGTATTTATGCCCCTATAGGGTATTTTTGTAATTTCACCCCTCAGTGGGCCGTGTTTGTAAGTTTCTACGTCCCGGGACGGCAAAAATATGTAGTTCCACCTCTACGACAGAAGAACTATGCAAATGCCCCCCTCCCTCCCCCCCCGGGCCATGAGAAACAAAAATCCTATCATTTGCAGTTCTACCCTGCAACTTTTTATAATTCGGGCTACACCCCTACTTCCCGCGTTAGTGCGGATCTTTGTACAATCGACAACTCGCCGACAACTCTTGTACCCACTGGGACCATAAATATATCTGGTGTATTCCATAAATCTTCTTTATACACCGATCGGAAAAATTATAAGATAACCCCCGACTTGTGAGAATTGTGTACATACCCCTCCTTCGGCCAAGTTGACAGACGTGCGCCTTCCATGAAACCCCTTGTCATTCTTTCGGTCCGAAAGTGTTGTCAGCTCAGTCCGACACTTGGGAGCCGCCTCAAACCTAGGTCTGTGTAGAGTGTGGTAAAATTATCAAAATACCCCTGTGACCTAGAAACTGCCTAGTCGCCCCTAAAACCCTTCATAAATGGCCTCAGCGCCTTGGAAAGTCAGGAACCCGGTCCTACTTCTATTCCAACCCAAAAATTTCAAAAACACCACTGGCCTGAGAAAATTACCAAAATACCCCTAGGAAGGTAAAATTACCAAAATAACCTCGGGGTCTAGAAAACTTCCCTCCACTTCAAAAATGGCTACGACTTTCGCACATTTGCATTCATACTCCTAAATTTCAGGGTTTTGCCTAAATATAAGGGGCCTCGGTTGAAACCCTAACTCAGTCATTCTGTTGGTCGGTGGTAAGTGAATGGATATTGTGAGCCCTCCAAACGAACTTGCCCTCAATATCAGAATCCCCATATAAGGCTTTGGGATTTCTTTGACAGTTAAACAAGGGTGTTCGGACGTTAGGCCGATGTAAATCAACATTGACTGCGGTCAGTGGGGAGAGGTCCAGCACCCGAACCCAAATCGTTTGATACTATGCGCACCCACGGAATAAACCTCTACACATAGGGGGAATGTTTCTTTTCAAAAAGAACATTATTCTATTTTATCTATGATATAAAATTCCGTGGTCTCACAGACTGGCACGTCCGGTGGGACCTTTCCTGCCTTTATTCTTTCTGTCAAATAAAGTCTCCAAACCTTTCTTAAAGTTTTGATCGCATCTCTTCCTCTGACAGGACGGGAAGAGGAGGGCTCATTTCCTTCACTCACGTGAGGGGTCTTTGTGCATCTGCGCACTTTTTTCACTTGTGCTACGCACCACCACCAACAACTACGACGACGATGGCAGCCGTCACCTACGGCCCCCAGGTCATCGCCAACCACGCCGGGTTCGAATACCTGGCGACCCCACTTGTGTTCGGCGACTTCTCGCCAGCCGTCGGCTCGCCCTTCTTCTTGGGCGTGGTGCCTGTGGTTGAGGCCAGCTCAACCATGCCTGCGGCAACAGCCACTAAGGGCGTCAGGCCCTCCACTTCAGCAACTGGCCGGGTCCGCTCGGCCAACAAGCCAGCAGTCGGGGGTGTCAGGCCCTCGGCCCCAACAGCTGGCCGGGTTAGCCCGGTCAATAAGATCACCATTGGGGGTGTCAGGCCCTCGGTTTCAGCAATTGGTCGGATTCGTCGGGCCGTCTCTTTGCAAACCAGGGGTGTCAGGCCCTTCGTCCCAGCAACTAGTCGAGTCTTCTCGGTCAATCAAGTCACTACTGGCGTCGCTCCTGCTCAACAGGGGCAGCGTCATCGTCGCAACGGCACTGATTCTATTGCGGCAACCCTCAGAGGTACTGCTCCTGTTCAACGGAAGCAGCGTCGCCGCCGCCATGACGTCGCACCTACGGCGGGCGTCACCAAGGTTGCTCCTGCTTAACGAAGGCAACGTCGTAGCCGCCAGGGCACAAAGCCTACGGCAGCTACATCAAAAATTAATGATCCAACAACGGTCTCATGCTATGGATGAAATCATATAATAGAGCAGGCATAGATGGATAAACATATAACAACACTATGGAGGTTTTGATGATAATTCATGACTTAAGCATGAAGTTGCCAAAATTCAATGTAAGCACAAATTTCTCATGGTTCATGAGCAAATTGAAGATGCAATTGGTTAAGAGATAATTAAGCATGCAATGACATTGTTAGGATTTTATGGAGGCCTTATGGCCTTGACCAGTAAATGGGCTTTTATGAGCCTCTAAAATGTCCCCTTGGTGAAGATAAGATATATCAGAAGAATGTTAGTGATCTGGGACTTGCATAAGAAGAAACTAACGAAAGGCCTTTAACAAAAGTCAAGGCTCACCAATACGAAGTTGCCATCCCAGGATTCTCCCAAGTCAAGAATCAATTGATGTCTAGTTTTGTATCTGGGAAACCTGACTCGCTGTGATTATAGCCCTATAAGTCATGAAACCCACCAGCAACTTGATGGCAAGGCGAAGATATACTAGACAGGGATTATTGTTTGCTTGTTGTGGATTCACATAAATTCTTAAAAGTTCAAGGAACAACGTGGACCTTTTTTTTAATTTGAGTAACTTAGTAAAATGGAAGCATCAACTTTGGTGGGGTTGGGGGGGCACATAACGCGACATAATGACATGGGAGCCCATGGGAATGGCAAATCTCACCTGTTCGATCCTTGCACCGACTCCTCTTTCTACACATACGCCAATACTTTCCCAAGGAGAAAATGAAATATAGTCTTGAAAACATAGAAAAAGAGTTGCATACAGGGAGCAACACATGCTTGAGACTTTATCAATAAGGAATTTATACAAGATGGGTTTTCCTGATGCATATCATTCATGAGTCACGACACCAAACCTCAGCCTCGTGATGATGCATCTACCAGACATGGTATGCTTTCTCCTTAGTTTCTTATTAAACAGTAAAGCATATCCTTTCAAGTATATAGACTTGATCAAAAGATCTCATGCATGCATTCTTAATATTGCCAAAATGACCAGCTATACACCTTTCATCTAATCAGCCCAAGGTAAAACTTGATATGCATGTCTATTTTTATAGAAAAACAACTAATCTATGGAAAACTACGAATTGTTTAAAAAAAATGATTCTAGAGACTATTTCAGGACAGATACCACTTCCATTAACACCAATGATGCACTTCCATTAACACCAATGATGAAGGAATCAATTCAAAAAAAAAAAAGACTTCCATGGTTTAATAAGTATTTCCCCAAGCATTTTATAGGGTCCCAACATTAAACCGCAATCTCATCATGAGTCATCTACCCTGCATGGTATGTTTTTCTCCTCAGATCTTGATAGAATAATACTAACCCATAGAACGGTCCTGTTCAAGAAGATCACAGACTTGATGGAAATATCTCACTCATGCAATCATTTACATAAAATCTCATTCTGACTATGAGTCATCTACTGGACATGGTACGCATTTCTCCTTAAAGCTTGACAGAATAATATTAACCCATAAAAAGACTCCTACTCAAGAAAGGTAGAAGACTTGGTCAGAATATCTCATGCACGCAAATCATTTACATAATTTTTTTACTGATTCTCCGCTTAACATTGCCCAGAAGACCAGCTATAGACTCCACATCCGACCAAATAAGGTAAAACTCGATATGCCCGCCTACTTTTATAGACAAATACCACAAGTTGCTACTAATAAACAATACTAAGTCATCACCAATAAACAATGCTAGAGACTATGTCATGGACAAAAGTCCTTAAGATGAAGGCCAGCGATGAAGGATCCAGTTCAAAGAAGCTCATGGTTTAATAAGCATTTCATCGAACAGCTTATGGGGACGCCACACATTGATGCAAGCAATCCATCAGCAAAGGATTTTGTTAGGAACCATTTATCCTTCCCTCAAAACCTAGGTATTGAGGTAGGGGTTCCTTTTCTTATAAGCCCGGTCCAACTCTTTGTGAAATCCAATGTGGGACTAAAGTCACTAGCAACTCTAGTAGGTTGAGAGAACTCCCTCTAGGTGCTCACACCACCCACCCGTAACAATACCTCCCCCTTTACAAGGCCGACGCCCTCGTCGGCTAGGTGCCGATCGAGGTTACGCCCGTTCATGCGCAGCAGATAAAGGGTGTATTGATACGCCACATTAGACCGACAAAGGTTGGGCTCAAACACCATTTGTTAGGAACCATTTATCCTTCTCTCAAAACCTAGGTATTGAGGTAGGGGTTCCTTTTCTTATAAGCCCGGTCCAACTCTTTGTGGAATCCAATGTGGGACTAAAGTCACTAGCAACTCTAGTAGGTTGAGAGAACTCCCTCTAGGTGCTCACACCACCCACCCGTAACAGATTTCGCCCATCAACCAATTATTAGTGACAGGAGGGACCACCATAGATGTCAACTATTTTACATCAAATGACAAAGCGAGGAAAAGCATGGGTAGACTTCATTTGCATCCAGCATCACAGCAATCGAATGATAAAATGCAAGACAGAGCTGGCTTGGCTCAGCCTGATTAAGCATCTTGAAGAAACGGATAGGCATTCTTTTCAAAGAAACACGCAAAAAAAAGGTAACACAGAACACAAATAAAGCATCCACGAAGAAGGGACATCCACATGAACTCCACGTCTGACAAGTCTCTCACTGAGCATTCCACAGACAACAACCAGATAACTTCCGTAAACGCGCTACTATGCATGAACGAAGAAACATCACCTCCCACGTTCTGCCCTACTGTGCATCCACTAAGGAAATAAAACTAAAGAAATTGCCATCAGAAGTTGAGAAAATTGGAAAGGTATACAAAATGCGTCGATAACAGAAACCAAAGAGAAAAGACAGAGATAACATAAAAACAACATTTTCGAACACCTGCTGAGATCTAACAAGGCCGTGTCTCTGAGTAGGCTTCCCGGCGCCCCCCATTAGGAACGCCGGCACGAAATCCCCGGAGCGGAGGCCCGCCCCGCGGCACCGGAGACCAGAAACGAGCCCCGTGATCGGCGCCCGCGGCCTGGCCGCCGCGCTCGCAATGGCAGCTCCTTCCATCCCTCGCCGGCGCAGCGACTTGGCCCCTCTCGCCTCCTCACCTGCTCGGGCTATTGACTTCGAAACGAGACACACACAAGAACCAGACCGGAGAGTGTTTTGGGGACGCGTGAGGAAGAGATAGATGAGGAGGAGCGGGGGGGGGGGGGAGGAGACCGTTAAAACCACGCCCGTGGTCGCCTGCTCGTGACCGTAACGCCTTCCGGGGAGGCGTGACACGTGCTAGCTCTCCCTCCGGTGCGTCGCGTGACTCGCATGGACCGGGGCGTACTTTCTTATGTTGTTCGCCCTTTGTAGTGTTCCCGTCTCCCGTGCCGGTTGAGGTGCGGGCGGGGTTTGGGGGTGGCGTGTTGGGGCCGTTCTTTTCCCAGTCTGCCGTTGCGGTTCGGAGCCGTGCAAGAAAGGGTAGGCGCGTTTACGGGAATAAAAGTTGGAGGCCGTCCCGTCCGTATAGACACTGACCGCAACTTTTTTTTCTCGAGTAGATGGCTCGTTGGGATCATTGGATTGGGAGTGGTCGTTGTTTATGTGATGGATTCATGACCTTACTGTTAAAAGATTGTGATCTTTAAGCAGGAAGAAGATAAGATATGTGATATATCTTTAATGATTTTTTTATAAATACTAATTGTGTTAAATATATCTTTTATTCTAGTATATTATTAAAAATATTATCTAAATATCTTCTAAGTATTCGTGCTTGAGGAGGGAGGCAAAGAGGGAAAAAAATAAGTAGGCGGGGTGTACGGTGGAGAAGAAGCAGCATGGCCAAGAGGGGAAAAAATCAGTGGAGAAGAATAAGAGCATTTAAAATTTTAAAGTGTCTTCTAGAATAACCTTGCACCCTTTGAAGAGACTTGCTCTCATCGGCTTTAAAATAAGAGGAGTTGGTGTGTGCTATTATAGCTTATTTCTCTTATTTTTATAATCAGTTATAAGTGCACGCGGGGTGTTAGCATTTGTTTACGGTCTTTAAATGGGTTTGGGTGATCTGTGGAAGTGATCCATGCGGACATATTTGCACCGAGGTTGACGGTTCCACGGTACCAACCCTTTGAATTGAGATCTCATTGGTTTTATGTGAAGTGTGAAGTGGGATTCTCATCGGGTTACGATCGTATCGATTCGGTACTTGATGTATTGCACGTATAAAATCGTACCAATGGTTCGATTGACATGTCATATGTAATCGGTATGTTAATTATTTTTTAAAATATTATATATATTATTTTATATCGGATATATATTCATAAGTAATTTGATTCGGGACCTGAGTTCAAAACGTATGCGTTGTAATATTTTTTTTTAATTTTTTAATAATTTTTTATCAAAAATAAGTTTACACGTATAAAAATATATCAATCTAAGATCAGTACGATCGATCTGTGATACGCAATCAATACGTTAATTATTATTTTTAAATATTATAGATATTATTTTATATCAGATATATATTCATAAATAATTTAGTTAGTGACTCGAGTTCGAAATGCATGAGCCACATCATTTTTCTTGACTTTTTTATTATTCTTTAAAAAAAATAAGTTAAGCAAATCATGACAATTATGAGATTCAAAATCTTTATCTCACGTGTAATTAACACACTTATTAATCACTAAGTTACACATTTATTCATATTTTATTATAATATAAAATTATTAAATAATTCTTTATTCCTGATGCATGGTGATATAATGTAATCTTATATCGATAAAAAATCGATATAATTAATATGACCGAGACGACCAATCTTGATTCTCGTGACCATCTAAATGACCATATTGGCTTTGGAGGTAAGGAAAACATACTATTATATCATTTTGTAATTTTGTGACTTATTAGGGCCAAAGAGAGAAATGACCTAGTCAACTGGTGTATAGGTACATGGAAAAGCCACTCATATGCTTTGACGTGTCTAATTATATTTGTTTGTTTTGTTCGCATATTTATTTTCCTTCATCTCCTACCCAAAATTTCTTGAGAATCTGGTTCTTGAAATAACTGACGGTATTAACAAACTAATATTACCTAAGTGAGAATACATATATGCATAAGTGATAGGATTTTAAACAAGATTATAAATTTAAACAACTTAATATATATATATATATATGAATGTATTAATATATTCAATGAAAGAAAATACAATATTTGTCAATTTAGGAGACCTATGTTAGTGTGAAAAAAAGAATAAACATCTTTAATTCTTCATTCGCGAGAATAATTTCTTTTCCTGTCTTTTTAATGATGAAACAAAAAGGTAAATGGTCAAAAATTTGAAAATATGTAATTAAAATTAGGATAATTAATTCAGTCTCCCTTATAGTGTCTGAACTTTATTTTCTTCCCCTTTCAAGATTCACGTTACTATAAGTCCCCTTCTTTTTGTTGTCCTTACGTAGGGCTTATTGTGGGAGTTTGTGTGGTACAATATATTTCATGTCATGTCTCCTCTGTCTTAATTTTCTATTTTGTTTTGATGATTGGTAACTATTCATTTTATTTGTCATACCTTGTGTAACGACCCGAGAATCCGATTACCGGGAAGGTCCGATAACCCGAGACTCGCACTGCCACCCACGAGTCCGAAGACTCGGAAGGGTTAAAGGAAGATGTGGAGACTACACAAGTATCACAAATAATTACAGAAATTAAACAGTTATCACATTAAGCAGGAAATAAATTTAACATTTTACATGATACATGGTCCACAAGATAAAATAAAATAACAACAGCAGTAGTCCACAACTAGTACAGAGACAAAAGAGAAAAGTACAGCTACACGTGGCATACCCCGGCTCTGACCTCTGGCACTAACGCTGGGCACCTGAACCACGGTGAGCTTCAGATGCGCTCCCCTGAGGCCGCGACTCACCTGAAACACGGTGAAAACACGCAGGGAATGAGTCTCGGAACAAGACTCAGTATGGATCACTCGAACCCTACCTCGCAAATGGAGAAACCGCTACGCTAGCAGTAAGCGAGTACCTCAAAAAAAAGGGAAGCCCTACAATCTACGAAACATCGTTCTCACGGCACGAAAGACGACACACGTGCCACGGTGAAACGATCGGAACACCACGGTCAACGCGACAAAACCCAAAGGTCGAAGTCGCAAAGACTGACAGTCAGACACTCCCGACTCGACAGGAGTACCACCCACTAGAAGCACAGCCGGTAGCGTCCCCTGACGTCTTACACCGCACCGCAGGTGAACTACCTGACATGGTAGCTCCTACCAAAGGCACGAACACCACACAAGTAACTACAAACGAGTGACTAGCTGGGGTCACGCTCGTCAGCGTGGGTCCAACCGTCCCCAACCACGTGTGCACACACAGACCGCGCGTCCCTGGTCTGGCCCTCTGACCGGTTTTCCCCTAAGTCGGACTCTAGCTGCAAGACGTGGGGTCCGACGGAAATCGGTCCACAAACCGTCTCTAAGGGTAGCCTCTCCACCACTCCCTGGTGGGACCACACGCGTGTAAGCAGGCTACGACTAGTGGAGGGTCACTACGGAGTAGACTCTCAAGTCAACAGAAAATCACGCCACAACCGGACGGTACAAGGAACGCCCCTCGTACCAATACCGTCGCATGGTGACAGAAGCCGACAATGACATCTCCCGGTACCACTCGGTATGAGGGGAGACCCGCCGACACGATCTGTCCCCCTTGAACGGTCCACACTGGGCCGCTCAGGGATGTGCGGTCGCATAAGGACCGCACCTAGGGTTAAACGGCCATCACAGGACCGTTCTACCCATGTGACGGCCCGAGAATCCGATTACCGGGAAGGCCCGATAACCCGAGACTCGCACCGCCGCCCACGAGCCGGGAGGGCTCAGAAGGGCTAAAAGGAGTGTGGAGGCACAAAGAAATAGGAAATAAAGCAGGACAATTCAACAATTAACAGAAATAAATAAACAACTACGACAGAGTCCAGTCCAACAGAAAGTACAGTCTAAAGCAGTAAAACGTACCACATGCCAAGTGAACACTCGGCCCGGCAAGCTGGCAACTGAGAACCTCCGCTCCGCACCCTCGAACCTCGAGTAAGAACCGCCACACCTGAAACGCAGGGAATGAGTCTCCAAAACAGAGACTCGGCAGGGATCCCGCGGAACCCCAACCGGAAACGACGGCGGTAGCGGAAAGGAATGCTACAATTACAGTAGGAACAACAAACCGGTGGCCGGTCAAAACTCGGCACTACAGCTACTCCTACTGTACCAGAAAATACGACCCAGTCTCCCGTCGGGGGACAACCAAGCCACGCACCCGACCACCCGATTCCATGATCGGGGACCACCAGACACGAATCGCCCTAGCCACGCTACTAGGAAAACGCCACGATACCTCCGTAGCGGAGGCCTGCCCTCACCAAAAGGGCCCAAGCCAAAACCACACGGTCAGGGAACACGGTCACGACCTCACCGTCGTGAACACAACAGTGTCTGGGGAAAGGCCCTCGGTGAAGCTCACCGGAAACCCGAGACCTCGAATCCGGGAACACTCCCGAAACCACTCACGAAGTCCCGTCTCGCGGACGGAAACAGAACCAGGTGTACGACAACCCACGTCACGTGACAGAAGCACCACCCACTAGAAGAACGACCGGATGCGTCCCCTGACATCTTACACCGCGTCACAAGTGTCTAGCTACGACGCCCCGGGCGTGAGACTCAGACACACACAGTAACCAGTACCACAGAACAAGGACTAGTTGGGGTCGCGCCTGCCGGCGCCGTCCGACGCCCCCAACCTCGTGTGCACACTCAGACCGTACGCCCTAGGCCTGTCCTCTAGCTGGTACTTCCCCCTAAACTCGGACTCGAAAGTACGCGGGGGCCCTGCGGTAACCAGCCTACTCACCGCCTCTCTCGGGTACGCCGCTCAGCCACTCCCAGGCGAGCCAGCAAACGCGTGGCGTGGGAAAGCTACGACTAGTGGACGTGTCACAGAACGTGGACACAGAAAACCACGCACGCACCCATTGCGAGTAACACGGAGTAACAGGTGGCACGACGCCACCAGACTCTGGACATCCCACTAAACCTACAAACCCAACGGCCTTTGAGTCACAAGACTCGGGGTCAAGACCGTTGCACACGACAGCACTGAGCTATCAATCTCGCCTAATCCCTAGGTCCAAAACCACAATGCGATGACTCACGAGGCGAATCACAATCGCCGAGACCATTCCCCCACCTGGGAACTCAGGAGACCTCCAGTCCCAAGTTAGGACATGGACTCGCGGTTCATAGGCCATAGGCACGGCCTACGCGGAAACCACAGAAGCACGATTCCCAAGGTAACACACAAGCAACCACGACGATTTCCCATCTTGTAGCAAGCGGGAAACCTCCAGCCCCATGCCGGATAACTAGACTCGCAGTCCAAGGCCAAACACGTGGCCCACATGGGAATCGCCGACCAAAGAAACCCACGATATGCGGGGGAGGCCCCACCGCACACACACCAATACACGGTGACTCGATCGAGCGTAACACGAAAGCCCGGAACACGTGAGGTCACCCGAACCCACCACACCTACGGGCACGCTAATCGAGGTAACACGGTCCCTCCCGACACCCCAGAAACACGGACACAGAACCCATGGGGTGTCCGGGATACTCACAAGGCCGGAGGTCGACCATTGGGTCACAACCGAGTCGACCGGAGACCAACACAACACAATCGGGACGCTAAAAGGTCACCCGGACCCTTAAGCTCACGACACGCAAAACGAGGTAAGTGGGTGCTCTGGACATCCAAAGACACGGTCACGAAACTCCACGGGGTGTCCGAGACACTCACGAGACCTAAAGTCAACCACTGGTTCACAACCGGGTTGACCAGAGGTCAAAACAGCGCAAACAGGAACCAGAACGTGGTAGTGGTCACCTGGTGACCGCGACCAGATAGTGGTCGACCGGGGACCGCGACCAGATGGTAGCGGTCGACCGGAGACCGCGACCAGATGGTAGCGGTCGACCGGAGACCGCGACCATGCTGTCACGGTCACCTCACGACCGCGACAAGCCACGCGCAACCCCGCTGGTAGCGGTCGCCCGAGGACCGCGACCAGATAGTAGCGGTCATCCCATGACCGCGACTAGACCAAAGCGGTCTATCGCACGACCGCGACGCTGCCAACACTCTCGACCAAAACACAAGGATGAACGCGGTTCTCCCAAGATCGCGACCAATGAACGCGGTTTCTGGTGGACCGCGACCATTTCGGAAAACCGAGAACGGCGGGAAAAACCCCAAAAATCCACGCCACGCCCCCAAACATCCACGGATGAGGGGGAAAACATAGGGGAAGCCCCCAAATAACCCCTAGCATGCATCTACGGCCTCGGATCGGCCAGAAACGCAATGAATCGCTAGATCGGGCGATCACTCCCCGAAACATGATTTTTCCCCAAAACGCCCCAAACGACCCGCTCGGCTCACCACGGCCTACGAAACTTGCGGGAAAGGAAGTGCACGAGCTGGGGGTCCATCACCCTACCTCCACCGAAGATTTCGCGCACCGTGGACGCCGATCCACGAAGAAAATGCCGTTGAAGCCTCACCGCTCCACGAACTCACGGCCAAGCTCCACCACGCCCTCGAGCCTCGATCCTCGACCCATCCTCGCCGTCCTCCTCGCCCGCATCTCCCCTCCTCGCCCCCGCCTCGGTCCGTCGGCCGCCGGAGAGGAGAGAGTGAGAGGAGAGAGTGGGAGAAGAGAGAGAGGGTGAGAGTGAGAAATGAGAGGGGAGAGAGAGGGTGGGTTAATATATAGGAAAATCCGGAAAATCGAAAAAATCCTGAAAAATAGAAAATCACACCCTCGCGGTCCTCGGAACGCACCGATCGCAACGGTACCACACTCGCCTAGGTGAACGGCCCGGTTCACCCGCAACGAGGTTCTGAAGAAAAAGCCGAAACCCACGCCGGGAATCAGAAAACACACGAGGAAAAAGCCGCGGAATGCCTCCGGGCCTCCGAAACGACTCCGGATCGCGCCGATCCGAACACGAAAGATTTCCGAAACGAAATTTCGGACACAACGGAGTCGGACGCTTCGAGAAACCAGATCCGAGACCCGAGAAGAAGGATCCGAAAAATCCGGGGCATTACAGCCCTCCCCCCTTAAAGAAATTTCGTCCTCGAAATTCAGGACAAGCACAGGAACAGGGGAAGAACGCCGTAACCCACTGACAACGCCGTCAGAACCCCAGCATAGAAAATCTCGGTTCTCATGAAAACACCAGTCCTGAGGGACACAGCCAGACTTACAATCACAACAACACCTCGCTCCTCGCGCCGAGCACACTGGCCAACAGAGCAGGCATATACCAAAGGGCACAGTCCGGCATCACCTCAGACAACGCTAGAACCAACATGGCACCGCAGCCACAATCTCGCTCACCGCGGAAAACACAACCCTCGACACGAGCAACAGCTACCGATCCATCCTATGGTCAGCAGTCAAATCGCACATCAGCTTCGCAGCCAGTTGACAGGTCGCACGCCCTCTCAAGAGAACAACCAACATAGAGCCTCCATCGGCTCACGCAGCCATCTCAACAGACCGCAACTAGAACATCGGCTCAGCACCAAGAAACACCTCACACATGGCAAGCCGAAAGCCGGACATAACACTGTGCCAACTCTTGTCAGAAGACAAACTTCGACAAAGTCCAGATCCCATCCGGAAAGGCACATCACAGAAACGACCACCAAAGGTCTCGCTGGCACACAGCTCTCGCCACGCTCGAGCCCCAACAACCAGCATCTTCTGTCTCTGAAAGGCCATCCACTGGTCACCGACTGCTCGCTCAGCTTCTTCCTTCTTTCCTGGTCCTCGACCGGGTCCAAAGGAATCATTCCAAACCTCAGCAAGCCATCTGTCGACTCCCACACAGACTGATGCCACATCTCGGGCAGCACTCCTCTCGGACACCGCATCCGAGCTCGAACATTGCTCCAACTCGACCCTCTCGGGGAGCACGATGAAACTAAATGACGGATCCTGGTGTCTTCAATCATCACCTCACTAGACTCAGACTCACAGGGGAACCATCCCATGCTGGTCACCAAACCAAGGATAACCATTGTGACACCAACGTCCTATCAAGGACCATCCTCCGACGCCCATCTCACAAAAGGCCTCCGCCCACAGGCGTCACTCATCCATCTGGTCTCATCAAATCCTTCGATCAATCCAAGTGGACACCTGCCAATCCCGATTCCGCCCTTACCACAGAGCCACGGGACACCACCTGAACAGTGCTCACGGGTCCCTAAGCAATAAACATCTCACCGTCACAATCCGACAAGACCGTAGAACCAACAGACACTGCTGTGGTCGGTCACACAGTTAGGCTCACCAGCCACTCATAGCCGTCAACCGGGACCCATAGTCTGCCAGAGACCACTTCCCCAAAAATGATCTCATCCGAGGACACGACTGGGAACACAAGTCGGCACCAAGCCACCGACTCTGACCAACACGTCCTCAACCATCGTCAGGCGACATCCTCAACAACCTCATCCAGGTCCAACACCGACGCCTGACACGGCTTCCATCGCAGGAACATGGTACTCATGCGACGCACTAGCCAGCACTTTTCCCAACACTCCACCTGCCAGTGCCATGAACGACAAGATCTCATGCAACGGCACGGCAACAACACATCTCAAACAACTGGAGACAGAGCACATCGATGAACCAATCCTCCACTGCTCTGCACTTCCTCAGAAATCCACCCGCAACAACCAACGCTACGACCCGCGCACTCTGATCCACACGCACAGCCACCACATCGACAACTCGAGATCCACCAACTCGACAGCCATCTACAACCCCGCATACTCCGATCCTCCTCACCTCGGGAACCACAACACCAACCGCAATTCTCGCGAACACCGCCCAGCCGACACCCGTCCTTCCGGAACAGTGCCAGCACCCTCACACGACAAGGGAATGGGCACGACTTCTCACAGGCAACCGCCTCGCCAAAACACGGATCACGTCTCACACGGACTTCATGGCACACGAAGGCCAACTAATCCGAACACACAATGCAAGACGACGATCCTCAGCCGAACGCAATCTCTCCAACCAAAGGAGAAACCAGCGCACTTTCGACCAACGGAAGAACTCCACGCTCATCCTGACCTCGAACCTCGCGCACGCTGGAACAGCACCAAGGAAAACCATCACTTCCATCAGGTCAGCGCCTCCGACACACTCGGCGAGGGTCACATCGGACCACAATCACAGCATCTCTCGATGCACCACCGCTGCAATTCCTCGAACTGCAACACACCACACCAAGAGCTGCAACACGAGCCCTAACAACAACCGCCGACGCTCATCCTCGAGTCCCGAACTCGCCGTGGAGCCTTAACATCTCAAACCAACTCCAGGGCGAACACACCCCATTCGCACACAAGAGCGTAGGAGCAAGACTTACTGGCACACCACAGCCCAATCCTGCCTCGAAATCCGCAAAACAACCAGGACCGACACGTCATTTCTGACGCCACAGAGCACGACAAGGACATCAAGCTCGACAAATCAGCAGCTCACCGAGAAGACATTCCGCTCACCGGAGCACACTTCTCGATCAGAACACCCGCTCTGCCACCTTAAACCACGACCTGAACACCTCAGGGGCTGGATAAATCTCAAGCTGGAGTGGCAAAAACCGACAACAGCTCCCTCAGAGCGCGCTCACGGCCACTTAACCACGAACATTCCTCTCCAGCCACCTGACCACGCCGCAGATTCCTCGAACGCAGCACCGTGAACTCACGCCTACCAGCAACCTCTGCCCAACACAGCACAACCAGGGCCACCACCGATGAGGGAGAAGGCTCTCAACCTCGATCCTTAGACCTCATGCTGGCACGAAAGCCGCGGACAGCAACCACCTTCACAGCGCCGCACAGCGCACTCAAGCTCTCAAGCGAGAAACTAGGCGGAAAATAAGCACGAAACCCTAAGCCAGCTGCCGACTGTACTGGACCTTACGGACTCTGATCACTGCAACATTTCGACTTCTCATGTACGTCCACAACCACCGCTATGATACCAGCTGTGACGGCCCGAGAATCCGATTACCGGGAAGGCCCGATAACCCGAGACTCGCACCGCCGCCCACGAGCCGGGAGGGCTCGGAAGGGCTAAAAGGAGTGTAGAGGCACAAAGAAATAGGAAATAAAGTAGGACAATTCAACAATTAACAGAAATAAATAAACAACTACGACAGAGTCCAGTCCAACAGAAAGTATAGTCTAAAGCAGTAAAACGTACCACATGCCAAGTGAACACTCGGCCCGGCAAGCTGGCAACTGAGAACCTCCGCTCCGCACCCTCGAACCTCGAGTAAGAACCGCCACACCTGAAACGCAGGGAATGAGTCTCCAAAACAGAGACTCAGCAGGGATCCCGCGGAACCCCAACCGGAAACGACGGCGGTAGCGGAAAGGAACGCTACAACTACGGCAGGAACAACAAACCGGTGGCCGGTCAAAACTCGGCACTACAGCTACTCCTACTGTACCAGAAAACACGACCCAGTCTCCCGTCGGGGGACAACCAAGCCACGCACCAGACCACCCGATTCCACGATCGGGGACCACCAGACACGAATCGCCCTAGCCACGCTACTAGGAAAACGCCACGATACCTCCGTAGCGGAGGCCTGCCCTCACCAAAAGGGCCCAAGCCAAAACCACACGGTCAGGGAACACGGTCACGACCTCACCGTCATGAACACAACACTGTCTGGGGAAAGGCCCTCGGTGAAGCTCACCGGAAACCCGAGACCTCGAATCCGGGAACACTCCCGAAACCACTCACGAAGTCCCGTCTCGCGGACGGAAACAGAACCCGGTGTACGACAACCCACGTCACGTGACAGAAGCACCACCCACTAGAAGAACGACCGGATGCGTCCCCTGACGTCTTACACCGCGTCACAAGTGTCTAGCTACGACGCCCCGGGCGTGAGACTCAGACACACACAGTAACCAGTACCACAGAACAAGGACTAGTTGGGGTCGCGCCTGCCGACGCCGTCCGACGCCCCCAACCTCGTGTGTACACTCAGACCGTACGCTCTAGGCCTGTCCTCTAGCTGGTATTTCCCCCTAAACCCGGACTCGGAAGTACGCGGGGGCCCTGCGGTAACCAGCCTACTCACCGCCTCTCTCGGGTACGCCGCTCAGCCACTCCCAGGCGAGCCAGCACACGCGTGCCGTGGGAAAGCTACGACTAGTGGACGTGTCACAGAACGTGGACACAGAAAACCACGCACGCACCCATTGCGAGTAACACGGAGTAACAGGTGGCACGACGCCACCAGACTCTGGACAGCCCACTAAACCTGCAAACCCAACGGCCTTTGAGTCACAAGACTCGGAGTCAAGACCGTTGCACACGACAGCACTGAGCTATCAATCTCGCCTAATCCCTAGGTCCAAAACCACAATGCGATGACTCACGAGGCGAATCACAATCGCCGAGACCATTCCCCCACCTGGGAACTCAGGAGACCTCCAGTCCCAAGTTAGGACATGGACTCGCGGTTCACAGACCATGGGCACGGCCTACGCGGAAACCACAGAAGCACGATTCCCAAGGCAGCACACAAGCCACCACGACGATTTCCCATCTTGTAGCAAGCGGGAAACCTCCAGCCCCAGGCCGGATAATTGGACTCGCAGTCCAAGGCCAAACACGTGGCCCACATGGGAATTGCCGACCAAAGAAACCCACGATATGCGGGGGAGGCCCCATCGCACACACACCAATACACGGTGACTCGATCGAGCGTAACACGAAAGCCCGAAACACGTGAGGTCACCCGAACCCACCACACCTACGGGCACGCTAATCGAGGTAACACGGTCTCTCCCGACACCCCAGAAACACGGACATAGAACCCATGGGGTGTCCGAGATACTCACATGGCCGGAGGTCGACCACTGGGTCACAACCGAGTCGACCGGAGACCAACACAACACAATCGGGACGCTAAAAGGTCACCCGGACCCTTAAGCTCACGACACGCAAAACGAGGTAAGTGGGAGCTCTGGACACCCAAAGACACGGTCACGAAACTCCACGGGGTGTCCGAGACACTCACGAGACCTAAAGTGAACCACTGGGTCACAACCGGGTTGACCGGAGGTCAAAACAGCGCAAACAGGAACCAGAACGTGGTAGTGGTCACCTGGTGACCGCGACCAGATAATGGTCGACCGGGGACCGCGACCAGATGATAGCGGTCGACCGGAGACCGCGACCATGCTGTCACGGTCACCTCATGACCGCGACAAGCCACGCGCAACCCCGCTGGTAGCGGTCGCCCGAGGACCGCGACCAGATAGTAGCGGTCATCCCATGACCGCGACTAGACCAAAGCGGTCTATCGCACGACCGCGACGCTGCCAACACTCTCGACCAAAACACAAGGATGAACGCGGTTCTCCCAAGACCGTGACCAATGAACGCGGTTTCTGGTGGACCGCGACCATTTCGGAAAATCGAGAACGGCGGGAAAAACCCCAAAAATCCACGCCACGCCCCCAAACATCCACGGATGAGGGGGAAAACATAGGGGAAGCCCCCAAATAACCCCTAGCATGCATCTACGGCCTCGGATCGGCCAGAAATGCAATGAATCGCTAGATCGGGCGATCACTCCCCGAAACATGATTTTTCCCCAAAATACCCCAAACGACCCGCTCGGCTCACCACGGCCTACGAAACTTGCGGAAAAGGAAGTGCACGAGCTGGGGGTCCATCACCCTACCTCCACCGAAGATTTCGCGCACCGTGGACGCCGATCCACGAAGAAAATGCCGTTGAAGCCTCGCCGCTCCATGAACTCACGGCCGAGCTCCACCACGCCCTCGAGCCTCGATCCTCGACCCATCCTCGCCATCCTCCTCGCCCGCATCGCCCCGCCTCGGTCCGTCGGCCGCCGGAGAGGAGAGAGTGAGAGGAGAGAGTGGGAGAAGAGAGAGAGGGTGAGAGTGAGAAATGAGAGGGGAGAGAGAGGGTGGGTTAATATATAGGAAAATCCGGAAAATCGAAAAAATCCTGAAAAATAGAAAATCACACCCTCGCGATCCTCGGAACGCACCGATCGCAACGGTACCACACTCGCCTAGGTGAATGGCCCGGTTCACCCGCAACGAGGTTCCGAAGAAAAAGCCGAAACCCACGCCGGGAATCGAAAAACACACGCGGAAAAAGCCGCGGAACGCCTCCGGGCCTCCGAAACGACTCCGGATCGCGCCGATCCGAACACGAAAGATGTCCGAAACGAAATTTCGGACACAACGAAGTCGGACGCTTCGAGAAACCAGATCCGAGACCCGAGAAGAAGGATCCGAAAAATCCGGGGCATTACAACCCAGGTCCAAACTGACTGAAGAACGGCTAACATGTGCCCGTTCAATAGATGTGCGGCCAGCTCCTGGCCGCACGTGGGTGAAGAACGGTCAGCTCATGGCCGCTCGTCTCCCAACGTTAATAAACCTGAACGGTTAGGCCTTAGCTGCACTAGGGAAGAGCGGCTATGGTTTCACCATTCAAGGGTTGTGCGGTCCAGATCTTGCCGCACACCCAGGCAACGGCACCAGACGACGTACGGCCAGCACCTGGCCGCACGAAGGGTTATGCTGCTAGCTCCTGGCCGCACACCCCGGTGCACTGTATAATGGTAAAATTCAACGGTCGAATACCCCGGGTTGTGCGGTTGTTGTGGGACCGCACCTTAGGATATGCGGTCCCACGACAGACCGCGCAAGTCTACTGCGCGCCGAGCCCAGCCACAGCGCGCCGAGCCGATGGACGGCCAGAACGGAGCCGCACAAGGGTTGTGCGGCCCCTGGTTCGACCGCACATCGCCCACCAGCGCGAAAATGGCGAACCTCACCGAAATCGCCCATTCCAACCCCAAACAAGCCCCACGAAGGGGGAAACGGTGAGAGAAGAACCTCCAAGCCCCCTAGCATGCTCCTACGCCTGTGAACCACAGAATCGGGGCTCAAAACGGCGGATCGGAGGGACTCTCCCCGCGGCATGAACGGCCCTTCTCGGCGCGAAATTGACCCCTCTCGACCTCGTCTCGAGCTAAAACTCGCGAGGAAGGAAGACAAGAGGCCAAGGAACGTCACCCTACCTCCGGTCCGTGACGAGACGCGCCGATCCTAGCCCAAATCCACGAAGAATGCCGTTAGAACCTCGCCTTCCCACGCTTGCCGCACGCCCGCACGATCGCCTCGTCGTCACCCACGTCCTCGCGCCGTCGTCTGCAGCCGGAACGGAGGTCACCGCGCTCGAACGGGAGAGAGAGAGAGAGAGAGAGAGAGAGAGAGAGAGAGAGAGAGAGAGAGAGAGAGGGCGGCCACGGTCGTGAGGGAGGAAGGAGAAGAAAGGAAGAAGAAGAAGAAGAAGAAAAGAAAATGGGGGTATTAATAGAAAATCTAGAATTTTCGAAAAATACCAAAAAATAGAAAATTACATTCCCGCGATCCTCGGAACGCACCGATCGCAACGGTACCACTCTCGCCTAGGTGAACGACCCGGTTCACCCGCAACGAGATTCCGAAGGAATTACCGAAACACACACCGGGAATCAAAAAACACACGCAGAAAAGTCGCGGAACGCTCCCGGGCCTCTGAAACAACTCCGGATCGCGCCAATCCGAACACGGAAGATGTCCGAAACGAAATTTCGGACACAACGGAGTCAGACACTCCGAGAAACCAGATCTGGGACTCACGAAGAAGGATCTGAAAGGTCCCGGATATTACAGCCCTCCCCCCTTAAGGAATTTTATCCTCGAAATTTAGAACAACCCAAGGAAAAGAAGAGGAAGACTCACTCAAACATGTAAGGGAACTGCTGACGCATCTCATCCTCACGCTCCCAAGAAGCCTCACCACCCGAGTGCCGCTGCCACACCACCTTAACCAAGGGGATGACCTTGTTCCGCAGGCGCTGCTCTCGCCTATCCTCTACGCGGATCGGAAACTCTGGAAGAGAGAGGTCTGGAGTCACCTCGGGCCAAACGGAATCCTCGAGCACATGAGAGTCATCGGGCATATACTTTCGCAGCATCGAGACGTGGAACACGTCATGCACCGACGCCAACTCAGGGGGTAACTACAACCGATAAGCTACCTCACCGATGCGCTCCACGATGTGGAAAGGACCAATATAGCAGGGACTCAGCTTCCCACGCCGTCCAAAACGCATCACCCCCCTTCATCGGAGAAACTCTCAAGAACATGTGATCGCCCATGGCGAACGCGAGAGGCCGCCGTCTACGGTCAGCATAACTCTTCTGCCGACTCTGGGCCGCCAACATGTTCTGACGAACCAGGTGCACAACCTCCACACACTGCTGCACCAACTCCGATCCCGTCAAAACACGCTCACCAACCTCAAACCAATCCAGTGGAGTCCGACACGGACGCCCATACAACGCCTCATAAGGAGCCATGCCGATGCTCGAATGATAGTTGTTGTTGTAGGCAAACTCCACCATCGGTAGGTGGTGAACCCAACTCCCCTGCCACTCCAGGCAGCAGGACCTCAGCATATCCTCCAAAGTCTAAATGGTCCTCTCTGACTGACCATCTGACTGAGGATGATACGCCGAGCTAAAAGTCAAATCCGTGCCAAGAGCTCGCTGGAAACTCCCCTAGAATCCAGAAGTGAAACGCGGATCCCGATCCGACACGATGGAGATGAGAATCCCATGCAACGGAACGATCTGCTCCACATAAAGACGAGCCAACCTGGACACGCTCCAGCTGACTTTGACCGGCAACAACCGAGTCACCTTCGTCAGCCTATCCACCAGCAACCAAATACTGTCCTGACCGCATGGAGTCCTCGGCAATCCCACCATGAAATCCGTGGTCACGTGGTCACGTGGTCCCACTTCCACGCAGGAACATCCAAGGGCTGGAGAGTTGTCACGCCCCGAGCGCGGAAGTTACCCGGATGCGTGACGCGTCTATATCGATCGTGTCATTCGCGTAAGATCAGAGCGCGCATTTTACTCGATGATTCATTGCTAAATTTAACACATAAACCATAGTCTAAGTTGACAATATTCCAAACAAATTTTCCTTTTTCCTTTTTTTTTGCATAATTCAATCCAACTTAATCATAATTGACTGAAATGACTAACATTGTATCATAGATTACAAGCCTTAATTGTAATGGAAAATATACGACAAAGACCTAAAATCCAAAGGACTGAATCTAGCTGACGGTACATCCAAGTGTGACTCTAGCACTCATCACTCGATGTCAATCCCCTCCGGGTGGTGGTCGCTATCCAAGTTTCCTGAAATGTTAGAATTACAACTTTATGAGCGAATCGCTCAGTAGGAATTATATCTCAAGTTCTAACAATCTTTAAGTAAATTACAAATTTATGCAGTATAATGATGCATGTAGAATCAAGCAAGAATTTCAAGAAGTGTAAAGAGTATCGCATGAATTTTAAGGATATTAATAAGGAATCTGCACGTCATTTGCAAGTAATTTCATAAGTATTTTCAAGGATAACTTATTCAAGAATGTATTCAAGCAAGGAATTTCAAGAACTTATCATTCGAGCAATTTCAAGCAAATATTTCAAGCTCCTGTAACAGCAATGTAGTATAGTGGAATTGGCTATTTAATTCATTCAAGCAAGTAATTGCCCTTTTTCGGGCCAAACAATTCATGTCGAGCAAGTCAAGCATGTCACGAGAAAATGAGTGGGAACATCTCCAGTCAAGTCAAGCAAGCAAGTACTTCGATGCAATGCCAAACACCGTGGTCAATAAACTCCCATGGGCACAAGTACCTTCGGGTGCTCCTCCCAAGACCATACCGGGCCCTATATGCACAGCATTCATATAATACTTTTGACATCCACTCTCATTTATATAGCCAATATAGAATTTCAAGAAGTTTACCCTTGTAGGAACATAAGGTAGATTTTCGGGAATAGAGTTCAAGGACATCTCAAGTGTAAATGATGAATTATGACCATCTACTTAAAATGCATGACACAGGTAATTCGGGGTTAATGAGATGGCCAAAAAATCATGTAAAGAAGGTCAACACCATTAGTCAAAGTCAACAGTATTGGTCAAAGTCAACACTTTTAGTCAAAGCCAATGTTATTGGTCAAAGTCAACCCTATTGGTCAAAGTCAACACTACTGGTCAAAGGTGTCAATCGGTCAAGGTCAGGCAGTGTTTTGCTTTTCATGTAGAAATGCATAACTAAGGTCGATGCACATTACTATTTGTGTTGGTGCAATCACTACTTGATGGAAGGTTCAAGGTTGGTGCAGCTCTTGCTGCGTTGGTGCAAATCGTTGTTTGATGCAAGGTTCAAGGTTGGTGCAGCTCTTGCTGTATTGGTGCAAATCGTTGTTTGATGCAAGGTTCAAGGTTGGTGCAGCTCTTGCTGCGTTGGTGCAAGGTTGGTGCATCGGTGCAATTCACTGTTCAAGCGTAGATATAGGTCTATATAAGGTCAGTGTAAGTATCACTATTTGCATCGGTGCAATTCACTGCATCGGTGCAATTCACTGTTTGTATCAGTGGAATGCATCAGTGCGAATCACTGTCTGTATCGGTGCAATGCCTGCTGCATCAGTGCAAATCACCGTTTGTATCGGTGCAATGCCTGCTGCATCAGTGCAAAACACTGTTTGTATCGGTGCAATGCCTGTTGCATCAGTGCAAACCACCGTTTGTATCGGTGCAATGCTTGCTGCATCAGTGCAAAACACTATTTGTATCGGTGCAATGCCTGTTGCATCAGTGCAAACCACCGTTTTGTATCGGTGCAATGCTTGCTGCATCAGTGCAAGCCACCGTTTTGTATCGGTGCAATGCTTGCTGCATCAGTGCAAGCCACCGTTTTGTATCGGTGTAATGCTTGCTGCATCAGTGCAAATCACTGTTTTGTATCGGTGCAATGCTAGTTTGCACAGACACGAACTAAGGTCCATGCTAGTTTGCACAGACACGAACTAAGGCCCATGCTAGTTTGCACATTCACAGTGAATTATCACGTTTTGACCGTGTGAATAGTAACGGTCAACAGTTGACTTTTTACTATTCACCCAAATTCATTTTTAAGGCTAAAAATTTATTTGACAATTTTTCATGGTAGAGTAAATCAAGGTGATTAATGGGTAACAGTTAAATTTTTCTAATCATTTTTATCTCGTACAATATTAATTTTTAAAGTTGGCCGTGAATAGTATTTTTACTATTCACTCAATTTCATTTTTAAGGCCAAAAATTTATTTGATAATTTTTCATGGTAGAGTAAATCAAGGTGATTAATGGGTAACAGTTAAAATTTTCTAATCATTTTTATCTCGTAAAATAATAATTTTTAAAGTGTGGCGTGAATAGTATTTTTACTATTCACTCAATTTCGTTTTTAAGGCTAAAAATTTATTTGATAATTTTCCATGGTAGAGTAAAATATGAGGATTTTAAAATCATGATTTATGTTGTAATTTCATAGTTTGGTTAAATAAATATGAATTTCTAAGCATGGTGATGGCTAATTACATAGTTTACTGTTCCTAAAACAATGTTCACAGAATCAGGAACTAAAGATATGGCTAGACATGGATAATAGCAGGATTGTAAGATCATGCTCATACAATATTTTTAAGATTTAATTCCATATATATGAATTTTTAAAACATGAAGTAATTTACAGTAATTAAAATGCATAGATACCAGGTGACAACTACCCTATTCATGCATGACACCCTATTTAACTATTAATTAAGCCAGATCTTGAGAACACCTACCTCTTGGGTGCGGTTTCCTAGGTATGCCACGCCAAGTCTTTCACGCTCAGCAAGGCTTCTGCAGCAGGATACGTTTCTTGCACGTGAAGAGAAACATCAGATCTCTCTTCTGCAGGTGGGCAGGTGGACACAGAGAAGTAGTAGGAAAACCTTCTCTTCTGTGATCGAAAGATAGTAGGGGTCACCTACGGTTGATGGAGGGATGCATTTATAGGAGAAGGAATAAACATAAGGTCCATAAGGGTCACTGCCAGGGAAAAAGAAGCAATTAATGCTTCAATCCATTGAGTCCATTGTCGGGTGCCAGCAAACAATGGCTGGCTTGTCAGGTGTGGGGTCTAAGGGAGATATATATATTAGTATATCTATAGGTTTATAGTGGGGTGGTGGCCCTCCTGGAGATGAATGGCACCTTGGCCATCCCCCTTTGTTGCTTCTTCACGTGGTGGTGTCTAGGCATATGATAATGGTTGGTGGTATATACATATATATATATATATATATATATATATATATATATATATATATATATATATATATATATATATTTATATTTATTTATATTTATATATATATTTATATTTATATTTGGCTGGATATAGGTTTCTGCCTCGGTGCAAGTCTTGCTCACACACACACACACACACACACACACACACACACACACACACACACACACACACACATATATATATATATATATATATATATATTTGGCTGGATATAGGTTTCTACCCCGGTGCAAGTCTTGCTCAAAGCACTTTGCCTTGGTGCAAGTTTCTTAACTTGGTGCAATTACCTTGGTGCAGGTTTTCTGCTTTGGTGCAAGGTTTGCCTTGGTGCAAGGTTTGCTCAAAGCCCTTGGTGCAGTTTTCTGCCTTGGTGCAAGTCTTGCTCAAAGCACTTTACCTTGGTGCAAGTTTCTTACCCAAAGCACTTTGCCTTGGTGCAAGTTTCTTACCTTGGTGCAATTGCCTTGGTGCAAGGTTTGCTCAAAGCTATTTCTGCCTGGTCACTAGGTTAAATGGCACATCACTTAACCAACTACACTAGGAAGTCACTTGTTAAGTGAATAATCTTTACATATGATGACTCCGTATTCCAACTTATTACTTAACCTTCCTTTAGAGTTATCTAATTTTTTTTGAAGAATATTATAATTTTTAATTTTTTTTCTATCATTTTTTTTATACGGGGTGCTACAAGAGTACCTCCCGGTCGCTGATGCTCTGCCTTCACCTGCTGACAGGTCAGGCACCTGGCCACAAATTCGGCGACATCTCTCTTCATACCAGGCCACCAGAACTGCCTCTGCAAGTTCCGATACATCTTCGTCGCACCCGGATATACGGTGTACCTGCTCCCATGAGCCTCGCGCAATACCGCACGACGAACCCGCTCCTCGGCTGGGACGTATAGCCTGCCACGGAACCTCACGGCACCGTCCTCGCCGAGCTCCACATCAGCCAAAGTCAAAATCTGAGGCAACTCGGGGTCCGCATGCTGAGCCTCTTTCACCTGACGGTGGATAGCATGCGTGACAGTCAGACTAGCAAGCACTGCCAACCCTGGCTCCTGGGGAATCTTGAGCCTGAATGAGACTTCGGGCACTTGTTCCCAGAGCCTCCACTTCCTCAACATCAAGGCACTGATCGTGACCTTCCGACTCAAGGCATCGGCGACGACATTCATCCTGCCCGGTTGATAAGACAGGGTGAAGTAATAATCCTTCATAAACTCCATCCAACGCCTCTGCCTGAGGTTAAGGTCCCTCTGCGTGAACACATATCGCAGACTCTGATGGTCAGTGAACACCTCGAACCTCTCGCCGTACAGATAATGCCTCCAGATCTTCAGCGCGAAGATCACAGCCGCCAACTCCAGGTCATGGGTGTAGATATATTTTTCTCCTCCTACTAAAGATCAATATGCGTCATGAATGGAACAATATGCGATGAGCAAATAACAACGTTCAGATGAGAATAGAAAACAAAAGACCGTGATCGCCACCAAGATGTCGTACGTGATGGACACACCGTACCTTGGAAAGAGGGGAGAGTACTCGCCTAAGTTGCAGCGCTGGGTATATGAACGGCCCCTGAAGAACCGCCTTACGTTGTACGGTCTTACGATAGACCACCTAAGTGCGCTGCAGAAGGTGCGGGAGGAACTACTGCTGGAGGAAGAACGACTTTATATTGACCGCACGAACAGGAAGAACGGCCCTCTATGAACCGCACGTACTGTTGAACGGCGATAACGAAACCGCACAAGTCTACCACGCAGTAAGTTGCAAAGGGTCCAACCTCCACCCTCTCCGGCCGGCCAGAGGGGATGGGCCTCGTGCTGATGATTGTTGACTTGCGAAACAACGTAAGAAACACACAGAAAAGACCTAGATTAGAAATGGACAGTGTAGTAAACGTCAAAATGGTAAGAGATGAACATTAACAAATGGAAAGGAGGATACCTGGGGGGTTTTAAACCCCTAGGGTGACAAAAACGTGGGTGGATGTGTGCATGGTAATGAGAAAGAAGGGGGACGTAGGGAGAAAACGATGCATGCAACGAAGAACGTAATGGAGACTATAAACCAAAAGGACTCAAAATCAAACTACTCCCTGAACCGGAGGCTTATGTGGACGTAGAAAGCCTCCCTCCTTGGTGCTAGGTCGCTCAAAAACTCGGCAGGGCTCCGCCGTCGACCAAGATCTCCCCCCTTTCAAGTCCGGCCATTAGGGTCTATTTATAGAGCCTAGAAAGCCAGCCCCGAAACTAGGGTTTTGAGCTATTTTTCGATCGAGATTATAAAAGATAAATCGTAGATATTATCATTATCTCTCATCCAGTCGAAACGGCATCAAAAATGGTTGATTATCAACGGAGATATCGATAAAAGAAGTTGGGGATAAAACCATGCATAAAAGGGATAAAAAACTGTTAAAAATCACCAACCGACAGGATGAACGGTCTTACGATAGACCGCTCAAAAATATGGGCAGTTAAATTTGGACTGTCCAAACCCGTCGGTGGAAATTCAAATAATCAGAAAATTAGCCCAATTATCGCTCGAACTGACCGAAACGTCCGCCGTTGGACACTCAAAGATGAACGGTTCTAATAAGACCGTTCAAATATAGAGCGGTCAACCAGAGACCGTTCTAACCCTGTCGGTGATAATTCAAATAATTGGATAATTATCTGAGAAAATTGGCACGCGTAGGACTCTGAGATATAGGCGGTTGGAATTCACCCGTCCATTGATTTGAACGGGCCTGATAGGGCCACACAAAAGCCTGTCGGTGAATATTCAGAAAATCCTCAGAAATTAGCCAAAATGTATGAACGGTCTGGGTTCAACCGCCCCAGTCCTGAACGGCTGATGTTGGACCGTTCATACTTGACTTTCATAAAACACGTTCAATTAATCAAACCCAAGGTCCAATAAGCCCTGAATTGATACAGACTTTACCAAGGAGGGAGGTTACCCATAAAACGGGCCCAGGACGTGCCACAAAAAATGGCCCAATGAATGATGGACAACTTAGGGCATCAACAAATGGGAATAAGAGAAACGACTCAGCTTATCGGTGAAAAAATGGGTGTCAACAGATGCCCCTCCTTAACGTCCTCTTTGCAGGGGAGTGAGCGGAGGTGAAGCGGAGGTGACATGGAACATGAAGCTGGAGTGGAAATGCAGCGGAGTGGACCAGAAAAGCGGGCGTTAAGGTAAAACGACACCCATTTCTACCAACAAGTGTTGAGAATCTTTTGGAAAACTCTGAACCGAATGTAAGGAACGATTAGACCAAAAGTGACGCCAATCTGGAGGAACTAAACTAAAAAAATGAAACAAATCGACAAGGCCAACCTCATGGGGGACACAATCCCGCGGTCCAATGAGGGGGCCACAAAAGAAAATAGGCTAAAGCTCCAGACGGGGACCCTTCAATCAACCAAACCAAACGAATCGACCAAAGAAAACCTTCCAATTCAGAGTGGAATTAGTCCTTCTTACTCAAGCATTTGAACATACAGCTGACCATCACTGATGGGACATTCTTTAAGCAAACCATGGGGCATGAAAGCTCAAAAGATGCGTATGATGCATGCTGGGCTAAAATAAAAGAAATCGTAAAAACAAATGCGAAGAAAGATTAAAATATAAAATACTCGAGAATAATATTACTAAGTTGGGAATATCAGAGTCAAGATACCATCCGCAACCACAGCGTGCGGGATAGAACCGTCCTCCCCGTGACATCCCAACCTAACGACCTATCCAAAGATTAAATACGTGAACCTGGATCATCATCATTTTTGGTGAAGGGGAACATCAGATCCTGGAACACGTAGATAACCAATTGGTTCTCGAGATAATATAATATAATACCATATAATAATGCAATAAGGGATATAGGGATAGAAGGCCATACCTGACTTACCTGTGCAGGCGAAACGGCGGGTGAAAGTCTTGATTACTGCACATGAAATTGTTACCAAGATTCGCAATAATATCAAAAATTCATCAATTGAAGTGCAACCACCATTTAAGAATGAACGGTTAAGAACAAACCGCCCCAAAGCAGAATGGTTACATGATAGCCGTATATTCCAGGGAATTTGAACCGACTTAAGAAGTTTACCGTTTGAGGATAAACGGTCTTGAACTAACCGCACAAACATAGAACGGTCTATTGCTAGACCGCACAAGTTCTGCAACTTCGAAAAAAAAAAAACAACCCTTCGCCTCCCTCCACCGTAACCGACGGTGGAGGGGATGAAGGAGGGCAACCGAGCCCCATTCCCTCAACCTCACACCCCCAAACTCTCTCCCTCTCAGCTCTCCCCCCCTCATGCGCCAAAAGCACCAGGCGAGGCGTTCCGGGATGGCCGAAGAAACAACGGCCGCACCACCGCAGTCGACGACCGCCGCGGCCGCGGCGGGTAGCACCGAAAGGATACCGCTGGAAGGGACCACGCCACCACCCGCGGCCAAGGAAGGGGCCAGAGCGATCATACCCGTGGAGGAGGTCCCTGTCGCGGACGAAGACGCTGGCGAAGAAGCATCGGCGGAGAAACCGGCCAAAAAACCACGGGACCCCGAGGTAGGAGCTTCAAAAAACCCTCCCCATTTCCATTTTTATTCCATTTTTAAGCCATGCATGTTAGTTTAGGGGGTTTTAGAGGGCTTAGGGGGCTGGTTTGGGGGCTACGACAACCTCTTTGCCGGCCGGGGGACGCCCACCGTCGTCGGGGAAGACGATGGTGGGGCGGTTAAACAGAAACCGCACAAACAAAGACACGCGGCCCACATAGGACCGCTCAAACCAATACGGCCTTGGAAGGACCGTTCATAATCACACAGCAAACGAACCGAACCAAGCCAGGACGGTTAAGGGGTCACCGCACAAACAGTGAACGGGCCACATTGGTCCGTTCAGAAACCAAACAATGCAAAACTAAACGGTCCCCATAGGACCGTGCACTATTCATACGGCCCAGGAGTGGCCGTTCTACCCTAGGAAGATGGAAAGACGGACGTCGCAGGATGGCTCGTCCAAGTCAAGGACGGTCGAAGGAAGACCGCTCAATAGATGATTTTATTGAAAATGAGACAAAATGCAAACTAAATTATTAAAATGCATCTAATAATGAATGACACGAATGCAGGGGGAGCGTAGGACCCGCACCTCGTGGCTGCAGGTCCGCGCAGTGTACTTGGCACTGCCGGACTTCCAGAGGGAGCGGTTGGCTGCCATGGGGTTCGCCCCCTTCCTGAGCATTGAGGTGTGTCACTTTGACACAGCTCTACTTTACGCCCTTCACGACCGCTGGGACCCAGTGAGTCGGACGTTCCTTTTCCCGTGGGGGCATATGGTCCCCACGCTACAGGACGTGGCCAAGCTCATTGGCCTTTGTGTGCACAGGTCACCGGTTAGTGGGACTACTTTTCCCGACTACCGGGGGTTGGCTCGGGAGTTGCTGGGCTTACAGCTACGGCACCCCGAGAGGCAGTCGACCCTACTACCCCGGGCTGCTCTCCAGGACAGCCTGGGTTTACGATGAGCGGGGGCTGCAGTTGGCGAGCAGCCGGAGGAGCACCTGGAGCGGCTGATAGGACTGGCGAGGCCGAGAGTTGCGACAGGACCGGGAGCAGAGGCGGACCGAGTGCTGAGGCGGTTCTTGATGCTGATGTTCGGGCGACTTCTCTTCTCCACGCGAGCGGACGTGATGAGCTGCCGGTTCCTTCCCTTCCTCCAGGAGATTGAGCACGTGGGTGACTACGCCTGGGGAGCGGCAGTTCTTGCCTTCCTCTTCGACATGCTGAGTTCGACGGCCCGTCGGACGATGCTTGGGGGCTTCTCCCCCTTACTCCTGGTACGACTCTTGCCCTAGACTTAATTATGCGACTCTACATGTTTCCTAAATGTTGACACAGTGATACAATGCAGGTGTGGGCCTACGTATAACTACGTGGGTTGGGCAGAGGTGAGGAGACCTGTCCTGGGCTCCTGCCGATTGCACGGAGGTGGACAGCACCTCGGGAGATGGCAGCCCTGAGACGACAGGTCCGGGAGTTGCAGGATGACCTGGACGCTCTACCGTATGCCTCGGTATGCTTCTAAACTCAGACTCTTGCAGTTCTTATATGATTATGATGCTGATGAGACTTTTTATTCTATGCAGGTACGGTGGACACCCTATACGGGGGAGAGCCAGGAGGGCCAGCCGTGGGTGGCTGAGGCTCTAGCCTTTTCCGGGCGAGACGTGTGGCTTCACTACATGAATGTGGTGGAGCCATTGCACTTCAGGTTGGTGATGAGGACCATCGGGGTCCATCAGCCGGCCGTGGAGTTCCCTGCGCCTGAGAAGGTAGGGGAGCGAGTGACGAGGACGACACGAGGACTCCGCGAGGCGTTTGATTGGACAGCGAGGAACGCCACTCAGATCGCCGACTAGACCGCACGAGGGTGAGTAGTGACCGCCCGAGCAGAGAGCGACAGCGCGTACTACACAGCGTATGCCCGACACTACCGGGACCAGGTTTTCCGGGGTGCTCACCGACCGGTACGACTTCTAGACTTAAACTCTTTTTATTATGCTTATGATTCCTATATGATGATGCACTGACACATGGACTTCTGAGTGCAGATCGACCCCGCGGGACGAGTGGCGGAGTTGCAGGGACTTTTGCACTCTACCATCAGGGAGAGAGACGAGGCCCGGCGGGCCCTGGCCTTACTGGTGAGTTTTCTAAACTCTAAACTCTTTAAATTATGCAATTCTATATGATTATGCATGTGACTGACCTGGAGTATTTGGATGCAACGCGCCGAGGGAGCTCAGAGGGCGGGACCAGACGCCCCTTCTTCTTCTACGACCCGGACTCCGGCCGACCGGGCTGGGAGAGATGCAGACTTTGCCAGGATGGTGACGCGGGCCAAGGCGGCCGTGGTGGCGCTCACCGAGAGGGTACGCAACTCTAAACTTCCCTTTGCTTATTCATGCTTATGAATAGAATGCTTATGCAACTAACTAACAATGCCATGTGGATGCAGACGGTCGAGCTGACTCGCCTCCAGGCAGAGCTGGAGCAGAGCCGGGTGGCGGCTAGAGAGGAGGTGGCCCGTGTACGGGAGGAGGATACGCGGAGCCGACCGGCGGACACGTTGGAGACGGCACTTCTCCAGGCCGAGCTGGAGCGCCTCCAGGCCGGTGCGGCCTAGGGGGATCGTCACCGGCCCGAGGCAGAGCGGTGCCGGACCGAGGCGGAGCATTATCGGACTGAGGCAGAGCAGGCCCGAGTGCAGGTTGCGAGGTTGGAGGGCAAGGTGGAGGGTATGAGAGAGGCGAGTCGGGAGCGCAGCAGGGCGACTGTGAGTGGTAGCCATGGCACCCACGGCTCCGTGAGGAGTTACTTCACTAGTTCTTCCGGCCACCGGAGGAATGAGGAGGAGGAGCGGCGCCGACGACGGCATGATGAGGCGACCTCAACGATGCCTCCCCCAAAGAGGCATGAGGGCGGTGGAGACATCGACGGGGGCCAGGGAGAGGGACAGGTTTGACTTTGTACTGGGCCCGACTTTTGTACATGATGTGATATGATATGATAGTGATACGCGTGCTTTTGTTTTGATTTTTGCTTTGTGGGATGAATGTATGCATGAATGAACGTGACTTAGCTACTAGAGGGGGTGAAGCAAACATGCGAGATTGAGAGGTGCGCACGACCTGAGAGAGGGACGCACACGCCGATTTGAGTGAGGGAGAGACGCACACGCCGACTTGAGTGAGATGAGTGACGTACACGCCGACTTGAGTGAGGGAGAGTGACGTACACGCCGACTTGAGTGAGGTGAGTGACGTGCATGCCGACTTGAGTGAGATGAGTGACGTACATGCCGACTTGAGTGAGATGAGTGACGTACACGCCGCCTTGAGTGAGATGAGTGACGTACACGCCGACTTGAGTGAGAGGAGTGACGTACACACCGACTTGAGTGAGATGAGAGCATGATTATAAGTTGGGTAGGTTGATAGAAAGGGCGGACAAGATGGACGGTCCTCAGAGAGCCGCTTTAAGAATACACACGGTTTACAATAGACCGCTCCAAGGGGAATGGAACGGTTTGACCATAACTGTTCGGCATGGTAAACGGTTCAATATGAACCGCGTGACAAGTAGGCCCGGGTTCTCTAGAAGAAGATGAACGGTCCTCTATGGACCGTACAATGGGATGGGCGATCTATCGTAAGACCGTCCAAGTGAATACCCTGCAAGCTAAAAAGGGGACTCTCTGGGGAGTCCTCAACCCGAGGGTTAGGCGATTTGAACTTATCTAAACCTCATCTTAACCCGTCCTAGACTTATCCAACCCCAATCTCAAGAGGCCTAGGCTTCCTAACAATCCCTATAAGTGGGAGAGGAGTCTAAATTCGCAGCTCACACGTCCTCTTCCTTCCAATCCTTGAAACCTTTGATTCTCACCATCAAATTATTATGAAGAGGGTTCTAGAGGGAAGTTCTATGGAGGGAGCATCTTTTGAAGGGCCAAAACCGGCCAGAAAGGAGCGGGAAGTGCTCCAACGGCTAAGCTCAATCCCTCGGCATCTCAGTGCTGCTCCTATGAGAGAAGTAAGTTCATCATGAGTTCATTCAATTTATTTTCCCTCAACTTCACTTATATCTCCTCTTCCTCTTATGCTCTCTCTCTCTTCTTCTTTCAGCTCCTTCCGGGCCTGAGGCGCTATTCTGGTTTGAAATGGGTGGCTCCCATGATCCGTGCATTGCCCCTAGGGGTAACTTACCTTCTCAAATCTTGGCACCTACACTCCCTTTTAGTTCTAGGTCAGAACTACCCTAAGCTCTCTTTGGATTGGCATAGCATTTCTGCTTTGATAGAAACATGGCATCCTCAGACCCATACCTTCTTCTTCCCATCCTTCGAGGCCACTATCCTGTTGGAGGAGGTAGAGACCTACTTCGGGTTCCCTAGGTCCAAGGTAGGGGAGGAACACCTGATATGCCATACTGTTGCCCCTATAGACCCAAAATTCATCCTAGGAGGGTTCATACCAGACAGCAAAGACATTCGTACCTTTGTAGGTCCTCGTCATATTTACCTCCTTCCTCTTAGTCAGTGGGTAGTAGAGCATTGCAAGAATAAATGTGGGTGGACCGAGGCCATAGCCAAAGCTGCATCTATCTGCCTGTGCGGGGCCATCCTCTTCCCTTCGGCTGACCATATCTTAGAGATCCCCTTGCTTGGCACCATCAGCGGCCTGTGGCAGGGGCTTTCCATCTCCCAGGCCATCTTAGCCTACTTGTGTGAGGGTCTCAGCTCTGCGGCCCTAGGAGGTTCTCTCTTTGGCTCTATGATTCTATTGGAGTGCTGGATGGGAGTCAGGATGAAGTTCATCCCGAGAGTGGACATTACTTCAGTTAGCAGGATCTTCGGGAGCCACCCCCTTTACTTCATAGGAGGCGCCTTCAGGTTCTCTCCACAGGTTGAGTGCAGGACGGCTGAGATGAAGACCAGGGACGAGTGGCGCCCATACCTCCACAGACTGCCCCTGGATAGATTTGTGATGCGCCCAGACTTCCTCCACGACACCATTATCAGACTACCTCGGAGGGCGGGCTTGGACTTGAGGCTTGATAAGTGTGTATTTTTCCTTCTTAATTCATAATTATTCATATTTTTATGAGCTTAAATTATGATAAATATACACTTCTCACACTTATTGTTGATTTAGACTCAAATGTTTAATTTTCTGAAATTAAATAAATTTTAATCATAATTTTTACTTATTTATGCAGGCACGCAATACGAGAAAAACTCTAAGAAAAAGAAAAACAGAATAAAAATATATATGTTAAACTGGGCCAAAAGCCTAGGAAGTTGTTCAAAAAGAAAAGAAAAAAATTAGAAAAAAAATAAAATTTATTTGATATTTTCTATGATTTTCTAACGATATATACTAAATATATATATAGATATATATATATATATATATATAATTATATATAATAAATAAATAAAACAAAAAATAAAAAAATGTTCAAACCCCCGCCCCCCTTCTCGCCTTCGCCGCCCGCACGGGCGACGAGGGGAGAAGGGCGCGAAGGCGGGGGGGACGTGGAGCGCGCCATTGGCACGGGCGACGAAGGCGCGCGAATGGCAGCGGGGGTCGTGGCGAAGGCGCGCGAAGGCGGGGAGGCGCGGGCGCACGCGCCCGCGTGCGACACGCGGGTCGGCAGGAGACGTTCGGCGCACGGCGGGCCCATGGGCAGGCCGCCTACCCGGTCGGCCGGTCGGCGCGTTGTGCCGACAGAGAGAGAAAAGAAAGAAAAAGAGAGAAAGAGAAGGAAGAAAGGGCTATAAAAATTCCAAAAAATTTTGGAAAAATCCGAAAAAAATAGAAGAGTGTGCAGCACATCCAGCCTAACATTTTGGATCCAATAGAGCATCAATTATGTTCACATGAAGAGAAAGGGAGTGTTGTGATCCCTATAAAAGGGGGTCTATTAGCCATTGTAAAAAAAAAGGAGAGATGTTAGGAGAGTAGGAAGCTATGGGTCATTTGTAATGTAAGTTTGTTCTTTGTATTTCTGAAGTTGGTGATTGTAGGAGTGGTGTTTTGTAAGCTTTTGATGTCAAGATTGTAAGTTGAAGTTATTTCAATACAAGTTTGGTTTTGGAATTCAGTCTTTTCTTAACCTCATTTCTCATTGTTGTGATCTTCATTTCAATTTGAGTTCTTCATGAAAGTTATTCATTTTCAAGTGTTCTTCAACTTCCATGCTTAGTATTTCTTCAAATTCTTCCTAATTCATAGAGTTATTACCCATTTTCTTAAGTGCTACTTTGTGTGATTACTATTCATCCGTAGTGAGACCTTCTAGTATTCTTATATTTTGAAGTCTTTCTAGACCTCATTTCAATCTAAGTTCTTTATCAAAGTTGTTCCTCTCTTGTAGAACTAAATTTCATTCTTCTACCACTTTATCTAATTCTGCGTATTTTTAGAGTTAGAATTAATTTTTCAATGTGCTATTTTCTGCCATTTTACTGTTCATCCGAATTGATAGTTCTTTAGTTTTTCTCATTTTTCACTATCTTCCTCTTATTTTCTGTGTCTACATTCTTCATCAAAGTTCTTCATCTTTTCATTCTCTACAACTTTCATGTTTTCCATTTCTTCTAATTCCATCTAGATTTCACGTTATTCTTTTCCTTCCAACCCCATGTTTTCAACAAAATTCTGATGTATTGTCAAGTTATGTTTGTTTCTATTTACATTTCTTCATAAGTTCTTCAATCACACCCGAAGCGGTAAGTCATCTTCGAATCATCTCACGGCGTTGACTTCCAAGGTAGAGTGGTCTTCATCAAAGGCTCGGCAAGGAAACGACGGCGTTCTTCAATTGGCTAATGATTCATTTACTTTTCTCTTGATATTTAAAGTTGTAATTTCATTCCACTTAGTGATAATCGCACTCCATGAATAAAATTTGTGTTTTCAAGTATAAGGCTATTTCCAACTTGAGCTAAATATCCGTATTCACCACTGTACTCGTATTTTCAAAATCATTCGAGTGAGTGAGTGCGGTTATAAATTTTAAAATTTGTGTGGCACGATATTTTTAAACGACGACTGTCGATCGCATCAAATTTTTGGCGCCGTTGCCGGGGAACTGGAATTTTTGAAAGTTGGATATTCTTGTGTTTGATTTGTATATTTGTATATTGATTTTGTTATTTTATTTTGCAGGAAAAAGAAAAGAAATCAAAAACTCAAAGAAAGAGGGAAAAGCAACCTGAAATTCCAAGGATATGAAACATTGTTGAAAGCCCGGAAGCATCCCTAAAGGACTGAAATCAAGAAACAGGTTCTACTTTTCCAATTTCTGAAAAATCTCTACAAAAATTTAAAAAATTCTTCAAAACTCAATAAAAATCCAAAAACAATCAAAAACAAAAGACATTTTTATTCTGGCTAGATAGGTTCATTAATTAAAAACAAAAAAAAATTACTTGCACCAAAATCCAAAAAAAAAAATTCATTTCAAGATTAGAAACCACACATCATGTTTGAGGACATGCATCATTTAGCATAGAACTTTTCTTTATTTAATTCCTGTCAATTGCATATTGAAGATTGCGAGGGGCAAGGTACGTTCTACTCACCATATTCTGGCATTCATTTTGCATAAAGAACCCCTTGTTTGAAATTGTGGTGTGCATTTCATTTCAAATTATTCTAAGGGCATTACCTTTAAATAACATAAGGTGGGGATTTCATCACCTTTCCTTAGCCCGCAAACCACAGTTCCCTTGCATCTCTGCATTACCTACGCCTTAATAAAAGTCAATAGACGTTGGCCCTAGGATCACACTGTGGTTCTTGTGTTATCTGAGTTTACCCTCTTATGAAAACCGGTACCTAAGGCAAGACGGTCGGAAGGCAAACGCCTTAAGCGGGTTAGTGGTTTGGCATAATTAGGTCCCTACGAAAGTAGGGGGTACCTCCCACTTCCCCACCCCTTACCTGGCTGGTGGACATATTGAGGGTGAACTTCAGTTTCACTTTAATCATTTTGTGAAACCCCATTTATAGATTTAGGACTCATTTAAGTCATTAGGGTCATTTGTGTGAAAAATTGTTTGTGTTTGCCTAAATACAAAACAAAACAAAAACAAAAGCATTTTCTTCTCTTTCTTCGTCATAGTATGTCAATATAAAACACAAAAAAAATCATCATAAAATAATTTTCTCTCTCATTTTGGCCTAGTTTATGCACGGTAGGAGATCCCTACACCCATCTTTACTAGGACCTATAGAGGAGATTGAGAGGTTAGTGCATTCTAAAACCCACCATCAACCTAACCTCATGGCGGACCAAAACCAAAATCAGCTAATTCCACAAGCTGCTCCCAAGCAAATGAAGGAATATTTTCTTCCCAATCAATATGAACCTTCATTTTATACCCAAGCACCACAAAATCAAGCAGCTCAATACGAAATAAAGTCCAGCACAATTCAAATGTTACCATCTTTCTATGGCAATACCAATGAGGATCCCTATAGGCATCTAGATGAGTTCCTCCAGATATGTTCAACTGTGAAAATCCCCAATTTTTCAGATGATGCTCTCAGGCTAACCCTTTTCCCATTCTCTCTTAAAGACAAAGCCAAGTATTGGTTAGGAGCCTTGAGTAAACCCATCAAAACATGGGCAGAAATGTAAAATGAATTCCTAAAGAAATTCTACCCCATAGGGCGAACCAATACCATGAGGAGAGCTATAACTGGATTTTCATAAAACCCTGGAGAACAAATCCATGAGGCGTGGGATAGGTTGAATGATTTGTTACGGAAATGCCCTCATCATGGTTTGTCGAGATGGCAAATAGTTCAAGCATTCTATGAGGGATTGATGGATAGTTACCGTCAAATGGTGGATGCGTCTTGTGGGGGAGCTTTTATGAGTAAAAGCGAGGATGGGGCTTATGACCTGTTTGAAATGTTGAGTGAAAATTCAATCAGTCATGCCTCACTTTCATCCTATGAGAGAATGGTGGGACCAGCTAAGAAGGGTGGGCTGTATGAAGTGAAGAGCCATGGTGAGCATGAGAATAGGATGGATATCAATGCCTTAACTCAGAAACTGAACAAAATGGAATTGTTGGCACAAAAGATAGAAAATGTTGATCTTGTTGCCCAAAAGCTAGATCAATTTCTATCAAGGCAAGAAACTTCTTCTTCAGGTCCTCGACCTCAACCATTCTCAGCTCCCAATTATGACGAGATCTGTGCTCTTTGCTCTAGCACTGATCATGTGGTAACTGATTGCCCTACTATGGCCCAACTTCCCCCATTCATTCAAGAACAAATCTTCGCTGCTCAGGGTGTTTCTAAACTACCTTATGATCCTTACTCAAACACCTATAATCCAGGCTGGAGAAATCACTCAAATTTCTCTTAGAAATCCCAACAAGGTTCATCTTCCCACACTAATCCCTCGTTCCAAAAACAGCAATTCCAAGCTCCAGTCCAATCTCACCAACAGTATCAATATCCTTTTCACCAAACTCATCAAAATTTCTCACAAACCAGTGCACCTTTTTCACAATAATCCCAACACTCATCACATTATTCTCAGGCTCCATACCAGCAATCTCAATTTTCTCAGGGCCAGTACCATCACTATCCATCCAACAGATCCAATCAAGTCCCCTTCCAACCTCCTCCTCAATTTCCGCAGTCAAATTTTGATGAAAAGTTTGACCGACTCCAACAACTCATTTTTTCTCAGCAGCAATCCATTGTTAAGTTGGAAGGTCAAATTGGGCAAATAGCAGCAGGAAATGTTCGGAGAGAGGTAGGTCAGCTTCCTACCCAGCCAGTGGCTAATCCGAGGAACCAACCTCCAGGCTTCCCTCAAAGAGCTCCTATTCTCCCTCAGCCAAACCAACCTCAGCCTTCTCCTCCTATGGGCCCCCAATTGGAGAATGCTAAGGCAATCTCTTCTCTTAGGAGCGGGAAAGTTTTAGATGACCCTTACAAGGCTAAGGGCGTTAGTAGTAGTTCGGGCCAAGAGGCCCAAGAGGAGAATGAGGAGGAAGAAGAACCCATGATTGTTAAAGAGAAGCCGATGGATGGAAAGAAGAGGCTGGATAAAGGAAAGGCGAAACTTGATGAAGGACCCCTAGATTATGAGCCTAAGGCCCCTTTTCCTGATGCTTTAAAGCCGAAAGCTCCCAAGAAACCACCAGTACATCAGGAAGAATTAGTGGAATTGTTCAAACAAGTGAATATCAATATTCCACTTTTAGATGCCATCAAGCATGTGCCGGCATATGCAAAGTTTTTGAAAGAGCTTTGCACTCCGAGGAGGGAGCCAAGGGTGGCAACTCAAAAGGTCCGTTTATCGGAGGATGTAAGTGTTGTTGTAATGAATCATTTGCCAAGAAAGTTGAAGGACCCCGGAGCCCCCTTGATCTCATGTGATATAGGTGGAGTCACCTTTGATCGAGCTTTGCTCGACTTAGGTGCTAGCGTAAATCTTTTACCCACCTTTATCTATGAGCAATTTGATCTGGGTGAGTTGAAACCAACATCTATCATCCTTCAATTGGCCGATAGATCAGTGAAAACACCAAGAGGTCTGTTGGAGGATGTAATTGTGAAAGTGCATGATTGTTACTTCCCGGTGGATTTTCTCATTTTGGATATGGCCTCGTCCCAGGATCTTAAACATACACCTATTATTTTGGGACGCCCCTTTTTAGCTACAGCTAAGGCCAATATAAATTGTGCCACGGGAATGATGGACATATCATTTGGAGGAGAGAAAATTGCATTGAATGTTTTCAAAGCTTCTCAATACCCGGACCTTGAAGAAGAATGTAATGTTGTTGATATTTTTGAGTTGAGTGATGAAAGTCCGGATGCAATCAAGGACACCCTAGAAGAGGGTAGTATGCTGCAGGATTCTCCTCTCTCTCTCACACCCTGGTCTAGGGTAGAGTCACTCCCTCCACTGCAATCTGAACCTGCACTTCCATCCCTGGATCAGCCACCTACTCTTGAATTGAAACCTCTGCCGGACTCTCTTAAGTATGCTTATCTGGGTCCTGACCAAACTTTGCCTGTCATTATATCCTCCAACCTCACTTCCGATCAGGAATCTAAACTTTTAGATGTCCTTAAGGAACATAGGGGGGCCATAGGTTGGTCGGTGGCAGATCTCAAGGGCATTAGTCCGGACATTTGTATGCACCACATCTATTTGGAGGACAATGCTAAGCTGAGTAGGGAGATGCAACGCCGGCTGAATCCGCATATGAAAGAAGTGGTCAAGCAGGAGGTAGTGAAGTGGCTAGATGCTGGGATTATATATCCCATTTCTGATAGTAAGTGGGTTAGCCCTACACAAGTTGTTCCCAAGAAATCTGTACTGACCGTTACTAAAAATAAGAAAGGTGAGGAGGTGGCCATGAGATTACAAACGGGATGGAGAATCTGTATTGATTACAGAAAACTGAACTCCATGACAAAGAAGGATCATTTTCCTCTCCCGTTTCTTGATCAAATTTTGGAGAAATTGGCTGGGCAAAACTACTTTTGCTTTTTGGATGGATACTCTGGGTACAATCAAGTTGCCGTTTACCCGGAGGATCAAGAGAAAACTACGTTCACGTGTCCTTATGGCACGTTTGCTTTCAGGAGAATGCCGTTTGGGCTTTGCAATGCCCCTGCCACCTTTCAGCGATGCATGATGGCCATATTTTCTGAAATGGTGGGAGAATTTTTAGAAATTTTCATGGATGATTTCTCCGTTTTCGGAGATTCATTTGATAATTGTTTGAAGAATTTGCAGAAAGTGTTGGCACGATGTATTGACTCCAATCTGGTGCTTAGCTGGGAGAAAAGTCATTTTATGGTCCAAAAAGGGATTGTTTTAGGCCATGTCATTTCCGAGAGGGGGATAGAAGTAGACAAGGCTAAGGTCGATCTGATTTCCAATCTTCCACCCCCTTCATCTGTCAGGCAAATCCGATCTTTCCTTGGCCATGCAGGTTTTTATAGAAGATTCATTCAGAACTTCTCTTCCATCACTCGCCCGCTCACAAAGTTGCTAGCCAAGGACACTCCCTTCCATCTAGATGAGTCGTGTCTTGAGGCCTTCCATTCTTTGAAGGCAGCTCTGACCCAAGCTCCGATTCTTCAATCCCCAGATTGGTCACTGCCTTTCGAAATCATGTGTGATGCCTCGGACTACGCCATCGGAGCTGTCCTGGGGCAACGAATTGATAAGAAACCTGTGGTGATATATTATGCGAGTCGCACTCTCGGAGATGCTCAAATGAATTACACCACCACAGAAAAGGAATTTTTGGCAGTTGTTTTTGCCCTAGAGAAATTCCGATCATATCTTTTGGGGGCAAAGGTCATTGTGTATTCTGATCACGCCGCTTTGAGGTACTTGCTTACCAAGAAGGACGCTAAACCCCGTCTGATTAGATGGATTCTGTTATTGCAAGAATTTGATCTAGAAATCAAAGATAAGAAGGGGTTAGAAAATGTTGTGGCTGATCATTTATCCCGAATAGTGATACCTGAGAGTGCTCCAATGTCTGATTCTTTTCCTGATGAACAACTGTTGTCTATCACCTCTACCCCCTGGTATGCTCATATTGTCAACTTCTTGGCAGTACGACAGATCCCAGTTGGGTGGTCTAAGCAGGAAAAGGACCACTTTTTTCCCAAACTCAAACACTATTTTTGGGAGGACCCGGAATTGTTTCATATGGGTCCAGATCAGATCATCCGAAGATGTGTCCCCGAGGATGAGCAACAATCTGTCCTGAATTTTTGTCACACTCTCGCTTGTGGGGGACACTTTTCAGGAAAGAAAACAGCGGCTAAGGTGTTACAAAGTGGATTTTATTGGCCCACCTTATTCAAGGATGCTTATGAATTTTCCAAAACATGTCTGAGGTGTCAAGCTGTGGGCAATATTTTGAAGAGAGATATGATGCCGCTAAATCCCATTCTTGTAGTGGAAATCTTTGATGTTTGGGGTATTGATTTCATGGGACCGTTTCCATCATCCTTTGGCAATGAATACATTTTGGTGGCGGTCGATTATGTTTCAAAGTGGATTGAAGCTATAGCCACACGGACCAATAATCATAAGGTGGTCATGAAATTTGTTCGCAAGAACATTTTTTCTAGATTTGGCTGTCCGAGGGCTATCATTAGTGATGGGGGTTCGCATTTCACTCACTCCCAATTTCGAGCTTTGCTCAAGAAATATGGGATCACCCACAAAATTGCCACCCCATATCATCCCCAAACCAGTGGTCAGGTGGAAGTATCCAACAGGGAGATTAAGAACATTCTCCACAAGACAGTTCGGCCGGATAGGAAAGACTGGTCTGAGTGACTAGATGATGCCCTATGGGCCTATAGAACTGCATTCAAAACCCCTATTGGCATGTCACCCTACCGCCTCATCTTTGGTAAAGCCTGCCACCTACCTGTCGAGCTTGAACATAGAGCTTACTGGGCAATTAAGCAAGTCAATTTTGACTTAACTCACGCTGGCGCCCAACGAGTTCTTCAACTCAATGAACTGGAGGAGCTAAGAAATGAAGCCTATAAAAATTCCAAGATCTATAAAGCTAAAATCAAGGCTTTTCACGATTAGCATATTCATAGAAAAACTTTTCATGAAAATCAAAAGGTTTGGCTTTTTAACTCACGGCTCCGTTTGTTCCCTGGTAAATTGAAATCAAGATGGGATGGACCGTTCATAGTTGTTAAGGCATTTGACCATGGAGCCGTCAAACTTTTGAATCCCTAAAATGGTCATATCTTTACGGTTAACGGTCAAAGGTTGAAACCCTACTTGGAAAATGAGCTGTTGTCACCTAAGGATTCCATAACATTACGTGATCAGGAGTAACTTTCTTTTAAGCTTTCCCGCGTCTGGCTGAAGACGGTAAACTTAGCGCTTTTTGGGAGGCAGCCCAACGTTTTCCTAGTTTGGTGTGCTAATAAATGGTTTTTGGGGAAGCAACCCCAGATTTTGATATTTGATTTCTTATTTTAGTGTGTCTGTTTTTCAATATCAGGCCAAACTGCACCGACGCCCTCGTCACTTTCACCCCGACCATCAGGTTGTATCCTTCCATCCCACCCTTATTACCTGTTTAATTGTTCTCTGATCTTTCTCATGCTTATGCCATTGAGGCCAATGTCATTTAAGTTGGGGGGGAGATCAAATAAAAAAAAATTTATTTTTTCTTGCTATTTTGTACTTTTGTATTGTCACGCTAAACAACAGTTTTCCCCGAGTTGATGTTTCTGGATTCATGTCTCATGAAAAGTAATTCTGGAATAGCAACGACTAGGAAAAGGATGATGGATAATTTCTTTAAGCTAGCAATGGAAAACTGATTTAAGAATCTCTTTAAAGTTCAGATGCACTTAAAAAAATGAAAATCACGTTGCACGCTAATGAAACAAGTAGGACAAGCCTTCTGCTATTTTGGGTATGTGTCGGATATTCTGCATTTCTTGAAAAAGAGATTCGTCATAAGCTTTCTGCCATATAAACTTATGAGAAAAAAAAACACCATGAAAAATGCTCCGATTCTGAGTAACCGGGCCTACTTCACCTAAGACGTGTTGAGATTCACGTAAAACAGTGAAGAGTAGTGCAGCATCATGTGTGTAGAAAAAAAAAGTAGACAAAGAAAAAGAAAAAATAAGAGGAAAAGAGATCCCAAAAGGGACAAATGAAATAAGGCAGATAAAAAGCTATTATGCTTAAAGCTCTCATTAAGAAGTGCAGAATTGAAAGGCATTTGTTCGGAATAGCAAATGGGGGATGCAATTATCTTCACTGTGGACTTAGCATTACACATGCACAAGTACTACTGAATTTTGATTAGAATTATTGATCATGTACCTGAATTTCCGACATAAGGCTAGTCTGTGGTAATTACTCTAGATTCCTGATCTTTAGTTAACTCTATGAAAGATGATCTGGAAATGAAGCATGAATATCTTTAAACTCTTGTTAGTCCTCAAATTTTCATTATGTGCATTGCTAAGGGACTAGCAATGAGTAAGTTGGGGGTGTGATAAGTGTGTATTTTTCCTTCTTAATTCATAATTATTCATATTTTTTATGAGCTTAAATTATGATAAATATACACTTCTCACACTTATTGTTGATTTAGACTCAAATGTTTAATTTTTTGAAATTAAATAAATTTTAATCATAATTTTTACTTATTTATGCAGGCACGCAATACGAGAAAAACTCAAAGAAAAAGAAAAAAAGAATAAAAATATATATGTTAAACTGGGCCAAAAGCCTAGAAAGTTGTTCAAAAAGAAAAGAAAAAAATTAGAAAAAAAATAAAATTTATTTGATATTTTCTATAATTTTCTAACGATATATACTAAATATATATATAGATATATATATATATATAATTATATATAATAAATAAATAAAATAAAAAATAAAAAAAATGTTCAAACCCCCGCCCCCCTTCCCGCCTTCGTCGCCCGCACGGGCGACGAGGCGAGAAGGGCGCGAGGGCGGGGGGGGGGGGACGTGGAGCGCGCCATTGGCACGGGCGACGAAGGCGCGCGAATGGCAGCGGGGGTCGTGGCGAAGGCGCGCGAAGGCGGGGAGGCGCGGGCGCACGCGCCCGCGTGCGACACGCGGGTCGGCAGGAGACGTTCGGCGCACGGGGGGCCCACGGGCAGGCCGCCTACCAGGTCGGCCGGCCGGCGCGTTGTGCCGGCAGAGAGAGAAAAGAAAGAAAAAGAGAGAAAGAGAAGGAAGAAAGGGCTATAAAAATTCCAAAAAAATTTGGAAAAATCCGAAAAAAAATAGAAGAGTGTGCAGCACATCCAGCCTAACATTTTGGATCCAATAGAGCATCAATTATGTTCACATGAAGAGAAAGGGAGTGTTGTGATCCCTATAAAAGGGGGTCTATTGGCCATTGTAAAAAAAAGGAGAGATGTTAGGAGAGTAGGAAGCTATGGGTCATTTGTAATGTAAGTTTGTTCTTTGTATTTCTGAAGTTGGTGATTGTAGGAGTGGTGTTTTGTAAGCTTTTGATGTCAAGATTGTAAGTTGAAGTTATTTCAATACAAGTTTAGTTTTGGAATTCAGTGTTTTCTTAACCTCATTTCTCATTGTTGTGATCTTCATTTCAAGTTGAGTTCTTCACGAAAGTTGTTCGTTTTCAAGTGTTCTTCAACTTCCATGCTTAGCATTTCTTCAAATTCTTCCTAATTCATAGAGTTATTACCTATTTTCTTAAGTGCTATTTTGTGTGATTACTATTCATCAGTAGTGAGACCTTCTAGTATTCTTATGTTTTGAAGCCTTTCTAGACCTCTTTTCAATCTGAGTTCTTCATCAAAGTTGTTCCTCTCTTGTAGAACTAAATTTCATTCTTCTACCACTTTGTCTAATTCTGCGTATTTTTAGAGTTAGAATTAATTTTTCAAGGTGCTGTTTTCTGCCATTTTACTGTTCATCCGAATTGATAGTTCTTTAGTTTTTCTCATTTTTCACTATCTTCCTTTTATTTTCTGTGTCTATATTCTTCATCAAAGTTCTTCATCTTTTCATTATCTACAACTTTCATGTTTTCCATTTCTTCTAAATCCATCTAGATTTCACGTTATTCTTTTCCTTCCAACCCCATGTTTTCAACAAAATTCTGATGTATTGTCAAGTTATGTTTGTTTCTATTTACATTTCTTCATAAGTTCTTCAATCACACCCGAAGCGGTAAGTCATCTTCGAATCATCTCACGGCGTCGACTTCCAAGGCAGAGTGGTCTTCATCAAAGGCTCGGCAAGGAAACGACGGCGTTCTTCAATTGGCTAATGATTCCTTTACTTTTCTCTTGATATTTAAAGTTGTAATTTCATTCCACTTAGTGATAATCGCACTCCATGAACAAAATTTGTGTTTTGAAGCATAATGGTATTTCCAACTTGAGCTAAAATCAAATATTCTCTCCCCGTGGGATCGACCCGTATTCACCACTGTACTCGTATTTTCAAAATCATTCGAGTGAGTGAGTGCGGTTATAAATTTTGAAATTTGTGTGGCACGGCATTTTTAAACAACGATTGTCGATCGCATCAAGGCTCGTGAGCGATACTGCATTGGCGATGTACAGCCCACATAGGTGCTACCTACAGGTTGGATTACCCCGGACCGTGCTACCGACGCTACCCCACCTTCCCGTGCTACAGGCGAGGAGGATCGGGACGGAGGAGGACGAGCAGGCGGTCAGGAGCGCGCTGATTATGTGGGAGGCGAGCAGGGTGCGCACCCTACCAGCAGAGGTTGAGGAGGTTCCAGAGACACGACAGGCTTACCTTAGGGAGTTCAGAGAGATACGTCCCCGCGGGGATGCCCAACGGGGGACAGAGTGATTATTTTACCTTTTCATGATGATATGGATATGGATGTTTAGAGTTTGATATGAGAATGAATAAGATTGATGATTGAGATGTTTTTTTGAGTTTGGATATTCTCTGATGTGATTGCGTGCGTCCATGGCTTGGCTGTATCTTCGATCTTCTGTTTGCCCCTGTGCTTACACAAAATGAATAAAGAAAAATATGTTAAATCTATTTTAGGCTTAACCTCTTGCCCGCGGCAAGTTTAGAAAGTGACCAATCCTTGATTTTGGTCAAGGGGGCAAGCCTTATCAACATAGGCAAAAAAAACACAATGACAAAGTGCAATGCATGCGATGCATATGAGAAACCAAAATCTTTTTTGGAGGTTTTGAAATATTTGATTTCTTTGAGTTTTGAAAATATCTGATTTTTTGGGTTTTAAAATATTTTAAATTTTTTGGAGTTTTGAAATATTTGATTTTTTTTGGGTTTTGAAATATTTGATGATTTTTTTTGGGTTTTGAAATATTTGATTTTTTTGTGAAATATTTGATTTTTTTGGAGTTTTGGAATATTTGATTTTTTTTTTTGGAGTTTTGGAACCAGCTCAAGCTTAAATAACAGGGACCCTCTCATCTTGCTATGGACTTCCCGGACCCAGCACGTGCGAAAAGGGGGCCGCCCGTGGCCGGGGTCAACTTTGCTCAACGGTGTTTCTGCCGAGGCCATACCCGGGGTGGGATTCGTTCCTTGGAAAATTGAAAAAAGATTGAGTAGTGAAGCTGGTGGTAGGTGTAGAGGTTTTAGGGCTTGAGTTCTTCCCGAGACACTCCCCTTTTCACAGAATCCGGTCTGTTGCGCCGGGGCTTTGTGTCCGTTATCGAACCTACATCCGCTCTAGGCACGCATACGACCGGGCTCATGATGTCCCGCGGGGAAACTGTACTGCCACTCTTGCCATGCCTAGTTGTATTATTTGGGGATTTTGAGAGCTTTGAGTTTTGTGCTCTCAGCCTTGACTTTTTGATTTTGCCCCTCTTCTTTCCCCCTTTTTTTGCTTTTATTTTTTTTCTTTTCTTTGCGGAATAAGGTCTTAACGGGCTGCCCTTATTTGAGACCTCCTTTATAGGGGGGTCCAGGTCAGTTCTCGCCCCCTTATTCACCACTTGCCCCTATTTTCAGCCGAGAGAGAGGAAATACAAGGACCTCCACTTTCCCCAGGCATGGCCAAAGGAGAAACGGTGTCGGGCAGGAAAGCAGGAAACCGAACCACGGGCGGCCGTGTAGTGTGTGAGATGCTGGACGAGGGTCCTCCTTTCGCGGTCAGGTGGGGTGCACCCCGCCATCGAGCCGTTGCTAGTTTTGACTCTATGGATATAAACGTTTTAAATACAGCCCATTCCACGGGTTTGGCAATTCTTCACCCTCCGCGTTGATTAGACGATACGCGTTACCTGGATAAGCTTCCTTGATTACGAATGGCCCTTCCCAGTTGGGTTGTAGTTTAGACCTGGGACCTGCTGATCTGATGAATTTACATTTCAAAACCATATTACCCACTTGAAATTTTCTTTCAATGACCTTCTTTTGAAAGTAATGCGAGACACGCTTTTGATAAACCGAAACATGGTTGGCCGCATTAAGCCTCTTCTCGTCCAAGAGTTCCAGTTGGACTAGCAACGCCTCTCGACGTTCGTCGAGATTGAGTTCTTTGTCCAGCTGCACTCTTAGGGAAGGGATCAAAATCTCATACGGGAGTACCGCCTCCATGCCATAAGTGAGAGCAAAAGGAGTCTACCCTGTAGGGGTGCAGACGGAGGTGCGATAGGCCCATAGAGCTTCTATCAGTTTGTCGTCCCAATCAGCAAATTTATGTGATTCGCATATTTTCTTGATAATTTTGAGAAGGGTTTTATTTGTGTCCTCAGCTTGGCCTTTACCTTGAGGGTAGTATGGTGATGAATGATGCAAAGCTATATTGAATTTCTTACAAAGGTCCCGGAGTTCCTGTGATACGAATTGAGGGCCGTTGTCGGTGACGATGTCGCCTGGCACTCCAAACCGCGAGATGATGTTCTTCATAATAAAGCGGCATACTGTGGTGTCTTTGATCTCTGTATAAGCTTTAGCTTCCGCCCATTTGGTGAAGTACTCCGTAGCCGTCAAAATGAAGGATTTCTGCTTGACTGTGGAATTCGGGTCACCGAGGGGTCCGATGATATCAAAGGCCCACATGGAGAACGGCCAAGGAGCAGAAAGAGGATGAAGAGAAGAAGCAGGAACATGGATTTTGTCAGCATGGAGCTGGCACTGGAGACACCTACGGACATAGGTGGAGCAATCTTCTTCTAGGGTCGGCCAGTAATAGCCCTGCCTAAGAATCTTCTTTGCCAACGCCTGTCCATTCACATGCCCTCCACATTCGCTGGAGTGAGCTGCTTCTACTACTTTCCAAGCCTCTTCGTCATCTAGACACCTCATTAGAACTCCGTTCAGAGCCCGCCTATATAACTCACCAGCAACAATCGTATATCTTGCAGCGACTCTTCTAATGGCCTTTCTCTGTTCAGCATTCGCAGCCTCCGGAAATATGCCATCCCTGCAATATTGCTCAATTTCATAGAACCATGGCAATTCTTCTTCTTCGATGATTTCCTCAAGCTCAGTCAATGATACTTCTCTCACCTCCTCCCTTTCTATCTTCTTCTCTACAGACTTCCTAAGGTTGTCGAACCAGGGATCCTGCGGGGAAGGAACATCTAACCGCTGGACCACTGTAACGACCCAGAGTTCAGGATACCGATATACCGATGACATCGATACACCGATACCAAAAACTAGGGAAGCCACCCAAGAGGCTGATGAGGCCCCTGAAGGGTTAGTGGGGGTAAGCTGAGGGTATGCATAACGAATTGCAATTTGGAACGCGCGGATTACAATTAAGTAACAAAATTAACACAAGTGCGGAAGCAATTCAAAATAACCAGAGTGATATACATATACTAGTCCAGATAACAAGAGCACTAGTCCAAAGAGAGTACAACTACACGGGGCATACCCCGGTAAAGGTACCACAAAAGCCTCAAAGAGGCGGCTCGACTATAGCTGGCAGCTAAACACGGTCTCCGAAACAGCTCACGAAGCACCGGGAGACGACGGGCGCCGCTCACCTGAAAAGCAGGGGTGAGTCTCAATAGAAACCCAATAGGGGTCACGCGGATCCCCACTGGAAAACGCACAGTGCAACGGTAAGCAACTAAACAACTAGTGCAGCAAAGCAGTAAAAGCTACACTACAAAGCTGTAAACAGAACAGGGACAGCAGGAGTGGGGAACAGGCAAAGAGCAAGGGGAGCTCAACAACAAAGAAGAGCGAGGCCGTAAAACACGGAACACGGCCACCGAGAAGGACTCGGCACCCTAAGCTACTCAAAAAGGCAACAGACGGTTGACCCTAAACTCACACAGAAGGGTACACCAGCCTGCCAGCCAGCCCAAACAAACAAGGTCTAGACAAGACCCAGACAGACGCCACACAAACACGTACACGACCGGAAACGTCGTGCACACAGCCCCACACATGACTAAAACGTCATGCAACCAATAGGACACTGACCTCGAGTACAGCCACGAGCGGGCAACTCGCAAAGGTCACAACGCGTGAGAAAACGCGAGAGTCATAGCACCAAGTGACAGGAGCACCCTCCTCCCAGTAGAACAGCCAGATGCGTCCACTGACGGCTTACACTGCGCCACAAGTGTCAGGTCACTCAAGGACAAGACACACCAAGAACCAGGTCCAAGGAACAGCAGCTCCAAGGAAACACGGCACTACAGCACAAGACTACAGCACCACTGCGAGTAACTAGTCAGGGCCACGCCCGTCGGCGCAAGTCCCCAGTCCCTGACCACGTGTGCACACACCGACCTCTACCTAGGTCAGGCCTCTAGCTAGTATTCCCCTCGGTAGGACGCTACCGTTGGCCGGGGCCTACGGAACTAGTTAAAAAACCGTACGTACCAAACGCCACAGGAAACACCCCTCCACCACTCCCGGTGGGCCGGCAAAAGCCTAGGGCTACAACCAGGGGAGGCTCACAAGGCACGAACTCTGAAACACAGGTGCTACTGCACAGACAGCTAAGAAAAGCCCTGTCTCGTGCACAACCAAGCACCAAGGCAGTCAAACAACCGCCAACAGACTCAGGACCAGGCAACTAGACCTACAACGTAACGATCCCTGAGTCGGATGACTCAAAGGCAAGATCATCACAACAGCGGAACAAGCCGCCAATCGGTCTAATCCTAAGCCAACAAAACAACGCTCCGCATAAAGCGACACACGGAGACCTGAGGGAACAACAGAAACCCTCAGCACAGCTGGACACGCAAACCGAGGTAGAACAACACCTCGAGGCATCCAGAACCAGTGTCTCGGGCCGGACAAAGCCACCAAGACACCCGCACACAAGGCTACTAGTCAACCCCTGGGTCACACCGGGTCAACCAGAACCAAAACAGCAGCTTACAAAAAGTAGGATGGAGAATCCCACCTCAAGTAAGAAGACTCCTGGCTACCTTACAACGTAGTCTTAACCCTCATAGGACGTCGAGAGACATCCACGGGATAACGGGCAGACCACAAGGATAAGCCAAGACAAGCCAAAACCAAAACACGGAAAACGGAGCATAAGGCATGTAACGCGCCACCCCTAGACCGCTACAAGCAAACGACGGTCTAGATCAGGGCCGTTACTCACCAAACGTCGGACGGGCAACGGGCCGTCGCTCACACCGCCCTAACCAACTATCAAAACACGAAGAATGTAACGGCGGGCACCGAGCGCGTTACATCAATGTGACGCACTGGCCAAAGCGCGTTACAAGCAAACGATGCACGGGGGCAGGCGCGTTATTCACAACGTGCACAGCCACCCAAACCAAAGCGAAGTAACGCGCAACGCCAGGCGCGTTACACACAAACAACGCGGCAGGGGAGAGGCGTCACAACCAAACGACGCGCAGGGGCCTGCGCGTTACTATCAACGGCACAGCCACCCTCAACCCAGCGTAAAACAGAAAACAACGGCCAAGAGCAGGCGCGTTATTCAACAACGACGCACAGGGGCTCATCCGTTACTTCCAACGGGCATAGCCACCCAAGCTCAGCCAAAACAGAATGTAACGGCCAGGGGCAGGCGCGTTACACTCAAAATAACGGATGGGAACCCATCCGTCAGGGGAACCGCTTCAACAGTCAAAGTCAGTCAAACGGAAAATAACGGCCAGGGCAGGGCGCGTTAATTCCCAACTAACGCGCTGGGTCAAGCGCGTTAGACCAACTGACTCAACCCCAACACAAAACGACGAAGGCGAAGTAGCGCGCAGGCACTGGCGCGTTACACGGGAACGACGCGCCACTCCAGGGCCGTCGCTTACCCAGAAGCCAAAAAGCTCAAAAAAACTCAGTCGAAGTAACGGCCTATCGTAGGACCGTCAGAAGCAAGTAACGGCCACTGGAAGGATCGCTACTTCCCATACGGCGGGAAAACAGAGGAACGGCCAAATCGGCCCGTTCCACACCCCATTCACGCCGAAACGCAGGGGAAACACACCATAACGACAAATAACAACATCAGGGCACAAAAGACCCCACATGCAAGCTCAAAAATGCACGATCCGGGCGATTTCATCAAATCCACCCAAAGTGGGTCACCGAGGTTCCTGGGCTTCTACCGGCCTCGAATGAACACCAAACCACACGAAATCAACGTGGACGGGATCCTAACATCCCTGCGGTCAGTTAGAAACTAACTACGCCGCAAACAGTCGCCGTTTACCGGCCGACCCTAAAAACCACGAAGATCACGGTTTAGGCAAAACAAGCCCAAACTCGACCGTTTCCTAACCGAACGCCGTGCAATGGCAGGGAAAACGGAGAGGACGAAGTAAGGATCAGTCACCCTACCTCCACCGAAGAAACCGTGCCCCGAAGGGAGTACATCACGCGGAAAACCACTCGTGAACCGATTTCACCGGCTTTGAATCCACCGTTCGGGATCGCGCCAGAATCGATCCGATCCTCGCCCCATCGTGCACCTCGACAGCTCCACCTCGTCGCCACCTCGCCCACGCACGCCTCCTTCTGCAGTCGGAGCCGAAAGGGGGAGAGAACGAGAGAGAACGGGAGAGAGAGAGAGTGAGATCGCGAGAGTGAGGAGAGAGAGAGAGGAAAAGAAATAAAAGAAAAGAAATTAGGAATTTTTCCTAATTTCCAGAAATTCTAAAAATGCGCCGAAAATGCACAAATTCAAAAAAATACGCAAAAATAGGCGAAACGACCGGCTCGAAGAGTACATCGTTGCTGTAGCATCCACGAGCTCGAGAATTGACAAACAAACTCACCGTAGGGTTCCGTAACTAGTACGTGAGAAAAACCCACACGGCTCGTCAAACTCAACTCGGAAGCCACAAAAGCGAACCGAAACTCAACGAAACCAATCCAAAAGATCCAACAAAGATCCAACAGGACCTACCACGGATCCAGGTCATTACAACCACAATGGTCTTAGTGGCACGACTGAGGGGGAACGCGAGGGAAGAAGCGAGTGACGCAAGTGCATCAGCCAAGATGTTCTGAGAATGAGGAGTATGAATATAGATAAGTTTCCAGAACTGCCTAGCCAAGAGCGTGACCAGGTCTTGATAGGGCTTAAGCTTAGGGTCACGGGTGCGGTAAGTTGACAGAACTTGACGCAACATCAATTGAGAGTCTCCTATGATGTTAAGGTACCGCGCGCCCATGAGGTAGGCGTGCTTCAGACCGGCAAGGAGAGCCTCATACTCGGCTATATTATTAGTGGCAGGGAATGAGAGTTGATAAGCAACAGGGATGGTTACTCCCTCCGGAGTAAGAAGAATGGCGCCAACTCCGCTGCCCTGGAAATTGAGAGCACCATCGAAATGAAGAGACCAGAAGGGAAGATGAGCAATTACTGCCAAGTGTTCATCAGGGAACTCGTCCTAGATTGAATCAGTACGAGGGATAGGAGAATGAGCGAGGTGCTCAGCAATAGCATATCCCTTGATTGCTTTCTGAATGATGAAGGTGATGTCAAACTGGGAAAGAAAGCTCTGCCAGCGAGCTAGTCGGCCAGAAAGGACATGCTTTTCCAAGAGATAACGAATGGGGTCCATTCTAGAGATCAACCTAACCTCGTGGGCGAGGAAATAATGTTTAAGCTTCTGAGCTACCCATACTAGCGCCGCACAGGTCTTCTCCATGGTAGTATACTTAGATTCAGCAGGATTAAATAACCTTGAGAGGTAGTATGCTGCCCTTTCCCTTCCTTCGTCATCTACCTGTGCCAAGACAGCTCCTAGGGAGTCCTCAATCACAGAAATGTACAGTATCAGGGGTTTCCCAGAGACGGGTGGTTGTAGAACCGGGGGATTAGAAAGGTAAACCTTAAGCTCCTCATAGGCCTTTTGGCATTGTTCATTCCATTCAAATTTCGCGCCTGCCTTTAATAGTTCATAAAATGGGTGGCATCTTTGCGAGTGTTGAGATATGAATCTCTTAATAAATTGCAAACGCCCAATCAAACCTCGAAGTTCAGTAATGTTCTTTGGCGGCGGCATTTCCATGACGGCCTTTGCTTTGTTTGGGTCGATCTGAATCCCCCGTTTACTAACTATGAACCCGAGCAATTTTCCCGATGCAACTCCAAATACACATTTCTTTGGATTCATCTTTAACTTATACTCCCTAGCCCTTTGCAACACTTTGGCTAGAATGGCGGGGTGTTCTTCTTGAGACCTCGATTTGACCAAAATATCATCCACGTAAGCTTCCAAGTAGACATGCATCATATCATGGAAAATGGCCATCATCGCCCTTTGATAAGTGGCACATGCATTTTTCAATCCAAAGGGCATGACAACATAGCAGTATGTGCCCCAAGGCGTAGTGAACGAGGTCTTTTCTTGGTCTTCTGGAGCTAGAAGGATTTGGTTATATCTATAATAACCATCCATGAAAGAGAGGGCTTCATATCCAGCTGTATTGTCAACTAAGACATCGATGTGAGGAAGTGGAAAATCGTCTTTCGGGCATGCCTTTTTCAAGTCCCTGAAATCAATGCAAATCCGAATTTTACCATCCTTCTTCATTACTGGGACTATGTTTGCCACCCATTGTGGATATAGCAGAACTCTAATGAACCTGGCCTTGTGCAATTTATCAACCTCTTCCTTAACCCTCAAGGCCATCTGCGGGTGAAACCTTCTTGCTTTTTGCTTAACGGGTGTTGCCCCTGGTTTTAGGATCAATCGATGTTCAACCAGTGCGGGGTCAAAACCTGGCATGTCCTCATAGGACCAGGCAAAAGAGTCGCTGTACTCCCTCAAAACCTTGATAAGCTCCTCTTCGACCTGAGGAGGGAGGTTAGTAGAAATAAGTATGGGCCTGGGATCCTCTTCTGTTCCGAGATTAATCTCTTTAGTGGGTTCATCCACTGCCGAGGAAGGTTCGTCAAACTTCTTTAAGCCTTGTGCGTATAAATCAGCAGTGTCACCCACCTCACTTTCCTCATCATCAGCTGGGTCCTTCTCGTTCACGATTTCATATACCCCTAGTTCATCATTGCTCCATACCCCCTCCAATTCTTCATCATCTTCCAAGACGATCGTGGCTTCTACAAATTCAGGGCACTTCAGAAGGGCGTTCAGCCAGATCTCGCAGAAACCTATCGGGAATGGTTTTGGGATGACGCGTCACGGGGCGCGCCGCAGACGCGGATGGGCCGACTAGACTCGAGCTAGACTCTACTCCCACTGACTCGACTAACCTAGAAGACTCTGCACACTGTACATCTACCCTAGGAGAGAGGAAGTCTACTGGAAGAGAAACAGGGGTCTCGTGCCCCTGGGAACCTGAGCAGAACATAGCGTAATCTTCCATTGAGACCTCCGTTTTGAAATTGACATTTTTTTTTTGGAGGCCGGAGGTGATCATGCAGCAGGAGGAGGAAGAAGACGGAGGAGGAGGTAACTACATAGGGAACAATTCCGGAAATATGCAGTCAAAGAAAGGATCGGAAGAGGAAAATCACATTTCATGGAGCTGAGCTCCGGGGGGAGGAGGAGTAAATAGTGTTGACAGATCAATAGGCGGGCAGTGCCCGCAAGCACAGGGAACGAATAAGATTTCGGGTCTCTCCGTGAAGGACGGGTCGACCAGGATTGGAGGGGAACGGGGAATAGGTCCCAATTGCTGAAACCAAGAGGCGAGACGGGAAGGGGACATAGAATAGGTAATGGCAGAGCTCCCCATTTCCCATGGCCCCTGGCGGATCAATGGCATCGGAGGACGCTTCACCAGCTGCGTCTCCTTCTTCTTCGGCTTGCTTTCTCTTTCCTGAAACAACTTCTCAAAACAACTAGATAAATCTTCTAGGTCACCAACTAGCCCTTGCAGCGACGGTGGTGGATCAGCAACAACACAGGCCTCATCTGCCTTTTCTTTGAGACTGGACGGCGATCCCTTCAAGGTACCCGGCTGTAACGGCCCTTTTACAAAATGTTGCCGGTAGTCCCATGTTAATGGCCCAGAGTCTCCCAATACTGACATTGAGGATTCGCGATAGCCGAGGCCTCGGCGGCCCATCTTCCTTCCTTTGGGAACGGGGTTGGTCCGGCCCTGTAACTGTGCGCCGAGACCCAGGCCCGGCTGGTAGCCCAATTTTAGAATCATGGGCCACCCTTTGGAATCTCTCATCTTGGACTTGACTTTCACATTGACTAGTGCCGTGGTGGGCTTGCGTGACGCATATGCCCATGGGTAATTCAAGTCCATTACTGACAGAACTGGCCTATTACTTGGCCACAATGTAGGCAGAATCTTGGCTGCTATCGCATCAACATTCTGGACTGTAGAGATGCTCTTTACCTTGACCACCCGCCCTTGAAAGGGGAACTTCAAACATTGGTGGGCGGTTGAGGGGACGGCATTTAAACTGTTCAGCCATGGACGACCCAGAATAGCTTTGAACATCGGGTCTATGTCTAGCACATAAAATTCCACGTCCATAACCAAGGGCCCTAGCTCGGCCTGTACAGTCACGACCCCGTGACAAGCACGTCTGGAATTATCATAGGCTACTATTATAGTCGGTGTTGACTTGAGCATGTCTTCTGAGATGTTGCAGGCGCGGAGGGTACTCAATGGACACACATTTATTGAAGCTCCCGTGTCCACCAGTGCAGATTCTACGGCCATTTTGTTCAGAGAAATGGTAATGCATAGTGGCATCTACCGTGCCTCCAGGGGTGCTAGTTCTGATTCAGAAAATGAAATGGAAGGCCCCTTGGTGATTGTTGCCAAAACCGACGGCAAACTATCCACTGCCACGTCCTCACTCACCATGACCTTCTGCAGGAAAGTCTTTAATGCGTCCTGGTGTAGTGGCGACCTCTTGATCAATTCCAAGACTGAGATTTTGGCAGGCATCCTGTCCAAATGCTGCAATAAATCATATTTTGTGCCCGACACGGGGTCTACCTCTTCTGTCTCAACTGTGGCGGAAGGAATTTGGAGGTTAGGTGCCGACGCACTGGAAGGAGGAAACATTCTCTGAAAGGGACGCCCGCTCTGAAGGGCACAGTTTGGTGCCGGCACGGCCTGAGATGGACCCCCGCTTGGCCCTGTGGGGTATGTGAAAAGAGTAGAAATGGGGGTGAGGATGGCAGAAGTGGGTTTAATGGGCCCTGGTGGAGAGGAAATGGGTGAAGGGTTAAGCGGGGAGGTAATGACGGAGGGTACAGTGTATGGTGGCGAAAGGACTGGTGGAGCGGAGGGGAATGTGACGGGTCTAATGGGTGATGTGGAGGGAGCAATGAGTGGTGTAGTGGTCAGAATGGCGGGCCTAAGGATGGCGGGAATAGCAGGCGCGGGGGAATGATTGTGGTGGAAGGCCAAAAGGTGTGCGGGGGTTTCATCATCAAAAGTCCACCCAGCGCTGGGGGCTGGGTGCTGGACGATATTCACTTGTGCTGGAGCCGGTGCCGGCGGCTGTTGTTGTTGCTGAGGAGCGGGTTGATGTACTGGCATGGGATTCTGATGGATCCTGAGGTCTTGTTGCTGCTGCTGGGGTTGCTGTTGCTGGTGGGGTTGCTGCTGCTGCTGTTGCGGCGCCGCCTGCTGCGGCTTGGCTTGTCTCTGTCTCTGCTTGATATCCTCAATCAACTGGTGCATCTGGGCGCAATCAATCCGCTGGCCCTCATGCGAGTCATACACCAGGTCTCTGAACTGATAGCACCGTTCTATCGTGTGCCCGGGTTGCCGATGGAATATGCAGTATCGAGACTGATCGGCTATCGGATTCTAATTTGGACGCTCAGGAGGCAACTGAAGATCACCAGTATACATTAAGGCAGAGAAAATATCGGGCAAAGTTTCAGGAAGAGGAGGGTAATGGGCCCTCTTTGGACTCGGTCGAGCAGATCCATAGGCGGCGGGTGGCGGAACATTGTTGTATTGTGGTGGCCGCTGAGGCTGTTGGGGTGGCGGAGGTGCTTGTTGTGGATATTGCGAGACTTGGAAGGCGGGCTGGGGAACTTGTGGAGTGGCAAACTGGGGGTTGCGTGAAGGCTGGGGGAAGCGAGGTGGAGTGGCTTGGTGGGGGAATTGAACAGCCTGGACCTGCTCGTTAATTTGTACTCCCTCAGTGACGGGGCCCTGGGATTTTCTGGGAGCCTTGGGTTTCTGGGCCTCAAATAAGGAGTGGATGGGGGAGTCTTTGAACTGGGTTTGTATGAACCGAGCTCTGCTATATAACTGGTGCATGTTTGAGATATCATTCATTGCCAAGATGTTCTTGAATGTTGGCGTGGCGTTGGAGATTAGCAACTTCACTTTCTCTTCTTCCGAGATCTGCCCGGGCACACGCGAGGCCATCTGCCTCCATCGGTCTGCATAGGTTGCAAAGTCTTCCTCCGGCTTCATCTTCTCAGCTACTAAGTCAATAAAAGAATACTCGGGTCCGACCCGATCTTGAAATCTTTGAATAAACCTTTCCTTAACAGTCTTGAAACTCTCGGCCTCCTCCATGGGCAAAGTATAGAACCACTCCAGGGCGACCCCTTCCAACGATTGGCGAAATAAATAAGCCATTAGACGATCGTCTTGCTGGAACTGTGCTGACTCATATAAGAACTCCCGGACATGAATGAACGGGTTGCCATTCCCGTCATATTTGCGGTACACGGGGAGCTCAGACTGAGAAGGAAAACGAATGTCCCTGAAGTTAGGGATAGGGACATCAGCAAGAGATTGCGGGCCAACCCGTTTGTGGAGAAGGTCAATTTGTTGTTGCATAGCAGCCCATTTATCAAGAATCTCCCGTTCCCGGGAAGGAGGAGAAGTAGCAGGAGGAGTAATACCGGGGTAGGTGGCCAAAGGATAAGCTGATTGAGGGGGCGGCCCGTAAGATGAATAGTGGGCCGAGGAAGGGCCCATATCTGCATGAGCCAGCTGGGCTGGCCCTGATTGCAACCTAACGAGGTCCGCCGGGGCTACGAGGGCCTGCGGCGACGGAGAAATTGTGGCGTATGGATCAAGGTAAGGAACAGAGGGGATTGGAGACTTTACCTTATCGAGCTGCTGATGGGCCGAGGTGGAGGCCTGGCCCATTTCCATATTGGAATAGCGAAGGGTCTGAGGGCGGACATGAGTAAGGTCGATAGGAGCCACAGAGGTGGTCCCAACAGCGGGAGACGTGATGGCAGCGACAGTCGTGCCATGAGAAGGAATTGAGGTCGGTGCATCGGCCCCTTGCAAAGCCTACCGGATGAGATGGAGCTGGGTAGGGTCCAGCTGGGCCATCATATTAAGGATTAGATTGGCTGAATTCTGATTGGACGGATTTGAAAGAGAGGGTTGGGGACCCTCGCCAAGAATGGTCGGAAGTGGAGGAGCAGTCTCCTCTCTTCCCTGTAGGTGGGCGACCCTGGGTGGGTCCTCAAGAAGGCCACGAGGAAGGGAGTCCTCGTGGGACTGAGAGAAGTCGTATGACGACATGGAAGATGATGAATCAAACAAGGGGTTGGAGTATGAATGGAAATAAGAACCAACCCTAGGAGGTGATCGTGAGGGAAAGAGACAATCCCACATACACCAAGACACCTAGGACTAGGACCAACAAAACTAACCGACCAAACCTACAAAGCAAATAACAAGCATGCAATGGAAGGAAGAGATGAGAGCAGAATCACCCAATTATGCAATCAAGTTATTAAATAATGCTCGTCAATTTCTTATGATTTCCTCTTCGAACCTTAGTGAGTTAATGAAAGTATAAGTTCTCTCAACCACTAGGTGCCTAACTGGGGTAGGTAATGAGGAACTGTGTGACTCTACAAGGATCTCTCACTCGCGGATGCAAACCCTAGACTGGGGGTGGATGCGGTACAACCTGCCTGGCGTCCGTGTGGGAATCCACGGCTCACGGGGGCTTACGGAGGTCCTCGGCAAGGTCCCTAGTCGGCTCCAAGGAATATGGAGACGAGAGGAAGCCCTACCTCGGTAGGAATGCAACTACTATGAGAAGAGATGGATGCTCCTATGCGCACCGGAGTGCATGCACAATCTAACCTAGCAACTATCAATCAATGATCAAGCAAACGTATAAGCAATAAAGAAAATGATGATGCAACAATGGTAAGAGAGCAGGGGGGAGATCAATAAGCAGCACCACGAGCAGCAAATCGCATGGAATATGACAATCAAAATAGACCGTAAGTGCACTGTGGCACCAGATGAACGGTCCTGATGCGACCGCTCAGACAGTAAAACGGTCTGTATGGGACCGTATAATCCAGGGAGAAAATAGAATGATCACAAAAATGCTGAAAATACAAGGCCGCGGTGATAGGAAAATACCAGAAGCGCGGTCTGTGACCAACCGCGTAATCTCCTGAACGATCCTCCAGCAACCGTGTGCCTGCAATCGAAACACCGTGACGCGTACCTGTGCCGAAGAGATGGACGGCTATATTCCAGCCGCTTAAATTGATGAACAGTATACCAGGCACCGTGCGAAACTGGGAACAGAAGCGGGACTGGCTCTGGTCGCAGGGGATGGACGGTTGAGTATCAGCCACTCCTGAAGATGGACGGCTCTGGGAGAACCGCTCACGTCCCAAGAGGCAGAAAATGCATCCAACCTGCAAGTCACTCCAAGAAGAAAACTTGCACAACGAAGGGGGGTCAGTAACTCAAAAGCACGATGGGCATTAGGCGTCCCACCGTGATCGCCACAAAAGGGGTGTCGATATATTTTTCTCCTCCTACTAAAGATCAATATGCGTCATGAATGGAACAATATGCGATGAGAAAATAACAACGTTCAGAGGAGAACAGAAAACAAAAGACCGTGATCGCCACCAAGATGCCGTACGTGATGGACATGACGTACCTTGGAAAGAGGGGAGAGTACTCGCCGAAGTTGCAGCGCTGGGTATATGAACGGCCCCTGATGAACCGCCTTACGTTGTACGGTCTTACGATAGACCGCCTAAGTGCGCTGCAGAAGGTGCGGCCGGAACTACTGCTGGAGGAAGAACGGCTTTTTATTGACCGCACGAACAGGAAGAACGGCCCTCTATGAACCGCACGTACTGTTGAACGGTGATAACGAAACCGCACAAGTCTACCACGCAGTAAGTTGCAAGGGGTCCAACCTCCACCCTCTCCAGCCGGCCAGAGGGGATGGGCCTCGTGCTGATGATTGCTGACCTGCGAAACAACGTAAGAAACACACATAAAAGACCTAGATTAGAACTGGACAGTGTAGTAAACGTCAAAATGGTAAGAGATGAACATTAACAAATGGAAAGGAGGATACATGGGGGGTTTTAAACCCCTAGGGTGACAAAAACGTGGGTGGATGTGTGCATGGTAATGAGAAAGAAGGGGGACGTAGGGAGAAAACGATGCATGCAACGAAGAACGTAATGGAGACTATAAACCAAAAGGACTCAAAATCAAACTACTCCCTGAACCGGAGGCTTATGTGGACGTAGAAAGCCTCCCTCCTTGGTGCTAGGTCGCTCAAAAACTCGGCAGGGCTCCGCCGTCGACCAAGATCTCCCCCCTTTCAAGTCCGGCCATTAGGGTCTATTTATAGAGCCTAGAAAGCCAGCCCCGAAACTAGGGTTTTGAGCTATTTTCCGGTCGAGATTATAAAAGATAAATCGTAGATATTATCATTATCTCTCATCCAGTCGAAACGGCATCAAAAATGGTTGATTATCCACGGAGATATCGATAAAAGAAGTTGGGGATAAAACCATGCATAAAAGGGATAAAAAATTGTTAAAACTCACCAACCGACAGGATGAACGGTCTTACGATAGACCGCTCAAAAATATGGGCAGTTAAATTTGGACCGTCCAAACCCGTCGGTGGAAATTCAAATAATCAGAAAATTAGCCCAATTATCGCTCAAACTGACCGAAACGTCCGCCGTTGGACACTCAAAGATGAACGGTTCTAATAAGACCGTTCAAATATAGAGCGGCCAACCAGAGACCGTTCTAACCCTGTCGGTGATAATTCAAATAATTGGATAATTATCTGAGAAAATTGGCACGCGTAGGACTCTGAGATATAGGCGGTTGGAATTCGCCCGTCCATTGATTTGAACGGGCCTGATAGGGCCGCACAAAAGCCTGTCGGTGAATATTCAGAAAATCCTCAGAAATCAACCAAAATGTATGAACGGTCTGTGTAATGCCCCGGATTTTTTGGATCCTTCTTCTCGGGTCTCGGATCTGGTTTCTCGGAGTGTCCAACTCCGTTGCGTCCGAAATTTCGTTTCGGACATCTTTCGCGTTTGGATCGGCGCGATCTAGAGTTGTTTCGGAGGTCCGGAAGTGTTCCGCGGCTTTTCCGTGTGTGTTTTCCGATTTCCGGTGTGTGTTTCGGTAATTCCTTCGGAACCTCGTTGCGGGTGAACCGGACCGTTCACCAGGGCGCGAGTGGTACCGTTGCGATCGGTGCATTCCGAGGATCGCAAAAATGTGATTTTCTATTTTTCATTATTTTCTGAAATTTCCAGAATTTTCCTATATAAACTCCCTTTTTCTCTCTTCCCTCTCATTTCTCACACACTCCCCTCTCTCTTCTCCCACGCTCTCTTTCTCCCCTCTCTTCTCCGGCGGCCGACGGAGCGAGGTGGGGGTGAGGTGGAGGCGGCGCGGGCGAGGATGGGCGAGGATCGAGGCGGTTGCGGGCGCGATCCCTCGGTGGATTCTGAGATGGCGTCGTTCGCGTCACGGGCAATTTTCGGCGTGGATTAGTCGCTTCGGCGCACGGTTTCTTCGGTGGAGGTAGGGTGACGGAACACTGCTGCGTTCTGCTCATTTTCCCTGCCATTGCACGTCGTTCGGCACGGAAACGACCGTGTTTGGGTCCGTTCTAGCGAAACTATGGTTTTGTGGGTTTCGTAGGGTCGGTCGGGAAACGGCGACAGTTTCCAGATCGGTTACTGTCAACAGATTCCTTGGGGCGAGAGCGTTCTTTTCCCCCTGATTTTGTCTCGATTGGTGGTCCCGTTGGACCGGTAGAGCTCCGAGAAGCTCGGTAACCCTTTTTGGGTAACTTCGGTAGAATCACTCGTTTCTCGCGATTCGTGCGTCATTTTGACTCCGGTCAGAGTCCATGTGATTGCCAGGGTGGTTGTGGTTGTATCCCCTTCGTTTCGGCACGAACGGGGCGTGGAAAGGCTGCGATCGGGCGACCCCCTAGGTTTACCTACCGTGATGGTTGGGCGGTCGAACTGGGCCCGTCCATCGCGAGGGCGGTTGCCTTTGGCCAGTTCATCTTCTCTTGGTTTTGGGGTTGTGCAGTCGCACGATAGACCGCACATTTGATGTGCGGCCAGGTGAGAACCGCATGTCTCTCCCATGGACGGTTGGTTCCCAGCTGTCTGTCCTTCCGTGGGCTTGTGCGGCCAGGAGCTGACCGCAAATCCCAGTTGACCCTTGGTCAACTGTTTAGTGTCGGTTGGGTTGTGCGGTTTGGTCAAAACCATTTTGACCGGCACTGGAGTAGGTCGGTTAGGTTGTGCGGACGATCCTTGGCCGCACATCCCCTTGGGCGGTCCAGCCCTAACCGTCCATCCTCCATTTGGGGTTAGTCCGATTAGAGCCTTGTGCGGCTCCTGCCTGACCGCATGTCTCTTGAGCGACTGTACCCTAGCCGCACATCCCTTGAGCGGCCCAGGGTGAACCGCACATGTGCCAATCTAACCTGGTGTTTCCGTTTTGACCGATTCGAGTCCCGGGTGTGTGGTTCTCGAACCACGTGCCGACTCGTGGCCTGACGGATGTTATGCACGTCGTCGGGGCCAAGTGTCGTGGTACGTTGTAGTCCCGGGTGTAGAGTTCTCGACTCGTGTCACCGTGTGTTGACGTGTGTCATCGGTTTCTCCGAAAAGCGATCCCTGAGTGGGTCCTGTGTGAGGCCTTGGGCTGCGAGCCCAGTTGTCCAGTCTGGGGCTGGAGGCTTCCCTCTTTTCCTTGAGTTGGGCTGCAGCTTGGTGGTGTGCAAGTTGCCTTGGGAATCGTGCTTCTGTGCTTTCCGCGTGGGCCGTGTGTGTGGCCTTAGTCCTGTGAGTTCCCTTCCCAAGGGAATGGTTTCGGCGGCTCGTGAGCTACCTCGGTACGCGTGCTACAGTGGTTTTAGACCTAGAGCTTGGACTAGATTGACGGCCTTGTGCTGTTGCGTGCGACGGTCTTGACCCCGAGTCTTCTGACTCAAGGACCGTTGGCTGTAGTGCATCTAGAGGACTGCCCAGAGTCCAGTGGGTTAGCGTCACTTGAGTTTTCTCGACTCTCGCGCAGGGTGCGTGCGTAGCCGGGGGTTGCGAGTCCCGTTTCTTCTCCGACTGTGGTCACCGTGCGACGGTGCCGGTACGTGGGATGGTCCCCGTACTTCGTCAGGTTCGGACGTTGTTTTCCGTTGACTTGAGAGTCTACTCTCTCAGTGACCCTCCACTAGTCGTAGCCTACCAGTACGCGGTATCGGTCGCACCAGGGAGTGGTGTACGGGCTTACCCTTAGAGGCGGTTTGTGGACCGATTGCCGTCGGGCCCCACGTCTTGCAGCCAGAGTCCGACTGAGGGGAAAATCGGTCAGAGGGCCAGACCTAGGACGCATGGTCTGTGTGTGCACACGTGGTTGGGGGCGGTTGGACCCACGTCGATGGGCGTGACCCCAGCTAGTCACTTGTTTGTGGTTACTCGTGCGGTGTTCGTGCCTCGGGTAGGCGCTACCACGCTAGGCGGTTCACCTGCGGTGCGGTGTAAGTTGTCAGGGGATGCAACCGGCCTTGCTTCTAGTGGGAGGTACTCCTGTCGAGTCGGGAGTGACAGACTGTCAGTTTTCGTGACTTTGACCTTCAGGTTTCGGACGTGTTGACCGTTGAGTTTTGGTCGGTTCGCCGTGGCGCGTGTGTTGGTTTTCGCGCCATGAGACTAGTGCTTGTGGCTCTACCGAGGTTGTGTCTTGTTGTGCGGTACCCGCGATCGGACGGTCGGGGTTGCACCTTGGACAGCGTGTCCAGGTCGGCTGTGTCCGGGGGACAGGCCTCTACGGTGTGGTTGCCATGTGTTTTTACTTCGGTAAGCGGTACTAGTGTAGTTCGGTAGCCTCGACCGCAAGGTCAGGGTGTGTTTCTGGTACAGTAGGAGTAGCAGTAGTGCCGTGTTTTGATCGGCCACCAGGTTTACTGTTCCTGCTGTTGCGGTTGCTCTCGTAGCCTTCCTTTCCGCTACCGCCATTGTTTCCGGTTGGGGTTCCGCGGGATCCCTGCTGAGTCTCTATTTTGGAGACTCATTCCCTGCTTCTCAGGTGTGGCGGTTCTTCCTCGAGGTTCGAGGGCGTGGAGCGGAGGTTCCCAGTTGCCAGCTTGCCGGGCCGAGTGTTCACTTGGCATGTGGTACGTTTTTACTGCTTTAGACTGTACTTTCTGTTGGACTTGACTCTGTTTTAGCTGTAGTTATTCTTTCTTTCAGCTTGTTGTTGTTGGTTGTCCTGCTTTATTTCCTATTTCTTTGTGCCTCCACACTCCTTTTAGCCCTTCCGAGCCCTCCCGGCTCGTGGGCTGCGGTGCGAGTCTCGGGTTATCAGACTTTCTCGGTAATCGGATTCTCGGGTCGTTACAGTCTGGGTTCAACCACCCCAGTCCTGAACGAATGATGTTGGACCGTTCATGATCTTGGATACTTGACTTTCATAAAACACGTTCAATTAATCAAAGCCAAGGTCCAATAAGCCCTGAATTGATACGGACTTTACCAAGGAGGGAGGCTACCCATAAAACGGGCCCAGGACGTGCCACAAAAAATGGCCCAATGAATGATGGACAACTTAGGGCATCAACAAATGGGAATAAGAGAAACGACTCAGCTTATCAGTGAAAAAATGGGTGTCAACAATGGGTAGGGTAGTTCTCCTCGTAGCGCTTCAGCTGCCGAGATGCATAAGCCACCACTCTACCATGCTGCATCAACATAGCACCCAATCCGACCCTGGAAGCATTTGTACACACCACAAAACCTTCCGATCCAGAAGGTAAAACCAACACCGGAGCCGAGGTGAGCAATCTCTTCAGTTCCATGAAACTCTGCTCACACTCCTCAGACCAGACGAAAGGCACATCCTTCCACGTAAGTCTAGTCATCGGGGCCGCAATGCGAGAAAAATCCTAGATAAACTGACGATAATAGCCTGCAAGCCCCAAGAAACTCTGGATCTCCATCACAGACCTCGGCCTCGGCCACTGCATTACTACCTCGACCTTGGCAGGGTCCACAGAAATACCATCACCAGAAATCATGTGCCCCAAAAAGTGCACCTCACGAAGCTAGAACTCGCACTTACTGAGCTTCGCATACAACTGGTGATCTCGCAACGTCTGCAGCACCACACCTAAATGGTATGCGGGCTCCTTGGCAGACCGTGAATAAACAAGGATGTCATCCACAAATATGACCACGAACTGGTTCAAATACGGACGAAACACCCTCTGCATCAAGTCCATGAAGGCTGCAGGGGCATTGGTGAGCCCGAACGGCATCACCAGAAACTCATAATGCCCGTACCTCGTTCTGAACGTAGTCCTCTCTACATCGGACTCGCGAATCCTCAATTGATAGTAATCAGACCGCAAATCAATCTGTGAGAACATTCATGCAGACTGAAGCTGGTCGAACAAATCATCAATCCGCGGCAACGGATACTTATTCTTAATGGTCACTGCATTCAGCTGCCTGTAGTCAATGCACAACCGCAAGCTACCGTCCTTCCTCTTCACGAACAACACGGACGCACCCCAAGGGGAAAAGCTAGGACAAATGTACCCCTTGGCCAGCAGCTCATGCAACTACTCCCTCAACTCAGTGGGGGCCATACGGTAGGGAGCCTTCGCCAAAGGTCCCGTACCCGACATAACATTGATAACGAAATCAATCTCCCGCTGGGGAGGCAATCCAGGTAAGTCCTCCGGAAAAATATCAGGAAACTCGCACACCACCGAAATGTCCTCGACATCCGGCTCCATGCGGTCAGTCACAACCACGGAGGCTAGAAAATTCTGACAACTCCCATCAAGCAAACGACGAGCTCGAATCGCAGAAATAAGAAAGCGAGAAGAGGAAGACCTGATACCTTGGAAATAGAAGGTGGGTTCGTAAAGTCACCGGAAATAAACCCTCTTCGAGCCACAATCCACCAACGCATGATGTGCCTTGAGCCAATCCATGCCTAAAATCACATCAAAGTCATGAAGCGGCAACGCATAGAGCCTAGCCGGTAAACTCCGCCCTTCCATCCACACAGGAACCTCATCGAAACAATACGGAGTGATCATAAAATCACCCGAAGGCAACTCCACTGCCAAATCACAGGACAACTGGGTCACCGACTCCTCAATACTCAGCGCGAAATCCTCCGAAATAAACGAATGAGACGTGCCAGAATCGAACAAAACCCGAGCCGCACAACCCAAAATCCGAACGGTACCTTCCACGAGCTGCGACGCCACTGCCTCTGCCCTGGTCATGTATGTGATCTGGCCTCGAGCTCTCTGCCTGCCTCCCACGCTAGCTGACCTGTGTAGCGGCGGATATTATCCCTACTGCTGCTGCTGCTGCCTCTGCTGCGGGGGAGCCTGCTGCTGCTGCGGAAACGGCTGTTGCTGTTGTAGTCTCTGAGTACAGTCACGCGCCATATGCCCTGGTTGGTCACACCGGAAACAAACTATCGGCGATGTGCACTGCCTGCCTGGGTGATACTCGCTACACCGTGGACACGGTCCTCGCGATCCACCCACTGACCCCTGACGCTGAAACGGGACCGGCTGTTGTACACTGCCAGATGATGCCTGCCTCTGATCCTTGGACTTCTTCTTACTGAACCCCTTCTTGAAGAACTTCTTGACCTTCGAGCCAAAAGAAGCAGATCATGTCGCCGACGCTGCCGGCGCCGGCGCTCCTGAACCACCCGACGCATGCTGAAAGGTACCCTGCTGCTGGGTAGCCGACTGCTGGCTGCGACCCGACAAAGACTGCCCCTGGCTGATCAGTCCTCTGCATATCCATCTCCAAAGAAGCCACAACACGAGACGATGTCTCCAGATCAGTGCCCGCATTCGCGATCAAATGGTGCCTCAGCTCCTACCTCAAGCCCTGCATGAACTGTGCGGTCTTCACCCTCTCATGCTCCATGATATGGGATGCATACCAACCCAGCTCAACAAATCGGGCCATGTACTGCAACACGGACATGTCGCCCTGAACCAGTTCCAGAAACTCACGCATCCGCTGCGTAGCAATAAACTCTGGACAGTAGGTACACTCGAAAGCACTGACAAAGTCACCCCACGCAATCTGCTCAAGTGGACGAAGTTGCAAAGACGTCTTCCACTCGGAAGACCACCACTCCCGAGCCGTACCCTGCAACTGGTTGGAGGCCAACATCACTCTGTCCTCCGCAGTACTCCACGCGGAGCTGAACACCCGCTCCATCTCGTCGAGCCAACTCCGAGCCACGTCAGGGTCTACCTGACCGCCGTAGTAAGGAGGATGAAACTGCATGAAATCCCTCACTGCTCAGCATGGCCCACCCCTGGTCGACGAGCCCTCACTAGCCTCTCCACCGAACTGCTGCGACATAAGCTGGTACATGTCACGAAAGAAATCCTCGGCCCCCGGAAGCCTCGTAGTATCCACTACCTCAGTGGCCCCCGGTGGCGCTCTACTATGCTCCTCCTGATCTCGCTGAACCCCCTGCTGGATCTCCTGACCTCCAGCCGACTGCCCCTACTCAGAGCGAGTGCTCCGCCTCGGCGCCATACTCTCTCCTGAAGCAAAAGACAGAAAACACGGAAACAGCAAGGTCAAGAAAAACGCACGATGCCCGATGCTAGTGTCAACCGTACATCATCGCTGTGGACTAGTGGACCACTTCAATTACTTATTATTCTCGTATAATCCCACAACCGCTGCTCTGATACCATTCTGTAACGACCCGAGAATCTGATTATCGGGAAGGCCCAATAACCCGAGACTCGCACCGCCACCCACGAGTCCGAAGACTCGGAAGGGTTAAAGGAAGGTGTAGAGACTACACAAGTATCACAAATAATTGCAGAAATTAAACAGCTATCACATTAAGCAGGAAATAAATTTAACAGTTTACAAGATACATGGTCCACAAGATAAAATAAAATAACAACAGCAGTAGTCCACAACTAGTACAGAGACAAAAGAGAAAAGTACAGCTACACGGGGCATAACCTCTGGCACTAACGCTGGGCACCTGAACCACGCCGAGCTTCAGACGCGCTCCCCTGAGGTCGCGACTCACCTGAAACACGGTGAAAATACGCAGGGAATGAGTCTCGGAACAAGACTCAGTAGGGATCACTCGAACCCTACCTCGCAAACGGAGAAACCGCTACGCTAGCAGTAAGCGAGTACCTTGAAAAAAAGGGAAGCCCTGCAATCTACAAAACACCGTTCTCACGGCACGAAAGCCGACACACGTGCCACGGTGAAACGACCGGAACACCACGGTCAACGTGACAAAACCCGAAGGTCGAAGTCGCAAAGACTGACAGTCAGACACTCCTGACTCGACAGGAGTACCACCCACTAGAAGCACAGTCGGTAGCGTCCCCTGACGTCTTACACCGCACCGCAGGTGAACTGCCTGACATGGTAGCTCCTACCAAAGGCACGAACACCACACAAGTAACTACAAACGTGTGACTAGTTGGGGTCACGCTCGTCAGCGTGCGTCTAACCGTCCCCAACCACGTGTGCACACACAGACCGCGCGTCCCTGGTCTGGCCCTCTGACCGGTTTTCCCCTCAGCCGGACTCTAGCTGCAAGACGTGGGGCCCGACGAAAACCGGTCCACAAACCGTCTCTAAGGGTAGCCTCTCCACCACTCCCTGGTGGGACCACACGCGTGTAAGCAGGCTACGACTAGTGGAGGGTCACTACGGAGTAGACTCTCAAGTCAACGAAAAATCACGCCACAACCGGACGGTACAAGGAACGCCCCTCGTACCAATACCATCGCATGGTGACAGAAGCCGACAACGACATCTCCCGACACCACTCGGTATGACGGGAGACCCGCCGACACGATCTCTCCCCCTTGAACGGTCCACACTGGGCCCCTCAGGGATGTGCGGTCGCATAAGGACCGCACCTAGGGTTAAACGGTCATCACATGACCGTTCTACCCAGGTCCAAACAGACTGAAGAACGGCTAACATGGGCCCGTTCAACAGATGTGCGGCCAGCTCCTGGCCGCACGTGGGTGAAGAACGGTCATCTCCTGGCCGCTCGTCTCCGAACAGTAATAAACCTGAACAGTTAGGCCTTAGCCGCACTAGGGAAGAGCAGCTACGGTTTCACCGTTCAAGGGTTGTACGGTCCAGATCTGGCCGCACACCCAGGCAACGACACCAGACGACGTACGGCCAGCACCTGGCCGCACGAAGGGTTATGCGGCTACCTCCTGGCCGCACACCCCGGTGCACTGTACAACGGTAAAATTCAACGGTCGAATAACCCGGGTTGTGTGGTTGTTGTGGGACTGCACCTTAGGATATGCGGTCCCACGACAGACCGCGCAAGCCTACTACGCGCCGAGCCCAGCCATAGCGCGCCGAGCCAATGGACGGCCAGAACGGAGCCGCACAAGGGTTGTGCGGCCCCTGGTTCGACCGCACATCGCCCACCGGCGCGAAAACGGCGAACCTCTCCGAAATCGCCCATTCCAACCCCAAACAAGCCCCACGAAGGGAGAAACGGTGAGAGAAGAACCCCCAAGCCCCCTAGCATGCTCCTACGCCCGTGAACCACAGAATCGGGGCTCAAAACGGCGGATCACACGGACTCTCCCCGCGGCATGAACGGCCCTTCCCGGCGCGAAATTGACCCCTCTCGACCTCATCTCGAGCTAAAACTCGTGGGGAAGGAAGACAAGAGGCCAAGGAACGTCACCCTACCTCCGGTCCGCGACGAGACGCGCCGATCCTAGCCCAAATCCACGAAGAATGCCGTTAGAACCTCGCCTTCCCACGCTTGCCACACGCCCGCACGATCGCCTCATCGTCACCCACGTCCTCGCGCCGTCGCACCGCCGCCGTCTGCAGCCGGAACGGAGGTCGCCGTGCTCGAACGGGAGAGAGAGAGAGAGAGAGAGAGAGGACGGCCACGGTCGTGAGGGAGGAAGGAGAAGAAAGGAAGAAGAAAAAGAAAAAGAAAAGAAAATGGGGGTATTAATCAAAAATTTGGAATTTTCGAAAAATATCAAAAAATAGAAAATTACATTCCCGCGATCCTCGGAACGCACCGATCGCAACGGTACCACTCTCACCTAGGTGAACGACCCGGTTCACCCGCAATGAGGTTCCGAAGGAATTACCGAAACACACACCGGGAATCGGAAAACACACGCGAAAAAATCGCGGAACACTCCCGGGCCTCCGAACCAACTCCGGATCGCGCCGATCCGAACACGGAAGACGTCCGAAACGAAATTTCGAACACAACGGAGTCGGACACTCCGAGAAATCACGTCCGGGATCCACGAAGAAGGATCCGAAAGGTCCAGGATATTACACCTTGGATTTTGATAAACAATGATTTTCAACACTGATTAGCATTCTATAGCTTCATGCATGTGCATTGCATATTAATGTCGGTGCATGATAGGTTGTGTTCATAATAAAGGTCGATGCAAACTACATCGTAAGCTGGTGCCAGGTCGGTGCATGTTTGCATCATCTGCATATAAGGTCGATGCACCTTCTTGCTTCTTTTAAAGAAGGTCAGTGCACATTTTGTTCTTCTACATTTAAGGTCAGTGCAGACTGTATCATGCGTATCTAAGGTCGGTGCATATCGACCTTGGTCATTGATAGGGTCGGTGCACGTCTGCATTGTGGTTACACATAGTCGGTGCAGGTTTTGCATCTTACTTGCATATAGTCGGTCGGTGCAGGTTTTGCATATAGTCGGTGCAGGTTTGCATTGTGCATATAGTCGGTGCAGGTTTTGCATATAGTCGGTGCAAGGTTTAGTAAGGTCAGTGCACATCCTTTATAAGGCAAAATAAAGTCGATGCATATTGATATATATATGCATGGACTCAGGTATGTGCACATTTGTATCGTGCATAACCATAGTCAGTGCATGCATTGTCTTACGCATGTAAGAAATACGTGCATTGTTTGCCTTACGAATATAGAGGTCGATGCATCTTTCTATTGAGACAGACAACGTTAGCGCATCTTTGTCTTTCTATGCATAGTAGGTCTGTGCATAGTCTGATCGGCCAGCACATTGGTCCAAACGTATTTCTGCTCCTTCATAGAAGGTCGATGCATACTTATATGGTCTGCTGCTAAGGGTCGGTGCACACTTAGTTGTTCTGCATGTAACGTCAGTGCACATTATTGTGCTACATATATAGAGTCAATGCTAACAACACTCTCTTGAATTAAAAGCTGATATTGTCATCTGTTTGCCACGTCAGTTATATGGTCGAACACTTGATGAGTACACTGACAACCTGCGAACTTGACTCACGGGGAAGTTAAAGTACCAGGTTAATGGCACGTGATCCAAGGCAAGGTTCGAAAGGAGATTTAGTCACGTGGAACTATGAGCTTTCAGATCTTTACACGTGGACCTCCAGCGAAGCGCTCGTCTCAAGATTCCCTGGGCGGGAAATGTGGTTCCTACTCGCCTCCTTCTCGTAAAAGGTTATAAAAGGGACATGATCCCTCAGATATGGATGTATCGAAAAATAGAAGAGAAGAAGATTGATAGAGCGAGTGAGCGAGAGCTGAAAACACAGGTAGAGCAAGCGCAGATACAAAGAAGACTTCGAAGATGAAGAGAGCCTGAAGCTGAGAGAAGAAATCTGAAGGAGAATATAGTATCGTAAGTTTGAGTTTGAGAGAGTTTGAGAGGATTGATATTTGTAATTGACTCGTAGATCAAATCCAGAGTCAATCCACTTCTTGAGAGTGATTTTGTCATTTCGTTTCTTGATTTTGTTTTCATTTCTGAAATCTGTCAAGTTGTAAGTCAGCGGGCGAGGTTGAGTCCTCGGACAGCGAAGCTGTAAAGCTCAGCAGTAGCAAGCTGTGAGGCTCAGCGGTCTGGGATCATTTCCCCGAAGCTGCGGATCAGTGGTGTGTAGGGATCTAATCTCCGAAGCTGTGGATCAGCGGATTGAAGTTGTGAATCAGCAGTAAGCTACACTTAGTCTAAGTATGGGGTGCATGTAGGTGAAAACCGAACCACCTAAAATCCCTGGTGTTCTGTGTGATTGGATTGTGCTTCTATGTCTTTATAGCTTTTGTCTGCTTGGTGCTCGGATGAATGCTTAAGAGTGTTTAAGTGATACATGTCTTCACTCGCTATAATTGCTATATGAGATTGTTGCTAAAGTTTCTCATCCAGTAGGTATATCAAAAGGCGTGGTTGAAAGGATAAGCAAAGCTTATCTGGAATTCCACCTCTTGCGTGAGGATTAGTCTCCGCCATCGTACTGTACCTGAATGTTTGGCTAACTGCTAAGTGCTATCATCTGATCTCTTTTAATATTGCTGAAATTTACATCTCTAGATTGAGTTACAGTAGTTTGTTTTTATTCCGCATTAATTTTAACTGCTGTAGAATTCTAAGTGGTAGATCTAGTCTGTAATGCCCCAGATCTTTGCTGGATCCTTAGTAGGTCTGGTTGGATCTTTATTGGATCTTTCGGATCAGTTTCGATGAGTTTCGGTTCGCTTATGTGGCTTCCGAGTTGAGTTTTACGATCCGTGTGGATTTTTCTCTCGTACTAGTTACGGAATCCTACGGTGAGTTTATTTGTCAGTTTATCGACTCAAGAATGCTGCAGCGACGATGTACTTTCCGAGCCGGTCATTTTGACTATTTTTGCGTATTTTTCGGAGATAGGGCCAAAAATCGGATTTTTCAGAAATTAAGAAAATTCCTAATTTCTTTTCATTTCTCTCTCCTCCTTCTCATTTCACGTCGCCGCCTCCTCTCTCTTCGTTTTCTCTCCTCTCGAGCTTCCTTGGCTCCAGCTACAGACGGAAGATCTAGGGGCGCGTGCTAGGGATGCTGTGGAGTTGGTCGGGTGCGCGACGGGGCAAGGATGGAGTGGTTTTGGCGCGATCCCGAACGGTGGATTCAAAGCCGACGTTTGAGCTCGTGGCGCGGTTTTCGGCACGGTTTAGTCCCTTCGGGGCACGATTTCTTCAGTGAAGGTAGGGAGATGGATCGCCTACCTATTCTGCACGTTTTCTCTGCTTCTGTGCGTAGTTTGGTGCTCGATCGGGAGAGATCGGGCCGATTTAGTGAAAACCGTCATTTTCGGAGTTTTCAGGGTTCACCGAAAAATGACAACCATTCTTGGTCTAGTTAGTATCAAAATGACCGCTGGGATGTCTGGATCTCATTCATGTTAGTTTCGTGTCGATCGGTCGTCATTCGAGGCCGGTAGGAGTCTGGGAACCTCGGTGACTCGTTTAGGGTCGATTTGTCCAAATCGCCCTGATCTTGCGTTTTAATGCATGCATGTGGGCTTTTTAGCCTCCTGAAATTATTTTTCATCATCTAGCTTTGTTTCCCCTACTTTTCGGCGTGAATGGGGCGTGGAACGAGTCGATTCGGCCATTCCTCTATTTTCCTGCCGTGGCTGGTGTAGCGGTCGTATCAGAGACCGTCAGAGGTCCCTGACGGCCCTACGATAGACCACCACAGCATTCAAGTGTTTTAATCTTTTTGAGGCTGAGTGAGCGTGACGGTTGAGTCCTTGACTGTTACACTCCTCTGACGTGCCTAGGTTGGTGCGTCACAGCCATTTTTGCCTTCGTGTGGTTTGGCTAAGGCAGTTCCTCTGACGGAGAGCCTTGTAACGCGCCTGTCCTGGGCCGTTACATTCTGTTTTGACCGAGTTTGAATGAGTAAGTCGGTTACTCTGACGGCCTTGCCTTAGACCGCCAGAGTAGTGTGACGCATCTTCCCTAGGCCGTTACAGTCTGTTTGACTGGAGTTGACCGTTTAAGGCGGTTCGTGTAGCGGTCTTGCCCCCATGCGTCACAGAGCTGTAACGCGTCCGTCTTGGACCGTTACATGCTGTTCGTTTGTGTTTCCTTGGTTTGAGTTTGTTGGCCCTGACGGCCCTAAAGGGGTGCGTCAGAGCTGTGTAACGTGCCTGGGTTAGGCCATTACATGCCTTGTGCGTTTTAGCTGTTGTTTAGGGTGGTGTCTGTGACGGCTCCTCCTTCGACCGTCACATTGCTGTAGCGCGTCTTCGATAGACCGCCACAGTCTTGTTCTCTAGAGTGTAACGGCCTAGCGTTAGATCGCCACATTCGTGTAACGGTCTAAGGGTGGTGCGTTACAGTCCTAGAGCTCCGATTTCCGTCGTTGTGATTTCTGATTGTCTTGGCTTCACCTTGTGGCCTGCCCGTTTTCCTGCGGATGTCTCCTGACATCCTATGAGGGCTAAGACTACATTATAGGGTAGCCAGGAGTCTTCTTGCTTGAGGTAGGATTCTCTTTCCTGCTATAGAATGTCTTTGCCTCTGGTTGCGTGGCGATTCCTCCTTGACTGCTTGGTTGACCTAGCGGCCGAGTGATGGATAGCCTATGCCCAGAGAGTGGTTTACCGGTGGTTTGGTTTCCGGTATCTTGGCTTGACCTGGTGGTTCACCCATTGTCACGTGGACATTACCCCATGTCCTATGAGGGCTATAACTGTGTTCCATGGTGGCCAAGAGGGTTTGTGCCTGTGTGTGTGTCTGGGCGGTTTTGTCCAGTTTGAGACACTGGTTCTGGATGCCTCAGGGTATTGTTTTACCTTGAGTTGCGTGTCCAGGCGTGCCGGAGGGTTCTTGCTGTTCCCTCAGATCTCCGTGAGTCATTTTCTGCGAAGTGTCGTTTCTCGTGGCTTAGGATTAGATCGATTGGCGGCTTGTTTCGCTGTCAGTGACGATCCTGCTTTTGAGTCGTCCGACTCAAGGATCGTTACGTTGTAGGTCTAGTTGCCTAATCCTGAGTCTGTTGGCAGTAGTAGTACTGCCAGTGGTGCCTAGTAGTGGGCATGACAGCGCGTTCTAGCTTGTCCATACTCTAGCACTTGTGTTTTTGAGGTTTGGTGTCTCGTGAACCTCCGCTTGTCGTGGCCTGTCGATGCACGCGGTCCAGTGTGTTGACCCACCTCGGAGGGGTGGAAAGGGCAGTTCTCGAGATACGGTTTGTAAGCTAGTTCCGTAGGCTCCCAGCCAACGGTAGCGTCCTACCGAGGGATAAAACTAGCTAGAGGACCTGGCTTAGGCTAGAGCCAGTGTGTGCACACGTTGTCAGGGACTGAGGACTTACGCCGACGGGTGTGACCCTGACTAGTCTTTTGTTATTGTTGTTCCTGTTTGGTTCAGCGCGTGTCTGCGACTCTGTCGTGGTTTCAGCGGTACCGTAGGCGAGACACTTGTGGCGCAGTGTAAGACGTCAGTGGACGCAGCTGGCTGTTCTTCTAGCGAGGAGGTGCGTCCGTCTCGTGACGCGTGGCTCTTCGCTGTTCTTTCGCGTTTCTTGTGCGTTGTGACCTTTCCGAGTTAGCCCTCTCGTGGCCCTACTCGAGGTCAGTGTTGTGTTGTGTGCACGACGTTCTAGTCGTGTGTGCTCGTCGGGTCTGTCCGTCGTCTGTCTAGATCCTTTCTAGACTTTTGTGTGTCCCTGAAGGTCTTTGTCTTAGGCCTGGCGTCGTGTCGGCAGATCGGTAACTCCTGACTTTGTCAGTTCAGAGTCACCCTTCTGTTGCTGCCTGGAGTAGTTTGGGGTGTCGAGGTTAGTTCGGCAGCCACTTGTCTGGTGCGGATTCTCCCCCTTTTTTACTTGTTCCCTACTCCTACTCCCCGTCTGTTCTTTACTGCTGCTAGAGTAGTTTTACAGCTTTGTAGTGTAGTTTTTCCGCTTTACTACACTTGATGTTCTCCTTGTCGTTTTTGTTGTTCCGTGTTACTGCATGTTTTTCAGTGGGGATCTGCGTGACCCCTACTGAGCCAGTGACACGAGGCTCACCCCTGCTTTTCAGGTGGGCTATCGTTCGTTCTGCTTCCGAGGTTCTTGGTGCGCGTGCTCGTAGCCTGTCGTTGTGGCCAGCTGGTACCTACGTCGGGCTTCCCCCGACTTCTCGGTACGTCTTTCTTTTCTGTCGACCGTACTTGCTAGACTTGCTGTCTTTAGCTTTGGACTTGACTCTGGTATATAATTGTTAATTTGAAACTGTTAATTAAAAAGTAATTTTATTTCTGCTACTTTAGCAAACCGATCTAATGAAATTTAATTGCTTACTGTTATATCTCTGTGGCTTCAATGTACTCTACACATGCCTTTTATCCCTTCGGAGCTTTACCGCTCTTGGGAGGCCTCGCGGGTTCCAAGTGGTATCAAGTATATTCGATAGTCCTATCGGGTATATCTGGTATTCGGTATCTGGGATCCGGGTCGTCAAAGCTGGTATCAGAGCAGTGTTCTGAGATGTTCGGAGTTATTTTCTGAGCTATCAGAGCATTGTTGTGTGAAGTACATGGGAATCCGAGATATATAGTATCCAGAGTCCTGCAAGTCCAATACAGTCTTTCGCTGGCTTAGGTTTGTGATTCTTTGTCGCTTCGTTTTCGGTGTGTCGTCTTCTGCGTGATGTCCTGGTACTATACGAGATGGTCCTGCTCTCGTCAGGATGTGACGAGGTGTTTTCTTTTTCGTCGTTGTGTTTGTCTCGATCATGTTGTACTTGGTAGAGTTCGCCGAAAGGCTTGAATCTGCGGTACATTGTTCGAGGTTTTCTCTGTGTGTTGTTCAGGTTGCTGTTGACCTTTGGCCTTGGTCTGATGACCGTGCACGTTCTCACGTTATCTTGGTCGTCCCGGCTTGAGTCTGTTCAGCTCCTGATGTGTTTCGCTTCTGTTGAAGTGCTCGATTAGATTCCATGTTTGAGAAATTGCACAGGAAAGCTAGGATTTTCCCTTCCTGGTGAGCTTTCGTGGTTGAGCTTATTGCTTCTCGTCCCTTCTGGTGGAATCTTCTCGAGGTTTACCTTGGAATTGCTATCTTAGTGATGCCCTTGTCCTGTGTCTGCTTAAGTGTGGACAGCTTTGTTCTGAGCCTGATCTGCTCTTTGTCATACGGTTGCTTGGCTTTGGACTCCATCATGGTGTTAAGAGCTGTCGCGTACCGTATTTGTCGTGCCGTGTCCAGCGGCCGATGTAGTGTGAAGGGTCATTTACCGTTTTCAGGACGTGAAGGTAAGCTGAGGTTAGCCTTTTCCTTGGGCTTTGTGCTGAAGCTGCTACTCCTTTTACTTGCACTTAGGCTTCTTGTGATCGGTCGTTCGTTGGATCAGTACTCGTGGTGTGTTATATTGCGATCTTCATGGATTGCAATGACGCCTAGAGTGCACTGAGATGCGGATACCAAGGTGTAACGACCCGAGAATCCGGTTACCGGGAAGGCCCGATAACCCGAGACTCGAACCGCCGCCCACGAGCCGGGAGGGCTGGGAAGGGCTAAAAAGGAGTGTGGAGGTACAAAGAAATAGGAAATAAGGCAGGACAAATCAACAATTAATAGAAATAAATGAACAACTACAACAGAGTCCAGTCCAACAGAAAGTACAGTCCAAAGCAGTAAAACGTACCACATGCCAAGTGAACACTCGGCCCGGCAAGCTGGCAACTAAGAACCTCCACGCAACGCCCTCGAACCTCGAGGAAGAACCACCGCACCTGAAACGCAGGGGTGAGCCTCCTGTACTGGCCCAGTAGGGATCCCGCGGAACCCCAACTGAGAAACAACGGAAGAAGGAAAGCTACAACAGTAACAGCAGGAATAGCAAACCGGTGGCCGGTAAAACCTCGACTCTACAGCTACTCCTACTGTACCAGAAAACACGACCTAGTCTCCCATCGGGGGACAACCAAGCCACGCACCCGACCACCCGATTCCACGATCGAGGACCACCAGACACGAACCACCCTAGCCACGCTACTAGGAAAACACCACGATACCTCCGTAGTGGAGGCCTGCCCTCACCAAAAGGGCCCAAGCCAAAACCACACGGTCAGGGAACACGGTCACAACCTCACCGTCGTGAACACAATGCTGTCTGGGAAAGGCCCGCGGTGACGCTCACCGGAAACCCCAAACCTCGACTCCAGGAACACTCCCGAAACCACTCACGAAGTCCCGTCTCGCGGACGGAAACAGAACCCAGTACACGACGACTCACGTCTCGTGACAGAAGCACCACCCACTAGAAGAACGACCGGATGCGTCCCCTGACGTCTTACACCGCGTCACAAGTGTCTAGCTACAACGCCCCAGGCGGAGACTCAGACACACTCAGTAACCAGTACCACAGAACAAGGACTAGTTGGGGTCACACCTGCCGGCGCCGTCCGACGCCCCCAACCTCGTGTGCACACTCAGACCATACGCCCTAGGCCTATCCTCAAGCTGGTAATTCCCCCTAAGCCCGGACTCGGCTGTACGTGGGGGCCCTACGGTAACCAGCCTACTCACTGTCTCTCTCGGGTCAGCCGCTCCACCACTCCCAGGTGGGTCAGCACACGCGTGCCGTAAGAAGGCTACGACTAGTGGACGTGTCACAGAACGTGGACACTAAAACCCACGCACGCACTCATTGCGAGTAACACGGAGTAACAGGTGGCACGACGCCACCAGACTCTAGATGGTCCACTAGACCTACAAAACCCAACGGCCTTTGAGTCACAAGACTCGGGGTCAAGACCGTTGCACACGACAGCACTGAGCCGTCAATCTGGCCTAATCCCTAGGTCCAAAACCACAATGCGATAACTCACGGGGCAGTTCACAACTGCTGAGACCCATCCCTCCAGGAGGGAACTTAAGAAACCTTCAGCCCCAGGCTGGGAGACTAGACTAACCGTCCAAGGCCACACGCTTGGCCCACTCGGAAGCCACCTTCCAGAGAAGCAACGACTTGCGGGGAAACCCCACCACACTCACACCGATACACGGTGACTCGATCTAGCAAGAACCCGGAAGCCCGGAACACTTGGGGTCACCCGGACCCGCCAAGACCATGGGCACGCTTATCGAGGTAACACGGTACTCCCAGACACCCCAAAATATGATAACGAAACCCACGGGGCGTCCGGGACACTCACGAGGCCAAAGATCGACCACTGGGTCACAACCGGGTCGACCGGAGACCAACACAACACAATCGGAAGGCTAGAAGGTCACCCGGACCCTTAAACCGATGGGCACGCTAATCGAGGTAACACCGAACTTCCGAACACCCAAAGACACGGTCACGGAACTCCACAGGGTGTCCGGGACACACACGGCCCGAGGGGAGCACGATCAGCCGCAGACCGCCCGCCCCGGGCAGCCCGGCTGGTCACCTCCAAGAACGCGCTACACGTGCATAGCGCGTTCAGGCAGAACGCGCTATACACACCTAGCGCGTTCAACAAGAACGCGCTACAGGCCGATAGCTCGACCAGACCAGGTCGCGCTATAATCCTATAGCGCGACAACACCGAACGCGCTGGGACCTTAAAGCCCGACAAGAACTGCCTTACTGTTCATCTTCCCCGATGAACACGCTCTATCGGGACAGCGTGACCTTCAAGAACGCGCTACCCAAGGCTAGCGCGTTCTCAGTCCGCGCCTAAAAATGGTGGAAACCGCGGGAAAAACCATTCCACGCCCCGTCCACGCCCAAGTGATGGGGAAACAAAATGGGAAACCATCCCCAAGCCCCTAGGCATGCATCTAAACCCCTGGATCGCCCAGAAACACGGTAAAACGAGAGATCCGGCTCACACCCCAAAAACATGCATTTTCCCCCAAAACGCCCAACCAAGCCCGCTCGGCTCACCACGGCCTACAAAACTCGCGGGAAATGAAGTACGCGAGTCGAGGGTCCATCTCCATACCTCCACCGAAGATACCACGCACCGTGGATGCCGATCCACGAAGAAAACGCCATTGAAGCCTCGCCGTTCCATGAACCCACGGCCGAGCTTCACCGCGCCTCCACCTCCTCGATCCTCACCCATCCTCGCCCGTGCCTCGCCCGCGCCATCCCCACCTCGCCCACGCTCCACCCCGTCGACCGCCGGAGAGAGAGGGAGAGAGGAGAGAGCGTGAGAAGGGAGAGGGAGAGAAGAGAGAAATGAGAGGGGGGAGAGAGAAAAAGGGTTATATATAGGAAAATCAGGAAATTCTTGAAAATACCGGAAAATAGAAAATCACATTTCCACGATCCTCGGAACGCACCGATCGCAACGGTACCACTCGCGCCCTGGTGAACGGCCCGGTTCACCCGCAACGAGGTTCCGAAGGAATTACCGAAACACACACAGGGAATCGAAAAACACACGCGGAAAAGCCGCGGAACACTATCGAGTCTCCGAAACAACTCCGGATCGCGCCGATCCGAACACGAAAGATGTCCGAAACGAAATTTCGGACACAACGGAGTGGGACACTCCAAGAAACCATATCCGAGACCCACGAACAAGGATCCAGAAAATTCGGGGCATTACAACCCTCCCCCCTTAAAGAAATTCCGTCCTCAAAATTCAGGACTAGCACCAAGTCACAGGGGAAGAACGCCTCCATCAACTGACAACGCTGTCAGGGCCCCAGCACAAAAAAACCTCGATTCTCGCAAAAGCACCGATCATGAGGGATATGGCCAGACCATAATCATGAACGACGCCATGCTCTGCACACCGCACACACATCGGTCACCAGAGCAGGCATAACACAAAGGCACCAGTCTGGTATCACCTCAGACACAACGTAAACCACTCACGGCATCGCTGCCACCCTCTCGCTCACCGAGGGAACGTAATCCTTGCCACGAGAACCAATCCACCGATCAATGCTCATGCTCGGCGGACCAACCAAACGCCAGCTTCACAACCGCTGATCGATCTCACACCCTGCACCAGGGGCAACCAATCACTGAGCTTCCACCAGCTCACGCCTCAGAAACGGCCACCAAAAGGCCTCGCTGGTCACGCGGCTCTCTCCATTCTCGAGCCCCTAAAACCAGCATCTTCTATCCGTGAAAGACCATCCGCTGGTCACCAGACATTCGCCAACGGGAAACCTCCATCGGTCCAGTAGGCACGATCCAACTCATGACAGGCCATCCGTTGACTCTTGCACAGACCACCACCACATCCAGATGGATCCCCGATCTTCCCTCGATCTTCACATCACTCGACTCAGACTTACGGGGAATCCTCCCGTGCAGGGCACCGACTGGGGATCAATATCCAATGTCAACGTCTCATCAGAGACCTCCACACACAGGCATCGACCACCGTCCTATCTCATCGAATCCTATCTCATCGAAACCTCCATCTCAATTAATCCAAGAGGACGCCTACCAATCCCGACTCCCGCTCTTATCACAGAGCCACGGGACACACAACCTTTTACAACCCACGGCACACTTCTCCAGAACACGACCTCATCCGCGAACGCAACATCCAACCCAAGAATAGGGTACTCATGCGGCAACCTCGCCAGCATATTTCCCCAACTCTCCACCTGCCAGTGCCATAAACCACAATATCTCAAGCAACGGCACGGCAACCACATGTCTCACGCCGTCGGAGACAACGCACATCGATGAACCAACCCTCCACTGCTCTACACTTCCTCAGGAATCCACCCGCAGCAACTAACGCTACGATACGCACACTCTGATCCACGCACACATCCATTACATCGACAACTCGGGATCCACCAACTCGACAACCATCTGCCACCCCGTAGACTCCGATCCTCCGCACATCGGGAACTGCAACGCCAAACGTAATTCTCGCGAACACCGCTCAGCCGGCACTCGTCCTTCTGAAACAGCGCCAACACCTTTACACATCAGGGAACGGGCAACGCTTCTCACAGGCAACCACCTTGCCAAAACGCGGGACGCGTCTCGCACGGACTTCATGGCGCATGAAGGCTAACCAATCCGGACACACAGTGCAAGACGACGAACCTTAGCCAAACACGATTCTCTCCAACCAAAGGAGAACCCAATCACACCTCCGACCAACGGAAGGAAAACTCCACACTTGACCTGACCTCGAGCCTCACGCATGCTGGGAACAACACCTTCCAGCACCAAGAAAACCATCACCACATCAGGTCAGCGCCTCCGACACACTCAGCAAGTGTCACGTCGGACCACGATCACAACATCTCTCGATGCACCATCGCTGCAATTCCCCGTACGCAGCACCACAGCAACACACCCACCGGCAACCTCTGCCCAACACAACGCAATCGGGGCCACCACCCAAGGGAGAAAGCTCTCGACCTCGATCCGCAGACCCCACGCCGGCACGAAAGCCGAGAACAGCAACAACCCTCACCGCACCACACAGCGCACTCAAGCTCTCAAGCGAGAAACAAAGCAGAAAACATGCATAAAACCCTATGCCAGCTGCTGACTGTACTGGACCTTACGGACTCTGATCACTACAATATCTCAGATTCCCATGTACATCCACAACCACGCTCTGATACCAACTGTAACGACCCGAGAATCCGGTTACCGGGAAGGCCCGATAACCCGAGACTCGAACCGCCGCCCACGAGCCGGGAGGGCTCGGAAGGGCTAAAAAGGAGTGTGGAGGTACAAAGAAATAGGAAATAAGGCAGGACAAATCAATAATTAATAGAAATAAATGAACAACTACAACAGAGTCCAGTCCAAGAGAAAGTACAGTCCAAAGCAGTAAAACGTACCACATGTCAAGTGAACACTCGGCCCGGCAAGCTGGCAACTAAGAACCTCCACGCAACGCCCTCGAACCTCGAGGAAGAACCACCGCACCTGAAACGCAGGGGTGAGCCTCCTGTCACTGGCCCAGTAGGGATCCCGCGGAACCCCAACTGAGAAACAACGGCAGAAGGAAAGCTACAACAGCAAGAACAACAGTAACAGCAGGAATAGCAAACCGGTGGCTGGTAAAACCTCGACTCTACAGCTACTCCTACTGTACCAGAAAACACGACCTAGTCCCCCGTCGGGGGACAACCAAGCCACGCACCCGACCACCCGATTCCACGATCGGGGACAACCAGACACGAACCACCCTAGCCACGCTACTAGGAAAACGCCACGATACCTCCGTAGCGGAGGCCTGCCCTCACCAAAAGGGCCCAAGCCAAAACCACACGGTCAGGGAACATGGTCACAACCTCACCGTCGTGAACACAATGCTGTCTGGGAAAGGCCCGCGGTGACGCTCACCGGAAACCCCAAACCTCGACTCCAGGAACACTCCCGAAACCACTCACGAAGTCCCGTCTCGCGGACGGAAACAGAACCCAGTACACGACGACTCACGTCTCGTGACAGAAGCACCACCCACTAGAAGAACGACCGGATGCGTCCCCTGACGTCTTACACCGCGTCACAAGTGTCTAGCTACAACGCCCCAGGCGGAGACTCAGACACACTCAGTAACCAGTACCACAGAACAAGGACTAGTTGGGGTCACACCAGTCGGCGCCGTCCGACGCCCCCAACCTCGTGTGCACACTCAGACCATACGCCCTAGGCCTGTCCTCTAGCTGGTAATTCCCCCTAAGCCCAGACTCGGCTGTACGTGGAGGCCCTACGGTAACCAGCCTACTCACCGTCTCTCTCGGGTCAGCCGCTCCACCACTCCCAGGTGGGTCAGCACACGCGTGCCGTAAGAAGGCTACGACTAGTGGACGTGTCACAGAACGTGGACACTGAAAACCACGCACGCACTCATTGCGAGTAACACGGAGTAACAGGTGGCACGACGCCACCAGACTCTAGATGGTCCACTAGACCTACAAAACCCAACGGCCTTTGAGTCACAAGACTCGGGGTCAAGACCGTTGCACACGACAGCACTGAGCCGTCAATCTGGCCTAATCCCTAGGTCCAAAACCACAATGCGATAACTCACGGGGCAGTTCACAACTGCTGAGACCCATCCCTCCAGGAGGGAACTTAAGAAACCTTCAGCCCCAGGCTGGGAGACTGGACTAACCGTCCAAGGCCACATGCTTGGCCCACTCGGAAGCCACCTTCCAGAAAAGCAACGACCTGCGGGGAAACCCCACCACACTCACACCGATACACGGTGACTCGATCTAGCAAGAACCCGGAAGCCCGGAACACCTGGGGTCACCCGGACCCGCCAAGACCATGGGAACGCTTATCGAGGTAACACGGTACTCCCAGACACCCCAAAATACGATAACGAAACCCACGGGATGTCCGGGACACTCACGAGGCCAAAGATCGACAACTGGGTCACAATTGGGTCGACCGGAGACCAACACAACACAATCGGAACACTAGAAGGTCACCCGGACCCTTAAACCGATGGGCACGCTAATCGAGGTAACACGGAATCTCCGAACACCCAAAGACACTGTCACGGAAATCCACGGGGTGTTCGGGACACACACGGCCCAAGGGGAGCACGATCAGCCACAGACCGCCCGCCCCGGGCAGCCCGACTGGTCACCTCCAAGAATGCGCTACACGTGCATAGCGCGTTCAGGCAGAACGCGCTATACACACCTAGCACGTTCAACAAGAATGCGCTACGGGTCCATAGCGCAACCAGACCAGGTCGCGCTCTGATCCTATAGCGTGACAACACCGAACGCGCTGGGACCCTAAAGCGCGACAAGAACCGCCTTACTGTTCATCTTCCCCGATGAACACGCTCTATCGGGGCAGCGCGACCTTCAAGAACGCGCTACCCAAGGCTAGCGCATTCTCAGTGCACGCCCGAAAATGGTGGAAACCGCGGGAAAAACCATTCCACGTCCCGTCCACCCCCAGGTGAAGGGGAAACAAAAGGGGAAACCATCCCCAGGCCCCTAGGCATGCATCTAAACCCCTGGATCGCCCAGGAACACGGTAAAACGAGAGATGCGGCTCACACCCCAAAAACATGCATTTTCCCCCAAAACGCCCAACCAAGCCCGCTCGACTCACCACGGCCTACAAAACTCGCGGGAAATGAAGTACGCGAGTCGAGGGTCCATCTCCCTACCTCCACCGAAGATACGACGCACCGTGGACGCCGATCCACGAAGAAAACACCGTTGAAGCCTCGTCGTTCCACGAACCCACGGCCGAGCTTCACCACGCATCCACCTCCTCGATCCTCACCCATCCTCGCCTGTGCCTCGCCCGCGCCGTCCCCGCCTCACCCACGCTCCACCCCGTCGGCCGCCGGAGAGAGAGGGAGAGAGGAGAGAGCGTGAGAAGGGAGAGGGAGAGAAGAGAGAAATGAGAGGGGAGAGAGAGAAAAAGGGTTATATATAGGAAAATCAGGAAATTCCCGAAAATACCGGAAAATAGAAAATCACATTTCCGCGATCCTCGTAACGCACCAATCGCAACGGTACCACTCGCGCCCTGGTGAACGGCCCGGTTCACCCGCAACGAGGTTCCGAAGGAATTACCGAAACACACACCGGGAATCGAAAAACACACGCAGAAAAGCCGCGGAACACTGCCGGGCCTTCGAAACAACTCCGGATCACGCCGATCCGAACATGAAAGATGTCTGAAACGAAATTTTAGACACAACGGAGTGGGACACTCCAAGAAACCAGATCCGAGACCCACGAACAAGGATCCGGAAAATCTGGGGCATTACACAAGGTCTTTCTGGTGCCTGCGTGCGCTGTTGAGTGCGCAGTGGCAGCGTGTGGGCTGATTACCCATGGGCTTAGGATCGTTGGTTGTGAGATTCTGGCGGATCAAGAGAATTGTTGTTCTCGATGTGATTTCATCTTGGCTTCATGTGCCAAGATGTTGTCTGTTGCCGTGCTGTTGCTGGAGTTATTCTGGGTGTTGGCATTGGCATTTGCGAGTGTTGGGGAATCTGTCGGCATTCCTGCTGATTGAGTACCCTCTGCTCCTCTATTTTTTTTCTCTCTTGGGTGTTGTGCTCTCGAGGCGTGTTCGTGGTCCTTGAGTTGCGTTTCCCGAGATTGTTGTCGTTTCTCGTTGTTGTGGGTCCTTTCTTGGTGAGCTGCTCGATGCATGACTAGTTCCTTGTGGTCGTGTGCTCAGCTGTTCTTGAGCCTTGATGTGACCCTGCTTGTAGTCATGTTCCGTGGTTCTGTGTTCTATACGGAGCCAGAATTCTGTAGGTGCTGTTGTCGTCGTTTTATTGCTGTTTCTCTATGATTTTGTGTCTCTGTCCTGGACCAGGTCTTGTCAGTTAGCTTTGCTATACTCTTTTTCCCTAGAGTTAGCTTGCGGCTCGATCAGAGGTAATATCTGAGTGAGGACTGACTTGATTGTGCTTGTGGTCCAGTGTTGTCGTTGGCGTCTTGTGTGCCAGGTGTTCTCTGTCACCTTTGGCACTGGAGCCGATGAAGTGGTCGAGCTGTCAGCTGAGAGGACTGTGTCTCCTTGTTTGAGCTGATACTCGCCGTGTCCGTCGTTTCATTTTCTCGATATCTGTTGTCGTGGCAGTTGTGTCTCTTTCCCGGTGAGACGTAAGCGACGTTGCTTTGTTTCAGAGGTGTTGGACTTGTGTTCACTTGTGCCGTACTCGATCTAGAGCGTGTGCTTGTGATTGTGGTCTGACGATGTTCCTCTGAGCTGTGTTTCTCGAGATTTGTGTCGTTTCCGCAGTTGTGCTGTCGGGTTGTTCTTCCCTGCTTACCCTTGCTAGTCCTTAAATTTTGAGAATGAAATTTCTTAAAGGAGGGGAGGATGTAATGTCCCGGATTTTTGTTGGATCCTTAGTAGGTATGTTTGGATCTTTATTGGATCTTTCGGATCAGTTTCGGTTCGCTTATGTGGCTTCCGAGTTGAGTTTTACGATCTGTGTGGGTTTTTCTCTCGTACTAGTTACGGAACCCTATGGTGAGTTTATTTGTCAGTTCATCGACTTGAGAATGCTGCAGCGATGATGTACTTTCTGAGCCGGTCGTTTTGACTATTTGTGCGTATTTTTCAGAGATAGGGACAAAAATCAGATTTTTCAGAAATTGGGAAAATTCATAATTTCTTTTCCTTTTTCTTTTCCTTCCTCTCTCCTCCTTCTCATTTCACGCCGCCGCCTCCTCTCTCTTCGTTTTCTCTCCTCTCGTGCTTCCTTGGCTCCGGCTGCAGACGAAGGACCTAGGGGCGCGTGCTGGGGATGCTGTGGAGTTGGTCGGGTGCGCGACGGTGTAAGGATGGAGTGGTTTTGGCGCGATCCCGAACGGTGGATTTAAAGCCGACGTTTGAGCTCGCAGCTCGGTTTTCGGCGCGGTTTAGTCCCTTCGGGGCACGGTTTCTTCGGTGAAGGTAGGGAGATGGATCGCCTGCCTGTTCTGCACATTTTCCCTGCTTCTGTGCGTAGTTTGGTGCTCGATCGGGAGAGATCGGGCCGATTTAGTGAAAACTGTCATTTTCAGAGTTTTCAGGGTTCGCCGGAAAACGGCAACCATTCTTGGTCTAGTTAGTATCAAAATGACCGTCGGGATGTCTGGATCCCATTCATGTTAGTTTCGTGTCGATCGATCGTCATTCGAGGCCGGTAGGAGTCCAGGAACCTCGGTGACTCGTTTAGGGTCGATTTGTCCAAATCGCCCTGATCTTGCGTTTTAATGCGTGCATGTGGGCTTTTTAGCCTCCTGAAGTTATTTTTCATCGTCTAGCTTTGTTTCCCCTGCGTTTCGGCGTGAATGGGGCGTGGAACGGGCCGATTCGGCCATTCCTCTGTTTTCCTACAGTGGCTGGTGTAGCGGTCGTATCAGAGACCGTCAGAGGTCCCTGACGGCCCTACGATAGACCGCCACAGCATTCAAGTGTTTTAAACTTTTTGAGGCTGAGTGAGCGTGGCGGTCGAGTCCTTGACCATTACACTCCTCTAACACGCCTAGGTTGGTGCGTCACAGCCATTTTTGCCTTCGTGTGGTTTGGCTAAGGCGATTCCTCTGACGGCCCTTCCCTGGTGCGTCAGAGCCTTGTAACGCGCCTGTCCTGGGCCGTTACATTCTGTTTTGACCGAGTTTGACTGAGTAAGTCGGTTACTCTGACGGCCTTGCCTTAGACCGCCAGAGTAGTGTGACACATCTTCCCTAGGCCGTTACAGTCTGTTTGACTGGAGTTGACCATTTAAGGCGGTTCGTGTAGCGGTCCTGCCCCCATGCGTCACAGAGCTGTAACGCGTCCGTCTTGGACCGTTACATGCTGTTCGTTTGTGTTTCCTTGGTTTGAGTTTGTTGGCCCTGACGGCCCTAAAGGGGTGCGTCAGAGCTGTGTAACGCGCCTGGGTTAGGCCGTTACATGCCTTGTGCGTTTTAGCTGTTGGTTAGGGTGGTGTCTGTGATGGCTCCTCCTTCCACCGTCACATTGTTGTAGCGCGTCTTCGATAGACCGCCACAGTCTTGTTCTCTAGAGTGTAACGGCCTAGCGTTAGACCGCCACATTCGTGTAACGATCTAAGGGTGGTGCGTTACAGTCCTAGAGCTCCGATTTCCATCGTTGTGATTTCTGATTGTCTTGGCTTCACCTTGTGGCCTGCCCGTTTTCCTGCGGATGTCTCCTGACATCCTATGAGGGCTAAGACTACATTATAGGGTAGCCAGGAGTCTTCTTGCTTGAGGTAGGATTCTCTTTCCTACTATAGAATGTCTTTGCCTCTGGTTGCGTGGCGATTCCTCCTTAACTGCTTGGTTGACCTAGCGGCCGAGTGATGGATAGCCTATGCCCAGAGAGTGGTTTACCGGTGGTTTGGTTTCCGGTATCTTGGCTTGACCTGGTGGTTCGCCCATTGTCACGTGGACATTACCCCATGTCCTATGAGGGCTATAATTGTGTTCCATGGTGGCCAAGAGGGTTTGTGCCTGTGTGTGTGTCTCGATGGTTTTGTCCAGTTCGAGACACTAGTTCTGGATGCCTCGGGGTATTGTTTTACCTTGAGTTGCGTGTCCAGGCGTGCCGGAGGGTTCTTGCTATTCCCTCAGGTCTCCGTGAGTCATTTTCTGCGAAGTGTCGTTTCTTGTGGCTTAGGATTAGACCGATTGGCGGCTTGTTCCGCTGTCAGTGACGATCTTACTTTTGAGTTGTCCGACTCAAGGATCATTACGTTATAGGTCTAGTTGCCTAATCCTGAGTCTGTTGGCAGTAGTAGTACTGCCAGTGGTGCCTAGTAGTGCGCGTGACAGCGCGTTCTAGCTTGTCCGTACTCTAGCACTTGTGTTTTTGAGGTTTGGTGTCTCGTGAACCTCCGCTTGTCATGGCCTGTCGATGCACGCGGTCCAGTGTGTTGACCCACCTCGGAGGGGTGGAAAGGGCAGTTCCTGAGATACGGTTTGTAAGCTAGTTCTGTAGGCTCCCAGCCAACGGTAGCGTCCATATCTACTTCTCGGTACGTCTTTCTTTTCTGTCGACCGTACTTGCTAGACTTGCTGTCTTTAGCTTTGGACTTGACTCTGGTATATAATTGTTAATTTGAAACTATTAATTAAAAAGTAATTTTATTTCTGCTACTTTAGCAAACCGATCTAATGAAATTTAATTGCTTTCTGTTATATCTCTGTGGCTTCAATGTACTCTACACATGCCTTTTATCCCTTCGGAGCTTTACCGCTCTTGGGAGGCCTCGCGGGTTCCAAGTGGTATCAAGTATAGGGTTCCAAGTGGTATCAAGTATATTTGATAGTCCTATCGGGTATATCTGGTATCCGGGATCCGGGTCGTCAAATATTCACCCCCGCTCTAGATCTTAGCGTCCATCCGTCCCAACAGGTGGTATCAGAGCCTAACTCTCCCTTAGGGCCTCATATCCCGGAGAGATTAGATATGGGTGCTAAAGATGTAGTCGTTGAGGGTCACTCAACTAGCAAGCCACCATTCTTTAATGGTAGCAATTATGCTTACTGGAAGAATAGGATGCGGGTTTTTCTCCGTGCTAAGGACTATGAGATCTGGATGGTGGTTAGTAAGGGTCCATTTGATTTACCTCCAGATAAGGAATTCTGGACTAAGGAGCATATCCGAAAGTCCACTCTGAATTGGGGAGCCATTAATGCTATACAATGTGCACTCCATCCCACTGAATTCTCCAGAGTTTCCTCCTGTACCACTGCTACGGAGATGTGGGATAAGTTAGAGGTCATTTACGAAGGGACGTCTCAGGTTAGAGAAACTAAAGCCAATATGTTACTCTCTGAGTACGAGACTTTCAAAATGAAGCCTGAAGAGTCCATATCTGAGATGTATGCTCATTTGAATGTGATCACTAATAGCTTGAGAAGTCTAGGAAAGACCTACAGTGAGTATGCAATTGTTAGAAAAATTCTAAGGTCCCTGACACCCATCTGGCATACCAAGGCCACTGTAGTGGAGGAGTCTAGGAACCTTGCCACGACCACTGTAGATGAGCTTATCGGTTCTCTCATGACATATGAGTTACCTCAAGAAAGCTGATGAGACTGAGAAGAGGAGGAAACCCTTAGCTCTTAAGGTCAACTCTAGCAAAGGGTCATCCAGTGAGTGCAGCTGTACTAGTTCTGAGGAAGATCATGATGAGTTTGCTATGTTCACCAGGAAGTTCAAGAAATTCCTGAGGAAAGAAGGGAAAGGGCTAAGAAAAAAGTACTTCTCAGGAAAAAGACAGTCCAAACACAAACTTGAACCTGCCAAGAAAACTGATGCCATTGTTTGCTACACTTGCAGGAAAGCAGGACATCTTAAGGCGGACTGCCCAGAGCTCAAGGACAAGCAGCCCAGGTGGAAGAACAAAAAGGAAAAAGCAATGGTTAGCACCTGGAGCGATGAAGAAGGAGGAGGTCAGAGTAGCTCCTCTGATAGTGAGACAGAAGACAGGATTTGCTTGATGGCAAAAAGTGATGATGAGGTAATTTCTCCTTTTGACAATTTTACACAGAATGAATGGGAGAATGCTTATGCTGAAATTTTAGAAAAATATGAAGACATGCGTAGGGAGAACAGACATTTAAAAAGGAAAATGAATTAATTATCTAATGATACTTCTCTATCTGATAAAATTACCTATCTACAAACTGAAAACTCAGAATTGAGAAACTCCCTAAATGAAGTTGAATGTAGTGAAAGTATGTTAGATGATTTGAAAAAGGAAAATGAGAACTTGCAGAACAATATTGATGAACTTAAAATGAAAATTCATGCTTTTCAGGATAAACAAGAATTGCCACTGAAAAATATGATGCCATAAGTGGTGTAAATACTGAACGAAAAAGGACAATAGAAAATCTGGAAAAAGAAATCAAAGACAAACAAAACTCCCTCGAAGGCATGACACAAGATGCAGAAAATCTTAACGCCATCTTGGGAACAAAAGGAAATTTCAGAAAGGAATGTTTGGGTTTCAACCCAACTAATAAGGAGAGGTTTGACATGAGAACTATCTCCTTTGTGGCAGAAAAGGGGACATTCCAACTTCTGATAAAAATGACTTCTGGGGAGAGTCAGAATAAGAACAAAATGAAATATATTGAGAAAACTAAACCCAGTGACAAGGATAAGGGCAAAGGAAAGGTGTCTAGGGAATCATGCTCATACACTCTCACGCCTCAAACCAAGGGACAGGTTAAGGGTCAGACTTCTAGAGCTAGAGTCCAAGGAAGCCCCAAAGTCAAATCAGACCAATCTCCACAGAATGGTCGAGGCACCTATCAACTTCTACCTACTTCATCTTCGTATAAATCCTCTAGGAATCAAGGGCCGAGTAGAAGAATCTCAGGTCAAGGCTACTACAATACTGGTCCTACCTACCCTACATTTCACAGCAGTTATTATCATAAATTTGGAAAGGGAGGTCAAGGTAGCTTCTACATGAGGCCAATGCAGAATCACGTTCAGAACTCATACTCTACTCAAAGGCGTCAGCCTTATACATGTGATTCCTATATGACTGGGGTTAATAATCTCAGAAGTCAGAACTCCTATTGTTCTACCAATTCCATGCCAGGTCAGTCCAGGATCTATAGTGCACCCACTGCTCCCAATGCCTACTGGTCTAATCACTGGCAAAGGAACTCCCAGAATGACTTCAAAAATAAGAAACAAGCCACACCTAAGAAACAAGTCTCAAAGAATAAAAGTGGCAAGAAAAGGCAGACAAAACTAAATGATAAGAGATCCACAATTGCTATGAAGAAGCCAAATCAAATGTGGATACCAAAATATCTTGTTTCTAGTCTACATGAGATAAATGCTTTTATGGGACCCAAGAAGCTCTGGGTTCCAAATCTTTCCAATTGATTCCCTTGCAGGTATGCCTGACAGCCAATCACAACAAATGATATCTGGATAGTGACTGTTCCAGGCACATGACCGGAGATAAAGAGAAATTCCGCATGCTGGTGAAGAAAGATGCTGGTCATGTCACTTTTGGAGGTAATACCAAGGGAAGAATCATTGGATCGGGAAAGGTTGGTAAGTGCTCTTCCTGTCAGATTGACGAAGTTTTGTTAGTTGAAGGATTAGCCTATAACCTTCTGAGCATCAGTCAACTCTGTGACAGAGGCCATAAAGTTATCTTTGACTCTCTTGCATGCACCATCTATGAATCCAATTCTGATTCTGTAAAATTTGTTGACAAGAGAGTCAATAACATCTATATGGTGGACTTAGATGATGTAGCACACTCTAATCTTTGTCTTAATGTTAATAAAGATGACCTAGCTTATCTATGGCATCGTAGATTAGGTCATGCTAGCTATAGTGTGCTACATAAACTGAATAAACATAGCTTGGTAAAAGGACTTCCTGAAATTTCTTTCAAAAATGAAAATAAAATATGTGAGGCATGCACTCAATGTAAACAAACTAGAAAATCATTTAAATATAGAACCGAAAACCTATCTTCTAAACCATATGAGCTAATTCACATTGACTTATTTGGACCCACCAGGTCAGTTAGCTTATCTGGAAAAAGATATGATTTTGTGCTTGTTGATGACTTCTCTAGATTTACTTGAGTCTTTTACTTGTCTCACAAAAATGAAGTTTTTGAATACTTTCAGGAGTTCTTTTACAAAATAAAATAGACCAATGAACATGATATTTTGAACATTTTGTCTGATCATGGTGGTGAGTTTGTCAACTCACATTTTGATGATTTTTGCAGGGAGAATGGTAAGAACTCCAGAGCAGAATGGAGTGGTGGAGAGGAGAAACCGAACATTAGTAGAAATGGCTCGGACTATGCTGATAGAAGGGAACCTACCAAGGAAATTTTGGACAGAGGCCATTAACACTTCATGCTACATCATTAAAAGAGCCCTGGTAAGACCCACAACTCAAATGACTCCTTATGAAATTCGGAAAGGTAAGAAACCCTCTCTATCTCATTTCAAGGTTTTCGATTGTAAATATTTTGTTCATATAAATTCCAAAAGAGACCTTGATAAGTTTGAACCCAAAAGTGAATCTGGAATATTTCTAGGTTACTCTTATCAGTCTAGAGCCTACAGAATCTTCAATCTCAATTCTAAAACTGTAGAAGAGTCTCCTCATGTTGTCTTTGATGAGTCTTCAATTAGAACTGAAACTGATTTATGTAGGGACAAGATTGATGGAGCAATTTTGAAAACCAAAGAAGACCAAAATAAAGAATCCGATGAAGAAGTTGAAGAATCTGAAACTCAGGGGGAGGTAAGTGAGAACTCAGGTAATCAAGTCACTAACCTTAAATTTCTTAGAGACCATCCCCTTGAGAACATAATTGGTAGTCTAAATGACCCACCAAGAACTAGAGCACACTTAAGAATTGAAAATGAATTGAACTCATTTGCTTTAGTATATCAAGTAGAACCTAAAAATATAGACAGTGCCCTTCAGGATGAACATTGGATTAATGCCATGCATGAAGAACTTAATCAATTTGATAGGAATAAGGTCTAGCACTTAGTTCCTAAACCCTCTCATGGTAACATAATAGGCACTAAATGGATTTTCATAATAAACCTGATGAGCAAGGTAAAATTGTTAGAAATAAGGCTAGGCTAGTTGCTCAGGGGTACAACCAAGAGTTTGGTATTGACTTTGAAAAGTCTTTTGCCCCTGTAGCTAGGCTAGAAGCCATTAGAATTCTTTTGGCTACTGCATGCAGTCTAGGAATAACCCTACAACAGATGGATGTCAAATCTACTTTTCTAAATGGTGAAATAAAAGAGGATGTATATGTTAAGCAACCCCCAGGTTTTGAGTGTCTTAAATTTCCTGACCATGTGTATAAACTTGATAAGGCACTTTGTGGATTGAAGCAAGCTCCCCGAGCTTGGTATGACAGACTGAGCAAGTTCCTCGCAGAAAAAGGATTCTCCAGAGGTAAAGTTGACCAAACATTATTCACTAAGGTATGTGAAAAGGAAATTTTAATCATTCAAATTTATGTAGATGATATAGTATTTGGATCAACAAATTTATCCATGTGTGAGGAATTCTCAGCTTTAATGACCAGTGAATTTGAGATGAGCTCAATGGGAGAGCTAAAATTTTTCCTTGGGTTGCAAGTATGTCAGACCAAAGAGGGAACATTTATAACTCAAGAGAAATATGTCAAGGATCTTCTAAAGAAATTCAAGATGGAGAACCTCAAGGTAATAACAGCACCAATGGGAACATCTACCAGTCTTGATTCTGACCCTGAGGGTAAAACGGTAGACCCCAGATTATACAGAGGTATGATTGGATCCTTGCTATATCTTACTGCTTCTCAACCTGACATTCAATTCTCAGTATGTTTGTGTGCTAGATTTCAAGCATGTTCTAAGGAATCACACTTGATAGCTGTAAAACGGATTTTTAGGTATCTGTCTGACACCCTAGACTTAGGCTTATGGTATCCTGCTAAGTGTGAGTTAGATCTGATAGCTTACATAGATGCAGACTATGCCGGGTGTAGGATAGATAGGAAAAGTACTAGTGGACATTGTCAATTTCTAGGTGGGTGTCTAGTGTCTTGGGCATCTAGGAAACAGCACACTATCGCCCTATCCACTGCTAAGACAGAGTATGTGGCTGCAGGTAATTGTGCTGCCCAAGTCCTCTAGATTAAACACCAATTAATTGACTATCTTATCAATCTTGGTTGCATTACAATCTTATATGATAACACTAGTGCCATTTCCTTAACTAAAAATCATGTTCACCATTCTAGGACAAAACACATTGAAATCAAACATCACATTTTTAGAGATGAAGTTAGTAAAAAGGAGATTGAGCTTGAATTCATTGAATCTGAAAGACAAATTGCCGACATTTTTATAAAATCACTGGGAAATGAAAGATTTAAGTTTTTAAGAAGAGAACTTGGTCTTTGTAAATTTTCTGCATGAATGCTCATTCAGATTTATGAATCTCCTGAATGCTTCTGATGTAATATGGGTCACTGAATGCCTGTTCACTGCACTTCATGGTTGGCCCATAGGTATATCGAATGGAAGATGAGGGAAGGAGATAGATTTTCTGTCTGAAAACCCACTCTATGCGTACAGGTTAGTCCTTCGCCTAGTACCATTGTCCAACTCTCATTTGTCTAGAGTAGGTCACTGCCCTTATCATACACATCTGAAACCTCATGTACATAGTTAGGGGGAGTTTGTGCAGTGTTATATCATCCCTATAATTCAAATTCATGCATTTTAATCTCATACATGTTGATAGGTGGTATTCAGAATAACTCTTTAGTGATTGAACAGATTTTTGCTCAATAATGTCGACTTTCAATTCATACTCCTGATCACTGCGCTGAAATGTCAACTTTCAGTGCTGACTCTTTTGAAAACTCACTTTGTCTTTCTTGAATCTATCATAATCTATCCTCATTCTTGGCCTTAGTATCTAAACATTTCTTGGAATCCATTTAGAATCTGATCAAATGACAAACTGATAGACATGTTCATTAATCTAAGCTGCTGAAATCAGAAAGCTTCTCTTATAAGTAACAGTAATGAACCCTGAATGAATTGTTGGTTTAAACTTTATGATGTTTAGTGATGCAGGACGGGACGCGAACCTGGGACTCTAGCTCGCGGACGTCCCTAAGCGAGGGAAACGCGAGGATCTGCGCAGTTGAGAAACCGAGAATGAGTCTCGAGTATCGACTTTTTCACGTGCTTGGATCGAGTCACGGAACGGGTTCCACTCACTCACTCTCGCAGCGGTGATAAAAATTTGACGAGCTAGTTATCTGTGGACGCACTTTTAATTACATCATTCTTTATTTATTTATTGAGTTCGTTTATTGGTTTATTAAGTGCGTGGGCGTGCCAGTCACAATGTGATAATTTATTCGGGCTTCAAGGAAGCCCATGGTGTGCTCGATCTGACACAGTCAGACGATTGTGTAGTTCGGGTCGGGACCAAGACCCGCCGTGCCATAAAGGTCACAACGTCATTCACATCCCCACGGTGAGGGGAACACCCTTGATTAATTACCGGGAATAAGGACTTTACGGTCGAAAGAACAACTAATTAATGCAAGAAGAAAGGGGCGGTCGAACTATGCCAAAAACCCGCACCGGGGTATAAACATTCAGATTATGTCGGTCACTGGCGGACCATTCCGTGTCCGGACGAGGGTCCGTGTAAGAAAACAAGACGATGACGGGAACAAACCCGGGGAAATGTCTGCCAGGAGACGGCAATTTTGATAAGAAGCTGGGATCAGATCCCGATGGTAGGGGGTGACTTTGGTGGTATATTGGCCCAGAGAAAGGTCGAGCAATAACCATGACGGGGGAGTGAATCTCGAGGGTGAAGCCCGACCTACGAGGGCGTCATTAATATTCCAGAGCCCGGGGTCCGAGGGAGACGAAAGCCGTGTCATTCTATTCAATATTATTATTATCCGTTATTACCATCATTTATTTATTATTATTATCATTTTTCTTGTTGACCATTTTCTTAACTGTGGGCTATGAACTCCTTCCCCACTTATTTCTATTTATTCTTTTCTTTCGTTGTTATTTTTTATTACTATTATTATTTTTTGTTTATATATTTTTTATCATTTTTTTACTATATGAATTTCTCTTTTTTTATCATCATTATTATGTCCCTTTTTCTTCGGTGTGGTATTTTGAATGCAGAGTGTGTCGGGCTAGGGCGCACTGGAGGGTGTATCGCTGAGTTAGGTAGTGTGCCGCTGGAAGAGGGCAGGAGTGCACCGGGTAGGGGGGTTGATAGCGTACCGGGTGGAGGTGTTCTTGGGTGTGCCGGGTAGGGCATCGACCTAGTGTGCCGGGTAGGAGGGTGAGAGTGCACCGGATGGGGAATTAAGGTTGTGCCGGATGGAGGCATAGAGAGTGTGCCAGAGAGAGAGAGGCTGGGCATGGTGTGCCGGCAGGGAGCTGTGGAAGTGTGCCGGCAGGGCACAGACAGGGTGTGCCGTGTGAGGCACAGGCAGGGTGTGCCAGGCTAGAGTGGGTCGAAAGGTCAATGCAGCTGAGGCAAAATCCATGTGGGTGGAGCAAGGCCTGAGAGAGGGTTCCCCTTGTTCATGCAGTTCAGATGGAGGGTCCTAAATGGCAAGTTTTCAATTCCCTGTTATATGGTTAAGTCTGTGGTCAATGTTCAGCAGTCCAGTTCTTTGAGTCTTGCATGGTTCCCTTGTCTTGGTTGGAATGTTTTATTATTGCTTGTTTTATTTATTTGTCGCTTCCTTTTGTCTTTTAATATGTTGTTATTTTTGACAAAAATTCGGCATCATCTCCCCTTGACTCGGATGCTAAGGGAGTGAAAGGGGAACACGCCCACAAGGAGTGGCGCGACCCAACAATTCGAGGTGCGTGCCAGGGCAGCGACACCTTTGAGAAAACTCTGGAAAACTCGGAGAAAACAGGGAACGAGAAATACTGGGCTGACATAGACTAGGGGCGCACCGGGTGAAGATGTCTAGGTGTGCCGGATAAAGGCAGACCAAAGAGTGTGTCGGCCAAGGTGGGCTGGGGGGGTTGTGCCGGTCAAAACTCAAGCCAGAGGGGTGTGTCGGACAAAACACAGGCCAAAAGGGTGTGCCGGACATAGCACAACTGAAGTGTGCCGGCCGAAGGCCAAAAATAAGGAGTGTGTGTCAGCCAGCGTATGGGCCAAGGGGTGTACCGGGCGAGAGGGCCAAGAGTGCACCGGGCAAAGACAACGAGGGTGTACCGGTGGGAGGCCTGGGTAAGTGTATGTACACCATTGGCTTTGGAGGGAGACTGGGGAACACTCTGACTAATGGGTAAGTTCCAAGTGCTGAATAGGGGGGCAGTGGATTCTAACAGACCCATATGAAAGGGTGAGGGGTGATCAAGCTACGGAAAACCATTGAAGAGGAAGGAGGCCAGCCCTACATCGTCGGGCCAGAGACACCACTCAACGGGCTAGACAGGCCAGTGTCACGGGGGACAAGTAAAAATGAATAGTTAGAAGATTGAGGGGAGGAACACAAACCTCCGGCCAGTAATGAGGGAGAAACTACCAAGAACAACGCAAAGCAAACAAAGAGATATTTCATTCACAGAGAACATGATGACAAAAGATCAAGGCCAAAAGGGCAAATACAATGCAATGACTCCGAACGGAAGGGGGGAGGAGAAACAAGAAAAAGAAAGAAAGAGCAACCAGAAAAATCAAGAGAGGACCGGAGCCAGGAAGGGTAAGAACTCCCTCCTCTGCCCCGTCCCCCCTGTTACATTCAGCACACTCTCTTCCTCTTTTTTACTCTCTTCTACCTTTTTCTTCTCTTGTTCTTCATCTCTTCATGTCGTTCCCACTGTCTGTATACTTCTTCTTGCATGCTCTTTTCCTCTTCGTGAGAGGTTATATATGTCCGACGTTGATGGGGGGGCCTCATGATGGCAACCCTGTCCGAGGTTGACCTTGGTCTTATCCTCGTCAGGTGGAGATCTGCCTGGTCGAACCAGAGGGTGACACCATGGCGAGGTGTTAGATGGCGTTGAGGTGGCCGAGCTGCGCGCCAAGGGCCCCACGTGATGACCATTGTGTTTTCTACCGGTTTGTGCCGGACCGAGGGTAGCAGCGCTGTGCCGGGTGCAGATATCTTAACGCTGCACCGGGTGAACCACTTGGCAGGGTGTGCCGTTGAGGGGGGCATAGAGGTGTGCCGCTGGAGGGCATGGAGACTGTGCCATTGACAGGGCACAACTATTGTGCCGTTGGAAGGGCATTGAGGTGTGCCGCTGGAGGGCATGAAGACTGTGCCGTTGACAGGGCACAACTACTGTGCCGTTGGAAGGGTATTGAGGTGTGCTGCTGGGGGGCATGAAGACTGTGCCGTTGGAAGGGCATTGAGGTGTGCCGTTGAAGGGCATGTTGAGTTGTTGTGCCGTTAGAAGGGGCATACTAAATGTGTCGTTGGCAAAGGCACAAGGGGTGTGCCTTTAAAGACGTTGATCCCTTCTTCATGGACCCAGGACTGTGTACTTTTGTGGGACATTCTTCACCACCAGGGACTCGAGGGTGGGCCCATAGCAGTGTATAAATTCAGGAGGATATCCTGTGTTTTCTTTGTCATTCAATGTGCTCGTGCGAATGTGAGGATTTGTCGGACGGTAGTGTTCTCCGGAGCCCTGGATCGCCAGTCTCTTCGGGTCTTCTCTCTTTAGCTCTGACGCCTATGAGGGACCTAGGTGTGAACGGTGTCACATAGACATTTTAAAAAGAAAAGAAAAAGATTTTAAAATAAAAGATAAAAATGGGTGAAAGTGAGTGATGCTAAAATATGTGGGACATGAAGAAAAAGGAGAGCATGAGATGCTCTAAGGAGGGTGATCGCCAGAGGGGTTACCTCAAAAAATATAGGATGATCGCATGTACCTTGTATGAAGCGGGAAAATTGCAAGTTCTTCCTTCCTCCTTCTATCGGCCGGCCGATGAAGGGGGTTTCTAGTTTGATTACCCTTGCAATAAAAACACACAAAACAAACAAAGATATGGATTAGCCAAGTGTGTATTATCAATACTCTAAAAATATAGAATCAATCAAATTGGACATGAACACACCTTGTGTGTTCTAATTTAAACCCCTAAGAGGAGTAACAAGGTTGGGATTATGAATGCAATGATATGCAGAGCAAGATATAGTGATGATAACGTCTCTAGCAGAGAGCTAGAGGGGAAGAGTGCGTATGATGATATGATAGCTAATAAACTAAAAGACTAAAAGATGGAAAGGCCCTGCTGCTGTGTGTGCAACAGTAAAGGGAAAAGCAAGAGTTTCAACAGCTGCAGCAGGAGGTTGAAGAACTCGTGGGGATGAAGAACCGTCGGCGTGGGAAGGAGAACGCCCATGGAGGAAGCCTGGAGGAAATACCTGTAAAAGAAGAAAAGAACTCTCTTCTCTCTGTAAACACAATTCTCACAGTGTTCTTTCTATTCTCTCGTTTACTCTCTTCCTTGTTGTTCCTGTTGTTGTTGTTAACTCGCGCGTGTGAGGGATTCAAGGGGTATTTATAGGCCAAAACTTCTTGTTTCATTAGGATTCAAACAGGGATATGAATCCTCCAGCGAAGATCCCCCTTCCCAATCGAACACAACATGTAAAATGGGGAATGGATGATTATTGGAAGGTAGCAGGCGAAACGGAGACGGAAGTGAAAATGACGACCTGAAGAGGGGCATTAATTAAAATGACGACAGCCACTCAGTCGCTAATTCTTGGATTTAATTATGGAAATAAAGGACTTTCCTTATTTAAAAATTAGAAAAGACGCCTGTTTGAATGAGCGTCAATTAATCAACGCCCCAGAGATGGGCATCAATTCTTTGAATTTTATTTTGATTAGGATTCGTAAAATCCTAGAAACAATGCCTGTGTGAACAGTCGTTTATTTATCAAACTACGACCTTTATCAGGTTGTCGGTTAAATGACGCCCTTCCTCCAGGCGTTAATTTCAACTTATTATGGAAAAATGTGAAATAATTAGAAAAACTTCATATTAAGCCAATATTGAAGTCCACTTTGGGGTGTCACGTGGTGAGATGAGATTTACTCATCATAGTATCAATTTTGGCGTGTCTACAGCTGTCCCGCCTTGACATCTGCTTTGCAAGGGAGTGACACGAAATGAAGCGCAAGCGGAATGAAGTGAGAACGAACTGATAAGTAGATGCCAAGGTGTGATGTGACACGCCTCCGACACTAAGTTTTGAAAATCTTTCCAGGATTCTGAATGAAACAACCTTGGATAATTATGAGAAAGCAATGATTGGCTGGATGAAGGAACTAAGCTAATAAACGAAAATGTGCGCGAGGGCACGGAAGGAAGGACACCATTGAAGAGCGGTTACCAGCTAATGTGGACGTGCTACAACCAAGGTGGGTTTGCAGGAAAATAAAATGAATTGAGATAAGGACCCAACAAATGAATGCTTCCAAGGAACCAACCTGAGCGACTTCAAGGAGAACCTAGTACTCGATTTGGAAATGGAATATCTCATGTCAACTCAAAATAAGAGCAAGCTGCCCTCATTATTAGCGTAATATGAGGATTTTCATCATCAAAGCTCAAAGTCCTACGTGATGCATGCTGGGCTAAAAGAAAGAAAAAAAATAAAACAAACTAAAATAAAAAACAATCAAGGATAATATTGCTAAATCATCTAGACTTGGTCAGGAATCCAAATCTCCAAGCTGATACTAAGCCGAAGCCCGTTTATCCACGCATCAACTCAGAAAATGGAATCGTCGTCCCAAACCTTAGATGACCCAACGGCCTATCCGTGCGATCAAGACTCCCCTGGAATTATCACTGTTTTTTATGAAGGGGAACTCAAATTCTAGATTTATCAGAACCACAAGGTCCTTGATATGCTATAATAGCGTAGATACCATATAATAGCAATGCTTACATGAGAGAATACAAGGAATGGGATGCTGTTACGAGTGGAAGAAATCTAATCATTTTAAGACCTGCATAGCCTGCTCTTCTCTGCGCTCAAAAATCATTAGCTCATCAAAGATATCATTAGCTCAATAAAGTTCAGAATATGATCATAAGTGCATGTTATAATTAATTTCATCGAGATAAAAAGCACTTAAGTTCATAACAGTTCAAAAGATGTAAGCTCAGGAAGTGACGACTCTTCATAGAGGCGTTATAAGCAAAAATGACGACAGCCACGATGTCGTTAATTACTTTCACTATTTGATTAGGAACCGGACTGCAAATGATGCCCGTACACAAGGCGCTGGATGCATGACGACACGAACAATGTCACTAATTAAGGAAATGACGCCAGGACCTATGTCGTCAATTAACTATAAACACCGACGCTCCGTTCCCTGCTCGGAAACAAATCGCTAGCAATTTCATCCTCCTCAAACTCAAACTGTGATGTTCTAAACGGATGTCAGTGTTTCAAATGTTATAAAAGGTAACCCGTTCGTCTGCTAAATACATCAATACAACTGAGAGCTGCAGCCGAGAACAACAGAGAATCGAAGATCAGCAGCAGAAGAACAACAGAGGCAGCAACTTTGTTCTCAATAGGAAAGATGGACAAGAAGCTGCAGAAACCTTCAAAGAGGGCTAGGATGGAATTTCCTAGGATCTCTGAAATTGCTGGGCACATTAGCAGTAGAATCACTAAAGGCCAAGTAAGTACTGGTTTATTTTAAGCATTTGATTCTACCCTTTTCTCTTCTCTCAAAATTTTGATTACACTCTCTTCTCTTCTTTTTCTTCTTTTCCTCCCTTTTTTTGTGTTTTAGGATTATCCAAATATACCGAGACCTAGAAGATTCTTAAAAATCAAATGGCTCCCCCTCCTTCTTTCCAAATTGTCTTTAGATGTGAGATCCTTTCTTTCAAGATGGAACCTTCGTGGCCTTGTAACCCATACTACCCACTATGATGACATCCACTTTGATTTGGCCTCCATAGGAGCACTTATAGAACTATGGCACCCCAACACCCATACTTTCCTCTTTCCCACCTTTGAAGCCACTATTCTTCTAGAAGAAGTAGAATTGCTTCTTGGGCTGAAGATGATGAAACAAGGGGAAGAGTCAAGGATGGCTAGTATGGTAAGACCAATAAGTGCCCATGATATACTTACTAGCCTTATACCAAGTCCAAATCTAGTGAACCAAATCAAAGCTCATAAGGGGATCAATCTTTTAAAGCTAGCCTCATGGGTATACAAGAATATGGATCAAGCCCAAGAGGATGAGGATTTGTTGGAGAAAGTAATGAAGGGCCTTGTTATATGCTTGGCGGGTGCACTACTCTTCCCTTCAATGGAGGACCACTTAGAGGAATGCCACTTGAGTGCCATTGCTAGTATTTGGGAAGGCAAAAGGATAGGTCCGACGGTACTAGCCAACCTCTACAATGGGCTCACCTCTGCTTCTTTGGGGCGGCCTCTCTATGGGTCAATGCTCCTCCTCTCTTGTTGGGTAGACCTCCACCTAAAATTTGATCCATGCAAAGAAACCCAAACGGCCTCAACGATTTTCTCTAAGAGCCCCCTCCGGTATATGATGAACTCTCTAGGCCTATGTGAGAGGATGACAAATCGGGTACCAAAGCTCAAGAAAAGGATTGATTGGAGGAATTACTTCAAGATCATGCCAAAGGATGGTTTCACATGCACACTGGGGTTCCTCAAGACCCAAGAGCTTCACTCAAGACTCTCCTCCGGCATAGAGCTACGACTAATTGGTGGGACCGACTTCGTCCTCTACAACGCTCATCGGTGCCTTCCATAACTTGGTCTACCTCGGCATATCTTTGAAGAAGCTTCCCACATTCCACCACTCAAGAAGAGGGAACTAGGCTCAAATGGGGATCAAGAAGAAATCAAGACAATCATGGCTCAATGGAGAGTTGGACTTCTTCATAGGTCCAAGACACATGTTGAAGAAGAAGAGATGAAATGCAAATCATATGTAATATCTCTTAGGAAATTGAGGCCCATGGTGGCTCATTAATGTAACAATGATTTTCTTTGATGAAATAAAGGATCTTTCCTTAATTGAGCCAAAAAAGTATTTTTATAATCAAATCTTCCAATTCAATCAGTTCCTGTCTATTTTAACTGAGTTTCGGGTTCTCTGTACTGAGCCGCGACTTCTTTCAGGGCGTTAATTCCAAAAACAGCGCCTTGAACAATGTCGTCAATCTACCTTAAACATAAATAAAACCTCAATTGACGCCTACTCAAACTGGTGTTGATTAATTAGCGGCCCAACCCAAGGCGTTAATTGATTTAAATTCTTTAAATTCTTTTCAAAATATGCTCTTGATTTTCCAAAAATAACGCCTTAACCAATGTCGTGCCTTATAAAACTGACGCCCGCTAAGTTGTCGTCAATTATAAATTGCAATCATGACTTCCAATCACGTCTATCAATTTCCCATTAATGCGTCTGACGACAGTCACAAGTTCCCATGCAAAGTTAAATGACGACCGAGATAATGTCGTCAGATCATGAAACCACGCCTTGATCAGAACCGTCAATTACTCGAGTGACGACAGCCCTTAGGGCGTCAATTCATTTCGACCGTTAAACCCTATTTCCCTCTTTCTTCCTCTTCCTTCGTTTGCTTTCCTTTTCTTCCTCCTCCTTCTGCTACAAACCCTAACCGACCCCCCTCCATTCCTCTTCCATCTCTCTCTCAATCTTGAACCCATGTCAGGTCCTCTCAAATGCCAAAGGGTCACCACCCCTGAGGTTGTGATCCTTGGTGATGACAAACCGGCCGTGGAGGAGGCTCCTCTCGCGGCGGCCGAAGTTGCTCCGGCGGGGGCGCACGGCGGAGAAGAAGAAGCAACCGGGGGAGAAAGAAGAGAGGGAGATGAAGGAGAAGAAGACGATGGAGATGATGGAGATGAAGACGAAGAAGATGGTGAGGATGAAGAAGAAGATGATGAGGAAGAAGACGACGGCGAGGAAGAAGAAGAAGGGGAAGAAGAAAGAGGAGAAGAAGGTGAAGAAGGAGAAGGAGGGGAAGAAGAAGAAGGTCCACCACCGGCAGCGGCGACCCCTCGACCTTGGCGACCACGCCAATGGCGAGAGCCACTCCGTGGAGGACTCCTCACACCCGAACGAAGCAAGGTAGGTCCCCCTTACCCCCAGCCGTTCCATTTTTCAATTTATTTATTTTTATCAAATTTTCCATAGCCCTCGGTGAAGGGAAATTTCGAACCAGTGACACAGTCGGCGAGGAGCAAATGAGGAGAGGCCTAGATGGCAACGAGTTTATAGAGGGAAGAGCTTGTTGTGGTGTGGAAGGTGGCGGTGGCCGGATGAGGAGAGGCCTAGATGGCAACGGGTTTGTAGTGGCGGTAGTGGATGGTATTTGGCCGGTGGGGCGCAAGAGGGGACGAAGCGGTTAATGAGAAGGTATTGGATGAGGCGTCCTTAATAGACGTAGTGGTTGAATTGATTCTTGGTTTAAGGCCCCGACGTAGGCGTTCTCATGGTGCCACCCTTGACCCCTCTCCACTTCATGGAATGAGGTGACATGGTTTACCTGTTGGTTCGGTGGATGCTCCGGCAGTGGGTTATTGACGATCCCCATGTTCGGTTGTTGCACGAGAGCTTGCTGCTGCTGAGGAGGAGGTACTGCTGGTTGCTGAGCAGGCTGCTGAGCCTATTGCTGCCGAGGAGGCCTTCGTGCCTTTAAAGTAGCGATAAATCACCTCATCTCGTCCCAATCAATACCACCTTGATCATTCATGTCATATATATAATCTTTAAAGTGAAAATAATGATCAATATTGTGCCCCGGCTGCCGGTGAAAGACGCAATACCGAGAAGTGTCTACATTAACAGGCCACACCATTCTTTCTTTAGGCAAGGTGAGCGCATTGGCGGCCATAAGGGCATTGAAAATATCGAGTAGACTTTTGGGAAATTGAGGATATTGGGCCCTTTTGGTACCCAGTGGTCTTCTCGGCTGTTGTGACTGTTGTTGCACATAATTGGCTGGCGGGGGTACCTGGTGGTATTGTGGAGGTTGATTTTGTGGCGTAAGAGGAGGTTGTTGTTGTTGAGGTATAAGAGGCTGGAAAGTCTGAGGAGGGTTACTCTTTGGCTGGTGGACTTGGTTTTGGAAGGCTGGCTGTTGTGGTGGCGGCCATTGGTTTGGAGGGTGGCGGAAAGGTGTGGAATTGCCAAACGTGCTCACCTGCTCGTTAGTAACTGTGCCTTCGGTGGTTCCACCACTATTGCCAACATTGACATTCTTCCTTATTACTTTCGGCCTTGGTTCGAACATGCCCATGATGGGCGAGTCTTTCATCTGTGTCTGTATATATCTTGCTCGCTCATAGAGCTCTTCCATTGTGCTTAATTTATTCATGGCTAAGATGTGACGGAACTGTGGAGTGGAGTTTGATATGATCATTTTTACTTGCTCCGTTTCTGACAGTGTGTCTTTCAGCCTCTCGGCCATGGCTCTCCACCTATCAGCAAATAAGACGAAGTCCTCCTCGGGCTTCATCTTCTCGACAACCAAATCAGTAACTGACAAAGAGGGACCCACACAGTCCTTGTATTTCTGCAGAAACTTTCGATGAACAACATCAAAGTCACCGGTGTCAGCCAGCTCTAAGGAGTAGAACCACTCCAATGCCGGACCATCTAAAGACCGCCTAAAGAGATAAGCTAGAGAAGTCTTATTATCTTGCCAGAATGATGCCTCATACATGAAGTCTTTTAAATGAATGAACGGATTGCCTGTTCCATTATATCGCCGGAAATTTGGCATCTCAGATGGTGGTAGATGAAAAATTGGCAGAGTAGGAAGAGTAACTTCGGGAGCGGTCTTCGGTGCCGTGACCTTCTTCAACTGCTCCTCCATACTAGCAATTTTTTGGAGGAGTAAAGTGTTGGTATCGGACTTGGCTGGGGCCGGATTAGAAGAGTATTGATTTGGCATAAGCCTTCTTAAAAATTGGGGGACTGGGGGTTGTTGAGGCCTAGCAATAGAGTGACTTGCCGGTTGAGCCAGCGTAGTCATGACGGGAGTTGGTGGGCGCGAAGGCACCCTAGGTGCGATCGCCTGGTCATTGGGAATGTTGACAGAGTAGCCACCTGTGGCCTGAGGTGGGTTGAAGGATGACGGGACGGATTTCCCTTTTAAGGCGGCTTGGACCGCCTGACGTTGGGAGTCATCTAACTGAGTCAAAGCTTTCAGAAAATCATTAAAGTTGAAAGAAGGGGATGTGTCCCCGGAGGTATTGTGGGTGGTAGGTTGAGTCTGGGAAGAAGGCTCAACCTCCTGAGAAGTAGTGTCCACCATGTGGACCCGGGGATAATGAGTGGAAGAGGGAGCATAGTTTCCCTCATAATAGACGGGATCCTGAGGAGGAACCTCATGAAATGGGTCAGATTGACCCTCCTCATAACCATCGTAGGTATACCCATAGTTGGCCATATTGATGATTTTACCTGAATGGAGTTTCATGTTTAAAGAGAGAGAAATATTTCAAATAATCAAGTAGAATCAAGATATAATCACCCGCTCAAACAAGATATACACTCAAGTTGTGATGAACCCATAGTTTTAAGGTTTTCTTTGGAGATTAAGGTGAGTTTTGTAATAAATTCTCTCCTTTGAATGTGGGTCCTAGTTGAAAGTTTGGGTGTAATCTCCGGGATAACTAGGTTCTTTCTCTCTCTTCACCAACGTATGGGTCAACTATACTTCGGGTGCTTCAATGGTACAACCTGCCCGACGTCCGTGAGGGAATTCACGGGTGCGGGGATTTACGGAGGCTTAGTTTAGGAATTTTCGGTCTAATGAGACAGAATGCTCAATGGAGGGTCCTTCCTTCACCAAGAGGGGATGTGAGATCCTAGGAGTGTAGAGAGAGGAGGTCTCTCAACCAAATGCCCTAAGATGTAGTCTAATGTAGGTAAATCAATCAGATAATAATCAGATAAGCAATACTATCAATCAGCACAGCAACAATCAAGGTTCTGTGGGCACAGAACAAAAATGACGACCTCACAGAGGTCGCTATATCAATAAGCAGCGACTGAGTCTCAGTCGCTAATCACTGTGAGCAATGGAAGCAGAGAGCAATCAAAGTGAAATAGCGCCTTAGAGTGAGGCGTTGTACATGTGAAAAACGCCTCTGTAAAGGGGCATCAAATAGCGGTAAACAGTGCTCAAAATGTGAATAAAGATAGATAATCAAAATGACGCCTTGGAGTAAGGCGCTGAACCAGTGGAAGACGCCTCTGTGAAGGGCGTCAAATCGTGCAGTAAACAAAGCGGGACAACAGTAAGTAGGAAAAGACGCCTTGGTGTGAGGCGTTAAATGAGAGGATGACGCCTCAGTAAAGGGGCGTTAAAAATGCAGTAATCAGTGGTGAACAGAATCAATAGCAATATCAGAATTGACGCCTTGGTGCGAGGCGTCGAATGCAGAAATGGTGCCTATGAGAGGGGCGTTAATTGTAAAAATGATAAAAATGCCGAAAAAATAAATGGAAACAACGCCTCTGTGAGCGGTCGCTGTATGCAGAAATGGCGGCAGCAGGTAGGGCGCTATTCAGTTCAGAGAACCGAAAGCACTGATAACTGACAGAAATCAAACTTCCTTTCTAAAAAAATGATATGGACACTTCAAAAATTGGCTAATCCAGTGGGGGGGTGTGCACGTGGTGCACAAGGGGAGTGTGCTACATGGAGCACGAAGGAGGGGCACGCGAGGGTGCCAAAGGGAGGGGCACGCGAGGGTGCCAAAGGGAGGTGTAATCAAACTAAAAACATAAAGGGTCCCACCGTGATCGCCAATTTGTGAACGGTGTCACATAGACATTTTAAAAAGAAAAGAAAAAGATTTTAAAATAAAAGATAAAAATGGGTGAAAGTGAGTGATGCTAAAATATGTGGGACATGAAGAAAAAGGAGAGCATGAGATGCTCTAAGGAGGGGGATCGCCAGAGGGGTTACCTCAAAAAATATAGGATGATCGCATGTACCTTGTATGAAGTGGGGAAATTACAAATTCTTCCTTCCTCCTTCTATCAGCCGGCCGATGAAGGGGGTTTCTAGTTTGATTACCCTTGCAATAAAAACACACAAAACAAACAAAGATATGGATTAGCCAAGTGTGTATTATCAATACTCTAAAAATATAGAATCAATCAAATTGGGCATGAACAGACCTTCTGTGCTCTGGTTTAAACCCCTAAGAGGAGTAACAAGGTTGGGATTATGAATGCAATGATATGCAGAGCAAGATATAGTGATGATAACATCTCTAGCAGAGAGCTAGAGGGGAAGAGTTCGTATGATGATATGATAGCTAATAAACTAAAAGATTAAAAGATGGAAAGGCCCTGCTACTGTGTGTGCAGTAGTAAAGGGAAAAGCAAGAGTTTCAACAGCTACAGCAGGAGGTTGAAGAACTCGTGGGGATGAAGAACTGTCGCCGTGGGAAGGAGAACGCCCGTGGAGGAAGCCTGGAGGAAATACCTGTAAAAGAAAAAAATAACTCTCTTCTCTCTGTAAACACAATTCTCACGGTGTTCTTTCTATTCTCTCGTTTACTCTCTTCCTTGTTGTTCCTGTTGTTGTTGTTAACTCGCGCGCGTGAGGGATTCAAGGGGTATTTATAGGCCAAAACTTCTTGTTTCATTGGGATTCAAATAGGGATATGAATCCTCCAGCGAAGATCCCCCTTCCCAATCGAACACAACATGTAAAATGGGGAATGGATGATTATTGGAAGGTAGCAGGCGAAACGGAGACAGAAGTGAAAATGACGATCTGAAGAGGGGCGTTAATTAAAATGATGACAGCCACTCAGTCGCTAATTCTTGGATTTAATTATGGAAATAAAGGACTTTCCTTATTTAAAAATTAGAAATGACGCCTGTTTGAATGAGCGTCAATTAATCAACGCCCCAGAGATGGGCGTCAATTCTTTGAAGTTTATTTTGATTAGGATTCGTAAAATCCTGGAAACAACGCCTGTGTGAACAGTCGTTTATTTATTAAACCACAACCTTTATCAGGTCGTCAGTTAAATGACGCCCTTCCTCCAGGCGTTAATTTCAATTTATTATGGAAAAATGTGAAATAATTAGAAAAACTTCATATTAAGCCAATATTGAAGTCCACTTTGGGGCGTCACGTGGTGACATGAGATTTACTCATCATAGTATCAATTTTGGCGTGTCTACACTAGGTAGGACATATAGACGTGTAATTTTATATGTCCACAAATGCCCCCCACCCACGGGCGGCGCGGGTGAAGGATGAGCCAGGCGCTACTCGTGGGTGTATTCGTGCAATAAACATACATCATTGTGTATATGTATCGTATATATATAGATATTATTGTATTTATTATCTTTATTATATATATTTATTATATATATATTCCTTTCCTTTTTTCTTTTTTTCTTTTTTCTGTCTTTTTCTCTTTTTTCTTTTCTTCTCTCTTTTCTCTCTTTTTTTCTTTTCTTCTTTTTTTAAAGCCCCTATAAAAAGGGGGGGGGGGGGGGGGGGTGGAGTCTCGCTCGAGATCCCCCTCTCTTTTGTTTCAAACTCTCCCTCTCTCTTTCTCTCTATGCCACTTCACCTTCCGCTCTCTCTTCTCCCTTCTATTTCACCGCCGGCCGCCGCTGCTGCCCCTTGCCGTTGCCGATGCCCAGGGTGAGGAGGCCGACGTGCCCTCTCCCTTCCCCTTCTCTCTTCTTTCTCTCGTCTCCTGTTCTTCTCTTCCTCTTCTTCCTCTCGTCTCATGTTCTTCTCTTCCTCTTCTTCCTCTCGTTCTTTCTCTTCCCTTCGCTCGGAGGGCAACGGAGCCCTATGCTCCTCTCATTCCTCTTTCCTCTTCTTCTCTTTCTCCTTCTTCCCTTCTTCTCTTCTTCTGCTTCTTCTCCTTTTTTTCTTCTCTCCTTCTTCTCCTCCGGTGGAGCGACGTTGGGCGCGTCGGCGGGAGGGCTCCGGGGTGTGCCGGAGACGAGGGCACTGGGTGTGCCGGTGATGGGAGGCACAGGTGTGCCGGTGGGAGGAGGCATGAGTGTGCCGGTGGAAGCAAGGGCATGAGTGTGCCGGTGGAGTGAGGGGCACGGGTGTGCCAGAGTGGGGCGGCACGGGTGTGCCGGGTAAGGTGGCACAGGGTGTGCCGGGTGAGCGTGGGCACTAGTGTGCCGAGTAGTTAGGGCACTAGTGTTTTGGGTAGCTGGGGCATGAGTGTGCCGGGTGACTGGGCGTCCTGGGGGTGTGCCGGGCAAAGGCACCGGGTAGTGTGCCAGGTAAGGACGCGGAGGTGTGCCGGTGGAGGCACCTGGGGGTGTGTCGGGTAAGGGCACCAGAAGTGCACCGGTGAAGTGAAAGCCAACCCGAACTGGAGGAGCATCCTGTGTTGCCTTCTGTGCACTCCGTGATTTTTGTTGGGGCTATCACTCCTAGTGGACGAGCACCTGTGTCTTCCCTTTACGCCTCCAGCCTAGGGGAGACTCTACCGAAATTTTGTCAAAATTTCTCGGCATCCTGTTCATTTAATTGTAGTGTAGCCTTTTATAGTCTTTTTTCCTTTCGTCTTTGCTCGAGACTTGTTCTGACTCTAAGGCCTTTGCTCCTCACAGATAAATGGCTGCTCCTAGTGGTTATTCTGCTTCTGCTGTTGCCAGCGTCAGGCTTGCTCTATCACTGGTTGTTCCTACTGTCACGTGGCTCAATGTTGAGGACCTTGACCGTGAGCATGATGAGGTGGCTTCACTGGCCGAGTCTTCAGACTTCGAAACCGATACTATGAAATTCAGTCGCATTGCGTTGACCGACGAAGGTTTCACATTTGACCAGGCTGGCGATTACCGGAGGGACCATCCCAAGGATAAGCACCTTCTGCACTTTTTGAAGCACCTTCGCCACTAGGACAAGAGGGACTTTAGGGCCGTACGGGGCGCGGAGCACGCCATCTTACAGCTTCAAGACAGCCTGCTATACAGCATTCGCCGGAGTGTGCCAACGTATTTGGTGGGCGAACTGAGGGAGTGGAATCCTATGCTAGGGCTGGAGGCTCTGACACCAACGGAGAACAAACTGGTGCGGGCACCGGAGTTCACCCCTTCCCATTGGGACAACGTAGCGGGGCGGGTGCACAAGGAGCAACCCCGCTTCGGCTTATTTCTGGGGCCGCTGAAGTGGGGGTACCGGGGGGAGCCCTACCTTCTGGACTGCCTGGCCATCCGCTTCAAGCATGAGCTCGCCTTGGGCTGGTTCGGGGAGCTTAAAGTCCAGGATGCACACACCTTTCGGGAGGGAGCGGCGGAGTTCACCGAGTACGTGCTGTTCAACTATGCTCCCCTACTGATTCGGGCCGGCGTCTACCACAACATTTATGCCTCTCGGTACGGCTACCCAATTTCCATAGGCCTCTGCTGTGGGATGATCGAGGTCTTTAATGTCGAGCTGAACACCTTCTATACCGCGGAAGGGGAGACCTCGCTGGATTTATGGAGTCTTCACCAGCTGAGCGGCCTACTGATGGGGACATCAACGTCAGCCCGCTCACATTGTGTTTGCATCTACATCCTTTTATATTTGTATGTATACCCTTGTGATATATGGGTACACAATAGTAGGTCTGAGTGGGTTTATTTGCAAAAGGCCATTGGGTTTTTTTGCAAAAGTGCATGTAGGCCCTGCAGGGGCCCCCTCCCTCCTCCTTATTGGTCCACTTGGACTCCCGGGCCCAAGGGGGCTGGTCCATGGTCCAACCTTGGACTTGGACCTAGATTTAATTAAAGAAGACAAAATCAAATTGCCTTCTTTAAAAGGGGGGGGGGCGAACCTTGTATTTTATTGTGATTTATTGTGGTTGTTCAAACCACATCCCAGCCCTTCACTCATCAACCCTTGATCCAAGGGTCTAGAATTAGTTAGAGACCTAGTCTATATAATGTTGTATTTTTCATGAGAAATTGAAGGGAAAAATCGGACTTTTTGTGAGTGTTCAAGGAGCTTGGTGCGCCCCTCTCTCCTCCCTTGCTGTTCTTCCTTCCCCAACCCCAGATCTAGAGTGTATCCCTCTTCTATCATCCCCTCTCAACCTCCGGTGATCGTCTGTGCCGCCGCCGCCGCCGTTCGTGCCGCCTTCGAGCCGCCGTGAAATCGTCATCAAGTTTCTATCCTGCTAGACAGAGGTGCAGTTCGAGAATTCCTGAAGCCAGCCACGAGTTATGATCGATTTGAAATTTTGAGGGTTGGTTCCTATCTTCTAGCCCCTTCTCCACAAAAAAATTGAGGTTCAAAATCCACCGTTTCGTATCCTTACCATTTCGTTCAACTCTCAATCTCAGATCTGTTCTGTCACTGTCTACAGTGACAGTAGCCCTGAGTTCTCCACCTTCGACCAATCTTTTTATTTTTGTTAGACCTCCCAATTTAACTGGGAGTTCTGTCCATCGTCCCCTACCACCACAATGTTTCTTAAATTTTTATCATCCTTTTACCTATTTTTAAAAATTCATGTTCTACCGAAGCTACAGTACTTTCAGCCAGATCCCAGATCCGACCTTCGTCCACTAAACAAATCACGGAAAATCATAGATACATCCAAACGGGTCCAAACCAATTTTTCTGTCTTCCCAGCTCAAATTCCAACAACTGTTCTGAAGAACATAACCCCTGATTCGAACGTCTCCCTCGCGGTCAAAGGCAATCCACAGGGAAGTTCTCTGCTGACCTGTGATTTCAGGAACTGTACAACAGAAGATTGAAAATTCCATAAGTCAAGATCCGAGCAGATCCAGACCAGATCTTTAGGCCTAGGTTGAATAACTTCAAGCTAGCTTTCCAACGGCGCCAGTCTCGTGTCGATCCGACGTCGGGGCTGATCGCAGCGTCCATTCTCGCCGGAGCGCGCGCTGCAAAACAGCAACCACCAGTCCGTGGACAGCAAACCCGACGGGTGTCGATCGGAACCGCCCGACCCCCGGGTGACGTTCCGGTGTGCCGCCAGCCCAGGGAACACTTCCCTAAGTGTCCACACTACAGCGGCGCCACCGGGTCCCACACGACCCCTCCAGACAGCACGTGGGCCCCACGGTCGTGATCACGCGTGTAGCCGAATCAACACACGAAGCTGCCCGTCATCCCGAATTCGGTCCTCCCGGGCCCCTGGTGTCACCCTTTACCTCCCTGCGTGGAGTGGGCATATTTCCATTGCTGTAATATTCATGTATTAACTGTCCCGGGAGCACGAGTTCGGCCGGGCCCGTCGTCCCCATGCCGAGCGCGTGGAGGTATCGCATTCGCTCCCTTACTTGGCATTTTGCTTAATTTTCATATATACTTGCTTATGCCACTGCTAGAGAGCATGATAGGGTAATTAGCTCGCTTTCTATTTATATCACCGCTGCTGCGAGAGAGAGCGTTACCGTCCCATGACCCGATCCGGGCACAAGTGAGAGCCGACCACCCTAGCTCACAGCCTGTTTCTCAACCGCGCACATCCGACGCTTCCCTCGTTAAGGGGCAGTCACGAGCTTGTCGTGTCTGTGGTCTCGTCCCGCATCACCTACCTATTGATGGAGAGCCGTATGAAGAAGTATGCCTCCCCGACCTTCTCAAGGACCAAACAGACGGGGACGGCATTTATGCACTCAGATATTCTTACCGGTTCCTTATGAAGGCGTACCGAGAATTGTACCAGTCATCCCATGGCGGGAAGCAGCCTCCCCGTGGGGACCGCAAGAGGGTCTGCTTGAGCTTGTGGCTGAAGTACTTCTTCGACGGGCCGAAGAAATATGAAGACTTCCCCTGTGTCTACGCTGCTGTGGTCCAGAAGAAGCGTAGCAAGAGCAGGGCTGAGGTGAAGGTCCCAACTTCAAAGGGGCATCGGAGCGGTGCTAACCCAGCAGGGGTTGATCCGATGACGCACTGTGCAGCTTTCCTCACATACTAGCTCTGCTCTTTTGCTCTGCCATACGGGGATGAAACCGTCATCCGGCCAGACGCCATCTGCCCTGCTTGCCAAATGGCATGGGGCATTAAGCTGTCGTTGTGCCTGGCTGCACTATGCCAATATACAAGACGCTGGGAGACGTTAGTGCACACCAACTCCCACGCCAGGCCCGGTTCATCGGTCCAATGCATTTCTTCATCGCATGGGTCTGCTCTTTGTTCCCCGAGTACGCCCCACACGCCATACAATCTTGGGGGTTATTTCCACGCATGCTAGAGTTTGCCAACGCGGAGGCGAGTTCGACAACATTGTAGCTATTCAACATCCGGGGCAGGTTTATAGCAGTTCCCCATGACTCACCGAGCAGCATTCACTTCTGTACTCTGGCCGCCCATTCTAGTCCCTTGGTAAATAGCAAAAGGGAGTGCCGGGATGACCAGGTGGAGAAGTACCCTCACTCGATCAGCCAGCAGACAGTGGTCCGCCCGCTGTTAGAGCCAGAGCTTCGTGACTGGGCATTGTCTATCCGCCTGAGCGTGCTGGTTTTCAGGAAAGGGGACACCTTGCTGCTAGAACCATATTACCCCTTCCGCTTCGGGCGAAATTTCGGGTACGATCAGCAAATTCCCGTGTACAGCGCACAGTTTCCTCTGCTTGTACGGAGTCTCCGGGGCAGCCCGACTGCGGAGCATGCCCAGACCTGGTGGGATTACTTCCATCGGACCGACGAGCCCGCGTTCAGAGTGCCGGCGCCAGGGCGAATTCCACAGGTGACGGCGGACTATGTATAGTGGTGGAATGCCCGGACGGGCTTTTATCGGTTGTGCATAACCGATTGCTGGGATGGCGCCGAGCGGAAGTTCTTGAGTAAGCAGTCAGCAGCCGTGATTGATATCGATCCGGAGCATCTGCTCCGACTGAAGCACAGCAAGGAAAAGGAGGTGTCTGCATACTTGGTTCCTTGTAAGGAAGGCCGGGAAGCCAGACCATCCCCACAAATCAAGATGCCACATGTGGCCAAGGATGAGTTCAAGAAGACTCTCGTGCATCTATGTCGGGTCGGGACGGACCGTCTGGACCTCATTAACTACCCCTTCCCGATAGAAGAAGAAGGCACCCCGCCCGTACCTGGCATCCCAAGATGGACCCGGCGTGCCCCTATCGCACCTTCCTGAGGAGAGAGGAGCGAAGGCCCAAGAATTATAAAGACACCATATGGCTATATGTTCTCCTCCGAGCACACGGGCTGAAGGTGGATGACCCAACGGCTGCCATTCTAGACAAGCGTCTGAATATTTCTTTTCATTATGCTGATGGGTGGGGCATGGACCACTTCAGCCTCTACTACCACCTTGCCTTTAAGCAGCATCCGGATCTAGCTCATCTTGCAGACCGCTGTGTGAAGATCGGGGATGTTCTTTGGTTGGTCCGAGAGATGGCCCGTCGAGACAAGAGTCATCCTTGACTTACTAGCCGTAGTCACTAAAATTGTACACCGGCCCTCATGGTATGATGTTTTCTGTTTCCGCCTTCCATGGTTGCGGCCCTTTATGGTGCTGAGTGCTAATCTATTCTTCTTTTAACAGATCATCCCTCCAGCAACCAGCTAGCGCTTTACCGGAACCTTCTCCAGTTCGTGCAGAAACCCCCTCACTTCGAGGCGCAGAAATGGCTCCCACCACGACTCCTTTGTCGAAGGCAGGAAGCGATCCCGGGTGAGGTCACCCGTGAAGGAGGTGTTGGCTGCTGCTAAGGTGGCCGAGCAGAGCAGGCCAAGCGAAGAAGGCAGAGGCTGCTTCTAGCTCGACGTCCTCCCCTGAATTCCCCAGACTCAGTCCTTCGAGAATTTTCGCCGCTCGGGTTGAACCAAGTCGCCTGCAGGTTGGGTCTTTTAGTCCTTGCAGCTCTTCAGGGCTTAGTTGCACCTCAAGAGGGACCCTCTTGTAACATGTGTGTATCTTTGTTTCAGCCGTCGTGGAGAAGTCTGCATCCATCTCTATTCCTGGCGTGGGTAAGACCAGGGTCCACGGGGCAGTGCAACCCATTGAAGAGACTATCTCCGAACCAATCCCTGCTGCAGAAGTTGGGGAAGGTATCTTTCTTTGAATTCTTGGTCGATTTCTTTTAATTTCTCATGACCTTATAGGCACGACTTAATTCAAGTCATGCCCTACTTTGGCAGGAGCCGGTGTGGCAGCCACTCGACCGAAGGCGGTTCGCTGGATGCCACCGTTCGAGCGAACATATGCGAGGATGAGGCGAGGGCCCGGGAAATCACGGCCGCTGAGCCCGCGTGACGATGCTCCGGCCATAGATCCTGCCGCTGGGGCTCCCCTAGAGGTGAAAGAGGTGCCCACCCGGACCAAGTCCTCATCGGGTGAGAAGGTAGATTATGGCTATTCTTTCGACGAGGTGCTTTCAACCGAGGGCATATCTGAGGAGCCCGGACTTCGAATACCCGATTGGAAAGCCTCAGTACTACTTGCTTCTCTGAGCCTGGTGGAACCGACACTGTAAGTGTGGATTTGTTTAGTCAGGCTTCTCTCGAGGTCGCCAACTAATTTCTTTGCTATTATCATTTTTGAACTTACAGGAATCGACCTTGCCAGAAGACGTGGAGACCCATGTCTCGGGCTCAGAGGTCGCCCGACAGGAGAAAGCCACTGTGGCTTTGGATAAGCTGGCGTCCATAGTCGAGGCCTTGCGGCAGGAGGAGGCCGCGGCTAGTTCAGATACCCCCGCCCCAGCAGTCGAGGTGCTGCAGCAAGAAGAGGCCGTAGTGGCAGTGAGTATAGACTTTTTCCTTTTTTTTTTGAGTTTTCCCTCGGGACTGTTGATTTATTTTAAGCTGGGCAGGATCATTCCTCCCAGGGGGTTGTGGGGACTCATACTCCAACAACCGAGACCCTGGAAGAGGAAGAGATAGCGCCGGAGATCGAGACCCGAGAGGAGATAGTGCCCGAAGCCGAAACCTGGGAAGAGGAAGAGATGACACCGGAGAGCAGCATGGTTCCGGTGAACAAGGTAAGCATGGGGGCCTCTCGGCTCCTTTGAAAACTTAGTAATTTGCTTCACATAGTGAGTGGCTCACCTCGCTTTGCATGGCTAGACAATGACAACGCCCCGAAGAGCACAAGCTACCCGAGCTCGTAAAGCCGTCCCCAGATGGAGGTCATCCTTTGGTCTGCGGGCAACGAGGAGGCTGAAGTCACTTTTGGGACCGGACGTGGGATTTTTGGCATCCCTTCTGTGATTGGGAGCCATCCCGCGACTCGTGATTCCGCTTTCGCCTGTCCCGAAGTCGGTTGTACCAAAGGAAGCCCGACTCTTGGGGAAGATATTGGCAAGCATTACCACACCTCCGGGGGAGTCCTAGGCAGAGAGGGGTGCAGGTCCTTCAGGAGCGGCATCGGGCCCGGCTGTACTTGATACCCCTCCTTCGACTGAGGTCGTGACTCTCACGCTCCCAGCCTGCGAAGCAACGACCGGTCCGGGCCTTACCGAGGAGGTGGAGATGGAAGCAAGTTCGTCCGCCACGATGCCTGATTCGGTCCCTACGGCCATTTGCTCTGCAGATGAAACCGTGGCTCCAGACCCGACGGTGCAGATGTCATCATCAGACACGGGCCTTACCGGACCGGTGGAAATGGAACAGCCGCTCATCACAGTGGCGTCGAGTGCTTCTGCTACAATCTTACCTTCGCCCCTCGTGGTGATTGGCCAGGGTCTGTCCTCTGAGCCAGAAGGATCTCGCCATTTGACCTTGACTCTCCCGTCTTCATCGACTGTGGTGGACACTGAGCTATCTGCAGTTTTGGATAGTGTCGTCGAGTTCAACCCGCCGGTCGTGCCTTCAATAGGTCATGCTGCTTCGGACCTGTCAGTTCGGCAGACTCTGCTGACGCTACGGCGATGATATTTGCTGATCCTTCACTCACGTATCGGGGGGTGCACACCATGGTCATGCAACTAACCAGGGCCCTGCAGATGATGGGCTTCCCACTAGAGGAGTGGTCGCGACGGGTTCTATTATTATTGAAATATGTAAATCTTCGCGAGTTCCTTGAGACACAAGCTCCAACGGAACTCATGGCTATCGGCGCCCAGAGGGACGAATATTTGCAGGCCCTAGAGGTCCGGAGAGACAATAGGGAGCAACATCGGAGAGCCCTGGATGAGTGCCGCGGCCGCATTCGAGCCTTGGAAAATAGAATAGAGAAGCTAAAGGGCTGGCTTGCTAAGGCCGAGTTCGATCTTGCCGAGGCCGAGGTGACTGTAGTTAGGGAGACCGAAGAGTTGGGCATCGCTGAGGTTGAAGTGGCCTCCGTGACAACAGAGCTGGAGCGCCTCGAGGCACACGAGACCCGACTACGCAAAATGGTGAACTTTCCTTGCGTCCGGATCCTTCCTCTCGAGGAAATTTTTTGGGGGATAGACTAGCCGCCAATCCTCCTTTTCTTCTTCTAGTTCCTCTTTCTCCCTTTTTGTATGTAATACTAGGGTACGCCCTAAGGCCCATGTAACTTTTTCAAAAAGGAATAGAATACAATTGTTTCATATGCCTCTTATGTATGTATGTATGGTATTCGGAGATCTTTCCCTTTCTTCTTCTTTTTTTTTTTTTGCAGTGGAGTACGGGTTCATACTAACGGTTCGTCCGGGGAGAGCCCGGTGGGGTTCGCGGAGTGCTCGCCCTTCCAGAGGAGGGACGAGGGGACCACTCCATCATGCCCACCGTGCGATTAACCAAATGGTGCCACCGGGGTGCTTGCCCGAGTAAGTTGATTTGACCTTGGAGGGACGGAGAGAAGAGTTTGTTCATTCAATGACCTAGACGGGAGGTCTTGGTCAAAAGGGGTTGTTCGTCACCTGAAGGGAGGGAGAGAAGAGTTTGTTCATTCAACGAGCTAGACAGGAGGTCTTGGTCAAAAGGGGTTGTCTGTCACCCGAAGGGATGGAGAGAAGAGTTTGTTCATTCAATGACCTAGACGGGAGGTCTTGGTAAAAAAAAGGTTGTCCGTCACCCGAAGGGATGGAGAGAAGAGTTTGTTCATTTAATGACCTAGACGGGAGGTCTTGGTCAAAAGGGGTTGTCCGTCACCCGAAGGGACGGAGAGAAGAGTTTATTCATTCAATGACCTAGACAGGAGGTCTTGGTCAAAAGTAGGTTGCTCGTCACCTGATCGGGTGCCGGGGGTGAACAGGGTTTGTTTGTCTCTTGGGGTATTCTTTGTCAGTGACAACGCAAAGAGGGAGGTTGATTCCCCAATCCCGGATGGAAGGTTCGGGTGAGGTATTCTTCGTCAGTGCCGACAGAATGTCACGGGCTGACATGGTTTATTTGTCTCTTGATGTATTCGTTGGTATGGGGCTGGTGCCAACGCAAGGAGAAAGGTTGATTCTCCTATCCCGGACGGAAGGTTCGGGTGGGGTATTCTTCATCAGTGCCGACAGAATGTGAAGGGCTGACATGGTTTGTTTGTCTCTTGGTATCTTCGTGGTACGGGGCTGGTGCCAACGCAAGGAAAAGGGTTGATTCCCCAATCCGAATGAAGGTTCGGGTGAGGTGTTTTTTCGTCAGTGCGACAAGATGTCAAGGGCTGACATGGTTTGTTAGTCTCTTGGTATCTTCGTTGGTACGGGCTGGTGCCAATGCAAGGAAGAAGGTTGATTCCCCAATCCCGAAAGAAGGTTCGGGTGTGGTGTTCTTCGTCAGTGCCGACAAGATGTCAAGGGCTGACATGGTTTGTTTGTCTCTTGATGTTTTCGTTGGTACGGGACTAGTGCCAACGCAAGGAAAGGGTTGATTCCCCAATCCCAAACCGAAGGTTCGGGTGAGGTATTCTTTCGTCAGTGCCGACAAGGTGTCAAGGGCTGACATGGTTTGTTTGTCTTTTGATGTGCTCTTGATAACAAGAGTGAGTGTTAATGACGGGGAAGTGGTTCCCCTCTCCCTTTTTCTTCTTTCTTCTCTTTTTTTTATTTTCTCTTTTTTTATTTTCTTCTCTCTTTTTCTTCTCTTTCTTTCCTTTTCCTTTTTTTATCTTTCTCTTCTTTTCTCTCTCCTTTTCTTCTCTTCCTTTCTTTTCTTTTCTTTTTAAACGCAGGGTAAATAGTGGCAAAACCATCTGAATAATAGTAACATAAATTCACCCGTGGCGGGGTGGAGAAATGTATTATTCATTGAATGGAGGAATTGGAGCATGGTATAATCTCAAATGCCTACCATTAAGGGGTGGGAACTGAACCTCCCCCGGATGATTGACGATTACATACGCTCCGCCCTCATAAACTTTCTGGATTACATAGGGTCCAAGCCAATTCTCATTTAGCTTGCCCTTGGGGTTGGAAGCCATGACTTCTCTTCTCTTGACCATAACGAGGTCACCCTTTTTGAATTCGCGTTCCTTGAAAAACTTATCAAAGGCACGCGCTATTCGGGACTGATAGACCTAGATGTTTTGCTGGGTTTGGAGTCGCTTCCCCTCCAAGTTGGAGAGCTCTTCGAGCCTTCGCTCGACATTTGTTTGCTCTTCCCGGACCAGCCCGTGTTGGATTGCGACCCGAAGGGAGGGTATTTCCAACTCGATGGGGAAAATTGCTTCTGAGCCATACACCAAGGAAAAGGGTGAACAACCTGTTGGAGTTTTATATACAGTTCGATATGCCCACATGGCTTCGTACATCTTCTCTTCCCAGTCTCTATTGTTAGAATTAACAATTTTGGACAGGAGAGTACAAAGAGTTTTATTGAAAGCTTCAGCCAAGCCATTGGCCTATGGGTTATAAGGGGTTGACGTCCTCCAGTCAATCTTGTATTTCTCTGCCAGCCGATAGACTTTCTGGTTGCGAAGTGGCTTCCATTGTCTGAGATAATTCGGTTCGGGGTGCCAAACCGGAATATGATGTTGCGATGGACAAATCTGACGATGATTTCCCCGGTTACTTCTTTTAGAGCAACAGCTTCCGCCCAGCGGGAGAAGTAATCGGTTGCCGCCAAAATGTACTTGCACCCAGGGATGATGCGGGTGGTGGACCCACGATGTCTGTTCCTCATTGGGTAAAAGGCCAGCTAGACAGTGTTGGATGCAAGGGCACGGGTGGTCTCCTGGACACCATCGCGTGCTCCTAGCATTTCTGACAAGACTTGGTGTATTTGCAGTAATCGTCAAACATTGTCAGCCAGTAATAGCCAAGCTTCTTTATTTCAATCTTCATCTTCGGTCCTGCCTGGTGTGCACCTGCTATTCCGGCGTGAACCTCCTTCATGACCTTCTAAGCTTCTTCGATGGATAGGCATCGGAGGAGTACCTTTCGCTTGGCATCCGCCATGATTCGGAATAAGATCCCGTTCCGGACCTCGTAATAGTCCTTTGTTCTGATCAACTTGATCTTATCTTCCCTTTGCCTAGGCAATTGCTGGTACTTAAACCACTATATAAGGGGGTCCCTCCAGTCGGGTAAGCTGATGGCCTCCGCTGTGGCGACCTCAAGTTCTTCCTCTTTTGGCTCTTCTATCATGCTAGGCACTTGGCGCTTATTTACCACCCGGATGATGAGGGATCCATCTGGCGGTATTGCCAATGAACTTGCCAACTTTGCCAGTGCATCGGCTTGTGCATTTTTTCCTTTGGCGACGTGGCCTATCTCAATGAGGTAGTTCTACTCCATGAGCCATTTTGCCTTAGCGTGGTAAGGGAGTAGCTCCGGCTTTTGGACGTCAAACTGTCCTTGGACCTGCTTGACGATCAACAGTGAATCGCCAAATACTTGTAGCATTTTGATCTCCATTTGTAAAGTGACTTGGAGGCCGATGATCAGAGCTTCATACTCTGCTTCATTATTTGTACAGGGCTTGTTGATGGAACATGAGGTGTGTAACACTTCCCCCTCCAGAGATTTGAGGACAATGCTGGCCCCGGCCCGTACTTTTGTATGCCCGGACGGGGCTATTTCTATCCTCGAAGCCCCTTCAAAGTACAGCTCCAGACGATCTGCTGGACTTGGTCCACCTCCAGTGTTTCATCTTCAGGCAACTCCGTGGCCAATGGGGAGTCTTCAGGCACGGGGTGCGCTGCGAAGAAGTCTGCGACGGCTTGACCTTTAACGGCCTTCTGTGGCACGTAGGTAATGTCAAATTCCATCAGTAGTATGGCCCACTTGCCAAGACGTCCCTTCAGGACTGGCGGGGAGAGAATGTGCTTGACTGGGTCGGCCTTAGATATCAGGCTCACTTCATGCGAGAGCATGTAATGTCTCAGCTTCTTGACTGCGAAGACCAAGGCGAGACAGACTTTCTCAATCGGGGTGTATTTTGCTTCTACCCCTACCAGTCTTCGGCTAAGGTAATAGAGAGCTTGTTCCTTTCCCTCATCATTTAACTGGGCGAGCATTGCCCCCAGTGAGCATTCGGTGGCAGCTATATATAGGATAAGCGGCCTTCCCTTGATAGGTGCCCCCAGCACAGGTGGGGTCTTCAAGTAATCCTTCAACCGGTCGAAGGCCCTATGGCATTCATAGTTCCAGCTGAAAGGTGCATTCTTCATCATCAATTTGTGGAACGCCTGGCAGCGTCCCGACAAATTAGAGATAAATTTGCGGATGTAGGCCAACCGACCTTGCAGGGACCTTAACTCTCCCAGATTCTTCAGAGGAGGTAGCCCCTGAATAGCTTTTATTTTAAAAGGGTCGATCTCGATCCCCCTGTATCGAAAAATGAAGCCAAGGAACTTTCTACTGGAGACGTCGAAGGCACACTTCATCGGGTTCATTTTCAGCTCATACTGTCAGAGTCTCTCGAAGATGACTCTGAGGTCGTTCAGGTGGTCCCCCATTTTCTTTGTCTTGATGACCAAGTCGTCAATGTAGCATTCGACCTTGTTGTAAAGCAGCTTGTCGAATATCTTGGTTATCGCTCGCTGGTATGTGGCGCCGGCGTTCTTGAGGCCGAAGGGCATTCTTTTGTAGTGGAATCTTCCTTTAGGTGACCGGAAGGCCGTATGAATTCAGTCATGCTCAGCTATCTAGATTTAATTATAGCCGGACGACCCATCCATAAAGGACAAGGCCTCATGGCCAGTAGTTGCATCAATCATTACTTCGGTGATGGGCACCGAAAAGTCATCTTTCGGACAAGCTTTATTCAGGTCGCGTAAGTCCACGCAGATCCTGATCTGTCCATTCTTCTTCTTCACTGGCACAATATTGGCCAACCAAGTGGTGTATTGGTTCTCAGCTACAAAATCGACATCTATGAGCTTGTCACCTTCTTTGCAAATCTGGTTTATTAGCTCCGGCCTCATGCGCCGGGGGGACTGCTTCATCGGCTCCACCTTGGGGTCAATAGCCAGAATGTGTTGAGTTACGCTAGGGCTGAGGCTGGGCATCTCTTTATAGTTCCAGGCGAAACAGTCCCGGAATTCTTGTAGCAACTTCACATATTGCTCCCTCTCCTGTAGGGGTAAAAGGGTACTTAGAAAGGTTGGCCTGGGGTCATTTTCCGTGCCCAAGTTAATTTCAAGGAGCTCATCTACTGTGGCCTGATCGCCATCTTCAATTTCCGGCGGGGCCGGCAGTAGGTCAATGAAATCTTGATCTTCACCATCTTCCACTTCAAGGACACCATAGGCGTCTTCTTGCTCTGCCTTGTTGGGCAGTGAAGCTTTGCTTGCTTCCCCCTCCTTTGGGCTCGTTGGCTGTGGCTTCGAGGGGTCCTCCTGCATGGAGAAGTAGAGGACGTCTCCAGGATCTTGTTGGTAATTATCGTAGACGGCTCCTGCAGGAGCCGAGGTGATTGATTGCCACACTAGGGACTGCTCCACCGCCGACGATCGGGGTTGTTCATTCTCAGCTACACCTTCAAAAATTTGGTGCTGAATTGACACCATGTAGATACTTCTTCTATGGCTGCCCATCACATGGGGGCGCGGCGGAGCCACCACATAATCTCCCATTCTGAACTCATCTCTCTCAATCAGGTCCTGAGCAATATCCTTGAAGACGTAGCAGTCTTCGATAGGGTGGCCCAGTATTTGGTGATAAGGGTAAAACATGTGGTCACCACTTCTTCGGGCATCTTGCGGCCTTTTAGACCTTGGGAGGGAGACTTTGCCATAGTGGCAGGCCCAGCCAAAGATCCTTGGGTCTTGTTCTTTGGGAAAGAGTAAGGCTTTTGCATCTTTCTTGTAGTGTAGGATTTCGCTCAGCCGATCGTCCGACAGGAGAAGCGGACTGCATCCCTTGCTCCCTCTTCGAGTGCATGGGAGCGTTGGGGATAGTGTTCAGGGACTAGTGCATGCGATATTCTGCTGGCGGAAGATGCCCCCGATCAATGCAGACACAAGTGTAGTTACTTCGGCCAACCGCGCCTTTAACATCTCGATCTCCTATTGCTGCCGATGAAACAGAGCAAGCATGACGGGGTCGCATCGAGGGGACCTGGAGTGCGATTCGCATCACCATCCTCTGCTTCAATGTTAGGCGAGGGCAAGGGCGCCCCGCTACTTTGGCCATTCGGGGTTGACCCCTCAGAGGAGGGTGGGACCTTCCTCGTATCCCTGCAGGGAGGCAGATTCCATAAGAACACTTCTTCATCTTGATCTTCGTCGGTCGGAGACGTAGGGTGTCGATGGTCTCTGACTTCCCGTAGGCCTGCATTGCCCGTGGGGTTATTGCCGTCCGGAGCCGAGACTGATATCACATCAGCTTCATAGAAGTCTTCTATTGAGAAGCCCAAACCTGGGTGCCAGGTAATCTGCAGCAGACTCCGATCCAGGTTTGGCGGGTTCCACATCTTCTTAAACATCTCTTTTCGGCTGGAGAGTTGATGAAACGGAATCCCTTGTTTCCTGGTCATTTTGACTACCCAGTCGGTTATGTCAGGAAGCCCTATGATCGAGACGAGTGGATCGTGCAACTCGTTGAGGAGTTTACAATCATCATCCCCTCTGACCGGGTGCTCTTCAGCCACATAGAAGATGGTAGACGGGCCCCCGGGGTTAGGCACCTCGAAGGTCCTCAATGGCTCGACCACCTGGCAGTCAGCTTCTGCGAGAGGCTTGATGATCCCGGCGGGACCCTGACGTCCTCCAGCAAGTCTTCGAGGTACAGTATCCCCAGTGTAGGGTAGATGGGAAGGGGAGTGGCCCTGAATATCCCTTCTGCTTCCGAAATAAATGACACCTGAGGGGGGCCACATAGCCTGGCGGTGGTGGAGGAAACCAGCTGTCAGGCTCTACCTTCTTCTTTCCTTTGTCCTGAGTGACTTGGGGAGCTTGCTTCGGCTTCTCCAAATACAAAGTGGCGTCCGACAAGTGACACTCGAACACTTCGAAGGGGTGGAGGTCAGCAAAGATTCTCTCCTCTTTTCCGTTGTCGGGGTACTTGATGCATTGGTGCAGAGTGGATGGTACCACCCTATTCTGGTGCAGCCAAGGTCGGCCGAGCAACGCCTTGTAAGAGGTGCTGGAGTTGATCACATGGAACTGGACCTTGGTTGTGAAGTCGCCGAGAGAGAGATCGAACTCTGCGACCCCCATGGGGACCTCGCACTTCTGGTTGAAGCCAACAATCTTGACGTTCCTGACCTCGACCAGGTGTACGCCAAAATAATGTTTCTGGTACACCCGATAGGGGAGTATATTCACGGCTACTCCCGGGTCGACCAAGACTCTGTTGATGGGATGCCCATTCAGCTGCCCCTTCATGTAGAGTGGCCTGTTGTGGCTGCAGGTGGGCAGAAGCATATCCTCTTCTGTGAAGGCCACAGCTACTTCAGGTGACATTTCTGCAAGGCAAGCTTCAACATATGCTGGTGTCTGGAGTGCGACAATGACAGCTTGCCGTGTCTCTTCATCTAAAGATAGAATCTCCCAGACGGTAAACCTGGCTGGGATCTTCTTCAGGTGTTTGACTATTCTGATGTCGGCTCGGACTTCGAACAACTTCATTTCTTCAGCTCTACTGCACCTGCCCCCACTTTGGGGCCAGGGAGCCGGCTCAGCGGGTGCCTCCTCCACTGGATCGGATGCCGCTTGGGCTTGTAGGGCCTGCTGGGTCACCTCCCTTTCTTGCATGAACTCGGCAAGGTTCGGAGTGTTATCGGTCTCTTCTCTCGACCGAGGAGGAATTACTGCAAATGGAGCCGACGGGCTGCCCTCTCCTTTGGTCAGTTGGGACTCAGTGGGGCATGACTGTCTTCCCCTTTGAGCTGACAGAAACGCAATAAATGAAGGGGCGCCCTGGCCACTTGGTTCTCGGGGTAGAGGCCTGATGGAGGGGGAATCTCCATGCCCTGGACCCTTGGTTCGGGGATATGATTTGGTTGTTCTCCCCTGAGCAGGATGTTGTGGTTGGCCTGAGGAGGGCGTCCCCACTTTCCTTCCCGACCTGGTGGCATGTTGAGAAGTTCCTGCTTCAGCCTGGCTCACCTCTAGTGACTCGAGGGGTACCTCCTGCTCTTCCTCTCCCAAGGAGAGGGCTGTGTCAAATAGCGCTGAAAGGGTGTTACAGAAGAGGACGACCCCATTCTTCTTCTTATTTCTGGGCCTTTTCTTCTTCTTTTTCTTCTTTTCTTCAATGGCTGGCAGATGCTCCGTAGGGGGTTCTCCCCATAAAAGAGGCTCCTCCCCCGTTCCGACTTCTGCTTCTGGAGCCAGCTCGAGTGACTCGAACTCCTCCCAAGGGACATACTCCTTCAGTTCCACAGGCTAGATCTCAGGCTGTTCATAGTCTTCAAGCCCATCAATAATGGCATGGAGTCTTTCGACTGTAGGGCTAGTTTCTTTGTGCACCCGCATCGGGATGTGCTTCTTCTTGTTGTGAGTATGCCTCCTCATAACTAGCCGGGGGGCTGTGTCATGCCAAACTAGTGTTACCGATGGCGGTGCTAGTCGGGGTGTAACACCCCTTAAGTGAATCTCCGGAGTGGGGCGAGGAGCCTGTCTTTTTCTTCTATTCTTCATCGGTGTGGCTTGCCAACCTCCTTGGTCCTGGGCTGGAGCCATGACGAAGGCTTCATAAGTGGCACGTGTACTGGCCTCCGACCATTCTTCAGGCAGCTGCTGGTATAATGACACCATGTTGACGGTGGTCCCCAAGTTCGACATCTCGTGCGGCTGCGAGGATCCACCTTGTGCTCCCCATGTCCAGCTCCCCTTCTTGATCAAGGACTCAATGACATCCTTAAGATGTAACACTCCTCGATAGTATGCCTGAGCATCTGGTGGTACGGGCAAAAGCGAGGATCATCCCTATTCTTCAAGTCGCCGGGCCTCTTTGGTTCTGGTAGTGTAATTTTGTTGTATTTGGTGGCCCATTCAAACAGGATCCGGGACTTATCTCGAGGAAAAGAATAGAACTTATTCATCATTTTCTCCCACAGGGAGGGACCTTCCCGCCGCTCAGTAGACCTTGGTGGAGGAGGATTGGCTGTCTCTTTGGCTTTCTCTTTTTGTATCTCGAAAGCTTCGAAGCCCAGTGTGTGAACTTCTGGCGGTGTTGGTCTTTTCTCGACCTGCCTGGCCCTCTGGCTAGATGTAGCTAGAGCAGAAGAGTACCAAGCAAGGAATGCCTCGATCTCTGCCACTATGTTGTTTAGACGGTCAAATGACCTTACCTCAGCACCGATCATCCTCTCAATGATTTCCTTCTTCAGATTCTGCTTACAAATCTGTAATGCATCCTCCTGATGCGGGGGACGTCTGCACCTCATGTTGAGGTTCCTCCACCTCTTTATATAATATAGTCGAGTGCTGACTCATCATTTCTTTATCTTGTGGCGTAAAGATCTGCCACAGTTACCTCCCGTTCGGCTATGTAAAACCTCTCCTTGAATTTCTTCTGCATGTCGGGCCAGTCTACTATGGACCCGGCGGGCAAGCTTGAGTACCCCTCGAAAGCGAGCCCGGTGAGTGTTGAGCCGAAGAATTTGAGGAGGTAAGCCTCATCCGCCGCCAGATCCCCCATAACATTCACATAATAGGCAATGTGCTCCCTGGGAGACCCTTGCCCATTAAATTTCTCAAACTTCGGCTGCTTGGTGATGCCGGCCGGCAGCCTCCTGGCAGCATAGTGCGCCAGGTAAGGTACTCGGTATACATCGAATGGCATGTGATCACCATCGGTCCTCTCTACCAACTTCATATCTATCATCTGTTCGAGCATCAATCTGCTCACTGTTGCCGAGTCGACCGGACTTGGATTGAAGTGGGCGGGTTACGCCAGTGGCGTTGTTAGTACTGTTGCCTGTGGCGCAATAGTGGACCCCTGGAAAGGCAAGTTCGGTGGCGGGGCCGGTGTGGTATGCTATGGTTGATGCCGGGGTATGCCCCCAGTGTAGCTGGGTATCGGTGGAGACATCGTCGCCTGCGGAGAAGCTTCCGAGGCCTGACCATTGCCCCCAGGAGTCTCGGGCAATACTTCGGTCTGCACGGATGTCGAGGGCTGAGCAGCTTTTTCAGTCAATTGCTTCCTTAACAGTTCAATCTCTCGTTGATACTGTTGCATCATGTGCAATACAGCGGGGTCATTCATGGAAAGGCTAGGGGTGCCCCCCTTTCTTCGGCCGGCGCCTCCTCGGATGACGTGGATTGTCCTCCCGTGGTGCCTTCGGAAATGACATTGGCGGCCAAGGCCATTGAAGGCTCCCCATGGCCAGCTTCTTCGGTGGAACTTGCACCTCTCATTTGCCGCTCTCCCCCTTCTGGTAAGAGGTCCTGGCCTTGTGGCAAGTCTGGCCACTTCTTCGGGCTCGGTCAGTAAAGCCCCGTACCGGCCAAATACTCGGGCCATGTTGCAGGTGTAAACCCTCAGGTCTCTGCCTCTTCTTGCCGCTCTTCTCGACGGCCTGCCCGGAAGACCAATCTATCAAAGACCGATCTCCGTGGCTTCCTTTCTTCCCTCAACGGGGACTGGTGACGCTCCTCCGAGCAATTTCTTGACTCGGAGCTGGGCACCGGTCGGGTCTCTTCTTCTTCAAAGGTGGTGGCTATTGCCCCCAGTATTCTCTGGCGACCTAGGGGAGTGCTCCCCGGGCCCCACAAGTAGTTCCTCATGGCCGGCTCCACTCCCTCCCAGTCTTGCTCAGGAGGAGAGCCGGTGATGTCACCCTATTAACAGCAACAGGCATGTGGACTGTAGGCTCCGCACGGGCAGCCTGATGGTGACGTCGGTAGTGCCGACGGTGGGTGTTATCTGGTGGGGCCGGTATGGCAAGTGCCGACTGATAGATAGGGGCCACTGTCTCGACCCATTCTCCTTGTTGTGTCCTCGTGGGCGGAAGGTACTGGGCCCTGCCCGGGTGGGTGAAGTGAATCGGGCTACCTTGGGAACCCAAACTTGCTTGCCTTGGTGGGCCTGGAGGCTGAGTGATGCTGCGGTGCTGCGGCCGGAGTAGCGTGCATCATCTTGCCCTTCATCTTCTCCAGTGCTTGGAAAGAGTTGCGCACCGGTACGGTAGGTATGATACGCTCCGGGATCATCTCGGAGCGCTGTCCAGTAAGGTGGACTCGGATACTCCTGACGACAGTAGACTTGCCGGTGCTGGAGAACATGCCTCTGGGTGATGTCGTGGCATGGCTCCTCCGGAGCCTCCTCTGGTGAGAGGCTGACCCCTGGTGAGATGGGCTGGCAGTCTGGTGCACATGGTGCACGTTGGAGCTCAACGTCCCTATTGGGATGGTCTTGGAGGTCTCGGCCATTGATCGGCCGACAGCAGCTTTGGTGGCTCCCTGGATAGGAGCATTGCTTTCAGTCCTGTCAGACGCTTCCACGTCCAGCAGGTTCGCGAAGGCCTCCCCGAGGAAGTTGGGGAAGCCTACCACGGGAGGTAAGCTCCCGAAGCTGAGGGGGACGGCCAAGTAGCCTTTCCGGACATGGCTCTCGACGGCCTGTTGACCGAAAGTGAGGGCCATCCTGGGGTCCGAAATGCAACCTGCATTTGCAAATCAAACAATTAGTATTACAAGAAAGGGGCCGTAGAGCCCTTAGTCCCGGCAAAGAGATAAAGGGTGATCCCGTCCCACCGGGCGTGTCAGACTTGTGGACGCACTTTTAATTACATCATTCTTTATTTATTTATTAAGTTCGTTTAATAGTTTATTAAGTGCGTGGGCGTGCCAGTCACAAAGTGATTATTTATTTGGGCTTCAAGGAAGCCCATGGTGCACTCGATCTGACAGTCAGACGATTGTGTAGTTCGGGTCGGGACCAAGACCCGCCGTGCCATAAAGGTCATAGCATCATTTACATCCCCTCGGTGAGGGGAACACCCTTGATTAATTATCAGGAATAAGGGCTCTATGGCCGAAAGAACTGCTAATTAATGCAAGAAGAAAGGGGCGGTCGAAATATGTTGAAAGCCCGCACTGGGGTATAAACATTCAGATTATGTCGGTCACTGGCGGACCATTCCGTGTCCGGACGAGGGTCCATGTAAGAAAATAAGACGGTGATGGGAACAAACTCGGGGAAATGTCTGCCAGGAGACGGTAATTTTGATAAGAAGCTGGGATCAGATCCCGATGTTAGGGGGTGACTTTGGTGGTATATTGGCCCAGAGAAAGGTCGAGCAATAACCATGACTGGGGAGTGAATCTCGAGGGTGAAGCCCAGCCTACGAGGGCGTCATTATATTCCCGAGCCCGGTGTCCAAGGGAGACGAAAGCCGTGTCGTTCTATTCATTATTATTCTTATCAGTTATTACCATCATTTATTTATTATTATTATCATTTTTCTTGTTGACCATTTTCTTAACCGTGGGCTATGAACTCCTTCCCCACTTATTTCTATTTATTCTTTTCTTTCGTTGTTACTTTTTTATTACTATTATTATTTTTTGTTTATATATTTTTTATCATTTTTTTACTATATGAATTTCCCTTTTTTATCATCATTATTATGTCCCTTTTTCTTTGGTGTGGTATTTTGAATGCAGAGTGTGCCGGGCTAGGGCACACTGGAGGGTGTACCGCTGAGTTAGGTAGTGTGCCGCTGGAAGAGGGCAGGAGTGCACCGGGTAGGGGGGTTGATAGCGTACCGGGTGGAGGTGTTCTTGGGTGTGTCGGGTAAGGCATCGGCCTAGTGTGCCGGGTAGGAGGGTGAGACTGCACCGGATGGGGAATTAAGGCTGTGCCGGATGGAGGCATGGAGAGTGTGCCAGAGAGAGAGAGGCTGGGCATGGTGTGCCGGTAGGGAGCTGTGGAAGTCTGCCGGACGGGGTGAAAGCAGAGTGTGCCGACAGGGCACAGACAAGGTGTGCCGGGTGAGGCACAGGCAGGGTGTGTCAGGCTAGAGTGAGTTGTGTAATGCCCTGGATCCTTGGTAGGCCTTGCTGGATCTTCATTGAATCTTTTGGATTTGTTTCGGTGAGTTTCGGTTCGCTTTTGTGGCTTTCGAGTTGAGTTTTACGATCCGTGTGGGTTTTTCTCTCGTACTAGTTACGGAACCCTACGGTGAGTTTAGTTGTCTGTTCCTCGACTCGTGGATGCTGCAGCGACGATGTACTCTCCGAGCCGGTCGTTTTGACTATTTTTGCGTATTTTTCGGAGATAGGGCCAGAAATCAGATTTTTCGGAAATTAGGAAAATTCCTAATTTCTTTTCCTTTTTCTTTTCCTTCCTCTCTCCTCCCTTCTCATTTCGCCGCCGTCGTCTCTCTCTCCCGTTTTCTCTCCTCTCGAGCTTCCTCGGCTCCGGCTGCAGACGGAGGACCTAGGAGCGAGTGTTGGGGATGATGTGGAGCTGATTGGGTGCGCGATAGGGCGAGGATGGAATGGTTCTGGCGCGATCCCGAACGGTGGATTCAAAGCCGGTGTTTGAGCTCACGGCGTGGTTTTCGGCGCGGTTTAGTCCCTTCGGGGCACGGTTTCTTCAGTGGAGATAGGGAGATGGACCGCCACCTTGTTCTGCACATTTCCTTTGTTTCCGTGCGTGATTTGGTGCTCGATCGGGGGAGATCGGGCCGGGTTTGTGAAAACCGTGATTTTTGGGGTTTTCAGGGTTCGCCGGAAAACGGTAACCATTTGTAGCTCGGTTAGTGTTGAACTGACCGTGGGGATGTTAGGATCCCATTCATGCTTGTTTTGTGTTGATCGGTGGTCATTCGAGGCCGGTAGGAGTCCGGGAACCTCGGTGACTCTTTTAGGGTCGATTTGTTGAAATCGCCCCGATCTCTCGTTTTAATGCTTGCATGTGGGCTTTTTGGCCTTCTAATGTAGTTTTTCATCGTCGATGGTTGTTTCCCCTGCGCTTCAGCGTGAATGGGGCGTGGAACGGGCCGATTTGGCCAACCCTCTGTTTTCCCACTGTGACTGGTGTGGCAGCCGTTCCAGGGATCGTCACAGTCCCTGACGGCCCCACGACAGACCGTCACAGCGTCTGGGCATTTTTATGTTTTTAGTGGTTTTGGGAGTGTGACGGCCCAGAGGTGGCGCGTCACAGCCTCCTGACGCGTCCGGTGCGATGCGTTACGCCTGTCTTGTCGTTTAGTAGTTTGGTTAAGTCGGTTCCCCTGATGCGCCTGCCCTAGTGCGTCAGGTGTGTGTAACGCGCTCGAGCTAGGCCGTTACGTTCCGTTTGACCAGCTTTGACCCGTTGAGTCGGTTAGTGTAACGGTGGTGTCCCCGTGCGTCATAGCGTTGTAACGCGCCTGCCCCAGGCCGTTACGTGATGCTCTGGCTGAGTTGGGTGGCTGTGTCGTTGGCTCTAACGGCCCCGCCCTTGTGCGTTAGGTGTCTGTAACGCGTCCGTGATGGACCGTTATGTGCCTGTCGGCCAGTGGTTTTCTTGACTTGAGCCTGTTGGCCCTGACGCGTCTGCCTTGCGGTGTTAGGCTGAGTAACGCGCCTGGTCTATTGCGTTACGTGGTTCAGGTGTCATTTTGAGTTGAGGTTTGTTGGCCCTGACGGCCCGGGTCGGGCGCGTCAGAGCGGTGTAACGCGCCTGGTGTAGGCCGTTACGTGCCTTGTGTGTTCTAGAGGTTGGTTAGGGCGGTGTGTGTGACGGCTCTCCTCCTGACTGTCACGTGGTTGTGACGCGTCTGCTTTAGACCGTCACGGTTGGAATGTAACGGCCAGCGCCAGACCATCACGTTCGTGTAACGGTCTAGGGGTGGTGCGTTACAGTCCTTCTGCTCCAATTTCCGTCGTTTTGGTTTCTGCTTGTCTTGGCTTGTCCTTGTGGTCTGCCCGCTGTCCCGTGGATGTCTCCTGACGTCCTATGAGGGCTAAGACTACGTTGTAAGGTGGCCAGGAGTCTTCTTGCTTGGGGTAAGATTCTCTATCCTACTCTTGTGTGCGTCTTTGTCTGGTTCTGGTCAACCCGGGGTGACCCAGTGGTTGATAAGTGACCTTGTGTAGGTGTCTTGGCGGTTCTGTCCAGTCCGAGACACTGGTTCTGGATGCCTTGAGGTGTTGCCTTACCTCGGTCAGTGTGTCCAGGTGTGATGAGGGTCTCCGGTGTCCCCTCAGGTCTCTGTGAGTCATTTTCTGCGGAGCGTTGTTTCTCGTGGCTTAGGATTAGACCGATTGGCGGCTTGTCCCGCTGTCTGTGACGATCTTGCCCTCGAGTCGTTCGACTCAGGATCGTTACGTGGTAGGTCTAGTTGCCTAGTCCTGAGTCTGTTGGCAGTTGCCGTACTGCCGGTGGTGCTTCGTAGTACGTGTGACAGCGTGTCTGCTTGTCAGTACTCTAGCACTTGTGTTTCGGAGTTTTATGTTTTGTACGCCTCCGATTGCTTTTGCCCTAGGCCTTTGAGTGCCGATCCGCCTGGTGGTGGCGGAGGGGTGTTCCCGAGGCACGGTTTGTAAGCTAGTTCCGTGGGCTCCCAGCCAACGGTAGCGTCCTACCGAGGGAGAAAACTAGCTGGAGTACCTGGCTTAAGCTAGAGCCAGTGTGTGCACACGTGGTCAGGGGCTGAGGACATGCGTCGACGGGCGTGACCCTGACTGGTTACTTGATGCTGTTTGGTTCTGTGCGGGTGTCTGCGACTCTACCGTGGCTTCGGTGGTATTGTAGGCGAGACACCTGTGGCACAGCATAAGACGTCTGTGGACGCAGCTGGCCGTTGCTCTGGTGGGGAGGTGCGTCCATCTGTGACACGTGGCTCTCCACTGCTCTTCGCGTTTCTTGCGCGTCGTGACCTTTTCGGGTTGGCCTTTCCGTGGCTGCACCCGAGGTCAGTGTCCTGTCCCGTGCACGATGTTCTGATCGTGCGTGTTGTCAAGTTTGTCGGTCGTCTGTGTGGGTCTTTTCTAGACCTTTTGTCTGTTCTTGCAGGTCTTCGTCTTAGACCTGGTGTTGGGTCGGTAGATCGGAAACTTCTGACTTTGTTAGATCAGAGTCGCCCTTCTGTCGCTGCTTGGAGTAGTTTGGGGTGCCGAGGTTAGTTCGGCCGCCGCTTGTCTGGCGCGGGTTCTTCCCCTTCCTTGCTTGTTCCCTACTCCTACGTCCCATCTGTTTACTACTGCTTGTAGCGTAGTTTTACAGCTTTGTAGTGTAGTTTTCCTGCTTTACTACACCTGCTATTTTGTTGTTGTTGTTCCGTGTTACTGCGTATTTTTCAGTGGGGATCCGCGTGACCCCTACTGAGCCAGTGACACGAGGCTCACCCCTGCTTTTCAGGTGGGGTGATGTCGTTCGTTCTGCTTCCGCGTGGTTCCTGGTGCGCGTGCTCGTAGCGTGTTGTTGTGGCCAACTGGTACCTGCGTCGGGTCTCCCCCGACTTCTTGGTACGTCTTTCCTTTCTGTCGACTGTACTGTGCTAGACTTGTTGTCTTTAGCTTTGGACTGACTCTGGTGGTGTATAATTGTTAAACTAAACTATTAATTAAAAAGTAATTTTATTTTTGCTACTTGAGCAAACCGATCTAATGAAATTTAATTGCTTCTGTTATATCTCTGTGGCTTCAATGTACTCTACACATGCCTTTATCCCTTCGGAGCTTTCCCGCTCTTGGGAGGCCTCGCGGGTTCCAAGCGATATCACGTGTATTCGGTAGTCCTACCGGGTACATCGGGTATCCGGAAATCTGGGTCGCTACAGGTTGAAAGGTCAATGCAGCTGAGGCAAAATCCATGTGGGTGGAGCAAGGCCTGAGAGAGGGTTCCCCTTGTTCATGCAGTTCAGATGGAGGGTCCTAAATGGCAAGTTTTCAATTCCCTGTTATATGGTTAAGTCCGTGGTCAATGTTCAGCAGTCCAGTTTTTTGAGTCTTGCATGGTTCCATTGTCTTGGTTGGAATGTTTTATTATTGCTTGTTTTATTTGTTTGTTACTTCCTTTTATCTTTTAATATGTTGTTATTTCTGACAAAAATTCGACAGCATCTCCCCTTGACCCGGATGCTAAGGGAGTGAAAGGGGAACACACCCACAAGGAGTGGCGCGACCCAACAATTCGAGGTGCGTGCTAGGACAGCGACACCTTTGAGAAAACTCTGGAAAACTCGGCAAAAACATCGAATGAGAAATACTGGGCTGACATAGACTAGGGGCGCACCGGGTGAAGGAGTCTAGGTGTGCCAGATAAAGGCAGACCAAAGAGTGTGTCGGCCAAGGTGGGCTGGGCGGGTGTGCCGGTCGAAACGCAAGCCAGAGGGGTGTGCCGGACAAAACACAGGCCAAAAGAGTGTGCCGGACATAGCACAACTGAAGGGTGCCGGCCAAAGGCCAAAAAGAAGGGGTGTGTGCCGGCCGGGGTATGGGCCAAGGGGTGTACCGGGCGAGAGGGCCAAGAGTGCACCGGGCAAAGACAACGAGGGTGTACCGGTGGGAGGCCAAGGTAAGTGTATGTACACCATTGGCTTTGGAGGGAGACTGGGGAACACTCTGACCAATGGGTAAGTTCTAAAGTGCTGAATAGGGGGGCAGTGGATTCTAACAGACCCGTATGAAAGGGTGAGGGGTGATCAAGCTACGAAAAACCATTGAAGAGGAAGGAGGCCATCCCTACATCGTCGGGCCAGAGACACCACTCAACAGGCTAGATAGGCCAGTGTCACGGGGGACAAGTAAAAATGAATAGTTAGAAGATTGAGGGGAGGAACACAAACCTCCAGCCAGTAATGAGGGAGAAACTACCAAGAACAATGAAAAGTAAACAAAGAGGTATTTCATTCACTGAGAACAGGATGACAAAAGATCAAGGCCAAAAGGCCAAATACAATGCAATGACTCCGAACGGAAGGGGAGAGGAGAAACAAGAAAAAGAAAGAAAGAACAACCAGAAAAATCAAGAGAGGACCGGAGCCAGGAAGGGTAAGAACTCCCTCCTCTGCCCCGTCCCCCCCTATTACATTCAGCACACTCTCTTCCTCTTTTTTACTCTATTCTACCTTCTTCTTCTCTTCCTGTCGTTCCCACTGTCTGTCCACTTCTTCTCGCATGCTCTTTTCCTCTTCGTGAGAGGTTATATATGTCTGACGTTGACAGGGAGGCCTCATGATGGCTACCCTGTCCGAGGTGGACCCCGGTCTTGTCCTCGTCAGGTGGAGATATGCCTGGTCGAACCAGAGGGTGACACCATGGCGAGGTGTTAGCTGGCGTTGAGGTGGCCGAGCTGCGCGCCAAGGGCCCCACGTAATGACCGTTGTGTTTTCTGCCGGTTTGTGCCAGACCGAGGGTAGTAGCGCTGTGCCAGGTGCGGAGATCTTAACGTTGCATCGGGTGAACCACTTGGCAGGGTGTGCCGTTAAGGGGGGCATAGAGGTGTGCCGCTGGAGGGCATAGAGACTGTGCCGTTGACAAGGCACAACTATTGTGCCGTTGGAAGGGCATTGAGGTGTGCCACTAGAGGGAATGAAGACTATGCCGTTGACAGGGCACAACTACTATGTCGTTGGAATGGCATTGAGGTGTACCGCTGGGGGGCATGAAGACTATGCCGTTGGAAGGGCATTGAGGTGTGCCGCTGGGGGGCATGAAGACTGTGCCGTTGGAAGGGCATTGAGGTGTGCCATTGAAGGGCATGTTGAGTTTTTATGCCGTTAGAAGGGGCATACTAAATGTGTCGTTGGCAAAGGCAGAAGGGGTGTGCCTTTAAAGGCGTTGATCCCTTCTTTACGGACCCAGGATTGTGTACTTCTTTGGGACATTCTTCACCACCAGGGACCCGAGGGTGGGCCCATAGCAGTGTATAAATTCAGAAGGATATCATGTGTTTTTTTTGTCATTCAATGTGCCTGTGTGAATGTGAGGATTTGCCGGACAACAGTGTTCTCCAGAGCCCTGGATGGCCAGTCTCTCCGGGTCTTCTCTCTTTAGCTCTGACGCCAATGCGGGACCTAGGTAGGACATATAGACGTGTAATTTTACATGTCCACATTATCCTATCACTCTAACAACGACATATGAAAATATACGAGATAAAGCAAATGCCAAGTAGGAGGGTGGCGAGTGTACCCCCACGCTCCGGGCATGGGGAAGACGACCCCGGCCAAGACCGTAACTCCCGGTACAGTAAATGTAATTAATTACAGAAGTGAATTTCTATGCTCACTCTACGCAGGGAGGTAAAAGGCTACAGTGGGACCCAGGAGCAGCGGTCTCGGGTTGACAGGCAACAAGCGGGAAGGGCTCTCGGACCAGAGGCGGACTGCTGGTCCGACTCGGTACTCACTACAAGAAAATAGACCTTCAGGGGCATTTCAAAACTGCCCCAAAAAATAGAGATAAATGCCCTAAAAACCTTTAGGGGTGGTTTGATTAGTTTTAGGGGCATTTTAAAATGTGTCCCTATTGGCTCGGTCTCTAAAAGTTTTTGGGGGCACTTTTTGAAAAATGCCTATAATGTTATCATTAGAGGCACTAAAAAATCGCCCCTAGATATTCTAATAGGGGCAATTTTGATGACCAAATGTCTCTAATGAGCATATTTTAGGGACAATTTCTCATTCAAACTGCCTCACATAACATATTTTAAATATAGTCTTCTTGAAATAATGTGTTTTAGGAGCATTTTATTCCCCAAAGTGCCCCAAACAACTAATGTGTAAGGGCTCCGGTTTCTAAATATAGCACCAAAATAACCATCTAAAATGTAAAAATTAAAGTCAACATTCCTAACATGCAATCAATACACAAATCATATTCTTTTTAATTCATTGGCATACACAAACACCCACTATTATACAACACTTTTATATCAATTGTCTGCCTTTTAACTGAAACATAAATAAGACATGATACTCATTGATAAAAACAATGTCTTAACATAGCTATATTATAAAATAAAATCATGAAAATATCATAATTACAAAAGACATAACATCCATGACTTTGAAATACAACTCAGACTGTGGGCGCTGAATTTTTCACTTCGTGACTAAAATATAAAAAAATAGGTTTCCCTTGGTGCTCTTTAGGTACACACATTTTCTTGCTAGTGGACAAATAATAAGGGAATTCAAATGGCTGGACGGTTTGACATGAGACCATGGCACTTGCATTCTTCTCTACCAATGCATTGCAATCTACATTCTTGTTTGGATGCCACTGCAGAGTAAGCTTCTTGTAAGCACGTTTAATTTTAGCGATGGAGGTAGTCCTTGAGATGCCCAATATCTTGTATCAATCCTTGCGCTTACTTAATTTCAATGCTTTTTCAACCCTCATCAATGTTTCTCAAACACTCATGTCCTGCAAATTTAAATATATCAAGAATTTATGAGCTTGTCAATCACGGCTACTAATCTGAAAGTCAAAAGAATAAAAGAGAATACGTTGCTTTATTTTTTACAACCAAAAATAATGTTTCCTATCAAATGGCACCTTGTAGAAGTCAATTTTATTTTTTCAAGGTATGATGAATGCATACGTATAAGAAAGAAAAAGCTTGAACTGCCAAAAACCTTGTAGAAGTCAATTTTATTTTCCCAAGGTATGAATCATATATGATGGCTTTTAGACAAACTTAGGATGGCTATGGCTCCTTGCCCTCCCCTGAATCTGCCACCGCATTTCGAAGGCAAGTTTGCACTTCATATTGGAGTTGAAAAACGTATATTATCTTTAAATACAACTTAATGTCACTGTATAATTACAGAAATGTAGTAACTAATAGATCCAGAAAGTGGTGCAGAAAGAGTTTCATGCAGGAAAGGCACCCAACTAATAATTGAAGTTTGATATCAATGTTAGTAACTTGTATCTCCCAAACAAAGTAATTATCACTCAACTAGTGAAGACTATAATTTTACGATGATGAGAACAATTGAGAAACTAATATCAGAGTGTTGATGAGGATGTGTTATCTCCATCTACTAAAGTGTAGATGGGTACACGTTCTCTTCAATACAGAAATCATATGTACATACTGAAAACAATTACTAGAGGGTGTCAAAACATGAAGTTAAGGAAACATGGCATACCTCCTTGCAATATTTCCCACAGAACAATGAGGATTCTTGAACATTTTCTTCCTGGCCACTTTCTCTGGTGCATTCCCAATGATTTGCAGAGGAACGACAAAAACCTTCATATGATACAATAAGTTTTAGGAAATGTGCAATTATTTAGAGGACACAGTTGGGTCGTGATGGAAACACAGCTTGAGATCCTGACATTTTCGATACCACTGCTGACATGTGAACAAGGACAACATCTGATCTACTTTGTCAGATCCACCCTCAACTGCCAAGCAAAATGTGCATATACAATATGGACAATGCCACCTTCCCTCGGGAAAATTCTGTATAATTGCATGAAATCAGAAATAGAACTTTGACAACACATTGTTCGTAGGATTACTATCAAATGAGACTATTTAAAAAAGATTCTTAAGAATATCAATTTTTTGATGTCAAGAACTTGCTTCACATGATGACAGGAGAATGATTTTGCTCAGTTCAGTGACAAAAACTTTTGGGAACATTTTTCTGTGAGAAGATGGGCCAGCCCTGTAGCAAACTTTCATATTTCTTAGTTATAAAAAATGTAGAATCATGAACAAATATATGAAAGGGAAAAAGGATACATTAGGTAAACAGAAAATTTGTTGTGGGGTTGTAGAGGAGGGGAAGGGAGTATCTTCAGTATAATGCAATCCTGATGGAAAGTTGATGGACAGCTATCACAGCAAATCAAATTCCCACCATCAGCACAAACTCCACATGTATCATCACTAGGATCTAAGCCATCAAATCCCACAATGTGAAGATCAACTCTTCTCAGCTTCTTTTCCTTCTCCCATGCCTCTGTCTGACACTGCATCAATGACTTCCCAAACTAAGGCAAATATTATACCAAGGTTGGCAAAGATGACTACCAGCATGATGTTCAAACTCAGACAAGGTCATAATCTTCTTGTTAAAAAAACTATCATCACCTATTGACCAGTCACATGGAAATGGAACTGATGAAAGGGATCTTCTTGATGATATAGAGTTGTCTAAACAGCGCCTCATGTCTGCATCATGTTATTTAAACTGCATTCAGAACAACTTACATGTTACTGTCTCTGCCTTGAGTGCTGCTGCAGTAGTGTGGATGTCCGAACTGCCTGCCAAACTAAACCCAATCATTTTACCTTTGATGGCTACGATTAAGAGAGAGCAAGAAGAAATACTGCAACAGAGGGCTGCTGAAGCACTTGCGGAGCTTGATGTTGCCAAAACCAGTGAGCTAAAAGCACGAGCTGCATGTGACGAGCTGGTTTTGTCTCGCCAGAAGTTAGCTACAGAATCTGACAACGGACATATAATAGCCATGTGGACTTTTGGAGGGAAGGGACACCTAGTAAATAGCCATGTGGAATATACAAGTATGCGAGAGATAGGCATCTGAAGAGGTAAGGCAGTAAAATAGCATTGAAGTTGTATCAGAAGTTAATATACAGAAAATCAAGGGTACATTTTTATATCCAGAATAAATATAGCATCCGTGCAATTTCAGTGTCCTCTCATTTTTGAAAAGTTCTCCTTTACATGGCACAAGGACATGCAGGGAGATGTACTGCAGAAGTTGCTGTCAAGTACAAGAGCTTAGCGTTATCCTAAATCAAATCTGACTTTTCAAACTGCATGATGAAAGGCTGACGTACAGTAAATCTAACATTTGAACATTGGGATGGTTTATAGACAACTTGCATGCATTACTGACCTCGACAAGAATGCCATCTCCACTCACACAAATAGTCCCATCATATTTTGCAAGGTCCAATTTATAGGCAATTTCTTGTGCATGAAGCTGATATTTGGTTTCTGAAAAGGGAAATCATTGATCAGAAGTTAGATTCAAGTAAGCAAAATTTAAATAAAATATTCACAAATGCATGTTCCGCAAGTGCATCTTGTGATTCACACCCTTGCAAGTCAGATTATGCATGTGAGTCATACCATGTATTCCAAATATTTTATGTTTTTTTTCTCTTTTGCAGATCCACTATCTCTTGTTAGGAATCACCGTTTGAAAGAGCTTTTAAGTGCTGAAGGCATAACAGTGCGCTCATATAATGCTGACTTGCTTTATGAGCCTTGAGAAGTTAATGATGACGAAGGTCGACCATTTTCAACTTTTGCAAAATTCTGGAACAAATGTCTCAGCATGCCCTATGATCCTGTAGCACCATTGCTTCCACCAAAAAGGATAACGTCAGATATATTATTACCGTCACTACTTTAGTCTCATGTTCTCCTAAGTTCTTTAATTTTTGAAAGTAATGTTTACACTACGAATATTGTATCTTGGATTTAGAGTTGTGTTGTTCACTCAGTGACTAAGGGATTAAATTCTTCCTAGCATGAGACTGATGAGGACTGATACTATGTTGTTTATTCCTCCATATAGAGGATGTAACAATGGAAATATAGTTTAATCATTAGGTCTTGTGACATAAAATTGAGTTGCGCAATTTGTAAATATCAGAAGACACAAATGTATGAAACAAATTTAAAGGTGTATGAACCAGGGCCCTTGAAGCCTAACATTGAAAAATCAATCCAGAAAATTGAGTCAGTTGTTTTTAAATAAATAAATGCATTATGTGTAAAGAAAAGGAATTTTTAGAAATGAAGTGCACAAACTTTCTATTATTCCTTGAATCATTTGGCAATGACGAAATTTCTTGTGTAGGAGATTCATCACAATATCATAAAAGGCAGTCCACCACATTTTAGAATCTTATGCATCCTTGATGTATAGCACATCAAATTTCTTTCTAATGGTACGCCGACAGCTCAATCCTATCAAGTTCATTAGGACACTTAGATAAGAGAAAGAGATTGCTGGTAATAGCTACAGGATGTTACTGAATAGTTGATTTTCAAAACAATTGAAGATAACAGATGGAGGATATAAAACAGAACGTTGTTGGTCTTGGTATATTTTTATTTAATCTAGGCTTTTGTGTTGATAGACTGGGTGAGTGAAACCTATAGCAGATTTGAAAGTTTCTCGCTATTGTTGTGAAAACTATTTCCATCACCAAGATGCCTAATTCAAATATGGAATCCATAATGGAAACATGGCCAAATGCTTCCACCTTGATAGATGGACCTAATACTGGTTTCTTATTGCCATTTTTTACCTTCATCTGTCCAAGAAAGTATGCCATTAAATTTGTTTCCCTCTTCTTGAACAGTAATACGACTTCTAACATCACCTTTCCTCCATCCGTGCATCCTCAATACAACAATTATCATGGTCAGCTGATATGTACTGTGTGATGGTGAATGCCTTCATAGTTTGTGCATTAAAAGTCTTCAGTTTGATAATCCTTTGTGTATCTAATAAAATTGTGAATTTTTTTGTTACATGTTTCAGCCTCCTTCAGAGCACTCTATTCATTTTCTAATGTTCTCTTTTACAGTTTGAGGGTTACAAGTTCGATCCAAATGGAGAGTATGTGTGGCGGTGACTTCCTGAACTGGTCAGGTTACTCACTGAATGGATTCATCATCCCTAGGATGCGTCTGAATCTGTGCTACAAGCTGCAGGAATTGAGCTGGGATCCAATTATCCTCCCCCAATTATAGAGATATCTGAGGCCAAAGTTCACTTGTAGGAAGCTATTGTAGAGATGAGGCAACTAGAAGCAGCTTCAAGAGCAGCAATGGAGAACGGAACAGAAGAAGGCCTTGGTGATTCTTCTGATCTAGCTCCAATTGATTTCCCACAGGATATACAAATGGAAGTTGAACGTGAACCTGTCAGAATTAATAATCCAGCAACTTTAGCACGGAGACATGAGGATCAGATGGTTCCTAGCATGACTTCTTCATTGGTGAGAGATGAAGAAGAATCATCTGTCAATCTACGAAACAATCGTGAAGACAATAGACCAGAAGTGCCATCAAACCTGGGTTTTGATCCAGAGCTTCACGGGGAGACTGCAATCCAGGGTAGAGCTAACATAGTTAGAAATAATAATATTCCACACTTTAATTTAATTGGGTTGCAAGATGCTACTGACTCCACATCAGAGTCATCAATCTGGACAGGAAGGGATGGTGGGTTGGTCCCTGTGTGGTTGCCTCCGACAGTCTCAAGCCATTCTGAGTAGTTCATGGGCGAAGACAGTGCTGTTGGGAGCAGTGGTTATGTGCGAAGGCATCCACCATCTCACCAACTGATGAATTGGAGTCAACTTTCGCATAACAGGTGAAGTGATTGACTTCCTGTTATAAAAATAGGAGACTCTTAGTCAGACCAGTTGAGTTTTCCCTGTTACTTCCACTCGTCTAGGAAACTATGGATCAGTAAGTATGTCTCATTTCTATGGTGAATAGCTGAAGGGACAAGGAGATTTTTTTTATCTTTATGTTCTGAGCTTTTGTTAATAAAGCTCTGCTATGCAACCATGGCTCTCCATTATTGAAGATTGAGGTGTCCTGATTCCTAGAAGTGGCAGGTATTCTCCTGTTAGTGCTGTAAAACTCTTTCTTTTCTGTCGTAATGCCTTAGCCAGGATCAGTTTGTTCCATACTGCCAGTGGACCACCTGGTTTTTATCCATTATCGAAGGCTAAACCACACGTGTTTCATCGAGAACATTGGTGATTCATACTCTTGATAAACACCACACAGATAGAGTTACCGATTCATAAGAAAGATCTAAACTTATTGAAACCATATCAATACAGACAAAAAGGACTCTGAAGCCTAATTTGAACAGAACTAAGGTAGCACTGTTGGAGCTACAAAAACAGTCTGATGGATGGATTATTAGAACATACAGAACCATCAACAGCTTCATTTATGCTGAATTTCTCTGATTCATCACTTGAAGGAGAATCCACCTCATTAGCTGCTAAACTTTGAACTGCAGCTGATGCAGAGACAGAAGCAGGCCTGGAAAAAAAGGGAGAAATAGGTAACCAATTAACTGTCAGTAGTGACTAAGCTTGAAATAATCATAGGGTCTAAGCTTGAAATAATCATAGGGCATGAAGAACCACATCCTTCAGTTAGACAGTGGTCCCAGTATCTTTAGTGCATCTAAAGGCAAGGGGAGCAAAAGCATACACATCTATAAGCAGCACAAAAAATATAAATATCTAATGGTCGAAGCAGTGCCAATTGTGCAATAACATAGCAAACAAGTTAAATATGATCATAGGTTTCCTAAAAACTAAGTTTACTGCCAGGTAACATGCAAATTTCCAACAATCTTTCCGAATGGCGGGTTCTCATGGCATCAAGAGTCATCTGCTTTAAATTGGTAGATCCTCTTCCCCTACCTCTCTTAGAAACTAAAGCATCCACTGTGGACCTTGAAGATGGTTTCCTCCCCAAGCTTGTAGATTTTGAGTTTAAAGGTGTTTGTCTTGTGTCATCTTCATCACTGAAAGCATTTGAACTTCTAGTATCTCCAGTACTTTTACCTCTACTTTCCTGCAAGTACCAAAGTAGTCAAAAAACAGATACTACAACATAAAAAAGAAAACAATAGAGAGCAGAGCATTTCCCTATACATCAGAAATCTCATGCATTTCTTTTAATTTTAACAGATGGATAAATCTAAATCACCTGTAAGTGTTGTGATTTGGTCATGCTCCATCCACTTTCTTTAGAATGTAGTGACCGCTCCTTCACACGTTCCTATAGTGTAGAATAAAAAATAAGTGACATGATAATTATAACTACACATTTAAAATCCATAGGCAATGTCAATCTGTGATTCCCATGCCTGCATGCACTGTTCCACTTTGAAAATCAAATCATCTTCTTCAACTCTTGAAGTATCAGCTTCACCGGTTACCTTATTCTGCCAGTAGAAAGGCTGTTAGAATAATAGAGAAATATCATTTCATTTACAAATTTTACCAGAATGATTGCTTACACGTGTTTCCTCAAGATTGTACTGCAAACATGAATAGAAAGCCATTTTGTCGTCCTTCTTAACAAATTCATGTAATAAAATATCTAGATCATTCACTGGAAGGATCTCCGTTTGCTGCAATAGGGCATGGAAAATATTAGTAAACCACATTTACATCGAGACCAAATATGTCTTTGTGTTCCAAGGTAAAAGCATATAGATTTTGGACTGAACATTTGCATACAAATATGGTCAGACATACAGACTAATGCATGCATATGGTCCGAACACGGATCGAGTCCAGTCCAAACCCCTATCTTATCTGGTATATATCAATGCTAGCAATTTCTGCCACTAGACTACTAGTTTTATTTATAGTCCTATCTATACTTTGTGCAAGATATTACATATAAGCTCATAAGCAATTTCTCCCACTCAAGGACTGCTTTTATTTCTCTAGTCCTATCTACACTTTCTGCAAGATACAAATAGTCCATGTGCAATTTTTTAGGGATCTGTTAACATCAATGCCTAGGCATAACAAAAACCTGACTCTGTCAGTATCCACAATTTGTCATTTTGTGCATCATATTATTACTTGACGTGCAGGTGGTAAGAGACAACAGATCCAGTTTGCTGAGACAACACTTTCATCATGTATTAAGGTTGAGCCACAATCTAAACAAGACTACTCGACCAAATTGCATGTTATAGCTATATGTTAATTGTTCCATTTTGGAAAAGAAAAAGAAATTAAGGCATGTCACAGGCCAAAATTTGGCTTTGAAGAGATTATCAACCTTCTAACAATAACTGTCGGTACTGTCAATCAGTAAACACAAAAACAAGCTTACTGTGGACAAGATAATGCACAATAATTGCCCATGTATTATCCATAAGGTAAATTCTTCAGATGCCTTTTGGGCATCTGGCTTTAAAACCCTACTGCACCATATATTGAAGCCGTGTGATCTAAGTGCTAGTATCACAATACCCTAGTAAGGAAAAGTGAAAAACCCATACCACTATAGCAGGGGTAAGAATTTATCACAAGTAGAACCACAATCACCAAATCCTTATTCTATTGATTGGTGTTCGCTGCAAGAATCATGTTCCATCACATTATTCCACCCAATGCCATATTCATGGCTAAACATAGCAAAGTTATATCTTTTTTTACAATGTTAAATCATCACTAAGCCTTTCTCCAGTCATTTTAAAATCTTCCACTTGGACTTGAGTACACCTTCTAACTATTATTGTACTCGGATGGCAGTGCACATGCGCAAGTTGTCTAAGCCTATTTTCCCTCACCTTGAGTCAATTGGACTATTCCTAGTCTTCAATGTCCATTCAAAAATGTTCTTTCTTAGTCTAACCACACACCTATTTAAGCATCCTCACCTATGTTGTACACAACTTCTATTCTTTCTTCACCACCCAATACTTTAATCTTATGCACCATTGAAAATCTCACAACAATTTAACATCATCCTGACCAGAGATTTGAGCAATCTGATTGGGGTGAGACAATCCCCGAGTTGAGCGATCTGATTAGGATTAGACGATCCTCGAGTTGAATCATTGAGATTTTGATTAGTGGTCTAATTATCTATATTCTTTTGCCATGCTTTACATTACTGTCATTTTTTCTCTGTCATTTTTCTTTGATAGCCTTTTGAATTTCAGTACTCCACCACCAAGCCTCTGTTCCTAAGCTTTCTCTTACATTTAGATTCATCTAGAATTACTTTTGCTATACTTTTATACAGTAAGTCATTTTGTTCCTCATTGTGCTCATTTCCACTAACAAGTTTCATATTTCTTGTTTCAATAAATATTTTAAATATCGTCAAATTTTCCTCTTTTCAAGTTCCATCACTTAATCTTAGGACAACTTTCACTATAGTCCTATTTCACTTTTGCATGGAACATCCATCACCAAAATCCTATGTTAAGAGGCTAAACTCTCTCCAAATATAACTTTACAATCTTTACATAATGATCAGCCAACCTTCCTAAGCAGAAAAAGAAAGATGATGTGGTATATCTAGACAACAAAGAAAGATGATAATCCACTTTAAAAAAAAACAAAGAAAGATGATAATCACTAAATGAAATGTCAAACATGAAGAGGTAACAACACATCATCAACATCTGGTGAATGAAAGTTGAGTGTAACATGCCAACTCAGTGGCAGCTGCACACCAACTCAGGCTTCAAGTTGCTTCTCTTAATAAGAGGTAACAACACATCATCAACATCTGGTGAATGAAAGTTGAGTGTAACATGCCAACTCAGTGGCAGCTGCACACCAACTCATGCTTCAAGTTGCTTCTCTTAATAGAGATGTTTTGGCTTGAGTCTGCAGATTCAGATCTTTCAAAACAGCTAAACTCAATGACTGATAGAATCTATAATGTTGAGTATATCCAGGTGATTTTGATGATAACAAAACCCAGGACATGCGTTCTATCACGTGCCATGTATTAGCAATCAAGTTCGACCTTGATACAGAATCAAGGTCTAATTTCATCATGCGTTATGCTTGAGTGTTCATACCCTTCCAAATGTCTTAAACAAGCTCAAATGGACTTGAAATCAATAACAACATAAGTTTAATTCAAGCATCGATCATATGGATATAATTTGCTAGGCTAACAACTTGTTTTGACAGGATTTTCACAGTCCGGTCGACCTGAGAGCATGGGCCGGTCGACCAGAATTAACAACGTTCAAAAATCTATAGGATTTCTAGGTGGCGGTCGACCGCCGGTCTTGGGCCAGTCGACCGGTTTTCCCAGCATTGAAAAGCCTCATTTCTGTAAAATTCCGGTTGACCGCCCCCTCCTGCCGGTCGACCGCCAGCTTCGAGGCAGCTTTTGTTGACTTGTGTTCTTCAACATGGGAAGGCCCTTTCATTGGATTTGTTTAATCCTAAAGTCACCCAACTTACCATGATTTGTGAATCTGGTCCTTGGCTTGCCCCTTGACCAACCAAGATCTATAAATACATCATATTGGGGTCAAAAACCCTAATCATAAAAGGGGAGTTCAAAGAGACTATCAAGGGGAGGAAGAGTGCTACCACTGTAGCTCCGTGAACAGTGTTTCGGGGAAGAACTTCTTCATCCATCTCCAAACTTTCAAGATCATTTTGCAAGCCATTCAAGTGAAGATCAAGCTGTGGAGGAAGCTTCATCCAAGACCATCTTCATCCATTAAGGGGGAGCTTAAATCTGAGTTTTTCATTTTGTGTTTCTCCTTTGTTTTTCATCAAGTTTCAAGTGTGTGATCTTGTATTTTTAAACACTTGTGTGTGTGTGGATCTACGCAGATCCGTGTGTGTGTGTGTGTGTTTCTTCTAGTTTTCACATATCTTTATGATCCGGTACTTGTGCACCTTCGTGGGAGTTCCAACTTCTCACGTGTGTGTGTGTGTGTGTGTGTGTGTGTGTGTGTGTGTTTTGATCTTGTAATCCTTTACAAGATAGTGTGGAATCCTCACAGATCGTGAGGGGTGGACATAGGTTGCCGTTGTTGCATCCGAACCACCTAAAAATCTTTGTCCATTGTGTGGTTTGTTCCTTTTCTTCTATCCCCATTCTATGCAGCACACACGTAGATTTATTTGGCTGAATTGTTTGTGTTAGATCTAGCATAATTTATCATTCTCATATTAGATCTCGGGTATATTAAAAGGTGGGTTTGGATCGGCAAGGCAAACCTTGTCAGGAAAAATAACATCTTGCGTGAGTTGAATCTTCGGATTTTTACCTCCGCCACCGTACCTAAGATCGGTTGAGTGTGATAGATTTTATTAGATCTAAGTGTTTACATATAGATCTATATTTTCATTACGGCTATTCTTCACACTTGTTTCATTTTGCCAGGAATTTATTTAAAAGTTTGTAAACACCCAATTCACCCCCCTCTTGGGTGTCATTGATCGCGGGACTTCAATTGGTATCAGAGCCAGGTTCTAACTTTCACAGATCTAATGATCTAGAGAAAGATCCAGATCAATGGCCAACAAGGGGATGATGCCTGAGGGTCATTCCATTAACCGTCCTCCATTCTTTGACAGTTCAAATTACTCCTACTGGAAAAATAGAATGCATGTTTTCCTAAGGGCTCAGGAGTATGAAGTCTGGAGGGTTGTGGACAAGGGTCCGTATAAACTCTCGGATGATGAAAAAAAATGGACACCCGAGGAAATTAAGAAATACGCTGTAAATTTTAATGCTATGAATATTATGCAATGTGCCATACATCCTAATGAGTTCTCTCGTGTATCCATGTGCAGTTCAGGCAAGGAGATGTGGGACAAGTTACGGCTCATATATGAGGGAAGCTCCGAGGTCAAGGAGACCAAGGCAAATCTCCTTGTAAGAGATTATGAGCTGTTCAAAATGAAGCCTGAAGAAACCATCTCAGAATGTTCGCAAGATTAACGAGATCACAAATGGTCTCAAAAGCCTCGGGAAGGAGTACACAAACTCCGATCTTGTGAGGAAAGTCTGAGATCACTTCCGTCGGCGTGGCACACAAAAGCCACAGTAATTGAGGATTCAAAAAATTTGTCCACACTCACTTGGACGAGCTCATAGGGTCACTCATGACCTATGAGATAAACATGAAGAGAACAACCGAGGAAGATACGAAGAAGAAGAAAGTGATTGGATTGAAAGCTCACCAATCTGATGATGACTTTCAAGAAGAAGAATCCAGCGAGGGAAGCAATGAAGAAGAAGACTTGGCCATGATAACTCGCCAAGTAAGAGATTTTTGAGAAAGAAGAGAAATTTCTAAGGAATTTCAGAAAGTGGTAGAGGAAGCCCTTTCAGACCAAGGGCGAGCCTAGCAAGCCCAATAATGTCATTTGTTATGAATGCAAGAAGCCCGGGCACATGAGAGGAGAATGTCCAGATCTAAAGAGAAAGTTCAAGAAGGACAAACTCACGAAACCCCAAGCAATGGTCGCCACATGGAGCGACGAAGAGGACGAACCGTCCGACGAGGAGATCCAAGAGCTAGTGGAGAGCTTGTGCCTCATGGCACACGAAGATGATTCAACTGAGGTAAATTCTGACCCAGATTTTATTTCAAATGAACAATGGGAGTCGTAATATGAAAAAATGTATACAAAATATAGAAAAATCAGATCTGAAAATAAAACTCTTAAAAAGAAGATTGATGATTTGACACATGAGGATATTTATGTGAAGTTTGAGAAACTGGAACAGGAATGGTTCGAGTTAACTGAAGAAAAAGAAAGTTTGTTACAAACAATCTTAGCCAGTGAGAAAAATCAAGAAGAAGTGATGTGCAAAATTTTTAAAATTGAAAAAGGTTTTGAAAAATTGAAAATGTAGAAAAGGTTCTGAAACTCACAAATTCAGAACTTGAAAAGAAGAACTTGAGGTTGGTTGAAGAAGTGGCTGAACTTCAGTCCACTCTGTCTAGGTTTGTCAAAGGCAAACAAAACTTAGACAATTTATTGGGAGTCAAGGTGAACTTCCAAAAGGAAGGATTGGGATACATTCCTCAAAACAAAAAATCCTTTGAGCATAAGATCACTACATCCTATGTGCATGAAAAAGGAAATGATTGTGCTTCATGTTCATACTCTAAGCCAATACATGTTCAACCAAAACCACGCCAATTTCCAAGAAGGTCTCAAATGTCAATTGCTTTCATTGTGGTCGCTTTGGTCATGTTATTGCTCATTGTTGGTTTAGACAAAACTCACCAAGAAATCATGCACTTTGGACCAAGAAAAGATATGCACAGAATTGGACTAACTCTTACGGACCCAAACTAGTTTGGGTACCAAAAATAATTGCATGAGAATGTTATTTCTTGCAGATATGTCTTGAAGCCAGGGGGAGCAAATGGTACTTGGATAGCGGCTGTTCAAGGCATATGACAGGGGACAAGAAGGTGTTCTCTACACTGCAAGACAAGGATGGAGGTTCAGTTGACTTTGGAGGCAAAGACAAAGGTAAAATCATTGGGATCGACAACATAGGTAAGAATTCTGAAATTCTTATTGAAGATGTGCTTTTGGTGAAAGGTCTAAATCACAATCTGTTGAGTATAAGTCAATTGTGCGATAAGGGTTTTAAAATTATCTTTGATGAAACCATTGTATTGTCATGAATAGGAACACAAATGAGATCAAATTCATTGGGAAAAGAAATAACAATGTCTATACTGTTGATATTGATGATGTCTCTTGTGATGATTTGTGCTTGGTAGCAAACAATCATGAAAATGCATGGTTATGGCACCGAAGATTAGGTCATGATAGTTTTGAAGTAATCTCCAAGTTGTCTAGACATGATTTAGTGAATGGATTACCAAAATTAAAGTTTGAAAGTGATAAAATCTGTGAAGCTTGCACAAAAGGCAAGCAAACGCGAATCTCCTTCAAAAATAAGAATCTGGTTTCTACCTCCCGGCCTTTGGAATTGCTGCATCTTGACTTGTTTGGCCCAACTAGGACATCCAGTCTAGGAGAAAAATTCTATGGTTTTGTGATTGTTGACGATTACTCCAGATTTACATGGGTGTTATTTCTATCCAATAAAAATGATGCATTGATGAAGTTTCAAGTGTCTTGCAGGAAAATCCAAAATGATAGAGGTTATCTTATCACCACCATCCAAAGTGATCATGGTGGTGAGTTTGAGAATCATGACTTCAGTAATTTTTGTGAAGAGCAGGGATACACGCACAATTTTTCATCACCAAGGACGCCTCAACAGAATGGAGTGGTGGAAAGGAAAAATAGAACCCTGATAGACATGGCACGGACCATGTTAAGTGAGAACTCCCTACCCAAATACTTTTGGGCCGAGACGGTAAGTACATCATGCTACATCATCAAAAGGGCAATGGTAAGGCCCATCTTGAAGAAAACTCCTTATGAGCTGTACAATGGTAAGAAACCAAATATCTCTCATCTTAAACCCTTTGGATGCTCATGTTTCACCTTGAACAATGGTAAGTCTAACCTAGGTAATTTTTATGAGAAAAGTGATAAAGTAATTTTTCTAGGTTATGCACTTAACTCCAGAGCTTATCAATTGTTTAATAAACGGACTTTGGTTGTTGAAGAAAGTCCTCATGTAATTTTTGATGAATATGAGTTAAGACTAACCAATCAATCTATTCCAATTGTGGATGCAGATGAAGATCCCAAATGTTCAAATGATGTTAAGGCCAAGAATGAACCAACTGAAGGGATTCTCAGCAAGAGTGAAGAGGATGAAGATCCTTCAATTGAAACACTTCAAGAACAACAAGTACAACACCCCGACTTGCCCAGCTCTTCTATGTTCTTAAAGGATCACCCAGCTAAAAATATAATCGGTAATCCTCAAGATGGGGTAAGAACTAGGTCTTCACTAAGGCAAGTAGAAGAAGAGGATTTGATAGCCTTAATTTCACAAGAAGAGCCTAAGGATATTCATGAAGCTCTTCAAAATGAATCCTGGATTCTGACTATGCATGAAGAGCTACACCAGTTCTAAAGGAACAAAGTGTGGACTCTCGTGCCGCGTCCTAAGAATCATCTCACAATTGGAACCCATTGGATTTTCAGAAACAAGTTAAATGATATGGGATTGGTTGTTAGGAACAAGGCCCGGCTTGTGGCCAAAGGGTATAGCCAGGAGATGAGTATTGATTTTGATGAGTCTTTTGCACCAGTTGCTAGACTAGAAGCAGTCCGGATCTTACTGTCCTATGCTTGCTCATTGAACTTTAAACTATTTCAAATTGATGTTAAATCTGCATTTCTTAACGGTTACATCAAGGAGGATGTGTTTGTAGAGCAACCTCCATGTTTTGAAGATTCAAAGCATCAAAAGCATGTGCACAAGTTACAGAAGGCCTTGTACGGATTAAAGCAAGCACCAAGGGTATGGTATGAAAGTCTCACTTCATTCCTCGTGAAAAATGATTTCAAAAGAGGTAAGATTGACCAAATACTCTTCACAAGAAAATCAGGTAAAGACATATTAGTAGTTCAAGTATATGTGGATGACATTATTTTTGGAGCTACTAACAATGTCTTATGTGAAGAATTTACAGAAATCATGTAAGGAGAATTTGAGATGAGCTTAATGGGTGAACTGAATTTCTTTCTTGGATTGCATGTGAAGTAAACACACGAGGGCATTTTCATCAATCAAGCAAAATACACACTGGAGCTGTTAAAGAAATTTGGGATGGCTGAAGCAAAACCTTTGTCAACTCCAATGGCCACAACCTCGACATTAGACAAAGATGAAAATGGTAAAACAGTAGATCCTACATTGTTTTGAGGTATGATCGGATCACTACTGTACCTCACAGCATGCCGCCCTGATATTCAATTCAATGTATGTCTATGTGCTTGTTTTCAGTCATGCCCTAAAGTATCTCATCTAATGGCTGTTAAACGCATCTTTAGATACTTAATTGGCACAATAGATTTTGGTTTGTGGTTTCCCATCGGTAGTTCATTTGATTTGATTGCTTACACCGATGTGGATTATGCCGGATGTATTGTACATCGCAAAAGTACTAGTGGATACTGTCAGTTTCTTGGTGGATGCCTAGTCTCATGGGCCTCCAAGAAACAACATTCAGTAGCTCTCTCAACGGCCGAGGCTGAATATGTAGCCGCCGGAAGTTGTGGAGCCCAAGTACTTTGGATCAAAAATCTATTGCTTGATTTGGATATTGAAATAAAATATGTGCCAATCTTGTGTGATAATACCAATGCAATCAGCTTGTCAAAAAATCCTGTTCAACATTCTAGGACAAAGCACATTGACATTCGACATCATTTTCTGAGAGATCATGTAGGAAAATGGGTCTTTGAATTGAATTTCATTGACACACACAATCAACTAGCTGATATTTTCACAAAACCCCTAAACCAGGATCAATTTAGCAAGATAAGAAGACAACTTGGGATGTGCAAGGGTGAGAGCATACATACATAGGTCTACACTTAGGATAAGAATTACATTTGTAGAAACTCATTTGTATCAAGGGTAGATTAACATGCATATTGTATATATTTACTTTTAATACCTTGTGTGTTCACATACACTCCTGCATGCTTGAATGTATTTATATATATAGCCCTCCTTGAAAAATATTTCTAAGGCCAGAGTTTCCTTGGTTAAATAATTGTGGACTCAGTGATGCCAGACCTAAGGAAACTTCTGAGGGAGAGTTAGAGAACTTTCCTCAAATCTCCATCTCTTCTCCTTCTCTCCATTTCATGATGATGGTTCCAATCAGAAGGTCGGATGGTGGTCCCCCATATATAAAAAAAAAGAAAAAAGAAAAGAAAAGAAAAGAAAAGAAAAAGAAACAAAAAAAGATAAAATGGGGATTTTTTTGGCCCTGGCGGTCGACCGCCGCTCCCGCACCGGTCGACCAGTGGCGGCGAACCGGCCCGACCGGCACCTCAACCGAGCCATCTCTTAAGGGGTCCTATCACCCCAATCTCTCATTCTATCACCCCCACTATCTCTCATACCCCATTCCCTAACCCTAGAACCACATTTCTCCACCTCCCAAGCCCCTAAACCTCTTCATTCCTCCACCCGAACAAGATCTGGCGTGTTCGTCATGGTTTCGGAACGAATTCCATTCGACCGTTCGTGCGTTTGTGGAGCTACCTTCTAGGTTCCAGGTTGTGGAGAAGGCTATTCCAAGCCCTAGGAGTGCCCTTATGGTCCATCTTTCTCCCCTGGGTTGAGATTGATTCTTCAAGGGTTTCCCGGTGAGTTTTCTAGTTCAGGATGCCACCTCGATGGAGTTCTCGGCGTCCTGCCCAAGGGGAACCAAGCGGTCAGAGACGAGAGGCCCAAGCTCCTCCACCACAGCGGGCACCTGCACCTCGGCTGCCACCACGGCCCATTATCAACCCTCGGTTGGTCGACTTCAATGAGGTGAATGAGATTTTGCCAGAATTATGTGCTGTCTTTGAGATTCAACTCGGTTGGACTGATTTTGTCACTAGATATACCCGATATTACCCCAATCTAGTGTAGCAGTTTTATGAGAATTTGATCGAAAGAAATGAGGAATTATATATAGTTGTTCAAGGTGTTGAGTTTCATATCACTCCCGATCTGTTTGAGCGAGGTTTAGGAGTTGCGGCTAGAGGAGCCGACATGGTTTTTGGTCATGGAGCTGTTGAGGAAACCTTTCTTGCCATGATCAGTTGTGATTACGTGCATGGTGTCAGCAACTTAATCGTATTGAATGCAAATAATTTTCCACCATTGCAGCATATATTGCACCATATGTTTACCTCTCTCATTTATCAAAAGAGTGGCAGCAGAAATGAAGTGACAGAGGCTCACAAGTTCCTGTTTTACCATGTTATGAATGGGATTCAAGTCAACATGGGTCACCTCATGACGACTCTCATTGGATCTTGCCGAACCAATTTGCGGCGATCCCTGCCCTATGCTTCGCAGTTGACCGGCATATTCATCCATGTGGGATCAATTTGGCAGATGAACAGTTCATTTATGTTCAACAAGATGATATATATAATAAGCACAAGATTTTCACAGATATGGGATATTATTGGGGTCCGGATGGTGAACTCCATCGTGATGTGCCCGTTTATGGGGAAGATGCAGTCAATGAAGGAGAACAGGAACAGGAGCAGCAGGAGGATCTAGAGGAACTACCCCCTCCAGTTCAGGCTGAGGACCACCCTCCCCCACTTTCACCTCACCACATGGACCCGAAGATACCTCCTCTATCACAGTACCATTATGGAGAGTCTTCTACTTAGGGGGCCGGACAGCATCCTTGGGCAGACTATGAGTCTTTTGATAGGCGGTTCACTGGGCTGGAAACTCGGGTGGATGCCTTTGGGGAACAACTCTCTACCTTTGGGGAAAATATTACAACCATGGACACCATGTTGGAATCTTTACCACAGCATTCAAACCCCTTCTCCACAGCTTTGGATTCCTTAGCCACCCAGATGCACACTCTCTCCACCAACATGACCACCCTCACCCAAAGCCATGAAGATTCACGTGAAGTTTTTCATGCTATGAACCGCGTTCTCCTGAACATGTAGCGCCGTGACTATGACAGGGATCAACAACTGACCCATATCCAGCACCGTCTTCAGCATCATGAACACTTTTTTGTGGATATTCGACAACGCCTTGGCTATGTGCCTCTTCCTCCACCAGATGCCCCGCCTCCTGCTGATGACCAATGAAGATGTCTCTTAGTTTCCTACCTCCAGTCTGTATCCTTTCGTCTTGTGTCTTTTGGGTCCCCCTTCGTCTATCCTATCCCCTTTTGATGATGCCAAAGGGGGAGAAGTAGTAGTGTCGGTTATATATTTATATATGTCAGTATGTTCGTATGTTTGCATGCATGATCATCATGTGAGGATCTTTTGTGTCAGTTCTGCATTTATTATTTTGTCACATGTGTAGAGTCGTGCATTCATTCTCGCATCAATGTACCTTGTAATGAAATGATGAAATGAATGCAACTGGTGTTTGATCTCAAATGGTTGGCTCTTGTGTCTCATTTCTTTTCTAAATTGGCAAATAAAGTGTTGAATGGTTTGTGTTAGCTGGCTTGATGTGATGTGAGCAAATGCCTTGATTTCAAACATTGATCTCAATTTTCAACGACTGCTTAAAGGCACGCCAATGTATTTAAATACCCCTTCAGTTTTATCATCATCAAAAAGCAGGAGATTGTTGAGTATATCTAGGTGATTTTGATGATAACAAAACCCAAGACATGCATTCTATCACGTGCCATGTATTAGCAATCAAGTTCGACCTTCATACACAATCAAGGTCTAATTTCATCATGCATTATGCTTGAGTGTTCATACCCTTTCAAATGTCTTAAACGAGCTCAAATGGACTTGAAATCAATAACAACATAAGTTTAATTCAAGCATCGATCATATGGATATTGGAGAGGGGAAATCTCATCGCCCGTATGGAGAGGTCAAACAAGGTCTAAATCTGACCGAACGAGGCCCAACTCCTCGAAGTGGCAGCCCCCGGGCCCACTTAGTACAAGCCCAAAAACTTACTCGGAACAAGCGCTTCCTAGGCGACCTTCGGGTTGGGAAGTTCAAGCATCAGTTCGATCAGAAAAGCTCCCTCGGAGCCCCCTATTCCCTGTCCCGACCATGCACTCATCGCTCGGGCTCACTGATGGAAGCTTATTGATTACGGCCGTTGCGAGTCCCTTAATGGCAGAAAGCTCAAGAGGATAGGGGAGACCAAGAGTCCGCGTGCTATGAAGGAACCCGCAAGAAGGACACAATCCCCCTGATACTCCTCCGCTTATAGGGACCAGTCGCACTACGGGCCACTATTTAAACTGGATAAGCCCTACTACAAAGAGGTAAGCCAGGCAAGAGCCAAAAATCCTGAGCAGGAACCACTTCACCTTTTGGTGGAGAGGGATCTCGCGCTCCCACCTTCCTCCTAGCTCTTCCCTTCGCATCAAAGCTCTGCTACTTTGCTAACTTAAGCATCGGAGGGTCTTCCCCGGGGATCTATCTCTGGGCACCTCTGACTCATTTTCCTTCTTGTAGTTCACACTTCAAGTGTACGTGGTCATCCTCTTCCCCGCTCAGGAGCAGTGCGAGATAGCCCCTCTTCATCTGGCGCCGTCTGTGGGAAACGAACAAAGAGCCATCATAGTGCGAAGAAATTCTGGCAGGAGGACTGCCGGTGACCTAGGGAAAGCCCTGGTGACGGAAGAAGGCGCACCTTCCCTCCCCACGGAGAATTCCCCGTCAGGCAACCATGCCAACGAGATACCTCCATCGGTGGCGGGGGAACAGCTTCCCGGCGGGAGCACCGACGCCCTTCAAACCCTCAACGTAAAACTAGATGTCCTCGTGGATCTCATGAGGGCCCAGGCGGCCAGGGAGGAGAAGTCGCAGCTCCCCCGGAAGAGCCTCCCACGTGGAGATGCCTCCCAGTAAACCGCTGGAGTCCGTTTTACCCTCCGGTGGCGGCGGCTCATTCGCAACCTGTCAGGAGGACGATCGCATGCCCCTCCCCCCGAGCAGGAAGCCTCCTCAACCCCGAGGAGGGAGAAGACCGGAGCACACCGATCGTTTTCAGAAGTCGAGGCCCCCAAGGAGCGTCGGGATAGCATGCAAGTGCGCCCCCCCAGCCCCTCGGGCCAGGGACAACCGGAGCTGTCTCTCTGGCTGTGAGACTTTGAGAGGCATTTTGCGGAGCAAGAGCGCGCCCTCCGGGCCTTGCAGAAGACCTCTCCAGTGGAGGATGAGGAGCGATCCCCATTCTCTGACTATATTTTGAAGGCAGAGATATCCCCCAGGATCTCACTCCCGACCTTCAAGTCGTACGACGGCCAGGGAGACCCGGTCGACCACTACGACAACTTCGATGCCCTAATGGCCTTGCATGGGGCGTCCGACGTAATCAAGTGCCGTGTGTTCGTGACCACTCTAGTTCAGGGCCCTCAGGCTTGGTTCAGGGCCCTCAGGCTTGGTTCAGGGCCCTCGCCCCCGGAAGCATCCACAACTTCAAGCAATTCGGGCGAGTGTTCAAGGAAAGCTTCGCCGACAGCGGTCCACCCCAGTCGGTGGCAGGATTATTGGCCCTCAAGCAGGAACATGGGGAGAAGTTACGGGCTTATATCAACCGATTCAAATCGAAAGCCCTGCGCATCCCCCGCCTAAATGTGGCCTCTGCCATCACCGCATTGACCGGGGGTACCCGTGACGAGAACCTGCGGCGCGAGCTAGTGCTTCATCCTCCCACCTCCCACGCCGAGCTAGTGACCCTGGCCTTGCGCCATGCAGAGTGCGAGGAAGTCCTCCACGCCTACCGAGGCACTACAGGCTCGGGTCGGGAGGGGGACAAGAAGCGACCGTCTGAGCAAGGGACGGGCCAAGGAAAAAGGCGGAACCAGGACAGAGACCGAAAAGAACCGTCCCGGAAGTACGAGCAGTATACCCCCCTTACCGCTCCCGTCTACGAAATTTATGAAGACATCAAAGGCTCGGGCCTCCTCAGCCAACCCGAGCCTATGAAAGCCAAGCATTGCAATCGCCACAAGCATTGCCTGTTCCACAGCAATCACGGGCATCACACCAGCGATTGTCATCAACTCCAAGATGAGATAGAGCGCCTCATCCGCCAGGGACACCTATCCCGATACGTGTCCGGGCAGAAGGAAGACCTAGGCGCCCCTGAAGAGATCGACAATGCCCCCCACGGAGTCCACATCAATGTCACCACGGGTGGTGCGGCATCAGGCGGAGATAGCAGCTGAGGAAGAAAGCGTCACGCCGAGCGGGCGAGCCGAGCCTCCATTGAGCACTCTACGGCCCCGCAGGCGAGCAAATCGCAGGCCCTGGTATTCTCCGACCAGGACCTGGAAGGGTTAACCACCCCGCATGATGACGCTCTCGTTGTATCGGCTACAATAAACCATTGTAACGTAGATAGGATCTTAGTTGACAATGGTAGTGCCCCTGATGTATTATCCTATGAATGTTTCCTCAAGATGGGAGAAAATCCATCTAAACTCTACCCGATCCGAACCCCCCTCTGTGGGTTCAACGGCTAGGCAACTTATCCCGAGGGAGCCCTGAGCCTGCCAGTTACTATCGGCACCCCGCCCAAAACCATTACGGTTATGGTAGACTTCATTGTGATTAAGGGGATGACGGCATATAACGCCATCTTCGGCCGAGGCATTCTCAGCCGAATGAAAGCGGTGCCCTCTACCTTTCACCAAAAAATGAAGTTCCCAACCAAACATGGCGTGGGGGAAGTCTGATGTAACCAGGCATTGGCTAGACGGTGCTATATAATCTCGGTCGAAGCCACTTGGCCGAAAGGGAAAAAAGGAGTAAAGGGAGTCGAAGAGGGACCCGCAACATCTGAGCCTGGTGGCGAGTTGCTAACGCTCTTCCTTAACGGTGACCTGACTCTAGGAGTGAAGATTGGAGCCGATCTACCACTTGAGGAACAGAAAAGATATAAGGATTTCCTTACCCGGTATATCCGAGTCTTTGCATGGTCTGATGAGGACCTTCCCGAGATCCCGGGAGACGTGGTGATGCACAAGCTCAACCTCGACCCAACAGTGAAGCCAGTCCAGCAACGCAGAAGAAAGCATGCCCCAGAGAAGCAAGCAGTCATCAAAGAGAAAGTCATCAAGGGGCAGAAGATTGGCCTTTTTCGTCCGGTCTTGTACCCTACGTGGCTCGCCAACGTCGTCCTTGTACCAAAGGCTTCTGGGAAATGGAAAATGTGCGTGGACTTCACTGACCTCAACCAGGCTACCCCGAAGGATTGCTACTCGCTGCCAAGCATCGATCAACTGGTCGACTTAACCTCTGGCAACGAGCTGCTCAGCTTCCTGGACGCCTACTCCGGCTACCATCAGATCAGGATGGACCCGGAGGACATCGAGTGTAGTATCCCGGATGCTTCGGATCTTTCTTTTTGGGTCCCGGATCTATTTTCTCGGAGAGTCTGACTCTGTTGTGTCTGAAATTATGTTTCAGACATCTTTCATGTTCGGATCCGTGTGATTCGGATCAGTTTCGGAGACCCAGAGCGTGTTCCGCAGTTTTTTCCGCGTGTTTTCCGATTTCCGCGTGCGTGTTTCGGCAAAACCTACGGAACCCCGTAGCGGGTGAACCGGGCTGTTAATCTAGGCACGGGTGGTACCGTTGCGATCGGTGCGTTCCAAGGATCACAGAAATGTAATCTTCCATTTTTCGGTATTTTCCAGAATTTTTAGATTTTCTATAAATACCCCTCCTTTTTCTTTTTTCTGTTTTCTGTTTTCTTTTCTTCTTCTTCTTTCTTCCTCCTTCTTCTTCCGCCCGTGGATGAACCCGCGCCCCCCTCTCTTTCTCTCTCCTCTCCCGACGACGACGCGGTGCACCCCCTCCGGCTACAGACGGCGGTGGGCGACGGCGTAGGCGGCGGCGAGACGATCGTGGTGGCGTGCGGTGTTCGTGGGAAGCGTGAGGGAACGAGGGTTTCAACGGTGTTCTTGGCTATTTAGGCCCGATCCGGCGCGCCTCGAGGCGAGATCGAGGTAGGGTGACGTTTCCTAGCCCCTTGCGTTCCTTCCCCATGGTTTGTAGGCCGAGGCGAGGCCGAGAGTGGGTTATTTCACGTCGGGAAGGAAAAAGCATGATTTGGGTTTTGAGTGCTCGATCTATGGTTTTGAGCCGTGATTTTGTGTTTTGGGGGTGTAGAAGCATGCTAGGTGGCTTGGGGGTGAGTTCCCCTTCGTTCCCTCCTCAAACGGGCTTGTTTGGGGCCGAAAATGGAGTTTTTCCGGCGGGTTCGTTGTTATCGGTCCGACGGGACGTACACGGACCTCCAGAAACCGTGTATGTGTTGGCACGGCCCAGACGACGACCACCCTGTGCCCTTGGAGCGTCGATGAGATTACACGGTCAGTCGTGCGACCGTGTAACCCCCTGGACGGCCAGAGGCTGACCGTTCAACTCGTGAGTTTTGACCGTTGGGTTTTTTTTGACCGTTGAACAGTGCTGGGATAGCACGGCCTGGTCCTGACCGTGCAGTCACTGAACGGACTGGTTATAGCCGTTCAAGTTCTGTGCCGTTGGACCATGGAATGGCCCTGTTGGGTCCGTTCATGTCCTTGCACGGCCCGTTGTTGGCCGTTCTGTCTTTAAGCGGCCATGGGCTGGCCGTCTTGTTTTCATACCGTTGGGTCATTGAACGGCCCCGTTAGGACCGTTCATAACCCAGCACGGATAAGAGCTAGTCGTGCCATTCTTGAACGACCAGGGCGTGGCCGTGTAGTTTCCTGTGTTGCCCAGTGATGGCGCGGTTCCCCGTTGACCGTGCAGTGCATGGGACGGCCCATGGCTGGCCGTGTAATCCTTTGAGCGGCCCTAGGTGGACCATTCAGTGCTCTTGCCTAATCGATGTTTCTTTCTTGGCCGATCTGACTTTCGGGTGAGTGGACCTCGATCCACGTGCTGACCTATGGTCCGACTGATGCTGGGTATCATGTGGGGGCCACACGTGAGGGTGCCGTGGGATCCCGGGAGCTGGTGTTCTCGGCTTGTGTCACCGTGAGTCGGTGTCGGTACGAGGAGCGGCCCTTGTACTTTGTCCGGTTTCGACATTGCTTTCCATTGACTAGAGAGTCTACTCCTTCAGTGACCCTCCACCAGTCGTAGCCTTCCCACACGCGAGTGGTCCCACCAAGGAGTGGTGGCGAGGTTACCCTGAGAGACGCTTTTTAGACTGGTTTTCGTCAGGCCCCACATTTGACGCCAGAGTCCGGCTGAGGGAAAACCAGTCAGAGGGCCAGACCTAAGACATATGGTCTGTGTATGCACATGTGGTTGGGGACAGTGGACCCACGCTGACGAGCACGACCCTAGCTAGTCACTTATTCTGTGGTTACTTGTACGGTGTCTCAGTTCCCACTGGGCCGGAGGGAGACACCCGAGGTGCGGTTTAAGTCGTCAGTGGACGCAACCGACCTTGCTTCTAGTGGGTTGGTACTCCTGTCTTGTGTGGTAGCGACTCTTTGGCTTTTGACGAGTTGTCTCAGTTTTCGTGTCGTGTGTTCGGTACTAGCCGTCGTAGTAGCTTGTAGTTACTTTTCGTGTAGTTTCTCGATTTACGAAGCGGGGACTGGATGATCCCTACTGAGCCTTGTGTTTTGAGGCTCATTCCCTGCATGTTTTCCATGTTTCAGGTGAGACGAGGCTTCAGGGGAGCGCTTCAGAGGCTCCACGTGGTTCAGGTGCCCAGGGTTAGTTGCTAGGCCGGGGTATGTCCCGTGTAGTTGTACTTTTCTCTTTAGACTGTACTAGTTGTGGACTACTGTTATATTTTAGACTGTTGTTATTATTGTGGACCATGTAATTTAATTAATGTTAATTATTGCTTCCTGTTTAATTCATTTAATCTGCGTAGCTCTGCAATTATTTTAGCTTCTTGTGTATCTCCACACCATCCTTTTTAACCCTTCCGAGTCTTCGGGCTCGTGGGTGGCGGTTCGAGATTCGGGTTATCGGGCCTTCTCGGTGATCGGATCTCAGGTCGTTATATCGAGAAGACCGCCTTCATCACCGACTTCGGCGTACACTGCTACACCCAGATGCCATTCTGGCTAAAAAATGCTAGAGCGACATATCAAAGACTAATCAACCACATCTTTGAAGGACAGCTTGGTCGAAACATCGAGGCCTACATTGATGACATGATCGTCAAAATGCCAAAGGCTGAAGACCACCTCGCCGACTTAGCCGATACCTTCGACACCCTCCTGAAGTGCAGCATGGAGCTCAACCCTGCCAAATGTGCCTTCGGAGTCAGATCCGGGAAGTTCCTAGGCTTCCTGGTAACTCAGCGTCGGATTGAGGCCAACCCCGACAAGGTCCAGGCCATCCCGGACATGCGGCCGCCCACCTGCATCAAGGACGTCCAACGCCTTACAGGGCACATTGCTGCGCTCAACCATTTTCTGTCATGGGCTGCCAAACGATGCTTACCCTTCTTCAAATTATTGAGGGGACCCAAAATGGCATCTGCTACGTTCGCCTGGGACGAGGAATGTCAGAAGGCGTTCACCAAACTCAATGAATTCTTGGCCTCGCCCCCAGTAATGTCCAAGCCGGTCCAAGGCGAAGCTCTATACCTCTATCTCTCGGCGACCCCTTCTACAGTGAGCTCGGTCCTGGTCAGAAATGACGCAGGGATCGAGATACTAGTTTACTATACCAGCAAGGTGCTTAATGAGGCTGAGAAAGGGTACCCCGCAACCGAGAAGCTCGTGCTAGCGTTGGTTACCTCGGCCAAGCACCTCCGACCCTACTTTCAAGGGCACTCCATCGTCGTATTGACCGGTGAACCCCTGAAGAAGATTCTCTTTCACCCTGAAGCCTCGGGATGCCTCGTCAAATGGGCCATCATGCTCAGGGCCTACGATATCTCGTATCGCCCCCGCTCAGCCATCAAAGGACAGGCTCTCCCAGACTTCATCGCCAAAAGCACGGTCCCGATTGAAGAATTACCTCCCCCATCGCCCAGGCCCACTTGGGATCTGTTCGTCAACGGGTCCTCCAACTCGGCCGGATGCGGCACCGGTGTCCTCCTTAAATCCCGTGAAGGAGCGAAGCTGCGGTACGCCCTGAAGTTCAACTTCCAGGCGTCCAACAATGCCTCCGAGTATGAAGCCCTTATCTCAGGGGCCAGGATGGCTCGACGACTGGGGGCCGAGCGGGTCAGAATCCACACTGACTCCCAATTGGTCGCTAGCCAGGTCAACGGTGATTACGAAGCTCGGGAAGGACAAATGGTCAAGTACCTCTAGGCGGTCAAGAGGATGGCCCAACTCTTCGAGAGCTTTAAGGTAGTCCAGATATCTCGGGAAGAAAACTCCCGAGCAGACATCCTCTCTCGACTGGCCTCCTCGCTCAACCCCGTAGGTACACGATCGGTCTTTCTCGAAGAGCTCGGGCGACCGAGCATCGAGTCCGAGCTTATGACCATTGACCCAGCACCCCCGAGCGACTGGCAGACCCCCTACATATCCTGGCTCCGGGATTCTCAAGAGCCCACCGACCCTCGGGTGGCTCGGAAGCTGAAGTACCAAGCTCGGCGTTTCGTCATGCTAGATGAGGCCTTGTACCGCAGATCTTTCTCCGGTCCCCTCCTCAAGTGCATCAGCGCCGATGAAGCCAGCCGAGCTATTCAAGAAGTACACGAAGGCACCTGCGGAGCGCACCAAGGAGGAAGATCGCTCGCCAGGATCCTGCTTCGGCAAGGTTACTGGTGGCCCACTCTGCAGCGCGACTGCACGACCTACATACAGAAGTGCAACCGATGTCAACACTTCGACCACCTGATCCATCAACCCGCCGTGGAGCTCATCACCCTTACCGAGCCATACCCTTTCGCTCGGTGGGGGATCGACATCTTGGGGCCATTCCCCATGGCTCAAGCTCAGAAGAAGTTCATCATCGTCGCCATCGACTATTTCACCAAGTGGATCGAGGCCGAAGCCACCACCAGGATCACCGAGTCAGTCGTATGGAGTTTTGTTTGGAAGTCGATCATCTATCGCTATGGTGTCCCCTGAGTGATCGTGAGCGATAATGGTCGGCAATTTGATTCTCATTACTTCAGAGACAGATGTGCCGACCTAAACATTCGCAATCACTTCACTTCGGTAGCCCACCCTCAGGCTAACGGACTGGTCGAAAATGCCAATAAGACTATCTTAAAAGGCATCAAAACCAGGCTCGGCAAGGCCAAGGGAAGCTGGCTCGAGGAATTACTGAGCGTACTATGGTCACACCGAACTACTCCGAGAACGGCCACCGGTGAAATGCCTTTTCAGCTGGTGTATGGCACAGAAGCCGTGATTCCGTTGGAGGTCGGTAATCCCTCTCTCCGAGTCATCCACTTCAAACTCGAGGTAAATGAGCAGAAACTGTGAGAGAACCTCGACCTAGCGGACGAAATCCGAGAGATTGCAAAGATCCAAGCAATGGAATACCAACGGCGCATCACTCGATACTACAACTCCAGAGTCCGAGACAGACACTTCCAACCGGGAGACTTCATCCTGAGAAAAGCTGAAGCATCTCGACCACCAGAGGCGGTGGGGAAGCTGGCCCCTACCTGGGAAGGCCCATACCGAGTGGTCGAGACGCTCGGGAAAGGAGCATACCGATTGTCCACCATAGAAGGAACACTCATCCCTCGGACATGGAACGCGACAAATCTTCGCAAGTTCTACTTTTGATCATTTGGCAAGCATACACATGTAAGCAAAATAGAATAAACGCCATTCTTCTCTTCTTATCAAAATTTGATGTACATCAAGTAGGCCACAACCAATACAATATACATGTACAAAAATTACACCCTCTGGCACTATTACGCGAGCAAAACACTCGGCCAACCCGGTAAGCGCTCCTACGTCCAGCCACTGACTCTACCTCGTGCGAAAACTGGCTCGGACAAAGGATTGTCGGCCTCGTTGGTTTAAGAAAGCTCAGAGGAAAGATGCCAAAAGGAAAAGAGGGGAAACAATAAAAAAAAAGAGAAAGAGGAGAAGAGGAAGGAATACAAGTGAAGGCCTCCTCTCTGCCAACTCTTTGGAAGGCAGAGAGTGTAGGCACCCTCCAAAGAGTGAAAGAGGAGGAAGAAAAATAAAAAGGCAGAGATGGACGAGGAGGGAGGGGGAGACCAGAAAGGAGGGAGCTTAATTAGCTCCCCCCTCCCCTCGGGATAGCGTCGGCAGGTCAGGGGCAGAAGGGCGACATGCTCCGGCATAACGAACCCTCTCCCAGAGTGACCCCCGACTGACGAACCCTCTTCCAGACTGAAACAGTAGGAGCTTCCCTCCTACCGCCATCTGCATCATCATCTTCTGAAGCGCCTTCCATGCCCCGCCAAGACCGACAGCACAATGCCTCGCGGAAGGGAAAGAAGGAGAAACCGCCAGGGATGGCCTTAAGCGATGAAAGGAAAAGGAGACGCCCCTCGGACCTTTTATAGGCCGAAGGGGGAGCTGATCGCCTTAAATGACTCTCCCCTTACAAAACACGCTAAAAGGGTTTTCCCTGAGATGGTTACCTCATTTCCCAACATCCCGCCAGCGGGACGCGTGAAGCGGCAAGTCATTAAGGGCGGTATGGAAAAATGGAAAGGTGCCAGCGCCATGTCAGTTATTTGACAGATCGGCATGCGCGATATCTACAGAGAAAATCGGCGCCTTCTACAACGACTACGAATCCGGTAGTCAAATCACACCAAAAGCGGTAAGAAATGGTCAATTCAGCATTTAATACTGCCACTATTATATTTTTTAAAAAAGCCTTACCCGGCTACATAAGGGAAAGAAAGAAAAAAAGAAAGAGAGAACTATTACATTAGGCCTCAGGCCCATCTTCAGGCTCGGCAGACAAGGCTTCTTCAGCACCAGACGATCTGCCCCCAATATTCTCGGCGACGGTCGACCCAGGCACTGACCCCACCTGTGTGGGAACTGTCTCGGTCGTTCGCTCTCCCGAAGATGCTGGAGTTGGCAATCGCTCGGATGAAGACTCCCAACCCTCCTCTTCGCTCGATGTATAATGGGAAGAGTCGATCGAACCCCAGTCCGAGTCATAGCGCTACCCAGAAGGAATAATGAGCTCCTTCACTTGGGCCTCAGCCTCTATGGCGGCCCGATCAAACCCCTGGGAGAAGCCCTTCCGAAGGCCCCGGTGATAGCCTGACTCATAATAAGGGAAGGCAGCCTAGAGAAGAGCCGCGTGATAGGCCTCTGAGCACTTATGTCGCTTGAGTGCCTCCACCCCGACCAACTCCGCCTACCTCTCGAGCTCGGCTATCCTCTGTTATAACTCGGATAGCCTTCTCTCGGCCTCTGTCAGTGCATCCTTGGCCCCCCGGACTCGGCCCTCGAGCGCCTCCCGCTCGGCCTTCCACTGCTCGCCGCGCTCGACCTGAATCATACGCTCCTCCTCCAAGAGCTCATTCTTCCAGTCGACCATACGACGGGCCTGAGCCAGCTGCTCCACCAACGACCGAGCCTCCACTTGGCTCGACTGCACTTGAGCCCGAAGCGGGGCCACCTCCTGACGAAGGTCACCAAGATCAAGGGTCAGACGCTCAACCTTCCGATCGAGCACACCGCGGGCCCACGAGAGAGCCTCCCGTTCCGAATCCACCCGAGCATATGTGCCTACTACCTCAGCTTCGAGCTGGGCCAAGATCAGGCTGCCTTTCATAAGTTGCTCAAAAATCATGGAGGGGGGACCCCTCTGGAGCTTCTCTCGCACAACTCCCGATACAATAGAATGGCACCTCCGGTACAGGGAGGCCCGGACGCTGAAGGAACTGGTCGAGGGAAGGGAAACTCTCTTCGGAGCCGTCGGGATTGGGGCACCTTCCCCGAGCAATCCTGCCTTGGGGGTCCCACCGGTTGACTCGGGATGAGCAGCCCCGCCGTGTACCTCCCCGGCCTCGGTCGGCTGCGATCGAGTCGCTACATCCTGTGACCCTCCAGCCTTAACAGGCTCGAATCGGGCTCCTCCGTCTGGCGCCCCCTCTGCTTCGCTCGGTGGCCCAGCATCGGCCACGATCCCTTCGTCATTTGCCCCCTCTTGCACCGCAGAGGGAGGAGGCAACAGAGGAACCTCACCAACCGGGCGGGCGGCCTCCACCTTCCTCGCACGCTTCTTCTCAGTAGACTGAGCCTGCATCGAAGACTGCAACAACTTTGCCACGGGATCTTTCAGCTTGACCCCCCGGCGTTCAGAAGCATTGTCCCGGGCGACCCCCCTTGCCCTTTTCCCGGGCGCGGGATGAGCCCTCCGAAGCCGGGAGATCGCTCGGAGCTGGCGTATCATCCACATTGATGACCTCCAGCTCGATTGACGGTGCCTCCTCTTCCTCCTCCTCGGCCGCTCGCCGCAGATCTGCGCGAAGAAGAGCAAATTGAGAAGAGGAAAGCACTTGCTTGAGAGAGGACAAGTCCCTAAGAACATTACCCGTCGGCAACAACAGTCGAGAAAGATACTCCTCGATGTTAGGAGGAGTCACCAACTCAACAGTCTCCAGGCGGTCTCGCTGAAGGATAGCAGCATCCCTCTCCACCTCTGGAGAGACCTCTGTTTGCTTCGGAGGGATGTTCGGGTGAAAGTTGGGCGCCGTGGGGAAATCCCAGACCACGCCGACCGCCGACGGGTCCACCCAGAAATATTGGGTCTTCCACCCCTTGTGAGAGGAATCCTTCACAGAAAGGGACACGCAACTCCTCTTCCGCTTCGCCTGAATGAAGAAGAAGCCCTTCCCGCTAAAAGAGTTCTCCTTCAGCTCGAAGAAATAGTGGAAGAGGTCCAACGAGGTGCGCACCCCTCTCTTGCCACAGAGGAAAATGAAGGAGAAAATGAGGGTGTAAGAGTTGGAGACCAGCGGGACAGGAGCCAGCCGGTAGAACCGAAGCAACTCGGCAACAAAGGGATGGAGGGGCAGACGAAAGCCGCACTTCCAGGCCAAAAGGAAAGAACAAAAGAGGCCAGAATGAGCGGCCAGACTGGATTCATGAGGCTCAGGTGCGAGGAACTTGAATTGCCATGGCAGCCCATATTGATTCTCCAGCCGCTTCACGTCTGCCTCGCCCGGCTCGCTGCGAAGAGGCTCCGATGGCACCAAAAAAGTCCTCGAGGCCTGTTCTCGCTCTCGGCCCCTGGATTTTGGTCCGCCATGGAACAGACAGAAGAACTGGGAGAAGAAGGGGAAAGCTCTGAATCTGAGGACTCCGGAGGAGAAGGAAATCGATGGATCGCCGCCGCGGTAACCCTTTCTTGCTCCGCATGGCCACGACGATTCTCCGTTCTTCCAAGTTACTCTCACGGCACAGGAGCCCCCCTCAAATATAAATTCAAAGAGAGGCAAAGCCCTAAACCCCGGAGATAAAGGGACGCAAAAATGCACAATGCTTAAACCGGAGGCGGCGTGGTGATCCGATCTCCTAAGGAGGGGCCTTCTCTTATTCATCATGACGGGCATATTTTCAAGGCAAGCCGCATCACGTGGCCCCTACCAGAGAGATATATATACCCAACCAGAGTCACAAAAAGTCCAGCAATTTTGGCTTAGGAGTAGGAGGGGGACAAGTGGAGAGGGGAAATCTCATCGCCCGTATAGAGAGGCCAAACGAGGTCTAAATCAGACCGAACAAGGCCCAACTCCTCGAAGTGGCAGCCCCCGGGCCCACTTAGTACAAGCCCAAAAACTTACTCGGAACAAGCGCTTCCTAGGCGGCCTTCGGGTTGAGAAGTTTGAGCATCAGTTCGATCGGGAAAGCTCCCTCGGAGCCCCCTATTCCCTGTCCCGACCATGCACTCATCGCTCGGGAGACCACTCTTGGGCAAGTGCCTATCGCTCGGGCTCACTAATGGAAGCTTATTGATTACGCCCGTTGCGAGTCCCTTAATGGTAGGAAGCTCAAGAGGATAGGGGAGATCAAGAGTCCGCGTGCTATGAAGGAGCCCGCATGAAGGACATAACCCCCCCTGAGAGCCCTCCGCTTACAGGGACCAGTCGCACGATGGGCCACTATTTAAACTGGATAAGCGCTACTACAAAGAGGTAAGCCAGGCAAGAGCCAAAAACCCTGAGCAGGAACCACTTCACCTTTTGGTGGAGAGGGATCTCGCGCTCCCACCTTCCTCCTAGCTCTTCCCTTCGCATCAGAGCTCTACTACTTTGCAGACTTAAGCATCGGAGGGTCTTCCCCGGGGATCTATCTCTGGGCACCTCTGACTCGTTTCCCTTCTTACAGTTCACACTTCAAGTGTACGTGGTCATCCTCTTCCCCACTCAGGAGACAGGAGCAGTGCGAGATAGCCCCTCTTCAGATATAATTTGCTAGGCTAACAACTTGTTTTGATAGGATTTTCACAGTCCGGTCGACCTGAGAGCATGGACCGGTCGACCAGAATTAACAGCGTTCAAAAATCTACAGGATTTCCAGGTGGCAGTCGACCACCGGTCTTGGGCCGGTTGACCGGTTTTCCCACTGTTGAAAAGCCTCATTTTTGTACAATTCCGATCGATCGCCCCCTCCTGCCGGTCGACCGCCAGCTTCGAGACAGCTTTTGTTGACTTGTGTTCTTTGACGTGGGAAGGCCCTTTCATTAGATTTGTTTAATCCCAAAGTCACCCAACTTACCATGATTTGTGGATGTGGTCCCTGGCTTGTCCCTTGACCAACCAAGATCTATAAATACATCATATTGGGGTCAAAACCCTAATCACAAAAGGGGACTTCAAAGAGGCTATCAGGGGGAGGAAGAGTGATGCCACTGTAGCTCCGTGAACAATATTTCGGGGAAGAACTTCATCCATCTCCAAGCTTTCAAGATCATTTTGCAAGCCATTCAAGTGAAGATCAAGTTGTGGAGGAAGCTTCATCCAAGACCATCTTCATCCATTAAGGGGGAGCTTAAATCTGAGTTTTTCATTTTGTGTTTCTCCCTTATTTTTCATCAAGCTTCAAGTGTGTGATCTTGTATTTTTAAACACTTGTGTGTGTGTGGATCTACGCAGATCTGTGTATGTGTGTGTGTGTGTTTCTTCTAGTTTTCACATATCTTTGTGATTCGGTGCTTGTGCACCTTCGTGGGAGTTCCAACTTGTCACGTGTGTGTGTGTGTGTGTTTTGATCTTGTAATCCTTTACAATATAGTGTAGAATCCTCACAGATCGTGAGGGGTGGACGTAGGTTGCCGTTGTTGCATCCGAACCACCTAAAAATCTCTGTCCATTGTGTGGTTTGTTCCTTTTCTTCTATCCCCATTCTGTGCAGCACACACGTAGATTTATTTGGCTGAATTGTTTGTGTTAGATCTAGCATAATTTATCATTCTCATATTAGATCTCGGGTATATTAAAAGGTGGGTTCGGATCGGCAAGGCAAACCTTGTCAGGAAGATAACATCTTGCGTGAGTTGAATCTTCCAATTTTTACCTCCACCACCGTACCTAAGATCGGTTGAGTGTGATAGATTTTATTAGATCTAAGTGTTTACATATAGATCTATATTTTCATTACGGCTATTCTTCACACTTGTTTCATTTGGCCAAGAATTTACTAAAAGTTTGCAAACACCCAATTCACCCCCCTCTTGGGTGTCATTGATCACGTGACTTCATATAAAAGACCTTCAGAGACCTCAAGATATGTGTTGTATTGAGTACAAAAGCATGAGTAAATATGGTGTTGAATAAGATCATTAGAGAATTTCGAAGAAGAAGTTAATATGCTACAAAATTAGCTTGCATTTGTAAAAAGAGAAGCACAAGAACACTTGTCAGTGAAGAGCAATTACAGCATGTTAGCTGATGGCTGTCAACAAAAACAAGACCCAAGGTCACTGGATCGGTACAGATTTGTCAGTGAGAAGTAATTACAGCATGTTAGCTGATAGCTATCAACAAGAACATGACCCAAGGCCACTAGATTAATACATGGCCATGAGAATATTTCTTAAAGTTCACAAACGATGCCTAATAGGAATAGCAATAGCAGCAATTCCCTGTAAGCTTATTTTTGTTTCAAGCTTTTCCTATGTTTCCACTTCAGCATATTATACACCATTTTTTATCCTTGTACTTCATGTATGCAGGTTCAAGCTTTATTTCATTAATGTAACTCTGTGTTTTAGGATATGATTATATGCATTATCATGTTATCCTCATGTATATCTATGAATTGTCTCAACACGACCACCAAACAATAAAGTTTGCAATGAAAATTAAGACAACTTTAGTGCTCATTTTATGCACAGACATCAAAAATAACATGCCTGCAAACCATAGTAAAGGGCGTTCATATCCATAGATCTACAGGAAGCATTCTACAACCCCTGGCCTGTGTGAAAAAATTAAAGCATATTAATTAATAAGCACTGACCCGAGTGAAAATTTGTATGATCTACAAAATGATGAAAGAAGGTTCTGTTGGTAATCTTACTCCAGTAAGCAAGACGTAGCCTGGGTCATATATCTTACGGAGGCGAGGAGGCGGAGAGGTGAAGGAGAATATGGAGGAAAAATATGCACCGGAGGTGAGAAGGCAGAGGGGTGGAGGAGTAGATGGAGGAAGAGTCCGCAACGGAAGGGGGCCCGGGAGGCGAGAGGAGGCGGAGTGGGGAGGAGAAGATGGATCGAGGCCAGGGTCGTCCTATACCTTTACAGTCTCGTAGATGAGTACGATTCGGTGCCGGCGGGTTAGGAGTCGGTCTTGGTGTGGGGGTGATGACGAGCAACCTCGTGGCGTAGCAGTAGAGCAAAAGCGCGACGGCGGTGGTCGGGGGGCGTCGCCCGGCGCCGGTTGCGGCTAGGCCTTGCGGAGTTGGTGAACTATACGCAACGGACCTGAAAAAGGCTTTGCGGCTCCTGTGGCTACTGAGGAATGGTGAGGGGGAAGAAGTGGGTGGGGGAGAAGGGGGGTAGGGAGGCAATGAGGCAGAGGGGTAGAGGATAATACATACTGGAGGCCATGAGTAGGCGGAGAGGTGGAGGGAGAAGATGAGGAAGAGTCTGCGGCGGGAGGGGGGCAGGGAGGTGAGAGGAGGTGGAGTGGTGGAGGAGAAGAGATGGATTGAGGAGGAGCCCACATCCGGGAAGGAGGGAGGGGTGGTTACGTTCGCGAGGGAGCTCGTGTGGTGCGCGGTAAAATTGTTTTGGGGCATTTTGAATGGAGTAGTAGTATTTTTTGTATAACCATTTGAGACAATTTTAAAATGCCTCTGTTAGGATTTTAAGTAAATAATAAAATTAAAATATTTTAGAGGCAATATTAAAAATAAAATGCCTCTATTTATACTAATTTAGAGACAGTTTTAATAAATGTCTCTAAATAAACTGCCTCTATATCTATAATTTTTTGTAGTGACTGTTCCGACTCGCTGGACAGCAACCGAACTCGGCTTGTGGGACGGTGGCTTCCGGTCACCTTCTGATCACGGCGGCTGGCTGGGGCGTTGGTGGAAGACTCCTCTTCAATCCCCAAGATTGGCGGCAGTTGAATCGACGCTGAAGTAATTTTGCAAGAATTAACTTGCTGTTGCCTTTGCTGGCATGTTCACGGAACATGTTTGTGCGACTCGGCGAAAAGAATTTTTGTGCCCAGACCCGGAGGCGGATCGAGGCGAGATCGGCGTCGTTGGATAGAGGACTCAAAGGGCTACAACATAAAACTATTTCAGGCCCATCCAGTAAATGGATTAGAAATGAAAATGACTGTTCCCCAAGTATTTCTGCTGGCTCGGGTTACAGACAGTCAGGATAGAACAAGATCTGCCTGAAAATGAATTTTGACCAAAATAAAAATAATGGATCTAGACTCTCGGAAAATTATGGGTGGAAGAGGGGGATGTGAGGAACACGTATGATTTTTTTGTAAATTTTTGGAGATAGCTAATGGGGAGGGAAAAATACAACAACAAGACATTGTCCCGATGATCTGCAAACTGGCAGATTGCTGGAGAGAAAACTTAATTATTGGAAAAAATAGCAAATGAAGGCAGAATGACACGAAATTTGAACTGGGGATGGGAAATGACAGGAAGAACAAACCCTCAAAATTTGAGGTCGAACAGATCTCCTGATTGGGAGATAAAATTCCGGCTTTAAACTTCTATCCATGGGTGGACAGAACTCCGACGAGGTGGCGGTGGTGGTGCGATGGCGGCTCGATGGCGGCTGCGGCGGCGGTGCTGAGTGTTGGGGAGAATGTTGTGCTAAAGTTGGGCATGTGTGGAACGTGAGTGTTTCTATTATTTTGATGATGTCCAACTATGACTCAACTAATGATTGGTTCTATTGTTTTGATGTGATTCCAACTATGACTCAACTATGACTCATTTCTAGTGTTTTGATGATGTATGTCTTTAGAGTCATTTTGCTATTCATTATGCATTTGATAATCATTATGCATTTGCTATGCATTTGATAAAATCCATTTGCATATAATTCAGGTCATTATATTGCCAATTCAACATATCAAGAGTGGCTTGCAACGCTTAACAATTGGCCGCACAGAAATCAAGATAGATCCAAAGGCGCCAAGATCACTCAAGATGCAAAGTGGAAACTCATGATGCCAAGTGCACTTGCAGATCAAGAATGGCTTGCAACACACAAATCAAGATCAATCCAAAGGAGCAAGCCATCCCAGGAGGACGATCAAAAGTCACTCATGATGCCAAGTGCATGATGCCAAGTACACTTTGATTGGAGTGGAAATATCTACTGTGAAAGCTCAACAGAATGCAACCAAAGAATGGAATGGAGGTGGCGAAATGAAAGTGAAATGAACACGTCCAAGCAAGGCCAAGCAAGGAAGAAAATGCTCTAGCTAAGCAAGGCCAAGCAAGAAAGAAAAGGCCCAAGCAATGAAGCAAAGCTTCTACAAAGAACCGAGCATTCATCCAAGATGATCAAGGTTCAAATCCATGGTTCAACATGTTCTAAATTCAAAGAAACCAATGCCACGAAGTTGAATGGGTTTACGGAGGTGAAACGGTTGAAATCTGGAAAATTCCCAGCTAGCGGTCGACCTACAGCAGCTAGCGGTCGACCTAAAATTCCAGGGACTGAAACTCTACAGGACAGGTGCTAGCGGTCGACCGCCAGGAGCTGCAGGTCGACCGCCAGCTCCGAGCCTTCATTTTTGACTTTGTTTCCAACTTCGAAAAGGGCCATTCAACATGGATTCCTTTAATCCAAAAGTCACCTAATCACCCACAAATTGTGGATCTGGTCTGAGGCTTGTCTATAGACCATTCAAGGTCTATAAAACCAACACTTGGGGGGTTAGAAACCTTAATGCTTCATTTGGGATTAAGGGTGGCTGCAAGAGGGGTTTTCAAGAGAGAGGATACGAAGTACTGTTCATATGAACAGTAGTTCGTGAATGAGTTCTTCATCCACTTAAGAGTTTCAAGTAAAGATCTGAAGCAATCCTGAAGCAATCACCTTCTACTCTTCAATCAAATTTCAAGAAGGATAAGAAGCAAAGCTTTCAAGGCGATCCAAGAAGCTCATTTCTCAAAGTGATTTTCTTCATCCTTTCAAGTTCATCCAAGGTGATTTTTGAAGCAATCAATCTCCTACAAGCTATTGAAGAAACAAGATTCAAGTACTCCGTGAAGAACATCTTCATCCAATCCAAGGTATTCAAGCTCATATCAAAGCGATCATCTTCCAAGATCTGTGAAGAAGGAAGCAAGGATCAAGGTAGCATCTATTCACTTCTTCATCCATTCAAAGAGATCAAAGAGAGAAGATCAAGAGAGGATTGGAAGAACAGTTACTGTTCACATGAACAGTACTCCGTGAAGAACATTCATCCATTCAAGGATGAATCAAGAAGATTGATTTGCAAGAAGAAGAGATCCATGTTGCTGATCAACAAATCATTTCCATTCAAGGGCCAATTCCTTCTTACTCAATCTCTTGTTTTAGTTCTTTCACATTTGTTTTACTTTCAATATTGTTAAACATTGAAGTTGTGATTCGTCCCTACCGGTGGTTAGTAGGAAGGCAATTGGAGGGTGTTCCAATTTACGGTTGACGTCCCTACCAGGTGGTTAGTAGGAAGGCAATCGGAGGTGTTTCCGATCTGCGGTGTTGACGTCCCTACCGTTGGTTAGTAGGAAGGCAATCGGTGGTTTCCGATTTACGGTTTGGTACGCTGCACTAGTGGAGCCTCACCGGGTTTGGTGAGAGGTGGACGTAGGGCTGAGGATTCAGTCCGAACCACCTTAAAATCCATTGTGTTCATGGTTTGTTTGTGTGATTGCTTGTGCTAGATGCATGCTTAGGTTTAATATTCACATTACTTATTCATCTTGCTAAGCAACTCATTGTGTTCTTCGTTAAACTAGTTTTTATTCCGCTGCGATTCTCGTTGTCTAGCTTTATAGAGGGTTGAATTGCGAAAAGAGGTGTAGATCTATTCACCCCCCCTCTAGATCAGTCAGCCACTACCCAACAAGTGGTATCACAGTACACAACAAGTGGTATCAGAGCCTAGCTCTGCTATTTTCAGATCCTACGATCTGCAGGGAAAGATCCGGGTTCAATGTGATTTAAATGGCTTCTTGTGCTACACGTGCTTCGATGGTTTCTCTACCCATTTATGATGGTTCAGATTTTTCTACATGGCTAGGGAGATTGTTCATCTATGTTAGCTCAATAGATCCACAATTGTGGAATCTTATATACAATGGTCCTCATGAGCTGCCATCAAATTCAATTGATTGGTCAGCCGAACATGAGACCAAACACAATGATAATCTTGCTGCATATAACTTAATTATGGCTACAATTGATATTAGACTAATTCACATTGTGTCTTCCTGCAGCACAGCCAAGCAAGTATTAGACAAGTTGGTGAAAATCCATGAAGGGAAGGAACAAGAACAAGAATGCTTCATGGCCGATCGTGCAGAACAGTCCAGCAATGCATCCTCATCACAGGTAAACTCTGACTCTGAGGAATTCACTTATGAAGAGCTTATGGAAGCCTATGATGAATTGATTACTCAATACAAAAAGGTCAAATCAGAAAATAAAAATTTGAAAAAGGATCTCAAGAAAATCAACCGAAATGAAAGCTCACTTTGTAAAAAGTGTTCTATTGTTAAAGAGCTTAACAACACTCTCTCAGTTGATCTAGATACGCATAAAAAAAGCATTGCATGTCTAAGGGAAGAAAATGAAAATCTTCATGATGAAATCACTAGGTTAGAAGAAATTGTAATAAAACTTCAAAACCAACCTAAGTCAATCTCTAATGATCAAACTATGGCCGATGGGCTTATTCATGATGAGAGGTTGATTGAAGAAAATAAAAATTCTGTTTCATGCTCTGCTAATTTTGCATGTGAAAAATGTTCATTCTTGAGAAACATAAATGCTGGTCTCCATTATGATCTAGAATGGCAACAAAATTTGATTGATTATCTAAAGGAAGAGAATAAAGAGTTGTTGGAAAAGAAAATTGAATGTGAAAAAGTTGAAGAAGAATTGCATGAAAAATTGGCTGCACATGAAAAAGGTAAATCTATCATTGATGATCACTCCGAAACATTGCATGTTTTAGAACAACAAAGTCAAAATCTTAAAGCTGTAAATGCCATGCTCAATGAGCAATTGGCAGCATGTGAAGAGGGTCTTAATGAGTCTAAACAACATATTTCTTCACTTGAAAATGAAATTCAAGGTTTGAATGATTTCCTGTCAATGTTTGCCCAAATCCAAGATTTTGGCTCACCGGAAGCCACCACTTCCTGTGGTCACCAAAAAGGGCATACTGCTCGAAAGAAAAGCAAAACTCTGAATGCTCATCCAAACATGCACCATAACATGTCCAATGCTAAATATCATGTTTTCCACAAAAAGAATGTCCATTGTTATTATTATGGTAGACATGGTCACACTGTGCATGATTGTTTTATCTTGAGAAATGATGAGCTTAGAGCAGGACAGCAAGTGAAAGAACGAGGAAAGAAAGAAAGACACCACCCTCATACCATGAAAGGTAAGAATCATGCTCGCCCACAAAAGCATAGTCCACATGCACATGCACATGAACATAAAAAGGATAATCAATCTTTTGTGCGTTGTTTCTACTATGGTAAAAATGGGCATGAGATGTATGGTTACCATACAATGAGGGAGGATGATGTGATTGCCCTGAAAAAGATGGGCCAAGATGCTAAACATGTTGCTAACCCACAAGGACCCAAGCAAGCTTGGGTACCTAAAAATTCAAAATGAGAATTTTGGGTGCAGGATGCCATGGAGCTGAACGAAGGATCATAAGGTAAATAAAAGCTCAAGGCACAGGTATGTACATAAACCTTTTAAGTTCAATCATCTTGCATGTTTAGTCTTGACATGTAGATTGTGCATCATACATCTGTCCAATGTCATTAGATTCTGCAAACTAAATTGCTCTTTGAAATGCAAAACCCCCATGGTGTGAGAAGAACTCTTGAGCTAGATAATTTGCTCACACCATACTTGATTTCAGCCATTTAACTCATGAAAAACTTGTTATGCTGATGAAGTTGATGTGATGATGAGTTACTTAAGTCTTGCTTTAAGCCATATGAAATTCTTGGATTTGGGTTTTAATGATGCATACCATGGCTGCATTTTCAACTCATTATTCATGTTAGCATTACTCAAAGGGGGAGTCTATTGGCATCATCATCATGTTGCATTCAATTCAAAATCAATTGTGAATGATTTTTGTTTGCATCATCTTGTAATCACACATACATTAATGCACATCATGTTTAGAAGACAAATGATAATGCATAATCATTCTGCAGCATCTTAATTGCATTGTGCATTCACATAAATATTAGGCTGCATAGTTCATTGCCAACCCTTGCATGTATTCAGGGGGAGTCAACATCAACCTAGCTTGAATCATTTTACATCATCTCATTTGTGCATGGCCAGGGTATATCAAATGTTGATGTATGGAAGGGCAGGTTATGCTTGCCTCAAAGCAGTCAATATGCGTGAGGTTTCACCTCCGCCAAGTACCATGCGTCACTGTTGCATATAGGCCATATAGCTAGGGGGAGTTGTCTCCTTGAGTGCATTCATTGCATATTCTTAGGGGGAGTCGTGTTGTTCTTCTTGGTTCATTCATCCTCTTTGCATCTGAACCTCAATGTCCTCCAGTGTGATAATAAGTTCAAGAGACAGACATCACTATGGTGTAAGAGCTTTCTATTGTATGCACTGATGATTGTCCATCAAATAACAATGGTTCAGATTTAATGATTTCTTTGAAATTCTGATAAATTTATTTTTGAAATCATCTATGTCACGTAGTCTTTAATAGACTTTAACTAGAGGTTGCATGTTGTGATTTGAATGATCTTTCTGAAATCTGAAAATTCAAATGTCATAGTCAAGTTGGTTGAGTTGCTACAGTCTCGTATTGTTTTTAAACAACTTGACATATTGGAATTCATAAAGGAAAAATTTGGCAAAGTAATGACATTAGGTCATTGAGAAACATGTCTTCTCATTAAGGAAATGAGGCTAGATATGTCATGAAGTACCCTTGTTATCTTTGTTATCAATAGCTTGGACTCAAGGTAGAGCAATGGCTAAATTGCTGAGAAATATATCTCCTCATCAAAGATATGAGATCAGATATGTCATGAGGTGATTTCGGCTATCTCTGTTCACTATGAAGCATAACAGTCAGTTTTACCGAATACCTAGAAATACAGGCGTCTAAACAACGTGTATTCTTACGGCTAGGAGGTATGACTTAGACTCGATTGCTCGTAAAATATGAGTCTAATGATATGACTTTCATTGCAGAAGATTATGGAAAATTTGTTGAATCAAAGCATTCCTTATAATTGTCATGGTTGTTTAACCTCAATACAAGTTGTGCTTTTCCCGATGACGATTATGAATATGGCTGTGTAAGATAATGGAGGATTACCATTGCTAAAGCATGCACTTTTGGTTCACTTCTATTAAACCATGGATATAGCTGTTTTCAAATTCTCTTGTTAATTCAGAATTCATTAGCTTTGAACCATACATATTCATCACGGCATGTTTCTAGTTGCTTATAATGGTTTGCTCTATACTCCTCTTTCCCTCAGCTTCCTACATAATTTGTTCATTCATTTAGATAGGAGGAGAAAGTTTGCATTCATTTCTATAGGGGGAGAAGGCTTGTGACTTGGTGAGTCATTCATCATACAAGGGAAGAATGTTTGCATATATTCTTGTCCCCAATTTTGACCTATCCCTCCTTTTTGCTGTTGTCAAAGGGGGAGATGGCTTGGTAAGTCATTCATTTCGATAGGGGGAGAATGTCTGATAGGGGGAGAATGTTTCTTGTATGTGTTTGCATATGTGGTTTGGTGAGCGTCATATATAGGGGGAGAAGATCATGTCATCTTGTGAGCATTTCATTGTCAAAGGGGTAGCATGTTTTCATGATTCATGTCATAGCATAACATGTTCATATGTCATTGCATAGTATGTGTAAATCATGTTTTTATAATTCATTACAAAGTATGTGTTGAAACTTCAAAATTCATTGACATTGCATAGCATGGTTTCATTCATTTTAGAGCATATCACACATTGCACTCTTTGCATTCACATGCTCTACTTCATCTATGCATATCTGTGTTCACTTCATGCATACATAATTGGGAGAAATCATTTTGTGCTCATGCATACATATTTGCATTCACCTTTTTTGATCATCCTTGCATTGCACATATGTCTTGCATCTTGCCTTCCCATACATTGCATAGAAAATCCTGAAAACCATAAAAAGCTAAAATCTTGAAAACCTCTAAAAATTGAAAAATCTGAAATCAAAATTGCTTTCTGGCTGTCTTATCTATCCCTTCTGTTGGACCATGTTGGTATACTTCATCTCATTCATTGGTCTCACAAATGCAAAAGGGGAAAAGATTTGATTCCTTCTTGCTGATCCCTTCTTACTGATGGCAAAGGGGGAGAAGATTTGATGAGCCATTTCAAAGATTTTGGTATTCTTTGTGTGGAGTGTTTTTACTCTTTGTGTGGAGTCGATTTGGTTGAGCCATATGAATGTTTTTAATGAGCCATAGTGTTCTTGAACGTTCTTGAATCTTTTTATGACTCATAGTTGCCATCATCAAAAAGGGGGAGAATGTTGGGGAGAATGTTGTGCTAAAGTTGGGCATGTGTGGAACGTGAGTGTTTCTATTGTTTTGATGATGTCCAACTATGACTCAACTAATGATTGGTTGTGTTTTGATGTGATTCCAACTATGACTCAACTATGACTCATTTCTAGTGTTTTGATGATGTATGTCTTTAGAGTCATTTTGCTATTCATTATGCATTTGATAATCATTATGCATTTGCTATGCATTTGATAAAATCCATTTGCATATAATTCAGGTCATTATATTGCCAATTCAACATATCAAGAGTGGCTTGCAACGCTTAACAATTGGCCGCACAGAAATCAAGATAGATCCAAAGGCGCCAAGATCACTCAAGATGCAAAGTGGAAACTCATGATGCCAAGTGCACTTGCAGATCAAGAATGGCTTGCAACACACAAATCAAGATCAATCCAAAGGAGCAAGCCATCCCAGGAGGACGATCAAAAGTCACTCATGATGCCAAGTGCATGATGCCAAGTACACTTTGATTGGAGTGGAAATATCTACTGTGAAAGCTCAACAGAATGCAACCAAAGAATGGAATGGAGGTGGCGAAATGAAAGTGAAATGAACACGTCCAAGCAAGGCCAAGCAAGGAAGAAAAGGCTCTAGCTAAGCAAGGCCAAGCAAGAAAGAAAAGGCCCAAGCAATGAAGTAAAGCTTCTACAAAGGACCGAGCATTCATCCAAGATGATCAAGGTTCAAATCCATGGTTCAACATGTTCTAAATTCAAAGAAACCAATGCCACGAAGTTGAATGGGTTTACGGAGGTGAAACGGTTGAAATCTGGAAAATTCCCAGCTAGCGGTCGACCTACAGCAGCTAGCGGTCGACCTAAAATTCCAGGGACTGAAACTCTACAGGACAGGTGCTAGCGGTCGACCGCCAGGAGCTGCAGGTCGACCGCCAGCTCCGAGCCTTCATTTTTGACTTTGTTTCCAACTTTGAAAAGGGCCATTCAACATGGATTCCTTTAATCCAAAAGTCACCTAATCACCCACAAATTGTGGATCTGGTCTGAGGCTTGTCTATAGACCATTCAAGGTCTATAAAACCAACACTTGGGGGGTTAGAAACCTTAATGCTTCATTTGGGATTAAGGGTGGCTGCAAGAGGGGTTTTCAAGAGAGAGGATACGAAGTACTGTTCATATGAACAGTAGTTCGTGAATGAGTTCTTCATCCACTCAAGAGTTTCAAGTAAAGATCTGAAGCAATCCTGAAGCAATCACCTTCTACTCTTCAATCAAATTTCAAGAAGGATAAGAAGCAAAGCTTTCAAGGCGATCCAAGAAGCTCATTTCTCAAAGTGATTTTCTTCATCCTTTCAAGTTCATCCAAGGTGATTTTTGAAGCAATCAATCTCCTACAAGCTATTGAAGAAACAAGATTCAAGTACTCCGTGAAGAACATCTTCATCCAATCCAAGGTATTCAAGCTCATATCAAAGCGATCATCTTCCAAGATCTGTGAAGAAGGAAGCAAGGATCAAGGTAGCATCTATTCACTTCTTCATCCATTCAAAGAGATCAAAGAGAGAAGATCAAGAGAGGATTGGAAGAACAGTTACTGTTCACATGAACAGTACTCCGTGAAGAACATTCATCCATTCAAGGATGAATCAAGAAGATTGATTTGCAAGAAGAAGAGATCCATGTTGCTGATCAACAAATCATTTCCATTCAAGGGCCAATTCCTTCTTACTCAATCTCTTGTTTTAGTTCTTTCACATTTGTTTTACTTTCAATATTGTTAAACATTGAAGTTGTGATTCGTCCCTACCGGTGGTTAGTAGGAAGGCAATTGGAGGGTGTTCCAATTTGCGGTTGACGTCCCTACCAGGTGGTTAGTAGGAAGGCAATCGGAGGTGTTTCCGATCTACGGTGTTGACGTCCCTACCGTTGGTTAGTAGGAAGGCAATCGGTGGTTTCCGATTTGCGGTTTGGTGCGCTGCACTAGTGGAGCCTCACCGGGTTTGGTGAGGGGTGGACGTAGGGCTGAGGATTCAGTCCGAACCACCTTAAAATCCATTGTGTTCATGGTTTGTTTGTGTGATTGCTTGTGCTAGATGCATGCTTAGGTTTAATATTCACATTACTTATTCATCTTGCTAAGCAACTCATTGTGTTCTTCGTTAAACTAGTTTTTATTCCGCTGCGATTCTCGTTGTCTAGCTTTATAGAGGGTTGAATTGCGAAAAGAGGTGTAGATCTATTCACCCCCCCCCTCTAGATCAGTCAGCCACTACCCAACAAGTGGTATCACAGTACACAACACTGAGCATCTCACTCAGAGAGGGGGTGATTGAGAGGCTTCACACCTATGAAGATCAGAGCTATCACAGCTCCAAGGGGGAAGAGAGAGAGGGGGTGCGCCCTTAAGCCTTCTTGAGCAAAAAATGAGATTTTCTTCATTAATTACTATGGAATTCACAAAATATATGGGTTATATAGAAATGGAAAAAAGACCTAAACTATCCTCAGATCTAGGGTTAGGGAGGGATAAACAAGGGATAGGATAATTAATCCCCATGTGGTCAAATGACCAAAATAAAAAAATACAACATGAATAAAATATCCATTAAAGGGGGGCGCCCCTTTGAAAATGAGAGGAGAACATTGAATTTTCTTCCTTCCTTATCCCCTTGGTCCAAGTCCAATCTTGGACTTTGAACCAGCCCCACATGGGCCCTAGAGCCTAGGTGGACTAATGGGAAATAAGGTGGGGGACCCTGCTGGACCTACTGATATTTTACATAGAAACCCAAAGGCCTTTTGTAAAGAAACCCAAAGATTTCTAAGGACTAACAAATTGACTTATAATGCCTTACAATTGCAAACCTAATTAGCCAAGGATATAAATGCAAACAAAAGGATACAAATGCAAAAATAAAATGTTAGTGCTCGGTGTTGATTCCCATCAATTCTCCCCGGGTGGGAAGAACTCGACCCCGTCGAGTAAGGGGTGCGGCTGCTCGTGTGGCTCCTGTGGATCGGTCACCGTACCAGGTAGCGCGGAGTACGCTCCACTGCAAGTAATCATCACTTGCTCATCCCGTATATATCGATATGCACATGCTGCTATGAGAATGAGACTAGTGGTGGACACGCCGGGGTGGGGTCACTCTCAATGGAAGGAGACGGCTCAATGACTCACTAGGAATCACCGTGGAGTCCCTATATGTGACTAGATTCGAGATATTTAGGTAGAGCTAATCCCAAATTCTGACAAGTCTACAACGCACGCATTAGATCCGACTTGCCTCACACTCGAAAGGGACTGACACTGCGAACTTACAATAGATTGACTCAACTCGATGCATGCAGACTCCTAACAAACTATACAAAAGAAAAGTACACTCTATGTCCTAGACAAACCTAATGCTATGCAGACCCATGCACTTGCAATGGTGGACCAGGACACCCAAATGTGTGCCAAGCATACACTCGATGCAACCGGTGATTGACGGAATGGGGGACTCCTAGACATCCTAATATGTCCCTAGCATGTGGCTACCTATTGGATTTGGGAGACTTGGGAGGGCTAGGAGAGCCAAAGTTACCTTCTTCCTCACCCCTATATGTATGTATCTCTTACCAATGAACGGGCTTGAGGAGCATAGGTGGACCGGCCCGTGGGGAAGGGGTGTGGTAGTGGGCTCCTTTGAAGAAGGGGAGTATATATGGTGGGTCAAGAGGCTCCTTAGGGAAGGAGTCGAAGGGATCAAAGAATGTGTGCCCCCTCGAGATGGGTTCCCTCATGACACGGTCCCATATTTAAACTTCTTGAAGGGGTAGATGGTCACCTTCATGCATTGTGGTAAGTGGGACTATGATCTCATGTAGAAAATATGGGTCCTCCCTCAGAATAAGTATAATAAAATTAGGCTCATCAAGAATGGGGAGGAGCAAAAGGACCTCCGTGGTGACATGACCCATGGTGCACACGGAGGTAATGGACCCCAATGTTGGATGTGTGAAGCTACGACTATTGAGTTGGTCGAAGCCTAGGGCCAACATGTTCGTCAACTTCCATTGCCAGTCTAATCTCTTAATAAGGTCATCCAATGTATCAACATGGTGACAAGACCGGAAAGTTGTGTGGAATGAGTTGACGGGCACTATTTGTAGTGCGGAGTCCATGGATGGGTAGAAAAAGGCTTTAGAGCAAGCTAAAAAGTGGCTCGTCGATGATTTGCTTCCCCGATAGAAGTATGGGTGGCTTTGGCTGAGACGGCTCCAAATGAGGTGGCTCTGAATAAAGATTTGAAGGTGAGGGTGGGGGCAAAGGAGCTCTCACGGGCGGAGAAGGAATGTCCTCCTTGAGGGGAAGAGGTTCTTGGGGTGGCACCAGGTTGAGGCTATTGGCTACGACCTCCCTATACTCGGGCAAGAGTCTGTCAATCTGGGTACACATCCTATCCAACCGATCCGAAATGGTTTTGAAGAGTTTGATAATGGTGGGGTTTGGAGTAGGGGCCTCGTGATGGACTCGCCCATAATCAACCGGCCTAGTTTTGGGTCTAGGCTCATCTACGTGTGGGAGTCTTTGCCTCCGACTATGACCCACTTGGTTGGAGGTGATTGGGTGGGGTCGGTTGGAGGTGACTGGGCCGGGTAGGTAGATCCTTCTAAGCTCGTCCTTCATCTCACGCCAAAACTCTATAGGTCATTGCCTCCTAATTTCCCTCAAGCATTCTATGTCCCTCCATATTTCGGCGGCTTCGTAAAACAGCCGCCTTGTGGCAAAGTCGATTTGCATGGCATCAGACATAATGTAACACTCGAAGTATTTGTTCATAGCAGCTTCCACTCTAGGTAGTCACTTGGGACTTTGGAGCCATAGAAGTCTGGGGCTTCGGGCCTACGGAGGTGGTGGGGTTGGGTTCCCCATCCTTAGGTGTGTCGCCACCATTCGTATGACGTGGGCTTTTGGGGATCCATGGGACACAGGGGAGCTATAGGATGGCCATGCCGACACTTGGTGACAAGACAAACCAACAAGACACGACCCTACAACAATAATGCAAAGTTGGAATGCAGACTCGACTACAAACATAGACTCAACCAGTATTCGGTATGTGGCGGAGGTTTGATCCGAAGATCGCACTCACGCAAGTGTGCTACCTTCCCGATAGGCGTAACCTATCATTTCGGGAACACCTTTTGATATACCGGGTATAGGAATGCAATGCGACACCTTGGACTGACTAACCGACTACCCTAGACTCGACTTAGCTCTGACACCAATTTGATGCGGGACGGGGCGCGAACCTGGGACTCTAGGGCGCCGACGTCCCTAAGCGAGGGAAACGCATGGATCTGCGCGGTTGAGAAATCGGCAATGAGTCTTGGGTATCGACTTTTTCACGTGCTCAGATCGAGTCACGGGATAGGTTCCACTCACTCACTCTCGCAGCGGTGATAAAAATTTGACGAGCTAGTTATCCTATCACTCTAGCAGTGGCATATGAAAATATACGAGATAAAGTAAATGCCAAGTAGGAGGGTGGCGAGTGTACCTCCACGCTCCGGGCGTGGGGAAGACGACCCCAGCCAAGACCGTAACTTCCGGTAGGGGAGGGAAAAATACAACAACAAGACACTGTCCCGCAGATCTGCAAACTGGTAGATTGTTGGGGGGAAAACTTAATTACTGGGAAAAATAGCAAATGAAGGCGGAATGACATGAAATTTGAACTGGGGATAGGGGATGACAGGAAGAACAAACCCTCAAAATTTGAGGTTGAAAAGATCTCCTGATTGGGAGATAAAATTCCGGCTTCAAGCTTCTATCCAGGGGTGGACAGAACTCCGACGAGGTGGTGGTGGTGGTGCGATGGCGGCGGCGGTGGTGCTGAGCGTCTCACTCAGAGAGGGGGTGATTGAGAGACTTCACACCTCTGAAGATCAGAGCTATCATAGCTCCAAGGGGGAAGAGAGAGAGGGGGTGCTCCCTGTGAGCGATGTCACGCGGTTCGGGGGAAGCGGAGAAGACGCGGAGCGCGCGGGCTCCTCTTTTGTTTGCTGCAACACAGAAATCAGAGAAGAGAGAAGGGGCCACCACGGGAGATTGCTCCGGCGGGGCGAGCGGGACAAATGTAAGATAGCAAAATTTGAGGTTAAACAACCATAGCGGGAAGTGACTCGCCGCGACCTCGGGGGGACGGGAATGGTGCAAAAATTAAATAGCAAGAATTGAAACGGCCATTGGGGAAGTGACTCGCCGCGGCCTCGAGAATATGAGCAGATAAGAAGATAACAGAATATAAAGAGAACATAAAGAGAGGGAATTTAAACGGCCATTGGGGAAGTGACTCGCCGCGGCCTCGAGAATATGAATAGATAAGAATATAACAAAATATAAAGAGAATATAAGAGCGGGAATTTAAACGGCCATTGGGGAAGTGATTCACCGCGGCCTCGAGAACATGAATAGATAAGAATATAACATATAAGAACGGGAATTTAAACGGCCATTGGGGAAGTGACTCGCCGCGGCCTCGAGAACATGAATAGATAAGAATATAACATATAAGAACGGTAATTTAAACGGCCATTGGCGAAGTGACTCGCCGCGGCCTCGAGAATATGAGCAGAATACAACAGAATATAAAGAGAATATAAGAACGGGAATTTAAACGGCCATTGGGGAAGTGAGTCGCCGTGGCCTCGAGAATAAGATGTGATCGCCAGGGGCCAAAAGACCCCAAAATAAAGAAAGTGATCGCACCCACCTCAAGAGCGGGAGATGGCGGGTTGCTTCTTCCTCCCCCTTCGGCCGGCCGACGGAGAGGGCTTTCCTTGGGTACCCTTACAAAATAGTAGAAAATAAACGAACGGAATTAGAAAATGGCAGTGTAGTAACAATTCCTCACAATAAAAGTAACGAGATCGTGACCTGACACACACCTGGTTGGTGTGGTTTTAAACCCCTCTCGGACTCGAGTAGGAGGAAAATGAGATGATGAATGCAAGAAGTATGCAAGAGATGGCGCCCTTATGTAGGGAGATAGAGGATGCAGTATGATGAATGTAAAGAACTATGGAAAAAAAGGGGAAGAAAAGGCTTATTGGATGAGCCGAGGGTGAAATCCGGCGGAGCTCCGGCAGCGTAGGGACGACGTGGAAGCGCGGTGGATGAAGATGACCTTCCTCTCGCGAGCATGGGCACCCAAGAAGCCGGCAGAACCTCCACCTACAAAAGACCCCACGGGTTAGAAAATGACTCCGGTAGCCTCTGGGCTCCGGCAGCCTATCAGATATCTTCGAGGCTCCTCCAGAACTGAGGGGGTGGGCCTCTATTTATAGGGCTCCGGAGGGTGGAGGCGTCCAGGACCCTGGACACCTCCATCAGGGCCGAACTAATATTTTATTCTATTTTTATTTATTTTTTCTGAATATTTTTGTGGAGGCGTCCAAGTCCCCGGACGCCTCCAACAGGTCCACCGAACACCACCGACGGCCGCACGCGGTTTGGCATAACGCGTGGTTTTGTGAGCGGCGACCCGTGATTCAGAAATGGGCGCGTCCAGCTGGCTGGACGTCTTCACAATTTGGATTTTTTTCACACACGACAAACCATCGTTCGGTGGGCGGCGCCCGTGCGGGAGTTGATGGAGGCCTCCAGGGGCCTGGACGCCTCCATTAATATATTATTTTTTATTTTGTTTTATCTTTTTATGCCAACTGGCATATATATTTTTTATATTTATTTTTATGGAGGCGTCCAGGGGACTGGACGCCTCCATTAATATATTATTTTTTATTTTGTTTTGGGCTTTGAAAAATAAATTAAAAGAATGGGGGCGTCCAGAGGCCTGGACGCCCCCATAAAGACCCACCCGGGTCCTCAGTTCAGGCGTTGGCGGCCGCCCGGCAGACACCCTTCCTGGTTTCGGAACCTCTGATGCGTCTGACTGGTGTTGATGTCGTCCGAATGCCGTGACGAGACGATTCCGGATGCTGAGAAGGGCGGAAGAAGACTCAAGAAAAGGAAGCGCTCGAGCGATTCAAAATGCGTAAGCCGTCGCGGGGCGTCGTATAGTAATATGAGATTTTCTCAGGAGACGTCAGGAATGGCGTGTCAACAGCTGCCCCGCCTTGGCGTCTGCTTTGCAAGGGAGCGATACGTAGTGGAATGGTATCGAAGTGGATGAAATGAAGTGGGAGCGGACTGATAAGTTGATGCCAAGGTGTGATGAGACACGCTTTTGACGTTACTGTCTGGAATTTTTCTTGGAGTTTCAATGAGGCAACCTTTGAAGAAGGTCTTTCAAATCTTGACGATTGCTTGGACGGAGATCAAATAAGGGAGGGTGAGATGTGCACTCAGGCACGAAGAAGAGACCAACTTCTCGGTGTGGAAGTACCTGGGTCATAAACCTGCAGGTTTCACCTTTGGGAGCGGTTACCAGCCAATGTGGAAGTGCTGCAGCCAAGGTGGGTCAACCAAGGTAAAAAGTAAAGAAATATCTGAGAGTCTGTCCAAACAAGGGTCTTCTTTGGAAGAGCAGCGTAGGGCCGTTTCAAGGAAACTCAGTATTTCATTCGGAGTGGAATATCTCATATTTGTAAGAATTGAAGCGCACCGGCTTTCGCAATCGAATCACTTGAATGATCTTCCGCAATAAATCAAAGTCCTATATGAATGCATGCTGGGCTTAAAGAAAAATTTAAAACAAACTAAAATAGAAAATAGCCAAGGATAATATTGTCAACTTGTTAAGAACGGGTCAGGATATCGATCCGGTGAGCCGACACTGGGCTGGGGCCCGTTTATCTGCGCACCAACTCACTGAATGGAACCGTCGTCCCCATGCTACCACAAGTTAATGGCCTATCCGTACAACCCAAATTCTTCGGGATCATCACTGTTTTTGTTGAAGGGGAACTCAAATCTCGGATTCGTTCGGGCCGCAAGGTCCTTGACATGTTCTAGTAGCGTAGGTATCATATACTATGATGCTGACATGGTGGGACCAACCATTGAAAGGTGGGACAGGAGACAGGACAAAGACGTCCGTTAGTAAAACCTGCACAGACTAGCAAAGGTTAGCAACATCAGAAAGTAGCAGAATCATCACAGAATCGCACCACAATGGAAAGGAAATCTAGCCAAAATCCTGACATTGACCGCTGATGTGACATGTTCCGTCCTGTAGCGCCCTACCCTTCCTATAAGAACTCCCCTTAGGCTAGTTCATTCAAATGCATCAAAGTGGGTTTTGGAAGCTCAGGAGAGGAAGGAGAGGAGAATCTAGAGATTTCAGGATGGAAGGAGAGTCTTCCCGTGTTATGAAGAGGAGCAGGCCTAGCGGCGAGATCAGGCGACTCTCTGACCTCGAGGGTCATCTGAGTGGGACGATCATGTCACATATGCTAAGCTGATTCTTTTCAAATTTCTCCACGTGAGCCTTCTTCTTACTTCCTTCATTTCTTCTTCTTTCTTTTCTCTTCCAGCCATATCCACTCTTCCTAGGCCCGAGGAAGTTTTCCAAACTGCCATGGCTTTCAAAGCTAACTTCCAACATCTCCATCGGCATGAGGGCCATACTCTCGAAGTGGCATCTGCAGGGGCTCCTTATTCACGCCAAACACTACGAGAAGATTCGTATGGACTGGGCGGCTATGGGCGCACTAGTGGAGATCTGGCATCCCCAGACCCACACTTTTATCTTCCTGACCTTCGAGGTGACCATCCTCCTCGAGGAGGTGGAACTTCTGCTCGGATTGAAGAAATTCAAGAGTGACGGGAAGGTGAAGGCTATGCGGATGCTGACACGGGGGACTTCCGAAAGCGTCCTTGGAAGCTTCATGCCGCCCGACGCAGCCCGAAAGGTTCGTACTCAAAAGGGAATTGATTTGCAAAAGCTCGCGGAATGGGTCATGGAGACCTTGAGAGGGTTACCAGACGATGACTATTTGGAGGGAATCATGAAAGGGTTCCCCATTTGTCTGGCGGGTGCTCTCTTGTTTCCTTATACCGACAACATGGTGGAGGAAGATCAACTGAGTGCTATCTGCGGGATCTGGCGTGGAAAGAGGGTGGGACCCGCTGTCCTTGCCTACCTATATAGTGGCCTTACTGCCTCGAGCCTGGGTAAGCCTCCTTTTGGTTGCACACTTGTCCTGAATTGCTGGCTGGATTTGCATTTCAAGTTTGATCACCGTGAGGGAATGCCAACCGCTTCGAAGCTCTTCCAACAAAGCCCGCTTCATCACATAGCCGACGTGTTAGGCTTTGGTGGTACTGTAGTGAACCGCGTTCCGTGACTGAAGAAATGTGAAGACTGGCGGTCTCACTTCTGCACCGTGACACAAGGCTTCTTCACTTGCGCACCGGCATGTTTGCTTTCGCTTGATCTCCTCATGAGGCCTTCTCCCGAAGTTGATCTTCAACTGATCGGCGCGACCGAGTTCGTCCTTTATAACGCGCATCGATGCTGCCTCCAGGTCAGCATTCCACGCCATTCGTTCCCACTACCGACTAGCATCGTTCCTTTGAAGAAGAGAGAGTTGGGTACTGAAGCGGATGCGAAGGAAGCGAAGGCCGTCAAAGCACCATGGAAGACAAGTGTTGCGGGAAAGGCCTTAGCACATGTGGGGGAAGAATGCGAGCTGTGGAGAGCTTATGTGACCGAACTGGGGAAGTTAAGGCCTAAGGCGCCTAAGCCCCTGATGTAGCTCATTCTGCTTTTCTGATGGAATAAAATCTGGCATTTGGATGTTTTGGCCCCTTGTCCCCTTAATTATTATTTTGGTTTTCATTTTTCTTGTATTTTTATTTTGGTTTGATTGTATATACACTTGTCTAAGATGCTTTATATATATATTTGAAAATTTTTTTATCATGGGGGCGTCCAGGGTCCTGGACGCCCCTAATTTTTTTATTTTTATTTTTTTGACATTTTATTTTTTTGGGGGCGTCCAGGATCCTGGACGCCCCTAATTTTGATTTTTGACATTTTGATTTTTTTTATTTTGGGGGCGTCCAGGCGCCTGGACGCCCCTACTTTTTTTGAATTTTTGAAAAAAATAAAAATTATGGGGGCGTCCAGGCGCCTGGACGCCCCAATGAAAGGGAAATCTATATATAGGGGGGGGGGCTCCTCCCCCTACTCACTTACACTATTCATCCTGACCGTCCAGCCACTCCAGATGACCCATTCTTAGTCCCAATGGAGCAGGGAGGCCCGAGCCAGGGTGGAGAGAAGCAGAAACGACAGGCTCGTCGTCCGAGGAGGCTGAGGGATGATGCCGAGGAGGCTGCTGCGGCGGAGGAGATTGCTGTGGAGGAGGAGGCTCCTCCTTTGGCCGTGGAGGCTGCAATGGATGCTGGCGACGCGGGAGAGGACGATCACGACCCGGTAAGCTCTTCGGAACTTCAATCTATTGGTTCACTGGGCTAAAAGGGCGGACGAGAGGCTGTGTGGAGAACACCGGGGGTGAGGGAAGCCTCCATGATAATATATAATAAAAATAGAATTAAAAATATGGAGGCGTCCAGGGCTTGGGACGCCTCCATGATAATATATATATATATATGTTATTTATTTTGTTTTGGTTTTGGGTTTTTCTAAAATAAAATAAAGACAATGTAAAGGAGGCGTCCAGGGTGTTGGACGCCTCCAAAAAAACATAAATATTTTTTTAAAAATGAAAAATAAAATAAAATAAATAAGTAGTATATACAGTGTTATTGTCTATTACTATTCATGATGCTGATGTATTCTTTGTTGGTTTTGTGGTGTGCAGGGCGTGATGAAGGGCCGGATCAGCTGGTCCTTAGTGGTGGCAGCATACCGTGGGCTATCAGACTTTCAGAGGGCGCGTGTGGACGCCATGGGCTTTGGAGATTTCCTTAGGATCGAGCCCTTTCAGCTCGACCTTCCTCTTATCCATGCATTGAGGGAGCGGTGGCACGCGCCGAGCCGGGCGTTTCTGATGCCTTGGGGGCACATGGTGCCGTCACTGGAGGACGTGGCTCGGATCACCGGGCTACGGGTGGACGGAGAGGTGGTGAGTGGGGTCACCTACCCCGACTACTGAGAGAGTGCCCTAGACCTGCTGTGGTTAGAGACGAGCGTGACTGATAGAGACAGCAGGGTAGTTGGCCGAGTGGAGATTATGGAGGCGCTCGGATTCGTCGACCCGCGCCAGCGGGTTAGCGAGACTGGAGCGGAGTTTCTGGCACTACTGGAGGGAGATGCCCGTGCAGCTTTCACCCAGGACCCGAGCGAGCGGGAGCTGGTGGATCTAGACCTCCGGAGGTTTCTTTTCTTCTTCCTGGGCCGCCTTCTGCTGGGGACGAAGGGGGATGGCATCCACTACCGTTTCCTCAGGATCCTGGCGGACCTTGACAGAGTGGGGCACTACGCGTGGGGAGCAGCTCTACTTGCCCATTTGATTGCTGATCTCTCCCAGACTTCGGAGAAGGAGACGACAGTCAGTGGCTTCGCACCTTTTCTCCAGGTAAACATTTTATTTATGCATTCCCGCAGTTAAATATGTAATTATTGTACTAATGATGTATGATGGATGCAGGTGTGGAGCTATTACTATTTCCCGATGGGGAGGGCTAGGCATGGGAACAGGAGGGCCGTGCCTCTGGCGCGGCGATGGAGGCCGGTCGTGGTAGCGGCACCACACAGCTACCAGCTGGCGTCACTTTGTCGGGAGCTGAGCGAGTATCCCGAGGCCATGGTATGATGCGTATGATTTTTTATGTTTATGCATGTGACTGAATGGTAACTAACATGATGTATGTATGGTGATGTAGGTGGTGTGGAGACCCTACCTGGGCATGGGCGACGCTGGCTAGCCTTGGGTTGTAGCGGGTCTTCCTCGTTTCAGGCGGGACGTGTGGGTCCATTGCCTAAACGAGATCGAGCCGCTTCGGCTGAGGCTGGTTATGAGGACATTGGGGCTAGCCCAGGAGTGGGTTGATGTAGATGAGCCGGCCTGCATCGGGCGGAAGACCAAGGGGAAGGCGAAGATTGTGGACTGGCGTACGCGCTTCCCAGCACAGTACCAGGACTGGTAGCAGGGCGGGGTCCCAGTGGTGTCCCATGTACAAGACAGTACTGATTACCTGAGACAGTACCGGGCTACGTACGGGGACCGCCTCTTCCTTGGTGGTATGGCAGGGGTAAGTGAAATGAAAATGCTTCACCCTTCTATATGTATATGCATGTGGCACTAACTTATGTGAAATGCAGGATGCTCGTGACAACATGATCGCCGACCTGCGGGCCCAGCTGGCAGACGCCAGGCGGCAGTTAGTGGCCATCCGACAGGAGTTGGAGATCCTGCTGAGTTTATGGGATGCATTTTTTATGACCTGGATTTTTGATACTTGGCCTCTAACTGTCGTTCGCTCTGTGTTTCAGCGGGCCCACCAGACAGCGGCAGCCGGGATGGCTGGTGGAGCGGGTTCCAGTTCGCGGGGCCCTCCTCCGGAGGTTTCTGCCCTCCAGGAGCAGCTGGCGTATGCGGTGGCTCGGGCTAAGGAGGTCGAGCGTGACCGCGAGGCTCGAGTGAGCGTTTGCCTGACCTCGACTCTCCTTCTGGCTGCTCTCCTTCTATCACTGTTCTCTTACGGTGCATGCGTGCTTTGACAGATGGTCGAGATCCGAGAGGCCCTGGCGCGTGCTGTTCGTGCCGAGCAGGAGCGCGACGCTCAGGTGGCGGAGCGTGACGCCCGGATTGTGGAGCTGGAGGAGGAGCGTCGATGGGAGGCTGAGGAGCTCCCTCGTGACGTGCTAGATCTGCGGATCACCCTCGAGCTGTCGAGGAGGGAGGCGGTGAGAGAGAGAGAGGGAGGAGCGACAGCGGGATCAGACCGAGAGGAGGGCTCTGGAGGCCCAGCTGCTGGAGCTCCGATTGAGTCTCGGCACGGCGGAGGGGAGGCTTCGGGAGAGCGAGGAGCGGTACCAGAGGGTGAAGGAACGCAGGGTGCGACTTCGTCAGTCTGGTTCTTTTTCCATGGGCAGCTATCTGGTTTCTTCGGCCGAGGAGCGTCGTCGCGCCTTCGAGGCTGAAGTGCCACCGCAGGGCGAGGCGAGCACGGCTTCTCAGGGTTCGCAGAGGCCCCCTAGGGATCCCCGGTAGAGGAGGGAGGAGAGAGATGACCAGGAGGGTGGCAGCGAGAGTTAGAGAGTTGCTTGTACACGTCACCCTTCTCACTGTATGATGTACTTTGACTATTATATGAAATGGATTTCATGTGGCGTGCCCTTTTCTTTCCCGCACTTTCTTTTGCACCACGTTGTTTACGCTTCACGAGACTTTTGCCCTGGACAGAAGGGAACTACTTTACACGGGGGGATTATGTTCCTTTCTCCCTTTTTGGGCGCGTCCAGGCGCGAGGACGCTTCTTAATCCTTGAATTCAAATTTAAAGCGTCGGGTGGCCTTTCTTCTCTCGTGCCTTACCCGCAAACGAGCCCGCCTTCCGTCGAAACTCGCTTGCCCCCTTTTTCGTCTTCCTCCTCTTTTGATCGATGGAGTTCGGTGGGCCCGATCATGGTGAAGGTGGAGAGGGACGCGGGACCCCTCGCCCAAGGAGGGACGCGCTAGAGCACGGAACGGCGTCTATGGAGGAGGAAGGGCCGCTTCGGGCCCCCGAGGGACCCGAGGGGCCCGATGTCGCGGAGGGAGGTGAACACGGTCTGGTAGGTCCTCCAATCTCTTCCTCTTTGATCCATTTTAAGTTTTGAAGCAAGGCGTGCGAGGGGGAAAGGGTTCGGCGAGTGTTGCACTCAAGTGATGGACGCGTCCAAGACAGGGGACACGTTCTTTGTTATGATGCGAGGTCCTCCTTCCTTGGTGTAGGACATGGCGAGGACCCTGGGCCTGGCCGATGAGTGGGCGAGTGCGGATGAGCCGAGCCGCGTCAGGAGGGAGAGTCGCGGCAAGGCGAGGCTCGAGGACTGGCACGTACGTCTCCCTGGACAGCAAGGGAGTGTATTGGTGCAGGATAGCGCCGACTTCCTGCGGCGACAGAGAGAGAGTTATGCGGGGCTTCCCCAAGCTGGGGACACGCGTGGCATCGGCGGCTCGCGCGCCCAACTGTCAGAGGCTAGGCGGCAGCTGGCCGTCGCTCAACATGAGCTGTCGCTCCTGGTAAGTTACGTGCCGCACTTTTATCTTCAGATTTTGGAGTTTCACTGACGGCCGTTGTTTATTTTGTTCCAGCGTGCCCAGCAGACAGTGACGGCGGGGATGATTGGTGGCGCATCTTCCAGTTCCTCGGCCCCTTTTCTAGAGATTACCTCCCTCCGGGAACAACTTGCCGGTGCGGTGGCCCGCGCGACCCGGGCGGAAGAGGAGCGTGATGCCTGGGTGGCGACTGTAGCGGAGCTGCGGCATCGTGGTGAGGAGAGGCCTTCTCCAGACATCCTGGAGTTAAGGGTTCTTCTGCAGATGATGAGGAGAGAGGCAGAGAGAGAGAAAGCCGAGAGAAGGTCCGAGCGACAGCGGGATCAGACCGAGAGGAGGGCCTTGGAGGCCCGAGTGAGGGAGCTCCAGCTGGGCCTTCAGGCCGTCGTGCAGAGGCTAGGAGGGATGGAGACGCGCTACGAGAGAGCGCGAGAGTTCGGGGAGCGACTCCGCCAGTCCGGTCGCTTTGCCGCTAGTGGCTTCTTCGCCACGCCAGGGGAGGAGCAGCGAGTCACTGCTGCGGAGCAGGCGCCAAGAGGCGAGGCAGGTGTTGCTGCACGAGGATCCCAGAGGCTTCTGAGGGACCCGCACCTCAGGGGAGAGGAGGGGAGCGCCCAGAGAGATGAGTGATGGTGAGGATCGGCGAGGTGGTGGACTCGCCTCCTCCTTATGTTTATGATGTTTTTGACAGCTCATGTAGAATTATGAAGGGAGTGATTTGATTTTCTGCTGCTTGTTTGTTCTCTTGTGCGTTCCTTCTTCCCTACACTTCTCCTCCTTTGCACTGTTCCCATGTGATGGGTCTGCCGAGACTCCGCCCCGAGCGGAGAATCGCGTCTTGTTGTGACCATTTTCCACAGGAATCTGCCGTCGAAGTCAATAATGACGGCCCTAGTCCCTTTTCCCGGATGTTGTGTCAAATTTTGCGGGCGTCCTCCAAAACATGATAGAGTATCCCTAGACAACATAGGGTGCTAGTCGTCATATTCTTCGTCCAATCAATCACCCTGTGCGAGCCGTGAAGTGATACACGGGATCGCATGGCAGGTGCCTCATTGCGAGGGCTATCATTAACAGGTGATGGAGGTAATCTTGGCCTGCACTCCTTCCATTTCTATAAATTCTTGTCTCTTTTATCCTCCCAGGTATATCGAGAGCTAACTCGAGGAGCACAAGTTCTCACGGGAGAGGAGGAGTTCAAAATTTCGAGAGTTGGATGGAGGGCGAATCTTCCTGCTCCTCGAAGAGAAGCAGGTCCAGTGGTAGTAGTTCCAGGAGGCTTTCGGACCTCGAAGGGCACTTCAGCGAAAGGGCCCAATCACAACTCGTAAGCCAAGTTTTCCTGCCCTTTTTTCCATTCTTTTTTCTTCCTTTCTTTCTGACCAAACCTCCTCTCCATTCCCTGCATGCGTAGAGTGTAATGAAATCACAGATCTCATGGGAGTTGGTAGTGGCAGCATACCGAGGTCTCCCAGATTTTCAGAAGGCCAGGCTAGACGTGATGGGTTTTGGCACCTTTCTTCAGATCGAGCCGATCCAGCTCGACCTGGTCTTGATCCAAGCCTTGTGTGAGAGATGGGACCCAGTGAGTTGGGCATTCCTGATGCCCTGGGGGCACATGGTGCCCAGCTTGGAGGATGTGGTCCGAATTACGAGCCTCAAGGTGGATGGCGAGGCAGTGACCGGGGTCACTTACGCGGACTACCGAGAAGGTGCCCAGAAGTTACTGGGTTTGGACCTAGATGGTCGGAAAAATAGGTCGGTAGCTAGGGCGTCCCGCATGGATGCATTAGGGCTCACCGACACTCGTCGGCGGGATGACGAATCCTCAGAAGAGTTCATGGAAAGGATGGAAATACGATGCCGTGCCGTGTACTGCACAGATTTCGGCAACTGGGAAAGATGCAACATAGATTTGAGGAGATTTCTCCTCTTCCTTTTGGGGAGATTGGTACTGAGCTCGAAAGGGGATGGTATCCAATGTCGCTTCCTGGAGCTGCTGTCAGACCTTGAAAGAGTAGGATACTATGCCTGGGGAGCTGCCATGCTGGTGCACTTGTTTGCAGGTCTGTTCCAAGAAGCGGACCGTGAGATGACTGTGAGTGGTTTCACACCATTCATCCAGGTATTTTTAGTTTTGCTTGTTTTGTATATATTTTGGTGTGTTTTTGCAAGGTACTGATGACCTGCGCCGAGCAGCTGTGGAGCTATTATTACCTCCCCATGGGGAGAGCTCGACATTGGCGACCCGCGATGGTGCCGCTAGCCAGGCGGTGGGAACCCATCATGAGTGCGGCACCCCTAACCTATCAACTGATGGTGCTAAGGCGGGAGCTACAGGAGTTTCCTGCAGCGATGGTAAACTGGAGACCCTACTCAGACATGGTCGATGCCGACCAGCCGTGGGTTCTAGCAAGTCGTGCCCGGTTTGGACGGGAACTGTGGATGAACTGCCTGAATGAAATCGAGCCGCTTCGGCTACGATTGGTTATGAGGACTTTAGGACTGGCTCAGGAATGGGTGGATACAGCTGCGCCACCTCGTGTTGGGAGAAAGACGCGAGGACCGGCGACCTGCATTGACTGGCGCGTGCGGTTCCCTGAACAGTATGAGGACTGACAACGGGGTGGTACGATTGTAGAATCACATGCGCGGGATAGCGAGGACTACTTGCGTCTATATAGGACAAAGTACGCAGAGCGGTTCCAACCCCGGGGATTTGTGGAGGTAGGTTTCCCCTTTTTCTCTTTTCTTCTTTCTCCTTTTTTTTTGGTTTTCTGGTGGAAATGCCGACTCGTATGGCTGCAGGATATCCGTGATACGATGATAGTGACTTTACAAACTCGCTTGGCAGAGATGGAGCGACGGTTGGGCGATGCCCGCGGAGCTACGAGCGCCTTGGTAGGTGTACAGTGCGTTCCTAATTAGAACGGCAGATTTCAGATGTTGGCTGCTAATTCACGTGGTCGTAGCATGCTCAGATTGGCGCGGCTTCCCCAGCGATGGGAGTAGGTGGTGCCTCTTTCAGCTTGTGGATTCCCACCTCAGAACTTGACTTGCTTCATGAGCAACTTGCTCATGCCACGCAGCGTGCCGCAGAGGCAGAAGGGATGCTCTCTATACAGGTAAGAGTCTCAGTGTTGAGTTCTCTTTGTTTTACGCCTTATCACGTATCTGAGATGGTACACTCGGCAGGAAAAGGAGACGGAAGAAGCGCTTGCCAAGGCTGCGCAGAAGGAGGCTAGGATAGCAGAGCTGGAGAGGGAACTGCGGCGTCATCCTGATGACGACTCCTCTAGGGATGCCGTGGAACTGAGGATCACTCTCCAGTTGGAGAGGGAAGACCGCGAGAGAGAACGTGCAGAGAAAGAAAGAGACGCAGAGAGAGAAAGAGCCAACAGATTGACCGAAAGGGAGGAACGAAGGGCCATGGAGGCCCAACTATTCGAACTCCGAATCAGCCTTGGTCTTGCTGAACAGTGGCTGAGAGATAGTGAGGAGCGCTACCGAAGAGCACGAGAGCGTGGCTTTCGTGTTCGTAGCTTCTCTGCTGCTTCCGTGGATCAACGCTGGGATATGGGAATAGGAAGGGGAGTACAGAGCGGTAGGAGTACCGCTTTTCGTAGTTGGGTAGCACCTTTGAGAGCGTTTTGTCCGGAGAGTAGTGGGACGAGTAATGCAGAGAGAGGGGGCGGAACTTGATGTAATTTTTTTTGGTTTTTTTTTTTGGAATAAAATACAAGGTTCGGTTTGTTTGATTTTCTCCTTTGCTTCTGTTGCCTGAATCCCTGCACACATCACTGAAACAAACAAATCAGAATTTCTGTTCTGACTTGGCCCCTTGCTCAATAAGTAAATGGTCACTGTGACTGTCCTTGATAACTGGTCAAGGGGCCAAGCCTTTATTTTAACGAAGGCAAGGGAAAGAAGTGGTGATGATAAATGCGACAGGCAAGCACACGAATGCAAGCGGTATTAAAAGTGAGATGCTGCACGCAAATACAATCATGCAAAATTGATTTGTTTTCTTTTTTTATATTTGGCATTTTTTTTGTTTTATAAAAAAGATTTTTTGTTTGCAAATATGTACATTTTCTCTTTTCTATTTTTTGTTATTTTTATCATTTCAATTTTTTTCTTGCTAACGCCTGGCAAGCACCCAAATGGCACCTAACCTACGTGAGACAGGGGTTTCTTACTCATCTCCCAGGTATCCTAAGTGCACATCTAGGTTGATTTGGGCCTCTAGACCCCTCGAATGATGATCCCGCCGGCTAAGACTTACCCTGATGACAATACCGTCATGCCATGCTTAGGCTCCCAGTCGCTTCCGACCACAAGGATTCACCCAAAAGATGTTTGAGGTAAATGATTTGCCCGACCCGGGTCTGTTTCCTCACAACTCTAGATGATATATGATGGAACACCCTGGAACCCTAACGACCAACCGCGCGACGCTGACCCAGAATCAGACGCCGTCGCACCCATAGGTGACACGCTTGCATTGGCCTAAGCCCAAGGTTAAGCAAGAAGACATCAAGGTGGTAAACAGGGGTCTTGACCAGCCAGAAACACGGAGACTCCTTCACAGCGATAGCTTTTACTTTTCAAAGTAGGCAACCAAACGTGTATATTAAAATAAGGTCGCAGACCCAGGGTAGTTTTCGCCCTTCAGAAACTCCATCGAACCTTCATCTCTAGAGGAAGAAGGAAGAGCGTGGGGGATAAACCTCTTGAGAGGACCGGCAAAACTGTTAACCCGGCGAGCGAATAAGGGCTCATTAACTCTTTCCTTTCGGATAACTTCGGACCAAATCTCGAGCATTTACATTCCACAGACCCTTTCGTGGATTCAAACTTTTGCTTTGAGGGGTTCCATTTATCGCATCAGGCACGGTCACGACCAAGCTCTTGATTTTGATTTTGTATTTCTTTTTGTGAGGGAGATATAGTCGTTTGACGTTTGTGGGCTCCCTTTTCGTATGCCTGCGGGGACACTGCCCTCTTCTCGTGCTCTGATCGATGCTCGAGGAAATGGATCCTACTCTTACCGTTGGGGTTTGAGTTTCGGTTTCTCATGCTCAGCGTTTTAAGGGCGCCGACTGTCTCGTTTGGTCGAAGAGAAAAGAATAAAGATTACAGCTTCCGGAGATCTTCTGGGTGAGACCCCACCGTAGGTGATGCTACCGACTTTTTTGAATAAAATACATAAGTGAGCACATGTTAGCTTCCTTCGAGCGAGCATAGGCCGACGTGGCCGGACAGGGATCTCCACGGTTCTGGCAAACCAAGACCCGGTGCCTACCGAGCCTTAATGGGCCCTATCCTAACATGAATGTTAGATGCAGGGACTTGACTACATGGTGACCACCAGGCATTGGCATTTTGAATTTTTCATATTTTTAGTGATTTTCAGAATTTCTTTATTTTTGATGTTTTTTATCTTTTCATCATTTTTTTTTGTTTTGTGCTAAGGGTAGTATTTCTTAAGATAAAGCCCATTCCAAGGGTGGGATAACTCGGTCCCTTCGGCGTTGATTAGCTTGTAGGCGTTGCCAGGGTACACGGCTTGAATTACAAATGGTCCTTCCCAATTGGGTTGGAGCTTAGAACGCGGCCCTCCAGGTTTGACAAAAATTCTTTTTACGACCATCTCACCGACTTTGAATTTTCTCTCAACGACTTTCTTTTGGTAAAAGCGAGCGAGTCTATTTTGATACACACGTGCGTGTTCGGCAGCGGCCAGCCGCTTCTCATCCAAGAGTTCCAACTGGGCGAGGAGTGAATTACGACGATCGTCGAGGGGAAATTTCTCGTCCAATTGTACCCTGAGAGAAGGGATCAGAGTCTCGTACGGGACTACCGCTTCCATACCATAAGTAAGGGCAAATGGAGTCTGCCCGGTGGGGGTACGGATTGAAGTGCGATAGGCCCATAGAGCTTCGATAAGCTTTTCCGGCCAGTCTGAAAACTTACTAGACTCGCAGGTTTTTTTGATGATTTTGAGCAATGTTTTATTGGTGGCCTCCGCTTGGCCGTTACCTTGTGGGTAATAAGGCGATGAATGATGCAATGCAATTGCGTACCTTTTGCAGAGGTCCTGTAGGTCCTGAGAAATGAACTGTGGCCCATTGTCGGTGACGATTGTGCTTGGGACGCCGAATCTGGCGAGGATGTTCTTCATGATGAACTTGCAGACTGTTGACACCTTGATTTCCGTGTAAGCTTCGGCTTCGGCCCATTTGGTGAAGTATTCCGTCGCAGTAAGGATGAAAGATTTCTGCTTGGTGAGGGAATTGGGATCACCTAGGGGACCAATGATGTCGAATGCCCACATGGAGAAAGGCCACGGGGAGGATATTGGGTGAAGTGAGGAAGATGGTGAATGGATTTTATCGGCGTGAAGTTGACACTTGACACATCTACGGACATAGACAGCACAATCCTCTTCCATAGTGGGCCAGTAAAAGCCTTGCCGAATGATCTTTTTGGCGAGCATCTGACTATTCACGTGGCCACCGCACACACCCGAGTGCGTCTCCTCTACATATTTCCAAACCTCATCGTCACCAAGACATCTTAACAGAATACCAGTAAGGCTCCTCCTATAGAGTAGACCTCCAACCAATGTGTATTTCTGAGCCACCCTTCTTATGGCTTTCTTGTCCTCTATGGTGGCCCCTTCAGGATAAGACTGATCTTGGCAGTATTTGACGATTTCATAGAACCATGGTTTCTCTTCATCAGCCAGTTCTTCTTCGGCCTCTGCCAACATGATTTCCCTCTTCTCAAGGATATCTTCCTGCAGGATCTTCCTTGCTATCCTGTCTTTGATGTTTACGTAGGAAGCATCATCGATTGCAGGGGCGTGAAGTTTGTAGATGGAAATGGACTCAAACCATCTTCCTAGAGGGAACCTTATGGATGATGCCAATGAGGCGAGGGCATCGGCGAGAATATTTTGATGACGAGGGACATGAACAAAGATCAGTTTGGTGAACAGTTTGGCAAAGGCAGTAGTGAGTTCTTGGTATGGCTTGAGTTTGGGATCGCGAGTGCGATATTTAGTGAGCACCTGGCGAAGGATGAGTTGACTATCACCTACGACTCGTAACTCAGTGATACGAAAAGAATGAGCGAGTTCTAGGCCAGCTAGAAGAGCTTCATATTCGGCTATATTGTTGGTAACTGGAAATTTGAGCTGGTATGCCAATGGGAATGTGAGGCCTTCAGGCGACAGGAGGGCGACGCCGATTCCTCTCCCTTGAGAATTCAGAGCTCCATCAAAATATAGTGTCCACATTGGCTCATCTGATTGGTTGACGGACATTAGTTCCTCATCTGGAAACTCTGATTGGACGGGATCGAACTTGGGAAGAGGATGGTGAGCGAGATGCTCGGCTATGGCATAGCCTTTAATTGCCTTTTGCTGGATGTAGGTGATGTCGAACTGAGAGAGAAAACTTTGCCAGCGTGCTAGCCTATCCGTAAGGACGGATTTCTCCAGAAGGAATTTGATAGGATTCATTCGAGTAATCAAGTGGACCTCATGAGCCAAGAAGTAGTGCTTCAATTTCTGTACTACCCAAATGAGGGCAGCACAGGTTTTCTCCATGACGGTGTACTTCTGCTCACAGGGATTGAGAAGCTTGGATAAGTAATAGGTTGCCCGTTCCTTGCCTTCTTCATCAGCTTGTGCGAGGACGGCTCCCACGGAGTCATCCAAGACTGAGATGTAAAGGATCAGAGGTTTTTCTGGTTTAGGTGGAATGAGAACGGGTGGACTAGCCAGATATTCCTTCAACCCTTCAAAAGCTTTCTGACATTTAGAATTCCAGTGGAATTCTACTCCTGGCTTGGTCAACTCGTAGAGAGGTCTACACCTTTGTGAATGTTGAGACACAAACCGACGAATAAACTGCAGCCTGCCGATTAAACCTCGGACTTCCCTCAAATTCTTGGGAGGCGGCATATCCCTGATAGCCTTGTCTTTGTCGGGATCTATCTCGATCCCTCTTTTACTCACAATGAACCCCAGCAATTTACCTGACGACACACCAAACACACACTTTTTCGGGTTCATTTTCAATTAGAATTCTCTTGACCTTTGCAAGACCTTAGCCAAAACTTCTGGATGTTCCATCCTGGTCCTTGATTTCACCAATAAGTCATCCACATACACTTCCAGATATATGTGCATCATGTCATGAAATATGGCCATCATAGCTCTTTGGTAAGTAGCTCCAGCATTCTTTAACCCAAACGGCATGACCACGTAACAGTATGTTCCCCAAGGGGTAGTGAATGACGTCTTTTCCTGATCTTCTTCTGCCAAACGAATTTGATTGTATTCTGAAAATCCATCCATGAATGAGAGGGTTTCGTAGCCTGCCGTGTTATCGATCAACACATCAATGTGAGGCAAGGGAAAATCGTCTTTTGGACACGCGCGGTTAAGGTCCCGGAAGTCGATGCAAATCCTGACTTTCCTATCTTTCTTCATGACCGGGACAATGTTCGCCACCCATTGAGGATAAATGATGACTTTAATGAACCTGGCTTTGTGGAGCTTATCGACATCTTCTTTCATTTTCAAAGCCATCTGAGGGTGGAAACGCCTTAACCTTTGTTTTACCGAGACGGACCCTGGTTTTAGGGTTAAACGGTGTTCGACCAAGGTTGAATCTAGACCCGGCATATCCTCGTAGCTCCATGCAAACGTGTCCTTATATTCATTGAGAACTTCAATTAATGCCTTTTCTTCAGAGGGTGGTAGGTTGTCACTTATGAGGATGATCCTAGGGTCTTCCTCAGTTCCCAAGTTGACTTCTTTGGTGGATTCTTCTACGGCGGTTGACGGCTCGTCGAATCTCCTCATTCCACTTGCGTATGCGCCTGCCGCATCCTCATATTCTTCACCCTCATCTTCAGTGGGGCATTCTTCATCCGTGATCTCGTAGACTCCATACCCTTCATCAAATGCACAGTCGCCCTCATAATCTATTTTCGGTAGCTGGATGGGATTTTCTAACAACTGGGGGATGGCAAGAAGGGCCTGACACCTGGCGGCCAAATCTAGAAGGAATCGACGAGGGATCTGCCTACCCTTGGATTTCTTCCTAGGTACTACCCTTGGCCTATCATTCCTAGATTGACTGACAATATTTACAGAAGAAGAGGAAGACGAAGAGGATGGTGTAGAATGTACAGGAGAAGACCCCTCAGAGGAGGGGTAGAAAAGGTCGCTCATCGGACCTTGGACGGGTGGTCCGCAGGGCGGTACGCACCCGTGGGAGATGTAGGAGGTTTCCTCAACGAAGATGTGTTGTTGGGGAGTTTGAAAATTGACGTTTTTTTTTCGTTTTCATTTTGAATGACAAAGCAATGAAAAGTGATTGGAGGAGAGAGAAAAGTGGTTATGGCTAGAGGATTGTGAGGCTCATAGAGCAGATCATGGTTGAAGACCTGGCGCGGGTTGAAAAGCCCGCGTAGGTATGTAAACAGAGAAGGGGATCTGAGAAGATCATCAGACAATTGTTTGGCCCAGGAAGACGATATCAGCAAAGGCTGAGACGAGTGGATGGAGAAGATGGCGACTAATGAGCCGTTGACGGCAATGTTGAGGACGGATGAAGATCCGTCGATGACAGGGTCCTTCTGGCGAGGACGAGGATAGTTTGGAACCTTGGCAAGAGTGATAATATTCTCTGGTGTTCCGGAGATCAATGGCGGTCCTTCAAGCTGCGGAGACGAGAACATCCTTTCCAGTGCAACGGAAATGTCCCGTATGTCGAACCATTTGTTCCACTCGCATTCTGGATCTTTGATCTTACCTCTTTTGGTGATCCTCTGACATTTTTCAGCCAAATATACAGCATGTGATCCCCCATATGCTTCTCGTGGGTGATCTCCCATCTGAACAACGGGCCCTCTGTTGAAGTGGTTTGATAGAGTCCATGTGAGGGGCTCCCAATCCGCCTTGAACGGTTCTTTGAAGCCTAGGCCAAACCTGCGATTCGGCCTAATTTCCTTTGGCAGTTTGAGCCGACCCTGTAATTGTGCGCCCAGACCTTTACCCTGTTGGTAGCCGATGTTCCTCGTAATCCCCCACCCTTTGGAGTGAAAAGGGAGATATGATGTTGTGGTTGTCCTGACCGGCTCCTTTGGTGCTGGTGGAACGTGAGATGAATCACGTACGTCCAGTAGTGACAATATGGGTCGATGAGACGGCCAAACAGATGGCAGAGAGGTGTTGATAGCATCCACTGTGTGAAGGATAGGTGTACTGACCACTTTAATAACTCTCCCATTGTGAGGAAAGTTCAGGCACTGATGGTTGGTGGAAGGCACAGCGTCCATGGCTTCGATGTAAGGGCGACCCAGTATAGCCTTGAATGTGGGGTCCATGTCGAGGACATGGAATTCTGTGGGAATTGACATGGGGCCTAGTTCTGCCTTCAGAATAATCATCCCCTGCGGCGGCCTTTTGCTATTGTCATAAGCCGTGACCGTGATCGAGGAAGGTCTTATTTGTTCCTCGTCGACCCCACACAACTGAAGAGTGCTCATGGAGATCACATTTATGGACGCACCCGTGTCCACAAGACACGGGTTTATGGATACCCCATTAATTTTTATTGAAATGCACAATGCATATTTTCGAGCTTCCTTGGGAGCGAGCTCGTAGTTGTGGAACATGATGGCCGGTTGTTTGTCCGTTGGGGTCAAGACGGTAGAGATCTTTTCTACAGGGAGGTCCTCATTCACCATGACCCTTTGAAGGTACTCCATTAAGGCTGCCTGGTGGGATGTGGATCTTTGAAGAAGCTCCAGGATGGAGATCCGAGCAGGCGTCTTGTCCAAATGTTTTAATAGATCATACTGTGTTCCATGGATAGCTCTTTCTGGTTGTTCTCCATCATCCTTCTCTGGCTGAGATTGCTCAAGATTCTGACTATTGTGGGGGAAAACCCTGTGGAAAATCCTTCCACTCCGAAGCACCATTGCCTGCGGCTTTTGTACCTCTGTGGGGGTAGCAGTGGGTTTTAACAGAGGTTTGAGGGGTAGTGGTGGAGGAATGGTTGATGAAGCAGGGGTGATGACGGGAGCAGGGATTCTGATGAGGGGTTTGTTAGGTGGAGGCATGGTGGAGGTAGAGGGGATATCGCGCGGATTATGAAGGATAAGGGGTCTAGAAGGTGGAGGTGGAGACGAAGTAGAAGTGGGTAGGGCTTGAAGCGAGCAATGATTTTGAGGTGGGTGATGGTTAATGAGTGGTTTTGAAGGCATTAGTGGTGATACGGTGGAGAAAGACGGGGTTATGTATGGTTGACGGATGATAAGGGGTTTAGAAGGCGTAGGGGTAAATGTGGTAGAGGTGGATGATAAAGTGGGGGAGTGGGAGAAGATGAGAGGGTGTGAAGGCATAGTGGAGAGTGTCGGTTGATAGGGGATCGGGGTACGGATGAGAGGGCGTAATGGTAGTGGAAATGGTGAAGACGAACTGACGCGGGTTGATGAGAGAGAGGTGCTACCCGGGCAAGGCAAGGGTGTTGCGTGATGATAGGATTGGCGGTAGAAAGAATGGAGGTACTTTCCTGGTGCCACACCTGCTCTCTCCCGACTTCCGGGAAGGAGGAGATGGGGTTAATCTGATGATTGGGCTGTTGGTGCTCCGGTAATGGATTCTGGATTATGCCCATGTCGGGCTGTTGTTGTGGGGCATGCTGAAGCTGTTGTTGTTGTTGTGGTTGCTGTTGCTGCTGCTGTTGTAACTGCTGCTGTGGCCTATGAGGAGGTCTCCTAGCCTTAAGAGCGGCGACGTATCGTCTCATTTCATCCCAATCTATTTGATGTTCATCATTCATATCGTGGATGTAATCTTTGAAATGGAAGCAGTAATCTACTGTGTGTCCTGGCTGCCTGTGATAGACGCAGTATTTGGAGGTATCAACATTCGGGGGCCACACGGGCCTTTCTCTGGTAGGGCGAGTTGGTTTGATGCCATGAGGGCATTAAAAATGTCTTCTAAAGTTTCTGGCAATGGTGGATAGTAGGCTCTCTTGGGACCGAGTGGCCTCCTTTGTTGCTGTTAGGGACCATAGTTCCCCGGGGGTGGAACTTGGTTGTACTGAAGCGGTGGTTGTTGTTGCTGAGGTTGTGGTTGTTGTTGCTGGGGTTGACGTAATGGAGGCATATTATCCTGGGGTGGATTATTTTGGGGTGGAGTACGAAGAGGGAAAGGACCTGGTTGGAGGGGAAGTCGGGGCATTTGTGGAGGCCTTGGGTTGATTGCATAATTGGCATTGTTGACCGCACCCACTTGCTCATTTGTCACAACCCCTTCTGTGGCTCTGCCTGGGACACCAGCGCCTGTCTTTCTGACCACTTTGGGCTTTGGTGACTCAAACATGTTCATAATGGGGGAGTCTTTTAACTGGGTTTGGATGTACTGGGCCCTTTCATAGAGTTCCTCCATTGTAGTAAGTTTATTCATGGCCAGGACGTGTCTGAACTGTGGGGTTACATTAGACACAATCATCTTCACTTGTTCGGGCTCGGAGAGGGTATCCCTTATTATTTCCGCCAGAGACCTCCATCTATCAGCATAGCGGATAAAATCCTCGTCGGACTTCATCTTTTCGGCCACTAGGTCGGTAATGGAGAGTGAGGGACCGACCCTATCCCTATATTTTTGCAAGAACCTTCTCTGGACTATTTCAAAATTCTCGGCCTCGCGGGGCTCCAAAGAATAGAACCACTCTAGCGCGGGACCATCCAATGATCTCTGAAAGAGGTATGCCAGGGACCTCTGATCGTTTTGCCAATAGGAGGATTCATACATGAAATCCTTGAGGTGAATGAAGGGGTTGCCAGTACCATTGTATCTGCGGTACGTGGGCATTTCGGAGGGAGGAAGATGAATGACGGGAAGGATTGGCAAAGCAACCTCCGGGGTGGCTTTCACGTCCACCATTCTTCTCAGATTTTGAAACTGCTCATCCATACGATTGAACCTATTGAGGAGGGATTGAGCAAGCTCCTCTGGAGGTGAAGGTGACACTTGCCACTGGGGGAGAAATTGTCTCCCGGAGACTTGAGGGGGGAACCCCGAATGGGAGGGAGCTGTCGGACCGCCGACAGTTGGCCCTGGCTGAAGCGGTGTGTGGGGAACAACGGGAGTTTGAGATTGTGACGGGAACTGGAATGAGGGTGGTTGTTGGCTCGCTTGTCCTTGAAGCGAGGGAGACTGGATGGCTTGTGCCAATGAAAGAGATGGAATGGCCTGCACGGACTCTTGGAGAGGTGCAATGGCCGGAGTTGATTCCTGGGGCGTGGGGGAAACAGATTTCCCCTTCAGAATGGCCTGGAAGGCCCGGAGCTGTTCAGAGGTAAGCTCCGTGTTGGCGAGGACGCCCAGTAAGGAAGAGATATCCTGTGGTGGGGACGTGTCCCCGGCAATAACCTGCACCTCATGCGAGGGCTCATGAGAAGGACCCGAGTCCATAGCATAGACTCGTGGGTCGACTGACAAACCACGACTAGGGTGGTTCTCCTCAAAAGACTCGTGAGCCATGCTCACAGTTTTCCCAGAACGCAAAAACATACACTAGCAAGCAGGTAGAAGAGATTATCAAACAAGTGGATGCCTTTACGCCATTTTTGTGTTTTGATTTTGATGATTTTTTTTTGTGTGTTTTTAGCGAGATCCGAAGTTCACACAAAATATGGACCCTAGTTTATTTTTGTTTCACCGCCGTGTCAGCTAGGGTTTCTCGTCTCACCACGAATGAAATGGCTAACTCCGGGGAACTTCAATGGTACAACCAGCCCAGTGAACGAAGAGGAGATTCTTCGATGTCGGGGACTTACGGAGGTCCCAGTGGAGGAGATTCTAGTCCGTTGAGAGGAATTCTCAAACGGAGAGTCCTTCCTTCACCGGGAAAGGGTGATCCTTAGAAAAAATGAAAAAGGATATAAAAGAGGGATGGATGTATGCAATGGAATGCTGACAGAGATATAGAGTAAGAAAACAACAGAAATAACAAATATATAATAAACAAACAACCAATCACAACTGACAGTGCTGCCGTGAGCACAACGGGGGCGCGCGCGGGCGCCAAGGTGTAGAGGCACGGATGGTGCCGAACTTGCAAGGGTAGCCGAAAGGAAGCAGTAGACGTCCCACCGTGATCGCCAATCTGTGAGCGACGTCACGCGGTTCGGGGAAGCGGAGAAGACGCGGAGCGCGCGGGCTCCTCTTTGGTTTGCTGCAACACAGAAATAAGAGAAGAGAGAAGGGGCCACCACGGGAGATTACTCCGGCGGGGCGAGCGGGACAAATGTAAGATAGCAAAATTTGGGGTTAAACGGTCATAGCGGGAAGTGACTCGCCGCGACCTCGGGGGGACGGGAATGGTGCAGAAATTAAATAGCAAGAATTGAAACGACCATTGGGGAAGTGACTCGCCGCGGCCTCGAGAATATGAGCAGATAAGAAGATAACAGAATATAAAGAGAACATAAAGAGCGAGAATTTAAATGGGCATTGGGAAAGTGACTCGCCGCGGCCTCGAGAATATGAATAGATAAGAATATAACAAAATATAAAGAGAATATAAGAGCGGGAATTTAAACGGCCATTGGGGAAGTGACTCGTCGCGGCCTCGAGAACATGAATAGATAAGAATATAACATATAAGAACGAGAATTTAAACGGCCATTGGGGAAGTGACTCACCGCGGCCTCGAGAACATGAATAGATAAAAATATAACATATAAGAACGATAGTTTAAACGGCCATTGGGGAAGTGACTCGCCGCGGCCTCGAGAATATGAGCAGAATACAACAGAATATAAAGAAAATATAAGAACGAGAATTTAAACGGCCATTGGGGAAGTGACTCGCCGAGGCCTCGAGAACAAGATGTGATCGCCAGGGGCCAAAAGACCCCAAAATAAAGAAAGTGATCGCGCCTACCTCAAGAGCGGGAGATGGCGGGTTGCTTCTTCCTCCCCCTTCGGCCGGCCGACGGAGAGGGCTTTCCTTGGGTACCCTTACAAAACAGTAGATAATAAACGAACGGAATTAGAAAATGGCAGTGTAGTAACAATTCCTTGCAATAAAAGTAACGAGATCGTCACCTGACACACACCTGGTTGGTGTGGTTTTAAACCCCTCTCGGACTCGAGTAGGAGGAAAATGCGATGATGAATGCAAGAAGTGTGCAAGAGACGGCGCCCTTATGTAGGGAGATAGAGGATGCAATATGATGAATGTAAAGAACTATGGAGAAAAAGGGGAAGAAAAGGCTTATTGGATGAGCCGAGGGTGAAATCCGGCGGAGCTCCGGCAGCGTAGGGACGACGTGGAAGCGCGGTGGATGAAGACGACCTTCCTCTCGCGAGCGTGGGCACCCGAGAAGTCGGTAGAACCTCCACCTACAAAAGACCCCACGGGTTAGAAAATGACTTCGGTAGCCTCTGGGCTCCGGCAGCCTATCGGATCTCTTCGAAGCTCCTCCAGAACTGAGGGGGTGGGCCTCTATTTATAGGGCTCCGGAGGGTGGAGGCGTCCAGGACCCTGGACACCTCCATCAGGGCCGAACTAATATTTTATTCTATTTTTATTTATTTTTTCTGAATATTTTTGTGGAGGCGTCCAGGGCCCCGGACGCCTCCAACAGGTCCACCGAACACCACCGACGGCCGCACGCGGTTTGGCATAACGCGTGGTTTTGTGAGCGGTGACCCGTGATTCAGAAATGGGCGCGTCCAGCTGGCTGGACGTCTTCACAATTTGGATTTTTTTCACACACGACAAACCGTCGTTCGGTGGGCGGCGCCCGTGCGGGAGTTGATGGAGGCGTCGAGGGGCCTGGACGCCTCCATTAATATATTATTTTTTATTTTATTTTGTCTTTTTATGCCAACTGGCATATATATTTTTTATATTTATTTTTATGGAGGCGTCCAGGGGACTGGACGCGTCCATTAATATATTATTTTTTATTTTGTTTTGGGCTTTGAAAAATATATTAAAAGAATGGGGGCGTCCAGGCCCGGGTCCTCAGTTCAGGCGTTGGCGGTCGCCCGGCAGACACCCTTCCTGGTTTCGGAACCTCTGATGCGTCTGACTGGTGTTGATGCCGTCCGAATGCCGTGACGAGACGATTTCGGATGCTGAGAAGGGCGGAAGAAGACTCAAGAAAAGGAAGCGCTCGAGCGATTCAAAATGCGTAAGCCGTCGCGGGGCGTCGTATAGTAATATGAGATTTTCTCAGGAGACGTCAGGAATGGCGTGTCTACACTCCCTTAAGCCTTCTTGAGCAAAAAATGGGATTTTCTTCATTAATTGCTATGGAATTCAGAAAATACATGGGTTATATAGAAATGAAAAAAAGACATAAACTACCCTTAGATCTAATGTTAGGGAGGGGTAAACAAGGGATAGGATAATTAATCCCCATGTGGTCAATTGACCAAAATAAAAAAAATACAACACGAATAAAATATCCATTAAAGGGGGGCGCCCCTTTTAAAATAAGAGGAGAATTTTAAATTTTCTTCCTTCCTTGTCCCCTTGGTCCAAGTCCAATCTTGGACTTTGAACCAGCCCCACATGGACCCTAGAGCCTAGGTGGACCAATGAAAAATAAGGTGGGGGACCCTGCTGGACCTATTGGCATTTTACATAGAAACCCAAAGGCCTTTTGCAAAGAAATCCAAAGATTTCTAAGGACTAACAAATTGGCTTATAATGTCTTACAATTGCAAACCCAGTTAGCCAATGATATAAATGCAAACAAAAGGATACAAATACAAAAATAAAATGTTAGTGCTCGGTGTTGATTCCCATCATTTAGAGACTAAAAACTAAACTTAATGAAGAAAGTCTGTGGAATTCTTGTAAATAGTTCTTAACCATTTCGTACATGTCATGTCTAGTTGAGTCTTGCAAAATCTGACTCTATCTAGAATCAGGCTAAATTGGTTGAGAGAACATGAAAATATGTATTGTTCTTAAACAACACTCTCTGAAAATCAAATGGACAGATGTGTCAAAATGATAAATCATATACTCTACAGGCAGAGCATTGATTGAATGCACTGAGAAACTGGATACCTCGTCAATGAAATGGAGAAAAACCCATGTCATGAAGTACCTCAATTTATCTCTGTTCAGAAAATAAAAGGTTAGCTCTACTGAGTAACTAGGGGTACTGGCGTCTGATAAACGTGTACCCTTATGCAAAAAGGTGGAAACTATACTTGAGACAGAATAGTGGATCTTGCCGAGTAACTAAGGGTACTGGCGTCTGATAAACGTGTACTCTTATGTAAAAAGGCTAGATCATACTTGATTGTTCTAATGTAGTAAAGAAAAGAAATATATGAAACTATCTGTACTCCTCTGAAGATTAATTTAGAACTGTAAAGGTTGTTTAATCTCAATACATGTACTAGTCAATCATGATGATGCCTTGAGGCTCAGATAAACAAGATAATGTAAGACAAAAAATGACATGTCCCATGTGATCTTGGTTCATTACTATTAAGAGCTTGTACAGACTGGTCCTCACAGAGTGGTGTGGCTAGTCTCTCACTTTCATATTCTTTAAACCGTATAAGTTCAGAGATGAACTATCTATACTCTTATAATAGAAGCATATGCGCTTTACTTGCTTGATTACTGAAACGCTTACACAGTTTGTCACATCAGATTTCTCCTTCACTATAACACTCATCATGATATCTTCCTGTTTATCCTTTCTGCTAATGGCAAAGGGGGAGAGTTTTTGATGTTGTTGATGGGGGTAGTTTTGCATTGCATTGGTTGTGCATTGAATTTGCATCTTGCTGAGAGCACAAGTGGGTAGTTTTGCATTGCATTGGTTGTGCATTGCATTTGCATCTTGCTGAGAGCACAAGTCTTGATTCTTAATAAAACCAGTGTTGACATCAAAATGTAAATGTGTTGCCATCATCAAAAAGGGGGAGAATATTGTAAGAGTTTGTGTGGTACAATATATTTCATGTCATGTCTCCTCTGTCTTAATTTCCTATTTTGTTCTGATGATTAGCAACTATTCATTTTATTTGTCACACCTTGGATTTTGATAAACAATGATTTTCAACACTGATTAGAATTCTATAGCTTCATGCACATGCATTGCATACTAAGGTCGGTGCATGATAGGTTGTGTTCATAATAAAGGTCGATGCAAACTACATGGTAAGCTGGTGCCAGGTCGGTGCATGTTTGCGTCATCTGCATATAAGGTCGATGCACCTTCTTGCTTCTTTTTAAAAAAGTCAGTGCACATTTTGTTCTTCTACATTTAAGGTCAGTGCAGACTGTATCATGCGTATCTAAGGTCGGTGCATATCGGCCTTGGTCATTGATAGGGTCGGTGCACGTCTGCATTATGCTTACACATTGTCGGTGCAGGTTTTGCATCTTACTTGCATATAGTCAGTCGGTGGAGGTTTTGCATATAGTCGATGCAGGTTTTGCATATAGTCGGTGCAGGTTTGCATTGTGCATATAGTCGGTGCAGGTTTTGCATATAGTCGGTGCAAGGTTCAGTAAGGTCAGTGCACATCCTTTATAAGGTAAAATAAAGTCGATGCATATTGATATATGCATGGACTTAGGTCTATGCACATTTGTATCATGTATAACCATAGTCAGTGCATGCATTGTCTTACGCATGTAAGAAATAAGTGCATTGTTTGCCTTACGAATATAGAGGTCGGTGCATCTTTCTATTGAGATAGACAACGTCAGTGCATCTTTGTCTTTCTATGCATAGCAGGTCCGTGCATATTCTGATCGGCCAGCACATTGGTCCAAACGTATTTCTGCTCCTTCATAGAAGGTCGATGCATACTTATATGGTCTGCTGCTAAGGATCGGTGCACACTTAGTTGTTCTGCATGTAATGTCAGTGCACATTATTGTGCTACATATATAGAGTCAATGCTAATAGCACTCTCTTGAATTAAAAGCTGATATTGTCGTCTGTTTGCCACGTCAGTTATATGGTCTAACACTTGATGGGTACACTGACAACCTGCGAACTTGACTCACGAGGAAGTTAAGGTACCAGGTTAATGCCATGTGATCCAAGGCAAGGTTCGAAAGGAGATTCAACCACGTGGAACTGTGAGCCTTCAGATCTTTACACGTGGACCTCCAATGAAGCGCTCGTCTCAAGATTCCCTGAGCGAGAAACGTGGTTCCCACGCGCCCTCTTCTCGTAAAAGGCTATAAAAGGGACACGATCCCTCAGATCTGGATGTATCGAAAAATAGAAGAGAAGAAGATTGATAGAGCGAGTGAGCGAGAGCTGAAAACATAGGCAGAGCAAGCGCAGATACGAAGAAGACTTCGAAGATGAAGAGAGCCTGAAGTTGAGAGAAGAAATCCGAAGGAGAACAGAGTATCATAAGTTTGAGTTTGAGAGAGTTTGAGAGGATTGATATTTGTAATTGACTCGTGGATCAAATCCAGAGTCAATCCACTTCTTGAGAGTGATTTTATCGTTTTGTTTCTTGCTTTTGTTTTCATTTCTGACATCTGTCAAGCTGTAAGTCAGCGGGCGAGGTTGAGTCCTCGGATAGCGAAGCTGTAAAGCTCAGCAGTAGCAAGCTGTGAGGCTCAGCGGTCTGGGATCATTTCTCCGAAGCTGTGGATCAGCGGTGTGTAGGAATCTAATCCCCGAAGCTGTGGATCAACAGATTGAAGCTGTGAATCAACAGTAAGCCACACTTAGTCTAACTATGGGGTGGATGTAGGTGAAAACCAAACCACCTAAAATCCCTGGTGTTCTGTGTGATTGGATTGTGCTTCTGTGTCTTTATAGCTTATGTCTGCTTGGTGCTCGGATGAATGCTTAAGAGTGTTTAAGTGATACATGTCTTCCATCGCTATAATTGCTATCTTAGATTATTGCTAAAGCTTCTCATCCAGTAGGTATATCAAAAGGCGTGGTTGAAAAGATAAGCAAAGCTTATCTGGAATTTCACCTCTTGCGTGAGGATTAGTCTCCGCCCTCGTACTATACCTGGATGTTTGACTAACTGCTAAGTGCTGTCATCTGATCTCTTTTAATATTGCTGAAATTTACATCTCTGGATTGAGTTACAGTAGTTTATTTTTATTCCGCATTGATTTTAACTGCTGTAGAATTCTAAGGGATAGATCTATTCACCCATTTTCTCGATCTTAGCGTTCATCCGTCCCAACAGGGCTATCAACATGTCAGTCTCAAGTCAAACTTAGTACAACTCGCCCAAGTCCAACATATTATTTTTTAAGCCAAAGTCTAATCCAAGCTCAAGTGATAATTTATCGGATTGGACTAGGTCTAACTATTACTCTAAATTTTAAGGTTCGACCTTGGCCTAATCTCGACCCACTAAAATTTTAAAATATAATTTTAATTCTATTGCGGGGAGGTGGGGGCACGGGAATGGGAGGTAGAGGTGTTATTGTGAAAATGGTGTTGCGCCCGGGGACCTCGAGCATGCTTGTGCGGAGTTTATAATCAAATAAATCGTGGGGGTAGCAATATGTCCAGATCATAGTGCGTAAATTGTGACATAATTTATAGCATGAAAAGGTAAGATTTTTAATTTTATTTCATTAAAAACATAACATTCGGTGTCATAGTAACAAAACATAAAGCCCATTCATACTCACCTCAAAAAAACTCGAGATTATTTAACAGTCTAAAAAATTTAAACAAGCTAAAAATAGTGTGACAACCCAACTCAATGTTGGGCTGGACTCGTGAGCCCATTGGACTAGCCCGGCCTAATGGCATCCTTATCTTTACTAGGAGTGCCCTGCTATAGTATTCCACGTTGTCCAATACTATCCATTTCTATTTTTTGCAAAATTGCTAAGCGAATAAAGTGTTATAAGTATTTAATATTAATTTATTAAAATAATACTCATATATGTACAATTTACAACAACATTATCTCATCCTCGAGATGTCAAAAGTATTGTTCAATGTTTCTACAGAAGATAAAAACGGGACAAGAGGTGTACAAAAAGCAGGAGGCTCCTAGTGAGACGAACTAGGATTTGTTGAACATGTGTGCAACATGATTAAATCATTTTATGGTTTTGATGATGTCTGCCTCTTTAGTTGGTTTTGATGATGTCTTCCTCTTTAGTCATTAATGAACTATACCTGCATTTGATAATGTTAATATTCATACATTTCAGGTCATTATACTTCCAGTGTAAAAGCTCAAGAATGGCACACCAATCTAGACAACTGAATTGACAGATGTCAAGGCATATGACAATATTGGATGCACGAAAATATAGCATGTTTCAAGCACAGAACTCAAGCTGAATAGCATCACACATAAGGTCATTGCATATTCTTCATATGGTCAGTGCATGTCTTACCTTATGGATGATTCAAGGTCGGTGCAATTTCTCGATAGCATGCTACAAGATAATCCAAGGAATGAAGTGGAATTGGCAAATGTGAAAGCTCATGGCAAATGTGAAAGCTCAATGTTGCGCCCTCGCATGCGGATCGACCTGCGCGGTCAGGTCGCGGGGATCGACCTTCCCGGTCAGGTCGCGGGGGTCAAGGGGGCAGCGCCCCTTGCGGGGGTTTCCGGGGGCGGAGCCCCCGGAACAAAAATTTGATTGAAGACTCAATAATAAAATCTTCTAGACAGTCAAGGAAGATGCCACGGACATGACCGGGCTGCTAAAGAAGTTGAACGACGGAGCTGACGCGGATAACGGACCAACCCGGGATGGGCCGGGTTCTACCCAGCTGGCGGTCGACCGCCAGCACAGGGGCGGTCGACCGCCCCAGCCAGAGCCTCACCGTCTACAGGCTTTTTCAGTAGCGGTCGACCGCCAGCCAGTGGCGGTCGACCGAAATTCCCAGGGATCACCCGGATGAAAGTTTTACAGTAGCGGTCGACCGCCAGGAACCTTAGGTCGACCGCCAGCCCCGAGCCAACCATGTTTGACCTCGAAATCAACCTCGTGGCCAGCCCCTTTCCATGGTTTTGTTTAATCAAACCTCACCTAACTTCCCATGATTTGTGGATCTGGTCTGGAGGGCATCTATGGACCATTCAAAGTCTATAAAACACACACTTGAGAGGGTTAGAAACCCCATTGATGGAGTTGATGAAGTGAATCAAGGGAGGCCATTTCGAGAGCACTGTAGCACCTCCGTGAACAGTGTTTCGAGCAGAACATCTTCATCCTTCCAAGAGATTCAAGCCTAGATCTGAAGCTATCTCAAACTCCAAGGAAGCAAGAAGCATTCAAGGCTCTCAAAGGTGATCAAAGCTGCATCCATAAACCGCTTCATCAACTCAAGAGGATCAAGAGAAGATCAAAGCTACATCCAATATCCTCTCCATCAACTCAAGGTGATTCAAGCTCATATCTCAATCCAGCATCCTCCAAGAAAGAGTAGAAGCAAGTAAGGCTAAGAGGGAAGATCAAAGGAGGCTTCAAAGGGGTGTTCAAAGCAAGAGGAGTTCGAGTTACTGTTCACGTGAACAGTACTCCGTGAAGAACATCTTCATCCAATCCAAGGTATTCAAGCTCATATCAAAGAGATCATCTTCCAAGATCTGTGAAGAAGGAAGCAAGGATCAAGGTAGCATCTATTCATTTCTTCATCCAATCAAAGAGATCAAAGAGAGAAGATCAAGAGAGGAGATTGGAAGAATAGTTACTGTTCACGTGAACAGTACTCCGTGAAGAACAATCATCCATTCAAGAGTGATTACAAGAAGATTGATTTACAAGAAGAAGAGATCCCTGCTGCTGATCAACAAAGCATATTGATACAAGGGCCAATTCCTTCTTACTCAATCTCTTGTTTTAATTCCTTCACATCTGTTTTACTTTCAATATTATTAAACATTGAAGTTGTGATTCGTCCCTACCAGGTGGTTAGTAGGAAGGCAATTGGAGGGTGTTCCAATTTGCGGTTGACGTCCCTACCAGGTGATTAGTAGGAAGGTAATCGGGAGTTCTCCGATCTGCGGTGTAGCCGTCCTTGCCGGCTTTGTGTGTAGGAAGACAGAAAGAGAGTTTTCTCTGTTCTGTGGTTTGGGGCGTGTCCCCGGGTCAAGCTGTGAGCCAGCAAGGAAGCCTCACCGGGTTTTGGTGAGGGGTGGACGTAGGTTGCGGGGTTGCAACTGAACCACCTTAAAAATCCCTGTGTTGTGGGTTGTTTATCGTGTGTGATTGATCTATATCTTCTAACCCCATTCACAGGTACGTGTGCTTTACATACTTGGTTAGATTGTTCACACACATATGCATTTTGAGTGATCATCATAGCACACACACACACAAGCACGGTTGTTGCAAGCTATTGCATGTTTTAGTGTTATGCTTTATGATCCCTGCACTACAAGGCTTATTTCTTTCAAGATCACAAATGTGCTTAAAGAAGTGTGGACGTTTCAAAGCTTGTAATTCAAGTCTTTTCATTTGAGTCACTCTACTTAATTCCGCTGTGCATTGTGTCTAAGTGATTCATTCACTTTATAAGAGTGGTTTAAGCTTCCGCCAGCTAAGAGTTTTTAAATAGGCCAAAGCTTGTGAAAGGATCTATTCAACCCCCCCTTCTAGATCCGTTTACACCTCACGGGACCCAACATGATTGCATTTTGAAAATAATTATGGAGGATATATATTTTTTCCAAAATCTTTACCGAGAAAAACATTTGCTTTTGAACAATCTTTGGGGGATTTTAGAAGTACCTCTTTTGGCTCGTATTTCTATGACCTCCGAAATATTTATATCTAAAATTTAATAGATAAATGAACATTTAAAATAGATTGTGAGGAGGTGACGATTCTAATGATTAGAATTCTCGTAATTTTAATCTGACTTTATTCCAAAGGTAGATTCCACTTAGACTTCACGAACATCCTCCAATTGACATAAGGATACGTGTGTAGAACTGGCAATGGGCCGGATTGACTCGACAGACTTGCGGACTTGGCTCGATTTCGAGTCGAACTCCAAGGTCTTTTCTGACCCGCGAATTTTTAGTCGGGCCTAAGAGTCCAGCTCGACTAGACTCAGGGGTTGGGCTCAGGCTTGGGCTTTTTGAGTTTCGCCCGCGAGACTGTCCGTCCCATGCTCTTTTTTCTTTATCCTTTCAAATTTTAAAAATTACTTAGTTAAAATTGTGTTAATTTATTTAATTAGAAAGTTAAAAACTCTATTTTAAATAAATCATTTAATTAACAGCAAAACTCTACTTAATTTAGTGAGATTGTAAGTTTATATTATTAAATATATTAAATTATATTTTTATTTAAGTTATCAGGTCGGGTCGGACCTTAGTTGGGATTTACATTTTTTATTAGTGTCGAGCCCGGGTCAGACTCAGGTTTTAATGTTGATGAGTCGGGGTCGGGCCGGCCCGGGCCGACCAAAGCTCGACTCAGACCCGGCCCATTGATAGCCCTACATGTGTGCGTTATGTTGACACGCATATTACGGTGCATTCTAATGTAAGAATTTTCTAATTCAAAATACAATCATTAAAACTGGCAAGGGAACTAATAACATGGTAATCCTACTTGACTCTTTTAGAATAAGAAGTAAAAGAGGGGGGATCTCGTATCCGGAGGATTTGAACTCAAAGTTCTCTCAACAATTTAAACATTTTTTAATACAGGTTCACAATCTTACCTTTCAGATCAAAATTCTCTTTTTTCTTATGACGAGGAACCTCACTAGCAGAGTGACGGGATGACCCAGAGTCAGATAATCTGGGTTTGATATCAGTAGAAGTCCACTCCCAACTTTTTTAACCACTATTTAACTAATAAATCCCGAGTCACGTATCCCTCGACAATCGAGCACATGATAAGATTAAATCCTTTAGGTTGAATCGAATATAGGATCTCCTATTTCATTGACAATGACCTCAACCACCCATCCAGAGTCCTTTTCAAATAATTATGTAACATTAATTTATCAAAGTGTTAAAATAATACTCATATATATTAATATATACTTATATCTATAATTTATAACAGTCTCTCATTTTCGGGATGTTAAATGTGCTACTCAATGTTTCTACAAAAGACAAAAATGACAGTATTGAGGTGTTCAAAAGGTAGGAGGCTCCTGGCAAGATGAATTACAATTGCATTTGAAAATAATTAGAGGGAATAATTTTTTTTCAAAATCTTTACAGATAATGAATATCATATTTTGAACAACCCTCGAAGAGAATTGTCCTTTTTTCTTTATATCTCTCTCTAACCTCCAAAATCTTTCTATCAGAAATCTAATGGGATAGGTGAACATCTGGAAGAGATTGTGAGGGAGTGATGATTCTAATTATTAGAATTTTTATAATCTATAATTAGACTCTATTCCAAAGGTGGATGGAAACCGAAAAATATAACCTAGATCATGGTTTGCCATCTCTTATGAGATGTGCGAGATATCTCCGAAATCCTAAATGTTGCGAGAATGGAACCCCCAAGATCGAGATATTCTCCCCACCCACCCCCTGTTTCCTCCTTCCTCTCCCCCTTTCTCTCTCTACCTCAGCCCCCTTAGCTCCATCTCTCCCCTTAGTCTCTCTCTTGTTGGAAATGATGATATTATGTTGATTCAAATTCCCTCATTAATGTTTTGTCCCGTATTGGAAGTTGGAAAGATTTCCTTAATTTTATGTATTGGAGAGCTTACCCTTAGATCAGGACCCAAGGGGCATAAGATGTGGGCTCGAATTGTGTATGGATTAAATGGTTTGATCGAATATAAGTAAATAATATATTTATTTGTGCCGTGCCGAGCCGAGCCGGACCGGGCCGCTTCGATTACCGAGTTTGAATTTAATTTGGGCCTTGGCCAAGGGTTGCTTCTTTCCCAACCGTCAACTGCCCCAGACTTCTATTAAGGGGCTCGATTCTATTTTTCTGAGACACAGAAAACCACTACTGCGAACTGTGCTCTCTAAAACTCTACGAAGCGAATTATCTGGTTCTTCAGTTCTCTACATTTTCTTTTGCTCTCGGCAGTTCTTCATCCACAAGTGATCAAATTCGGGGCTAATTATGGGGGACTGATTTTCTCTTTCCTTTCCGTACTGGGTCGTTCGTTCGTTATTATGCGTATTGGCGTGTCAGTCACTGAGTGACAAGTCTATTATGCGCTCGATCTGACTTGGTCAGTCGATTATGAGGTTCGTGTCGGGACCTAGAGTCCGTCATTCCATAAAGGTTATGACGTTAATTACATCCTCTAAGAAAGAGGATAACCCTTGATTAATTGTCAAGAGAGGATGCCTCGAGAGATGATACGAAGGCATAGAGAATACTGACTAAATGCACCAATGGATGCTGTGGAATGAGGTCATTTGGTTGACCATTCATGCAAAATGCAACGAATTCATTAATTAGTTGGCTCATGTAATTAAAGGTTCAGTCAAGCTCATTTAGATAGCAATGCATGTTGATGCAAATGTATGTTCATGATTTCAAGACGAATGCTCAGCATAGTTGAAAATGTTGAACCCCTTTTTATTCATTTATTTGACCGGATTCATTAGATCAGTTAGGGCTATAACATTAACCCCTGTTATTAAAAAAATTATTTATTTATTTAATACGAACCTCACAGTCTTTGCTAGGGTTGATGTATGAAGAAGGGTCACTGCATGACTTGAAGGTCGATGCATATATGAGGTAGGGGCATGTTTGAGGTCAGTGCATGAATATGCACAGAGTGGGTTTGGTTGATGCATGAAGAGGGGTCAGTGCATGAGTGAGGTGAGTCGACGCACATATAGGGTCGGTGCAGGGTATGCACGGGGTGATGGCTAAGTCGGTGCATGGTGTGCATCGATGTTGGGGCAGGTCGGTGCAACTTGCTGGGGTCGAAGCATGAAGAAGGGAGCGAGGTCTGTGCACATATGGGTGGAGTTGGCCTAAAACGGTGCAGTGCTGAATTAAGGTTAAAACGGCGCGCCCAGGCCGCGCCGGGTGGAGGCCAGGGAAATTGAATTAGGTTATCAGTGTAAGGCTAAAGCGGCACGCGGGGGGGGGGGGGGGGTCGCGTCAAAAATTGGCGCGCCGGTTTAGGAGCGCGCCGGATCAGGGCAGATTTGGCTAGTTTGGGCTTTAATGAAATGCCAGACAAATTTCTTAGAACTTTGGTATTAATTGAGAAGATTAGAGGGTTTATTCAGGTCCCAAGTGCCCTGTGAACATGACAAGTCCAGACTTATGCAAGGTTCCTACTCGAGCATAGTCTAAAGTAGACTTATAGCTGAAAATTCATCCAGTTCAGACTAAGTATTCAGTCAAAATTTGGGCAGCACCTCCCCATGCCCAGAGGGTTGCGGGGGCGAAGTGGAGATAGTTCCACATCATCTGGGGTACGCTCCTTAAAGTCAGGAGTGCCAAACGGTGACCGGAAGACTTCAATGGAGGGAAAATCCCGAGGGCTAGCCTACGAGGGGAATCAACACTCCACGAGTCGAAAACATTATTAAGGGACGGCCGAGATGGGAGGGTACCTCAAGGGCTAGCCTACGAGAGGTACCTTTCCCACAGCCACCACCATTCCCGAAGGAATGTGGATTTGATGTCAGGCTAAGAGCCCCTTTCAATATTCACCCTCTGGCGATCTGCAGAGATACATGTCATTGCAGGACATGTCTCCTTAGACCCCGTGGCGATGTGGAAACTCCGATGAGGAATGTTCCCCCTCCCCGGGCAGTGAGTCCCTCGAGAAAACAGGCAATCAAATGCGATACATATGTAGAACGCACCCAATGGATGAGTTGACGACAACTAATTATGTGTATATGTATGCATCATAGCCAACTGGTTAGCAGAGAGGTTGACAAGTTAGACCGAGGGTTAGCAGATGAGCCAAAAGACTAAGACATTGAAGAGAGTAAATGATCGAACAGTTCAGTGGCTTCTACAACATGAACGATTATGATATTCACGGATTTTTGGAGATGGCCCCTTCCCCTAGCCCATGGCCACGAACGGGGAAGCACCGAGGAGCCGTTTCTGGGGCTGAAGGGGTGTGCACTTATATACACGCCTCCGGCTGGGAGAAAACATGTGGGCATACCGAATACTCAATGCGATCTACGCAATAAAAGGACCCCGGGGAGGGGATCATTGCTGTAGCCCCTTTGGGATAACCCAGGGCATATTCAACACCGCGAAGAAAACATCCGCACGGAGACACCTAGAATACTAGGAGTCGAATACAACCACGGGAAGAAATGGGGGAAGAAGGGCACAGGAGACATTATTCTGCTCAACATCACAGCATTATTATCAAAATGGATCATCACCACACAGATTCGGGATGACATGGCGTTGTCACTCAAGACCGACCGGCGATTACATGGACATGGATGAACCCCTTGTCGCGGAGAAAGGGGAAGACAGAAGGAACCCCAAATAATAAAAAAGGAGGGGGGGAGGCTCATATCACCCCCCCCCCCAACCTCATACATTCACGGAAGATTACAGGGGAAACAACAGTGGGAATGACCGGGAGAGAAACTGTCGGAACCCACCTGCAGGAACAAAGTATCATCGATGGAGGCTTCTTCCCCGGCAACGGGCTACTTCAGGTGGGTGGACAAGAGAAGTGGTGCTCTGACTTGCTCTCAGGAATACACCTCTTTCTTCTCCCTCAAGCCTACTTCCTTTTCTCTCCAATTCTATTCGACCCCTTCGTCTCTCTTCTTCCTTCTTCTATTCCTCTCTTTCTTCCTTGGCCGACGATTGGCCCATAATATAGGACGCTCGACGCGTGATTACTCCCCTGCGCTGGGTGAGTGCGCCGTAGAATCACCAGATCATGTTTGCGCGCCAGGAGAGGGGCGCGTCGGATTAGGGGGCGCGTCAGATCAAGCCCGTTCATCGCGTCCGTTCGACATGAGGCAGACAGCGGGCCCCGGACAAACTCCGGGAGTCACTGTGATCCTTCATCTTGCCCTAGTCTTGCAAAACCATGGCGTGAAGCATTGGCAGCACTTTCAGGCCACTGAATGGCTGCTTTTGGAACCTCGTGCATCTTCGGCTTGGACACGCTGGTTTTCCACTGACGTGGCCTTCGGCACGGTGGTTTGTGCTGCTGGCTCGACTTAACTTGCATTGGTAGCTTTCACGGGGAGTGGGATACTACCCGGAGTGCTTCCGCCTCGACTGAGCGATCATTCGATCATTAATGGGCCTAGTTTGTTGAGAAGCCGTAGCCGTGCCGGGCCGTCCGGGACTTCTGTCGACGAAGCCTCTGATTCCCTAGTTCTGAAAGGGCCAGGGGTGCTTTGTCGCCTCGGGAGAATTTTCTTTCAGGTGGCGAGCCACCAAGTACGCCCTTGTCCTTGGTCGGACAATGGATGTTGCTCATGCGGCACGACTGAGTCGATGCCAGTTCATTGGGCAGGCTTGTCGGCACTGCCGGTTTGTTGTGGATTCTTCTCGATTCTCCCGAGGTGAACTCCCTGGTGTTCATACCGGGTGACCTGAGGCTCTGACAGCTCGAGGAGGCTTCGGTGCATTGGTGTCCTTCAGCTTCTTTGCTTCAGCGGGCTGCATCATTTCTGTCATTTTTGGCTTGGTCGCCATCGAGCATATTTTGAGTGCCAACAAATGCCCTCCGGCCGCCGGTGCTGCGAGCAAGGCACGAGTGATGTGGGACGAGCGGATGAGCTCCGTTTGGGCAGATTTCCCGTCTGGATGACATAGGCTTGTAATGGCCCTTAAACCCGGCGCGGTGGTTAATCCGGCGCGGCCATGGGGCTTTGGTTAATACGGCACCGCTCTTTTTGATGCGCCCTTTGGAGTGAAGAGGGTTAATACGGCGCGCTATTTAGCTCGCCGGATTAACCCAAGGGGGCGAGTTGGATTCGAATTTGGGCGGGAGAAGCAAAAATGGCGCGCCTTTTAGCGAGCCGGATTAAGCCCATCGAAGGCCCCCCTATAAATTCTTCTTTCTCCTCTTTCTTTCCCACTTCAGCTTCATTTGAAACTTGACTTTCTCTCTCTTTCCTTCCCCTCCGGAGCGCGGCGACGATAGTAGAGAGTGGTGTGTGAGGATTTGGGGTCTAACCCCTTGTTTTCTAGGCCCCGGGAGGCTCCTTTTAGGCTTGTCCTCGGAGCTGCACCCCTGGGTGTCCTATTTGGCCCCGGCGTGACGCCCACGGCCGGTCCTTTTCAGGGATCGTCACTTAGTGGACGAGTTCCCGCTTCGCTCTAGCAAACTCCCGGGCTGGGGAGAGTCTGCCGGATTTTCGTCAGAAAGACTTTATCTCAACAGTTGCTTTCTGACTTTGTTTGCTTTCTTTCATATTTGTTTTTGATGTAGATACCATGGCATCTGATTCTTCCTCCTCCTCCCGTGCTGTGGTGTGGAGGGATGTTCATTCTTTGGATAGAGGCCATGGCAAGCTAGTCATAGTGGCAGAGTCCTCTGATTCGGAGACCGAGACGGTGGACACAGACCGCCTGCTGATCATTGGGAGCGACTCTTTCAAGTATGAACGCCCTGACGGCTGCAGAGTAGATCATCCCAAGGACAAGCACTTGATGTCTTTCCTTAAGCGGTTCAACCTTCAGGGAAAGTGGGATCTGTTCCTTGTTCGGAAGGCTGAGCTAGCGCCGCTTGAGGGGTGGGACAGCCTTACTGATTGTGTTGTGAGGGGAAGACCCATATATCTGCCTGGTGAACCCAAGAAGTGGGGTGTTGTGCTGGGACTTCAAGAGCTGTCCCCATAAGACGGGCTGTTGACCAGGGCCCCTGAGTTTGTTCCTGCCAGGTGGAATGAGACTACGAGTCGTGTAGACCGGGAGAAGCCATCCTTTGGTTTGTTCTTGGCCCCGCTAAAGTGGGGATACCGAGATGAGCTGTTCTTGTTAGACTGCTTAGCAGTTCAGTTCAAGAACCAGATTTCTGTGGGGTGGTTTGCTGATCTGAAGGCCACCGACGCCCACGCTTTCAGGCAAGGAGCAGTAGAATTCACGGATTTTGTCTTGCAGCACTATGCACCTATTTTGATTAGAGCAGGTGTGTATCATGATCAAATCCCCACCTTATGTGATTATGGGTTTTGCCCTTAAGATAGTTTAAAATGAAATGCAACACCACATAGTCAAACAAGGGGTTCTATGCAAATTTGAATGTCATGTGATTAAGAAAAAGATAGAAGAACTCACCTTGCCCCCGCAATCTTTAATGATGCATTTAACAAAATTAAATAACAAAAATAATTCTAACCTATATGATGCATGACCTAAGACATGGAAATGTGGTTGCTAATCTTGAGATGATGATTTTTATTAAAGTTCAAGTGATATTTTTTTTAATTAATTATCCTATCTAACCACAAGATATGAAAAATAAAGAAAATAAACTCAAATGAAGGAGGGAAATGTGAGTACTTACTTTAAAAAGCGTTCCCTCACTTTTTTTTGAAATAAATGACAAAGAAAACTTACCACTTTTTTTTTGATTTTCCTGCAAAAATAAGAAAAAGAGAAATTATTAGTGTCAATTTATGTACAAAAATACAAGATTAACGACCTAAAAATCATAAACTTCCCCGGCAACGACGCCAAAAATTGATAGTTAAAATGCATGCCGCTAATACATCCACTACCAAATTTAATTATCGACCCACAAATTAATTATAAGAAAATAGTTAAGCGGTGAGTCCGAGTCGAGTCCACAGGGAAATTTAGATTTTAAGATAGAAAATCTTGAGTTTTATAATTAACAATTCATGAGCAAATGGACATTAAAATAAAAGTTGATGAATTTGAAATCAACTAATCTAAATGAATGAACATAAAGAACTACGACACCAACTAATTTAAACGAGAGCACAGAAGATATCAGACAGACTACGCTTAGAGAAGAGGGAGTGTGAGATGAAGATAATAAATAAAAGTTACACACATTTAGTTAACATTAAGGACAGGTTATACTTAAGACTTATTTATCGAGTCTAAAAAAATTGCAAAATCCAAGGATTAACTAGATTATACTATGGAGCAAAACAACACTTTGAACATATAATGAAGCTAAAGGGAAATGACAGTAGACATCACAGATGACAGAATGCAGCTCGGAAGGAGCCTTTGCTCTCTGCTTCTCTTCGTCTTGTCACTGCAGAAGAGGTACAGACGCAGCAGAGGAGGGTGTGGCGAGCTGCACGGACTGGCGAACAGAAACTGCACGAACTAGGACTCAAGCTGGGCCTGCACGGACCGCATCCTGCTCTTCACGCCAAGGAGGCTCGCGACGCCCACTACTGCTCTCCTCGACTGTCACGGACGGCACGTCGTGACTGAGAGGCACGCACACGCTGCAGCAGCCAAGGAGGCTCGCTACCAAGAACTTCCAAAGAAGACCAACAACCCAAAGAGAGAACCAAAAAGCAAAACCCGAACCCCCCTGCGGCAACGCCTGAACTTCGGAAGAACACTGTGAAAAGCCAAATCTAAGAAAACAGAGACTAGAACCCAAAAGCCAGTTCAAAAAAATGAAGACCCCTCCCGCGTCCCCTAAACCTCCCATTTATAGAAACATGCCTCGCAAAGAACTCCACGGAACCACCTCCGTGATTCTCACCATCGCCGCTGTCATCCATATTTCTTCGCTCCATCAGCTCCGTATGTCGTTGGATGCGAACAGAGCTCGCAAGGGATCCTCCCGCACCATTGCACTCTGTTCGGATGGGTTCCGCGATCTCGCCAACGTCCCTCTCTTTATCCCATGCTAGCATCTTGCCACAAGCGAACCACCCACCGTTCATGCTACCGCTAACGTCACCCACGGAGCGAACTGTTGCCAGTCTTTGAGCGGATGGCCTCCGCTTTTCATGCCACCATCTTTATCCTCTGCCGGTGTCATCCTTGGCTGGATCTACCTTATCTCGTCGACGACATGCACAAAGAAATTCAATCGCTTTTGACGTGAGCGCCACCCGTGTGTCTAACCCATCTTTCGCATGCAAGTGGCCACCTTCTCACGTTCGTTGCACACCATCATCGCATGCCAAGCACGTGATGACCTTCTTATGTGCCTCATGCAACCCACTTGTTTCTCTTCATGAAGGAGACCTCACCCTCTAGCTACGTTAGTAGCAGAGCCATGCATGTGTTATTGATATTCAAATTAAGCCCAAGGTCTTGCCAATGTTGCATCTTGCTGCCACTCATATATATATACACGTGATATCCACAGCCACCTTGATTAATTCATGCAACTCTCATGGCCATCTTACGTGAAGGAAGTGCACCACCATGCATGTGTTTCATGCATGCAAGCTTTAGACCCATCAATTTTCCAGCCTTTGCCCTACAACGAGAATAGATATTAAAGGCCCTTAACACATAGAAGATTAATGCAAATCTTATTCACGATGCACTCAAGTTTATGATTGTTATTATTTACAAATTACTTCCCAATAATAGTTGTTTTCCATGAAAACTCATAATTTAACAAGAATCAATTTTTGTGAACTTTTTCCACCTAGTCAATCAATTTACTAAGAATTATCTCTCAAACGTACAAAAATAATATGTGAAAATATGAAGTTATCTTATCACAGTGTATATGCATCAAGATACCGCTATCTCATTTCAAAGGGTCTCTATTGCGGTATGATTGAGGTGTTCTGTCCAGAGTACAACACCTTTTACACTTCAAAAGGAGAGACGTCATTGGACCTTTGGAGTCTCTCACAGTTAAGCGGCCTCCCGATTGATGGTGAGCCGTATGAGGAAGTTTGCTGGCCAGATTGGCTGAAAGATCAGACGGACGGTGAAGGGCGGTATCTGACTGGTTTCGCCAACCGCTATCTGATGAAGGCATATCGTAGCCTTTGCCGTTCCTCGCATGATGCCAAGGGGGTGCGGAAGCATGGGGAGAAGAGGCGTGTGCGGATGGGCACATGGCTTCAGCATTTCTTCAGAGGGAAGCAGAAATACAAAGATTTTCCTTCGGTGGTGCTGGCTCCCATTCAACGGAAGAAGAGGGTTCGGCGACAAGCTGCTTTCCCCTCGACTTCGGTGGGAGGACAATCAGGAGGGCCCAACCCTAGGGGCATTGACGTAGTTACTCATTGCGCTGCGTTTCTGACTTATTGGATTTGCTCCTTCGCTCTCCCGCAAGGTGACGAGAGCGTGATCAGGGTAGAGGCTATCTATCCTGCTTTGCCCGGTCGCGCTGTGTTTGATATATAAACTGCTCGGAGACTTGCATCACTCGCGCCTTCCCAGGAATCTTCGGGGGGTTGGCCCACTTCATTTTTTTAATGCCTGGGTCTGCACTCTTTTTTCGGAGGTCGCTCCTCAGTCACTTCAGTCAGCGCAGCTGGTTCCCAGGATGATAGAATTCGCCAGTGTTGAGCCGACCCGAGTGGCAGACCAGCTCTTTGCTATTCGTGGCAAGCTAACGAAGGTTCCACTGGATTCCCCGGGGATTCTGCACTTTTGGAGTCTGGCTGCTCACTCTAGTCCATTGGTGAATAGGATGAAGGAGTGCCGTCTCGGGGAGGTGGAGGAATATGTTCACCCCATTTTCAACACCAAGTGCACGAGGCCAATTTTGGAGTCAGAGCTGATTGATTGGGCACTGTCCATAAGGTCGAGCGTCCTGGTTTTCCGCAAGAGCGGCATTTTATGGCTGGAGCTTTATTATCCTTTCCGATTCAGTTGGAATTTTGGCTACGATCAGCATATTCCAGCTACCTCCACCCAATTTGTGTTGCCGAACAGGGCCCGAGCTGGCCTAGTGTCGAACGACGAGGCCCGCATATGGTGGGACTATTTTCATCGTCGAGAGGCGGCTTCATTCAGAGTTTCGGCCCCTGCACGCTTTCCCCGTGTAACTCCAGAATATATCAAATGGTGGAATGCGCACACGGGCTTCTATCGGAACTCGAGGAGAGAATGCTGGGCCGTTGCAGAGTGCAAATTTTTGGATTCCCAGCCGGTGCCTACTCTAGACATCCAGCTTACTTGAAGAAGTTGAAATCTTCGACGAACACTGCAGTAGCGAGCTATGTGGAGGCACGCAAAGCTGCCAAGCAACGTTCATCCAAGATCGAACCGAAACTGTCGGAGATCAGCAAGGATGGTTTCTTGAAGACACATCAAAGATTATGCCGCGTGAGCGGCGAGCGACTGATCCTCCAACAGATTCCTTTGCCAGTGGAGGAGCCGATGCCTTCTACAGCTTCTTGGCATCCCGAGAATGATCGGCTTTATCCCTACAGGACTTTTATCAGGAGAGAAGATTGACGGCTGGAGCTTTATGAAGGCACTCCCTGGTTGTTCGCATTGCTGCGCTCTCATGGACTTTCAGTGGGTGGCCCTAGCGAAAGCATATTGGGCCAACCCGTTCTCCTTTCTTTCAAGTATGTCGATGGATGGGGGCTAGACCACCTCGGCATGTACTATCATCTATCTTCACGCGGCCATGCAAGCGTTGTGTCGCTGGCCAAATAGTGTGAGGTGATAGGGGACATATGTTGGTTGATTCGCGAAGCCGCCTCCAGGGACAAGGAGCCTTCACTGTTCTACTGGTCACTTTCTCCATTTTATACAGGACCAGCAGGTATCTTTCTTTCTCTTGTCTTCAGCTTTGGGTTTCCCTGTTCGCTGTTGTGTATGTCATCTCTTCTCTTTCGCCTTCGCATATGTGCAGTTCGACTTTCTTCGGAGGAGACCATACATTTTAGGGAGTTGATAATAAAAGCTCAGAAGCCTACATATTTCGAAGTTCCAGAAGCCGCCCCAACCATGACACCGCTTCCTCCGGGTGATTCCAAAAGCGGATGAGGTCCCAAGTCCAGGAAGCAGTCACTCGAGTGAAGTGGGCCCGTCGGAAGAAAACCGTAGACCCATCGCCAGTGGTTGCCCTTCCGAGAGTGGTTTCATTTGAAGAATTCAAGGTCTCCCATCCCTCAGCTCGTGTAACCCGAGGTATACCTCTCATCCTGTGCCCACCCATCACCTTGGAAACATAGGTCAATTCTTATTCTTGCAAATGTAGCTGCTTCGTCTGCAATGGCCGCGCAAGAGGCTGTCACCTCTACGGGAGTCGGAGAGAGAGAGAGGATATAGTGCAGGCAGATCTGCCCTCCCCCACGCCCAGCCACGTGATGGAAGGTAATTGGTGATCTATCAGGCTGCATATTTCTATAGGTTACTATCCCCCTGGGCTTACAAGGGTGCTCCCTTTTTTCAGCTTCAGTCGAGATTTGACCATCTTCTCCCCCTATCGTGGAATCAACCGAGGGAGTTTCTACGGAGCCGTAGGTAATTCCAGGAAGTCAATTTACTCTTGAAGCTTGTTCACCTGTTATCCCCGCCACAGAGTTGGCCGAGCAGGCTCTTATTGAGCAAGAAGCTTTGGCGGGAGGCCCCTCAAGTGAAGGACCACCGGCTTTGAGAGAGAAAGAACCGATGTTGGTTCAAAGTTCATCCTCATCGGAGCAGGTGGATTATGGCAGTGGCTCGAGCGATGAGGATTTTCCCTTGATGGGAATAGAGGCCGAGGACGATGCGGTGTCTTCCGCCTATGAGTGCGACTTTACAACTTTTAGTCCTCCACGGCTAATGCTGAGGGGCTCTGGACCACCAGGTCCTTCGGTGGGAGAAGGGCCAGAGACGACGGAGATGGTAGCTCCCGTTGCTGCAGACTTGAGCTTAATGTCAGCCGAGGTAAAAGTTGCATTTTTTTAGTCTCGTGCTTATTCTCGTCTGGCCATCTTGCTGGCCTTCTGAGGTCTTTATGCTCTCCTTCTCTTGCAGGCTTCTGTTAGTCAGGCCGAGGTCACCTTGTCGGCGATCACCGTGAAGATACCTCTGTCGCCTCTCCGTGCAGATCTGCCATTGTTCCCGCCAATCTTGAGGCCCATAGCCCTGCGGTATCCGAAGGATTATATCATGGTAGCATGCTCGGAAGCGTCGGGGATGGTTGCCGAGTCCGAGCCGTCAGCTGTGACTTTGGAGCAGCAGTAACTTATCATCACTGATAAGTCGCTTCAGAGTGAAGACGGCCTCCCTGGGGTAGAATAGGGTGAGATTGTAGAAGAAGTGACCGGGGGCTCGACGACCCCAACCCATGCCATCAAATCGTCATTGGTGGCAGCTGGAGGGACCGAAAATGGTGATCAACCACTCCCTGCTATTGAGGGTCAAGACGCGGCGCTCTCGCCAGAGGTTGGGAGAGAAGTAGCTATCATTAACAGTCCCGCTACTGCATTGTTTGTTGGGGCCAGTCTTGATGCGGGCGCCTTGCAAGACAAACCATCCTCGTCTTCTGCTCCGAGCGATGACATTTGGGCTGCAGTTGACAGCCTTGTGGAGTTTCATCTCCCGGATACGCCGTCACTTGGTTTGTAATCATCGAGTGGCCTAGTGTGGCAGTATCTGGAGACATTGCGGGAGACCGTGACAGCTCACACAGACTTAACTTATGTGTAGTTGAGGGATCTTGCAGAACACCTCTCCCGCTCCTTGTTGGCCTTTGGCTGCCCCATGGAGGATTGGGTGCAGCAAGTAGTTCTGCTCCTGAAGCACGTGAATAGGAGGGAATTCATCGGCCACAGCTTGATAGATCAGATGGTGGCCACAAAACTTGAAAGGGTAGAGTGTCAGACTGCCCTTCAGTCATCGAGAGGAATTGCTAAGCAGATGCGGGATGCTGCCAACGATTCTAGCCAACGTCGGACTTCTTTGAAGACTCGGATAATTGAGCTCCGCGCCGAACTTGACTGGGCCGAAGCAGAACTGGAATTGTCCGACCAGCTGTGGGTCCAGCATATAGAGGCGGCTGAGCTGGCAGAAGGGCAGGCTACATCCCTTGAGGAGAAATTGGCGTGACTGCAGGCTAAGGAAACCCGCTTACAAGAGCTGGCTCGTCACCCATCCTTAGGGCTGCTTGAGTTTGAGGACATCTTCCGCCGCTCCCTGCAGTAGCTTTATCATTTTCTCTCCCTTTTTGTGAGCCTTCACGTATTCCAGGGGGGTATGCCCTGGGTAACATGTATCTTTCCCTTTATGTTTGAATGGAAACTTTTGTTGCCTTATTTTACATATCTGCTTGCCGAGCCAATTTATTTAGTCTGGGTATGTCAGTTGCTAAGGCAGGAGAGCACTCACACCTTCAGGGAAGGGGCGAGGGGTTCGCTCCACCACGGCGCAACTTCCCCTTGGGACCACTGATCCGCCTAGGCCAAGCACCAGGGGATAGGGAGAGAGATTTACGAGCCACCACGGGCCGGAGGGTAGAACTAGAGGTTTATTTGTCGACCTTGCCGAAGGCGACAAAGGTCAATGGCAGGTTTGTCCGTTGGCACGGGTTTAAGGCCGAGGCAAAGGGAGGCTTGTTCATTAACACGGGCGTAAGGTCTGGGTTAAGGGAAACACTGACCGGTCTTGTCGGTGATGACAAGGGTCAAAGGCAATTTGTTCATCGGCATTGGATAAATGCCGAAGCAAAGATAGGCTATTCATTAACGCGGACGTAAGGTCTGGGTTAAGGGAAACACTGACCGGTCTTGTCGGTGATGACAAGGGTCAAAGGCAGTTTGTTCATCGGCATTGGATAAATGCCGAAGTAAAGATAGGATATTCATTAACGCGGACGTAAGGCCCGAGTAAAGGGGATATTGATCGGTCTTACCGATGATGGCAAGGGTCAATAGTAGCTTGTTCATCGGAATTAGATAAATGCCGAAGCAAAGGGTTTATTCATTAATGGGGACGGAAGGTCCAGGTTAAGGGAACACTGACCGGTCTTGCCGATGGTGACAAGGGTCAATAGTAGCTTGTTCATCGGTATTGGATAAATGCCGAAGCAAAGGTAGGTTCATAGGCCCAAGGCTCGTACGGGAACCTTTGTAGGAATTAAGTGACAAATGAGAATATGACCTCATTGTTTCATCATCATCATTCGCTTCTTTTATTTTTTTATTCATTCATTTTTTTCGGTCACATTACTGACTTAAGCGCCCTTGCGGGTTTTCGCCGAATCCAGCCCCCTCTTGCTTTTGCCCACACGCCCTTGCGGGTTTTCACGTGACGGGATACCCAATTTTGCCTGCGGCGCCCTTTCGGATTTTCACCGCAGCTGGGTTAGAGGCATTTTTGCCCTTACTCAGAATATCTGAGTAAGTCTGGCGAGGCACCTCTATTTTAAGCCTCATTTTTTGTAACATCTCGGACCTTTCGGATCATTCTTCATGGGTCGCGGATCTGGTTTCTCAGACTGTCCATCTCCGTCGTGTCCAAAATTTCGTTTCGGACATCTTTCGTGTTCGGATCGGCGCGATCCGGAGTTGTTTCGGAGGCCCGGAAGCGTTCCATGGCTTTTCCGCGCGTGTTTTCCGATTACCGGTGTGTGTTTCGGTAATTCCTTTGGAACCTCGTTGCGGGTGAACCGGGTCGTTCACCTAGGCGAGAGTAGTACCGTTGCGATTGGTGCATTCCGAGGATTGCGGAAATGTAATTTTCTATTTTTTTGGTATTTTCTGGAATTTTTGGAATTTCTATAAATACCCTTCTTTTCTCTCTCTTCCCACCCTCTTTCTTCTTCTTCTTCCTCCCCCTTTCTCCCCCACCGTGAGAACGCCCCTCTCCCCCTCTTCTTCGTCCGGCGAGACCGCGGATCGAGGCACCCCCTTCGGCTGCAGACGGCGCGGGGCGGCGGCGTGGTGACGACAGCGACGGTGAGGTGATTGTGGAGGCGTTCGTGAACCGTGGGAGCTTAAGGAAGAACGAGGGTTTTCAAGCTTTCTTCGCGATTCGTGGTCGATCCGGCGCGCCTCGGGGCGCATTGGAGGTAGGGTGACGTCCCTTAGCCTCTTGCCTTCCTTTCCCATGATTTGTAGGCCGAGGGGAGGCCGAGAGATGGGTATTCATGCGGGTTTGGGGTTTTCCATGATTTGGGGAGAGTTCGCCCGATCTATGGATTTGAGCCATGATTTCGCATTTTGGCGGCCTAGAAGCATGCTAGGGGTCCCCAGGGGTCTTCCCCTTTGATTTCCCCCTCTCCGGTAGAGGCACGGGGGCGTGGCCAATTTTTTTGGGCGTTTGCCGCCGTTTCGCTCTCGAGCGGGTGTGACGGTCCTTCCAGTGACCGTCACACTATGTAACGCACCCAGGTGAGTGCGTTACAGCCCTGTTCAGCTAATTGGGGTCTGGGGGCTGTGACGGTCCCACGATAGACCGCCACAGGTGCTGTGACGCACCTGGGTTGGGCCGTCAGAGACGTTCGACCGTTGGCTTCTGACCGTTGGTTTTTGACCGTTGGGGGTCAAGGCATGTGACGCACCAGGTTTGGCGCGTCACAACCTTGTGACGCCCCTGTGTGGGTGCGTTAGAGCAAACGCATTCTCACCTTGTAATGCACCAGGGTCGGTCCGTTACATGCTGTGACGCACCGAGTGGCACGCGTCACAGCTGGTTTTCGTTTGTCTTGTGACGCCCCAGGGTAGGCGCGTCACAGACTGTAACGCACCAGGGCAGGTGTGTTACACGCTGTTTTACACTAGGTACCTGATGCCCCTGTGTTCGGCCATTAGGTGACTGTGACGGTCCGACCTAGACCGTCAGAGCCTGTGACGCGTCTAGGTTAGACCGTCAGGCTCTGGACTGTGCCGGGAGGTTCGCAGTCTCGTTTCTTGTCCGACTATGGTCACCGTGCGACGGTACCGGTACGTGGGGCGGTCCCCGTACGTTATCGGATGCGGACGTTGTTTTCCGTTGACTTGAGAGTCTACTCCTTCAGTGACCCTCCACTAGTCGTAGCCCACCAGTACGCTGTGTTGGTCTCACCTGGGAGTGGTGTACGGGCACACCCGTAGAGACGGTTTGTGGACCGGTTTCCGTCGGGCCCCGCGTCTATCAGCCAGAATCCGGCTGAGGGGAAAACCGGTCACAGGACCAGACTAGGGACGCACGGTCTGTGTGTGCACACGTGGTTGGGGGCGGGTGGACCCACGTCGACGGGCGTGACCCCAGCTAGTCACTTGTTTGTGGTTACTTGTACGGTGTCTCAATTCCCGCTGGACCGGAGAGAGACACCTGAGACGCGGACTAAGTCGTCAGTGGACGCATCCGATCTTACTTCTAGTGGGAGGTACTCCTGTCGATTCGGGAGTGACAGACTGTCAGTCGTTGCGACTTCGACCTTTGGGTTTTGTCGTGTTGACCGTGGTGTCTGGGTCGTTCACCATGGCACGGGTGTCGATTTTCGTGCAGTGAGATCGGTGTTTTGTAGATGGCAGGGCTTCCCTTTTCGAGATACTCGCTTACTGCTAGCGTTGCGATTTCTCCGTTTGCGAGGTAGGGTTCGAGTGATCCCTACTGAGTCTTGTTCCAAGACTCATTCCATACGTGTTTTCACCGTGTTTCAGGTGAGTCGCGGCCTCAGGGGAGAGCGTCTGAGGCTCAGCGTGGTTCCGGTGCCCAGCGTTAGTGCCAGAGGTCAGAGCCGGGGTATGTCCGGTGTAGCTGTACTTTTCTTTCTTGTCTTTGTACTAGTTGTGGACTACTATTGTTATCTTGTTATATCTTGTGGACCATGTATCATGTAAAATGTTAATTTATTTCCTACTTATTATATAACTGTTTAATTTCTGTAATTATTTGTGATACTTGTGTAGTCTCCACACCATCCTTTTAACCCTTCCGAGTCTTCGGACTCGCGGGTGACGGGGCGAGTCTCGAGTTATCGGGCCTCACCGATAATCAGATTCTCGGGCCGTTACAGCTAGTATCAGAGAAGCAGTTATGGGATTATACGAGAATCATAAGTGATTATAGTGGTCCACTAGTCCACAACGATGATGTACAGTTGACGCTGGCATTAGGCATCGTGCATTTTTCTTAACCTTGCTGTTTCCATATTTTCTGTCTTTTGCCTCAGGAGCGAGCATGGCGTCGAGGCGGGGCACTCGCTCTCGGCAGGGGCAGTCGGCTGGAGGTCAGGCGATCCATTAGGGGGTTCAGTTGGAGCAGGGGAAGCATAGTAGAGTGCCACCAGCGGCCACTGAGGCAGCGGATGCTGCGAGGTTTCCGGGGGCCGAGGATTTATTCCGTGGCATGTACCAGCTTATGTCACAGCAGTTTGGCAGAGAGGCTGGTGAGGGCTCGTCGACCATGGGTGGGCTAGGCCGGGCAGTGAGGGATTTCATGCAGTTTCATCCACCTTACTACGGCGATCAGCCAGACCCTGATATGGCTCGGAGTTGGCTCGACGAGATGGAGCGGGTGTTCAGTTCCACGCGGAGTGCTGCAGAGGACAGAGTGATGTTGGCCTCCAGCCAGTTGCAGGGTACGGCTCGGGAGTGGTGGTCTTCCGAGTGGAAGACGTCTTTCCAGCTTTGTCCACTTGAGCAGATTATGTGGAGTGACTTTGTCAGTGCTTTCGAGCGTACCTACTGTCCAGAGTATATCGCTACGCAGCGGATGCGTGAGTTTCTGGAGCTGGTTCAGGGTGACATGTCCGTGTTGCAGTACAGGGCCCGATTTGTTGAGCTGGGTCAGTATGCGTCCCATATCATGGAGCATGAGAGGGTGAAGACCGTACAGTTCATACAAGGCTTGAGGCAGGAGCTGAGGCACCATTTGATCGCGAATGCGGCCACTGATCTGGAGACAACCTCTCGTGTTGCGGCTTCTTTGGAGATGGATATGCAGAGGACTCGGGGACCGATTAGCCAGGGGCAATCTCTGTCGGGTCACAGCCAGCAGTCGGCTACCCAGCAGCATGGTTCCTTTCAGCATGCGTCGGGTGGTTCAGGAGCGCCGGCACCAGCAGCGTCGGCTACATGATCAGTGTCTTTTGGCTCGAAGGTCAAGAAGTTCCTTAAGAAGAGTTTCCGTAAGAAGCACAAGGATCAGGGGTAGGCATCATAGGGCAGTGTACAGCAGCCAGTCCCGTTTCAGCGTTAGGGATCAGTGGGTGGATCGAGAGGACCGTGTCCACGGTGTAGTGAGTACCACCCAGGCAGGCAGTGCATAGCGCCAATAGTTTATTTCCAGTGTGACCAGCCAGGGCATATGGCGCGTGATTATCCTCAAAGGCAGCAGCAGCAGCAGTTTCCCCAGCAGCAAAGGCAGCAGCAGCAACAGCAGGGACAGTATCCGCCGCTACCCAAATCAGCGAGTGTGGGAGGCAGGCAGAGAGCTCGGGACCACATCACACACATGACCAGGGCAGAGGCAGTGGCGTCACAGCTCATGGAAGGTACCATTCAGATTTTGGGTTGTGCGGCTCGGGTCTTGTTTGATTCTGGCGCGTCTCATTCGTTTGTTTCAGAAGATTTTACGCTGAGTATTGAGGAGTCGATGACCTAGTTGTCCTATGATTTGGCAGTGGAGTTGCCTTTGGGTGATTTTATGATCACACCGTATTACTTCGATGAGGTTCCTGTGTGGGTGGAAGGGCGGAGTTTGCCGGCTAGGCTCTATGCGTTGCTGCTTCAGGACTTTGATGTGATTTTAGGCATGGATTGGCTCGAGGCACATCATGCGTTGGTGGATTGCGGCTCGAAGAGGGTTTATTTCCGGCGACTTCATGGACCCACCTTCTATCTCCAAGGTATCAGGTCTTCCTCTTCCCGCTTTCTCATTTCTGCGATTCGAGCGCATCGTTTGCTTGATGCGGGTTGTCAGGGTTTTCTCGCCTCTGTGGTTGTGACGGACCGGATGGAGCCGGATGCCGAGGACATTCCGGTGGTGTACGAGTTTCCTGATGTTTTTCCGGAGGACTTACCTGGATTGCCTCCCCAGCGAGAGATTGATTTCGTGATCAAGATTGTGCCTGGTACGGGACCCTTGGCGAAGGCTCCCTACCGTATGGCCCCCGCGTAGTTGAGGGAGTTGCGGGCGCAGTTGCAGGAGCTGCTGGCCAAGGGATACATTCATCCTAGCTTTTCCCCTTGGGGTGTGCCCGTGTTGTTTGTGAAGAAGAAGGATGGTACCTTGCGGTTCTGCATTCACTACCGGCAGCTGAATGAGGTGACCATTAAGAACAAATATCCGTTGCCGTGGATTGATGATTTGTTCGACTAGCTTCAGTCTGCGCGAGTGTTCTCGCGGATTGATTTGCGGCCTGGTTACTATCAGATGAGGATTCACGAGTCTGATGTGGAGAAGACTGCGTTCAGTACGAGGTACGGGCATTATGAGTTTCTGGTGATGCCGTTCGGGCTCACCAATGCCCCCGTAGCCTTCATGGACTTGATGCAGAGGGTATTTCATCCGTATCTGGGTCAGTTCATGGTCATATTTGTGAACGACATCCTTGTCTATTCGCGGTCTTCCGAGGAGCACGCGTACCATTTGGGTGTGGTGCTACAGACGTTGCGAGATCACCAGTTGTATGCGAAGCTCAGTAAGTGTGAGTTCTGGCTTCGGAAGGTGCACTTTTTGGGGAACGTGATTTCTGGTGATGGTATTTCTGTGGACCCCGCCAAGGTCGAGGCAGTAATGCAGTGGCCGAGGTCGAGGCCTGTGAGGGAGATCCGGAGTTTCTTGGGGATTGCAGGCTATTATCGACGGTTTATCTAGAATTTTTCTCGCATTGCGGCCCCGATGACCAGGCTCACGCGGAAGGATGTGCCTTTCGTCCGGTCTGATGAGTGTGAGCAGAGTTTCAGGGAACTGAAGAGATTGCTCACGTCGGCTCCAGTGTTGGTTTTGCCTTCTGGATCGGGAAGTTTTGTAGTCTGTACAGATGCTTCCGGGGTCGGATTGGGTGTTGTGTTGATGCAGCATGGTAGAGTGGTGGCGTATGCATCTCGACAGCTAAATCCCCACGAGGAGAACTACCCTACCCATGACCTAGAGTTGGCGGCTGTGATCTTCGCGCCGAAGATAGGCATTATCTGTATGGCGAGAAGTTCGAGATGTTCCCTGACCATCAGAGTTTGAGGTAGGTGTTCACGCATAGGGACCTTAACCTCTGGCAGAGGCGTTGGATGGAATTTATGAAGGATTATGACTTCACCCTGTCTTATCAGCCGGGCAGGATGAATGTCGTCACCGATGCTTTGAGTCAGAAGGTCGCGGTTAGTTACTTGATGTTGAGGAAGTGGCGACTCTGGGAACATGTGCCCGAAGTTTCGTTCAGGCTCAAGATTCCCTAGGAGCAAGGGTTAGCGGTGCTTGCGAGTCTGATTGTCACGCGTGGAAGTGGGACCACGTGACCATAGATTTCGTGGTGGGATTACCGAGGACTCTGAGCGGTCAGGACAGTATCTGGTTGCTGGTGGATAGGCTGACGAAGGTGACTCGGTTGTTACCGGTCAAAGTCAGCTGGAGCATGTCCAGGTTGGCTCATCTTTATGTGGAGTGGATCATTCCGTTGCATGGGATTCCCATCTCCATCGTGTCGGATCGGGATCCGCGCTTCACTTTTGGATTCTGGGGGAGTTTCTAGCGAGCTCTTGGCACGGATTTGGCTTTTAGCTCGGCGTATCGTCCTCAGTCAGATGGTCAGTCAGATAGGACCATTCAGACTTTGGAGGACATGCTGAGATCCAAATGCCTAGAGTGGCAGGGGAGTTGGATTCACCACCTGCCGTTGGTGGAGTTTGCCTACAACAATAGCTATCATTCGAGTATCGGCATGGCTCCTTATGAGGCGCTGTATGGGCGTCCGTGTCGGACTCCACTGGATTGGTTTGAGGTTGGTGAGCGTGTTTTGACGGGACCGGAGTTGGTGCAGCAGTGTGTGAATGTCGTGCACTTGGTTCATCAGAACATCTTGGCGGCCCAGAGTGGGCAGAAGAGCTATGCTGACCGGAGGAGGTAGCCTCTCGCGTTAGCCGTGGGCGATCGTGTGTTATTGAGAGTTTCTCCGATGAAGGGGGTGATGCGTTTTGGACGGTGTGGGAAGCTAATTCCCCACTACATTGGTACTTTTGTGGTCGTGGAGCGCATCGGTGAGGTAGCTTATCGGTTGTGGTTACCCCCCGAGTTGGCGTCGGTGCATGACGTGTTCTACGTCTCGATGTTGCGGAAGTATATGTCCGATGACTCTCATGTGCTCGAGGATTCTGTTTGGCCCGAGGTGACTCCAGATCTTTCTTGTTGTGCCCCTGTAGTTTTGATGATCTATAGTTTTGATGATAGCAATCAGTATGAGTCACAAGTCTATTCAGTTTATTCATCCATGCATTCTTAAGTCTAGACATTGCTTGTGCAGCATACACATTAAGTCCATACATCGCATGACTCGCAGACTAGCAAGTCCATACACTGCATGGCTCGCAGGCTAGCAAGTATGTACATCGCAGTCGTCGCAGGCACAGCAAGTCCATACACTGCATGACTCGCAGGGTAGCAAGTCTATACATTGCATGCACAAGTTCAAAGTCCATACATTGCTACATTGCTTGCACTTGTGAAGTCTATACATTGGCAGTTGTCCTGCAGCGTCAACACAAGTCCATACATCGGTTGCAGCACTGCACGCACACTCATGTCCATACACTGCATTGTGGCATGCACACTAGCAAGTCTGTACATTGTGGCACACTAGCAGTCTGCACATTGTGGCTAGCAAAGCCTGTACAACAGTGTGTTAGGAAGTCTATACATCGCCATTGCTCGCATGCAGAGTCTAGACAGTCTTAACTAAGTATGTACATTGGCAAGTCCATACATTGCCTTGGTTAATGCAAAGTCTGTACATCAGACTAAGTCTGCATCGGCTAAGTCTATACATCGTCTTATGCAGTGTCTCAGTCAAGTCTGTACATTGTGCATTCTTTGAATTGAAGTCTATACATCATTCTTGGCTGCTCATCGTCTCATGCAGCGTCTCATTGTGTCACGCAAAGTCTGCACAACGCAGTGTCTGCAAAGTCTGCACATTGCTATAAGCACGCATGCAAAGTCTAGACAGCCATGGGCAAGTCTATACAACGCATTGCATGCACGCAGGTTTAAGTATGTACACTGGCTGCATCATGCTCGCATAAAGTCTATACACTGCATCTTAGCATGATTGCACAGCACTCAAAGTCTGTACACTGGCTGCAGCAGGCTCGCACACACTAAGTCCATACATTGCACAAAGTCTGAACATCGGTATCTTTACCTACGTCTAAGTCTATACATTCCCATAGGCATTGTGCATTGTTCAACTCAGAGTCTGTACATCGTTATGTTGCCTTGTGTCGTAGCAAGTATATACATCCTCTATGCTCGAGATTTGACGCCCACCAGAAGTGGCGTCACTTCTGAAACCAACGCCTAACTGTAAAGCGTCTTTTTATTGAGCATCGCTTCATCAACTCTATACATTGTCTGCTTGCATAACATTGAGTATGTACCTCACTTGAACACTCATTGCACTCATAACTCTATACACTGCATTCATGCACTGCACGAAGTATGCACATTGTGTTGCTTTGTTCACACTTTGTTTTGCTAAGTCTACACATTGATGCACGTTTACTTCTGCATATTTGATGTCTGTACAGGGCTTAAGCTCTGCATATACAGAGTCTATACATTGCACAGCATTGTATTCACAAAGTCTGAACATGGCATAAGCCCTGCATGCGTAGAGTTTGTACAGGCCATAGCACTGTATTCACATAGTCTGTACAACGCATAGCCTCGCATTCATAGAGTCTGAACACTGCATTGCTTTGCATTCACTGAGTCTATACTACTTCAGCTCTGCTTCATGAAGTCTATACATTGCTTCAGCTTTGTCTTCATATAGTCTGTACAACGCAATTGTCCTGCTTCATGAAGTCTATACATTGCTTCAGCTCTGTCTATGTATAGTTTGTACATCAGTTAACCCTTAAACTGATAATTCCTTTCGAATGTCTGACAGGGACTATCTGCAGAGACTGATGACTTGGCTCGTGATCCAAGGCTGGACGAGGTGCTCAGAGTGCGACACGTGTACAACAACAAGACGAGATGCTGCCACGTGGTCCAAATCATTGGGCGGGAATTCAAATGTCACACGCCCTTCGAATAGCTACTGGTATAAAAGGAATTCTTCTGCTTCAGAATAAGGAAGATCAAAAGAGCAGAAGCCAGAGCTAAAAGAGAAGTACAGACAGTGAGCGCCTGCACGATCAAAAGAGAGAAGAAGATTCAGAGAGAAGAAGAGAAAGAGAGAAGAGAAGATTGAGAGAGTTGAGTTAAGAGAGCTTTCGAGAGATCTTGTAAGTTAGACTCTTGGTTCAGATACCAGAGCTGATTCTGCTCATACTTGAGCTACATTCGTCTTGTTTTTACATTTCGTTTGTTTCTGTCTTTCTTGCTTTCGATACACTTTTGTTATCAAGCTGTGAGGCAACAATTGCAGTGGAGGTTTCCACTGGACAGGTGAAGCTGTAATCCTCAGCAGGTGAGACCAGGTCTCGAACGGCTAAGCTGTATTGCCCAGCGGTTGCAGAGGATCTGTTCCTCTGGTCGGCAAGCTGTTAAGCCCAGCAAAGCTGTGTATCAACAGTTGTTGGCAAGCTGTGAAGCCCAACTGTTCAAGCTGTTAGTTAGCAGGATCCACATTCCAGTTGGAGTGTGGGGTGGACGTAGATCTCTGGATTGAGATCGAACCACCTTAAAGATCGGTGTCTCCTGTGTGATTGCCTGTGGTTGTGTGATTTCAATGTGTTCCTTCTACTGCTATATAGTTGCTTGTTTTAATTCCGCATTAGAGTCAACTGTGTTCTAAAATTAGACATTAGATCTATTCACCCCCCTCTAGATCCACTCTCCGTGGTAATAGACTACGTCCATCTAACATAACAGTTGGTATCAGAGCCTAACTCTTCTACAGGGACTCATCACCCGAAGAGAAAGGTACAGATGGATGCTCAAGGAATGATAGCTGAAGGACACTCAACCACAAAGCCCCCATTCTTTGATGGATCTAACTATGCATACTGGAAGAACCGTATGCAAGTATTTTTGAGGGCGAAGGATTATGAGATCTGGAAGGTAGTAAGCAAGGGACCTTATGAGCTGTCCCCTAATGAGGAAGTCTGGACCAAGGAGGAGATCAGGAGGTCTACACTAAATTGGAGTGCCATAAACGCCATTCAGTGCTCTCTGCACCCTACAGAATTCTCCGGCGTATCAGCCTGCAGTTCAGCTAAGGAGATGTGGGATGCACTTGTAGTGATCCATGAACGGACCTCTCAAGTTAGAGATACGAAGGCTAATTTCCTAGTGTCTGAATATGAGGCATTCAAGATGAAGCCAAACGAGACCATCAAGGAGATGTACGCTCGATTAACTATTATCACAAATGGTCTTAGAGGTCTTGGGAAACCTCAGACAGAATACGATGTAGTCAGGAAGATATTGCGTTCCCTGACTCATGCTTGGCATACTAAGGCTACAGTGATGGAGGAGTCAAGGGATTTGCGAACCACAAGGGCTGATGAGCTAATTGGCTCGCTGATGGCATATGAGATTAATATGCCAAAGATAGAAGAAGCTGAGAGGAAGAAGAAGCCAATCGCTCTGAAAGCTGGTGCCAGCAAATCCAGCTCTAGCAGTTCATCATCCGAGGAGAGCCTAAATGAAGAAGATATAACTCGTACTGAGATGGCAATGATGACCAGAGAGTTCAGGCGGTTCCTCAGGAAAGGAGCAGGATGATTCAGCCAAAAGAAATATAATGGCGGCCGAAGGGATAAAAGGTATAAACATAATCCTACAAAGAAAATTGAAACTAATGCTTGTTATCAATGCAGGAAGACAGGCCATCTGAAAGCTGACTGTCCAGAGAATCAGAAATACAAGGACAAGTCAAAGAGAAGGAACACGAAAGGGAAAGCAATGGTGAGTACCTGGAGTGATGAAGATGATGGTTCCTTTAATAGCAGCTCAGACAGTGAAGCCGAATCTGAGAAGCCCATTTTTTTTTCTAAAAAGCCCTGCCTAGGGACAGATGGGAGGAACCACCATCAGACCACTAGGAGGTGAATTTTATTGCTAAAAAAGATAGAATAGAGATTACATCAATCTGATGCTGGGTAAACCCAGCTTATCCAATCGAGCCTCTCCCTTTATAATTGAGGGTAACTCATTGTAAAAGAAAAATGTATTACATTTGGATGAGCAAGCTATGGAGGCCAAAGAATCCGCTACTTTATTGCCTTCTCTGTAAATATGATCAATCTTGTCATACTGTGTAATAGATCTCCTTATCTCTCTGACATATGAAAGGATAGACCAAGGGCATTGATATTCCTGTTTAATAACTCGAACAAGAACTTGTGAGTCACATTCAATATGTGCTGGGTGGTTTGAGATTGTATGGAGGTATTTGATGCCATCAATTAAGGCCCTTGCTTCTGCTACAAGACTGTTGGTCTGGCCATAATAGTGAGAGTATGCAAGAATAACATTGCCACTGTGATCTCTGATAACACCTCCTCCTCCAGATGTTCCATTGGGTTTGCAAGCACCATCAGAGTTTAATTTAAGAAATGGCCAAGGTGGGCATATCCATTTGATGATTTTCAACTGAGCACCATTTGAGAGGTGAGTAGGAATACCAAACTTTTCCAGAATCTTCCGTTTGCTGATGTCTGATTCCTTTAAATTGGCACTAACACAAACCTGTTTCACTTGGTTGATGATTTGGTGGAGAACACTATTTTTTGAAATGGTTCTGCCTTCATATCTCACAGCATTCTGAGCTCTCCAAATATCCCAGAAACCATAGCCTATGACTGCTAGAATCAGGTGGCCAAGAGCAGATTTCAGTTGAATTTGGCTGGCAGCATTCGAAATAAATGATGTAACAGAGTTTCCTTCCAATTGTAGCCCCACTGATTTGAAATACGACCATATGTGAGAAGCTAGCTCACTGTGTAAGAACAGATGAGTCATGTTTTCCCCATGGTGGATCTGACAGCAGAAATAAATAGAGCACATTTGTACACCCAGACGCTGAACATTAGAGTCAATAGGGAGGCAGTTTTGAAGTATTTTCCACAGGTGCACAGATATTTTCGTTGGGAGCCATTGTGACCAAAGCCTATCCCAATGTATGGTTGTCTGATTGGAGGCCCTTTCGGACAGAACCTGATAGGTAGATGCCACTGAACATCTTCCTGAGGAGGACAAACTCCAAACCTGGAAATCAGCATCTTGGGTGAGAGTAGTGTTAGTGATAGCTGCTTTGATTGGTGCTGGCAAGCAACTGTCCATTAATTCCATTTCCTCTCTTGAGGCATGCAGCAGGAAACCATTTACTGTGATGTTAGAGTTTGGAATGGTATTATCAGGAACAAATTCAACCAAGCATTGATTTCCAATCCAGTTATCATACCAGAAATTTGTGAGCTTTCCATCTCCGAGGATGACCTTGTTAAATTGGAGAACAAGAGTTTTTGCCTTGATCCAACTTCTTCTGGCAAGTCCACTCATACTTTTGAAATGCACATCTCTCAAATGTCCCTGACCAATATACTTGGCTCTGAAATATGTGGCCCACAAGGAATTGGAATGCAAGGCCTGCCATAACATGTTAACTCTTAAGGCTATGTCCATTTGCCTAAGTGACATAATGCCAAGGCCGCCCTGAGAATTAGGTCTACAAATCTGATCCCATGATCTCCAGTGCCTTTTGTTCCCATTCGGGGAAGAACCCCAAAAGAAATTAGCAAATGACTTCTCAAGCAAAAGATGTGTTCCTGAGTGAAGGGGTGAAGTGGAAAGGGAATATATTGGAATAGAAGTGAGCACATACTTTATCAAAATCAACTTTGCACCTTGAGAGAGTAATTTGGATTTCCAACCAGAGATTCTCTTTTGAATGGTGTGTATAATACCAGTAAAATGCACTTTTTTACTTCGGCCTAAAACCAGAGGGAAGCCAAGATACTTATGAGGAAAGCTATGTCTGGTGAAACTTGTAAGAGTGGAGATCCGAGTGGTAATGGAGTCATTTGTCTTTGGATGCAAGAAGAAACCACTCTTACTAACATTAATGAGCTGGCCTGACCCCAATTCATAAGTGTTGAGAAGCCCATTTGCCTTATGGCAACAAGCTCTGAAGATAGAGAGGAGGACTCAGATGAGGTAATCACTAGATTCAAAAATTTCACTATTGCTGATTGGGTAGATGCCTACCATGACATAGCTGATAGAGCTGATGATATTAGAAAGGAAAACAGGCATCTAAGAAGAAAGATTAACTCCATGCAAAATGATACAACTCTAACTGATAAAATTGCATGTCTAGAATCTGAGAAAAAAAATTTGAAACTCACATGTTCTGAATTAGAAGAAATCAAGAATGAGTCAAAAGCCTCTAAAGAAGAAAATGAGAGGTTAGAAAAAGAAACTGATGAACTGAAATTGAAAATTCAGAAATGTGAGAGTGAGATAAAAATAGTGAATGAAAAATATCAAGCTGTCCTAAGTGTGAATACAGAACTTAAGAAATCCATTGAAGATATTCAAAAGGATAATGAGGACAAGCTTAAGACTATTGAGAAAATGACCCAAGGTTCAGATAACCTAAATGCTTTGTTGAGGTCAAAGGTCAACTTCAGAAAAGAGAGCCTTGGATTTAATTCTAGTGCAACAAAAACCTTTGGAATGAAAACTATTTAATTTGTTGCACAAAAAGAGAAAGGACCTCTAATTAGCATGAATTCAAACATTTCAATTAACAAAATTGCTAATATGAAAAAGCCCAGTGTTGAGGAGAAGGGCAAACAAAAACTGAATGAGACTAGTAGAGCTAGCACATCCAAACCAAATCCCAAAGCTCAGTCTCAGGTTAGGGGTCAACCTACACAGTCTTATAAATCCCATGTTAAGGTTACCAAGTCTCCACCATCACCACCACCTATGAAGAAGACCCAATACACACCTATGAACAGGTCAGCAGGGTCCAAGGTGCAGGGGAGGCAGAATGCTTTTAGAGCTCAACCCAAACATTTCTACCAACCTAGAGTCCAGTCCCACTTCTTTGCACAGTCAACCTATCCAAATAGGTCAGGATGGACTAGGACTCAAGGAAGGTTTACAGGTTATGGACATCAGGCTATACAGTCCTATAAACCTTACACTAGGAATTGGGTTAATGGGTATGGCTCTTGTTTATCACATAGCTGGCTGATGCTAAGTAAGTTATAAGCTAATCCTTCAACCAGCATGATATCCTCAATGCAACAAGTAGTACACTTACCTACTTTACCTGTTCCAACAATCTTACCCTTTGTGTTGCTACCAAAGGTGACAAGGCCTCCTTGTTTCTCTGTCAGCATGCAGAACTTGGCCTTATCCCCTGTCATATGCCTGGAGCAGCCACTATCCAAGTACCACAAATTGTTCTTGGCTGTCAGGCATACCTGCACACACAATCAGGTAGAGAAGTTTGGAACCCAAGACTGATTGGGCTCCAGAGAAGATGAAAAGTAATTAAAACGAGAAATCAGACTTTTAGGAATCCACATTTGTTTGAAACAGTTCTGTTCAGTGGATTTTCCAGATTTCTTTTTGTTTTGTTGTTTCTTGTTGACACTAGCATGATTATTTACAGATTGATTATTTTTGTGCCAGTGCCTTGGCCAGGATGTATTCACGAAATTTTGGCCATAGTAATCATTGGGCTGGCTGTGGAAATATTGGTTCCTAGGTGTCTAAAGGATGCAAAGTGCTTTTTGATTCTAAATGTTGCAAAGTTTTTGAACCTAATTCTGAAACTGTTAAATTTTCTGGTAAGAGGATAAATAACACTTACATGATAAATTTAGATGATATTCAACATTCTAACCTATGCCTTACTGCTAGTAGAGAAGACTTAGCATTTTTATGGCATCGTAGGTTAGGTCATGCTAGTTACACTATTTTGCATAAACTGAATAAGTATAGCATGGTTAGAGGACTTCCTGAAGTTTCCTTTAAGAAAGAAAATAAAATCTGTGATGCATGCACTCAGTCCAAGTTAACTAGAAAGTCATTTAAATCTAGGACAGAAAATCTGTCTTCTAAACCTTATGAGCTGATACACATGGACCTTTTTGGGCCAACCAGGTCTGTCAGCTTATCAGGGAGGAGGTATGGATTTGTCATGGTAGATGAATTTTCTAGGTACACTTGGGTATACTTCTTATCACATAAAAGTGATGCATTCACAGAATTTCAGGAGTTCTGTCTTAAGAAAAATCAGAAAATTGAAAATATTCTATCTGATCATGGAGGTGAGTTTGAAAACTCACAGTTTGATGAATTCTGTAGGTCAAATGGAATTAACCATAGGTTCTCCTCACCAAGGACACCTGAGCAAAATGAAGTTGTAGAGAGAAGGAACAGAACCCTAGTGGAGATGGGTCGTACACTCTTGGTTGAAGGTGGTCTACCAAGGAAGTTCTGAGCTGAAGCAGTAAATACAGCCTGTTATGTAATTAAACAGAGCTATGGTAAGACCTTCTACCCAGAAAACACCATATGAGATCATAAAGGGTAAGAAACCTTCAATTGCTCACTTCAGGATTTTTGGTTGCAAATGTTTTATACATATAAATGATAAAAGAGACCTTGATAAATTTGAACCTAAAGGTGAACCATGAATTTTTCTTGGTTATTCTGAAACACCCGAGCATATAGAGTGTATAATCTGAATTCTAAAACTGTTGAAGAATCTCCACACATTGTTTTTGATGAATCTTTGGTAAAGTCTAATATTGGTCAATGCAGGAATGAAGACAATGGTGATATTCTGAAAGAAGGGAATCCTGCAGACAAATCCGAAGATGAGGAAGGAAATTAAGAGCTTAATGAAGAAGAGCCTACAGTTCAGGGAGAGGTAAATGAAAATCATGATAATGAAATTGTCAACATTAGATATCTAAAAGATCATCCTGTAGATAATGTGATTGGTAATTTGCATGACCCTCCTAGAACTAGAGGCCACTTAAGAATTTAAAATGAATTGAATGCATATGGTTTTGTATCAAATGTAGAACCCAAGTCCATTGACTGTGCTCTTAAGGATGTGCATTGGATTAATGCCATGCATGAAGAGCTCAATCAATTTGACAGGAATAAGGTGTGGCACTTGGTTCCACCTCCTGATCATGAAACAGTCATAGGGACTAAATGGGTGTTCAGAAATAAAACTGATGAATCAGGGAATGTGATTAAAAATAAGGCAAGACTTATAGCTCAGGGGTATAATCAGAAATTTGGAATAGACTTTGAAGAGTCTTTTGCTCCTGTAGCCAGGTTAGAAGCAATCAGAATCTTATTGGCTTATGCATGTTCCCTCGGAATAAATCTTCAGCAGATGGATGTAAAATCTACTTTTCTGAATGGGAAAATCAGTGAGGATGTCTATGTGAGGCAGCCTCCTGGATTTGAATGCTTAGACTTCCCTAATCATGTCTATAAACTCAGAAAAACTCTCTATGGTTTAAAGCAAGCTCCTAGAGCTTGGTATGACAGGTTGAGCAAATTCCTCACTGATAAGAACTTCATAAGAGGTGTAGTTGATCAAACATTGTTCACCAAGGTGAGTCATTCAGATATTCTTATCATTCAAATTTATGTGGATGACATTGTGTTTGGGTCAACTAACCCCAAATTGTGTGAGGAATTCTCTAAAATTATGACTAATGAGTTTGAAATGAGCTCAATGGGTGAGCTCAAACTATTTCTTGGACTGCAGGTTACACAATCAAAGGATGGTACCTTCATCTCTCAGTCCAAGTACATAAGGGATCTACTGAAGAAGTACAAAATGGACAACCTCAAGGAAATAGCTGCTCCAATGGGTACCTCAACCAGTTTGGATGAAGATCCTCAAGGTAAACCAGTGGACCAAAGGCTATATAGAGGTATGATCGGATCCCTTCTATATCTTACAGCATCTAGGCCTACCATTCAATTTTCAGTGTGTTTATGCTCTAGATTTCAGGTTAGTCCCAAAGAATCACATCTTAAATCAGTGAAAAGGATTTTTAGGTATTTACTAGGCACCCAAGAGCTAGGTCTTTGGTATCCTACCAAGTGTGAGTTTGAACTTCTAGCTTACACTGATGCATATTATGCTGGGTGTCGAGTAGAGAGAAAAAGTACTAGTGGATATTGTCAATTCCTAAGTGGCGGTCTAGTATCTTGGGCATCTAAGAAGCAACACACTGTAGCTTTGTCTATAGCTGAAGCTGAATATGTTGCAGCTGGTAATTATGCTGCCCAAGTACTATGGATCAAGCACCAACTGGATGATTATCAGATAAAATTGGGATGTATTCCAATGTTATGTGATAATACTAGTGCTATATGCCTTGCTAAAAATCATGTTCATCATTCTAGGACTAAGCATATAGAGATAAAACACCATTTTCTTAGAGATGTTGTAAATAAAAATGAAATTAAAATGAACTTCATTGAAACAGAAAAATAACTTGCTGATATCTTTACTAAGCCACTAGGGAATGAAAGGTTTAAATTTCTTAGAAGAAAACTTGGCTTGTGTAAATTTCAGCATGATGAATAAACTCTCTAGATTGCTTGAATAAACTTTGTGAATGTTGATTGTTGCACCAGACTCATTATCATGCATAACATTCATATTTTTTTTGTGGCATCACACTCATGATCATCATTGCATATCATCTAGTCATGACTGTGTCTAAGGTCTCTCTCTCATCTAAAGTCACATGCATATAGACAGGGGGAGTATTGTTAGAAATTCAGAATGGTCATCAAATTTATTGAAATTCAATTCCTTGACCCTGAATGAGTTGAGTCTGACAATATGGCAATATGTTAGTCAGTTCTGATTTCTAAGCAATAGAAAACAGACTTCTTCATTTATAAGAACTTTAATTGCTTGAAGACTGACTTAATGGTTTAAATTTTATAAACTTTACAGTTTAAAGATTGTAATCAGTAAATAAGAAAGCTGAAAATTGATAAAGCTCTCAACCCTTATTTAATTACATGTCAGACAAAGCCAATTATATCTGAAATCTGAAAACTCACTTGAAATCATGTTAGAGAAGTTAAGTATGTGTATTGTCCTTAAACAAGTCATTCTGAAACAAATAAAGGACATCTAAGAAAAATATTGGCAAACATTAAAAATTAATTAAAAAATACAATTGGCAGAGTAATGACTGGTAAATTACTGAGAAACTAAGTGATCCATCAAAGAAATGGACTATACTTAAGTCATGAAGTGTATCAGTTATCTCTGTATAAATGATCAAAACAATGGGGTGGTTTCACTGAGTACCTGGGGATAAGTGGCGTCTGATAAACGTGTACCCTCACACAAAAAGGTGTAAATCAGTTCTATTGAGTTTGATCATAGGTAGAATGGTCCATAATGTTGAGTATCTAGGGGTATTGGCGTCTGATGAACGTATACCCTTACGCAAAAAGATAAATGGTACCTGAATGCCCTTAATGAAATACAATGAAAAATGTTGTTCCTTCAAAAGAATTTTCAAGGATGTCAATTTGTTTAATTTCAATACATGACCTGGTATCTCTTAACAACTTTTAATGAGTCTACGAAAGCAAGATATTCTAAAACTGAATCTCCGATGCAAATGTGATATTGGTTTATTGTTTTATCATGCACAAAAAACGTATCCAATGATTGTAGTGCATGAACTTAAAATTTATAGCCTTTAAACCAGAACTCTATCTGAAAGCTATTTTTCAATTCATATAACTGAAGACTATGTGCTTTAGAATGCTTATTCCTGAACTACTTGTTCAGAATGCCAGTCAGATGACCTCTCTTGATTCTTCCCCTTGTAATATCTTTCCCTCCTCTTTGTTGATGGCAAAGGGGGAGAATATTGTTTGTTTGTTGAATTCCAGGGGAAGTGTATACATTGTTTTGGCAAAGGGGGAGATTGTTCGAACTTGCATTCTCATAGCATGCATTAGGAGTCAGTGTAACTCATAGTATTGCCATCATCAAAAAGGGGGAGATTGTTGTGCCCCTGTAGTTTTGATGATCTATAGTTTTGATGATAGCAATCAGTATGAGTCACAAGTCTATTCAGTTTATTCATCCATGCATTCTTAAGTCTAGACATTGCTTGTGCAGCAGACACATTAAGTCCATACATCGCATGACTCGCAGACTAGCAAGTTCATACACTGTATGGCTCGCAGGCTAGCAAGTATGTACATCGCAGTCGTCGCAGGCACATCAAGTCCATACACTGCATGACTCGCAGGGTAGCTAGTCTATACATTGCATGCACAAGTTCAAAGTCCATACATTGCTGCATTGCTTGCACTTGTAAAGTCTATACATTGACAGTTGTCCTGCAGCGTCAACACAAGTCCATACATCGGTTGCAGCACTGCACGCACACTCATGTCCATACACTGCATTGTGGCATGCACACTAGCAAGTCTGTACATTGTGGCACACTAGCAGTCTGCACATTGTGGCTAGCAAAGCCTGTACAACAGTGTGTTAGGAAGTCTATACATCGCCATTGCTCGCATGCAGAGTCTAGACAGTCTTAACTAAGTATGTACATCGGCAAGTCCATACATTGCCTTGGTTAATGCAAAGTCTGTACATCGGACTAAGTCTGCATCAGCTAAGTCTATACACAGTCTTATGCAGTGTCTCAGTCAAGTCTGTACATTATGCATTCTTTGAATTGAAGTCTATACATCGTTCTTGGCTGCTCATCGTCTCATGCAGCGTCTCATTGTGTCACGCAAAGTCTGCACAACGCAGTGTCTGCAAAGTCTGCACATTGCTATAAGCACGCATGCAAAGTCTAGACAGCCATGGGCAAGTCTATACAACGCATTGCATGCACGCAGATTTAAGTATGTACACTGGCTGCATCATGCTCGTATAAAGTCTATACACTGCATCTTAGCATGATTGCACAGCACTCAAAGTCTGTACACTGGCTGCAGCAGGCTCGTACACACTAAGTCCATACATTGCACAAAGTCTGAACATCAGTATCTTTACCTACGTCTAAGTCTATACATTCCCATAGGCATTGTGCATTGTTCAACTCAGAGTCTGTACATCGTTATGCTGCCTTGTGCCGTAGCAAGTATATACATCCTCTATGCTCGAGATTTGACGCCCAACAAAAGTGGCGTCACTTCTGAAACCAACGCCTAACTATAAAGCGTCTTTTTGTTGAGCATCACTTCATCAACTCTATACATTGTCTGCTTGCATAACGTTGAGTCTGTACATCACTTGAACACTCATTGCACTCATAACTCTATACACTGCATTCATGCACTGCACGAAGTATGCACATTGTGTTACTTTGTTCACACTTTGTTTTGCTAAGTCTACACATTGATGCACGTTTACTTCTGCATATTTGATGTCTGTACAGGGCTTAAGCTCTGCATATACAGAGTCTATACATTGCATAGCATTGTATTCACAAAGTCTGAACATGGCATAAGCCCTGCATGCGTAGAGTCTGTACAGGACATAGCACTGTATTCACATAGTCTGTACAACGCATAGCCTCGCATTCATAGAGTCTGAACACTGCATTGCTTCGCATTCACTGAGTCTATACTGCTTTAGCTCTGCTTCATGAAGTCGATACATTGCTTCAGCTTTGTCTTCATATAGTCTGTACAACGCAATTGTCCTGCTTCATGAAGTCTATACATTGCTTCAGCTCTGTCTATGTATAGTCTGTATACAACCCTTAAACTGATAATTCCTTTCGAATGTCTGACAGGGACTATCTGCAGAGACTGATGACTTGGCTCGTGATCCAAGGCTGGACGAGGTGCTCAGAGTGCGACATGTGTACAGAAACAAGACGAGATGCTGCCACGTGGTCAAAATCATTGGGCGGGAATTCAAATGCCACACGCCCTTCGAATAGCTACTGGTATAAAAGGAATTCTTATGCTTCAGAAGAAGGAAGATCGAAAGAGCAGAAGCCAGAGCTAATAGAGAAGTACAGACAGTGAGTGCCTGCATGATCAAAAGAGAGAAGAAGAAACAGAGAGAAGAAGATTTAGAGAGAAGAAGAGAAAGAGAGAAGAAGAGAAAGAGAGAAGAGAAGATTGAGAGAGTTGAGTTGAGAGAGCTTTCGAGAGATCTTGTAAGTCAGACTCTTGGTTCAGATACCAGAGCTGATTCTGCTCATACTTGAGCTACATTCGTCTTATTTTTACATTTCGTTTGTTTCTATCTTTCTTGCTTTCGATACACTTTTGTTATCAAGCTGTGAGGCAGCAATTGCAGTGGAGGTTTCCACTGGACAGGTGAAGCTGTAATCCTCAGCAGGCGAGACCAGGTCTCAGACTACTAAGCTGTATTGCCCAGCGGTTGCAGAGGATCTATTCCTCTGGTTGGCAAGCTGTTAAGCCTAGCGAAGCTGTGTATCCGCAGTTGTTGGCAAGCTGTGAAGCCCAGCTGTTCAAGCTGTTAGTCAGCAGGATCCACATTCCACTTGGAGTGTGGGGTGGACGTAGATCTCTGGATTGACATCGAACCACCTTAAAGATCGGTGTCTACTGTGTGATTGCCTGTGGTTGGGTGATTTCAATGTGTTCCTTCTACTGTTATACAGTTGCTTGTTTTAATTCTGCATTAGAGTCAACTGTGTTCTAAAATTAGACATTAGATCTATTCACCCCCCTCTAGATCCACTCTCCGTGGTAATAGACTGTGTCCATCTAACATAACATTTCTCTCCCAGAGTTTCTCATCCGCGTTGAGGATAGGCGAGAGCAGTGCCTGCGGAACAAGGTCATCCCCTTGGTCAAGGTGGTGTGGCAGCGGCACTCTGGTGGTGAGGATTCTTGGGAGCGTGAGGATGAGATGCGTCTGTAGTTCCCTTATCTGTTTGAGTGAGTCTTCCTCATCTTTCCCCTTGGGTTGTTCTCAATTTCGAGGATGAAATTCCTTAAGGGGGGAGGGCTTTAACATCCCGGACATTTCAGATCCTTCTTCGTGAGTCCCAGATCTAGTTTCTCGGAGTGTCAGGCTCTGTCGTGTCCAAAATTTTGTTTCGGACATCTTTTGTGTTCGGATCGGCGGGATCCGGAGTTGTTTCGGAGGCCCGAAAGCGTTCCGCGACTTTTCCGCGCGTGTTTTCCGATTACCGGTGTGTGTTTTGGTAATTCCTTCGGAACCTCGTTGCGGGTGAACCGGGTCGGTCACCTAGGCGAGAGTAGTACCGTTGCGATCGGTACGTTTCGAGGATCGCGGAAATATAATTTTCGATTTTTCGGTATTTTCTAGAATTTTTGGATTTTCTATAAATACCCCTCTTTTCCCTCTCTCCCCACCCTCTTTCTTCTTCTTCTTCCTCCCCCTTTCTCCCCCACCGTGAGAATGCCCCTCTCCCCCTCTTCTTCATCTGGTGAGACCCGCGGCGGCGCCCCCTCCGGCTGCAGACGGCGCGGGGCGGCGACGTGGTGACGACGGCGACGGCGAGGTGATCGTGGAGGCGTTCGTGAACCGTGGGAGCTTAAGGAAGAACGAGGGTTTTCAAGCTTTCTTCACGATTCGTGGTCGATCCGGTGAGCCTCGAGGCGCATTGGAGGTTGGGTGATGTCCCTTAGCCTCTTGCCTTCCTTTCCCGCGATTTGTAGGCCGAGGAGAGGCCGAGAGATGGCTATTCATGCGGGTTTGGGGTTTTCCATGATTTGGGGAGAGTTCGCCCGATCTATGGATTTGAGCCATGATTTCACGTTTTGGCAGAATAGAAGCATGCTAGGGGTCCCCAGGGGTCTTCCCCTTTGATTTCCCCTCTCCGGTGGAGGCACGGGGGCGTGGCCAGTTTTTTTGGGTGTTTCCCGCCGTTTCGCTCTCGGGCGGGTGTGACGGTCCTTCCAGTGACCGTCACACTATGTAACGCGCCCAGGTGGGTGCGTTACAGCCTTGTTCAGCCAATTGGGGTCTGGGCGCTATGACGATCCCACGATAGACCGCCACAGGTGCTGTGACGCACCTAGGTTGGGCCGTCAGAGACGTTCGACCGTTGGCTTCTGACCGTTGGTTTTTGACCGTTAGGGGTCAAGGCATGTGACGCACTATGCTTGGCGCGTCACAGCCTTGTGACGCCCCTGTGTGAGATCATTAGAGCAAACGCATTCTCACCTTGTAACGCATCAGGGTTGGTCCGTTACATGCTGTGACGCACCGAGTGGCACGCGTCACAGTCGGTTTCCGTTTGTCTTGTGATGCCCCAGGGTAGGCGCGTCACAGATTGTAACGCACCAGGGCAGGTGTGTTACACGCTATTTTGTACTGGGCATCTGACACCCCTGTGTTCGGCCGTCAGGTGACTGTGACGGTCCGGCCTAGACCGTCAGAGCCTGTGAAGCATCTAGGGTAGACCGTCAGGCTCTGGACTGCGTCGGGAGGTTCGCAGTCTCGTTTCTTGTCCGACTATGGTCACCGTGCGACGACACCGGTACGTGGGGCGATCCCCGTATGTTGTCGGATGCGGACGTTATTTTCTGTTGACTTGAGAGTCTACTCCTTCAGTGACCCTCCACTAGTCGTAGCCCACCAGTACGTGGTGCTGGTCTCACCTGGGAGTGGTGTACGGGCACACCCTTAGAGACAGTTTGTGGACCGGTTTTCGTCGGGCCCCGCGTCTATCAGCCAAAGTCCGGCTGAGGGGAAAATCGGTCAGAGGACCAGACTAGGGACGCACGGTCTGTGTGTGTACACGTGGTTGGGGGCGGGTGGACCCATGTCGACGGGCGTGACCCCAGCTAGTCACTTATTTGTGGTTACTTGTACGGTGTCTCAGTTCCCGCTGGGCCGAAGGGAGACACCTGAGACGCAGACTAAGTCATCAGTGGATGAATCCGGTCTTGCTTCTAGTGGGAGGTACTCCTGTCGAGTTGGGAGTGACAGGCTGTCAGTCATTGCGACTTCGACCTTCGGGTTTTGTCGTGTTTACCATGGTGTCCCGGTCGTTCACCGTGGCACGGGTGTTGGTTTTCGTTCAGTGAGATCGATGTTTTGTAGATAGCAGGGCTTCCCTTTTCGAGGTACTCGCTTACTGCTAGCGTAGCGGTTTCTTCGTTTGCGAGGTAGGGTTCGAGTGATCCCTACTGAGTCTTATTCCAAGACTCATTCCCTACGTGTTTGCACCGTGTTTTAGGTGAGTCGCGGCCTCAGGGGAGCGCGTCTGAGGCTCAGCGTGATTCCAGTGCCCAGCGTTAGTGCCAGAGGTCAGAACCGGGATATGCCCCGTATAGCTGTACTTTTCTTTCTTGTCTCTGTACTAGTTGTGGACTACTATTGTTATCTTGTTATATCTTATGGACCATGTATCATGTAAAATGTTAATTTATTTTCTACTTATTATATAACTGTTTAATTTCTGTAATTATTTGTGATACTTATGTAGTCTCCACACCATCCTTTTAACCCTTCCGAGTCTTCGGACTCGTGGGTGGATGTGCGAGTCTCGAGTTATCGGACCTCCCCGGAAATCAGATTCTCGGGCCGTTACATTTTTTTCTTCTCTTTCTTTTTGTACTTGATTCACGGAACGAATCCGGAATGGATGAGGGCTAATGAGATGTTGACCAGCCTTGCCGATGATGACAAGGGTCGAACACTGGCTTGTTCATCGACATTGGTTAAATGCCAAAGCAAAGGAGGTTTATTCATTAACAAGGATGAAGGGACCAGGTTAAGGGAAACGTCGACCGATCTTTCCGATGATGACAAGGGTCGAACGCTAGCTTGTTTGTCGACATTGGTTAAATACCGAAGCAAAGGTATATTCATTAACAAGGACGGAAGGTCCAAGTTAAGGGAAACGTCGACCGATCTTGCCGATGATGACAAGGGTCGAATGTTGGCTTCTTCATCGACATTGGTTAAATGCCGAAGCAAAGGAGGTTTATTCATTAACGAGGACGAAGGGTCCAAGTTAAGGGAAACGTCGACCGATCCTGCCGATGATGACAAGGGTCGAACACTGGCTTGTTCATCGACATTGGTTAAATGCCGAAGCAAAGGAGGCTTATTCATTAACGAGGACAAAGAGTCCAAGTTAAGGGAAACGCCGACCGGTCTTACTGATGATGACAAGGGTCGAACACTGTTTATTCATCGACATTGGTTAAATGTTGAAGCAAAGGAGGCTTATTCATTAACGAGGATGAAGGGTCCAAGTTAAGGGAAATGTCGACCGGTCTTGCCGATGATGACAAGGGTCGAACACTGGCTTGTTCATCGACATTGGTTAAATGTCGAAGCAAAGGAGGTTTATTCATTAACGAGGACGAAGGGTCCAAGTTAAGGGAAACGTCGACCGATCTTGTCGATCATGACAAGGGTCGAACACGGTCTATTCATCGACATTGGCTAAATGTCGAGGCAAGGGAGGTTTATTCATTAACGAGGATGAAGGGTCTAAGTTAAGGGAAACGTCGACCGGTCTTACCGATGATGACAAGGGTCGAACACTGTTTATTGATCGACATTGGTTAAATGTCGAAGCAAAGGAGGCTTATTCATTAACAAGGATGAAGGGTCCAAGTTAAGGGAAACGTCGACCGGTCTTGCCGATGATGACAAGGGTCGAACACTGTTTATTCATCGACATTGGTTAAATGTCGAAGCAAAGGAGGCTTATTCATTAACGAGGACGAAGGGTCTGTTAGAACTGATGGTATGCTCTGATACCAAGTGATAGAATAGATGGACGCTCTGATACCAATTGATAGGACCGGTGTGATGGATTCAGAGGGGGGTGAATGAATCCCCAATAAACATTCGTCCAAATAAAAAACTATAGCTGATCGATGCGCAGAATTAATGCACTCAGATGGCTCAGCAAGATGACTGTTCTGAGAAGGCTCGCACTCGAACACTTAATATGGACAGTCGGATGAAATACTTAGTCACTCAGTGAATCCAGAAAAGTCTAAACGATTAGATGAACAAATCTAATCATACATCTATCGAGGACCAACAGGTAATCAGTCCAAAGTGAGTCTCTCAAGACCACTATCGAATGAACGATATGCAATCAAATTCCTTGCTAGATTGAAGATTCAAATCGGCTTATGCATACATCTAGCGAATCGAATAAGGCAATCAAACCACAGTAGACCTACGTTCACCCCACACTCAAACTAGAGTGTGGCTTTCCGCTGATACACAGCTTAACGGATGGGCTTCACAGCTTGCCTACATCCGCTGAGCATCACAACTTACTTTCGCTGGGCAATACAGCTTAGCCATCCACTGACACACAGCTTGACCGCTGGGCATTACAGATTCACCGTCCAGAGGATACCACACCTCTGTAACTACTGGGGATTACAGCTTAACCCGTCTAGAGGAATCCTCCTCTGCTACAGCTGAGCAACACAGCTTGCTCTACTGATAAACAGCTTGAAATAACGATAAAAAAAAAGAACAAAGGAAAACAAGAACCAGGAAATGACAGCGACTGAAAGCTGTAAACACTAAAGCTCAGATGTGGCTCTCAAGGAGCTGACTGGATAGGATTTGATCCCGATTCCAGTGGGGACTAATCTTCAGATGAAGCTTATCTTCTTCTCTTCTCAAACTCTCTCTCTCTCTCTCTCCTTCTTTCTACTTCTTCTTCTTCTGTGTTTCTCTGCTGCTCTCTCTTTTTCTCTCTTGAACTCTCCTATTTCTTTCTCTGCTCTTCTCAATCTTGCCTCAGAGAGTTATCTTCATGACTTGCAGAAGGATGACTTATATACTCCCTCAGACTGAGGTCACACGCTCATGCCCTAGGCGTGTGGATGTAACACTCCCGCCTGGAAGCTTCAGGAGAATCTTGCCACGTGTCAGAATCTGAACGATTGGGACCCCACATGGCGGCTTCTTCCAATAAGAATCACCCTTGGATCACGTGCCAATTAATTGTTCTTCTGTTCCTTATAAGTGAGGTACTCAGGTGCACATAAGATGCTCGAACCATGGTTTTTCTCAGTTGATTACTTGCGTGCTTAAGTTCCATATAAATGCATGCACTGACTTAGTTTGCTGTCTTGAGGAAGGTTTGCACCGAGTTGCTTCACACGTTGCACTGAGCTTGTTCTCTCGAGACCAGACATTGCACCAACCTGGTCGTGCTGGCGAAGGCATTGCACCGACTTGCTAGAGTAGAGAAGGGATGCTTCGACTTTGAAGCTCATCCATATGAAAATCTGCACCAACCCTGGATTGCTCATGTGCACGGACTTGTGCATAGAAGAAAAACCAGTACCGACCAAACTTGTGCGTGCTACATGAACTAGCACCGACTCAATGTGTCTTAGCATAGAATGCGTCGACTCAGCTGTACATTCCTGCCAATGTGCACAAGCTCAATAGAGATAAGGAAACTATGCACAAGTATGACTTGAGTATATAAGAAAGAGATGCACAAGCTTTATGCACACGGAGGAATAAATGCACCGACTCAATTACGTGTCACAACATGAGATGCATCGACCATGTGAAACGTTGCACCGAGGCAGAAAGTTGTACAGATTCTAAGCCACATAAGATGCAAAGTGAGACGTAGGATGTGCACCGAGTCTAAGCCATAAGAGACGTAGAATATGACGGATACATGCACTGACCTAGGCCTAATGAGACACAAGATAGACGGACGGATACATGCACCGACCTAATGCGAAGGAAGCATAGAGAAGATATGCACTGATGCACGACTTAATTCGCGTACAATACCGGAGATTGCACCGATGCACCTAACACATGAAGGCGTTCCACCGACCTAGCACAGATAGAGTGCATAGACTTGGAGACGCGAGCTAAGCAATGCACCGACCTAACACTCGCCAAAGCTGCGTGCATAGAGAATGGAATGCACAGACCTTAATGCCCATAAACGATGATATGCACCGAGTCTGTTGGGCAGCCTGACTGACATATATGCACAAACCTTCAAGACATGCTCAGACCTAGACCAGTAGTTATACGCACATCAATATATATATATATATATGCAACCATGACATTCAATCAATCACATGAAGTGACTCAATTATCATCAAAACATTCGTCAATCATTCATTCTCAAGTGGGTGAATCATAGTGTTGCTATCATCAAAACTCATGAAGCAAAACATCATCAAGGCACAGGGGCACAATAATCTCCCCCTTTTTAATGATGGCAACACAATGAGTCACACTGACTCGTCAAAACTATTCTCTCCCTTTGACTTCAGCAAAAAGAAGGTAGTTTGCGAGAAAAATAATATAATGCATGAACCTATTCTCCCCCTTTTGAAATAATCAAACAGATCATGACAGTGAAAGAGTAATACTCCCCTTATCAACATGAATGCATGACTACTCTCCCCCTTTGAAATACAGTCCTCCCCCTTTGACACAGTTATGAATCTATAATGCCCAGAACTCCCCCTGAGAGCATGAAAGGAATCGAAAAAGCAGGCACAAGATGTAACTACAGGGATGAACTCTGGTTATCCAATGAATCAATCTGGAATCTACCACCATAAGATTTGTGAAGTTCAGAAGACTGCAAGTGAACGAGGTAATATTGGGAGTGGCACCTCACATTTGTATGGTCAGAATGTATGTGGAAGGCCCACAGAACCAGAACTGAGTGCAAGAGTAGTTCATCAGGAATGCAAAAGCAAGATGGAAGATTCCAACAATGTGGAGAATGAACTGATGATGTAAATGAAGTAGATGTAGCCAAAGGTAGGAGTAAATATCAGCAAGCAAGGCACATGATCTCCAACAAGTGAGTTAGTATGATGATTAAGTTGTCAGAAGTGAACCTGATCAGAGGAAATTGTATGGCAGGTACCATAGTGATAAGTCCTCACAAGGAAAGACTCTCCTATCATAGGGAGTTAAGAATTAACCGACATGACCCAACTGATTTAACCATGATGTATACCAAATTTGTCAATTAAATTCAATACTCATATCTGAACTTAGGTTTTAATAAAGGTGAACCAATTAGACAAGCAATACTCAAGAGCAACCACTTTCCATCTTACTCAAATGAACTCGATGACTCCTTTGAGAGTCACATAGAGCACTATTAAGATTAAACACCCTTACTAGAATGTGAGTTGACTATTTTTGTTAGATATTTTCTTTTGATTAGCACATTATTTTTCCTGAGTAATTTAAGTTGATCAACACCTTTTTACATGAGGCACAACACGTCTTAGGTGAAGTGACCCAGTTACTCAGTGTGATAACTTTCATTGCCTCTCAACTTTGTGAGCAGAGTTAGCAATGGAAGTGTCTTTTTACATGAGGAGACACCTTGATTAGAGGTCGGACTCCCCAGTTACTTAACACAGACATGCTATTGCTCTGTCAAATTTTTTAATAAATTTTCACCAGAGATAACTATGGCACTTCATGACATAGGTTCACTCTATTTCATTGATGGAGAACCCAGTTTCTCAGTGACCAAGTCATTGCTCTAAATTCAAATTTTCCTTTAAGTCAACATTTTTCAGATTAATGTTTAAAAATAATACTCACTCTATGTGTCTTTACCAAAGTAGCCTTGATATCACATTTTCAGATTACAGAAGAGTGAGACTAGGGTATTCATGACACAGTTGGTTAAAATTTATTAAAAACTCATCATTCAGATACTTTCAATATAATTGAATACAAATCTGAGAGTACATTAAACTTATATCAGTCTGAATCAGTAGACATTCTTCAACTTATATGATAGGAAATTCTTTTAAGAGTTCAGACTAAAACATGGTACACAACATAAGGATCTCAGATCAGTCCAATCGATGCAACTAAACACCTTATCATTCTTGGAACAAGAACCAGATTAATCAGACCAGCTTGAAAGGATGTGAGTATTGGATAAGTACAAGCTGGTGGAGCAAATAACAGTAGGAGAGAAGAGCATCAAATATATGCAGAGCAGAATCAATTTCAGTAGCTGAGTCTGGAATACAGACAGATCAGCTAAGCAAGTAGAGACAGTAGAGAATTTAGGTGAACCACCTAAATGCAGAGAATGAATCAGATTGCTAGACAGAAAGAGTTCAAGAGATGAAGATGTGATGAAACAGGAATGCTCCCCTTGTCTAGACACAATATGTAAAAGACTACACATGAGCAGCATGAATAATAAACAAAAGCAGTCAATCTCCCCCTTACTAAGTGCATGGTATAACGTAACACATGGTTTTATGATGAAAGCTCATGAAACAGACATGCAATTCAATTAAAAGGAGATTACCATAAACATTATGTGCAATTCAAATTTTCAGATGATTTCAATTCAGCACAGACCGAATCAACATGGTATTCAAACCATTCAAACTCACAATTTCAGATGATAGAATTCGAAGTAAGTGCTCAGAACAGACCTGAAGAGCAGGATCATGGGGTCTTTCAATTTTTGAGTGCCTTGGTTTATTGACCCCTCTTTATTCATTCTAAGGCATACTTGCAGCAAAGTGATCATTCTGATCCTGCAGGAACCCAAGCAGCCTTGGGTCCTGTATTAGCCCTAACAAGAGTTATGAACACTTTGTTAGCGACATTATCATCAAAATCCATCAGATAACAATTGGCCATGACGTGACCGAATTTACCACAATATCTATATGAAACAGCAGATTTTATGGTCCTATGATGCATATCAACAGCAGCATGAGACCTATGAACCTGAGCATGAAATGTTCTGTTGTTTACATGGACATTTTGTTTCTTATTCTTAATCAGCCAACATTCAGCAGATTTGTGACATGGCTTACCACAGTTAAAGCATGAAAAGTTCACAGGTCGATTTGCAGAGAATTTGACCAAATAGGGATTAACAAAATTTTCTTGAACATGCCAACAGTCCTCGACTGTATGGCCATGCTTCCCACACTCGAAGCACCTGATGTGCTTACCTTTAGAATCATTTTTACCCCAAATAGATCCAAACCAGCACTCCCTGGCCTTGTGACCAGGTTTGTTACAGTTGAAGCAAATAATATGCTGGTTCAAAGCAGATTTGTTTCTTTTAGAACTATGATGATTTGTAGAATATCTAGCATGCATCCTATCATCGAATTTCATGATGAAACATGCATTCATGAGATGATCATGCCTACCACAGTAACGACAATATGCACCAGACTTCCTAGTAGCATGGTTTCTACCAAAGGAATTTCTAGAATGCAATGTTTCACTTGCATGCTCATCTTCTATCAATAATCTGCAATCATCCATTACGTGGCCTACCTTGCCACAATAATGGCATGAAACACTCTTATCAGATGCATACGAATAAGTAAATGAGTTATGAGCAGTATGCATTAACCCATCAGATGCAGCAGAGCTAGCAGATTTCAAGACACAAGTAGGGACATTTTTGACCTTATTTTTCTTGCCATTCTTGTTCAATTGTTTACCCTTTTTCACAACTTTTGTGTGTTTTTCATTTCTTTGAGCCTTAAATTGGAATATTGATGATGAAGGTGATTTATGATTTTTATTTTATTTTGGGGATTGACTTGTGGTACCAGTAGCTTCAGAATTTTGCACAAAGGTGGTGTATAGCTGGTTTCTAATAGTTTCCTTAACAAGGGTCTTGCCGATGATGACAAGGGTCGAACACTGTTTATTCATCGACATTGGTTAAATGTCGAAGCAAAGGAGGCTTATTCATTAACGAGGACAAAGGGTCCAAGTTAAGGGAAACGTCGACCGGTCTTGCCGATGATGACAAGGGTCGAACACTGGCTTGTTCATCGACATTGGTTAAATACCGAAGCAAAGGAGGTTTATTCATTAACGAGGACGAAGGGTCCAGGTTAAGGGAAACATCGACCGATCCTACCGATGATAACAAGGGTCGAACACTGGCTTTAGAGTGAAAAAAATCTCCGACAAGACTTATGGTGATCGTCCTTTTCGGAGTTTCATTAGGATGTGGGTAAAGCAAAACTTTAAATTACCACATTACTGGATTAAGCGCCCTTTCGGGTTTTCGCCGAAGTCAGCCCCCTCTTGCTTTTGCCCACGCGCCCTTTCGGGTTTTCAGGTGGCGGGGTACCCGATTTTGCCTATAGTGCCCTTTCAGATTTTCACCGCAACTGGGTTATAGCCATTTTTGCCCTCGCCCTAGTGTAGGAATGAGGCCGGCGAGGCACCTCTATTTTAAGCCTCATTTTTCCCCCTTTTTTATCATAGAGTGAGAAAACGAGGATGGGTAAATCATGTGATGTTTGACCCTACATAATATCATATGACAGTTGGCTAGGGCACGCGGCCTTGCATCGGAAAAGGGGTTTATTCGTTGGTAAGGACAAATACCAATGCAAGGGATGAGTTTTCACGCCAATTCAGACGTAAGGTCCGTAATGGCGATAACGTGCAGAAGTCGGCTAGGGCACGCAGTCTTGCGCCGAAAGAGGGGTTTATTCGTTGGTAAGGATGAATAGCAACGCAAAGGAGGGATTTACGTCGATTCGGACGTAAGGCCCGTAATGGCGATATTGCAAGAGAGTTGGCCGGGACACGAAGTCTTGGGCCGAAAAGGGGGTTTATTCGTTAGCATGGGATTAATGCTAACGCAAAGGAAGGATTTCCGCCGACTTGGACGTAAGGTCCGTAATGGCGATATTGTATCTTTTTGAGAGCTCGGTTAGGGCGGAGTGCCACTAGACCAAGGTGGGTTTCGAGCATTCTGGGAATGCCGGTGGGGCTGCGTGGTACAGCTTCATATGTTTCCCGTTAAGAGGGGAGAACTGAACTACTCCCATGTGATCTACAAGAACGTAGGCACCTCCTTCATATGCCCGGCGGACAATATATGGTCTGACCCAGTTTTAAACCAACTTCCCTTTGGGGTTGGAGGCCATCACTTCTCTTCTCTTGACCATTACTAGGTCACCTTTCTTGAATTCTCGCTCTTTGACCAGCTTATCGAAAGCACGAGCCATGCGAGCTTGGTAGAGTTGGATATTTTGTTGTGCACGGAGACGCTTTCCTTCGAGCTCGGCGAGCTCTTCCAGTCTTCTTTTCATGTTAGTCTGCTCACTGCTAACCAACCCATGCTAGATGGCGACTCGCAAAGAAGGGACCTCTAATTCGATTGGCACCACAGCCTCGACTCGTACATGAGGGAGTAAGGTGAGCAGTCAGTTGGGGTTTTGTAAACTGTACGATAAGCCCAGAGTGCTTCGTACATCCTTTCTTCCCAATCTCTTTTATTAGCCTTAACAGTCTTTACTAGCATGGTGCATAGCCTTTTATTGAAGGCTTCTGCAAGTCCGTTGGCTTGAGGGTAGTAGGGAGATGATATTCTCCTATCAATCTTGTATTTGTCGGCCAGTCGGTACACCTTCTGATTCCTGAAGTGACTGCCATTGTCCGAGATAATTCAGTTGGGGACTCCAAACTAAAATATTATATTCTACCGGAAGAATCTGGCGACCAATTCTCCCATCACTTCTCTTAGTGCTATTGCTTCTGCCCATCTGAAGAAGTAATCTGTTGCTGCTAAGATATATTTACACCCTGATGAAGATGCTGGTACCGGCCCTACCACGTCTGCACCCCATTGAGCAAATGGCCAATTTGGTATAGTAGGATGCAGTGGCACCGGTGGTCTTCTTGACACAGTGGCATGTTCCTGACACCTCTGGCAGGCTTTAGCGAACTTGCAGCAGTCGTCAAACATAGAGGGCCAGTAGTAGCCCAGCTTCTTTATTTCAATTTTTATTTTTGGACCAGCCTGATGTGCCCCGACTGACCCGACATGGACTTCTTGCATTACTTGCCAGGCTTCTACTATAGACAAACAATGAAGTAAGATCTTCTTTTGGGCATCCGCCATTATCCGGAACAAAGTTCCTTCCTCATTTCATAAGAGTCTTTGACCCTCAGAAGCTTCATTCTTTGTTCTTTTTCTTTCGGGAGCTGTTGGTGTTGAAACCAACGTAGGAAATGCTCCCGCCAATCAGGCTGCTGGATTTCTTTCACCACTGCCACTTTATTTTCTTATTCATCGGTCAGGACCTTTGTCACACTAGGGACCTGCCGTTTGTTAATTATTGTTATATTCAGGCTTGTGCCTAGCGGGATTGCCAAAGAACTGGCCAGCTTTGCGAGGGCGTCTGCCTGAGCATTTTGTCCTCGGTTGATGTGTTTGATGCTGATGAAATAGAATCTCGTCATCAGGCGGAGTGCCAGCTGGTAATAAGGGAGGAGTTCTTGCTTCCGCACATCGAACTCTCCTTCCAACTGTTTTATAACTAGCATGGAATCCACGAATGCTTCCAGCATCTGAATTCCCATGGACAGAGCAATTTGTAGCCTGATTATTAGGGCTTCATATTCTGCTTCATTATTCATACAGGGCTTGTTTATTGAACAGGATGTATATATGACTTCTCCTTCTGGAGATTTCAGGACTATGTCTGCCCCTACCCTAACTCTGGCTGACCCAGTCACCGGGGTATCAATTCTGGATGCGCCGTCAAAGTATAATTGCCACAATGAGGGTTGTACTTGGCTGAACTCTAGGGTCTCATCTTTAGGAAGCTCTGGCTTCAGCGGACAGTCTTCTGGCACTGGGTGCTCAGCGAAGAAGTCTGCAATGGCTTGGCTTTTGACGGCCCTTTGCAGCACGTAGGAGATATCAAACTCCATAAGAATCACCGCCCATTTACCTAGGCGGCCTTTGAGTGCCGGTTGGGACATGATATATTTAAGCGGATCTGCCTTGGAAATCAGCTTGATTTCATGCAACAGCATACAGTGTCGAAGCTTCTTGACTGCGAAGACTATCGCCAGACAGGTCTTCTCTATAAAAGTGTATCTCTCATCAGTTCTGACTAATCTTCGACTGAGGTAATAGAGGGCTTGTTCCTTCCCTTCTTCATTGTTCTGGGCTAGCATTGCCCCCAGGGAGTTGTATGTGGCTGCTATGTAGAGGATCAGTGGCCATCCTTTCACCGGTGCACCCAGCACTGGAGGAGTCTTCAGATAATCCTTCAACTTGTCAAAGGATGTCTAGCATTCTTCATCCCAATAAAAAGAAACATCTTTCATCATTAGTTTGTGAAAGGGATGGCATCACCCTGACAAGTTAGATATAAACCGTCGGATGTATGCCAGGTGGCCTTGTAGAGATCTTAGCTCAGAGAGGTTCCTTCACGGAGGTAACTCCTGGATTGCCTTGATCTTTACGGGGTCTATCTCAATTCCCCGATATCTGACAATAAATCCCAAGAATTTTTCACTCGATACACCGAACGCACACTTCATAGGGTTCATCTTTAATTCATACTACCTGAGCCTCTGAAACACAACTCGGAGGTCATGCAAATGGTCTTCTTTCTTTCTGGTCTTGACTACCAGGTCATCTATATAGCACTCGACCTTGTGGTAGAGCAATTCATCAAATATTCTGGTCATCGCCCGCTGATAAGTTGTGCCGACATTCTTCAGTCCGAACGATATCCTTTTATAATGATAGATGCCTTTGGGAGTTCGGAAGGTAGTGTGGACCCGGTCATGCTCCGCGATCCATATCTGGTTGTAGCCGGACAACCTGTCTATAAATGACAGAGCTTCGTGGCCAGTCGTGGCATCAATTATGACCTCCGTTATCGGTACTAGGAAGTCATCCATGGGACAGGCCTTGTTCAGATCTCATAAATCAACGCATATCCGGATCTGCCCATTTTTCTTCTTCACGAGCACGATATTAGCCAGCCACGTGGTGTATTGATTTTCTTCAACGAAACCCACATCAATGAGCTTGTCAACTTCTTTCCATATTTGAGTGATGAGCTCTGGCCTCATGTGCCACGGTGGCTGTTTCACCGGCTCAGCTTTGGGGCTTATGGCTAGCTCATGCTGTGAGACTACGGGGCTCAATCCTGGCATTTCCTTGTAGGTCCAGGCGAAGCAATCCCGATATTCTTATAGTAGCTGGATGTACAGCTGCTATTCTTCAGTAGATAACTGGGCGCTGAGGAAGGTCGGCCTGAGGTCATCCTCGTCTCCCAAGTTGACTTCTATCAGTTCATCAACTGTGGCTTGGCCTCCGTCTTCTATCTCCGAGGGTGCCGACTGGAGGTCGACAAAGTCGGATATGTCATCTTCGAGGTCGAGGACCTCGGTCTCTTCATTCTGCCTCATCTGAGCTTCATCAAGAATCTCCGGTTCGGCCAATAGTGGCTGTATGAATTGCTCTGTCAGCAAATCCACTTCAGTTGTAATTTTGAGGGGTGAGTCAACAGCCTCATCCCCTCCTGACGGGCTTGCAGTCGTTAAGGACTGGTGATTGTTTATTGCTGAGCTAGAGCAGCATTGCAACTTCATGGTACGGGGTGAGAAGGTCCTGCCCTCTTGGATCACCATATCTTCGGTGGAGGTAGCCTTTTCTTTTCTAGCAGCATTCATCTCTTGATTAGGCTTGGAAGAAGCTTCTCGGCTCGGTTCGAGAGGTGTTGACATCATCATCGGAGGAGGGCCACTAGGGGGAGGCAGCTCTGCTTCTTCAGTATCTTCAACTTCGCTACTGCTAGCCTTGTAGAATTTGGCTTGAAGAGCTGCTTCCTCGGGATAGACCTGCTCCCAGCACCGACAGGGGAATATGGCTTCTGATTCCAAGTCTTTTGGTCGAGCTGGTTCAGTATGTTCAGCCTCTGCTAAGTGTTCATCGAAAGTTGCCCCCAGTGAGTTATCCTTAGTCGGGTAGAAAGCGGAGATGGTGTCCACTTCATAGCGCCCGCTATAATAATATTCCTCGACGGTTAAGCCCAACCCTGGATGTTGAGAGACACGTCTCAGTTCTTTGTCCAGGCTTGCGGGATACCACAGCTTCTGGAATGCTTCTTTCTTCTTGCGAGGCTGGCCAGAGGGGATGTGCTTTTTCTGGAACATCTTGGCCATCCAATTTTTTATAAATGCCAACCCCTGAATGGGAACTGATGGGTCTTCTAGGTCTTTAGGCAGATGACAATCAGCATCCTCTCGTATAGGGTGTTCTTCAGCTGTGTAAAATAAGCTGCTGGGGCCGTCTATCTGCGCCACCTCCCAAGCTTTGAAAGGTTCAACAGTGATATCATCGAGGCCGAGAATTGGCTTGGTAAGACCTTTCGGGATCCCGATGTGGTTGCGATGCTAGTCGACCTTGGTTTCATTAGCTCCGGGGTTGATGGCGGGAGGTGCTACCCTGCCCACGTCCCCGGTGACGGTGATGTGTGAGACCGTCTTGGGATTAACATACCTGCGCGGCGGCAGAGGGAACCATTCGGCGTCGAAAGTGCTTTTTGATGCGCCGGCAGAGGTCTTGGTTTCAGAGGTCTTTGTTGACACCCGTTTTATGACCAATAAGTTGAGTCATTTCCTTGCTCATCTTTATGATGCTCCGAGTTGTTCACCCTTACTGGGCCTTCTTAGTCAATTTTGAGGCCTATTTCTTGGGTCACCTCTCCTTGGTTGGGTCTCGCTCCTCATTCTTTGTCCGCTGGATGAAGCTTAGCAAGCTTTCATGCTATTTACCACCCCATTGTCTCTGGCGGCCTATCCCAGGTGCGTTTGCTGACGTGTAGCACTCCTGTCTTCGACCGCTTGCTGACGCCAGAGTCCAAAAGACAGTAGCCTTTCTTAAACCTTATCTTATCTTATCCGTTGTGCTTTAGCGGTCTATCATGGGACCATCATATGCTTCTGGCATGTGAACCATCGACCGCTACCTTCTTGCAGAGTCCTTATTACGAAAACTTCACCTGTTGGCCTTATCTGTTGTTAGATAATGCATGGTGGCGGTCTATTCTTGGGCCGTTACTTCCAAATGGTGATTTATCGTAAGGCCGTTTCATCAGACAGAGAGTTCTAGCAGAACTGCTCTTTCTCTGCTACGTCGTGGTCGAAGTAGAGTTTTGATTCTACGATTTCTCTTTCGATACTGATCCTTAGAAGCTCCCGTTTGTTTCTATGGACTCTTGGGAGTATTATCTTCAAGGATTATCTGGTCTTTGGCCTAATTTCGAGTCATTATCTCTCCAACTCAAACCTAGACTTTGAGGGTCTATAAATAGAACCCTTGACTTCATGGCTTGAAGAGGAGATTTCTGGAGTTCGCGTCGAAGTGCTGTCACATCCTGGAGTTAGAACCAATCAAGGAGAACTGCTTCCCACGTCCATCTGCCTCCTAAGTCCAGGGAGTATCAAGTTCCAAGGGTTTTAGTGTGGTCTTATGTTTTAGTCTTCTTTTCCCCTCATAGCATCAAAGCATCTTCCATCTTCCTCTCTCATGTTCTTCCATCTTATGCATTCATTTTAAACCTCTTCCCATCTTTTAAAATGCCCCACATGGGTTAAAAAACCCAACCTCCCAGGTATCCACCCTTCTAATTGCATGTTTTTAGTTTTCTTTATCTTATAGTTGCTACACGTGTCACCGGGCTAATTTGGGGTTATTTCTCTGTGTTCTCTACACATTTTTGCAGGTTTCACAGGTTCCTGGCACGAGGCCCAAGTCTTCTGGCCGGTTGGAAGAAGTGGAGATCAAAAGTCCCAAAGCTTGTTGTTCTGCGATTCTCTGGCGGTCATGTATTGGAGCGCTAAGGTTTTCTGGTGATTTATCGTGAGATCGCTATATCGCTATGGCGCGCCAGTCTTCGACCGTTATTGTTCACAGAAGTGTAGTTTTCTCTCTACCGTGGGTGGGTGTTACATCCACCTATTTCCAAGGTATTTATCTTAGCTTTGGCTAGTTTAATACTTTGGTGGTGATCACATCTTTCTAGTTTGGGCAGTAGTCCTCTCTCTCTCCTCATATCTCTTCTTTACTCGCTTTTACTTACTTGCTCTACACCCACGGTGTGTGTTTTCTTTTATTCCCTTGCTCCACGCCCCGACGTGTGTTTTTCTTTTCCTTTGCTTATTTCTGATAGAGATGGCATGCCCATGCTTAGATTCCATGCTGATTGCCTAGGTTCATGTTGCACATGTTCATAGGTTGTTGCATATTGCACATGGCTTATTCATACTTCTATTGTTGATATTCACATTCATTTGCAAAGGAACCAATTAAAACCAACAGAATTTTTGGGCGATCACAGTGGGACAACTAGTGCCAATCGTGTTAGATCTCTTTCATATATGATGTTCTATATTTTACCCCAATTGCCCGTGTTTTCCCCGAATTTTCCCTTTATTTCCTGCTGTTTCTGGTTCTCTGGGTCTTTTGGCGGTCGGACATTCGGTTGTTTCTGGCTTAAAAGCGGTCCATTAATAGACCGTCTCAGCTCTCTTGCGCTCTCACATTAGACCGCCACTCCAGTGACATGTACGCATCCCGAGGTTGATTTATTTCCATAATTTCTACTGTGATTTTTATATCTGGGTGCTATCTGGTCTCCTCCTTAGTTGTTTTGCATATTCATATCATTGTGTGCATATTGGATTGCTAGTTTTAGGCTAGAATTTGCATGGACTCCGGTGCACATAGGGTCATTCATTATTCATACTTTAGATTGCAATCTCCTACCTTGGTGTGTGAACCTCTCGTCTCCATATTCCTTGGGGCTGACTAGGAGATCACATCAGGGACCTCCATAAGTCCCCGCGAGCCGTGGATTCCCACACGGACGTCGGGCCGATTGTACCTTTCCCACACCATGTCTAGGATTGCATAAGTGAGGGAGTGATTACATTTAGAGTTAACCAAGCCATATACCTCTCCCCTATTAAGAACCTATTGTTGAGAGAACATTTTAATCAAGCTACTAAGGTTCTAAAGGAGAAAAGAATTAAAAACTTTGAGCATCATCTAGACAACTTGGTTGACTTTGATTGTTTTTTATCTTCTTCTCACTTACATCTTTGTTAAAACCATCTAGTTTAAGTCACTCATTGTGTGTTTGTTTTGTGTCGTTTGTATTTTTCCAAGGTGTTGAATTTGCATGTGGAGTTGCTTTTGCTCACTAGAGTCATCTTCTAGGGGCAATTCCTTTTCCAAGTTCTACTCCAATCCTCTCTTCGAGTCCACTATGTCTTCCTTTGATCTTCCCCGTTCCAAAGAGGAGTCTCTTCCTCAAGGGCTTCTAGAAGATTCTTCTAGGGTTATCTCCTTCCATTCTGGAGAGGGGTATGTCCCTCCTCCGTCCTCCATCCCTATGGGGGGCGCCCAATCCACTCAATCCCTTCCTCCTCCTTCTGCCAATTCTAATCTCCAAATGATGGCCAGTTGGATCCGGCCCAATTTCAGGCTGTTTATCAGGCCATGCAGGGGCCCAACACCCTGTTGGCACCCATTTTATGTCGATAAGTTGAGTCGTTTCTCTTACTCCCTTTTGTTGATGCCTCGAATTGCCCATCACTCGTTGGGGCTATTTTCAAGTGTATTTTGGGCCAGTTTTATGTGTAACCTCTCTCCTTGGTTGAGTCCGTATCGATTCGAGCCTTAATGGGCCTTGGTTTTTGGTTAATTGAACATGTTATGAAAATCAAGTGTCCAGGAGCATGTACGGTTCAACCTCATCCGTTCAACACTGGGGCGGTTAGATATTGACCGTTCATACATTTATGGTTGATTTCTGAGGATTTTCTGAATTTTCACCGATAGGATTTTGTGCGGCCCTCTTCTAGCCGTTCAACATAATGGACGGACTGATTATGACCACTTATATCTGAGAGTCCTACGCTTGGTAATTTTCTCAGATAATTATCCAAGTAATTGAATTATCACCGACAAGGCTATAACGGTTTGACGTTGGCCGCGCAACATTTGAACGGTCTCAATAGAGCCGTTCATCTGTGAGAGTCCAACGGCAGGCGTTTCGGTCAGTTTGAGGGATAATTGGGATTATTTTCTAATTATTTTGAACTTCCACCGATGGGTTTGGACGGTTAGTAGGTGACCGCCCATCCTGTTGAGCGGTCTATCGTAAGACCGTTCATACCGTCGACTGTTGAATTTTAACTTTAATCCTTTTATCCATGGTTTTATCCCCAACTTCTTTCATCAATTTCTCCGTGGATAATCAACCATTTTGTGTGTCGTTTCGACTGGATGAGAGATAATTTGATTATCTACGATTTATCTTTGATAATCTCGTCCCGAAAATGGCTCTAAACCCTAGTTTCGGGGCTGGCTTTCTAGGCTCTATAAATAGACCCTAAAGGCCAGACTTGAAAGGGGGGGAGACTTTTGGTCGACGGCGAAGCCCTGCCGCATTCTTGAGCGACCTAGCACCAAGGAGGGAGGCTTTCCACGTCCATATAAGCCTCTGGTTCATGGAGTAGTCTAGTTTTTGAGTCTTTTGTGTTTGATTGGTTTCGTCCTCTTTGTCATTGCATGCACTATTCTTCTCACTTTCTCCCACGTTCTTCTTCATTTTCATTGCCATGCACACACCCACCCACGTTTTTTGACACCCCAGGGGTTTAAAATCCCCCAGGTATCCCCCTTTCCACTTGTTAATGTTCACTCCTCATTATTTTGACATCTACTACACTGTCCAGTTCTAATCTAGGTTTTCTCTTTGTGTTTTCATGTTGTTTTTGCAGGTCAGCAATCCCTAACAAGAGGCTCATCCCCTCTAGCCGGCTGGAGAGGGTGGAGGTTGGACCCTTTGTGACTCCTGGCTTGGTGGTCTTGCTCGGTGCTCTACAGTCCGTTCAAGAATACGTGCGGTGCAGACTGGACCGTCCTTCTTCTTCCTGCGGTCATGACAGAGCCATTCAACTTCCAGGAGCGCTTCATCCCGCACCTTCTGCAGCGTCCTTAGGCGGTCTATCGTAAGACAGTGCATCCTATAGGTGGTTCTTCTGGAGCCGTTCATCTTCCCAGCGCTGCAGGTCAGGTGAGTACCTCCCCCCTTTCTAAGGTACGGCGTGTTCATCACGTACGGCACCTTGGTGGCGATCATGGTCATTCTTCTGTTCTCCTCTTACTATTTTCATTTATTCATACTGTTTTGATTTTTTCATACATATTGATTTAGTAGAGGAGAAACATATCAACAGCCCATTTTTTGGCGATCACGGTGGGACCCCTAGTGCCCATCGTGCTTGTGATTTGCTGACCCCTCTTTCGTTGTGTTAGTCCCCTTTTGGAGTGATTGCAGGTTAAGTTGCATTTTCTGCCTTCTGGAACGTGAGCAGTTCTCACAGAGCCGCTCAAGCTTTGGGTGGCTGATCGTCCACCGTCCTTCCTTGCGAACAGGGCCAGTTCTCCTACGAGCGTCCTGTCATAGACGGCCCCCCCATCGACCGTCCAAACCGCAGAACGGTATGTTCTTGACCGTCCATATTTCTGGCAAAGTTCTGTTGCTCCCTGGATTATGCGGTCCACCCCAAACCGTTTATCTTATTGTGCGGTCTCCCACAGACCGTCCTTCTGATGCCACAGTGCACCCGAGGTTACTTTGATTGCCATATCTATAGTGTCTTTGTTCTCCTTGGTGCCATCTATTGATCTTCCCCTACTTATATGTTATTGCTATCTACTTGTTTTCATCCTCGCGTGTTTATTTTGGTCATTGGTTGTTAGTTTCTAGGCTAGATTTTGCATGCACTCCGGTGCACATAGGACTCATGCATTTTATTCACATCTAGCTGCATTCCTACCAAGGTGGGGTTTCCTCTCATCTCCATACTCCTTGGAGCCGACTAGGGGACCTTGCTGAGGACCTCCGTAAGCCCCCGTGAGCCGTGGATTTCCACACGGACGTCGGGCAGGTAGTACCATACCACCCCCGGTCTAGGGTCTGCATTCGTGCGAGAGAGAATCCTTTAGAGTCTGACAGTTCTCCATTCTCACCCTATTTAGGTACCTTGTGGTTGAGTGAACTCACATTTTAATTAATCCACTAAGGTCCTAAGAGAACTTATAAAAATCTTCGCGTATCATTTGGAATTTGTTTGGCTAATTGGTTGATTCTTTTCTTATCTCTCTTCTCCATTGTGTGTTGCATAGGGTCGTCATTTGCATCTTTTGGTCAGATTAGGATCATTAGTTCTAGTTCATCTTTGTGTGTCTCCATTTAGCTACATTTATCTTAGGTTCATTCCCATCCTTATATTCATTTGAAATTCACTATATAAAGTCTCCACTTTTCCCATGGAGCATTTCTCCCCTGTACCTTATTCCTGCACCTCTCCATCTTCTTACCCCCGCGTGGATTCCTCTTCCCATGCGGGCCCGTCTCCTTATTCCTCCATTGGACCCCATTCTTTAAACGGGCCTTCTTACCCCGCCCGTGCTGCTGCTAGCCCAATCCATCCTCATTCTTACATGCATGATTCTTCCAGGCCCACGCATTCCTCCATTCCTGGAATGGGCTTTCCTTCTTCTCAGGTTGGGTTCCCTTATCCGGCCCATCATCATCACCCTGGTTTAAATTCATCATCTCTTGCTCAAGCTGGCCCATATCCTTCTCGGACTCTTCCTACCGAGGAGATGATCGCTCAGGCCCAACGTCAGCTTGATGAATTACAACGAAAAATCAATCCTCAAACTTCTTTGGATATCCTGTTTGCATTCCGAGGTCTTCAGCTTCAACCACGTCCATAGATTCCCACCTATCGTCGCTATGGTGGAGTCGGTGACCCCTACGTGCATTTGAAGGAGTTCTTATGTGAGTCGGCCCAGTTTTAACATGATCAACGCTTGATGGACTATTTGTTTGGCCTATCTTTAGAGGGCTCAGCCAAGGATTGATTTTTCACGTTACCACAAGAGCAGGTGGTGAATATTCAAGCTCTGCAACAAATGTTTATTCAGCAACACCGAGACCAGGTGGGGCCCAGATATTCTATGGTTGATCTGGCCCAAGAGAAGATGAAGCCCAGCGAGGAATTCTCCATGTTCGCCGATCGCTGGCGCTGCCTAGCCGCACAAGTTCCCGGGCATATTCCAGAGGGCGAGCAGATCAAGATGGTTATTTCTAATGCAACGCCCGAGCTCAGGTGTATTTTAGCCCTGAATGATATTACATCCTGGCAACGGCTTTACAATTGAGCCTGCTTCATTAGCCAACAACTCCTAGCTTCCTTTGGCCATGAGCCTCCTCCACCGTCACCTTCTACATATCCCTTCTCTTCCCCCTCCACCGCAAGTCAGCCCTCCACTACATATCCCTCCACGAGTCGGCCTTCCACTCCCACACACCCCTATACCTCCATATACTCCTCCACCTATCAGCCCTCCATGAGTCAGCCCTCCGCTATTTCATCTCACCACACCCCTCCACCTTCGGTCAAGGAAACACTACACCCAAAACGGGTAGATGTCGTTCATTACATTCCCACTCCCTCCACGACTCCACATCATTATAACCCTCCGCCTTTGCCTACGCAGTCCCCCTTGCCTACGCAACCCCCGCTACCATCTCCATTACCTTTTCACACCCCTCGGCATCCACCTTGCCCTAAGCGGACTTCTCATTCCCCGTTGCCGGAGTCTTTTACAGACATCTTCAGGGCTTTGATGGCCACCCATGCATTGCAGCTCCCTCCGGTTATGCCTTGCCGACCCACGGTCGGGAATTTGCTCCAGTTCTGTGAATTCCATCGTCAACAGGGGCATGTGGTCGAGAATTGCCCCGAGTTCCGAGAACTTGTTTACAGTTTGGAAGATAAGAAAGTGATTGATTGGGCTATCATGCGCCAAGTTATTTCAGATCTCAGCAGCAAGCAGCAGCAGCAGCAAACCGTGCCGCCTAGGCAACCGTCTCCACTTCAAGACCAGGGGCACCATGGTGTTTCTCTAGTTGATAAGGTACCTGCTCTGTTACCCACTTCTTCCTCTATCCCATCTCCTCCACCACCTTTACCTACTTCAGCCTCCGCTCGGGCAACTTCCCCTTCACCCGTCGTTTCTGCCACCACACCTATTCCCAATGCCTCTCGACGTGTTGTAAAGATACGCCGAAGAGTGCCACCACCCGCCACTTCCTCCATTACGCCACTACCTCCTTCTCCTCCTTCTTCCCCTTCACCATCTCCATCAACCATATCCCCCCCTTTGCCACCACCTTCTCCACCTCCGCCTTCGCCGCCTCCATTGGCCACATCTCCATCATCACCTTCTCCATTATCCCCATTACCATCACCACTGTCTTCATCACCTACCCTTGTAATAATCCATGTTTCGTCACCTTCACCGATGCCACTTCTTTCGCCGTCATCCTCTGAGCCCGAGCAGGCCGACCCTAAACCCACACCTCCATTTTTACCTTTACCTCCACACATGCCCATCATCATCATTATTCCACCATCACTTGCACCATCGCCACCCGCGCCCTTTAAACCTCCTCCTTCTAACCTTCCTCTACCACTTCCCACTTCGCGGAGCAAGTACACGCTACCTTTGGTGCCCCTCGGGTCTAGTCCCCAGGGAGATAAAGAGCTGAATCAGGTTTCGACTGTGCATTACAAGCTTCAAGATTTCATTTGCCGCATGTCGGTCCGAGCCCTGGTCCCTGGCTATTCTAGGGACAATGAGCCCGCATTTACTACGAGAACGGTTGCAAAGAAGAGTTCCCTTGTGTTGGTGCCAGTTTCTTCAAAGGCGAGGCTGGTAGCAATCTCTTTGCTTGCCGGGAAGTTCATCATTAATGATGTTATTACCTCGCGCTCGATTACTGTTCAGTTCACTGGCCGAGAGGGGTTCTCTACTCGGATTACGCTAACACATACGACCGCCCGGAGCCTGATGGATTCCCTATTCAAGGGGCAATTGGCTGCATCTTCTGCACTTTCCAAGGACATTCTGCACTTGCTGTGCAACCTCCCTCAATTTATTAGCATGCCGGTCACGTCAACGCCGCACATTGATCTCCCTCAGCTTTGTCCTGCTCTTCTAGTACGGGAGTTATGCTTCAAGCCTGATTGTCGAGTGGAGTTGCCGAACCTCTATGTTCTAGTACCAAGAGACAAAACTCCGTGGCTTCATGATATTCATTCAGTTGAGAAGCTGTTTGCCCAAGAATGTCTGCATCTTGTTAGCACTGGGGGTCTAGGGGCAGCCGCCCCAATGAAGCTGCATATTCATGACCGGGCCAGGCCATCTGCCAGGTGGGCCCGCTATTTGAGAAGACATTACAGATTGAGGAGCCCGGGAAGCCGAGCCCGCGCCAGGCAGAGTTGTTTCAAGAAGATTTTGGCTAAGAAGAGGCGGCGACGTAAGTTCAAAGGCTGTCAGTTGTGCATTTGGGGGTCCCCTTCCTCCTCTCCTTCTCCCGTCCATTCATCTTTTCTGTTGCTCAGTTCCTATCCTTGGGTGGTGTACCTTCCGCCACCTGACCTTATTTCTACCATCTTCTCCTATTCTCATCATTTTAGGCATCGGCCTATGTCCTCCTCTTCCCCTGATCCAGGGGAATCTTATAGTGTTCCTCCCCGGATACATCCGGATTTCACCGCTTTTCCTCCTTTTCCCCCGACCGTGTTGGGAATCCCTTACGCTCGTTCCTCGACCTTATCGGGTGGTTTTTCTGATCGTTCCCCGATTTTGTCGGGTGGTTTCCATTTCTTTTCCCCGACCTTGTCGAGTGTTCATACATTTTCTTCCCCGCCTCTATCGAGTGATCGCTATTCCTTTTCTCTGACCACGTCGGATGATCATTATCCTTCTTTCTTGTCTTTACAGTTATCTTTTCGTCGTCTTTCTGTTCTTTATGTCTCACCCTTTCAGGGTTCTTACCCTTTTTCTTGCTGTTTTTGAGGCTTTAGCCCGCCTTGATCTCAATTAATCCCTGGTTATTCTATACTTGGTTCCTTGTTATCAGGGCCTCAGTGCCTTAACGAGGGAGTTCTAGCCCTCGTCTCTCTTCCTTTTTTATCCCTCCTTCGTCCAGTATGATGTCTGCCACTCTTTTATGTCGAGGAATCCAATCATTTGCTCTCCTTTCATCCTTTATCCTGACAAACAAGAAAAACAAAGTTCGCACTCTTGAAAGCTCATTGATCGAAATCGCTTCAGGGTGTCGGTTTCCACGCCATGGATTTGCAAAGGTATCTTTTATTTTGTGCAAGAACATGTTATCATTGCTATTACTCTGTTATTTCTGCACGTGCTTATAATGTTGGTTCTTTAAAACATGGTTGAGTGGCCTTAGGCTTTAGTTAGTTTGCTTAGTCAAATAAGTCGCTTCTGCAGCATCTTTAGGCTAGTGATAGCTCCGCGCTGGGAGTCTAGTTTCCTTCCTTGATCGTTGAGGGTGACCTTTGAGTATGGGTTTTTCACACACAACACGGCAAGCCATAGCCGATCTCTCTAAGGCACACAGTTGCTGCTTTGGCCATACTTTGGGTATGCACAAAGGTCTTTTCTTTTCTCTGCTCGGCCAAGTGCAGGGACAAGAGATTGATGGATGAGATGACCCAACCTAGGCGCTCCATAATACGGGAGAGGTCTCAAATAGGGACAGTCTTGACCCTCAAAAGTGAGCTTTCATGCTATATCTGGCCAATAAGGGCTACCAAAATGAGAAAATGAATCAATGCAAAATTATGAATCAAAGGCATGGCAAGAGTGGCAGTACAGTTCCCCGCGGGACATCATGAGCCCGGTCGCATGCGTGCATGATAAATATGGGTCTAAAAATCAAAGACGCAAAGCCACAGCGCAACAGACCTACTCTTTGAGGGGTAGTGTCCTGGAAGGAATTCGAGCCTTGATATCTCCCATCCTGCACGAAGCTTGTCTCCAACTTTTCTTCTGTTTCTCCCTCTTAGGCTGGGTTGTATCCCGGGTATGGCCTTAGTAGGGGCACCGTTCTTCGGAAGTAGTTGGTTGTGGTAAGCCACCCACACATGCACGTCCTGCTTAAAGGAAGCCTTTAATGAAAGGGGTAGGAACGACGATCCCTGGCTAGTAGTTCGAGCCTGTCTTTGGGTGCTGCAGATTGCTATTGTCAAAAATCTAAAAAAAAATGAGATATTATCAAAAATCTGAAAAAAATGAGATATTGTCAAAAAAAATCCATAAAAATGAAATATTATTCAAAATCCAAAAAAAATCATAAAATTGCAAAAAGCCAAAAAAATGTGTCCTTTTGTTTTCCTTTTTTGGATTTATTTTGAGAACAGATACATAATCTGTTTGCTAAGTGTACATGTTACAAGTACTCAAGCATTCCTTGCTATATCTTTTTGCTCTACCTCCTATCCACATCTTTGATCTGTTCTCTCCTTCAATCAAATCTCTCGATCTGTTTTGAAGCTCATGTCCTTCTCAGCTTTTTTTTACAATGGTCATATCTTTATGAGAGGGTTTTGCCTCACGATTATGAACATGGCGGTTCTGCTTCATTCTGATCTTGGGTTTCGATTGAAGATCATGTTTTGTCATGTATGTTGTCCCGCCGTTGTCCTTGTCTCATGACTATGTCCCACCGTGTTATCCCACGCTTGTTGCTTTGTTCCTCACCACATGTAGCTGGTTGTCTTGCACATGTTGATGGTCGTCCTTCCATGTTCCATGTGTTGTCCCAACCATGTGGTCCATCATGTTCTTGTCCCGACCGTGTGTTGTCCCGCCGCATTGTTGTCTTGTCCCCCATGTTCATGCATACGTATTGTCTGTTCATGACCTGTGCCTCTGTGCTTGTTCGTCTTGTTGCGTTATTTTCCATTCGTCATGTTATGTCATGTTGTTTATCGTTCAGTTAATCGTTATGTTATCTTTGCTATGTTTATCTTATGAAAATCCAAAAAAAATCTAAAAATGGAAATCCAAAAGATGCCGTTTCACCTGCACAGGTAAGTCAGGTATGGCTTTCTATCCCTATCACCCTTATTGCATTATTATATGGTATTATGTTATATTATCTTGAGAACCAGTGGGTTATCTACGTGTTCCAGGATCTGATGTTCCCCTTTAACAAAAATGATGATGATCCAGGTTCACGTGTTTAATCTTCGGATAGGCCGTTAGGTTGGGATGTCACGGGGAGGATGGTTCTATCCTGCACGTCGTGGTTGCAGATAGTATCTTGACTCTGATTTTCCCAGCTTAATAATATTATTCTCGAGTATTTTATATTTTAATCTTTCTTCGCATTTGTTTTAACGATTTCTTTTATTTTAGCCCAGCATGCATCATACGCATCTTTTGAGCTTTCATGACCCATGGTTTGCCTGCAGAATGTCCCATCAGTGATGGTTAGCTGTGCGTTCAGTGTTTGAGTAAGAGGAACTAATTTCACTCTGAGTTGGAAGGTTCTCTCTGGTCAATTTGCCTGGTTTGGTTAATTAAGAGGTCCCCGTCTGGAGCTTTAGCCTATTTCCTTTACTTTTTGCTGCCTACTTTTGGGCTCCTCATTGGACCGCGGGATTGTGTCCCCCATGAGGTTGGTCTTGTCGATTTATTTCATTTAGTTTAGTTCCTCCAGACCGGTGTCACTTTTGGTTTTATCATTCCTTGCGTTTGGTTCAGAGTTTTCCCGAAGATTCCCATCACTTGTTGGTAAAAACGGGTGTCGTTTTACCTTAACGCCCACTTTTTTGGTCCACTCCGCTGCATTTTCGCTTCATCTCCATGTGCCATGTCACTTCCGCTTCACCTCCACTCGCTCCCCTGCATCTGTTGACACCCGTTTTACGCCGATAAGTTGAGTCGTTTCTCTTACTCCCTTTTGTTGATGCCTCGAATTGCCCATCACTCGTTGGGGCTATTTTCAAGTGTATTTTGGGCCAGTTTTATGTGTAACCTCCCTCCTTGGTTGAGTCCGTATCGATTCGGGGCTTAATGGGCCTTGATTTTTGGTTAATTGAACATGTTATGAAAATCAAGTGTCCAGGAGCATGTACGGTTCAACCTCAGCCGTTCAACACTGGGGCAGTTAGATACATACCGTTCATACATTTATGGTTGATTTCTGAGGATTTTCTGAATTTTCACCGACAGGATTTTATGCGGCCCTCTTCTAGCCGTTCAACACAATGAACGGACTGATTATGACCACTTATATCTGAGAGTCCTACGCTTGGTAATTTTCTCAGATAATTATCCAAGTAATTGAATTATCATCGACAAGGCTAGAACGGTTTGACGTTGGCCGCGCTACATTTGAACGGTCTTAATAGAGCCGTTCATCTGTGAGAGTCCAACGGCGGGCATTTCGGTCAGTTCGAGGGATAATTGGGATTATTTTCTAATTATTTCGAATTTCCACCGACGGGTTTGGGCGGTTAGTAGGTGACCGCCCATCCTGTTGAGCGGTCTATCGTAAGACCGTTCATACCGTCGACTGTTGAATTTTAACAGATTTTAATCCTTTTATCCATGGTTTTATCCCCAACTTCTTTCATCAATTTTTCCGTGGATAATCAACCATTTTGAGTGTCGTTTCGACTGGATGAGAGATAATTTGATTATCTATGATTTATCTTCGATAATCTTGTCCCGAAAATGGCTCTAAACCCTAGTTTCGGGGCTGGCTTTCTAGGCTCTATAAATAGACCCTAAAGGCCGGACTTGAAAGGGGGGGAGATTTTTGGTCGACGGCGAAGCCCTGCCACATTCTTGAGCGACCCAGCACCAAGGAGGGAGGCTTTCCACGTCCATATAAGCCTCCGGTTCAGGGAGTAGTCTAGTTTTTGAGTCTTTTGTGTTTGATTGGTTTCGTCCTCTTTGTCATTGCATGCACTATTCTTCTCACTTTCTCCTACATTCTTCTTCATTTTCATTGCCATGCACACACACACCCACGTTTTTTGACACCCCAGGGGTTTAAAATCCCCCAGGTATCCCCCTTTCCACTTGTTAATGTTCACTCCTCATTATTTTGACATCTACTACACTGTCCAGTTCTAATATAGGTTTTCTCTTTGTGTTTTCACGTTGTTTTTGCAGGTCAGCAATCCCTAACACGAGGCCCATCCCCTCTAGCCTGCTGGAGAGGGTGGAGGTTGGACCCTTTGTGACTCTGTTTGAACACATTTTATTTTATTTAGTTTATTTTATTTATTTGTTTATTTATTTTTATTATTTATTTATTGGCGTGCCAGTCACCGAAGTGACAATTTTATTGTGCGCTCGATCTGACTTCTAATCAGTCGATTGTGAGTGATCGTGTCTGGACCAGAAGTCCGTCATACCCTGAACGCTATGACGTTAATTACGTCCTTCCAAGGAAGGACAACCCTTGATTAAACGCTAAAGTAGGAGGCCTCGAGAGGCAAACGTATATTCATGTGCGGAAATGGAACTTCATACCGAAGCCAGAAAGGCGGGCAAGATAATAACACCAACCGTAGAAACAGATGATATCGTTAAGTCAGCGGTTCAAAGCCCGGGGTTAAGGGGGGAAGGAGGATCTCAATCACAGGTTGCCTGAGCCGCGACCGTGACGAAGTTTAAAACATCGATCAGCATTTCGACAGCATCTTCCCTTTATCTGGGTTATGCCCAGGGGGAAATAGGCTATCACCCACGGAGTGCCGAGATGAAAGCCAAAAGAGAGAGAAGTGTTGAACTTCCCGAATCGCATATTTGCCATGGGGCAATATTTGGTATTCCCTGTAGAAGCCGGCGGCACTCATGCAGTGGCAGAGCCCTCCCGAGCTAGAGGGGTTATTCGTGAACCCGATGCGGGACGACGGAATGTAAGCGAACGCTTAATGTTGCGCCCTCGCACGCGGATCGACCTGCGCGGTCAGGTCGCGGGGATCAAGGGGGCAGCGCCCCTTGCGGGGGTTTCCGGGGGCGGAGCCCCCGGAACAAAATTCAGATTTAAGATTCAGTAACAACATTTGAGTATGTTATCAATGCAGTGCAAGTGCGCAAAGGTTCCCGGGGGCAGCTTAATATTGGCTTTCATCATCCTGGGGAAATTTTGGCAGCACCTCCCCTAGACTTAGCATCTGCCAAGGGATGATATAGGCTGACATCGACGGAATGTCGGGATGAAAGCCGAAAAGCGGGGGAGCACTAAGGCTCAAGGAGACTGTACATGTCTCTATCATCGATCACTATTCCCCGTCTCGGAGGTCGACGAAACCCTTGTAAAGACAAGGTCCGCCGAACCTGCGGGGTTGCATGTGAATCCAGTTAGGGACCTGTAGGGGAGGTCAATTGGGCAGCGGAGCAGGCTCTCGGCACAGCAAAGTGGGAAAGGAGGCTCCCTGCACGAAGGTAAAGAGGCAAAGGGGTCCCGGCGCGAGGTTCTCGGCGCAGAGGGAAGACGGCAGAAAGCTCCCGGCGCGAGGGGCTTCTCGGCGCGCCATTCCTTGGCCAAAGGGAGCTTCTTGGCGTGGTCACTGGCTGGCCAAGGGGGTTCTCGACCTGGTATTTGGTGGATGGAGAGGGCTCTCGGCCTGGGCATTTAGTGGACAAAGGGAGGCTCTCGGCCTGGTCCTTGGGCTGGCCAAGGGGCTCTCGGCATGACCTTTTAGTGGACAAAGGGGGGATCTCGGCCTGGTCTTTGGGCTGGCCAAAGGGGGTTCTCGGCATGAGCATTGGTTGGCCAAAGGGGCTCTCGGGTCATTTGGCTGGCCAAAGGGGCTCTCGGCGCGGTCATTTGGCTGGCCAAGGGGGTTCTCGGCCTGGTACTTGGTGGATGGAGAGGGCTTCTCGGCCTGGCCTTTGGCTTGGGAGGGGGACTCTCGGCACAAGGCTTCCCGGCGCGCTCATGGCCACGCCGGGAGCCTGGCGCCGGGAGGCTGTGGGCTGTGGTCTTCTTCACAAGGAGAGGCTTTGTCGTTTAGCAAGAGAGGGAGGCCTCTCGGCCTTACGGTTCTCGGCGGGGAAACTTGCACGCCGAGAAGGTGGAATGCGGAAGGATTTCAGGGTTTCAGAGCTCAATAACGATGCTCTATTTTGAGGGTTTTCGGGGTTTCTGGCTTGGACTGATGCCGAATCAGGAGTGCAGAAGGGGGGTTTCATGGGCACTTCTGTTAGAAGGATGCCAAAGGAATTGGATAGTAGGGGTCAACAGGGGAAATTGATTGAGACCATCATCCAGATCCTGTGGAGAGTTTCATCTGTTTGATGCAGACCATATGAGGGAGGTCAAGAGATGGCTGTCTCTGATCTCCCCGACAAGCCTAATGGCATCTAAGACCGACGACGGAGGAACCCTCAGTATCGAGACTCCAGACCCTAATCATTCAAAGGTTAGAATGGAGGGTCGAGAGATTGAGATCCAGTCGCTAGAAACCCGTGGGGTGGCGTTCGTCTGCTGAGCAGACGCATCCTCGTGCAGCCAACAGTTCAGGAAACCAAGAGATTGATGTCTCTGGTTCCTGAACAGCACAAGGAGGGGGCATCGAGGGCTTTGAGGGGAACTCATACATATGCAATGAATTTGCCGTTGAGGCAGGAGGGGAGAAGATGACAGGACCCAATAGCCCATGGGCTGGGGATAGGGATCCTATCTATGCCCCTCTGAAGAATGGGTTTGCAGGGATACTCTGAAATCGGGAGCGTATAAAACTATCGGATATTACGGCGAAGAGAGAAGAGAATAGAACCCAGCAACCCATTGAACAAGGGTGGGGGTTCTACCTTCATCCCTGTTCGAAGAACAGACTCAACTCCGAAGCCTGAGTCATTTCGCCCATGGGGCATTCATACAAACAGTATGCATACATATGGAGACAAAGGAAGATAGTATCGCCTAAAATCCATCACGGCCATTGCATTTATTCATCTCACCTTTACTTACATCGACTTCATAACTGAAGCCAAGAAACACACAGAGGAGAAGAAGGGAGAGAATCGTATGAACAATCTAAACATCAAGATCTCTACCATTACATACGGGGAATCAGTAAAGAGAAAAAGAAAGAAAAAGAAACATCGAACATGGGGGGGGAGGGTGGAGCATTGACTCCTCTCCCTCCCCCTATCAGCCCACCTGGAGCCTCTCTTCCTTCTTTCTTCTGCTTCTCCTTTCGACGGAGACTCTCTCCCTCTCTTTTCCTATCTCTTTTCTTTCTGGCTATCTCTTCGCTCTTCTTTTTTCTTTGCCTCTTTCTTTTCTTCTTTTTTGTCTATCCTTTTTCTCTTCTTCTCCTTTTTCCCTGTTCGAAGGGGGGTGCTTTTATAGCCATTTCCTTCTTCTCGGCAGACACCATCTCGGCGCGCCTCAAACGGGCTTCCCGGCGCGCCTGCCTTCAGGCTCTCGGCGCCCCCTTTGGGCTTCAGCAAGTGGCTCTCGGCACCACCTTTGTAAGCCCAATTAAGGCATTTTAGCCACTTTCATAGGCCCATTTGGGCCTTTCAAGGGCATCATCACCCGAAAGGGCTTTTTCATTGATGATATATCTCGTATCGAGATCATCTCGAGGTTCCATCAGTGAACAAACTGGGGTTTTATCAGTATTGCCATCTGAATGATGACGATAACACCGGACATTAGCCAGGCCTGAGATGGTCCTAGCCGGGCAATTGGTTGGTGGTGAGGATCCTCCCTCAATCCTGACTTCGCAGGCATCTTCCAGCCTTCGTTGCTGGTCTGGTCCCATCTTTATCTTTGTTCATATTTTAGCTGTCAACAGACTCCTGGCTTGGTGGTCTTGCTCGGTGCTCTACAGTCCGTTCAAGAATACGTGCGGTGCAGACTGGACCGTCCTTCTTCTTCCTGCGGTCGTGATAGAGCCGTTCAACTTCCAGGAGCGCTTCATCCCGCACCTTCTGCAGCGTCCTTAGGTGGTCTATCGTAAGACCGTGCATCCTATAGGCGGTTCTTCCGGAGCCGTTCATCTTCCCAGCGCTGCAGGTCAGGCGAGTACCTCCCCCCTTTCCAAGGTACGGCTTGTTCATCACGTACGGCACCTTGGTGGCGATCACGGTCATTCTTCTGTTCTCCTCTTACTATTTTCATTTATTCATACTGTTTTGATTTATTCATACATATTGATTTAGTAGAGGAGAAACAAATCAACACACCCCACCTCCCACGATTACGCAAGGCCTATCTAATACTTCCATTGTTCAGCCTAGGGTTGATGGGTCTGCCATCCAGCCCAGCCCAATTGACCTTACACCGGTCCAGCCCAGGACCATCAGATTTTCCACTTTGGAAGCAGGCCAGTATTCTGGGTCGGCCCAGCAATCTGTTGACAAGGGAAAGACCATTCTCCGTTCTTCAATCCAAGCGGATCCTTATCTTGCTATTCCATCGGTGTCACAAGTTCTGGCCGGCCCATCCGATTTCATGCGCCCTGAGCAAGGGGCGGCCCAAGTCCATGCCAATATGGGTCACTCTTCGGCCCAATATCCTTCTTATGGGCCTCCTCCTCCTCTTCCTTCTGTTTATCCTTCTGCTCCTCAGATTCAACCTCCTTCCTTCACCATCCCTACTTCATCTAGGGAGCAGGAGTTGTTAGATAAATGGGCCGCCATGCGACAACAACTTGATTTCCTCCAGAAACGGGTTGGCCCACAATCCTTGGTAGACGTTCCAGTTTCGAGCTTTCAAAATATTCGATTCCCCCCACAATCCGAGCTCCCCAATTATCGCAAGTATGACGGGAACGGCAATCCCTTCATCCATGTGAGGGACTTCCTGTATGAGTCGGCCCAGTTTCAGTATGATGATTGCCTTATGGCGTACTTATTCCACCGATCATTAGATGGGGTTGCACTTGAATGGTTCTACTCTCTGCCACTGGAAGATGCCGAGAGTTTCAAGATAGTGAAGGAGAAGTTCATTCAAAGGTTTCAAGACAGGGTCGGTCCAGAATACTGTTTCACAGATTTGGTGGCCGAGAAAATGAAGCCAGATGAGGAGTTTGCTACTTATGCCGATAGATGGAGGCAGATGGCCGCCAGGGTGCCAGGCCATATTCCGGAGGAAGAAAAGGTCAAACTGTTGATTTCCAATGCTACTCTGACCTTCCGCAACATTCTGGCAATGAATGACATAGCAAATATGCTCCAACTGTATAGTCGAGCGCGGTTCATTCAGACACAATTCAAGGACTCCCCAATCCACTCACTCTTTGAGGCCCAAAAGCCCAAATACCATAAGAAACCTCAAGGGCCTGTCACCGAGGGGGTCCAAACAAATGAATAGGTGCAAGCCGTTACCTTCCCCTTTCAGTCCGCACCCTTCTGCCTCCCACAGAACCCCCGCACTCCCCAATTCTCCACCCCTCAAAACGCCCAACCCGCTATCTCCCCTGCACTAAACCCTATCTTCACCGCTCCACAAAACACCTTCTTCGCTCCGCAACAACCTCCACAACCCCCTCAATACCATAATGTCCCTCCACCCAACGGCTACACCAACAACAATAATAAGCGCCCGGGACCGAAAAGAGCCCAATACCCTCCTTTGCCCGAGTCCCTCACGGACATCTTTTCGGCTCTCATGTCCATTAATGCCATTCAACTTCCTCCGGAATGGCCCGTTTGGATTCCGACCGTTGACCAGACAAAGTATTGCATGTTCCACAGGCAGCCGGGGCATACCATTGAAGGATGCTTTCCGTTTAGAGATTTGGTCTATGACCTACATGAAGGACACATGATTGATTGGGCCGAGATGCACAAGGCCATTGTAGAAATAAAAGAGCAGAGAAGGCAAGCGCCAAGGCAGCAAGTGCAGCAACAACAGGCACCGCCGCCGCAGCAGCACCCACTACAGCAATAACCACATCCAGTCCAAGACTTGGGGATCCATCAGAACCCCATGCCGAATCATCCTCCCGCTTCGCAACCTCACCCGTCGGCACCGGCTCAGGTTAACCTTGTTCAACCTCCGGCTCCTGATGTCGGGTGGTCCTATGATGACGATGGTTCGATACAACAAGTCTCGGCCCTCCACCACAACTATCGTGCCTCTTCCACTCCCACCATCCTTACCCCCACATATCAAAACTATCCTCCGCCTGCTAGATCACTCGTCTTTCCGTCCACTACCCCTTTTACCTCCACTCCATCACCAACCTCTCACCCATTACTCGTCACCCCCGCTACCATCACTACGACTAGCCCTTCGCTCACGCCTCCGCTTACCTTTGCACCTCCACCTCCGCCTACGCCCACCATCATCACCGCGCCAACAACTAACCCTCCGCCCATTATCCTTTCACCACAACCCGTTATCTCCACTCCCACTCCCATTATTTCCATCGCACCCTCTTCCACGCCACTCATCCGTCCCATCGGGCCCATTATATCATCATCAGGTGTCGTGCCGGCACAGAATCTCGCCCTGCGGAGCGGGCATTTGTTTCATCGCAATTATGTTTCTACCTCCAATCCCCAATCCTTGCAACTGGCTGCCGATCAAGAAGAGACTGAGCCACTACCGGGTACCCAATATGATTTGTTGCATCACTTGGACCGGGTGCCCGCCAAAATATCTGTGCTGGAGCTAATTAAAAGATCTACCCTTCAATGCATTGAGGAATTTTCTTCAGAAGGTGATGGTTAGTGAAGATGTGGCAGCTGACAGTTTACCTACAGCATTGGCTACTATTTCCAAGGGACCAGCAATCACATTCTCCGAGAACGAGCTAGCACCTCCGGAAGCTCGGCAGATGTCGCTTTGCATTACTATTATTTTGAACACAGTCAGTGTGGATGCAGCATTAGTTGACACAGGGGCATCTATCAATGTTTTCCCGCTCCGCACTCTCTGGGCTTGCAATTTATCAGAAGAGCTTTTACGGCCTACTCCGACTACTATAGAAGCTTATGATAACTCACGGAGAGCGTGTCACGGGGTTGTCACCATTCAGGCTGAGCTTGGGCCTCTTACTATGCCCATTGAATTTTATGTACTGGATATCGACCCTATGTTCAAGGCTATCTTGGATCATCCGTGGATTGATACTCTTAGCGCCGTGCCATCCACTGCTCATCAGTGCCTCAAATTACCCTTTCAAGGGAGGGTGGTTAAGGTGAAAAGCTTGTCCACGGTACAGTCAGTAAAGGCTATATCGGAGAAGATTTTTCCAACTCTATGGCCCAGCACTCGGCCAGTTATTTCTGTGTTGGATCTGGATTTTCCATGGGCTTATACACCACGCAAGCCTGCCACTACACCTGTCAACATTAAAGTGAAGCCCCAGATCCGAGATTCCAAAGGCTGGGATATTATATTGAAATTAGGCTATCAACCAGGGAGAGGCCTCGGTGCACAATTACAAGGACGGACCAAACCGGTCCCTAGAGGAATAAAAATGAGCAGAAGGGGTCTCGGTTACCGAGAGTCTGCATTATCAATTTTGGATGACTCGGGGCCACTTACCTGTGATTACCGCCAGCATTTCATAAAAGGGTCTCTCCAGCCAGGTACATTGAATCTACAGTCAGCACAGTCCGAAAAGAAAACCACAGCTTGCACAGTTGCCAGTCCCCCTCTGTTGCCGAAGGGGCCAGTTGATGATATGATGGATTACAGCCAGGCCTTCGAAAGGCTATTTTATGAAGATGTAAGCTACCAGAAGAATCAGGAAGTATGGCTTGTGCAGTGGAAGCCGAAGAAACCAGCTAACCATCCGTGGGAGAAGGGGAGCTCACCCGTTGTCTTTACTTGGTCTCCCTCCCGTCTCATGTCTCTCTTCCAGCAGCTGGAATCTATACCCCGTTCACCTCCGATCATGATTGATCCGTATTTCACGGAACTGCCAACTGAGGTGTTGATTATCCCATGTGCATGTGGGCAATGCCCACCCATTGATCTCTCCACTATGTGGATCCCCTCCCTTAATCTCTCAGAAATGTGGTTCTCCTCTTCCGATTCATTTTTCGACGTCTTGTTCCCATCTCTCTTCCCTCTCCAACTTCCTCCTCCTCCTCCGTCTTCTCCTTCTTGCTACATGATCTCCACTGATCTCCAAAAAAAAATATCAAATTTGAAACGGAGATTTTGGTGAAAGATTACGCTATCTTGTGTCCATCCTCCTCCCAGGGGCACGAGTCCCCTACTGCTTCCTTCCCACTAGATTTCCTTTCTCTTAGGTTAGATGTAGGGTCCGTCGAGTCTAGGAAGATAGAGTCTGTTAGGTCTAGAGAAGTAGGGTCTCGTTCCAGGTCGTCCAACCCTTCCTCATCTGAGCCGCGCTCGCTTGCGCGTCATTCCAAATCCATTCCTAATAGGTTCTTGCAGGATCTTGCTCAGCGATGTCACGCTCTTTTGAAGTGTCCGGAGTTCATAGCAACGGTGATTGTGATAGAAGAAGATGAGGAATCAGAAGGGGTGTGGAGCGACGACGGATTAGGTGTATATGAAGTCCTGGATGAAAAAGACCATGTTGATGATGAGGACAGTAACGTAGATGACACCGCCAATCTGTATGCACAAGGAATAAAGAGATTCGACGAGCCATCATCAGCGGTGGATGAACCTACGAAGGAAATAAATCTAGGAACTGAAGAAGACCCAAGGCTCATTATCATTGCTGCTAATCTCCCTTCACAGGTAGAAGAAGATCTAATCAAGGTGCTAAGGGAGTATAGCGATTCTTTTGCCTATTCTTATGAGGACATGCCGAGTCTTGACCCCTCTTTAGTGGAACACCGACTCGTACTTAAACCAGGGGCAACACCCGTGAAACAAAGGTCAAGAAGATTTCACCCCCACATGGCCTTAAGGATTAAGGAAGAGGTCGATAAATTGTGCAAGGCCAAGTTTATTAGAGTCGTCTTATATCCCCAGTGGGTGGCGAATATAGTCCCTGTTATCAAGAAGGATGGAAAAGTGTGCATTTGCATTGATTTCGGGGATCTTAACAAAGCATGTCCCATAGATGATTTCCCGCTGCCTCACATAGATGTCTTGGTGGACAACACCGCCAGGTATGAAGCCTTATCATTCATGGATGGTTACTCATGATATAACCAGATCCGTCTCGCTCCCGAGGATCAAGAGAAAACCTCCTTCACCACACCCTGGAACACGTACTGCTATGTGGTCATGCCGTTTGGTTTGAAGAACGCGGGTGCCACCTATCAAAGGGAAATGGTGGCCATCTTCCACGATATGATGCACATCTGTTTGGAAGCTTACGTGGATGACATCCTAGTGAAGTTGAGAACTAAAGAAGAACACCCCCTATTCTGGCTAAGGTGCTCCAGAGAGCTAGGGAGTACCAGTTAAAAATGAATCCAAAGAAATGTATTCTTGGAGTCTCCTCAGGGAAGTTGTTAGGCTTTATAGTAAGCAAACGGGGGATTCAGATTTACCCTAATAAAGCAAAGGCCGTCATGGACATGCCTCCGCCTAAGAATATTACAGAACTCCGAGGACTGATTGGTAGATTACAATTTATTAGAAGATTCATATCCCAACATTCTCAGAGGTGCCGCCCGTTTTATGAACTGCTAAAGGCGGGGGTCAAATTTGAATGGAACCAAGATTGTCAAAAGGCCTATGAGGACTTAAAGGAATATTTAACCAATCCCCCGGTTTTACAACCTTCTGTCCCTGGGAAACCCCTAATCCTATATATTTCTGTCATCGAGGACTCCCTGGGGGCGGTTTTAACACAAGTGGACGATGAAGGAAAAGAGCGGGCAGCTTATTATCTCTCCAGGCTATTTAACCAGACAGAAGCCAAATACACCACTATGGAAAAGACTTGTGCCGCCTTAGTATGGGTAGCTCAGAAACTGAAACACTATTTTTTAGCCCACCTAGTTATGTTGATCTCTAGAATGGACCCGATCCGTTATCTTTTAAAAAAACCCGTCCTTTCTAGTAGGTTAGCTCGCTGGTAGAGCTTCCTCTCTCAATTTGATATCACATTCGTCGTTCAGAAGGCTATCAAAGGATATGCCATCGCTAAGCATCTTGCCCATCTTCCCATCCCCTGCACAGACTCTATTCAGAATGATTTACCTGATGAGCATCTTTCTGTCCTTACTCATCATCCCTTCTGGTCTCTACACTTTGATGGTGCGCTCAATTCCCAAGGCCGAGGGATAGGTGCCATTTTACTCACTCCGGAAGGAGTAATGATTCCTTTTACTTACCAACTTCGATTTCCTGCTACCAACAACATCGCCGAGTATGAGGGCCTCCTAGCCAGATTGAAGCACGCCTACCTCTTAGGCGCGCGCTACTTAAATATCATAGGAGACTCTCAGCTCGTTCTGCGACAAGTTCTGTCCACTTACCGCACTCGTGACCCGAAACTCAAACCATATCAAGATTTGATCACTCTCTTGGCTCGGCAATTCCGCAAGTTGATCTACATCCATACTCCTCGATCTCAGAAAATTCTCGCTGATGCATTAGCATCACTTGCCTCCTCTTTATCTTTCCCTCTCAGTCAGAATACTGAGACTATAGTCGTTTAGAGACTGGACGCACCCTCTCTTCAGAATCCTTGGTATCACAACCTTAGGAAGACTATAGAAGCTAGGGCTGAGAAGGAAGATTTAAAGGAAGTATCTCTAACAGAATTAGAAGAGATCCTGGAAGAAGAAGAATTGCCATGGTATCATGAAATTGAGCTACATTGCAAAGAGGGATCGTTCCTTGAAGGGGCAAATGTCGAATAGCGTAAGGCTATTAGAAGAGCCGCCTCGAGGTATACTATCATTGCTGGAGAATTGTACAGGCGCGCTCTCAATGGAATGCTCATGAGATGCCTAGATGATGATGAAGCTTAGAAGGTGGCCAAAGCAGCCCATTCTAGTGAGTGTGGAGGTCATGTTAATGGCTAGGCTCTAGCGAAGAAGATCCTTAGGTAGGGTTATTATTGGCCCACTCTAGAGGAAGATTGCTCCCTCAATGTCCGGAGGTGTCTTAAATGCCAACTCCATGTTGACAAAATCCATGCTCCAGCTTCATCCTTACATCCTCTCTCTGCTCCCTGGCCATTTTCCATGTGGGCATTCGACGCTGTCGGCCCGCTCGGTGATCCTAACTCTGAAATCAAGCAAAAATCATTCATCCTTACTGTCACGGAGTGCTTCACCAAGTGGGCCGAAGCGGAAGCATACGCGGAAATCAAAGCAACAACGGTGTGCCGCTTCATCATGAAGAATATTATCTCGCGGTTCGGAGTGCCAAACAGCATCGTCACCGACAACGGATCCCAGTTCATCTCTCAAGAGCTCAAGGACCTATGTAAGCAGTTCAATATTGCATTGTATCATTCATCTCCATATTATCCTCAAGGCAACGGTCAAACCGAGGCCACTAATAAAACCCTTCTTAAAATCATAAAGAAAACATGTGAATCTCATAAATTTTCTGATTGGCCTGAAAGATTAATGGAAGCTCTATGGGCTTACGGCACCTTCGTCCGTACTCCCATAGGGTAAACCCCCTATGCTCTTACCTACGGGATGGAGGCGGTGCTCCCATATGAGATCCTGATCCCTTCCCTAAGGGTACAGCTCGATAAGGAACTTAATCTCGATGAACGTCGAGAGGCGTTGCTCGTTCAGCTGGAACTCTTAGATGAAAAGAGGATGAATGCGACTGATCACGTGTCCGTTTATCAAAAGAGAGTTTCGCGTTATTTTCAAAAGAAGGTAATTGAACGCAAATCCCAAGTAGGAGATATGATTTTGAAACGTAAATTCATCAGGTCCGGAGGTCCTAGGTCCAAACTGCAACTAAATTGGGAAGGTACGTTCGTCGTTAGAGAGGCTTATCTAGGGAATGCGTACTGCTTAGTCAACGCAGAGGGTGAGGAGCTGTCTTGTAGTGCCCCAGAATTTATGTAATAATTTCTGAGTTATTTATAGAATTTTCTAGAATTTATAAGGGCTATAGACTAATAAAAGGATTATTAGATTAATAAGTCATTATAAGGCCCAATTATGTTAAATAATTAACCTAGCCTATTTAAATAAAATCCAAAAGGGTTTAAGAACCAAGCCCATTAAGTTTAGCCCATATTCTAGAAGGTTATTTAGCCTATTCACGTATTTTAATGATAAAATACCATTTTTATGGATAATAATATGGATAATTAACAAAAGAGTTTGATTGATGTTGAACTCTGTGCACGTTGGATGTAGCGGTCTATCGTGCGACCGCCACAGCCATGTAACGCACTAGTCTTGATGCGTTACACTCTGTCAGTTCTGTGAAAGAAAGAACGAGCAAAAAGATTAGAACCTTAGGATCTTATCTACAAGAGATCGACTTAGGAAAGTTTATAACATTACTAAGGACTCTTAGGGATTAGGATCTGGCAAAATAAGGACTCTAGAATCGATCTAATCTACAAAACCCTATAAATAGGACCTAGTTCTGAACTGAGTGACCCTTACTTTTGGCTCGTGAAGAATCAAGATAAGGAGATAGAATTTCGGGTAAGTTCTTTAGATGCTTTTATTTAGTATACTTTAGACTAATAGTTCTCCAAATTTCATGCTAGGAGATCAAGCAACCAAAGAGATCGAAGCTTCCAAAGTTGCTGGTTCGACCATAGTAACCCAGGATTCAGAGCAAAGGACCCCTGGAGATCAAGAGATTAGAACGTCTAAACGAGGTAATTAGAATTCAATCCTTAAGAACTTTTTGTTCACCTTAGTTTCATCTCCGTACCCTCAAAATTTCACATCCTTAGGTCAAGAGGCTGAGGAGCTAGAGCAGCGTGAAGTTGCTGGAAATTCACTGGAAAGGGAGAACTATGGCACGTCTTTCAGACTCAAATTAAAAGTTTAAAGCTCAGACAAAAGGGTAGGTTATCTCATGATTAGAAAAAATATCTTGTTAGGGATAAAAGCCCTCTAATTGTACTTGATTTCATGCATTATAGACTATGAATTCCATGTTTTAGTGGGTTCATGCATACATACATATTCTTAGCCCTAATCAAATATCAAAGATATTATCTTGTCAATTCACTGCAACCTATGCATCTAGATGACCTTTACTTCGTTTTGTCATGATTGGGGTAGTTAAATCTTTTCAAAATATGACATGGTTTCAAATCACAGTCTTTTAATTTCTTTATACTGTTAACAGGGACTCTGACGCATCTAGGTAAGACCGTCACAGTGATCTAACGGCCTTACGATAAGCCGTCACATCCTCTACTGCATCTTAACTACTCTGTTGTCTCTGACGCACCTTAACAGGAGCGTTACATTACTGTAACGGCCTCACGATAAACCGTCACAGTCACTGTGACGCACCCATTCTAGACCGTCAGGATAACTGTAGACAGAATAGGAAACTAGTTAATTTAACTTATAAATAAGCCTAGTTATCTAAGGTTTGACCTGATTTCATGTCTTTAAGATTATCTACTGATTCATGATAAAAATTGCATAATTAAGGTATCTTAAGTTATTTTAAGTTATGTTAATTTCATGTGCCAAAATTCTATAGTTTTGTATCTAAATCATGATTTTCCAAAGATGTATTGACGGAGTTTTATCATGATTGTTACACATCCTCTCTATCAATAGAGTCATTTCTTTAAGTACATGGCATATATTCCGGTATGTTGTCCATTAGTTCACTTTGCACTATAGGAACATTATTCTTGGACATGAGGACCTCTCTATTGGATATTCCTTCCAATGGAGTAAGAAATCTTATTTCAAGGCCTCCATAATTCTCTGCGAGCCTGGGATTCCCACTAGGACGCCGAGTTGGTTGTACCATTAAAACAAATTGATTAGATTACACTATCAATGTTTCTGGTTATCAGTAGTGTAACGGATCTATATTAGACCGTCAGGCACATGTAACGGCCCAATATACGACCGTCACATTCAACTAAGTCCGATTTCTTGGTTTGGGATTCAGACTAATGTAACAGCCCAATACTGGAGCGTCACATCATGTAACGGCCCAATACACGACCGTCACAATGCTTGAGTATTTTAACCCGAGGTTTGACCAATGGTTGATATTACAAGGTTTCTAGATGGACTCTTGATGATCGAGAACTTATCATATTGATCAAGAAACCTAATATAATGAATGGAAGATAAAGAATGTACCGTTATGCTGCCGATTTATTTTCATAAGCATAACATAGTATAAGTCATTCTTGATTTCTCATGATTCTTATTAAAGCATTCATTCATTGAATTATTATTATCAAGAGCTTGTTGGAATTGTACATTCTTGGCCATACTTTATTGTTACATGCGTGGAAAAAGCTTGATTTATACTTGAAGATGCGATCGAGCACTGATTGTTTTCAAGGGCTCTATGCTAGTCCCCTCGGCTGATTGTCGGAAACATACTATTATAAACCATGGGGTATGATGCTACTGGCGTCGCATTGCGCTGGGAGTACTTTCTTTATAAATAAGTGAAAATCCACAACACAATACAGCATGATTGATACTTGACTTTCTTGATATTCTATAGAAATTCACGAAGTACTTGCTCATAAGCAAAAGATATTGGAGTGATGATTATGTGGCTTGCTAGTACATTCTCGTTGCATTCTTGTTCATGAAAGGTCATATCATATTCTTATAACATTCTTGCTAGTTCATACTTGCTCTCATTCTGTCTTACATACTTTGGTTTAATCGCATGATTGATCACATTCGCATGATTTTACCTTATTCCTCTAGAGCAAAAATGTTAATTACTTTAATGATGCCTTCATGTTGATGTGAAGATACCTACTGGACAAGTGTGCTCATTACCTATTTCCATTCTTTTTTAGGAAATAGAAGTGAGTCGGATTCGGATTCGGAATGTTCAAGTAGCGGATCCGAGAGTGAATAAAGAATGAGCGAAGACTTAGGAAGTTTACATTGTTTAGATCGAGTCTATGTAATTTCTTATTTCTTGAGTCTAGCATGATGGAAGTTGAATTAGTGGTTGTATTCGAATATTAGATTTAATTATTAATGAAAGTTGAAGTTGAGTAAATATTGTGCGATTGCATTCTTATGTGTGATTGCCTTGCGCTCTGATCGTTCTTGCTTGCAAGAGACTTGCCATGCCGGCTATTCGCGTTCCTCGAGCGAGTCTTCCGCTGTAATAAAGGCTCGGGGAGTGACAGTTAAGTTGGTATCAAAGCCTAAGTCTCAGAACTTAGGAAGAAGAGTCATGTCATAGGATAAGTCCCCTACCTATGAACTAAGGAAGAAATTTCTACACCCATGTGAGAATTGGGTAGAACCTAGGATAAGATAGTTAATTAGCTTTAAAATTGATTTTCCTTCCAACTCAACAAAGATGCCCGTACATGGTGGAAGTCGGTTCCGGCACCTCCGACCGATGCACCTCATACATGGGATGATTTTCTTACCATATTCTGTGCCAAGTACTTTTCTGAGCACGTAAAGGAACGAAAGGCTATGGAGTTCGCCGCTCTTCGGCAAGGAATGATGACGGTTGCCGAATATGAACTGCAATTCTCAAGACTTGCACTTTACGCACCGCATCTTATCAGCACCGATTTATTGAAGGCTAATCGGTTCATGGACGGGTTACGGCCCGATTTCATTCAACAGCTCGAGACCCAAAACATCCGTACTTATGCGGAAATGGTTCAACGAGTGTATTTGTGTGAAAGGACCTTAGAGAAGGTCAAAAAATTAAAAGGGAAAGGAGAAGAGTCTAGCCGACGCTCAGATCGGCGTTATAAGAAGGAAAAGTTCAGCATCACGGAGCCCAACAAGAGCCGTGATAGTAAGAAAAGATCCAGGAATGGGAATAGTGGAAGTTCCCATAAGCAAAAGAAAATCAAGGAGGAGGAGCAAGTTGATACAGCTTGCACGTTTTACGAAAAATTCAGCCATTCGGTTGAGGAGTGTTGGAAGCGCCTTGGCACTTGTTTACGTTGTGGAAGCAGGGAGCATCGCATGTCAGATTGCCCCCTTATGAAAGACCAATCGTCTGGTGGAGGACGCGGGAGGCAAGCTCGCCTCAATGCCGTTCTAGAAGAAGAGGAAGCGCCCAGGGATGGTGGGCTTATGGAAGGTACTCTTCAAATTTGTTCTCATCCTGCATTTGTGCTATTTGACATTGGTGCCTCTCATTCTTTTATCTCCACTACTTTTACAAAAATATTAGCAATTGTATCAGTTCCCCTACCTTCAGATCTCGCTATTACCACACCCTTAGGTTCTGGAACAAAGCTTACTGACTATTATCCTGATAGCGAAGTGATAGTAGAAGGTCACAATCTCCCCGCAAACTTAGTATGCCTTGACATGAAAGGTTATGATGCCATTTTAGGGGTAGATTGGCTTGTAAATCATGATGCTTATATCAATTTTCGAAATAGGATTATATCCTTTCGAAAGCCCAGTCTTCCAAGATTCTCTTTTCTTGGCATCAAGTACAAGAAGCATCCTACTATTATATCTTTTCTTCACGCTTGCAAACTTATCTCGCAAGGATGTGAAGCTTTTCTTGCTTCTGTCATTATTACCGAACCCAAGGAGATTATCTTAGCAGACATTCCTATTGTAAGTGAGTTCACCGATGTGTTCCCATCCGAATTACCCAGTTTACCACCCGAGAGGGAAGTGAACTTCACTATTGAACTCATTCCAGGAGCAGCACCTGTTTCTATAGCCCCTTGCATAATGTCCCCCACAGAACTCAAGGAATTAAAAAGGTAGTTGCAGGAATTACTAGACAAAGGCTTCATCAGACCTAGCACATCCCCTTGGGGTGCGCCGGTTCTATTTGTCAAGAAAAAGGATGGTTCTCTCAGGCTATGCATCGATTACCGGCGACTGAATCAACTCACAATTAAAAATAAGTATCCGTTGCCGCATATTGATGAGCTCTTCGATCAGCTTTCAGGAGCAGAATATTTCTCTAAGATTGACCTCAGATCAGGTTGTCATCTGCTTAGAATTAAAGAAGATGACATTTATAAATCGGCTTTTCGAAGTCGTTATGGCCACTATGAATTCGTAGTGATGCCGTTTGGGTTAACTAATGCCCCAATAGCATTCATACAACTTATGAACAATGTCTTCCAGCCATATCTGGACCAGTTTATCGTCGTCTTCATTGATGATATCTTGATATATTCCAAGACAAAAGAGGAACATGAAGAACATTTAAAAATAGCTTTGCAAACACTTAAAGAACATAAACTCTATGCCAAGCTAAATAAATGTGAATTCTGGCTCAATGAAGTTTCATTCCTAGGCCACATTATTTCAAAGGAAGGTATCGTTGTGGATCCTTCGAAAGTCGAAACTGTCAGAAATTGGAGCCGGCCAACGACTGTATCAGAAGTAAGAAGCTTTCTGGGACTAGCTGGTTATTATAGGAGATTCATTAAAGACTTCTCAAAAATTACGATTCCTTTAACTAGACTGAAGAGAAAAGAAAATCCTTTTGTCTGGTCAGAGAAATGTGAGGAGAGTTTCCAAACTCTTAAAAATCATCTTACTACAGCTCCTATTCTAACACTATCGATGGAAGGTGGTGGATTCGAAGTGTACACGGATGCATCAGGTATTGGCTTAGGGTGTGTCCTCATGCAAAATGGAAGAGTAATCTGTTATTCTTCAAGACAATTGAAGCGTCACGAGGAAAATTATCATGTACATGATTTGGAATTAGCAGTTGTCATTTTCGCCTTGAAAATTTGGCGTCATTATCTCTATGGAGAAAAGTTTACAGTCTACTCGGACCACAAGAGCTTGAAATATTTATTTTATCAAAAAGAGCTAAATATGAGGCAGAGAAGATGGTTGGAATATCTCAAGGATTTTGATTTTTCTATTCAATATCATCCTGGTAATGCTAATGCTGTTGCGGATGCACTCAGCAGAAAACCAATAGGTATGCTATCAAGTCTTATGATTAGTATGACTAATCTTATTCCTCAATTTGCTCAGTTGAACTTAGATATTGACAGGAAGGAAGAAGATTGCTTCATGGCTAATATCCGAGCTCAACCTACCTTAATAGAGGATCTAGTCAAGTTGCAAAATGATGATCTCGTGTTACTAGAAATTAAGGCTAATATTGAACAACGGCCGGATTTCTCTATTACGGAGGATGGAAGATTACTATTCAAGGGCCGAGTGTGTGTACCGGATCATGAGGATACGAAGAAATTGATTCTAGAAGAAGCACATAAATCCAGGTATACCATTCACCCAGGTAGTACAAAAATGTATCAGGATCTCAAAAGAAATTTCTGGTGGCCCAACATGAAGAGAGAAATAGCTGATTTCGTGTCTCGCTGTCTCACTTGTCAACAAGTAAAGGCAGAGCATTTTAGACCCGCAGGTAAACTGCATCCCTTGAATATTCTCGAATGGAAGTGGGAGAGTATAGGGATGGATTTCATTATGGGGTTACCTAAGACAAGAGGTGGACACGATGGTATATGGGTAATCATAGACCGATTAACTAAATCTGCACATTTCATACCAATCAAAAGTCGATGGTCTGTGGATATCCTTGCAGCATTATGTATAAGAAAAATTGTTAAATTACATGGTGTCCCAGTCACTATTATATCTGATAGAGATCCTCGATTCACATCATAATTTTGGAAGGGTCTACAACAGTCACTAGGGACTAGATTGAATTTCAGCACAGCCTTTCATCCACAAACTGATGGTCAGACAGAAAGAACGAATCAGGTGGTAGAAGACATGCTCAGGGCTTGTGTTATTGATTTTGGAGGTAGTTGGCATGATCACTTGTCTCTGGTAGAATTTGCATATAACAACAGTTACCAGGCCAGCATACAAATGGCACCTTTTGAAGCTCTATATGGAAAAAGTTGTCGATCACCAATATGTTGGAGTGAAATAGGGGAAAGATAATTCCTAGGCCTCGATATTATCAGAGATTCTACAGAGAAGATCAAGCTTATTCAAGAGAGAATAAAGATGGCACAAGATAGGTAAAAGTCTTATGCTGATAATCGTAGACGTGACTTAGAATTTCAAGTAGGAGACCATGTGTATCTCAAGATTTCTCAAGGTCGTGGTATTCAGAGATTTGACATTAAGGGCAAACTAACTCCAAGGTTCATTGGTCCGTTTGAAATTCTCGAAAGGGTCGGTGAAGTGGCTTATAGACTGGCTTTACCTCCACAATTAGCAGGAGTTCATGACGTATTTCACGTCTCTATGCTAAAGAAATATGTATATGATCCTGACCATATTATCACTTATGACAATCTGGAGATTCAGAAGGATATGACGTACGAGCAAATGCCAATAAAGATTCTGGAACGAGAAGTGCGTCAACTAAGAAATAAAGTTATTCCTATGGTCAAGATTCAATGGAAGAAAGCATGGCCATATGAAGCAACATGGGAAACCGAAGAAGCCATGCGGAAAAGATTTTCAGAATTATTCAACTGTAAGTACACTCTCCATAATCCATGTATTGAATTTGGGGACCAAATTCTTCTAAGTGGGGGAGGGTGTAGTGTCCCATAATTTATGTAATAATTTCTGAGTTATTTATAGAACTTTTTGGAATTTATAAGGGCTAAATAGACTAATAAAGGGATTATTAGATTAATAAGTCATTATAAGGCCCAATTATGTTAAATAATTAACCTAGCCTATTTAAATAAAATCCAAAAGGGTTTAAGAACCAAGTCCATTAAGATTGGCCCATATTCTAGAAGGTTACTTAGCCTATTCACGTATGTTAAGGATAAAATAACATTTTTATGGATAATAATATGGATAATTAACAAAAGAGTTTGATTGATGTTGAACTCTATGCACGTTGGATGTAGCGGTCTATCGTGCGACTGTCACAGCCATGTAACGCACCAGTCTTGATGCGTTACATTCTGTCAGTTCCGTGAAAGAAAGAACGAGCAAAAAGATTAGAACTTTGGGATCTTATCTACAAGAGATCGACTTGGGAAAGTTTATAACATTACTAAGGACTCTTAGGGATTAGGATCTGGCAAAATAAGGACTCTAGAATCGATCTAATCTTCAAAACCATATAAATAGGACCTAGTTCTGAACTGAGCGACCCTTACTTTTGGCTCGTGAAGAATCAAGGTAAGGAGATAGAACTTCGGGTAAGTTCTTTAGAAGATTTTATTTAGTATACTTTAGACTAATAGTTCTTCAAATTTCGTGCTAGGAGATCAATCAACCAAGGAGATCGAAGCTTCCAAAGTTGCTGGTTCGACCATAGTAACCCAGGATTCAGAGCAAAGGACCCCTGGAGATCAAGAGATTAGGACGTCTAAACGAGGTAATTAGAATTCAATCCTTAAGAACTTTTTGTTCACCTTAGTTTCATCTTCGTACCCTCAAAATTTCACATCCTTAGGTCAAGAGGCTGAGGAGGTAGAGCAGCGTGAAGTTGCTGGAAACTCACTGGAAAGGGAGAACTAGGGCACATCTTTCAGACTCAAATTAGAAGTTTAAAGCTCAGATAAAAGGGTAGGTTATCTCATGATTGGCAAAAACATCTTGTTAGGGATAAAAGCCCTCTGATTGTACTTGATTTCATGCATTATAGACTATGAATTCCATGTTTTAGTGGGTTCATGCATACATACATATTCTTAGCCCTAATCAAATATCAAAGATATTATCTTGTCAATTCACTGCAACATATGCATCTAGATGACCTTTACTTCGTTTTGTCATGATTGGGGTAGTTAAATCTTTTCAAAACATGACATGGTCTCAAATCACAGTCTTTTAATTTCTTTATACTGTTAGCAGGGACTCTGACGCATCAAGGTAAGACCGTCACAGTGATCTAACGGTCTTACGATAAGCCGTCACACCCTCTACTGCATCTTAATTACTCTGTTGTCTCTGACGCACCTTAACAGGAGCGTTATATTACTGTAACAGCCTCACGATAAACCGTCACAGTCACTGTGACGCACCCATTCTAGACCGTCAGGGTAACTGTAGACAGAATAGGAAACTAGTTGATTTAACTTATAAATAAGCCTAGTTATCTAAGTTTTGACCTGATTTCATGTCTTTAAGATTATCTACTGATTCATGATAGAAATTGCATAATTAAGGTATCTTAAGTTATTTTAAGTTATGTTAATTTCATGTGCCAAAATTCTATAGTTTTGTATCTAAATCATGATTTTTTCAAAGATGTATTAACGGAGTTTTATCATGATTGTTACACATCATCTCTATCAATAGAGTCATTTCTTTAAGTACATGGCACATATTCCGGTATGTTGTCCATTAGTTCACTTTGCACTATAGGAATATTATTCTTGGACATGAGGACCTCTCTATTGGATATTCCTTCCAATGGATTAGGAAATCTTATTTCAAGGCCTCCGTAATTCTCTGCGAGCCTGGGATTCCCACTAGGACGTCGAGTTGGTTGTACCATTAAAACCAATTGATTAGATTACACTATCGATGTTTCTGGTTATCAGTAGTGTAACAGATCTATATTGGACCGTCAGGCACATGTAACAGCCCAATATACGACCGTCACATTCAACTAAGTCCGATTTCTTGGTTTGGGATTCAGACTAATGTAACGGCCCAATACTGGAACGTCACATCATGTAACGGCCCAGTACACAACCGTCACAATGCTTGAGTATTTTAACCCGAGGTTTGACCAATGGTTGATATTCCAAGGTTTCTAGATGGACTCTTGATGATGTAGAACTTATCATATTGATCAAGAAACCTAATATAATGAATGGAAGATAAAGAATGTACCATTATATTGCCGATTTATTTCCATAAACATAACATAGTATAAGTCATTCTTGATTTCTCATGATTCTTATTAAAGCATTCATTCATTGAATTATTGTTATCAAGAGCTTGTTGGAATTGTACATTCTTGGCCATACTTTATTGTTACATGCGTGGAAAAAGCTTGATTTATACTTGAAGATGCGATCGAGCACTGATTGTTTTCAAGGGCTCTATGCTAGTCCCCTCGGCTGATTGTCGGAAACATACTATTATAAACCATGGGGTATGATGCTACTGGCGTCGCATTGCGCTGGGAGTACTTTCTTTATAAATAAGTGAAAATCCACAACACAATACAGCATGATTGATACTTGACTTTCTTGATATTCTACAGAAATTCACGAAGTACTTGCTCATAAGCAAAAGATACTGGAGTGATGATTATGTGACTTGCTAGTACATTGTCGTTACATTCTTATTCATGAAAGGCCATATCATGTTCTTATAACAATCTTGTTAGTTCATACTTGCTCTCATTCTGTCTTACATACTTTGGTTTAATCGCATGATTGATCGCATTCGCATGATTTTACCTTATTCCTCTAGAGCAAAAACGTTAATGACTTTAATGATGTCTTCATGTTGATGCGAAGATACCTACTGGGCAAGTGTGCTCATTACCTATTTCCATTCTTTTTCAGGAAATGGAAGTGAGTCGGGTTCGGATTCAGAATGTTCAAGTAGCGGATCCGAGAGTGAATAACGAATGAGCGAATACTTAGGAAGTTTACATTGTTTAGATCGAGTCTATGTAATTTCTTATTTCTTGAGTCTAGCATAATGGAAGTTGAATTAGTGGTTGTATTTGAATATTGGATTTAATTATTAATGAAAGTTGAAGTTGAGTAAATATTGTGCGATTACATTCTTATGTGTGATTACCTTGCGCTCTGATCGTTCTTGCTTCCAAGAGACTTACCATGTCGGCTGTTCGCGTTCCTCGAGCGAGTCTTCCGCTGTAATAAAGGCTCGGGGCGTGACTTGTCTCACGCTTGGAATGAGTTGTATCTTAAGCACTTTTATCCCTGGAGTCAGGCTAATAAAACCCGATAGCAAGGAGTCCCTTCCTCGATCACGAAGGAGGACCCCGAGGTCGTCAAATCACACACTTCACGGCGCGTCCCTGGTCGGGTTCCCTAGTTATGTAAATATCGTTTCTCCTTGGCCATGTCCCGGGGAAGTCAAGGTCCCTGTCTATTTCTCTCCTCGGCTGAATCTTGGGGCAAGAGGTAAATAAGGGGGCAATGACTAATCTAGACACCCCGATGAGAGGAGATCTCAAATAGGGGCAGTCCATTATGACCTGATTCCACAAGAAAAAGCAGTTCAGAAAAGAAAAAAGGAGCACCAATCACAACAGAAAATAAAGATTTATCTCACAAAGTCCATATCTTAAAGTTCATAGCTCCGAGAAGCTAAGATTAGGCATGGCAAGAGTGGCAGTACAGTTTCCCCACGGGACGTTATGAGCCCGGTCATGTGCGTGCCTAGGATGGATAAAGGTTCGATGACGGACACAAAGCCCCGGTGTAACAGTCCGAATCTCTGAAAGGGTCGTCATGAGAAGGACTCAAAGTCTAAAACATCTATACCTGGTCTAAGCTTACCCCTCGTTTCTGTTTTCTCTTTTTGGACTAGACAGTACCCTGGGTATGGTCTCGGTAGAATCACCGTTATGCAAATTAGCCCTCGCCAGGGACTGTCATCTCATAAGCATGCCAACCTCAGGAGATTCTGAGTAGAAAAAGTAGGGCCCTTGTTGCCAGGACGACATTGGTTTCAAAATCCAAAAAAATCATATATTTCAAAATCCAAAAAAATCATATATTTTAAAATCCAAAAAAATCATATATTTCAAAATCTAAAAAAATCATATATTTCAAAATCCACAAAAAATCATATATTTCAAAAACCACAAAAATCATATATTTCAAAACCCACAAAAAATCAAGTATCTTCAAAAAATCCAAAAATACCATCATCTTGCATTGCATGCATTGCATTTTTCTTATTATATTTCCGCCTATTTGATAAGGCTCCACCCCTTGACCAAATATCAAGAAATGGTCACTCCTTAACTTGCTTCAGGCAAGGGGTTGAGTCTAAGAACATATCTAACTTATTTCTTATCTAAGTGTGTGCAGGACGCAGGTTCAACGCTCAAGGTCCAAAGCTCACAATTTTCTACTTTTTGGTTCTCTGACAGCCTACAGTTAGACCGCTAATTCTCTCTAGCGGCCCATGGTTAGGCCGCCATCCTCTCACGAAGGCTTCAAATTTAACCCTTCAGCTCACTCCTTAAACGGTCTTAATTTAGACCGCCGAACCACTTTTGGCGGTCTATAATTCAACCGTCATTCCTTCCCGAGGGTTGGAATTGCTCAGTTTTCCTGAGTCCTTCTCCAGCGGTCAGTCGTGAGACCGCCAGAGCCTATTGGGGGCCCTATAATGAACCGCTATATCAGACAGAAAACCCTATTTTTAGCTAATTCAAGCCCAATCAAGCAACCAATTCCATATCTTTCAGAACTCAAAGCTTTTATTTCATTCAACTAAGCTTAATGAACATTCATGGGTTGATAATTTTCAGTACATCTAGAAAAAACTTAAATTACATTCAATCTCTCATCTGCGTGAGGCTGGATTTTACGCAATTCTTTCACATAAGCTCAGTATCCTTCTTCATCTTCTGCCACATCTACTTGCCAAGCGTGTGCTCGACTGATTTCCCACATGATCAATGCATTTCAGACTACTCGCTCATCCTCTTCGGTCCCCATCTTCCTAGCTAGAAGGGGAGGGAGATATGATGGTGCAGGAACCATGGTTCGGGGTAGCCCGATTTGAAGATTGCATGGTGCGGGTTGTAAATCACCATGGTAGTGTTCCCCACTAGCTGTAGATCTAGGCATGGTCGCCGAGGAACTCTAAGGATGGTGCTTCGAAGAACTCTTGGCCGCATCACAAACTTCTCAATTGGTAATGTGTTGAGGTAGAGGCGCCAATCATCTCTTGTTTTCTTGTCTGCAACACGGCACTCAACCTGTGAAGAGAATCCAAAAGTGCCTCCAATATAGAAGAGTGGGTGGCTCCCGAATATCCGTTTAGCTGAAGGAAAGTCATCCTTGGGTAGGAATTTGATTCTCACTCCCAACCAACACTCAAGGATGATCATGGAGCCAAAGAGAGGTCCTCCTAAGCAAGCCGAGCTAAGTCCTTCATAGAGGTATGAAAGGACCGCTTGGGAAATAGATAAACCCCGCCACAACCCACTAATGATACTAAGGTTTTGGATATCCAAGAGGTGGTCGGTGGTGGTGAAAAGGAAGACCCCGCACAAGCAAACCGAGGTAGCTTTGGCTATGGCTTCGAATCTTCTGCTCTTGTTTTTACAATAGGCGGTAATCCATTGAGCCATAGGTATCAAATGGATGTGGCGTGGGCTGATCATTGTCCTAACATCCTTTGGGTTGTGAATGAAATCCCCTAGAATGAGAGAAGGGTCTATAGGTTCAACCGTATGACACACTAAATCTTCATCCCCCACCTTAGTCTTAGGGAGGGCTAGGTAGGTTTCTACCTCTTCTAATAGGATGGTAGCTTCAAAGGATGGGAATACGAATGTGTGTGTTTGAGGATGCCACAATTCCACAAGGGCTGAAATGCTAGGCCAATCATATGAGAGTTTTTGAAAGTTTTTGGCCAAAACTAACAAGGGTTAAAGGTGCCATGCCATAAGGATTGAGATGACTTCTAAAGGAAGCTCTTTGATCATGGGAGCCACCTACTTCAAGTTGGAGTAACATCTTGGGCCAGGAAGAAGCTAGAGGAAGAAGAGAAGAAGATCATAAGAAGAATGAAATTTAGGAATTAACCATCTTTTAAGCCAAATTGCAACTTACCTCTCTTGAAGAACTTGAGCTTAGACGCTTGGGGATGGAGGTTAGCCTCTACAGCTCCCCATGTTCTTTTCTAGCTGCTTTAGGTCCAGTGTAGACCCTCTCCTCAATGGCACTAGCTTCAAAACTCCTTTTCATGGTGTTTTTTGAGTGTTTTGATGGAATTTCTGAACTTGTAGCAGAGAATTGGTGTGAGCTGCGAATTTAGAGCTTGTTCCTATTTATAGAGGCTTGGTTTTTGCATTAGAGTGTTAGGATTTGGGTTGGGTAGCCTTATCCTAAGATTAGGAGAGTTCTAGTGCAGATTAAGGCCTCCTTTCCTCGAGTTCGGACTCTCACGGGAGAGTCCTTCTTGGATTGACACAGTTTCTGCACTAGCGGTCTATCGTAAAACCACCAGAGCTTTCTGGCCCTCTAATGTTGGACCGTCACTTTCCCTTCATCCACCGCCTTCTCTTTAACATTATAGCGGCCGAAGGTACAACCGCTAACTCACCCTGGCGGTCCTAACTTAGACCGTTTCATGGTTTTCTGTAGGTTTTAGATAACTCGTTCTGCTCTCCTTTTGTCAAACCTGTCGCACTCTCTCTCTCTCCGTCTCTCACTCTGTCCTCCTGTCTGCATGCCACATACATTCAAGCATTCACATCATCCATATTCACATTTTCACAAATAAAATAAACAACACCAAAAAGATTTTCATTCCATTTTCAAAAGTCATGTACATGTGTGCATCATTAAAAAGGAAAAGGTAGAGTACAATCACTCGATCGGTCTATCCCCCGGGCCGTCAGTGTCACCGGTGCCCTCATGCCGCTTCTCCGGTGGGCCCATAGATGTGCTACCCTCTTCCCGTCACCGCCTCCTCTCTGTCTCCTCGTTCCTCCGATGGCCGGAGGAGCTGGTAAGAAAGTTCGCAACCGAGCCACTGGGTGCACCACTCCGTGCGCCGCCCACTGCGCCGCTCTAGGATGCGCTCCGCTCCGGCCCGCGGCCTACCATCCTCAATGCCCTCTCCATCGCCCGCAACTCGATCCTCAGATCGTAAGCCTGGCGTCGCGCCTCTCGTGCCTCGGTCCGGTAGCACTCAAAGTCAGTCGCTCCGGTCCGAAGTCTCTCTGCCTCTGCTCGTGCCCTCTCTAGCTCTGCCCGGAGATGAGGGACCTCTGCTGCCTCGGCCCGAGCATGCTCAGCCTCGGCCACCGCTGCGGTTAGCTCTCTCTCCTGCATACGCATCCATCATAGTCAGGCAAAACATTTGCATAAACATAAAGCATATAAGTCAAAGGAAAGTCAAAGGTTACTTACCCACTCTACAAGGGTAGCCTCCGCCTCCTTAGCCTGGGCAACCGCCCGAGTAAACTATGCATCTTGCTCAGCCCTGCGTCCCGCAGGCTGAGACGATGAGGACGGAGCATCCAGTCCCGCCCTCTGTGCTCTCTCAGCTCTCTGCATTTAGAAGTCAAGGTCAGTCAATGGTGCGGACACCAGGGCGATCACGTGACACGTCGGCGAACCGACGGTGCCATACGCGAAGCGCCAAGTGGACTACATCGGCTTATCTTCAAAATGGGGATAATTTGGCTTGAATTTTGACCTTTTTTGGCATTGAATTGGGCTTGTAATGGTTATTATATATGTAATTTACTAATGGGCTGGTTGTAAGGCTCCTAAAGTGCCAAATTGTTAAAGCCCCTTAAGCATTCCATAAGTAGAAATGGCCTTGGTCTATTTGTAATGGATCCATAAGCCATATGGGCTTCGTTCCTACATGGGTTCTCTAGATTAGATAATCTAGAGTGGGCTTTCTTCATTCATGGGCCTTCAAGGGTGGAATGGCCTTAAGCCATCTAGGTTGGAATGGGCTTGGTTAAGCCATGGACCAAAGTGGCTCATTCAAGGCCCAATGAAGGGGGCGCCCTCTTTTTTGTTGGTATTAGGCTAGCTAGTTTGATTTTCTTCTTCAATTACCACATGGAGCATTCAAATGGCTGCTGGTCAAGTTCCACATGGCTGCCACCTACCATCTTTACCTTGAAATTCAAAGGTAGGTGAGCTACCATGTCCCCTTGTCCCCCTTTCCCTTTCACCAAGGGTCTTAATCCATGCGCACCCCTCCCCCTACTTGCATCTTGCGCAAGTCCCCTCCCCCCTACCCCTTCCATTTCTCTATATAAGGGCATGTATAGTATTTATGCTTAATAGAATGAAAGTTATGTGAGAAAAGATTGCATTAGAGAGTGAATCTCTTGGTTTTCCCCTTGGGTGTGACTCCCTTGGCAAGTCCTGTGACAGGACAGACTTGGGTCGTGTGACTCGACCCCGTATCCTCCTCTTCCTCACATTTTCTTCTTCCACAAAATTTATCTGTGATACCTCTGTAAGTTAGCAAACTTTCATCCTTAGTTTCGTGTCGATCGGAGTTTATGAGCAACGGTGGCGATTTTTCTTGTGGAGGCGCGCAGATCTGCCCCAGATTGCTGCCCAGATCTGAAGATGACTGTGTATTGAATTCTCCAGCCCAACCCCGACTCCATCTAAAGTTGGTTCCTGAATAGCAATCGTAGTATTTCAAGTCCTCTTTGTGTTGCCGCTGGTTTCGCCTCGATTCGTGACCGGTGTTGATCGTGACGGCAGTTCTCGTGGGATCGCACGGGCTGGTCTGAGCAGGCCCGGCTAAGAACTAGAATAAACTTTCAGAGCCTGCCCCGCTTCATCCGGCCAAGATCAGTGTGAGGGGTCTTCAGAGTATTTCTTCCTCTGGACGTCGCCTACAATCTCCCACAAGGAATGCCCCAATCCAACATCAGCAACCATTTTCCCAACATTTTACCGTGTTTCTGTGCAGTTCTGTGAGCATAAAACTAGAACCTCAGAAGCTTCATCATTGCACCCAGATCTGAAGGCATATGTTCACAATCTTCGGAGTGAAGATACTACATCCAGTCGCCGACATTCTCCAATAAACGGCTCTCCGATCGGGCATCGGATCTAGCCGTACCAGCCTCCGCAAGTTCGCTGCGCAGGGTGACCAGCGCGGGCAGAACCGGGTCAGCTTTCCGTCGGCGTACCCGAGCGACTCCGGCACGCGTTCCTCGCCTCCTGCGAGTGTGGCCCGTCAACCCGGGTTCCAGCAACCCCGAAGTTATTGATTGTAGCCCGATACCTCCCTGTGTGGAGTGGGCCAAGCTTCTGAAATTGTAAAGTTAATCTTGTGTGTATTGGGGTTGTTCGGAAATCGGCCGGGAATTCTTCCCCACGACTAGTCGTGGAGGTACGTGCTCGTTCCGATCCTTACATTTGCTGTTTAGTATGCTTTCTATATTACTGCGTTTGTGAGAATAGGGCCGATAGCTAGTTTCAAATTCACTGCGTTTGTGAGTTGTGAGCACCCGTTCCATAGCTCCAATTGAGCATCGGGCGCGAATTAGCACCCTAGACGACAGTGGTTTCTTAATCGCCGCGATCCCCACGTTTCCCACGCAAGGGACGATCGTCGGGCTCAAGAGAGTCATTGTTGAGAGACGTCTCCACCCAGAGAATACCACGGTGGTCAGCCGCTCGGCTTGCCTTAGTATGCTAGTGCTGGCCGCACTTCGAGTCCGTCGTAGGTCTTAGCCCGGTCGTCATCCGTCCCGCATCAATTTGGTATCAGAGAGTCGTTCAAGTCTAGGGTCACTTAAGTCCAAGGTTGCATTTGCATTCCTCTACTCGGTATATCAAAAGGTGCGACACGAACGTTAGGCTACGCCTATCGGGAAGGCCGCACACTTGCGCGAGTGATCTTCGGATCGCTTAGCTCCGCCACGTACCGAATAGTGGGTTAAGTCTAGGTTCCTAGTTAGTGCATTCCAACATAGTCATGTCTAAGTGTGTATTCGAGTCTCATGCCAACTTTGCATTAGTATTTTGGGGTCGTGTCTAGTGTCTTGTCCAAGTGTCGGCATGTCTAACATGTAGTTCTCCAACTTCCCATGGATTCCCGGTCGCCCAGGCGATATGACCGTTGGCCCACCCATGGGCTTGGCAACCATCCTCTCCGCTTCTGTAGGCCTGAAGCCTCAGATTTTTTGGCTCCAATGACTCGGGCATATACCTCAAGTAGGAGGCCACCATGAACACCTACTTTGATTGTTATACTATGTCTGAGGCAATGTAATTCTCTTTCGCCAAGGAGCGGCTTCTTCATGAGGCTGTAGAAAAGTGGGATTACATCGAAAGAATGAGAGAGGTTAGGGGGCAATGGCACATCGAGTCATGGTGGGACATGAAGAGAGAGCTTAGGAAGGTCTACGTGCCCCAACCGGTCACCTCTAGCCGGCCCCACCAAATCACTTCCAACCAAGTGAGTCCTAGCCGGAGGCAAAGAGCCCCACACGTAGATGAGCCAAGACCCACTCCTAGGACGGTTGACTACGGGCGAGTCCACCATGATATCCCTATTCCAACCCACTCCGTTGCCGAACTTATGCAAATGATTTTGGACCGGTTGGATGGGGTGGATAGGACACGTACTCCTAGTGATGTACTCCTACCCGAGCCTAAGGAGGTCATCGCCGGTAGTCTTAACCCGACCCCATCAACGGAGTCCCCAAGCCCTCTCCCCATCATAGTGGATCCTCATTCCCCACCCACGAAAGCTCCCATGCTACCATCCTCTACTGCCGAACTCTATTCGGAACCATCTCATTTGGAGCCACCCAAGCCCGAGCCACCCGTATTTCTAACGGGTACACTTTACATAGCCGAGCCACTAGTTAGTTGGCTCAAGGATGGCTTGGTCCCACTTCCCTTCCCATCTATGAACCCTATCCAACCTCTGGTGCCAATCAATTCATTTCACACCACTTTCCGGTCTAGTCACTATGTGGATACATTGGATGACCTTCTTAAAGGGTTAGACCGGCAATTGATATTTAAGCACTTGTTGGCTCCAGGCTTCGACCGACCCACAGGTCGTAGTTTCACTCATCCCGCTTTAGGGTCCATCACCTCCGTGTACACCGTGGGTCATGTTACCACGGAGGTTCTTCTACTCCTCCCGCTACCGGTCGAGCCCGACTTCACTCCTTTTATCTCGAGGGAGGAGCCATATCTTCTATACACTGTCCCATCTACCACGATGGATGGAGGTGACCATCACCTTCATGAATTTCAAACATGGGACTATGTAATGGAGGAACCGGGGGGTCACACATTCTTTGACCCATTCGACCCCTTCTCTAGTGGGCCTCGTGCTCCACCACTTCCCCTCTACATTGTCAAGGAAGTCCCCTACCACTCTCTTCCCACTCGGGCCAATCAAATTCCACATAGCAATAGGTCCGATTATTGGGAAGCATGGCATGCCTTACCTACATGTAGTGGTGATGAACCTCTTAGCCCACCCACACCCACATCTGATAGGAAGTCCTTGCATGCATGGTGTCTTTTTAGGTGTCTAGGAGTACATCATCCTACCTACCTTTGGTTGCATCTAGTGTATGCATGGCACACATTTGGGTGTCCTGGTCCGCCATCATCCATGCGTAGGTCGGACTAGCCATAGGTTTGTCTAAAGTCATGTGTGTGTGTTTGTTTGTCTCTCTAGTTGTTTTATTTCAACCATTTTGTTTGCATAAGTCGTGTCCCAATCAAAGGCCAGCCATGCACGCATAAGGAATTAGCTGATGCATGCTACATATCCGTGGATTCAAAGGGAGAGTACATCTAGATCAGGGTCATACCTGACAGGTTTCCGCCCGGAGACCGAAAGCCACTCTAAGTCCACGATCCCCACCCTTTCCGGGTTAAGAAACAAGTGGGTCTGAAAGCGTACGATATTGAACTACCGAACGACAATGGTGTCAATTCGACGTTCCATGTTTCCTCTGGTAGCATATTGGAACCCGCGGTGATCCCTAGTGAGTCTCGAGCTTTATCTTTCTATTGGGAGTGACCCCTCACCCGAGAGTCCACCTTTCCAGCCTCAACGCATGCATATAGATTGTATACTGGATGAGCAGGTGATCACCACAAGGAATGGTGCATACCCACACGTCCTAGTGCGTTGGCGAGGATGCCCCACGATGACCAACGCCTTGATCACATGCGGAGAGCGCAAGCTTCGGGACCCTTACTCGACGGGGTCTAGTTCCTCCCACCCAGGGAGAATTGGTGCGGACACCAGGGCGATCACGTGACACGTCGGCGAACCGACGGTGCCATACGCGAAGCGCCAAGTGGACTACATCGGCTTATCTTCAAAATGGGGATAATTTGGCTTGAATTTGGACCTTTTTTGGCATTGAATTGGGCTTGTAATGGTTATTGTATATGTAATTTGCTAATGGGCTGGTTGTAAGGCTCCTAAAGGGCCAAATTGTTAAAGCCCCTTAAGCATTCCATAAGTAGAAATGGCCTTGGTCCATTTGTAATGGATCCATAAGCCATATGGGCTTCCTTCCTACAAGGGTTCTCTAGATTGGATAATCTAGAGTGGGCTTTCTTCATTCATGGGCCTTCAAGGGTGGAATGGCCTTAAGCCATCTAGGTTGGAATGGGCTTGGTTAAGCCATGGACCAAAGTGGCCCATTCAAGGCCCAATGAAGGGGGCGCCCTCTTTTTTGTTGGTATTAGGCTAGCTAGTTTGATTTTCTTCTTCAATTACCACATGGAGCATTCAAATGGCTGCTGGTCAAGTTCCACATGGCTGCCACCTACCATCTTTACCTTGAAATTCAAAGGTAGGTGAGCTACCATGTCCCCTTGTCCCCCTTTCCCTTTAACCAAAGGTCTTAATCCATGCGCACCCCTCCCCCTACTTGCATCTTGCACAAGTCCCCTCCCCCCTACCCCTTCCATTTCCCTATATAAGAGCATGTATAGTGTTTATGCTTAATAGACTGAAAGTTATGTGAGAAAAGATTGCATTAGAGAGTGAATCTCTTGGTTTCCCCCTTGGGTGTGACTCCCTTGGCAAGTCATGTGACAGGACAAACCTCGGTCGTGTGACTCGACCCTGTATCCTCCTCTTCCTCGCATTTTCTTCTTCCACAAAATTTATCCATGATACCTCTGCAAGTTAGCAAACTTTCAGCCTTCGTTTCATGTCGATCGGAGTTCATGAGCAACGGTGGTGATTTTTCTCGTGGAGGCGCGCAGATCTGCCCCAGATTGCTGCCCAGATCTGAAGATGACTGTGTATTGATGTCACGCCCCGAGCGCGGAAGATACCCGGAGACGCGTGACGAGTTTATATCAATCATGTCAATCAGAGTGGTCGAGTATTCGACACAAAGTCAGAGATGCGCAAAAGCAAGATAACCCAATCCTTTATTATAATGGATAGACTATTACAAATCTAATACTCTGTTTAATAAAAAGAAAAGAATACATATTCGACTCAAGAAACTATAGAAACAACTAGACGACACTTGGAGAATCTCTATCACTTTCACTCTTGACCATGCCCATCCGATTGACTTCCATCGTCGTCGGACTTACCTGAAAAGTAAAAAGGGACAAACGGAATGAGCGAACGCTCAGTAGGAAATTATATCTCAAGTACTAGCAAGGGGTTTAAGTAATTACATTTTCCATGAATGCAATAAAGCTGTGCATGCTCGCATAAAACGATAAGATAGAGAGAATGTAATATCAAAGAATAAGATGAACTAATCATGAACTTTCTACAAGATACTCAAGATATTCCAGCAAGTACATTTAACAAGTCATGTCAAGAACTTTGGCTATCATGTATCAAGCAAGTAAATTACCCTTTTTCGGGCCACACATTTCATGTCAAGTCAAGTACGATTCAAGTACAAGATGTGTGTGGAATGTCCAATCAAGCTAGTCATGCACTCGGTATAATGCCAGATACCTTATCATTTTAACTCCCATGGGCACAAGTACTTTCGGGTGCTCCTCCCAGGACCAGATCGGGCCCTATATGCGCAGGCATTTATTATGTGTTTTGACATCCACTCTTGTTTATATAGCCAATATAGAATTTCAATAATCAAGCTTGTAGACACGTACGACAACTTTGATAGAATAGAGTCCAAAATATGACAACGGACATAGATTGGCGATAATAACGGTATAATCACGATTAACGATAAAACTAGGTAGAATTAGGTTCCCTCAACTTGGGTACCATGACAAATCAATATGGACATTCTTTATATAGAATTGAGGTCCACATGAATAGTATATCAAAGGTAAGATACCCCCATTCTTATCATAGAATTGAGGTTTACAAGAATGAGATTATATGGCATGATATCATCATCCCATTAAGAATTTCTTATGATATACTCTTTGTATACTCATAAGGGCCAGTATACCATGTTTCTTTAGATTGACATGGCATTAATTGTGTAATGGGTTTAGGGTACAACCAGCTCAGTCGACCTTGAGGGAATCCAAGGTACGAGGAGTCTTACGGAGGTCTCTATGACTAACTCGCTAGTCCAAAGGAACGGAATGTCCAATGGAGAGCTTGTATGTCAATGAGAGTTGAGTGTGATCGATGAAACAATCGTGAAACGTGGGACTATACTCACGGAGTGGAGAATAGTGCCGATATATATATTATATAACATATGAAACCATCGGTTAACAGAACAATGGAAAATCAGTTTTTTCAGTAAAGTAACGACTTAAGCAGAGTCGTTTATCAAGTAATTAACGCCTAACAGAAGGGCGTTTACATATGTTTCCATTTTACAGAATTTTTAATAATTCAGTAATTTATCTAAAACGCGTCCTTGACAGGGGCGTTTCTTTGAAATGAGACGACTACATTAGCAGGCGTCTTTTTATTCACAATATTTTACAGAACATAATTAATTTCAGAAATTATCAAAAACGCGCCCTTGGCAGGGGCGTTAATCATTAAATTCTTATTTTTTCAGAATATATTGTTTGGGAATTTAACAGAAACGCGCCCTATGAAGGGGCGTTATTTTTCGATTCACGCCCTGTGATGGGGCGTTAACACATGGAAAACGACCTAGTCTAGGTCGTGAATTCAAGAAATACCAGGATAATCAAGGATAACAATCATATAGTCATGACAGGAAAATTGGCAGGAATTCAGATGCAGTATATTAGATTTGATGCTTCATGTTTATTGACTTTTAACCGTTAACAATTATTGATTTCTAATCGTTTACATGAAAATTAACGCCTGTGTACAGGGCGTCAAATATGAAATTGACGACCTGGGCAGGGTCGTGTCTTGTAAATTAGCGCCCTTGACAGGGGCGTCTCTTTCAAAATTTGCAGAAACGTATTTAAAACTATAATAAACCACATGCATGTCATGCTTATATATATATATATATGTATATCTTGCATTAATTTTGTTTGGGCTACCATAACTTGAGAAAATCCTACCTTAATTGATATCTGGAGATGGGATACGTGAATAACTTGATAAGAACACCCGAAGCTTCTAATACCCTTGATAGCAGTAGTATGCAGATCGGACAGGAAGAAGAAAAAAATTCAGTTTGATGAAGATGATGGAGATGATGAGAATCAACCTGTAGGGAAGAAAGAGGAAGGAAGATGAGGATATAATCGAAGTTAGGGAAACGGTTTGAAGAACATTACCTTGTTCTTCTGTAGTGGCTGTGGAGCTTCCTACAAAGAAAAGACAATGAAGAATTATCAGTTCTTCATGTAGTCGAAGCAGGGGACAAAAAGGAATTAAAAAGAACATATGTTTTTCACTTACCGTGCAGCAGTAGGTCGATCAAATGGGTTAGGGTTTGGCCGGACAGGTTTATTTATAAGATTTTGGAGTCCTAACAAAAGTAGTGTTTGATTGAGGGTAATATATCCCTATTAGAGTCCTTGCCCTAGTAAACACTTACTAGATTAACATAATCCTTCCCTGGATAAGCTCTGGGTTCGAATGGAATTCAAATGGATTTAACGACCTAGGTCAGGGCGTCGATTCTTGAATTGACGACCTGGTTCAGGTCGTTTCTTAAGAAGCGCCTTGTATAAGGGCGTTCTTTTCTTTAAAACACGCCCAAGATTGGGGCGTTTCTTGGCCTTACCCTTTTTGACGTTGGAATTTGACGCCGTGTAGTAAGGGCGTCACTTCTTGAATAACGCCTTTGATAGAGGCGTTTATTATTAAATTAACGCCTTAATAAGAGGCATTATTTGCAATTTGGTTTTATTCACCCCTTAAGCTTCTTCTTATTATCTGTATTAATTCTGTAATATATTTGGAAAATTTTTATTTATTTCTAATCTTTATTTATCAGGGTTGCTACACCCTCCCCTACTTAAAAAGAATTTGGTCCCCAAATTCAATTGCATAATATGTATACACGCGGAGAGTGTAGAGTATATACCTCTTAGAATAACTCGGGAAATCGTTTCTTCATAGATTCCTCGGTCTCCCATGTGGCTTCGTGTTCAGTATTCTTATTCCATTGCACCTTAAGCATGGGAATAACCTTATTCCTTAGAGCTCGTATTTCACGATCTAAGATCTTCATAGGCTTCTGTTCATATGTGAGATCTTTCTGGATCACCAGATCTCCATGTTCAATAATATGCGATGGATCGTGCACATACTTCTTCAACATAGATATATGAAATACATTATGTATCTCGGACAATTGAGGAGGCAACGCGATGCGATAAGCAACCTCGCCAACTCTTTCGAGTATCTCAAAAGGTCCGATGAATCTTGGCGTAAGCTTGCCCTTAACACCAAATCTTCGTATGCCACGTCCAGGCGATATTTTAAGAAATACATGATCTCCGATTTGGAATTCAAGATCTCTTCTCCTTGTATCTGCATAAGCCTTTTGTCTGGTCTGAGCAACTTGCAATCTTTCTCTGATTACTTGTATCTTCTCAGTTGTATCCCTTACCATGTCTGGACCTAACAGCTATTTTTCTCCAACTTCGTTCCAGCATAAAGGTGATCGGCAACTCCTTCCATATAAAGCTTCGAAAGGTGCCATTTGGATACTAGCTTGGTAGCTATTATTATATGCAAATTCCACTAGTGGCAAATGTTCATGCCAGCTTCCACCAAAGTCAATGATGCAAGCTCTTAGCATATCCTCAACAACTTGATTAGCTCTCTCGGTCTGACCATCCATTTGTGGGTGAAAAGCAGTACTAAAATTTAGTCTTGTCCCCAACGAATGTTGTAATCCCTTCCAAAAATGAGAAGTAAAACGGGGATCTCTATCAGACACGAATGAGACAGGAATTCCATGTAACCTGACTATTTCCTTGATGTATAGTGCAGCTAGTACATCAATTGACCATCAGCTTTTTATTGGCAAGAAATGCGCCGATTTAGTTAATCGGTCAATGATAACCCATATTCCGTCATGTCCTCCTTTTGATTTAGATAGACCCATGATGAAATCCATACCAATATCCTCCCACTTCCACTTAGGAATATCTAGAGGATGTAGTTTTCCAGCAGGCTTTTGGTGTTCCGCCTTGACCTGTTGGCATGTGAGACAGCGTGATACATAGTCCGCTATTTCTCTTTTCATGTTGGGCCACCAAAAGTTCTTCTTTACATCTTGGTACATTTTGGTTGATCCTGGATGAATAGTGTACCTTGATCTGTGAGCTTCATCTAAGATCTTCTTCTTTAATTCTGGACAATCTGGTATACAAGTTCTGTCTTTGAACAATAATCTTCCATCAGAAGTTAGTTAAAAATCAGATTGTCCTACTAATCTGCCTTTGATTTCCACTAATATAGGATCATCATCCTGAAGTGCTTGTATCTCAGATAATAAATCTGACTGTATCCTTACATGAGATAATGTGACAAATTTGGCTTCCTTGTCCAAGCTTATATTGAGCTCGGAGAATTGTTCAAGTAACCTCCATTCTTGTATCATACAATTGGCTATCATTGCTCTCGGCTTTCGACTAAGGGCATCAGCAACATAATTACCCTTTCCGGGATGGTATTGTATAATGAAGTCGAAGTCCTTGAGATATTCTAGCCAGCGTCTTTGTCTCATGTTTAGCTCCTTTTGTGAAAATAGATATTTGAGACCTTTGTGATCGGAGTATACAGTAAACTGCACTCCATATAAGTAGTGTCTCCATATCTTTAGGGCAAATACCACCGCGGCCAGTTCTAAGTCATGGACGGGGTAATTCTCCTCATGCTTCTTCAGTTGACGTGAAGAGTATGCTATGACCTTTCCTTGTTGCATTAGGACACATCCGAGGCCAATGCCAGAAGCATCGGTGTAAACCTCGAATTTCTCTCCTTCTATTTGTAGAGCTAAGACCGGAGCTGTAGTAAGATGATCCTTGAGAGTTTGGAAACTTCTTTCACATTCCTCACTCCATTCATATCGGATCTCCTTGCGAGTTAACCTTGTAAGGGGCACGGCGATCTTAGAGAAATCTTTGATGAATCGCCGATAATAGCCTGCAAGACCTAAGAAACTTCTGATCTCGCTTGCATTAGTGGGTCTTTCCCAATTTCTCACAGCTTCGACCTTTGACGGATCTACTGATAATCCATCTTTTGAAACCACATGTCCTAGAAAAGCCACTTCTTCAAGCCAGAATTCACACTTGCTGAGTTTTGCATATAATTGATTTGTCCTCAAGACTTGCAATGCAATCCTCAAATGCTTTTCATGTTCTTCCTTAGTCTTGGAATATATCAATATATCATCAATGAAGACTACTATGAATTGATCCAAGTAAGGCCTGAATATGCTATTCATTAACTGCATAAAGGCAGCAGGGGCATTTGTTAGTCCAAAAGGCATAACAACAAATTCGTAATGGCCATACCTGCTTCTGAATGCAGTCTTATGAATGTCATCATCCTTGATTCTTAACTGATGATATCCCGACCTGAGATCAATCTTAGAAAAATATTTGGATCCTGAAATCTGATCAAATAACTCATCGATTCTCGGCAGTGGATACTTGTTCTTGATAGTGAGATGATTCAACTGTCGATAGTCGATGCACAATCTCATGGATCCGTCCTTCTTCTTCACAAATAAGACTGGTGCTCCCCACGGGGAAGTACTTGGTCTAATAAACCCTTTTCGAATTAGTTCCATCAACTGCTCCTTCAACTCTTTGAGTTCCGCAGGGGACATTCTATAGGGTGCCTTTGAAACTGGACCAGCACCAGGGACTAAGTCAATGGTGAAGGCCACTTCCCTTTGAGGGGGTAATCCCGGCAAATCTTCCGGAAATACGTCTGGAAATTCTTGCACTACCTGAATGTCTTCTATCTTGGTTTCCTTAGCTTCTTTAACAGTGACAAAAGCAAGGAAGGATACACATCCCTTCCTGACGAGCTTGCTTGCTCGAAGAGCCGAGATAAGAGGGGAATTGCTCCGACTCTTGGGGCGAGTAAAGACTAATTCTGGAAAATCTTTGAAAGCAATTCAACTATTGCGGCAATCAACCGTTGCCTGGTATTTGGATAACCAGTCCGCTCCCAGTATAACATCATACTCCTTTAGATCAAGGCATATGAGATCTATAGGTAAATTCCTACCTTGAACCATTACCTCACAGTTTTGGTAGTGATGAGTAATATCATTTTCACTTCCAAGAGGAGTAGTTAGAACTATTTTTATCCATTCTGGTTCTAACGGTAACGGGTCGGCAAACTTCTTAGAAATAATGGAATGCGATGCACCCGTATCAAATAAGACATAAGCACTTTTGGAACAAACTGTTAATGTACCTCCTACCAGTCCACCTTCTTCTTGCTCGGTCTCCTTTATTGCATGAAGTCGAGCGTTCTTTGTCTCCGGGCGTTTACCATCACCGGCTTGGTCAATCATTAATGGACACTCGGGAATCCGATGCTCACGGCTTCCACAACGGAGACAAGCTCCTAATTTCCTCCAGCATTCTTCTGTCTTGTGACCAGCCTTGTCACAATGCTTACACACTACATTTGAAGGGGTAGTGGTGATAGAGAAGGGCTTGGATTTCTTGAACTTGGAATCTTGAGAGGAAGAACCTCCATTATTGGGCCTCTTCTTAAAGTTGGGTTTAAAAGAACCCGAACCTGTGACTTGCTCCTTCTTGTCTTTTCCACGGATCCTATCAGATAGTTCCGTGGCATCTTCAAGTAATTGAGCTCGGCGCACTATTTCAGAATAAACTTGGATGTCCATAGGCGCCAGTTGAGTAATATAGTGGGGCCTAAGCCCATTAAGAAATCTACGGGCTTTCATCTTCTCCGTGCTAATAAGATGCTTAGCATATCTAGACAACCTGGAGAACTGAGCTTCATAATCTGCTAATGATAAAGATCGTTGCTTTAATGCAGTGAATTCTGCAACCTTCTTTTCTTGGACTCGGTCTGAGAAATATTTAGCATTGAAGTATTCCACAAATTCTTCCCATGTTACTTGAGTAGGATCGATGGTTGCTTCAATAGACTCCCACCAGCATCTAGCATCTTTCTCTAACTGGAATGTAGCTAATAGAACTTTGTCCTGATCCGTGCATTGCATGACACGGAATATGCGTTCGGTTTCCCGAACCCAATGCTCGGCATCGTCCGGATCGGTCGATCCTATGAACTTCGGGGGATTCATACTCTTAAATGCTTTGTGTAAGCTTCCAGTTCGTGGAGCACCACCTTGTGCTACCTGTTGTAGCACTTGAGTCATCCCTTGGAGGGTACGCTGCATGTTGCGCCATTGAGCACGTTCGGCAGCCATTATCCTACAATTACAATAGCTACGTTAGTATTATATCACTGTGATCTTATTAAAAGACTCATTGACTCTTAACCCTTGGTTCTACCCAATCTCACTTGGTTAAACGTTCAACTTATCCTTGGACTTGGGTTTTTCCTAGGAATTGAATACCCTAGGCTCTGATACCATAAAAGCTGTCACGCCCCGAGCGCGGAAGATACCCGGAGACGCGTGACGAGTTTATATCAATCATGTCAATCAGAGTGGTCGAGTATTCGACACAAAGACAGAGATGCGCAAAAGCAAGATAACCCAATCCTTTATTATAATGGATAGACTATTACAAATCCAATACTCTGTTTAATAAAAAGAAAAGAATACATATTCGACTCAAGAAACTATAGAAACAACTAGACGACACTTGGAGAATCTCTATCACTTTTACTCTTGACCATGCCCATCCGATTGACTTCCATCGTCGTCGGACTTACCTGAAAAGTGAAAAGGGACAAACGGAATGAGGGAACGCTCAGTAGGAAATTATATCTCAAGTACTAGCAAGGGGTTTAAGTAATTACATTTTCATGAATGCAATAAAGCTGTGCATGCTCGCATAAAACGATAAGATAGAGATAATGTAATATCAAAGAATAAGATGAACTAATCATGAACTTTCTACAAGATACTCAAGATATTCCAGCAAGTACATTTAATAAGTCATGTCAAGAACTTTGGCTATCATGTATCAAGCAAGTAAATTACCCTTTTTCGGGCCACGCATTTCATGTCAAGTCAAGTACGATTCAAGTACAAGATGTGTGTGGAATGTCCAATCAAGCTAGTCATGCACTCGGTATAATGCCAGATACCTTATCATTTTAACTCCCATGGGCACAAGTACTTTCGGGTGCTCCTCCCAGGACCAGATCGGGCCCTATATGCGCAGGCATTTATTATGTGTTTTGACATCCACTCTTGTTTATATAGCCAATATAGAATTTCAATAATCAAGCTTGTAGACACGTACGACAACTTTGATAGAATAGAGTCCAAAATATGACAAAGGACATAGATTGGCGATAATAACGGTATAATCACGATTAACGATAAAACTAGGTAGAATTAGGTTCCCTCAACTTGGGTACCATGACAAATCAATATGGACATTCTTTATATAGAATTGAGGTCCACATGAACAGTATATCAAAGGTAAGATACCCTCATTCTTATCATAGAATTGAGGTTTACAAGAATGACATTATATGGCATGATATCATCATCCCATTAAGAATTTCTTATGATATACTCTTTGTATACTCATAAGGACCAGTATACCATGTTTCTTTAGATTGACATGGCATTAATTGTGTAATGGGTTTAGGGTACAACCAGCTCAGTCGACCTTGAGGGAATCCAAGGTACGAGGAGTCTTACGGAGGTCTCTATGACTAACTCGCTAGTCCAAAGGAACGGAATGTCCAATGGAGAGCTTGTATGTCAATGAGAGTTGAGTGTGATCGATGAAACAATCGTGAAACGTGGGACTATACTCACGGAGTGGAGAATAGTGCCGATATATATATTATATAACATATGAAACCATCGGTTAACAGAACAATGGAAAATCAGTTTTTTCAGTAAAGTAACGACTTAAGCAGAGTCATTTATCAAGTAATTAACGCCTAACAGAAGGGCGTTTACATATGTTTCCATTTTGCAGAATTTTCAATAATTCAGTAATTTATCTAAAACGCGCCCTTGACAGGGGCGTTTCTTTGAAATGAGACGACTACATTAGCATGCGTCTTTTTATTCACAATATTTTACAGAACATAATTAATTTCAGAAATTATCAAAAATGCGCCCTTGGCAGGGGCGTTAATCATTAAATTCTTATTTTTTCAGAATATATTGTTTGGGAATTTAACAGAAACGCGCCCTATGAAGGGGCGTTATTTTTCGATTCACGCCCTGTGATGGGGCGTTAACACATGGAAAACGACCTAGTCTAGGTCGTGAATTCAAGAAATACCAGGATAATCAAGGATAACAATCATATAGTCATGACAGGAAAATTGGCAGGAATTCAGATGCAGTATATTAGATTTGATGCTTCATGTTTATTGACTTTTAACCGTTAACAATTATTGATTTCTAATCGTTTACATGAAAATTAACGCCTGTGTACAGGGTGTCAAATATGAAATTGACGACCTGGGCAGGGTCGTGTCTTGTAAATTAGCGCCCTTGACAGGGGCGTCTCTTTCAAAATTTGTAGAAACGTATTTAAAACTATAATAAACCACATGCATGTCATGCTTATATATATATATATATATGTATATCTTGCATTAATTTTGTTTGGGCTACCATAACTTGAGAAAATCCTACCTTAATTGATATCTGGAGATGGGATACGTGAATAACTTGATAAGAACACCCGAAGCTTCTAATACCCTTGATAGCAGTAGTATGCAGATCGGACAGGAAGAAGAAAAAAATTCAGTTTGATGAAGATGATGGAGATGATGATAATCAACCTGTAGGGAAGAAAGAGGAAGGAAGATGAGGATATAATCGAAGTTAGGGAAACGGTTTGAAGAACATTACCTTGTTCTTCGGCAGTGGCTGTGGAGCTTCCTACAAAGAAAAGACAATGAAGAATTATCAGTTCTTCATGCAGTCGAAGCAGGGGACAAAAAGGAATTAAAAAGAACATATGTTTTTCACTTACCGTGCAGCAGCAGGTCGATCAAATGGGTTAGGGTTTGGCCGGACAGGTTTATTTATAGGATTTTGGAGTCCTAACAAAAGTAGTGTTTGATTGAGGGTAATATATCCCTATTAGAGTCCTTGCCCTAGTAAACACTTACTAGATTAACATAATCCTTCCCTGGATAAGCTCTGGGTTCGAATGGAATTCAAATGGATTTAACGACCTAGGTCAGGGCGTCGATTCTTGAATTGACGACCTGGTTCAGGTCGTTTCTTAAGAAGCGCCTTGTATAAGGGCGTTCTTTTCTTTAAAACACGCCCAAGATTGGGGCGTTTCTTGGCCTTACCCTTTTTGACGTTGGAATTTGACACCGTGTAGTGAGGGCGTCACTTCTTGAATAACGCCTTTGATAGAGGCGTTTATTATTAAATTAATGCCTTAATAAGAGGCGTTATTTGCAATTTGGTTTTATTCACCCCTTAAGCTTCTTCTTATTATCTGTATTAATTCTGTAATATATTTGGAAAATTTTTATTTATTTCTAATCTTTATTTATCAGGGTTGCTACACCCTCCCCTACTTAAAAAGAATTTGGTCCCCAAATTCAATTGCATAATATGTATACACGCGGAGAGTGTAGAGTATATACCTCTTAGAATAACTCGGGAAATCGTTTCTTCATAGATTCCTCGGTCTCCCATGTGGCTTCGTGTTCAGTATTCTTATTCCATTGCACCTTAAGCATGGGAATAACATTATTCCTTAGAGCTCGTATTTCACGATCTAAGATCTTCATAGGCTTCTGTTCATATGTGAGATCTTTCTGGATCACCAGATTTCCATGTTCAATAATATGCGATGGATCGTGCACATACTTCTTCAACATAGATATATGAAATACATTATGTACCTCAGACAATTGAGGAGGCAACGCGATGCGATAAGCAACCTCGCCAACTCTTTCGAGTATCTCAAAAGGTCCGATGAATCTTGGCGTAAGCTTGCCCTTAACACCAAATCTTCGTATGCCACGTCCAGGCGATATTTTAAGTAATACATGATCTCCGATTTGGAATTCAAGATCTCTTCTCCTTGTATCTGCATAAGCCTTTTGTCTGGTCTGAGCAACTTGCAATCTTTCTCTGATTACTTGTATCTTCTCAGTTGTATCCCTTACCATGTCTGGACCTAACAGTTATTTTTCTCCAACTTCGTTCCAGCATAAAGGTGATCGGCAACTCCTTCCATATAAAGCTTCGAAAGGTGCCATTTGGATACTAGCTTGGTAGCTATTATTATATGCAAATTCCACTAGTGGCAAATGTTCATGCCAGCTTCCACCAAAGTCAATGATGCAAGCTCTTAGCATATCCTCAACAACTTGATTAGCTCTCTCGGTCTGACCATCCGTTTGTGGGTGAAAAGCAGTACTAAAATTTAGTCTTGTCCCCAACGAATGTTGTAATCCCTTCCAAAAATGAGAAGTAAAACGGGGATCTCTATCAGACATGATTGAGACAGGAATTCCATGTAACCTGACTATTTCCTTGATGTATAGTGCAGCTAGTACATCAATTGACCATCGGCTTTTTATTGGCAAGAAATGCGCCGATTTAGTTAATCGGTCAATGATAACCCATATTCCGTCATGTCCTCCTTTTGATTTAGATAGACCCATGATGAAATCCATACCAATATCCTCCCACTTCCACTTAGGAATATCTAGAGGATGTAGTTTTCCAGCAGGCTTTTGGTGTTCCGCCTTGACCTGTTGGCATGTGAGACAGCGTGATACATAGTCCGCTATTTCTCTTTTCATGTTGGGCCACCAAAAGTTCTTCTTTACATCTTGGTACATTTTGGTTGATCCTAGATGAATAGTGTACCTTGATCTGTGAGCTTCATCTAAGATCTTCTTCTTTAATTCTGGACAATCTGGTATACAAGTTCTGTCTTTGAACAATAATCTTCCATCAGAAGTTAGTTAAAAATCAGATTGTCCTACTAATCTGCCTTTGATTTCCACTAATATAGGATCATCATCCTGAAGTGCTTGTATCTCAGATAATAAATCTGACTGTATGCTTACATGAGATAATGTGACAAATTTGGCTTCCTTGTCCAAGCTTATATTGAGCTCGGAGAATTGTTCAAGTAACCTCCATTCTTGTATCATACAATTGGCTATCATTGCTCTCGGCTTTCGACTAAGGGCATCAGTAACATAATTACCCTTTCCGGGATGGTATTGTATATTGAAGTCGAAGTCCTTGAGATATTCTAGCCAGCGTCTTTGTCTCATGTTTAGCTCCTTTTGTGAAAATAGATATTTGAGACCTTTGTGATCGGAGTATACAGTAAACTGCACTCCATATAAGTAGTGTCTCCATATCTTTAGGGCAAATACCGCCGCGGCCAGTTCTAAGTCATGGACGGGGTAATTCTCCTCATGCTTCTTCAGTTGACGTGAAGAGTATGCTATGACCTTTCCTTGTTGCATTAGGACACATCCGAGGCCAATGCCAGAAGCATCGGTGTAAACCTCGAACTTCTCTCCTTCTATTGGTAGAGCTAAGACCGGAGCTGTAGTAAGATGATCCTTGAGAGTTTGGAAACTTCTTTCACATTCCTCACTCCATTCATATCGGATCTCCTTGCGAGTTAACTTTGTAAGGGGCACGGCGATCTTAGAGAAATCTTTGATGAATCGCCGATAATAGCCTGCAAGACCTAAGAAACTTCTGATCTCGCTTGCATTAGTGGGTCTTTCCCAATTTCTCACAGCTTCGACCTTTGACGGATCTACTGATAATCCATCTTTTGAAACCACATGTCCTAGAAAGGCCACTTCTTTAAGCCAGAATTCACACTTGCTGAGTTTTGCATATAATTGATTTGTCCTCAAGACTTGCAATGCAATCCTCAAATGTTTTTCATGTTCTTCCTTAGTTTTGGAATATATCAATATATCATCAATGAAGACTACTATAAATTGATCCAAGTAAGGCCTGAATATGCTATTCATTAACTGCATAAAGGCAGCAGGGGCATTTGTTAGTCCAAAAGGCATAACAACAAATTCGTAATGGCCATACCTGCTTCTGAATGCAGTCTTATGAATGTCATCATCCTTGAATCTTAACTGATGATATCCCGACCTGAGATCAATCTTAGAAAAATATTTGGATCCTGAAATCTGATCAAATAACTCATCGATTCTCGGCAGTGGATACTTGTTCTTGATAGTGAGATGATTCAACTGTCGATAGTCGATGCACAATCTCATGGATCCGTCCTTCTTCTTCACAAATAAGACTGGTGCTCCCCACGGGGAAGTACTTGGTCTAATAAACCCTTTTCGAATTAGTTCCATCAACTGCTCCTTCAACTCTTTGAGTTCCGCAGGGGACATTCTATAGGGTGCCTTTGAAACTGGACCAGCACCAGGGACTAAGTCAATGGTGAAGGCCACTTCCCTTTGAGGGGGTAATCCCGGCAAATCTTCCGGAAATACGTCTGGAAATTCTTGCACTACCTGAATGTCTTCTATCTTGGTTTCCTTAGCTTCTTTAACAGTGACAAAAGCAAGGAAGGATACACATCCCTTCCTGACGAGCTTGCTTGCTCGAAGAGCCGAGATAAGAGGGGAATTGCTCCGACTCTTGGGGCGAGTAAAGACTAATTCTGGAAAATCTTTGAAAGCAATTCAGCTATTGCGGCAATCAACCGTTGCCTGGTATTTGGATAACCAGTCCGCTCCCAGTATAACATCATACTCCTTTAGATCAAGGCATATGAGATCTATAGGTAAATTCCTACCTTGAACCATTACCTCACAGTTTTGGTAGTGATGAGTAATATCATTTTCACTTCCAAGAGGAGTAGTTAGAACTATTTTTATCCATTCTAGTTCTAACGGTAACGGGTCGGCAAACTTCTTAGAAATAATGGAATGCGATGCACCCGTATCAAATAAGACATAAGCACTTTTGGAACAAACTGTTAATGTACCTCCTACCAGTCCACCTTCTTCTTGCTCGGTCTCCTTTATTGCATGAAGTCGAGCGTTCTTTGTCTCCGGGCGTTTACCATCACCGGCTTGGTCAATCATTAATGGACACTCGGGAATCCGATGCTCACGGCTTCCACAACGGAGACAAGCTCCTAATTTCCTCCAGCATTCTTCTGTCTTGTGACCAGCCTTGTCACAATGCTTACACACTACATTTGAAGGGGTAGTGGTGATAGAGAAGGGCTTGGATTTCTTGAACTTGGAATCTTGAGAGGAAGAACCTCCATTATTGGGCCTCTTCTTAAAGTTGGGTTTAAAAGAACCCGAACCTGTGACTTGCTCCTTCTTGTCTTTTCCACGGATCCTATCAGATAGTTCCGTGGCATCTTCAAGTAATTGAGCTCGGCGCACTATTTCAGAATAAACTTGGATGTCCATAGGCGCCAGTTGAGTAATATAGTGGGGCCTAAGCCCATTAAGAAATCTACGGGCTTTCATCTTCTCCGTGCTAATAAGATGCTTAGCATATCTAGACAACCTGGAGAACTGAGCTTCATAATCTGCTAATGATAAAGATCGTTGCTTTAATGCAGCGAATTCTGTAACCTTCTTTTCTTGGACTCGGTCCGAGAAATATTTAGCATTGAAGTATTCCACAAATTCTTCCCATGTTACTTGAGTAGGATCGATGGTTGCTTCAATAGACTCCCACCAGCATCTAGCATCTTTCTCTAACTGGAATGTAGCTAATAGAACTTTGTCCTGATCCGTGCATTGCATGACACGGAATATGCGTTCGGTTTCCCGAACCCAATGCTCGGCATCGTCCGGATCGGTCGATCCTATGAACTTCGGGGGATTCATACTCTTAAATGCTTTGTGTAAGCTTCCAGTTCGTGGAGCACCACCTTGTGCTACCTGTTGTAGCACTTGAGTCATCCCTTGGAGGGTACGCTGCATGTTGCGCCATTGAGCACGTTCGGCAGCCATTATCCTACAATTACAATAGCTACGTTAGTATTATATCACTGTGATCTTATTAAAAGACTCATTGACTCTTAACCCTTGGTTCTACCCAATCTCACTTGGTTAAACGTTCAACTTATCCTTGGACTTGGGTTTTTCCTAGGAATTGAATACCCTAGGCTCTGATACCACAAAAACTGTCACGCCCCGAGCGCGGAAGATACCCGGAGACGCGTGACGAGTTTATATCAATCATGTCAATCAGAGTGGTCGAGTATTCGACACAAAGATAGAGATGCGCAAAAGCAAGATAACCCAATCCTTTATTATAATGGATAGACTATTACAAATCCAATACTCTGTTTAATAAAAAGAAAAGAATACATATTCGACTCAAGAAACTATAGAAACAACTAGACGACACTTGGAGAATCTCTATCACTTTCACTCTTGACCATGCCCATCCGATTGACTTCCATCGTCGTCGGACTTACCTGAAAAGTGAAAAGGGACAAACGGAATGAGGGAACGCTCAGTAGGAAATTATATCTCAAGTACTAGCAAGGGGTTTAAGTAATTACATTTTCCATGAATGCAATAAAGCTGTGCATGCTCGCATAAAACGATAAGATAGAGATAATGTAATATCAAAGAATAAGATGAACTAATCATGAACTTTCTACAAGATACTCAAGATATTCCAGCAAGTACATTTAACAAGTCATGTCAAGAACTTTGGCTATCATGTATCAAGCAAGTAAATTACCCTTTTTCGGGCCACGCATTTCATGTCAAGTCAAGTACGATTCAAGTACAAGATGTGTGTGGAATGTCCAATCAAGCTAGTCATGCACTCGGTATAATGCCAGATACCTTATCATTTTAACTCCCATGGGCACAAGTACTTTCGGGTGCTCCTCCCAGGACCAGATCGGGCCCTATATGCGCAGGCATTTATTATGTGTTTTGACATCCACTCTTGTTTATATAGCCAATATAGAATTTTAATAATCAAGCTTGTAGACACGTACGATAACTTTGATAGAATAGAGTCCAAAATATGACAAAGGACATAGATTGGCGATAATAACGGTATAATCACGATTAACGATAAAACTAGGTAGAATTAGGTTCCCTCAACTTGGGTACCATGACAAATCAATATGGACATTCTTTATATAGAATTGAGGTCCACATGAACAGTATATCAAAGGTAAGATACCCTCATTCTTATCATAGAATTGAGATTTACAAGAATGACATTATATGACATGATATCATCATCCCATTAAGAATTTCTTATGATATACTCTTTGTATACTCATAAGGACCAGTATACCATGTTTCTTTAGATTGACATGGCATTAATTGTGTAATGGGTTTAGGGTACAACCAGCTCAGTCGACCTTGAGGGAATCCAAGGTACGAGGAGTCTTACGGAGGTCTCTATGACTAACTCGCTAGTCCAAAGGAACGGAATGTCCAATGGAGAGCTTGTATGTCAATGAGAGTTGAGTGTGATCGATGAAACAATCGTGAAACGTGGGACTATACTCACGGAGTGGAGAATAGTGCCGATATATATATTATATAACATATGAAACCATCGGTTAACAGAACAATGGAAAATCAGTTTTTTCAGTAAAGTAACGACTTAAGCAGAGTCGTTTATCAAGTAATTAACGCCTAACAGAAGGGCGTTTACATATGTTTCCATTTTACTGAATTTTCAATAATTCAGTAATTTATCTAAAACGCGCCCTTGACAGGGGCGTTTCTTTGAAATGAGACGACTACATTAGCAGGCGTCTTTTTATTCACAATATTTTACAGAACATAATTAATTTCAGAAATTATCAAAAACGCGCCCTTGGCAGGGGCGTTAATCATTAAATTCTTATTTTTTCAGAATATATTGTTTGGGAATTTAACAGAAACACGCCCTATGAAGGGGCGTTATTTTTCGATTCACGCCCTGTGATGGGGCGTTAACACATGGAAAACGACCTAGTCTAGGTCGTGAATTCAAGAAATACCAGGATAATCAAGGATAACAATCATATAGTCATGACAGGAAAATTGGCAGGAATTCAGATGCAGTATATTAGATTTGATGCTTCATGTTTATTAACTTTTAACCGTTAACAATTATTGATTTCTAATCGTTTACATGAAAATTAACGCCTGTGTACAGGGCGTCAAATATGAAATTGACGACCTGGGCAGGGTCGTGTCTTGTAAATTAGCGCCCTTGACAGGGGCGTCTCTTTCAAAATTTGCAGAAACGTATTTAAAACTATAATAAACCACATGCATGTCATGCTTATATATATATATGTATATCTTGCATTAATTTTGTTTGGGCTACCATAACTTGAGAAAATCCTACCTTAATTGATATCTGGAGATGGGATACGTGAATAACTTGATAAGAACACCCGAAGCTTCTAATACCCTTGATAGCAGTAGTATGCAGATCGGACAGGAAGAAGAAAAACATTCAGTTTGATGAAGATGATGGAGATGATGATAATCAACCTGTAGGGAAGAAAGAGGAAGGAAGATGAGGATATAATCGAAGTTAGGGAAACGGTTTGAAGAACATTACCTTGTTCTTCGGCAGTGGCTGTGGAGCTTCCTACAAAGAAAAGACAATGAAGAATTATCAGTTCTTCATGCAGTCGAAGCAGGGGACAAAAAGGAATTAAAAAGAACATATGTTTTTCACTTACCGTGCAGCAGCAGGTCGATCAAATGGGTTAGGGTTTGGCCGGACAGGTTTATTTATAGGATTTTGGAGTCCTAACAAAAGTAGTGTTTGATTGAGGGTAATATATCCCTATTAGAGTCCTTGCCCTAGTAAACACTTACTAGATTAATATAATCCTTCCCTGGATAAGCTCTGGGTTCGAATGGAATTCAAATGGATTTAACGACCTAGGTCAGGGCGTCGATTCTTGAATTGACGACCTGGTTCAGGTCGTTTCTTAAGAAGCGCCTTGTATAAGGGCGTTCTTTTCTTTAAAACACGCCCAAGATTGGGGCGTTTCTTGGCCTTACCCTTTTTGACGTTGGAATTTGACGACGTGTAGTGAGGGCGTCACTTCTTGAATAACGCCTTTGATAGAGGCGTTTATTATTAAATTAACGCCTTAATAAGAGGCGTTATTTGCAATTTGGTTTTATTCACCCCTTAAGCTTCTTCTTATTATCTGTATTAATTCTGTAATATATTTGGAAAATTTTTATTTATTTCTAATCTTTATTTATCACGGTTGCTACAATTGAATTCTTCAGCCCAACCCCGACGCCATCTGAAGTTGGTTCCTGAAGAGCAATCATAGTATTTCAAGTCCTCTTTGTGTTGCCGCTGGTTTCGCCTCGATCCGTGACCGGTGCTGATCGTGACGGCAGTTCTCGTGGGATCACACGGGCTGGTCTGAGCAGGCCCGGCTGAGAACTAGAATAAACTTTCAGAGCCTGCCCCGCTTCATCCGGCCAAGATCAGTGTGAGGAGTCTTCAGAGTATTTCTTCCTCTAGATGTCGCCTATCATCTCCTATAAGGAACGTCCCGATCCGACATCGGAAACCATTTTCCCAATATTTTATCGTGTTTCTGTGCAGTTCTATGAGCACAAAACTAGAACCTCAGAAGATTCATCACTGCACCCAGATCTGAAGGCATCTGTTCACGATCTTCGGAGTGAAGATACTACATCCAGTCACAGACATTCTCCAACAAACGGCGCTCCGATCGGGCATCGGATCCAGCCGTACCAGCCTCCGCAAGCTCGCTGCGCAGGGTGACCAGCGCGGGCAGAACCGGGTCGGCTTTCCGTCGGCGTACCCGAGCGGCTCCGGCATGCATTCCTCACCTCCTGCGAGTGTGGCCCGTCAACCCGGGTTCCAGCAACCTCGAAGTTATTGATTGTAGCCCGATACCTCCCTGTGTGGAGTGGGCCAAGCTTCTGAAATTGTAAAGTTAATCTTGTGTGTATTGGGGTTGTTCGAAAATCGGCCGGGAATTCTTCCCCACGACTAGTCATGGAGGTATGTCCTCGTTCCGATCCTTACATTTGCTGTTTAGTATGCTTTCTATATTGCTGCGTTTGTGAGAATAGGGCCGATAGCTAGTTTCAAATTCACCGCGTTTGTGAGTTGTGAGCACCCGTTCCATAGCTCCAATTGAGCATCGGGCGCGAATTAGCACCCTAGACGACGGTGGTTTCTTAATCGCCGTGATCCCCACGTTTCCCACGCAAGGGACAATCGTCAGGCTCAAGAGAGTCGCTGTTGAGAGACGTCTCCACCCGGAGAATACCACGGTGGTCAGCCGCCCGGCTTGCCTTAGTATGCTAGTGCTGGCCGCACTTCGAGTCCGTCGTAGGTGTTAGCCCGGTCGTCATCCGTCCCGCATCAGTCAAGTTGCATAAGCATAAGCATAAGCATAGGCATTAAAGTCCAAGGATTAACTCACCAAAAGCTCCAGCGCAGCCTTGTACTCATCTCGCTACTGGATCGTCGCATGTAAGAGTCCATGGAGCTCTGCAATGCGTCCCTGAGGGTCTAGCTGCATATAGCAAGTCTATGTCAGAGCATGTAGGAATAATTTAATTAAATAAAATAGAATTTGAGTTTAGAAATCATATCGGTCGTCGGATGCCGCGGAAGACCTGGTCTCCGTATCTCCCGGCGTAGGCCTTCAGGTAGGCCTCGTCGATGTCGGCCCGTGTCCGCACCAGCCGGCCCCTCTGAGTCCAGTCTCTGACCTGCTCGGCCACTCGAGCACTCCAATCGATGTCGCCACTAAGACCCTTTGAAGATCTCCCGGGGCGCTCATCGTCTCGTCCAGGGAACTCCACCTCGGGCTGATGTAGTACCCTCGTCCTCAAGATGAGCCGGTAGTGCAGGGGCTCAACGATGTTGATGTAGTGCAGCCAAATATCTCGCCCTTTGTACACCAGGGAAGCCTCGACCCACGGCTGTCCCTCGTGGCCTTCATCCCTGTATGGTGTCCAGCGCACCTGAAAGGGCAGTCAAGTCAGCATCTAGAAGCATGTAGAAGCATTCAAAGCATTTAAGAGTTTAGGGTTTAGAAGTTTACCGATGCATAGGGGAATGCGTCAATGTCATCCTGGATAGCCCGGGTCAGTCTCTTGATCGACCCCATGTCCCGAGCAACAACCCATCCCCTCGCGATGGGGATCCTGTCATGGTAAAGCTCTGTGCCTCTCCCCAGGCCGGGGAAGTATAAGAAGCTCTAGATCTGTATAAGCCATGTCATTTGTCAGCATTTTAGCAAATAGCGATCATAATTAGAAACATTTAGAGTTTTAGAGCATTTACCTGTAAAAAAGGAGAGAAGCCGCCCAGCATCGTCTGCCGGTCGGTAGTGCTGAGTGACTCAAACAGGAAAGCTAACACTACAGCTCCCCAAGCATATCTCCCGACTCGATCCAAATCTCTCAATAACGGGAGGAGTCTGACACTCACTCCGTCTGCTCTGGTGGCGAAAAGCAACTTCCCGAATAGAAGGATCAGGAAGCGTCTCAGGATCTTGTCGCCCTCTGGTCCTGCCTCTATTGCCACTCTAGGATGAATCTGCTCTATCACTCTGTCAATGTGTTGCTCGGGTAACTCGCCCACTGAAATAGCTGCTCCTCTCAGCCCCATGCTCTCCTGGAGCATCGCCCGTGCCAGCTGCAAAGAATGGTGTCCCGACCTCATCAGGTCCAGCCCAAGCAACTCCTCTGCCATCGGTCGGTAGTCGGTATAAGTGTAACCGGTCACTACTGCTCCATGAACTCTCAGGCCAGTGATCCTCGTAATGTCCTCCAATGTTGGGATCATGTGCCCTCAGGGGAAGATGAACGCCCGACTGATCGGATCCCACCTCTCGTGCAGTGCATACAGCAAGGCTGTGTCGACTCGGGTGACCTCTATGCTCAGCAGCTCCATGAATCCCATAGCTGTCAACCGGTCCCTCTGGTAGTCGGGCAGTGCCTGGTACACCACCCTAACTTGCAGCCAGGAGATCCTCGTCCATCTTTTCCCCTGCACACAATTAGGACATCAAGTCAGTCATTGCATCATATTTTTATTGCATTTAAAATAAACAAAAACAACAAAAAAATCAAATAACACAAAAAATCACATTCTGCTTCTGGTTTCTGTGGCAGCCCAGGTTTGGACCGTCAGAGTCATCTGGCAGACTAGTGGTGGAGCGCCAAATGCTGTAGCGGTCACTGGAACTACCGCTACGCTCCTCACGATTGGGCATTTTTTACTTCGTTTCCCCAAGTTCTGGAAATTGCCCCAAGGGCCTACAATCATCTCTAATGAGTCCCCAAACTCATTTTCACCCCATCCCACACACATGCACGCGTAATGAAAGGATAAAATGGGGTTTTTTGGGGGGCGGTGGTCTACCTCGGAGGTCCGGCCCTCTTTCTTCTTCTCCGGCGTCTCCACCGTCGCCATGGCTTCATCCTCGCCTCCAGCAGCCTCTTCAGGGCCCTCTGCAGTCTCTATGGATTGGGGAACCTCTTCCTCCTCGGTTTGGGCCGCCGCCGGTTCTCTCTCTTCCACCGGTGGGTCCGCCGCCGCCGGCGGCGTTCTCTCCCTCTCTAACTGCCGTTGAAGGCGTTTTATGGCCTACTTCTTCTTGTTCATCAGCGCGGTGGTCGCCGGTGTACGGTGGTCACCGGAGTGGCCGGAGGGATCGCTCGGTGTGGTCTCGGTTTTGGGGCGTTTGGTTCGAATGGGTGTTGAGTGGGGGGAACCGAACGATCGGTTGTTTTTTGAATGCCCAGGAAAATTGGCGGTCTATCGTAAGACCGTTACATGCTTGTGGCGCACCTCTAATTGACCGTTTCTTATCTGAACTACCCTTCTTGGGGTATGTGAACCGAAGGACAATGGCGGTCCAAGGTTTGACCATCAATTCCTTCTGGCGCTCCTGGATAAGAGTGTTTTTGTCTTGAGCTTGATTGATGATTATCTGCCTTGTATATTGAACTTTCATGTTATATTTATGTCAATAATACTTCATTTCATTATATCTCATGTTGATGTTAATGCTTCATGCCTATGATCATTATTGTTAATGGCTAACCTTTTACTTGCAAAAATCATGAACGCCGTCATACTTCATCACCACTCGCCAGACAGGTAAGTCAGGTAAGTTTTTTGATCCCTAATCTTTTAATGCATTACTATATGATATTTATGATATATTACCTCAAGAACCGGCTGGTCATTCATGTGTTCTAGGATCTGATGTTCCCCTTTAACAAAAATGATGATGATCTAAGTTCACATGTTTAATCGTTGGATAGGCCATTAGGTTGGCTGAGTTAGGGGACGCTGGTTCTATCTTGCACGCCGTGGTTGCAGATAGTTCTTGACCCTGGTTTATTTGGTCTAGCAATACTATTCTCGAGTTTCTTGTTATTTTATTCTTTCTTGGCATTCGTTTTGATGATTTCTTTATTTTAGCCCAGCATGCATCATACGCATTTTTGAACATTCACATGCCCTCATCTGTCTAGAACGTCTTTGTAATGGTGGATAACGGTGTCCATATTTTTGAGTAAGGAGAATTATTCCACTCTGAGTTGGAAGGTTTCCTTTGGTCTGTTTGCTCGGTCTGGTTAGCTGAGGATTCCTGTCTGGAGTTTAGTTACTCGTCTCTTTACTTTTTCGCTTGCTCCGGCTACTGGCCGTGTTTTCCTTTCCTTAGTTGTTAGTTCCTCCAGACATACATCATTCGGTTTCCCGTTTCTTGTGATTAGTTCAAAGTTTTCCGGAAGATTCCTATCGCTCGTTGGTTAAGAATGGGTATCGTTTACCTTAACGTCCATTTTTCAGTCCACTCCGCTTCATTTCCGTTTCACCTCCATGTTCCATGTCGCTTTCACTTCACCTCCGCTCGCTCCCCTGCAAAGAGGACGTTAAGGAGGGGCATCTGTTGACACTTGTTTTATGACCAATAAGTTGAGTCATTTCCTTGCTCATCTTTATGATGCTCCGAGTTATTCACCCTTACTGGGCCTTCTTAGTCAGTTTTGAGGCCTATTTCTTGGGTCACCTCTCCTTGGTTGGGTCTCGCTCCTCATTCTTTGTCCACTGGATGAAGCTTAGCAAGCTTTCATGCTATTTACCACCCCATTGTCTCTGGTGGCCTATCCTTGGTGCTTTTGCTGATGTGTAGCACTCCTGTCTTCGACCGCTTGCTGACGCCAGAGTCCAAAAGCTAGCAGCCTTTCTTAAACCTTATCTTATCTTATCCGTTGTGCTTTAGCGGTCTATCGTGGGACCGTCATATGCTTCTGGCGCGTGAACCATCAACCGCCACCTTCTTGCAGAGTCCTTATTACGAAAACTTCACCCGTTGGCCTTATCTGTTGTTGGATAACGCAGGGTGGCGGTCTATTCTTGGGCCGTTACTTCCAAATGGCTATTTATCGTAAGGCCGTTTCATCAGACAGAGAGTTCTAGCAGAACTGCTCTTTCTCTGCTACGCCGTGGTCGAAGTAGAGTTTTGATTCTACGATTTCTCTTTCGATACTGATCCTTAGAAGCTCCCGTTTGTTTCTATGGACTCTTGGGAGTATTATCTTCAAGGATTATCTGATCTTTGGCCTAATTTCGAGTCATTATCTCTCCAACTCGAACCTAGACTTTGAGGGTCTATAAATAGAAGCCTTGACTTCATGGCTTGAAGAGGAGCTTTTTAGAGTTCGCGTCGAAGTGCTGTCGCATCCTGGAGTTAGAACCAATCAAGAAGAATGGCTTCCACGTCCATCTACCTCCTAAGTCAAGGGAGTATCAAGTTCCAAGGGTTTTAGTGTGGTCTTGTGTTTTAGTCTTCTTTTCCCCTCATAGCATCAAAGCATCTTCCCTCTTCCTCTCTCACATTCTTCCATCTTCTGCATTCATTTTAAACCTCTTCCCATCTTTTAAAATGCCCCACAGGGGTTAAAAAACCCAACCTCCCAGGTATCCACCCTTCTAATTGCATGTTTTTAGTTTCCTTTGTCTTATAGTTGCTACACATGTCATCGGGCTAATTTGGGGTTGTTTCTCTATGTTCTCTACACATTTTTGCAGGTTTCACAGGTTCCTGGCACGAGGCCCAAGTCTTCTGGCCGGCTGGAAGAAGTGGAGATCAAAAGTCCCAAAGCTTGCTGTTCTGCAATTCTCTGGCGGTTGTGTATTGGAGCGCTAAGGTTTTCTGGCAGTTTATCGTGAGACCGCTATATCGCTATGGCGCGCCAGTCTTCGACCATTATTGTTCACAGAAGTGTAGTTTTCTCTCTCTCGTGGGTGGGTGTTGCATCCACCTATTTCCAAGGTATTTATCTTAGCTTTGGCTAGTTTAATACTTTGGTGGCAATCACATCTTTCTAGTTTGGGCAGTAGTCCTCTCTCTCTCCTCATATCTCTTCTTTACTCGCTTTTACTTGCTTGCTCCACACCCACGGTGTGTGTTTTCTTTTATTCCCTTGCTCCACGTCCTGGCGTGTGTTTTTCTTTTCCCATGCTTATTTCTGATAGAGATGGCATGCCCATGCTTAGATTCCATGCTTATTGCCTAGGTTCATGCTGCACATGTTCATAGGTTGATTGTATATTGCACATGGCTTATTCATACTTCTATTGTTGATATTCACATTCATTTGCAAAGGAACCAATTAAAACCAACAGTCTTCTGCGACCATTCTGCATATAGAGGGGCGTCCACCTGGTGACATTCAAATACTTCGAACGGGTGGAGATCAGCAAATACTCTTTCCTCCTTCCCTTCCAGGTTGTATTTGATGCATTGGTGGAGCGTGGAGAGCACCACCATGTTCTCATGTAGCCAAGGACGGCCAAGCAGCGCCTTGTACGAGGTGCGGGAATCGATGACATGAAACTGCACCCTTGTAACAAAGTCCGCCCGAGTGAGTGTGAATTCTGCTACTCCTAGCGACACTTCACACTTCTGGTTGAAGCCGGCAATACGCATATCTCTGACTTTTTCGAGACGCACGTTGAAGTAGTGCCTCTGGTATATCCTGTATGGTAGGATGTTGACAGCTGCTCCGGGATCTACTAGGATTTTGTTCAGCTCCCGGCCATTTAGATGTGCTCTCATATACATCGGCATGTTGTGGCTGGTAGTGGAGAGCAGCATGTCCTCCTGAGTGAAGGTCACGTTGGCCTCTGGCAGAGCTTCAGCCAGGCATGCTTCATATTCAGCAGGCGTCTGTAGGGCAGTAATGATCGCCTGTTGGGTCTCTTCACTCAGAGAGATGATTTCCCAAACAATGAATCTCGCCGGGAGCCTTTTTAACAGCTTGACTACCTGGCTTCCTGCTCAGACATTAGATAGTTTCATTTCTTCTGCCCCCCTAGGCTTGGGAGAGTCTTGAACTGTGGCCCTTGATGGGCATGCTTCATCGGGCTCTGAGGCTGCACCCTTCTGCTTGGGGTCGTCTTCCTGCTGTCCCTCATTGGCTGCTGTCGGGCAAGTTTCATCTTCATCCAGAAATCCGGAAGATTACTGGAGCTGCGGGTGAATGCCCCCAGTTGTAGGGTCGGCATCCTGGCATGACTGCTTCCCCTTTGACATCTTTAGGAATTCCAGGAAGGAGGGGGTGGCAATGTTGCCCCCACTCGGGTTGTATAGGCATGACAGAGGAGGGATCTGGACTCCCCTGACCTCCGGAGGGGGTATCTTATAGGGTTGTTCCCCCCTGAAGATAAAATTGTGGTTGGCGGGCGGCTGACGCCCCCATCTTCGGCCCGACCGGGTTGCATATGCAGCAGTTGCAGCTTCGGCCTGGCTTGCCCCGGAGACGGGCGTAAAGCATATTTCCTCCTCGTCCTCTTCACCGGACAAATTGAACAGAGCAGAGAGGGTGTTACAAGAAAGGACTGTATCCTTTATAGCCTTGCTGGCCCTTCTTTTCTTTCTTCATCTTCTTTTCTTTTCTTCAGCTGGTGCTTGCCCCCAGAACAGGCTGCCATCCTTATCCGATACTTTGTCAGCTTCCTCTTCCAGCTTTAGTGAAAGCTGTTCTAATTCCTGCCACGGGACATAATCCCGTACCAATAAAGGCTCCAGTTCGGGCTGTACATATTCATCTAGCATATTTATATAGTCTTGCAGCCGCCGGGCTTCTGGACTAATTTCCTTGACCATTGGCAATGGAGCCTGCCTCCTCCGGTTGTGCGTAGGTATTCTGATGACTGCAGGTGGATTGGTCCACACAGGTGTTGCCACTAGCAGAGGGGGTGTGGTATGACGCCATGGATCCGCACTCCCACTTTCGGGCGAGATGTGCCTTTCTTCTTGGTTTTCGCAGGGACTTGCTGCCATCCCTCTTGTTCTTTCATTGGGGCTAGAAAGCAGGCTTCATAAGTATGCTGAGTGCTGGCTTCAGCGGTCTCTTCAGGCAATGCCTGATATAGAGAGACCATGTTGACCGCGGCTCTCCTCAGGGGCGCTTCATGCGGTTGTGAAGGGTCGACCTTGTACTCCCAGTGTCTATCTCTTCTTTCTTCACCATGCCTTTAATAATATCCATGAAAACATAGCAGTCTTCGATCGGATGCCCCAGCATCTGGTGGTAGGGGTAAAATCTTGGGCTATCTCTTCTTTTCAGGTCCTTTGGCCTCTTCCGCTCGGGCAGGGTGACCTTATCATACTGGGTAACCCAGTCAAACAAGATCTTGGTCTTCTCCTTCGGGAAAGAGTAGGCCTTCTTCATCTTGTCCCGGAGCGAGGGTGTAACGACCCGAGAATCCGATTACCGGGAGAGACCCGATAACCCGAGACTCGAACCGCCGCCCACGAGCCGGGAGGGCTCGGAAGGGCTAAAAGGAGTGTGGAGGCACAAAGAAATAGGAAATAAAGCAGAACAATTCAACAATTAACAGAAATAAGAAACAACTACAGCCACAACAGAGTCCAGTCTAACAGAAAGTATAGTCTAAAGTAATAAAAACGTACCACATGCCAAGTGAACACTCGGCCCGGCGAGCTGACAACTGAGAACCTCTGAACCGCACCCTCAAACCTCGAGGAAGAACCGCCACACCTGAAAAGCAGGGAATGAGTCTCCAAAATAGAGACTCAGCAGGGATCCTGCGGAACCCCAACCAGAAACAACGGCGGTGGCGGAAAGGAAGGCTGTAACCACAAGTGCAACAGTAACAGCAGGAATAGCGAACCGGTGGCCGGTCAAAACTCGGCACTACAGCTACTCCTACTGTACCAAAACCACACCCCGATCTCATGGTCGGGGCTACCGAACTACACTAGTACCAGTTACCAAAGTAAAAACCTACGGCAACCATGCAGTAGAGGCCTGTCTCCCAGGACACGGCCAACCTGGACACATTGTCGAAGGTGCAACCCTGACCACCTGGTCACGGGTACCGCACAACAAGACGCAACCTCGGTAAAGCTACTAGCACCAGTCTCACGGTACAAAAATCGACACACATGCCACGGCGAGACAACCGAAACTCAACTGTCAACACGATCGAAAACCTGAAGGTCGAAGTCACGGAAACTGACAGTCTATCACTCTCTGTCCAGAACAGGAGTACCTCCCACTAGAAGCAAGGCCGAACGCGTCCACTGACGTCTTAGTCTGCGCCTCAGGTGTCTCCCTCCAGCCCAGCGGGAACTGAGACACCGTACAAGTAACCACAAACAAGTGACTAGCTGGGGTCACGCCCATCGACGTGGGTCCAACCGCCCCCAACCACGTGTGCACACACAGACCGTCCATCCCTGGTCTGGCCCTCTGACCGGTTTTCCCCTCAACCGGACTCTGGCTGCTAGACGCGGGGCCTGACGGAAACCGGTCCACAAACCGTCTCTAAGGGTAGCCTCTCCACCACTCCCTGGTGGGACCACACGCGTGTAAGCATGCTATGACTAGTGGAGGGTCACTGAGAGAGTAGACTCTCAAGACAACGAAAAATAACGTCCGAACCCGACGAAGTACGGGGACCGTCCCACGTACCAGCACCGTCGCACGGTGACTGCAGTCGGAGAAGAAACGGAACTCACAGTCCATGGGCCGCACGCTCGGCCATGCAGAAACGCGGAAACATGGTTCCCAAGGCAGCTCACAGGCCGCCAAACCAAATCCCACTCTCAGGGAAAGGCGGGAACCCTCCAGCCCCATGCTGGGCAACTGGACTCGTAGTCCAAGGCCACACGCATGGCCCACGCGGAAAGCACAGAAGCATGATTCCCAGGGCAACGAACAAGCTGTCACGCCGATAACTGGACTCACAGTCCAAGGCCAAACACATGGCCCACTCGGGAATCATCTTCCAGGAAAACTCACGGCATGCGGGGGAGACCCCACCGCACCCCCACCAACACACGGTGACTCGGTCTAGCGTAACACGAAAGCCCGACATGCGACAAGTCACCCGTACTCTCAAACCCACGGGCATGCTAAACGAGGTAGCACGGTCCTCCCAACACCCTCAAAACATGGACACAGAATCCCACGGGTGTCTGGGGCACTCACGAGACCGCAGGTCGACCACTGGGTCCCAACTGGGTCGACCGGGGATCCACACATCGCGGAACAAGGCGGAGAACACGAAAACTCACCTCGACGCAACACAGAGCCTGGCGGTCTAACATTGGGCCGTCACAGTCTGTGACGGTCCAAGCCTCGACCGTCACAACCACTCTGACGCACCAACAAAGGGCCGTCAGACGCTCGGTGCAAACCGGTTGTGACGCGCCTACCCTGGTGCGTCACGGTCTCTGACGCGCCAGCCCTAGTGTGTCACAGTCTGTGACGCACCAGCCCTGATGCGTCACAAGACAAAATGAAACCAACTGTGACGCGTCCCACTCGGTGCATCACAGGCTGTAACGGACCAACTCTGGTCCATTACAAGGTGGAAACGCGTCCGCTCTGACGCACCCACACAGGGGCGTTACAAGGCTGTGGCGTGCCAGCCTTGGTGCGTCACAGGCCTTAACCCAAACAGTCAAAACCAACGAACGGAAGCCAATGGTCAGATCATCCCTGACGGTCCAACCCAGGTGCGTCATAGCGCCGTGGCGGTCAATCATGGGACCGTCACACCCACAGACCACCAAAAGGCTAACGGGCCCAGTGACGCACCCACCTTGGGGTGTCACAGGCTGTGACGGTCACTGGAAGGACCGTCACACCCGTCCGAGCGCGAAACGGTGGGAAACGACCAGAAAAATGTCCCACGCCCCCATACCTCCACGGGAGAGAGGGGAAACATGGGGGAAGCCCCCAAATAGCCCCTAGCATGCATCTAAGGCCTCGGATCGGCCAAAAACGCAATGAAACGGGAGATCGACCCACAAGCCCTAAAACATGGATTTTTCCCTAAATCACCCCGATTAGTCCGCTCGGCTCACCACGGCCTACGAAACTCGCGGGAAAGAAAGAGCACGAGCTAGGGGTCCATCTCCCTACCTCCACCAAAGATTTCGCGCCCCGAGCTCGCCGATCCGCGAAGAAACGCCGTTAAAGCCTCGCCGACTCGCGACTGCGCCACGAGCTCCCACGCGCCTCCACCGCCTCGATTCTCGCCCGCGTCCTCGCCCGCGCCGCCTCCGCCTCTCCCCCGCCTCGCTCCGTTGGCCACTGGAGAAGAGAGGGGAGAAAGAGGGCGTGAGAGAAGAGAGAGGGAGGGAAGAGAGAAATGAGAGGGGAGAGAGAGAGAAAGGGAGGGGGTTTATATAGGAAAATCCAAAAATTTTAAAAAATACCAAAAAATAGAAAAATCACGTTTCCTCGATCCTCGGAATGCATCGATCGCAACGGTACCACACTTGTCTAGGTGAACGGCCCGGTTCACCCGCAACGAGGTTCCGAAGGAATTACCGAAACACACACCGGGAACCGAAAAACACACGCGAAAAAGCCACGGACGCGCTCCGGGCCTCAGAAACAGCTTCGGATCGCGCCGATCCGAACATAAAAGATGTCTGAAACATCATTTCGGATACAACGGAGCCAGATTCACTGAAAAAGTAGATCCGAGACTCGAGAAGGAGGATCCGTAGAACCCGGGGCATTACAGCCCTCCCCCCTTAAAGGAATTTCATCCTCGAAATTCAGGACCTAGCACGAAGTCACAGGGGAAGAACACTGAACCAACTGACAACGCTGTCAGAGCCCCAGCACAGAAAACCTTGGTTCTCACGAAAACACCAATCCTGAGGGACACAGCCAGACTTACAATCACAAACAACACCTCACTCCGTGCGCCGTGCACACCGGCCAACAGAGCAGGTATATACCAGAGGACACAGTCCGGCATCACTTCATACACCACGGAAACCAATCAAGGTGCCGCAGCTACAATCTCGCTCACCGAGGAGACATAGCCCTCGTACGAGAAACAGCTACCGATGCAACCCATGGTCGACAGACGACCCAGACGCCAGTTTCGCAAACCAGCCGACTGGTCTCACGCCCGACACAAAGGAACGGCCAAAATCGAGCTCCCACCAGCTCACACAGCCATCTCGACAAACCGCAACTAGAACATCGACTCAGCACCAAGAAACACCCCACACATGGCAAGCTGAAAGCCAGACATAACACCGTGCCAACTCTTGTCAGAAGACAAACTTTGACAAAGCCCAGATCCCGTCCGGAAGGCACATCACAGAAATGACCACCAAAGGTCTCGCTGGCACACGGCTCTCGCCACGCTCGAGCCCCGACAACCAGCATCTTCTGTCTGTGAAAGACCATCCACTGGTCGCCAGATACACGTCAACGAGAAACCTCCATCGGCCCAACAGGCACGATCCAACTCACAACAGGCCATCCACTGACTCATACACAGATAATTACCACCCTGGGCTGAACTCCTCTCGGACACTGCATCCGAGCTCGATCATCGCGCCAACTCGACCCTCTCAGGGGAGCACGATGAAACCAATTGACAAGATCTTGGTGCCTTCCGTCATCACCTCACTTGACTCAGACTTATAGGGAACCATCCTGTGCTGGTCACCAAACCAAGGATAACCATCACGACACCAACGTCCCATGAAGGACCACCCTTCCGACGCCAATCTCACAAAAAGGCCTCCGCCCACAGGCGTCACTCTTCCATCTAGTCTCATCAAATCCTCGACCTCCGTCAGGCGACATCCTCAACAACCTCATCCAGGTCCAACACCTACGCCTGACATGGCTTCCATCTCAGAAACAGGGTACTCATGCGGCGCACTAGCCAGCACATTCCCCAACACTTCATCTTGCCAGTGCCAAGGACCATAATACCTCGAGCAACGGCACGGCAACAACACGTTTCACACCGAGGAACCAATCCTCTTATGCTCAACGCAAACTCAGGAATCCGCCCGTAGCAACCAACGCTACGATCGTGAACCAGTGGGTCACAAGCCCACCACGCTTCCGCTGCGCACTCTGATCCATGCGCATAGCCACAAATTCTCATAAACACCACCCAACCAGCACTCGTCCTTCTGGAACAGTGCCAGCACCCTTATACGACAAGGGAATAGGCATGACTTCTCACGGGCAACCACCTTGCCAAGACAAGGAGCACGTCTCGCACGGACTTCATGGCACACAAGGCCAAACAATCCGAACACACAATGCAAGACGGCAATCCTAGCCAAACACAATCTCTCCAACCAAAGGAGAAACCAGCGCACTTCCGACCAACGGAAGAACTCCACGCTCGACCTGACCTCAAACCTCATGCATGCTGGGAACCGCACCGATCGCAACAGTACCACACTCGCCTAAGTGAACGGCCCGGTTCACCCGCAACGAGGTTCCGAAGGAATTACTGAAACACACACCGGGAACCGGAAAACACACGCGGAAAAGCCGCGGACGAGCTCCAGGCCTCCGAAACAGCTTCAGATCGCGCCGATCCGAACACGAAAGATGTCCGAAATATCATTTCGAACACAACGGAGCCAGATTCACCGGAAACGCAGATCCGGGACCCGAGAAGGGGGATCCGCAGAACCCGGGGCATTACAGAGGGACCCTCTTTGCCATCTTCAATTTTAGCAGGCTGAGGGGCAGCTGCGTTCTTGCCTTTGTCTTTTTGCTATTTAAATGTCTTGATATCAAGGACGTTTGCTTCTTTAGGCACTTGGCGCCATTCTGCTGCCTTGCCTTTTTGTGCAGTGGCAGTAGTTGATGTCGGGGCAAGTCTTGCCATGAAGGCTTCTACCTCGGCCACAACATTGTTCAGCCAGTCGAACGACCGGATTTCCATGCCAATCATCTTTTCTAGTACCTCTCTCCTGAGGTCCTGCTTGCAGATTTATACAGCGCCCTCCTAGTGCGGGGGCCGCTTGCATCTTATTCCGAGGTTTCTCCACCTCTTGATATATTCAAGGGCTGTCTCATCCGCCCTCTGCCTCGTTGAGTAGAGCTCAGCCACCGTGACCTCCCGTTCAGTGACGTGAAATCTCTCTCTAAATTTCTTCTACATATCCGGCCAGTCACTGATCGAACCATCCGGAAGGCTGGAGTACCATTCAAATGCGAGCCCCGTTAGCGAGGACCCGAAAAAATTCTGCAGATACGACTCGTCGACGGCCAGATCGCCCATGACGGTCATATAGTAAGCGACATGCTCCTTCGGGGATCCCTTCCCGTTGAACTTGTCAAATTTTGGCGGCTTACTATTCCCAGGAGGAAGCTGCTTGGCAGCATGATGTGGCGGGTATGGCACCCTATAGGCATCGAATGCGACATAGTCACCTTCACTTCGTTCAGTAAGCTTCAGCTCGATCATCCTCTCTACCATCATCTTGTTCATGACGGTTGGATCAATCGGTTCTGGATAGAAGTGCGCTGGCTGCAGATAGGGAGTGACCAAGGTGGTCGCCTGCGGAAGAGGGCGCAGCAGCGGAGGTGTCTGGTGCACCTGTGGCAGCACCGGCGGCATCAACGGCTGTGATGGGCGTTGCTGAGCTGTCGCCAAGCTTGATTCTGCCTGCTGAGGCGGAGTATAGAGTGGTGGGAAGTCGCTCTGGTTGACAGCTCCCCGTGATGATTCGGCCTGCATCTCAGGCGGCTTGGAAGCTGAGGTCTGCTCCGTCTTCTCCACAAGCTACTTCTTCAAGAATTCTATCTCTTGTCGATATTTCTGGAGTAACATCAATACCGATGGATCCATAGTTACAGTGCTGGGAATGGCTTCTGTAGTCTCCTCGGACGCACCTACAGGGAGGATGTCGAGCAAGACATCTTCTTCTTCCACCGTTACCACATTGGCGGTTAGGATGACAACTTTGTCATGTTGCAAGTGGTGGGCCAGGGTTTGCTTTCCCTTGACTGCTGCCAGCATTTCTCTTGCGTCTTCCACCCTTTGAGTATTCGGCCCCGGCCTTCTGGCCAACTGAACCATCTCCTAAGGGTCCTCAGGTAATCTCCCATAGTGGCCAGATACCCCAACCATGTTGCAGGTGAAAATATGCATCCTTCTTCTTTGTCTGCAAACCCTCCTTTTTGCATTCTCTGGGAAGGTGAGCCTTTCAAACACAGAAACTCTCTTTCTTTCCTCCTGGTGGGGAGTAACTTCATTGGCTTGAATGTCCAAGCCGTCTTCATATCCATTGTCGTCGGCTGACGACATCATCCTTCTTTCTTCTTCTTCTTCTTCCATTGCCATTGGTGGGCAGTGATCTTCTTCAGCCACGGCTGCTTGCAATAGCCGGTGTTGGCCCAATGAGGGGTTGCCTAGTCCCCTAAAATAACTTCTGACCATATTGGTCATCTCTTCTCGCCCCTATCCTTGATGTAGGATCGGGGACTGTTGTCGACCTCCCATCGAAGGGATGTAAGCAAGCCGGGCTCTTCCGGTAAGTTGTTGAAATCTTCTTCCCATAGTGGGGATGTTGGCCTGTCGGGCGCAAGCCCTGAAACTTTCACGACGTGGAGGATCCACGACAGTTTCCTCTTTCCTTGGGGCAAGGCCCCTTTGCTTGCTCTTCTCTGCTCCAGTAAATCCGGAGCGGTGGTGGACTGGTGTGTCCTGGTGGGTAGGCTCCAAACTTGCTTGAATATTCTTGGCTTGGGAGCCAACTTTCTTTGGCCATGACAGCTAGCTTCTTCCTTCTCGGATCTCTTTCCGGAGAGGGCCTGGTAGGATTTGTACACAGGTACTGCGGGAATCATCCGATCCGGGCTCACTCGAGCATCACATCCGTCCAGGAAGACGCAAACTCCCCCGATCAGCATAGATTTGCCGGACACGGAGAGACGTCCGATAACAGCGGCAGCAGCCTTCCTTTGGAAGTTCCGATGTTGGAGCCTCCCAAAATTCTTGGCATGGACGGGGCGGGCCCCATGAGTGATATGGTGCACCATGCAGTTGGCGACTTGAATTGGGCTCGTGAGCGAGCCAGCACAGCATCGAGCCTTCGGGGCCTTGACCTTTTCTACAGTTTTCTCCTTGGCGGGCTCCGAGGACTCTACTTGCAGCAGATCGGCAAAGGCTAACCCCAAAAAGTTAGGGAAGCCTACAGCTGGTGGGAAAGACCCGAAGACAGTGGGCACCACCAGGTACCCGCGTTTAGCGTGGCCGGCGACGATCGGGGGCCAAAGTCGAGAGCGGTGAGTTCCGATGATGTCATCGTCCACCTGAGATAAACAAACAAACAGTCAGTATTCTTGGGGGGAGCCCCCGAAGGCATCCCCTCTTGGCAAAGAGATGAAGGGAGACTCAAGTCCCACCGGGCGTGCCAGCTTGTGGGGGACTGATTTTCTCTTTCCTTTTCGAACTGGGTCGTTCGTTCGTTATTATGCATATTGGCGTGCCAGTCACTGAGTGACAAGTTTATTATGCACTCGATCTGACTTGGTCAGTCGATTATGAGGTTCGTGTCGGGACCTAGAGTCCGTCATACCATAAAGGCTATGACGTTAATTACGTCCTCTAAGAAAGAGGACAACCCTTGATTAATTGCCAAGAGAGGATGTCTCGAGGGATGATACGAAGGCATAGAGAATACTGACTAAATGCACCAATGGATGCTGTGGAATGAGGTCATTTGGTTGACCATTCATGCAAAATGTAACGAATTCATTAATTAGTTGGGTCATGTAATTAAAGGTTCAGTCATGCTCATTTAGATAGCAATGCATGTTGATGCAAATGTACGTTCATGATTTCAAGATGAATGCTCAGCATAGTTGAAAATGTTGAACCCCTTTTTATTCATTTATTTGACTGGATTCATTGGATCAGTTAGGGCTATAACATTAACCCCTGTTATTAAAATAATTATTTATTTATTTAATACGAACCTCACAGTCTTTGCTAGGGTTAATGTATGAAGAAGGGTCACTGCATGACTTGAAGGTCGATGCATATATGAGGTAGGGGCATGTTTGAGGTCAGTGCATGAATATGCACAGAGTGGGTTTGGTTGATGCATGAAGAGGGGTCGGTGCATGAGTGAGGTGAGTCGACGCACATATAGGGTCGGTGCAGGGTGTGCACGGGGTGATGGCTAAGTTGGTGCAGGGTGTGCATCGATGTTGGGGTAGGTCGGTGCAGCTTACTGGGGTCGAAGCATGAAGAAGGGAGCGAGGTCTGTGCACATATGGGTGGAGTTGGCCTAAAACGGCGTGGTGTTGAATTGAGGTTAAAACGGTGCACCCGGGGCGCACCGGGTGGAGGCCAGGGAAATTGAATTAAGTTATGAGTGTAAGGCTAAAGCGGCGCGGGGGGGGGGGGGGGGGTCGCGCCAAAAATTGGCGCGTCGGTTTAGGGGCACACCGGATCATGGCATATTTGGCTAGTTTGGGCTTTAATGAAATCCCAGACAAATTTCTTAGAACTTTGGTATTAATTAAGAAGATTATAGGGTTTATTCAGGTCCCAAGTGCCCTGCGAACATGACAAGTCTAGACTTATGCGAGGTTCCTACTCGAGCATAGTCTAAAGTAGACTTATAGCCAAAAATTCATCCAGTTCAGACTAAGTGTTTAGTCAAAATTTGGACAGCACCTCCCCATGCCCAGAGGGTTGTGGGGGCGAAGTGGAGACAGTCCCACATCATCTGGGGTGCGCTCCTTAAAGTCGGGAGTGCCAAACGGTGACCGACAGACTTCAATGGAGGGAAAACCCCGAGAGCTAACGTACGAGGGGCATCAACACTCTACGAGTCGAAAACATTATTAAGGGACGGCCAAGATGGGAGGGTACCTCGAGGGCTAGCCTACGAGAGGTACCTTTCCCACAGCCACCACCATTCCCGAAGGAATGTGGATTTGATGTCGGGCTAAGAGACCCTTTCAATATTCACCCTCTGGCGATCTGCAGAGATACATGTCATTGCAGGACATGTCTCCTTAGACCCCGTGGTGATGTGAAAACTCCGATGAGGAATGTTCCCCCTCCCCGGGTAGTGAGTCCCTCGAGAAAATAGGTAACCAAATGCGATACATATGCAGAACTGATGTGAAACCACCTATGGACCTATATTGCAAGCAATCAAATTGAGCAGCGGACTCACATTAGTGAACACGATCGCGAAGCACACACTAGTGCCCGTAGGCGACTTAGCGATGACAGAGAGGGTCCGAGTCAGGACCTTGATACTCCAATGGTTGGCTAGCTTATGGAGGACCCCAAATGGGCCAAGGATGCCCAATTCATGGGCGGCCGGTACGCTAAGGGCGTGGGTTAAGTGGTCGCTCTCACAACTCGCCCCGCGGTGGTCACTCAATTTGATGGCAATTTGAGACCGGACACTCTCTCACCGCCGACGGAGCAACTAAAAGTAATACTAAACTAAGCAATTAAATCTTAGCAATGAAAGGTGTTCAGGAGCTCACCTGATCAGCGTGAAGATGTCGATCCCGGCCGGAGACGATGGCGAGCGTGGAGGTGTGGGTATGCACCCGAACGCCGCGCCGGTGAAGCTTCAACCTACTCAAACGTTTACAAAACTACACCTCTCGCAGGAGGGGGGATCTCAGGGTGGGGGTTAATTAATATAACACTTAAATGACCTCCACGCAGGGAAGGGGCCTTCAGCCGGCCAAGCGGGGAGGGGAACTTGAACTATGAGCAAAGAAAGACACCGAAGCCGGTTCTGCCTGCTGTCTGTGTCTCAAGACAGACGGTCAGGTATTTGGACGCTGTGGCCAGCCTCGAATTTTTTTGCAGACGAGACCAATTGGAGATTCTTCTTAGCTGGATGGGGATGACGCTTAAATTTTTTTGATTTCTTTAGGCACCGTTGCTGGTCGGAGTAGGGGCTTGAACAGGGTGGCAGAAGCTTGGCTCTGACAGCTTTAGGTTCTCAACAGTAGGAAGAAGAAGGTGCCACGATCGCTCCCGAGCTCAGAATTAGGTGCTATGTCGTTGGAACCGTTGATGAGTCCTCTTCGAAGCAAGACCAACGGGGATGCCAACTGTTGTCGGGGTCGGCCGGTAGACTCTAAACACTGATGGAGGGTCGGTGCAGACTGAGTGGAAGCAGAACCACGTACTCAGGGAAGAAAATTGATAACTTTCAGGTCCGGTCGCCAAACGGGGCTCTGCTTCTTGGAAATGATAGAAGACTTGTAGTAGAAGATTTTTGAAGAAGAACTCTCGATCAGATTCCGAACAAGATCGTCGCAGTCGAGCTTCCACTCCGGCTCTGGTCCTCTGCCTGAGAAGTTTTGCGCAGTCGTAGTAGATCGCCTCCTCCGAGCATCTCTGATCTTGGAAGTCGCCGGGACCACCACCGTTGGAAAGCTGACTGGGAGACGCTTCCAACGATATATGGTATGCCCTCTTAAGCTTCCAGGTGAAGACGTGGCAGCCTCTGCAACTGGGCACTCCTCTGCTACCTGCGAACTGAAAACTATAGGTTGAAGATGATGGGGTGAAATGGGGTATATGGGAGGGGAAGTGGGGGTGGATGAGTGTGGGGAGAGGCCTGGCTGTGAGGGGGTCTAGGAGGGGGTGTTCCAAGGTGTGGGAGAGGGAGAATGGGGTCTGGAATGGGTTGTTTGCAGTTGGTGAGAGAGGAGCTGCGAATTTGGGCTTGGAGGGAGAAGGGGGAAGGTGAGGGGGGCACAAGTGGGTGGAGGGAATGTGAGTTTGAATTTCTCTTAATGTGGGGTGATCAATGGTGGTCTTGGGGATGGGAAGGGGTGGCTTGGGAAGGTGGAGTGATGCTTTGGGAAGAGAAATGGGTAGTTGGGGGTTAGAGGGTGGGGTGTGGATTGGTGGAGGGTCTCTTGGGACTAGGGGGAAGTAATGATGGCTTGTGGGAAGTTGTAGAGGATTTAATGGAGGTAGGTGGGAGGGTGGAGGTGGTTGGGAGGGGAAGAGAGAGAGTAGGGGGCGCCCTCCTCCTTGTAGAGAGAGAGAAGAGAGAATGAGAGAGAAGGGGAATCCACCCCAATAGAGAGAGAGAGAGAAGTGGAGAATCCTCTCCAATAACACTGGTGCGGACACCCGAGCTGTTGATCGGCACGACACACCGAGCCACCGGTACCGCACACGGAGCACGACACGAGCCACCTCAGCGTCCATCTGGCTCGGAGACAGCTTGGAGACTCCGCCTTGAGCCTCCCCATTTATTATCTTTAGCTAGACTTTATGTGTGTGTAATTTGTATTTATTTCGTTGCATTCGGTTTGCCATTTTGAGTGTAATAGGGGCTTACGAGCATTTCGGACCCCGTGGGCCCCACGGGCCCCCCGGGCCCCACCACATTGGGCCACCTCAGCCTAGGGTCCCACATGGGGCCAGTCAACATGCCACATGGGAGCATCTAGAAGTTTGAATGGTATTTGGACACATGGGGGACAATGGACTTGAAAAGTCCAAATGAGAGGCCACCTACCCCCACCTACCAAGTCCAACTTCCACATCCTTGCCATTCTAGTCAATAGGCCGCCCCCCCCCCCCTTTATTTTTTTTTAATTTTCATTTGTGTGGATGGTCACATGCAATCCTAGCCCTCAATCTCCCACCCCTAGATCCAACGGTGGAGGATTGATTAGATTGGTGACCTATATATGCTTGTAATTTCCATTTTTGAGGAATTAATGCCATTTGGAATCAAGAAATTGTTGGAGCTCCAGCTTGGTGCGCCCCTCTCTTCCCCCTTGCAGCTGTGAAGGTTGCCTCTGGAGGTGTGACTCCTCCCCTATCAGTTCCGGTCATCGCCGCCGCCGCCACGAGCCGCCACCGCACCGCCATCGCCTTCGCCGGAGTTCTGTCCACGCAGTACCACAGCCACTTCCACGAAATTCCAGTCTCAGCCACGGCCTCAGATCGAGCTGAAACTTTTACTGGATGTCCCAGAGGTGTCCAGCACGTCCTCAGAATTTTGGTTGGTCATAAAGATCTCATTTGGTATTTTTTGATTTTCGTCCAATCACAGTTTCCAGATCTGTCTACTGTCTGTTTCCATTTCCACCCACCCAGAGTTTCAAGTCTTAGGTCCTTTTTTGATTTTCTTTGGTTCGTCCAATTTAACTGGGTGTCCCTTGCATCCATCCCTTCATCCACCATTTTTTTTAATTTTTGGTTCGTCCATTTAATATTTTCTAAAATTCGTTCTCAGTCCTAGCTACAGTACTTTCTGCCAGTTCCCAGATCCGACCACCAGACACTCCAAAAATCCTATCAAATCACTAAAAATTGTCCCAGCTTCATGGTTTGAATATCTACAAAGTTGAAGAAGAGCTTGAAGTCTGATTCCTACGGAAAGTAGGCGGTCAACGGTGGTTCTCAGACAAGTACCCTGTAAATCTGATGTCTCGGTTACTGTACAACAGGGATTTGTAAATTCATTAAAGTCTAGATCCGGCTAGATCCATCAGATCTCTTTGAGTCTAGATTGAAGCATTTGAAGAGAGCTTTCCAACGATAGCTCATGCGTCCCGATCCGACGTCGGGATCGACCGCAGCGGCTGTTTTCGCCGGAGCGCGCACCTGAAAACAGCAAGCAGAAATCCGTGGGCAGCATTCCAAAAGCTTGGAGATCGGAGTTGTTCGGCCACCGGTCGGTGTTCCCGGCCGACCGCCTTCCGTGGAGACGTGCCACCAGGGGTCCCCATCACAGTGGGACCCACTCCTGCAGATCCGGAGGCCAGCGCCACACGTGGGCCCCACGGGCCCGCAGAACCCGCCGTTCGGAAAGCACTAAAACGCGGAGTTCGGCACCGCCGGGCGACATCAAGATGCTGCCCGTCAACCCGAGTTGCGTGATTCCCGGGCTCCACATGTGACTTTTTACCTCCCTCCGTGGAGTGGGTCAAATCTTTGTATTGCTGTGATATTGTTTAACCGGGAGTCCGTGATTCGGCCGGGGTTGTCTTCGCCACGCCGGGAGCGTGGAGGTAATGGTCCGAACCTCTTGGCGTTCATTTGCTTAGCTAGTATACGGTCTTTTGCCGCTGCCGAGAGTGTAGGTACTAGCCCGTGTGTCCATGTCACCGCTGTGAGAGTGAGAGTGACCCGTCCCGCGACTCGATCCGAGTCCGGAAGTTGAGTCGGACTACCCTTGACCTCCGCCGGTTCCTTAACCGCGCACGGTCCGCGCTTTCCCTCGCTTGGGACGACGAGTGAGCTTCCACTTCTGTTAGCGACGTTTTACCACTAGGAGCTCGTAGTGTTGGGCTTAGTGTCTCCCTGGTGTGTGCTGCTGGTCGCGTCTTCATCTAGAGTCCGAGGGTGGCACCATATAGTGTCGTCTCCTGAGTCCGTCCCGCATCAGTTTGGTATCAGAGCAAGTCGAGTCTAGGGTAGTCGTTGCATAAGTCTTGCATAGTCTAAGGTTACCCCACACACACCTTCACTCGGTATATCCAAAGGTGTTGTCCGACCGTTAGGCTTCGCCTACCGGGAAGACCACACACTTGCGCGAGTGAGCTTCGGGTCGATTACCTCCGCCGCGTACCGAGTCTTGGCCGTGTCTAGGGTGTAGTCGAGTCTCATTCTTTTCAAAAAAAAAAAAGTGTTTTAAATTGCATTCTTTCAAAATACCAAAAAAAGGAGTGTTTTCAAATTGCAATTAGGTCTAAGTGTATCATTTAGTGTGTTTGCATTAGTCGGTCATTGTCACCTAGTCCGTACGTCTTTGCATGCCCACCCGTCGAGGCACCCAATACTCGCCACCACCACCTATGGCGGACTCCCGAGCCCGTCGTTCCGATGAGTCTTCCACGGCCGAGATGTTCCGGGCCATCATGGATCGTTTAGACACGCGTATGGATGGTCTTAGTACGCGTATGGATGGCATAGGGACGCGTCTAGAAGGGAGGATGAAGGTCCTCGAGGATCGGGCCGGGGTTTCGGAGCAGTCCATTCAAGGCCTTGTTGGGAGGATTGCCGTCCTAGAGAGGGGCCCAGTAGCGGCGCAACCCGAGCCGACGAACGGCCAACAAGAGCCGGTGCAGCAACCCGCTGTGCCAAGGGCTCAGGTAGAGGATGTCGGGAGGCAACAGGCGCCTATAGTGGATGATTATGCCTCCGACAATGATCACGGGGGTAACGGTCGTCGTCATCAACGACGGAATCGTGATGACGAGGATGACGACCGCATTCTTAGGGGTGTGCGTGCGGACCCTCCCACTTTTAGCGGGTCCTTGGACCCTAGGGTGTATCTAGATTGGGAGGCCGGTATGGACCGGTACTTCGAGTGGTTTGAGATGACGGACCACCGAAGAGTCCGATATGCGAAGATGAAGCTGCAAGGGCAGGCCCAAACTTATTGGATCAATGTGGAGAGCCTGCTCAACCAGCGACGTCAACCCCAAATCGGTACCTGGGATGATATGAAACTCAAATTGAGGGAGAAGTACCTTCCTGCCTCATATCGCCAACGTCTTATAGACAAGTGGCAAAGCATCTCCCAAGGGAACCGATCCGTGACTGAGTACACCGCCGAGTTCGATGAGTATTATTTGCGGTGCGGGGTCACGGAAGAGAGCACCATGACGATATCCCGCTTTCGGAGAGGTTTGCGGCCTAATTATCAATATGAACTCTTTCGCCGCAATGCCACCACTTTGGAGCAGGCATATCAGATTGCTCTCGAATTGGAGCAGTTCGAGGCCGAGTTCGAGTCACCCCATCGGTTGGGCTCCTTTCCCCTTCGTAGTGTCGAGTCCCGTGGCTCATCTGGCACATATCCGAGGGCCCCCATGGCTCGACCTCAGGAGCCCGCTCGCCACGAGCCCTTTGCTCCTAGGCCTCGCCCTCCACCCCCGAGGGACCTTCCTCGTCCCCAGCATCTTACGGCCCCACCCATAGCCCGTCCACCGGCACCTGCACCACCCGCACGTCCTTTGTTGCCTACGCCTCCTATCCGTCGGGAGGATAAAGGTAAAGGACCTATGATTGGGGAGCCTAGTGGATCACGGCAGTAGTGTTATCGCTGCAATGGGTTTGGCCATTTCGCCAACCAGTGTCCCACTCGCCCATCTCTTCACATTGGGGACACACAGGCTGAGGATACCACCCCTGCGGGCCTAGAGTTAGTCAGCTATGAGGCAGATGAAGAGCTAGCTGACGAGTACTATGAGATGGGAGGTGAGGCCCAGGATGCCCAGCAGTTAGACGATACCCATGTGGGGGTCGTCAGATGTATCCTCACCCAGCCACAGGTCAGTGATGACTGGCGTCGGACCACTATCCTTCATGTATTCTGTAGGCTGGGAAAGTAAATTTGCAAGGTGGTCATCGATAGCGGGAGTTGTATCAATGCAATCTCCACGAACGCTGTCACTCGTCTTGGTCTCACACCCGTAGACCACCCTTGCCCCTACCAGGTATCATGGGTGGATACAACTTCCATTTCGGTCAGGCTGCGGTGCTTGGTCCCGCTGCAGCTCCACTCCTACCGTGACGAGATCTGGTGTGATGTTCTTCCCATGGAAGTGGGAAGTATCATTCTTGGTAGGCCGTGGTTATTCGACCGAGATGCCACACTCCATGGTCGGTCGAACACCTGTACCTTCGACCACGATGGCCAGCGGGTCACCCTCCAACCCGTTCGGCCCAGGAGCCCATCTGTTAGGGGTCCTACTGGCCCTAGTACTCCGAAGCCTTCCGTTCCCGGGCCTAGTACCCCATCCCCAGCTCGGGCTATGACCGTTACCTCTGGCCCAGGAGAGCCCTCGACGAGGAGATTGGTGATGATTAGCTCCCGGGAAATGGAGCAGGAGCTTAGTCAGGGCTGTCCGGTGTTTGCCATTACGGTCCGAGAGGTGGAGCGGGACTCCGAGGGTGAGCTCCCACCCGAGGTTGTTCCCATTCTGCAGGAGTATGCTGATGTATTCCCCGATGAGCTTCCCGAGGGACTCCCACCTATGCGGGATATTCAGCATGCCATCGACCTTGTTCCGGGCTCTTCTTTGCCCAATCTTCCTCATTATCGAATGAGCCCCACGGAGCATGCCGAGCTTAAACGGCAGGTCGATGAGCTTGTGCAGAGAGGATCTGTCCGGGACAGCATGAGTCCATGTGCTGTACCCGCATTACTCGCCCCGAAGAAGGATGGCACGTGGAGAATGTGCATTGATAGTCGTGCCATCAACAAAATCACCGTGAAGTACAGGTTCCCTATTCCCCGCCTTGATGACATGCTGGACATGATGGCAGGTGCCACTATCTTTTCGAAGATCGATCTTAAGAGCGGCTATCATCAGGTGAGGATTAGGCCAGGTGATGAGTGGAAGACCGCATTTAAGACCAAGGACGGTCTATATGAGTGGTTGGTCATGCCTTTTGGGTTGACCAATGCCCCTAGCACTTTCATGCAGCTCATGACTCAGGTCCTTCGACCTTTCATTGGAGTCTTTGTAGTGGTGTATTTTGATGATATCCTTATCTATAGCCGCACCACAGGGGACCACTTAGACCACCTTCGGCAGGTCTGTATACTTCTTCGGCGAGAGCAGTTGTTTGCGAACCCACAGAAGTGTGCTTTCATGACATCTCAGCTTACCTTCTTGGGTTTCATTGTGTCTAGTACTGGGGTCTCCGCCGATCCGGAGAAGGTCCGGGCCATTGTTGAGTGGCCGGAACCCCGTACGGTTCATGATGTCCGCAGCTTTCATGGCCTTGCGACGTTCTATCGTCGCTTCATCCGCGGATTTAGCTCCGTCACTGCCCCGATCACGGATTGCATCCGTAAGGGCACATTTGTATGGACGAAGGCCGCATCTGCTGCCTTCAGGGACATCAAGGAGCGCATGACCCAGACACCTATCCTTCGACTGCCTGATTTCTCGAAGGTGTTTGAGGTCTGTTGTGATGCGTCGGGTGTTGGGATAGGAGGAGTTTTGAGTCAGGAGTCCCACCCGATAGCATATTTCAGCGAGAAGCTGAATGATGCGAAACTGCGATATTCCACATATGATAAAGAGTTTTACGCAGTTGTTCAGGCTCTTAGGCATTGGAGGCATTACCTATTACATCAGGAGTTTGTCTTATACTCCGATCATGAGGCTTTGAGGTACCTCCATTCCCAAAAGAAGCTGAATTCGCGTCATAGTCGTTGGGTTGAGTATCTCCAGCAGTTCACCTTTGTGCTAAAACATAAGGCTGGAGTGGAGAACAAGGTGGCCGATGCCTTGAGTCGGCGAGCATGTCTTCTTACCACCATGAGTGCCGAGGTCATAGGGCTAGAGAAGATGAAGGAGGCCTATGTTGATTGTCCTGACTTCGGTCAGATTTTTACTACTCTCCAGGCCGGGCCCTCGAGAGACCATGATGATTATGTGCTTCAGGAGGGTTACCTCTTTCGAGGTAGCAGGCTATGTGTTCCCCGAACTTCGGTTCGAGATTTCCTAGTGTGGGAACTACATGCGGGAGGTCTAGCCGGCCACTTTGGTCGGAACAAGACTATTGAGGCAGTGGAGCATCGATTTTATTGGCTGAGCTTGAAGCGCGATGTTGCTAACATCGTGGCTCAGTGCCGTACATGTGCTGCGGCCAAAATGAAGAAGCAAAGCTCGGGCCTTTATACGCCTCTCCCCGTGCCTGATGCCCCGTGGCAGGATGTCAACATGAATTTTGTTTTGGGATTGCCACGTACCTCCAGGAAGCATGATTCGGTCTATGTGGTGGTTGACCGTTTCTCGAAGATGGCCCTCTTTATCCCTTGCTCAAAGACTTCGGATGCTTCTAGGGTAGCCCGCCTATTCCTTACTCATGTGGTGTGCAAGTTCGGGTTGCCTCGCACTATAGTGTCTGACCGTGATGTTAGGTTCACTCCCTATTTTTGGAAGACACTATGGCATATGATGGGTACGCACCTCAAGTTTTCCACTGCATACCATCCCCAGACAGATGGTCAGACCGAGGTGGTCAATAGGAGTCTGGGTGATCTTTTGAGATGTCTTGTTAGGGACCGCATTGGGGATTGGGATCTCATTCTACCTATGGCTGAGTTTGCATATAATGATTCGGTGAATAGGTCTACTGGCATGAGTCCATTTGAAATTGTCACAGGTCGTAGGCCTAGGAAACCCGTTGACCTTGTCCCCATGCCTGTCCATGCTAGAGTGTCGGAGTCGGCCGAGTCATTTGCTAGGCATGTTAGGAGTTTGCATGACGACATCCGTCGTCACATTGAGTCCAGCAATGCACGGTACAAGGAGTTAGCCGATGCCCACCGACACCACCGAGAGTTCCACGAGGGCGAATACGTCATGATCAGGGTAAGACCTGAACGGTTTCCCTCTGGAACCGTTAAGAAGTTGCAAGCTCGCGGAGCCGGTCCATTCAGAGTGTTGAAACGCGTTGGATCCAATGCGTACGTTGTGGACTTGCCCGAGGAATATGGTATAAGCTCTACCTTCAATGTATCGGATCTTGTTGCATATAGGGACCCAGCGGTGATCCCTAGTGAGCCTTTTGAGCCATCTCCTCCCCTTGAGAGTGATCCCACACCTGAGTGTCCACTTCCACCTCCAGCCCCTTTTTCACGGCAGCGTGAGCATATAGATCGTATACTGGACGAGCAAGTGACGGTTACCAGGAGTGGATCTTACCCGCGCTACCTAGTGCGATGGAGAGGACGGCCCGCTACTGAGGACACATGGATCACACATGGTGAGTTGCAGCAGATTGATCCGGACCTTTTGGAGCGATACAGGAGCGATGCAGACCCTTACTCGACAGGGTCGAGTTTCTCCCACCCGGGGAGAATTGGTGCGGACACCCGAGCTGTTGATCGGCACGACACACCGAGCCACCGGTACCGCACACGGAGCACGACACGAGCCACCTCAGCGTCCATCTGGCTCGGAGACAGCTTGGAGACTCCGCCTTGAGCCTCCCCATTTATTATCTTTAGCTAGACTTTATGTGTGTGTAATTTGTATTTATTTCGTTGCATTCGGTTTGCCATTTTGAGTGTAATAGGGGCTTACGAGCATTTCGGACCCCGTGGGCCCCACGGGCCCCCCGGGCCCCACCACATTGGGCCACCTCAGCCTAGGGTCCCACTTGGGGCCAGTCAACATGCCACATGGGAGCATCTAGAAGTTTGAATGGTATTTGGACACATGGGGGACAATGGACTTGAAAAGTCCAAATGAGAGGCCACCTACCCCCACCTACCAAGTCCAACTTCCACATCCTTGCCATTCTAGTCAATAGGCCGCCCCCCCCCCCTTTATTTTTTTTTAATTTTCATTTGTGTGGATGGTCACATGCAATCCTAGCCCTCAATCTCCCACCCCTAGATCCAACGGTGGAGGATTGATTAGATTGGTGACCTATATATGCTTGTAATTTCCATTTTTGAGGAATTAATGCCATTTGGAATCAAGAAATTGTTGGAGCTCCAGCTTGGTGCGCCCCTCTCTTCCCCCTTGCAGCTGTGAAGGTTGCCTCTGGAGGTGTGACTCCTCCCCTATCAGTTCCGGTCATCGCCGCCGCCGCCACGAGCCGCCACCGCACCGCCATCGCCTTCGCCGGAGTTCTGTCCACGCAGTATCACAGCCACTTCCATGAAATTCCAGTCTCAGCCACGGCCTCAGATCGAGCTGAAACTTTTACTGTATGTCCCAGAGGTGTCCAGCACGTCCTCAGAATTTTGGTTGGTCATAAAGATCTCATTTGGTATTTTTTGATTTTCGTCCAATCACAGTTTCCAGATCTGTCTACTGTCTGTTTCCATTTCCACCCGCCCAGAGTTTCAAGTCTTAGGTCCTTTTTTTGATTTTCTTTGGTTCGTCCAATTTAACTGGGTGTCCCTTGCATCCATCCCTTCATCCACCATTTTTTTTAATTTTTGGTTCGTCCATTTAATATTTTCTAAAATTCGTTCTCAGTCCTAGCTACAGTACTTTATGCCAGTTCCTAGATCCGACCACCAGACACTCCAAAAATCCTATCAAATCACTACCAGCTCCAAATCCAATTCTAAAAATTGTCCCAGCTTCATGGTTTGAATATCTACAAAGTTGAAGAAGAGCTTGAAGTCTGATTCCTACGGAAAGTAGGCGGTCAACGGTGGTTCTCAGACAAGTATCCTGTAAATCTGATGTCTCGGTTACTGTACAACAGGGATTTGTAAATTCATTAAAGTCTAGATCCGGCTAGATCCATCAGATCTCTTTGAGTCTAGATTGAAGCATTTGAAGAGAGCTTTCCAACGATAGCTCATGCGTCCCGATCCGACGTCGGGATCGACCGCAGCGGCTGTTTTCGCCGGAGCGCGCACCTGAAAACAGCAAGCAGAAATCCGTGGGCAGCATTCCAAAAGCTTGGAGATCGGAGTTGTTCGGCCACCGGTCGGTGTTCCCGGCCGACCGCCTTCGGTGGAGACGTGCCACCAGGGGTCCCCATCACAGTGGGACCCACTCCTGCAGATCCGGAGGCCAGCGCCACCCGTGGGCCCCACGGGCCCGCAGAACCCGCCGTTCGGAAAGCACTAAAACGCGGAGTTCGGCACCGCCGGGCGACATCAAGATGCTGCCCGTCAACCCGAGTTGCGTGATTCCCGGGCTCCACATGTGACTTTTTACCTCCCTCCGTGGAGTGGGTCAAATCTTTGTATTGCTGTGATATTGTTTAACCGGGAGTCCGTGATTCGGCCGGGGTTGTCTTCGCCACGCCGGGAGCGTGGAGGTAATGGTCCGAACCTCTTGGCGTTCATTTGCTTAGCTAGTATACGGTCTTTTGCCACTGCCGAGAGTGTAGGTACTAGCCCGTGTGTCCATGTCACCGCTGTGAGAGTGAGAGTGACCCGTCCCGCGACTCGATCCGAGTCCGGAAGTTGAGTCGGACTACCCTTGACCTCCGCCGGTTCCTTAACCGCGCACGGTCCGCGCTTTCCCTCGCTTGGGACGACGAGTGAGCTTCCACTTCTGTTAGCGACGTTTTACCACTAGGAGCTCGTAGTGTTGGGCTTAGTGTCTCCCTGGTGTGTGCTGCTGGTCGCGTCTTCATCTAGAGTCCGAGGGTGGCACCATATAGTGTCGTCTCCTGAGTCCGTCCCGCATCAAACACACTAGTTTACTCAATTTTTTGATTGATCATAAAGGGTTGTTACAAATGAGAGAGGGGAGGGACTATTTATAGACTCCATACTTTTCGTAAGACCAAAATAGCCCTGACAAACCCTCAATTGACTAGCATGTCCCAAGGGGGGGCGCCCCTGGGCCTAGCCCAATAGTTGGGCCCAATAGCTTAACAAACCAACATAATGACACAAGACTTTGGTAGATAACCTACTAACCTAGGTACATGACTCAAATAAATGGAAAATTACATGATGATGACTCAAATAAAATATAAAAAATACATGACTAGACTCATAAAATTATGACGAACATAATGGCGCACACCGATGATCAATCCGAGCCTCAAAAAAAGTGGAGGGGCAAGGGATGCCCCCATCAAGAACGCACCCAATTGATGAGTTGATGACAACTAATTATGTGTATATGTATGCATCATAGCCAACTGGTTAGCAGAGAGGTTGACAAGTTAGACCGAGGGTTAGCAGATTAGCCAAAAGACTAAGACATTGAGGGGAGCAAATGATCGAACAGTTCAATGACTTCTGCAACATGAACGATTATGATATTCACAGAAGTTTGGAGATGGCCCCTTCCCCTAGCCCATAGCCACGAACAGGGAAGCACCGAGGAGCCGTTTTCGGGGCTGAAGGGGAGTGCACTTATATACACGCCTCCGGCTGGGAGAAAACATATGGGCATACCGAATACTCGATGCGGTCTACGCAATAAAAGGACCCTGGGGAGGGGATCATTACTGTAGCCCCTTTGGGATAACCCAGGGCATATTCAACACCGCGAAGAAAACATCAGCACGGAGACACCTATAATACTAGGAGTCGAATATAACCACGGGAAGAAATGGGGGAAGAAGGGCACATGAGACATTATTCTGCTCAACATCACAACATTATTATCAAAATGGATCATCACCAGACAGATTCAGGATGGCATGGCATTGTCGCTCAAGACCGGTTGGCGATTACATGGACAGGGATGAACCCCTTGTTGCGGAGAAAGGGGAAGACAGAAGGAAACCCAAATAATAAAAAAGGAGGGGGGAGGCTCATATCATCCCCCCTCCCCCCCAACCTCATACATTCACAAAAGATTACAGGGGAAACAGTAGTGGGAATGACCGGGAGAGAAACTGCCGGAACCCACTGCAGGAACAGAGTATTGTCGATGGAGGCTTCTTCCCCGGCAACGGGCTACTTCAGGTGGGTGGACAGGAGAAGTGGCGCTCTGACTCGCTCTCAGGAATACCCCTCTTTCTTCTCCCACAAGCTTGTTTCATTTTCTCTCTAATTCTATTCGATCCCTTCGTCTCTCTTCTTCCTTCTTCTATTCCTCTCTTTCTTCCTTGGCCGACGATTGGCCCATATATAGCACGCTCGACGCGTGATTACTCCCCTACGCGGGGTGAGCGCACCGTAGAATCACCAGATCATGTTTGCGCGCCGGGAGAGGGGCGCGCCGGATTAGGGGGCACACCAGATCAAGCCCGTTCATCGTGTCCGTTCGACATGAGGCAGACAGCGGGCCCCGGACAGACTCCGGGAGTCACTGTGATCCTTCATCTTGCCCTGGTCTTGCAAAACCATGGCGTAAAGCATTGATAGCGCTTTCAGGCCACTGAACGGCTGCTTTCGGAACCTCGTGCATCTTCGGCTCAGACACGCAGGTTTTCCGCTGACGTGGCCTTCGACACGGTGGTTTATGCTACTGGCTCGACTTAACTTGCATTGGTAGCTTTCTCGGGGAGTGGGATACTACCCGGAGTGCTTCCGCCTTGACTGAGCGATCATTCGATCATTAATGGGCCTAGTTTGTTTAGAAGCCGTAGCCATGCCGGGCCGTCCGGGACTTCTGCCGACAAAGCCTCCGATTCCCTGGTTTTGAAAGGGCCAGGGGTGCTTTGTCGCCTCGGGAGAATTTTCTTTCAAGTGGCGAGCCACCAAGTACGCCCTTGTCCTTGGTCGGACAACGGATGTTGCTCATGCGGCACGACCGAGTCGATGTTGGTTTATTAGGCAGGCTTGTCGGCACTGTTGGTTTGTTATGGATTCTTCTCGATTCTCCCGAGGTGAAGTCCCTGGTGTTCATACCGGGTGACCTGAGGCTCTGACAGCTTGAGGAGGCTTCGGTGCATTGGTGTCCTTCGGCTTCTTTGCTTCAGCGGGCCGCATCATTTCTATCATTTTAGGCTTGGTCGCCATCGAGCATATTTTGAGTGCCAACACTACTCTAGCCTTGCACCTAGAGAAGCCAGCGTAATCGCAGGGTTGAGTCATATCTCGGGGACGGAACGCCGGAGAACCCTGTGCTACGAGGAGGGGGCGTCTTCCGTTTCAAAGATAGTGTCATTCGAGACATGTTTCTCTCCCAATCAGGCGATTCTAAACTTTAAGAGATGGCAACGGAAGATGAAATTTCTTCTGACATCTCTTGGTCTATTATCTGGTATCAGCGAATCAAAGGATGTGCCATCCTCTTCTGATACGGACCACACTCATGAGTCATCCACTCCTGCCAACAATGCATCTTCTGTGGTCGGTTCTGTTTCTGTCAAACCTACATACACCCTTGATGAAATTGATTATTTATGCCACGGTCGAATTCTTAGTAACATGCATGATACATTATATGATATCTATTGTTCTATTCCAACTGCACGTGAAATATGGAAAGTATTAGGAGATAAATATAGTAAAGAAGATGCTGGAATTGAACGTTTTATTGCATCTAAGTTTTTACATTTTACCATGTCTGATGCCATGTCTGTAGTTTCACAAACTCATGAATTTCTCAACATAGTATGTGAAATGAAAACAAGATGTCAAAAAATGGATGAAAATTTAATAGTATCATGCTTGATAGATAAACCCCCACCTTCCTGGCATAATTTTGCTATATCCCTTCAACATAAACATTCTAAGATCTCATTGGACGAACTTCGATGTTCTATTCGAATTGAGGAAGAACAAAGAAAGCTGACTGGATCTAAAAACTCCTCCAATGTCAACTTGACTGAAAACCGAAATAGAAATGGCCATAATCCTAGGTTCTAAAATCTTAATCCTAGATTCTATAACCAAAAGAAGACCAATTATCAAAGGAATCAAAACTATAAGGCTAAAGGAAATTTTTTCAAGAATCAATCTAATCAAAAGTGTTGCTATGTGTGTGGAAAATCAGGGCATTTTGTCAAGAATTGCTATGAGAGAAAGGATAGTGACAGACCTCGTCTCAGGTTCCAACACCATGATCACAACCCAACTCCAAATCCTCAAGTCAACATGATAACCTCTGGAGCTTCTTCTTCTGAGCCTTCCAATTGGTTTGTAACATTATTTCCTGAGATAAATTTAATTAATTTCTCCAATGATTGGTGGATAGATATGGGGGCTAACACTCATGTTTGCTTTGATCGACATACTTTTGCCACTTATCAGGCCACCAACAAGAGCGTGACTTTGGGGAACTCCAGTGCTGCTCAAGTTACGGGGGAAGGACGAGTCGACTTGAAGTTAACTTCAGGGAAGGTCATCTCTCCAAGGAGTCCAGCACGTGCCTACAATTCGGAGAAACCTAATTAGTGGATTCTTGTTGAATAAGAATAATTATAAGTTAGTGTTTGAGTCTGGAAAAGTTGTAATTACTAAATTTAGAAATTTTATTGGAAAGAGTTATATAAGTGAAGGATTGTTTAAATTAAATGTGATTTGTCCCAATGTTATCAATAATATCAACATTTGTTCTGATTCCTCAACTTCTGTCACCAATATGGAATCTAGTGATTTATGGCACTCTAGACTATGTCATGTAAACCATAAGACTATGAGAAGGATGATGGGTTTAAATATAATTCCTAGAACGAATATAAACGATAAGTATAGATGTGAAACATGTGTTGAAGCAAAACTCCCTAGACATCCCTTTAAATCTATTGAAAGAAGTAGTGATCTTTTAAATTTAATTCATACTGATATATGTGATTCAAATGGTGTATTAACTAGAAATGGCAAGAGATATTTTATAACTTTCATAGATGATCACTCTAGATTTTGTTATATATGTCTCTTAAGATCCAAAGATGAAGCTTTAGAAAAATTTAAAATCTATAAAAACTCGGCATAAAATTAAATAGGGAAAACTATCAAAAGGGTTAGGTCTGATAGAGGAGGATAATATACTTCTAATGACTTTGCTCAATTTTGTGATGAATGTGATATCATACATGAAACAACTGTCCCTTATTCTGCTCAATCTAATGGTATACCTGAAAGAAAAAATAGAACAGTATTAGATGCAGTAAATTCAATGTTAACCTATTATGGTTTACCCAACAATATGTGTGGAGAAGCTTTATTAACTGCATGCTATATTTTAAACATGATAACTCATAAGAAATTTGAAACTACACCCTATGAACTATGGTGTAAAAGAAAACCCAACTTAAATAATTTAAAAGTTTGGGGCTATTTTGTAAAAGTTAAGATCCCTGAAAATAAGAAGAGAAAAATAGATCTAAAACTATAGATGCTATATTTATTGGATATGCTGAAAATAGTGCTGCTAATAGATTCTTTGTTATAAAATCTGATATTAGTGAAATAAGTGTCAACACTATTATTGACATAAGAGCATCTGATGCTGTTTATTATGAAAATATGTTTCCTATGAAAAATAATGTCACAAGATATATTGAAGAAGGAACATCATCTCACAATCTCTCTCAACATGACACTTCTATTATATAACATGAACTTGTCGTAGAAAGACCTAAAAGAGTAAGAAAAGAAAAGAACTTTAGTGATGATTTCCTAATTTATTTGGCTGAGGATGATCCTCAGACCTTTCAAGATGCAAGGACTTGTGTTGATTCAAGCTTTTGGAAAGAAGCCATTAATAGCGAAATGGATTCAATCATGAATAATCATGCATGGATTTTATGTGATTTACCTCCGGGTGTAAACCAATTGGATGTAAATGGATCTTTAAAAGAAAACTTAAACCTGATGGTTCTATTGATAAATTTAAGGTAAGATTAGTAGCAAAAGGTTACACTAAAAAGAAAGGCATGGATTATTTTGATACATACTCTCCTGTTTCTACATTTGCCACCATTCGTGTGCTAATTGCCTTGACTGCCATATATAGACTCGAGGTCCATCAAATGGACGTTAAAACTGCTTTCTTTAATGGAGATTTAGAAGAGGAGATCTATATGGATCAACCAGAATGTTTTGTGATGTGTGATCAGGAGAATAAACTTTACAAATTAATTAAGTCCTTGTATAGTTTGCAACAAGCACCTAAACAATAGAATAAAAAATTCAACAAGGTTGTTTTAGGAAATGATTTTATTATAAATGATTCTGATAAATGTGTTTACAATAAATTTATTGGTTCTTCTTGTGTGATATTATGTCTTTATGTTGATGACATTTTGATACTTGGAACCAACATGGAAATTATTAATGAAACAAAGTCCTTTTTATCTTCTAAATTTGACATGAAAGATTTAGGTCCTGCTGTGATATTAGGAATTAAACTCATTAAAACATTTAATGGCATCTATATGTCTCAATCACATTATGTGCATAAAATTTTAAAAATGTTCAATTATTTAGATTGTAATCTTGTTTCTACACCCTTTACTCCTAGTACAAACTTGACTAAAAATTTAAATAATCCTATTTCGCAAGAGAAATATGCATAAATCATAGGTAGTCTCATGTATTTAACAAATAGCACTAGACCTGACTTGGCTTATGTTGTGCGGGTATTAAGCAGATTCACTAGTAACCCTAGTCAAGAACATTAGTCTGCTTTAGAAAGAATCTTTAAATATCTTAAGGCCCGGTTTGAAAATCGAATACCGGAAGCGGAATAGCCACCCGATGAGAGAGAAAAGATGGGGCCCCACCTTTTCTCCTCACACGCATACCCCTTTAACCGGGGCGAGACGGCGTATTCGAGCTCACCCCCTCAAATACGCCATCCCACCCGATTTTCAAACCGGGCCTAAAGGAACAATGGATCTAGTATTAACCTTTTCAGGCTTTCCTGCTGTCCTAGAAGGGTATTGTGATGTAAATTGGATCACTAATTCTTCTGATACTATTTCTACAAGTTGTTATGTGTTCACCCTAGGAGAGGCAGTTGTGGCATGAAAATCTGCAAAATAAACTATAATTGCTAGATCTACTATGGAAGCTGAATTAATTGCATTAGATATTGCATGTGCTGAAGTTGAGTGGCTTAAGAATCTTTTGTCTGATATTCCTGTTGTGAGTAAACCTTTACCTGCAATTTCTATGCATTGTGATAGTCGTTCTGTGATAGATAAAGTAAAACAAACTATAATTAATGAAAAAAGAAGACATCTGAGTATTAGATGGAACTCTGGGAGAGAGAAGATATTACAAGGTGTGATCTCACTAGAATTTATAAAATCATTGGATAATCTGGCAGATCCTTTCACAAAGGGCTAGCGGGGAGGCTAGTATTTGAATCATCAAGGGGGATGAGGTTGAAATCCCACAGTCATTTACCATAGCAGATACCCAGCCTATGTGATTGGAGATCCCATGAAGTAGGTTCAATGTGGAATACGAGCTATTGGGTAATTAGATATCACCACTTTCTTTGTATACCTATCCCCGTGAATGATGATTAGTGCTCTACTGTAACGGCACCAGGATGAGCTATGCTCTTAATGGGATCAAGGCCTTATAAGGCAGGTATGGACCGTGGCAGGTACCCTTAGAGACCCACCTACGTGAGTGTGATCGTGGGGCTGCGATCTATGGGAATTGGATATTCTCTTGAGCACTCATGAGATGAGATATCGGTGCATGACCTATAGCACTACCATTAAAAGAATCTGATCACTGATGTACTATGTTGTGAATTAAGTAACAGCCTGAGTAAAAGGGCTTAGTTCAAGGTCTAGTCCACTACAGTCTCTCTCATATGATGACTTAATATCACTAAGTGAAGGTTCAAGTCCGGAAGACACCTTCACCCATGGCATAGTAGTTCTACCCATAACTTTGTTTATTTTGTTTACTTCGTTGATTTTAGAATTTGAATCAAGTGGGGGAATGTTGGAAATGAAGCCATTATATTAATTCAAATTCCCTCATTAATGTTTTGTCCCGTATTAGAAGTTGGAAAGACTTCCTTGAGTTTATGTATTGGAGAGCTCACCTTTGGGTCAGGACCCAAGGGGCATAAGACGTGGGCTCGAATTGTGTTTGGATTAAATGGTTTGATCGAATATAAGTAAATAATATATTTATTTATTTATTTGTGCCGAGCCGAGCCGCGTTGTGCTCTGCTGTGCTGTGTGAATTTAATTTGAGCCTACCGTTGGGCCTTGGCTAAGGGTTGCTTCCTTCCTAACTGTCAACTGCCCGAGACTTCTATTAAGGGGCTCGATTCTGATTTTCGAAGACACAGAAAACCACTACTGCGAACTGTGCTCTCTGAAACTCTGCGAAGCGAATTCTCTGGTTCTTCAGTTCTCTGCATTTTTTTTTGCTCTCGGCAGTTCTTCATCCACAAGTGATCATATTCGGGGCTACTCTAACCTTGCACTTAGAGAAGCCGGCGGAATCGCAGAGTTGAGTCATATCTTGGGGATGGTTTGTTTATATCCGGACTAACATATTGCCCAAATATTTCAAATATATCTATCTCTCCCTCTCCCCATAACACACTCTCTCTCCCACCCTCTCTCTCTCTCAATCTCTCTCTGTCTCCTACCTCTATCTCTCTCTCCCCCTTCTCTATGACTGAGAGAGAGGGAGACAAAGATACATGTATTATTTTTTATGATTTTTGATATATTCTTCAATTTATGATTCATATACTATTTTGTGATCTCTTTTTGTGTAGTTTTTGATATACGTTGACATTGATGCACGTGAATATATTTGTTATTATTATGATTACTTTTTATTTTACAAAATTAAGTTATTAATTAGAAAAATATATTTGGTAAATAAAGTGGTTATCAGAAAAAATAACATTTTCTTAGATATATATGAAAAAAAAATTATCAAACTCGGTCTCTTGAGATTTTTCTGAGATCTCTCCGAGATCTATTCTCTTCCACCTTTTCGAGATGAAACTGATATTTGAGACAGAAAACATTGATCCCGACACGGCTAGGGGCTTTAATTAATTCTCACTAAAATTTTCACGAGTAATGCTTTGTGCACCGAATTCGGTGCACAAAGTCATGTCAAAATGCAAGCTTTGTTATCATTGGTAAGAAAAAGGGTTAAAAGATCATTTCTGTGCAGAAAGGACACCCCATGTCAGAATGGTACGACCGGCTTCTTCGCGCATTAAAGATGGAGCGCACTCGACAGAAAAGCACATGACTGAAACATTTTGTAGAATAATGAAATATTTTACATTCGAGTGAAATATTTTGTTACAAGATTGAAATGTTTTGTTTGAATTCAGAAATAAATCAATGAAATAATTTGTACAAATAAAATATTTTGTTATATGAACGAAACATTTGTTATCAGGATAATACACTACATGAATAAAATATTTTGTTACATGAACGAAACATTTATTATAAGGATAAAACATTACAGAAATGAAGCATTTTGTTATAAGAACGAAACGTAACAAAATGTTTCAATTCTATATCAAATGTTTCGTTCATGTAACAAAATATTTCATTCTTCTACAAAATATTTTAGTCATGTGTTTTCCCGTCGAGTGTGCTCCGTCTTTAATACGCAAAAAAGTAGGCCGTACCATTCTGACGCGGGTTATCATTTTTGCGCATAAATTATCTTTTCACTTTTTTTCTGTACCAATGAGAACAAAGGTTGTAAGTTGACGTGACTCTGTGCATCAGATTTGGTGCACAAAACATTACTCAATTTTCATAGTCATATTAGAGTTGCATCGTACTTTTCCATGATCATCTAAGGGTTAAATTACACGTAGACTTCACGAGCATCCTCCGAGAGAGAGAGAGAGAGAGAGAGAGAGAGAGAGAGAGAGAGAGAGAGAGAGAGAGAGAGAGAGAGAGAGAGAGAGAGAGAGAGAGAGAGAGAGAGAATTATCTCAACAATTCAAATTTTTTGTACACAGGTTGATAATTTTGCCTTTTAAATTATTTTTTTTATTTTTTATGACGAGAAATATGGTGAAATGACAAGATGATGCGGAGTCATATGACTTGAGTTCAATATCAATAGACGTCCACTCAACTTTTTTTAACCATTGTTTAACCAGTAAATCCTGAATCACAGATCCCCTCGAGGATTGAACACGCGATAGGATAAAATCTCATGAGTTGAATCGAACAAGAGACCTACTTCTTTGGTAGTAGCCTCAACCATTCCACCCACCGGAGACCCTCCTCAAATCAAAACTCTCGTTCAAAGAGGACTAGAAAATTAAGAGTGCACAACCGACGAGTAAGAAAATGTTAATTACATACTCGATGGTAGATAAAGAGAACAAATCGTCCACATTCTGGTATCGGCTATCCGGTTAATTGAATTGCATTTTTTTATTATTTATAAAATTTTCAAATATAACTTTCGAACGATAACGATGAGTGTAAAGACTCATTAGATGTTTTTTATAAGGAAATAATAATAATGACCATCTTTATTTTTTTACATTAATTTAAACACAAGCCCACCAAATAATGCTCTTCGTCAAAATACTTGAAAATTTAATATGTTTAAATAACTAAATATCTACTCATGGCATAATACTTGCAAACGTGCTCCTATTATTGCTTTGAATTTCTGGTATTCAACCCTAAATAACTTTTAACCATATTTGAAGAAAGTCTAAATATTCTTATTTTTTTGCTAAACTCCTTTTCTCTTTGTATCCACTTATCTCCCCCATCTCTTTTTCCCTTTATTTAGCACAACGTGACCCGGTAAAAAAAGACTTAATTTTACAGGTGCAATTTTCATCAACTTTATAGACAAAATGAAATAATGTCGGTTAACCAAGATTTTTTGGGGTTATTTTTGTTAAAATAATATAAAGATAAGAGTGATAGCTCTTCAAATAAATTGACAAGGAGGGTCAATCACAAATGTTTTCTATAAATAAATCAACATATACCGAACACATAAAAAAGAGCAGTGTTATGATGCCACATTTCTTAACCCTCTTTTTGATGCTCTTTAATAAGTCATCATATCATGAGATTGGTCCCAGTGAGGCTGAATGAGTTAAAAAGTGTTTTTTTTTTTTTGTGTGTGGTAATACTAATAGGGAAAGTCGCGCTTGGAAATGTGTCTGCTTCTAATTTAAGAGTATAAAAAAATTGAACTTTATTTTTTGAAAAAGAAGGGAGAAATTCAGAGATGATCTTCTTGATATTTTCCAGAAGAGGTAGGGGCGAAAATAATTTCTTCCTCGTGGCCGCTCTCCCGTCGCTGCGGTGCACCCCCACACCCTCGTCTCCACCTCAAACCGAGATAATGGTGGTGTTGGCTTCTCTCAGCTGCAACCTCATTCCCCGCTGCTGCTTCCCATCTCTTCCCTCCTCCTCCACGTCCAAACGCTTAAACCCAATTCATCCCTCGCATCTCCATTGCGGCAATGCCGTCCCTCCGGCCCCATTGCACGGCGCAGCTCCCCTGCTCTGCAGGAGGGCTCTGCTCCTCCGCCGCCGGAGTTCCGCCGACGGGAAGAGCGAAGGTGGCCCGGTTCTGGAGGAGGAAGCGCCCGCCGGGAAGGGGGACGGGGGCGGCGGGGATGGCGGCCAGGACTGGACGACCTCGGTGTTGCTGTTTGGGTTGTGGGCTGCGCTCATGTACTACGTCTTCCAGCTTGCGCCCGACCAGACTCCTGTAAGAATAATGTCATTCCGAATGCTCTGTGCTCATGTACAGCCTGCGGTTTGGGTCGTTATATTTAGTCTATGCTAGATTCATTGACTGGAGTGCATTGACGCTTGTATTTTCTGAATCGTGGCTACGTGTCATTTCTATTTTGACGCAGTCTTGCTGAAGCTCTAAGCAAATTGCTTTTTCTTTTTCTCATTAAAATTGATCTCCCGGACGTTTTGTGTCGCAGGATTTGTAGTTTTTACGGTGGAGGAATAATCTGATATCAGGGATGCCATGTCTTGTTTAGTTGCGTGGTCGTTTTTCATGATGAGTTGTGCAGCCATGATGTGTGCTTGACCGTTTTGGCACAACTATTTTCACTTGTCTGTAATAATGATCAATACAAACTGAATCCCACGTGTTACATCTGCCAATCCGGGAACTGATATGGGTGGATTCAAGCACCTTGTTCCTCATCTTCGTCAAGTTTTGTTCGCCTGCTGAAATGCCTCTTTTTTCTTAATATGGCTGCTGAATATGTACATCGAATGAGTGAACAAAAAGTGTCATGGTAAAATTTCTCAGTCTTGTACACTTGGGTGCGCGGCATAAGAAGGATTGAAGTAAGGATTTTGTGTGGATTTTGACTTGAAACCTGCTAGGAATTCACATCTGTGTGATGATTTAGTGTTAGGAACCATTTATCCTTCCCCCAAAACCTAGGTATTGAGGTAGGGGTTCCTTTTCTTATAAGCCCGGTCCAACTCTTTGTGGAATCCAATGTGGGACTAAAGTCACTAGCAACTCTAGTAGGCTGAGAGACTCACACTCCCTCTGGGTGCTCACACCACCCACCCGTAACAATACCTCCCCCTTTACAAGGCCGACGCCCTCGTCGGCTAGGTGCCGATCGAGGTTACGCCCGTTCATGCGCAGCAGATAAAGGGTGTATTGATACGCCACATTAGACCGACAAAGGTTGGGCTCAGACACCATTTGTTAGGAACCATTTATCCTTCCCCCAAAACCTAGGTATTGAGGTAGGGGTTCCTTTTCTTATAAGCCCGGTCCAACTCTTTGTGGAATCCAATGTGGGACTAAAGTCACTAGCAACTCTAGTAGGCTGAGAGACTCACACTCCCTCTGGGTGCTCACACCACCCACCCGTAACATTTAGTGGATGAAAGTTATCTTTATTTGTATATTTGGCCTGATCGCTATATTCACGGTGTTAAACATTTTTCTTTCATTACGTAAAGACTCTGATGTGGTTGACTACGAAAAAAATTTTGAAATTTGATCTTGACATATGTCTGGTGCGGCATGTTATGTTTGGATTTTGGACCAGCAAAACAGCAAAGACAACATCATTCAGTATCTTGAACGTTTTTAAGTATTAATAACTGAATACTACATGAAGAAGTGCTTGCTGTAATCTTACACTACTTATTTATGAAATACAAGTTGAATAACTTTCTGTTTCTTTCCTCTTTCTATGTGTTCATTTCTTTCTAACTTGCTTCTGCCGTAAGCAGATCAGTCTCAAAATCCTTGTTAGCAAGTGGAACTGTTGGTCTTCCAACTGATCACTTTGCTTTTCATCCATTGGCTTCAGAAAATCCAACATGTTGGCATTTTAAGGCATATTCAGTCTATTCGAAATACTGGAAATAGTGCTGAAAGCAATCTGGAAACCTCGATGAGCTCATGTTACAGGAATTTGTGGTTTTATGGTCAAGTATCATGGCATTTGTTTTGCTTCTAGACCCTAGAAAATCCCAGGCATGAAATCCACTATTTGGAAAGGCTAAGTTATCAGTGTTTCACTTATTTGATTAGGTGACAAGCTTTGTTTTGTTTGTTTTATGGTGAATTTTCTTCTTTCCTTATAAAGCACAGTTTGGATGTCCTGCCAGTTACTATATTAATATTACGTTTTGTTCCAGTCTAGGGATATGTATTTCTTGCAAAAGCTGCTCAACCTGAAAGGTGATGATGGTTTTCAGATGAATCAAGTGCTTGTGGCTTTATGGTATATCATGGGTTTATGGCCCTTAGTGTACAGCATGCTGTTACTTCCAAGTGGTAGAAGGTGACTATTTATCTGTACTTATTTAACTTGGGTTACTCCTCATATACTGAGCAGACTGGAGCCTACATTGCTGGTTACTGATTTAATTTTTATAATTTTTTTTCACAAAAATACCCTCCTTACCAGTTTATTAGCAAAATTTCTTCTCTTATTTTCATATTGCTTTTAATAACATTCTTACATCACTATAGTGCCAAAATACCCCTATAGTCAACCTCTGTTGAAGATTCCAAGAATATTCTGTTTTCATCCATATAATTGAATTTTTGGACGAAAATATCTTTATAAAAATGAGTTGTTTTGACTGATATACCATGTCAAAGAGAGAGAGAGAGTAAAGAGCTAGATGGATGTAGAGGGAGAAAGGGTTTAGAAGAGTTTAGGGACGTTTTTGACCTTTTCCAAATTTAGTTAAAGGCTAACTGCGGTTGAATAAGAGATTTTAATGAAATGCTAACAGCCATGGTTGCCGTACCACAGTGAACCTAGGGTACAAGCTGGTCCAAGTCATTTAAAGGGCTCAATTGGGCTTAATCGGATGAGTTAGCCCGAGTCGGTCCAAGTCAGGCTGACCCATACCATACCAGTAGGGGTCTGAGTCGGTCCGTCCCAACGAGTCGGCAAACCTTGCTAACAGCTGGTGATTGCAAGGGCACTTGTGAAGTATGATGATGTAGTGAGGTTATTAAAAACAATATGAAAATAAGAGGGGCAGGTCCACGAATAAACTTGCAAGGAGGGTATATTTGCGAAAACCCTTTCATAAAATTTTGTTTTAACTAGCTGGTTGAGAAGTTTCTTATACTTATCTTTTCAGGCACATAAATGTGCTTGATTATTAAATCTGTATTATGAGTGCGACCTCTAGGTGGGTTGGCTCAGGGCTTCATGTGGGAACATGAGGTCTTGGGTTCAATTCTACTTGGGGGCACAGGGGCAAAATGGGATTCCGGGGGCCCGCGCACTCCTCGTGTCCTTGTGGTAGGATCCCCGAGGTGGGCTTGATCTTCGAGCTCCTTTCGGCACTCCACTAACTCATACCGCACACGGTTGCTGCTGGGGTGGAGGGCGAGTAAGTGGGCAGCCGAGGTGAGTTTGATCTCGAAAATCTAAAAAAATTAAATCTGTATCATGATACAAACACATTTTGAGAATATTCTTTTGATAGAGAATTGGAGGGCTTACAGTCAGAGTTTTGCATAGGAAGAAAATGATTTTTTCTTATTTTTCAATGTCTTAGCTGTGGGCTGGAGCAGATTTAATAAATTTGTGAAAAATGTTCTTGCAGCTCGCAGAGCAAAGTTCCTGTATGGCCTTTCCTTGTGCTTTCTTTCTTTGCCGGGGCATATGGTTTGATTCCATATTTTGTTCTTTGGAGGCCACCACCTCCGGCTTTTGAAGAAGAAGAAATTAGAAGTTGGCCATTAAATTTCCTCGAGTCAAGGATAACTGCAGCGGTAAGAGATAATTATGCTTGTAGTTTCTCCACCTCCCAAAGCCAAGATGGCCATACATAAAATAGAGCACATCTGTATTCCCTGTTTATATACATCCATTGGCTTGCATTCCGCATTTGATAAATCAAAGGCAGTGGGTAAATTTTTACATCTTTATTTGTCAAGTGATTCAAATTGCTTTATATGCATTATTCACTGTAGCCTTGTCCTTTGCAAGGGACAGTAATGGTTGCAAACATTGTCAAAAGACAAGTTTCTCTTTGTATCAACCTGTACAGGAAACAGCTCGTTTGTGATAGGCAAAATTTGTCTCCTCTTTCAAAGTATTGCACATGTATGTTGGATTTGTTATTATTGAACAAAAATATAAGAAAACATAGAACTACTTTACAAAATACTTGTAAAAGCCGGCAGTTACCACATAGGCATATGAGATGCAATCCAACTTTGCTTTATTTAATTATACTGGAACTAAGATGACCAATTTCAGTTAAGAAAGTCAATAAACTTAAAAGGAATTTGGTACTGTTCAAGCCAAATCCATTAAGTTAATAAGATCAGCATTAGCCACTTTCCCCAAAGGCAGAGCTGCAGGGACAGGGGGCCGCCTGCCCCTGTGATCTTGGCATCCTATTGTATGTTGCCTATTGCAGGACCCCTTTACCGGAATCTTGCATGAGATGGAGATGGATGTTTGTTTTTTTTCCTTTTTTCTTTGGAGGAGGGTTGGGGAATGTACCAAATTGATAGAACAGGAGAATGGGAGCAAAGAAAGCCATGGGGTAAAAGTTGCACATTTTTTTTGGCAACTCTGTTGAAATCCCCACAATTTTTTTGATTGACTCTAGATGAATGTGTGACATCAAACTTTTTTCCATTATCTTGGCTTTACAAGATCTCAGTTTCTCCCACCTTGTAACCAATGGATACAACTCCAGAATGGGAAAATTCCACGGAAGAGAAGCATTCTTCCCTATATCATCATTAAAGAGAATATGCTTCAACCAAAAACTTAAAAAGTCAATTGTCTTCTTCAAGCTACTCTCTCTCTCTATATCTGGAGAGGGGTAAATTAGCGGCCCAAAAAGGATATGTGGCCCCATGCGGCCCAATGAGATCCACTGAGCCCAACGAGTGGTAGCCCTCTTATTGGGCCCACTTATCAAGAGGCCCAGTTCATTCAGACCGACATAACCCATATAGCTCCTTGGCGCGGGAGTCCAAACAACGGTACCCCCCATTCCTCGGGGAAAGCCCGAAAGACGGCCAAGCGTAACCGACCGGGGGAAGTGCAGGGGTTAAGAGGCGGTTGAGCGCCCTCGAACGGTGAAGAGCCCCTATTTAGGGGGGGGGGGTAACGCCCCCAAAGCTCTCTCTCTTCCCCTGCCCCAGAAAGAAAATATATCGCTATATAAATCCCAGGAAGTCCTCCGGAAAGGTAAGCTAATTCTAGTCACTTCACTGGTGAGGAGCAATCCCGTGCCCCACACCCCCCTTACCTCCTTCGCACTCTTAGAGTTCTTACCACTGCTGACTTAAGCATCGGAGGGTTTTCCCCGGGATCTCAACCCCGAGCCCCTTGATTGCTTCCTTTGTTCGCAGGAATCCTTCTTGAAGTGGCTACCCCCCGTGATCCTCCCTGATCCGACTGTTCGCGACTTAGCACGAGATCTCGCCTCTTCATCTGACGCCGTATGTGGGAAACGAGCTAAAAGTCAGTATGGTGCGAAGGAGTAGTAATAGGCGGGTAGCCGGAGACAGGGGGAAAGCATCGACAGCGGCGACTGAAGGGCGCGTGCCGTCTAATTCAATGACTAGCCCCCTTCCTCCCAACCAAGCCAACATTCCACCCCCTCCGCCTATGGAGGCCCCACTCCCCGCGGTAGATCCCACGACGTTCTAGGCCCTCAACGATAAGCTGGATGCCCTCGTCGACCTGATGCGGGCCTAGGTAGCCGGAGAGGAGTGCTCACAACATTGGCGGTCGAGCCCCCCTGTCTGGAAGCTTCCCGGCGAACGGCAGGAGGTCGTTTTATTCTCCAGGAAGGTCGCATCATCCGCAACACGGCGGGCGAACCTTTCCATCCCTCGCCTCAGGCCGCCGAACAAGAAGCCTCCAACCCTTGCGGAAGGGAAGGTGAAGCGCGCCCACCAATACCGGCGGCCGGCCTCGGTGCGTGCCGGCATGAAAGTAAGCGCAAGCGCACCAGAAATGTCTCGGGATCTCCTCGCTCTCTTTCGGAGCTCTCCTTACAACTCCGGGAGTTCGAGCGTCGTTTCGCCGAGCAAGAGCAGGCTCTCCGGGCCTTGCAACAGAACGCTGCCACTAAGGAGGAAGAGGAGCGATCTCCGTTTTCCTCCGACATTTTGGAGGCTGGACTATCCCCCAGGATGTCCCTTCCGGCCTTCCAAGTCCTACGATGGTCAGGGCGGCCCGACCAACCACTACGATAGTTTCGACGCCTTGATGACCCTGCACGGGGCGTTCGACACCGTCAAATGCCGAGTGTTCGTGACCACTTTGGTCCAAGGCGCCTAGGCTTGGTTCCGAGCACTCGCCCCCGGAAGCATCACTGGCTTCCGACAGTTTGGGCGATTATTTAAAGAAAGTTTCGCCGGTAGCGGCCCCCCGAGGTCGATCACGGGGTTGCTGGCACTCAAGCAGGCCCAAGGGGAAAAGCTGCGAGCCTACGTCAACCACTTCAAGGCGGAAGCCCTGCGCATCCCCCGCCTGGACGTAGCCTCTGCCATTACTGCGTTGACTGGAGGCACCCGCGATGAAAACCTCCGGAGGGAACTGGTGCTCCACCCTCCCTCCTCTCTCGCCGACCTAGTAACCTTGGCTCTGCGCCATGCAGAGTGTGAAGAAGTCCTCAACGCCTGCCGGGACTCAACGGGTCGGGGCGAGAAGGAGAGAAGAAAAGGCCATTTGAGTAGGCCTCTGGCCAAGGGAAGAAGAGGAACCGAGAAGGCGACTGTAGGGAGCCTCCGCGCAAATTTGAGCACTACACTCCTCTATCTACCCCCGTCTATGAAATATACCAAGAAATCAAAGACTCGGGCCTGCTCCACCGACCCGAGCCGATGAAGGCCGACCCAAGGCGCCGCAATCGCCGAAAGCACTGTCAATTCCACGACGATCACGGCCATCATACTGGTGATTGTCAACAGCTCAAGGACGAGATCGAGAAGCTCGTCCGCCAAGGACATCTCTCCCAATACGTGGCCGAGCAACGTGAGGACCGCGTGGTCCCCCCGGAAGAAATCGACAACCGCCCCCGAGGGATTCATATCAACGTCATCTCAGGGGGATCAGCCTCAGGAGGGGACAACAGCCGAGGAAGGAAGCGCCACGCCGAGCGAGTCAACCAAGCCTCCGAGCCTCCCAGAGCTCCGCCTCCGGCAAATGATCAGTAGGCTCTGGTCTTCTCTGACCAAGACCTGGAAGGGGTGGTCATCCCGCATGACGACGCTCTTGTAATATCGGCTACCATAAACCACTGTAACGTAGATAGATCTTAGTGAATAATGGCAGTGCCCCCCACGTTCTGTCGTACGAATGTTTCCTAAAGATGGGTGAAAACCCATCGAGAATGCGTCCGATTCGAACTCCTTTATGTGGGTTCAATGGCCAGGCAACTTATCCTGAGGGAGCCCTAAGCTTGCCCGTTACCCTCGGTACCCCTCCTAAAGCCATAACTTTCATGGCGAGCTTCGTTGTGGTTAAGGGGATATCGGCCTATAACACCATCTTCGGCCGAGGTATCATCGGTCGAATAAAGGCAGTGCCCTCCACTTACCACCAAAAAATGAAGTTCCCCACTAAATTCGGCACAGGGGAAGTCCGAGGTAACCAAGCAACGGCTAGAAGGTGCTATGTAATCTCGGTAGAATCCCTAGAGCCAGAAGACCAAAATAGGGGGCTTAGGGTGATCGGGGACAAGGTGGCGGCAAGCAAACCCGGTGGGGAGCTGCTGTCGGTCTTCCTCAAAGATGACCCGGCCCTCGAGGTTAAGATCGGGGCGGATTTACCACCCGAAGTGCAAGCTCAATACAAGGAATTTCTTTTGGAGTATGTTCAAGTTTTCGCATGGTCTAATGAGGTTCTTCCCGGGATTCCCGGGGAAACGGTAATGCATCACCTCAATCTTGACTCGGCGGTGAAACTAATTCAACAACAAAAAAGAAAGCACGCCCCCGAGAAGCAAGCGATCATTAAAGAGCAGGTCAATAAGGGGAAGAAAATTGGGCTATTTCGGTCTTTACACAACCTGGCTCGCTAATGTCGTCCTGGTGCCGAAAGCTTCAGGCAAGTGGCGAATGTGCGTTGACTTCACCGACCTTAACAAAGCCACTCCGAAGGACTGTTATCCGTTACCGAGCATCGATCAACTGGTCGATTCAACCTCGGGTAACGAACTTCTCAGTTTTCTAGATGCCTATTCCGAGTATCACCAGATCCGGATGAACCCTGAAGATGTCGAGAAGACTGCCTTCATTACTGACTTCGGCGTGTACTACTACACCGGAATGCCGTTCGGGTTAAAGAATGCCGGACCAACTTATCAGAGGCTGGTCAATCAGATCTTCGAAAATCAGATCGGGCAGAACGTCGAGGCCTACATCGATGACATGCTTGTCAAATCATCCAAGGCCGAGCACCATTTCGCCGACCTAGCCGAGAACTTCAGCACCCTCCAGAGGTACAGTATGAAGCTTAATCCTGCCAAGTGTGCCTTTGGAGTCAAATCCGGGAAGTTCCTGGGTTTTCTGGTGACCCAGCGAGGGTTCGAAGCCAACCCCGAGAAGATCCGGGTCATCCTGGATATGCGGCCACCTGCGTGCGTTAAGGATGCTCAACGCCTGACGGGAAGGATTGCTGCGCTCAACTGCTTCCTGTCCCGAGCGGTAGAGCGGTGCATACCTTTCTTCAAATTGTTGAGAGGCCAAAATTGGCGTCCCCTGCCTTCACTTGGGATAGTGTGTGCGAGAAGGCGTTTACCGAGCTAAAAGAATTCCTTCATCGCCCCCGGTGTTGTCAAAGCCTGTGCCAGGAGAGACTCTATATCTCTACCTCTCGGTGACGCCTTCCACGGTAAGCTCGGTCTTAGTTCGAGACGACCAAGGAGTGCAAAGGCCGGTCTATTATGTCAGCAAGGTGCTCCTTGAGGCCGAGAGGAGGTACCCCGCAACCGAGAAGCTCGTGCTAGCGTTGGTGACCTCGGCTAAGCGCCTTCGGCCTGACTTCCAAGGGCACACTATCGTGGTGCTGACCGGCCAGCCCTTAAAGAAGATTTTGGCCCATCCCGAAGCTTCTGGCCGTCTCGTCAAATGGGCAATCTTGCTCGGGGCCTATGACATTTCTTACCGACCCCGCACAGCCATCAAGGGACAGACTCTCGCAGATTTCATTGCAGAGAATGCTGTCCCGCCCGGAGAAATACCCCAGCTGGCGGCTAGCCCGGCCTGGGAACTTTTTGTGGACGGATCTTCAAGCTTGACCGACAGCGGTGCTGGTATCTTCCTCACGTCCCCGGAAGGAGTGGAGCTGCAATCCGCTTTGAAATTCAAATTCCCGGCGTCCAACAACGCCTCCGAGTACGAGGCCCTAATTTCTGGGGCCAGGATGGCAAGACGTTTGGGAGCAGAGTGAGTCAGAATCTACATCGACTCTCAGTTAGTCGCCAGCCAGATCAACGGGGATTACGAAGCTCAGGAGCGACAAATGATTAAATACCTTCGGCTGGTAAAAGAGATAGCCCGGCTTTTCGAGAGTTTCCGGCTTTGACCGAGGATCAAATGACCGAATTAGGACCTGGGATTTTTATGGTGGGTAGAGGGGAGGGTGACGGAGACGCACATAGCTCTTTTGTGAGATTTGGACAACGTTTGAGGGGTGAGAAAAATCGGATGCCAAGATCTATCCCGCGGACCTGTACATAGGCAGATTTTTGGGAAGATGAACAGGAGGTTGGGAAAGGAGACAAACGGGCTCTGATCGACCTAAAAATTTGAACTGGGAATGACCTCTGATGAGGGGAACCTACCCTCAAAGTTTTGCGACGATCCAACTGTCGGATCTCCCGTACCAGCCTCTTCACCGGGCTGCTGTCCTGCAACTCCGAATTTGGGGACAGCAGGATGAAGATCAGCTTGTGGTGGCTCAACGGCGGCACGAACGGCGGCGGCGGTGAACGTTCACAATAGATAGAGGAAGAAGGGAAGAAGAAGAAATTTGAGGGAGATAGAAAATTGGAACTCAGATCTAGAAGAGATTAGAGGTGGGAGGAGGAAGAACACCAAGAACACCAAGGGGAGAGGGGGTGTGCACCAAGCAATTTTCTCATTAGTTCCACCAAAATACAATGAGAGACTATATGTATTCAAACCCTAGACCTAGTCAAAAGACCTAGAATATCCTTGGTCAAGGGTAGGTGGGAGGGTATAATAGGGAAAGGAGACTTATGGGATTTGTTTAATCCCGCATGGGGGACAAGGAGGGGACACCCCCTTGATTTAAGGGAAGGGAATCTTGACTTCTTCCCCCCTTTGTCCCCTTGGTCCAATGGTCCAAGTCCTAGGTGGACTATGGGCCAGCCCTCATGGTCCCTAGTAGCCACATGGCCCAATGGGAGAGAGGGTGGGGTCCCTCCGGGCCCAAGTGGTTATTTTACAAACAAATCCACTAACTTAGCCTAATTAAACACACCAAATGCAAAAGTACAAATATAAATACAATACTCTCAAAATAAATACAAAAAAATGTCAAAACTCTGATGGAAGCTCCATGCTGTCGCCCAACCACAAGGATGTCGGCGTACTACGCGTCTGGTACCGGCGGGTAGCTCTGGTGTCCCCACCAATTCTCCCCGGGTGAGAGAAACTCGACCCTGTCGAGTAGGGGTCAGGGTCACTCTGATATCGCTCCAGCAGATCTGGATCTATCCTCTGTAGCTCTGCCCGGGTGATCCACGTGTCCTCGGACGCGGGCCGCCCCCTCCAACGCACCAAATAGCGCTGGTACACTCCGCTTCGAGTAGTCGTTACCTGCTCATCTAGTATACACTCTATCTGCTCTCGCTGCTGAGGTAACAAGGCTGGAGGTGGACACTCTGGGGTGGTGTCGCTCACATGGGGTGAAGACGGCTCAAAGGGCTCACTGGGTATCACCGCTGGGTCCCTATAGGCGACTAGATCCGAAACATTGAAAGTGGAGCTAATCCCGTAATCCTCTGGCAAGTCCACAACATATGCATTTGATCCGACTCGCCTCACCACTCGAAAGGGACCAGCACCGCGTGCAACTTCTTCACGGCTTCCGAGGGAAACCGTTCAGGTCTGACCCTGATCATAACATAATCACCCTCCTGAAACTCATGGTGGTGCCTGTGGGCATCAACCAACTCCTTGTATCGTGCGTTGTTGGACTCAATGTGACGACGTATATGCTCATGCAACTGCCTAATATGAGTGGCAAAGGACTCAGCTGACTCAGACACACGGGACTGGATGGGAGATGGGACCAAGTCTATAGACTTCTTAGGTCTACGGCCAGTGACAATCTCAAAGGGTCTCATGCCTGTAGACCTATTGACCGAATCGTTGTAGGCAAATTCTGCTAAGGGTAAGACCAAATCCCAATCCCTGACTCGATCTCGGACCAGACACCTAAGAAGATCCCCCAAACTCCTATTGACAACCTTAGTCTGACCATCGGTCTGGGGGTGATATGCAGTGGAGAATTTCAATTGGGTGCCCATCATGTGCCATAGGGTCTTCCAAAAATAGCTAGTGAATCGTACATCCCTATCTGACACTATGATACGGGGAAGGCCAAACCTGGAGACACAATGAGAGAAGAACAGGCGGGCAACTCTAGTGGCATCCGAAGTCTTGGAGCATGGAATGAACAATGCCATCTTGGAGAACCGGTCGACAACCACAAAGATCGAGTCATGCTTTCGGAGGGTGCGGGGCAATCCTAACACAAAGTCCATGCTAATGTCATGCCATGGACTATTCGGGACGGGAAGGGGAGTATAGAGGCCGGTATTTTGCTTCCTCTATTTGGCCATAGCACAAATGCGGCACTGGGCCACAATACGAGCAACATCTCTCTTTAGGCTAGGCCAATAAAATCGATGCTCAACTGCCTCTATAGTCTTGTTCCGGCCAAAGTGACCAGCAAGACCTCCCGCGTGCATCTCCCACGTAAGAAAGTCACGAACATAAGTCCGTGGGATGCACAACTTGTCACCCCGGAATAGGTGACCCTCCCGTAGCACAAACTCGCTATAATCGCGCGAGGGACCGGCCTGAAGGACGGCATAGATCGGACCAAAGTCCGGACAGTCAACATAGGCGTCCTTCAGCCTCTCTAGCCCGACCACCTCAACACTCATGGTGGTCAACATCATCACCCGACGACTCAATGCATCGGCCACCTTGTTTTCCGCCCTTGCCTTGTGCTTAAGCACAAAGGTGTACTCCTGGAGATTCCACCCAACGACTGTGGCGAGCGTTCAGTTTTTTCTGGGTATGGAGGAATCGTAATGCCTTATGATCAGAAAAGAGGACAAACTCTTGGTGCAATAGATAATGCCTCCAATACCTCAATGCCTGGACGATTGCGTAAAATTCTTTATCATAAGTGGAATAACGCAGTTTGGCATCGTTAAGCTTCTCGCTAAAGAATGCAATGGGGTGGGACTCCTGACTCAACACTCCACCAATGCCTACTCCAGAAGTATCACACGTGACCTCAAACACCTTAGAAAAATCAGGTAGGGCAAGGATAGGTGCCTGGGTCATGCGCTCCTTGATGTCTTGAAATGTCGTGGCGGCGGCCTTAGTCCATACAAATGCCCCCTTCTTTATGCAATCAGTGATCGGGGCAGTGATAGAACTGAAGCCACGAATGAAGCGACGGTAGAACGTCGTTAAGCCATGGAAACTCCGGACATCGTGGAGTGTGCGGGGCTCGGGCCACTCCCTGATGGCCCTAATCTTCTCCGGATCAGCGGAGACTCCATCTTTCGACACAATGAACCCGAGAAAAATGATCTGATCGGACATGAAAGCACATTTCTTCGGGTTGGCAAATAAACTCTCTCGCCTCAACACAATGCATACCTGTCTAAGATGGTCTAAGTGGTTTTCCCTAATGCGGCTGTAGATAAGAATGTCATCGAAGTAGACGACCAAGAAGACTCCTATCATAGGGCGTAAGACCTGGGTCACCAACCGCATGAAGGTGCTAGGGGCGTTGGAAAGCCCAAAGGGCATAACCAACCACTCATAAAGACCATCCTTGGTCTTGAATGTCGTCTTCCATTCATCTCCAGGCCTGATCGGCACCTGGTGATAGCCACTACGAAGATCTATCTTTGAAAAGATAGTGGCTCTCGACATCATGTCTAGCAAGTCATCCAATCGGGGAATGGGAAAACGATATTTCACCGTGATCTTGTTGATTGCACGGCTATCAACGCACATCCTCCATGTGCCATCATTCTTCGGGGCCAATAATGCGGGAACAACGCAAGGGCTCTTGCTGTCCCGAAGAGATCCCCGACTCATCAACTCTTCGACCTGCCGCTGAAGCTCGGCATGGTCCGTGAGACTCATCCTGTAGTGGGGAAGGTTGGGCAAAGATGAGCCCGGGACGAGGTCGATCTCATGCTAGATGTCCCTCATAGGTGGAAGGCCTCCAAGGAGGTCTCCGGGGAAGACATCGGAAAATTCCCGCAATATTGCGACTATCTCTGGGGGATGCTCATCCTCGGACCTAGGGGCGACATCCTTTATGCCCCGGACAACAACAGCTAGGATGGGGTTACCCCCAGTCATCTCCTGCTCCATCTCTCTCGGACTGATCATCATCAACCTCCTGGGTGGAGGGTCCACTCTGCTAGGAATAGTCGAAGAGGTGGAGGCCTGTGCCGCGGACAAAGTGGGTGGACCGGCTTTCCCCTGACTAGGAGAGGTCGTAATACTGGGGCCAGCTGGTCCTCGGACAGACGGGTCCTTCGGCTAGACGGGGTGGAGGGTAATCCTGTGGTCATCATGGTCGAAGGTGCATGTGTTCGACCTGCCATGGAGGGTGGCATCTCGGTCAAAGAGCCAAGGCCTACCAAGGATGATACTACCCACCTCCATAGATAGTACATCGCACCAGATTGCATCACGGTATGCCTAGAACTGCAGCGGCACCAGACATCGAAGTCTGACCGGGATGGAAGTGGAATCCACCCAAGAAACTCTATAGGGTGCAGGGTGATCCACGGGCGTCAAACCAAGACGTTTGACGGTCCTGTGGAGATAGCGTTGATGCAGCTCCCGCTATCTATAATCACCATGCAGGCTTTCCCTTCTAGCCTACAAAATGTGTGAAAAATGGTGGTACGACCCCAGGCGTCACTCACCTGAGGCTGGGCCAGGATGCACCTGACTACACCCAATTGCACGTCTTCCTGATACGAGGTACCAGGGACGTCTACTTGCTTTCCCTCCAATAACTCATCAAAGAATTCCTCGGCCAGATCTTGGTCCGGGTCATAACTGACTGGCACCAACTCGGGTGCGGGGTCACGGGCCGGCGTGTCGGCAATAACAAGTGTTTCCCGAGTGGGACACTTGCTGGCAAAGTGACCAACTCCACCACAACTATAGCAACGGTCTCGTGTCCCAGTGCCCTGAGATGTTCCACCAATCATTGGCCCCTTTCCCTTGCCCTCTCGACGGACTGGGGGTGTGGGAAGAAGAGGCCGAGTCGGTACGGTGGGCTGATAAAGTCGAGGGGTAGGGTTGGGTGCCTGCGGGCCAGGGGGAGGGTCCCTCGGAGGGAAGGTGCGGGGCCTAGGAGTAGTGGTGGGGTCCTGCCGATGAGGTTCTGGGGGGCGGGCCACCGGAAACCGGCTATAGGAGCTGGGCGTGGTACGAGGGTCAGTCCCACGCTGATAAGTGATCCCCGGATGCTGGACGGGAGCGAACTCCGCCTCGAACTGCTCCAACTCGAGAGCAACCTGGTATGCGTCTTCCAAGGTGGTCACATTGCGGCGAAATAATTCATATTGATAGTGGGGCCGCAAACCACGACGGAAGCGTGAGACAGGCATGGTGCTCTCTTCCGCAACGCCACATCGCAAAAAGTACTCATCAAACTTTGCAATGTAGTCTGACACGGATCGGTCCCCTTGGGTGACACTCTGTCACCTTCAATAAGTCGCTGACGGTACGTGGCAGGAAGGTACTTACGCCTAAGCCTGTCCTTCATCTCATCCCAAGAACCTACCTGAGGTTCATGACGCTGAAAGAGCAAGCTCTCCACGTTGCTCCAGTAAGTCTGTGCTTGCCCCAACAATTTCATTTTGGCATACCTAATCTTCTGGTGGTCCGTCATCTCGAACCACTCAAAATACCGGTCCATGCTGGCCTCCCAATCAAGGTAGATCTTGGGTTCCAAAGGCTTGGACCCATCAAAGGTGAGAGGGTCCGCACGGACGGTCTTGAGGATCCGTTCGTCCTCATCATCCTTGTGTGGTCGGTGACCACGCCGGCGCCGGCCATTTCCCTCGTAATCGTTGTCGGACTCGTAGTCCTCAAAATGGAGGGCACGTGGCCGTTGCTCCTCAGCACGAGGTGGTGAGGGCTGGCCAGCAGGCGCGGGCTGGGCGGCAAGCGCGGGCTGGGCAGCAGGCGCCTGAGGGGCAGGAAGAATGCCGGGTAGGTCCCGGCGAGGGGTTCTCTCCACACTCTCTAGCCTTCCAACCAGACCTTGGACAGATCGGTCGGAGGCCTCGACGCGGTCCTCCATGGCTTTGAATCGGCTCTCCATACGCTCGATATGCTCCCTAAGAGTCTGGTCGGACCTGTCCATGCGCTCCATGAGTAGAGCCACCAAGTCCTCCAGTGTTCGGCCTCCCGGGTTGACACCTCGGGGTTCACCCATAGTGTCAGGGAGATGGTACTGGGCACCTCCACGGGTGGGCATGCAATGGGCCTAAAGGGAGCTAAGGGTGACTCACTAGACCTATACGGATGGATCGATGCAAGTTGGGGACCCTAGACTTAACTCGATTTCCAGTACGTGGCGGAGGCTATAATCCGAAGATCCGACTCGACGTGAGGGGCTACCTTCCGGATAGTCGTAACCTAACCTTCCAGTAACGTCTTTTGATATACTGGTTATCGGGATGAAATTTAACACAAAAAGCACTGTTTTTCCTTTTGAAAATAATGACTACCCTAGACTCAAACCGGCTCTGATACAATTTGATACGGGACGACTACGAGACTCGACGCGGACGGGTTGCGACCTTGGACTCTATCGGATGACTCGACTAGTAAGACGACGCGACCAGCAACAACACTATGACGCGGCACCGAACAAGCTCCAGAAGAGGCGATCATGCCCCAAACAAGAAGCGCTACTCACAGTCGTCCCCGGCGATGGAAACGTGACGATCTTGCACGGTTGGGAAATCGGCTTTGAGACTCGGGTGGTCGGCTCACTCTCGTGCTCGGAACGAGTCACGGGACGGGTCTCGCACTCTCAACTCACAGCGGTGATTAAATATAACAAGCTAATAAAATATCCTACTCACATGTAGCGGCATTAGAGTACATACTAGCTAAGCAAAATACGACAAAAGGGGGGTGGGAGTATACCTCCACGCTCGGGGCGTGGGGAAGACTTCCCGGCCGAGATTCGGAACTCCCGGTACAGCAATAATTATTAATTACAAAAGTGATTCTACAGCCCACTCCACGTAGGGAGGTAACAGGCGACACATGGGGTCCGGGAGCACCAATCTCGGGTTGGCGGGTAGCAGTCGGTGGCGCTCGGGTGGACGCGGTCGGTCGGTTCAGCTCCGTTCACTCGGGCCCGCAGGATGGTATGTGGGACCCGCTGCTGGTACGGCGGCGTCTGGGGGGGCTCCTGGTTGCAGCGACTGACGGAGGCGCTCCTGGAGTGTCCCAGGTCGATCCCCGGGAGCGGCGGTCACCGGAGTGGAGGCGGGTAATTTCTTGGGATTTGTTTCCCAAGGCTGTCCCACAGCTGTGTCTCTGGCCAGAACTGCGCGCTCCAACGAGATCGGCTGGTACGCTCAATCCTGACGTCGGATCGGGGCACAAAGGGTACCGTTGGAAAGGGGACTCAAAATCCTACGACATACTGGAAGCCCAAACTCATCCAACGGCGGGATTTGAAATTAAAATGACTGCAAGTGGACTGAGGACACTGTCCCGAAATACAGAACAGACTGGATAGAACCTAACCTCCCTGATCAAGGGCTTTGACCGAGGATCAAATGACCGAATTAGGACCTAAGATTTTTATGGTGGGTAGAGGGGAGGGTGACGGAGACACACATAGCTCTTTTGTGAGATTTGGACAACGTTTGAGGGGTGAGAAAAATTGGATGCCAAGATCTATCCCGCGGACCTGCACACAGGCAGATTTTTGGGAAGATGAACAGGAGGCTGGGAAAGGAGACAAACGGGCTCTGATCGACCTAAAAATTGAACTGGGAATGGCCTCTGATGAGGGGAACCTACCCTCAAAGTTTTGCGACGATCCAACGGTCGGATCTCCCGTACCAGCCTCTTCACCGGGCTGCTGTCCTGCAACTCCGAATTTGGGGACAGCAGGATGAAGATCAGCTTGTGGTGGCTCAACGGCGGCACGAACGGCGGCGGCGGCGGCGGTGAACGTTCACAATAGATAGAGGAAGAAGGGAAGAAGAAGAAATTTGTGGGAGATAGAAAATTGGAACTCAGATCTAGAAGAGATTAGAGGTGGGAGGAGGAAGAACACCAAGAACACTAAGGGAAGAGGGGGTGTGCACCAAGCAATTTTCTCATTAGTTCCACCAAAATACAATGAGAGACTATAAGTATTCAAACCCTAGACCTAGCCAAAAGACCTAGAATATCCTTGGTCAAGGGTAGGTGGGAGGGTATAATAGGGAAAGGAGACTTATGGGATTTGTTTAATCCCACATGGGGGACAAGCATGGGGGACAAGGAGGGGACACCCCCTTGATTTAAGGGAAGGGAATCTTGACTTCTTTCCCCCTTTGTCCCCTTGGTCCAAGTCCTAGGTGGACTATGGGCCAGCCCTCATGGTCCCTAGCAGCCACATGGCCCAATGGGAGAGAGGGTGGGGTCCCTCCGGGCCCAAGTTGTTATTTTACAAACAAACCCACTAACTTAGCCTAATTAAACACACCAAATGCAAAAGTACAAATATAAATACTATACTCTCAAAATAAATACAAAAAATGTCAAGACTCTGATGGAAGCTCCATGCTGTCGCCCAACCACAAGGATGTCGGCGTACTGCGCGTCTGGTACCGGCGGGTAGCTCTGGTGTCCCCACTAAGAGTCCTAAATGGAGGAAACGTGGAGCGCAAGCACATAAGCTATTTATAGGCCCTAAGAAGAACCACCGCGACGTTTCAGACTCCAAGGAGGGCACTCCCGAGCCGATGCATAATACATCATCATTACGCTCGAGCCCCCGTATGCTAGGGTAGCCGTATTAATGGCCGCTAAACCTCGAAGCAGGGACAGCTCGCAACGGCCAATCCCCACAACTTCAGCCTGTATACGCTCTACTCTCCGAGCCCGTCTCCTGGCTCGGGAGTAGGGGGGGGCAAGTGGAGAGGGGTAAATTAGCGGCCCCAAAAGGATATGTGGATCCATGCGGCCCAACGAGACCCACTGAGCCCAACGAGTGGTAGCCTTCTTATTGGGCCCACTTATCATGAGGCCCGGCTCATTCGGACCGACATAGGTCATATAACTCTTGGCTCGGGAGTCCGAACAACGGTACCCTCCATTGCTCGGGGAAAACCCGAAAGGCGGCCGAGCGTAACCGACCGGGGGAAGTCTAGGGGTTAAGAGGCGGTTGAGCGCCCTCGAACGGTGAAGAGCCCCTATTTAGGGTGGGGGGGTAACGCCCCCTAAGCTCTCCCTCTTCCCTTGCCCCAGAAAGAAAATTTACCGCTATATAAATCGCAGGAAGCCCTCCGGAAAGGTAAGCTAATTCTAGCCACTTCACTGGTGAGGAGCAATCTCCTGCCCCACACCCCCCTTGTCTCTTTTGCACTCTTAGAGCTCTTACCACTGCTGACTTAACTATCGGAGGGTTTTCCCCGGGATCTCAACCCCGGGCCCCTTGATTGCTTCCTTTGTTCGCAGGAATCCTTCTCGAAGTGGCTACCCCCCGTGATCCTCCCTGATCCGACGGTTCGCGGTTTAGCACGAGATCTCGCCTCTTCACTATCTATCTTTATATATAGCCATGTATCTATTTATGTGGACTACCTTAATCACATATCTTTTTGCAAGCAATTTGCTGCAATCTATTGCCATTGTTATCCATCATCAAAATCCCCAAGTACATATTTTAGCAGGTTTCCTTTCCTTCATATTTAGTTTACAAAACATTGCATATGTGATAACCTTACTATGTTTTTGTGTCAATTATAATTGAAACTTTTCTACACTTTATTATAAGCTTCAGTGACCTTTTTTGGGTTAAAGACTAGTTTTAACCCCCCAAACAAAATCCTGGCTACTTCTTCTTAACAAACTTGAAAAAGGAAGTCTCCACAATTGCTGAGTTGTTGCGGATTTCAATGTTAAAAGAAACTTTTGGACATCCACATGCAGAGTGAGGGGGCATCCAACATGTTTAGATGGCATATCAGATGCTCCTTAATGTAAATATGTTTTGTCGCAGTTATTTGTGTTGCTCTTTTCCAAGTTTTCAGTAGTAAAATGTTCTGTATGCATGCAACTAAGCCTGATTAAGTCTGGAACAACAATGTTTACATGCAACTGCATCTGATATTTTTTTGTATATTTATGTTAACCATTGTATATATCTGTTTCACAGACAGCCTTATTGTTGTTTAATGCTTTCACATTTATTTATGGGCCGAATGATGTTTTCACACTGCATATGCAGATAAAATAGGGAAACAAATGTCATATTCTTCTCTATAATCTGGTGCAGCATAATTAACTCAACTACATATCAGATACTGACTGCTGCAGGTCTGGGTTTGATTGTGTATGCTGGCTTGGCTCCTGGTGATGACTGGAAAGAATTCTACCAATACTTCAGAGAAAGCAAGTTTGTAAGTCACGAAATTCAAGCAGATATTGAACCAATTATATTTATCAAAAACTTAATATGTTGCTTGGGAGATAGCTGGTAATTTAGTGTTGGGTTTTTTATTCCTCAAACTTGGCTTTGCCAAACTCCTTTTTTGTCTCACTGGTGGAGTTTGAGCCTCCGAAAGGAGGAAACTTCTGTATGACTGGGTGGGGACATGCATGCTATTCCACACAGCAGAGTTTCACATATTGCCTTGTCATGTTGGATGCTGAGGACGTTTTTGTTTTGAAACTGCAGATTCACCTCACGTCCATTGATTTCTCACTTCTTTCGGCCTTCTCCCCTTTCTGGGTGTACAATGATATGACGGCAAGGAAATGGTAAGGAGCAAGAACAATCAGGGCCTATAATCTTTCACAGCATGCAGCTGCCATCTTCTAACATTTGAGGGTTGACGGGTTTAGAGTACTTGACATGTTTAGTGCTATAATCCTACTTTGTCTGTTTTCATCACAGGTTTGACAGAGGTTCCTGGCTTTTGCCAGTAGCATTGATACCATTTGTAGGGCCTGCATTGTATCTTCTATTGCGGCCCCGGCTTTCAGCAGTAGTTGCACCAGTTCCTTCTAGCATGGCCGACAAAGATTAGACTGATTCTGCATTTCTTTTAAATCAAATAGAGGAGTTTACAACTTTACATATTTTGTGGAGCTTTTGGTATGCCCTTCACTGCGAGGACAAGAGCCTACTTTATTTCAGCCCTTGGCTTACAATAGACAACCAGAAAGAGTCCATGCTGTTTCAGAATGTTGGTTAGGGGAACCTCATTTTTTTAATGTAATTTATTTTGTGGCTGCTGCTTCTCATATTTGTTAACCGAATAGGTGTCCCCGGAATGGCGTATTCACCAGTCAGCGGCCGGTTTCGTTGGTGTCAACACACTTCGGGTTTGATAAAGCCAGGGTTAATGGAGTCGAACAGACACAAAACCTGGTTTTGGGGGTTTTCTCATTCGAGTGGGAGGGCTCAACTAAGCCAACCGAGCCCGGTTAAGGCGGATGGCTTGTTCTCCCTTACCCTGCTCAATTAACAAACTGGCCCTGATAGAACAGGTTAATATCATGTATTTTCAACGGGAGCCTGTACCATGTTTTTGTGGCTTTCGCCACCCTGACCTTATGTATGGAGTTTTGAAGCCCCCAGCCACTGGGCTTGGGTTGGTGCAACGAGCAATCGAAGAGAAAAAAAACATAGTGTAAATTGCTATCCTGTGTTGCCGTTGTTGCTCAGTGTGACATTACATATATCACTGCTATTATTAGCAGCAGTTTTGTTGTAATTGATGGTAGGTGTTTGATTATGTTCTATCAATTTTACTATTCGAATGTTAGTAAAATAAAGTCATACAAGTCTGTACATGTACTAGAAACATTAATTTAACATTTGAATCTGAAGACCCCCGTCCCTCTTTTTCCTATCATTAACACGCTCTCTCTCTCGCTCGCTCTCTCGGGCATTGTTGATTTCACTTTCTAACCAGCATATGGCGCATCTACACTGTCAATTCGTTTTTTTTTTCACAACAAGTCTTATCAAGTCTTTTTGTCATTGTTTGATTTCACCTTCTAACCGACCAGCACATGACACATCTAGACTGTTAATTCGTTATGTTCACCATCCAGATGAAATGATGTCTGCTTCTTGAGGTAAGTGTAGCTTTAGTAGGGCATAAATGGGAACGAGGTGATCACCACTTCCACTCTCACATGCTCTCACCAAGCCCTTGGATCTGTGATTCTGTAGTTGACCCAAGGCCTTCTGGTGAAGTGCCAATTCGTTTGCTGACAGGAATGCTGTGATCGAGTGGTTATAGGAAGGTATAAATTTGTAAAATAAAATGTTGAAAAAAAATGATGCCTGTACGGCTCTCGATTTGCCAAATACCAAATCATTATCATCTTCTTCTGTTCTTATCATCATCGTCATCATTATTGGAGTGATATCAGGTTTTGGGGATTTTAATAAGAATTCTGCCCTGTCACTCTACCTTGTTTACTAATCACCCCCCCCCCCCCCCAACCCAATCTGGGCAGCACCCCCGGGGCAGCCTCCTCTCCCCTGTCACGCCCGGATTGATGGAAGCCCCCCCCCCTCCCCCCTCGGCCCTTCATTCCCCTCAAGTTGAGCCTTTCATACAAAATGTCATCTCCCTCTTTTATATATAGCATATGTTCAGATACAAAAAAAAAAAACAGTTTTTAAATTTGAAATGAAACTGCCTCTTGGTGCACTTGTCATTTGAAGCAATAAAGGTGACAACGAGGAAACCACAATCCCACGTATCACACAGATGGATCACCATTTACTGTGTAGGGCTTGTTGTAATCCAGCAAGATCCTCGTGATTTGTGTGGTTCGGTTGGTCTTTGTTTCGTCCACACTTCATGTTCAAACGGACTCCACTTCATCGCGAAATCGAATTCCGCCAGTGGTAAATTTCTTCAACCACCTCGTAGTTCTCTCTTTCAAAACTTCTTTACGCCCGAACCTACTAAGTTGCAAGGTGTATGACCAGTGAGTGAGTGAGTGACCGGTGATAAATGGGCTCTAATTAAATCCTCTTTCTTTCTTAAAAAAAAAACATTTCGAGAAGAGTAATACGTGCTATGCTACACACCGCGGCGTGCAATAAATAATTATCTACGATTATTACACATGAGATAATGGGACTTGGGTGTAACGCCCCAATTTTAAGAATCTCAAAAACATATTAGATTTGCGTGACAAGAGCTCAAATGCATATTGAATTCTCTTAAACAAAGTTTAATAGGTCGGTTCATTTAGTTAATTTGAACACATTAAATCTTATTAAATAATTTAAATATATAATTAATTTGTTAATAATATAATTTTATGTAAAATATCAGAATATGGTTAATATTAAATTTATTAAAAGTATAATTTAATAATCTATAAGTTTCATGTTGAGTATTTTTTAGATTTAACCATTTAATAGGTCAAAAATAGTAAAACAATAATAAAATAAATTTTAGTTAGTGATAATTTTAAGGGAGTTTTTTATGTAATTTTTTGCGATGGCTATGTGGAGGCGGCTCGGGGTCTCGGGGAAAAAAATGAAAAAACTTAGGCGGTTTATACGGCGGTGGGTGCCCATTTTCTCTCCTTCTCTCAATTCCGTCTCTCCTTTCTCTCACTTCTCCCCCTCCCCACAGTTTCTTCCTAAGTGAGAAGAAGAGTTAGCAGTAGTAGAAGAAGAAGGGGGAGGATTCTGGAGACAAAGATTAAGAATATGCGTGGGAGAGAAGATTTGGAAGAAGAATAGAGCGACCAAGAGAAGAAGAGAAGGTAGACAAAAAGGGAACGGTAAGTTACGGATTATTTAAATTGTATTATCTGAAAAAAATTAATAAAAATATTTTTTATTATGTTTATAATGTATAGTTCATCGTTACACATGCGGTCAAAAAGTTATGCTTGAATCACCGTAGAAGCTCATAGCCTTCCCATGGCATATAAGCCACTAATACATTTTTTTCTAAAGCGAGTTCCTCACATCCTAGAATCCCATCTGTTTTCTGGGTTTGGAGAAGTGCTGATTTTCAAGAACGGGAATCTTATGATATGTTGAAAATTTCTTATGATAATCATCCACGCCTTAAACGTATCTTGATGCCTGAAAGTAACCATACACATGAAATGACATCAATGGAGTCCCAATCTTCGGGTTTTAGGTTTGTTGGAAAAGTCGCCGTCGGACTTGATTAATCGCTCTTTGTTGTTCAAAAAGAAGGGTTTTATTTTTGTTCATTGATATCTTCTTTTTATAAAGTAAATCGACTTCGATTCTTGAATAATTCACGTCACTTCTGATTCTACTGAGTTTCTTTTTTTATATTTTTATATTTTTTTATTTTATATATTATATATTTATATTTAACATATTTGATAAATATTCAAAAAAAAGTACCCAATTAATACGTAAATTATACTACTTTCTCAAATATTTGATTTTAGAGTTTATTCATGAACTTCACCCTAAAAATAGTCACACAATGAATCAATCCCACATTATTCTGTATTATATTATATCATTTTTAAATTCTACTTTGATGATTAAAAGTGTAATTATGCACGACTGGAATTTGAGAATTTAATAATAATAATATGTTGAAAAATATTAAGGGAATATGCTAGTCCGGAAGGATAAGAATAGACCAATTAACACATTAATCTACTATAACAATAGAAAGAGAAACGAGTTTAGAATCGCATGCGCAGGAGAGAAACGTGTCGTATATGACACTGTCTTTGAAACGAAAGACGCCCCCTCCTCTAGCACAGGGTTCACTGGCGCTTCGTCACCGAGATATGACTCCCCACTGACTGCTCCAGGTGCAAGGCCAGAGTAGTCCTAATCCGATCACTTGTTGATGTAGAATGCCCAGAGCAAAAAAAAATTTCAGGAGCACAGTTCGCAATTTTTCTTGAGAGCACAGTTTCGCAAAGAGAAGAAGAAGAAGAAGAAGCTCTTCTGTCTCTGAAACACGCCCACTTATAGAAGTCTCGGGTAGTTAGAATCTTAACCGATGCGATTCTATATTAATCCCACATTATTCTGTATTATATTATATCATTTTTAAATTCTACTTTGATGATTAAAAGTGTAATTATGCACGACTGGAATTTGAGAATTTAATAATAATAATATGTTGGAAAATATTAAGGAATATGCTAGTCCGGAAGGATAAGAACAGACCAATTAACACAGTAATCTACTATAACAATAGAAAGGGAACTATAACAATAGAAAGGGAAACGAGTTTAGAATCGCTTGCGCAGGAGAGAAACGTGTCGTATATGACACTGTCTTTGAAACGAAAGACGCCCCCTCCTCTAGCACAGGGTTCACTGGCGCTTCGTCACCGAGATATGACTCCCCACTGACTGCTCCAGGTGCAAGGCCAGAGTAGTCCTAATCCGATCACTTGTTGATGTAGAATGCCCAGAGCAAAAAGAAATTTCAGGAGCACAGTTCGCAGTTTTTCTTGAGAGCACAGTTTCGCAAAGAGAAGAAGAAGAAGAAGAAGAAGCTCTTCTGTCACGCCCCGAGCGCGGAAGATTACCCGGAGGCGTGACGCGTCTATATAGATCGTGTCAATCTTGTAAATATCAGAGTGCGCAAATAACTAAGATTTAACTCGAAGTTAATACAATTAGGATGAGCTGACAATTGATACAACTAACCCAATGACAATTACATACATATCCAAGTCCAACTACTAGGCTTCAAGCCCTTATTACAATTATTGGACTAATACAGCTGACGTCTGACATAACTTGATATGACTGACATAAATGAAATTACAATAACACCATTTACACAAGCACAATTTACAAGATAACAAGATAACTCTATTTTTACACTCATCACTCCGACTCATTCCCTCCCGAGTTCTGGCTGATATCTGAATTTCCTGGAAAGGTTAGAAAACAACTAGATGAGCGAATCGCTCAGTAGGATTTACATCTCAAATTTTAACATGCTTTAAGTGAATTACACATTCATTTAATGTACGTAACCTATGCATGCAGACAGATAGATATCAAAGAATTGTAAAATCGACGGGAGTAGAAAGTGAGAGTATATAGATTTCACAATTTCAAGCAGCAGTGGCAAGTGATAGTAAATGATGTCAAGTCAGTGATAACTGAATAGCAACATGTTATTCAAGCTAGTAACTGAGTAGAAACATGTTATTCAAGCTAGCAATAGTAAGCAAAGTAGTTTCAAGTATGTATAACTGGAATTGGCTATTTATAATGCATTCAAGTAAGCACTTTTACCCTTTTGCGGGTCTCAAGTCAATCAATCAAGTAATATCATGAGAATGAGTGGAATGTCTAAAGTCTAGCAAGCAAGTACTTCGGTGCAATGCCAAACACCGTGGTCAATAAACTCCCATGGGCACAAGTACCTTCGGGTGCTCCCCCCAGGACCAGACCGGGCCCTATATGCACAGCATTCATCATGTATGTTGACATCCACTCTCATTTATAGCCAATATGGAATTTCAAGGTTTGACCAGTATGATATATAAGGTGGAATTATGGAATGGAATCCAAGGGCGCATTGATGTGTAGGGATGAACTAGGAGTGGAAACCAGTAACGTTTGATACACGGAAAAACTAGATAAGAGAGGTGCCTTATAGGCCACCTGACAATTTTGGAAATGACACCCTCACTGTGGGATGCCCTTCCTGGGAATTATACAGGGTTCAGAGGACCCTATCAGGAGTTAAAATCACCTCTCCGGCTGCCATCTATCAGTGGAGATGGAAAAAGTGAAAGCCTAATGATCACGTTAACGTAATGAGCTAGCTGGGTCGACTCAATAGTCCATCGCGTCAACTCATTAGTTCATCGCGTCAACTCATCAGTTCATCGCGTCAACGCGATGAACTGGCAGGGTCGACTCATCAGTTCATCGCGTCAACGCGATGAACTGGCAGGGTCGACTCATCAGTTCATTTTCACAGGCAGGGTCGACTCATCAGTTCATTTTCACAGGCAGGGTCGACTCATCAGTTCATTTTCACAGGCAGGGTCGACTCATCAGTTCATCGCGTCAACGCGATGAACTGGCAGGGTCGACTCATAGTTTACCAGTTCACAGGGTCGACTCATCAGTTCATGTGAACAGTGCTGCGCCAACCCATCAGTTCATGTGAACAGTGCTGCGTCAACCCATGAGTTCATGTGAACAGTGCTGCGTCAACCCATCAGTTCATGTGAACAGTACTGCGTCAACCCATCAGTTCACAGCGTCAACCCATCAGTTCACAGCGTCAACGCAGTGAACAGACAGGGTCGACCCTATCAACAGGCAGGGTCGACTCTGCCATTCACTGCGTCGACGCAGTGGACAGGCAGCGTCGACCCTGTCAACAGGCAGGGTCACTGCGTCGACCCTGTCAACAGGCTGCGTCGACCCTGTCAATAGGCAGGGTCGACTCATCAGTTCATCGCGTCAACGCGATGAACTGGCAGGGTCGATACTTTCTTTTGTTTCCCAGTTTTCATGCCCTTTCAATCCTCTTTTCACTCTGAGTTCTTCACAAAAGTTCTTCTTCTCTTATAGATGTAGATTTTATTCTTCTACCATGACCTCCAATTCTTCTTAATTTTTAAGTTATAATTAATTTTCTAAGGTTCTGTTTTTTTTTACTCAGTAACTGTTCACATATGCCTATAGATCTCGTTTTTTCACATTTTTCACCTTCTTCCTCTCATTTTCTCTCTCTGCACTCTTCATAAAACTTCTTTCTAACCTTCCAATCTACGATTTTCTCTTCTATCATGTACTCTCATTCTCTCTAGATTCTTCGTTATTCTCCTTCTTAGAACCCCCCCTATTTTCAATATAATTTCTTGGTCTTTTTCAACTTGGTCTCTTTTCCACATTTTTCATCCTCTTGACTACAATTTCTTCTTTCACTATTTCAGGTTTTTGTTTCACAGAAATTGACATAATGACAGGCCCTTTACTAAAGCATGAACTATATCAAATATAGATACTAGCTACTACATGCTAATCATCTCAGATTTAAGCCAACATATGTTAATCATTCTAGATATGATACTAATACTTGCTAATTCTTCTGGGTATAAAGTTAATACATGCTAATTATCTTAGGTATGAAGTTAATATATGCTAATCATCCTAGATTTAAGCCAATACATGTTAATCATTCTAGATATGAGACTAATGCTTGCTAATACTTGCTAATTATTTTCGGTATAAGGCTAATACATGCTAATCATTTCAGATTTAAGCCAACACATGTTAATCATTCTAGATATGGCACTAATACTTGCTAATACTTGCTAATTATTCTGGGTATAAAGTTAATACATGCTAATTATCTTAGGTATGAAGTTAATATATGCTAATCATCCTAGATTTAAGCCAACACATGTTAATTATTCTAGATATGAGACTAATACTTGCTAATACTTGCTAATTATTCTGGGTATAAAGTTAATACGTGCTAATTATCTTAGGTGTGAAGCTAAGACATATTAATCATCCTAGATTTAAGTCAACACATGCTTTATAAACACTAAAATCGCATGGAAATGAGCCTAATACTAAAGGCCTAGACTAATCATCCTAGATTAGCTACTAATTTAGTTAAAAGTTGAGAACACCTACCTCTGTGAAGTTCGTAGCAGCAGACCCCTTCTAGCAGAGCTTTGCCCCAACCTTTAGCTAAGCTAGAATGGGAATGGGGTAGCAAAAGGGGATGTTATAGGGTCTAGTATGAACGGATAGGGGACAAGATCTGAAATAATGAGTCTTTACAGCTTGCACAGGCTGGAGAGATAAGAGATAGGCTGGAGAGATAAGAGACAATTGTTTGGACATATAACCCATGGCCCAATTCGTAAGTGCAAGATTAGCTTATAACATATAATTATTTGGCAAAAAGGGTAGATACATGGTGGATGCTAGGATTTGAACCCTGGTCATTGGGTTGGAAGGCAAGTCACTTAACCAACTACACTAGGAAGCCACTTGTTAAGTGAATAACCTTTACATAACATAACAGGGTCGACTCATCAGTTCATGTGAACAGTACTGCGTCAACCCTTCCAACAGACAGGGTCGACTCATCAGTTCATGTGAACAGTACTGCGTCAACCCTTCCAACAGGCAGGAGGCAGGGTCGACTCATCAGTTTATGTGAACAGTACTGCGTCAACCCTTCCAACAGGCAGGGTCGACTCATCAGTTCATGTGAACAGTACTGCGTCAACGCGATGAACAGTACTGCGTCAACGCGGTGAACTGGCAGGGTCGACTCATCAGTTCATTTCCAGTTCACAGGGTTGACTCATCAGTTCATCGCGTCAACGCGATGAACAGTACTGCGTCAACGCGGTGAACTGGCAGGGTCGACTCTGCAGTTCAAATCTGCTCAAAATGGTTTAAGGTATTAATCTTTACATATGATAACTTCGTTTCCACTTCTTACATAAACTTCCTAAAGAGTTTATTTAATTTTTTTTTGTGGCAAATATTAATAATAATAATTTTTTTTTCATTTTTTTTAAAGGGTGCTACACCCTCCCCTACTTAAAAGAATTTGGTCCCCAAATTCAATGGTATAAGGGTAAATTCAACTACATAAGGATACTGTAGAAAGTATAAGATACTTGCCGACTAAAATAGTTCTGGGTATCTTCTCTTCATAGATTCCTCGGTCTCCCAAGTTGCTTCTTGCTCCGAGCATCGATTCCATTGAATTTTTACCATAGGGATCGTCTTGCTCCTTAGAACTCGAACTTCGCGGTCGAGGATCTGCATCGGCCTTTGCTCATAAGTAAGATCCCTTTGAATCACCAATTCAGCATGATTGATGATGTGAGAAGGATCATGCACATATTTCTTCAGCATAGATATATGAAATACATTGTGCACTTCCGAGAGTTGAGGAGGTAAGGCAATGCGGTAAGCCACCTCGCCTACTCTTTCCAATACTTCAAATGGACCGATAAACCTTGGTGTAAGCTTGCCCTTAACACCGAATCTTCTAATACCTCGGCCGGGAGATACCTTGAGAAATACATGGTCACCCACTTGAAATTCCAAATCTCTCCTTCTATTATCAGCATAAGATTTTTGCCTGCACTGAGCTACCTTGAGTCTCTCTCTGATAAGGTGTATCTTCTCAGTCGAATCTCTAACCATATCTGGGCCTAGAATTTGTCTTTCACCGACTTCTTCCCAGCATATTGGAGAACGACAACTCCTGCCATAAAGCGCCTCGAAAGGAGCCATTTGAATACTAGCTTGATAGCTGTTATTATATGCAAATTCGGCTAGTGGTAAGTGGTCATGCCAGCTTCCGCCGAAATCTATAATACATGCCCTTAACATATCTTCAACAACTTGATTTGTCCTTTCAGTCTGACCATCTGTCTGGGGATGGAAAGCAGTGCTGAAATTAAGTTTCGTCCCCAGAGAGTGTTGTAGACCCTTCCAAAAATGAGAGGTGAAGCGTGGGTCTCGGTCAGATACGATCGAGACGGGAACTCCATGCAATCTAACCATCTCCTTAATATACAGGGCAGCAAGTACGTCGACTGACCATCGACTTTTGATGGGTAAGAAATGGGCCGATTTAGTTAATCGGTCGATAATTACCCAAATTCCATCATATCCGCCCCTAGTCTTGGGCAAACCCATGATAAAGTCCATGCCAATGTCCTCCCACTTCCACTTGGGAATATCCAGCGGATGTAGCTTTCCGGCGGGTTTTTGATGTTCCGCCTTCACTTGTTGGCATGTGAGGCAACGAGACACAAAGTCTGCTACCTCCCTTTTCATGTTAGGCCACCAGAAAGTTCTTTTCAAGTCTTGGTACATCTTAGTGGCTCCAGGGTGGATTGTGTACCTCGATCTATGAGCTTCTTCAAGAATCTTCTTCTTCAATTCGGGACAGACGGGCACACATGTCCGTTCATGAAATAGTAATCTACCATCAGGTGCCAGCTTGAAATCCAGTCTCTCGTCTAGCTTGCTCTTTATCTCCACTAGCGAGGGATCCTCTTCTTGTAACTTCTTGATTTCAGGTAGCAAATCTGGATGTATGCTCATATGAGATAGAGTAATACACATGTTCTTCTCATCTGTGCTGATATCAAGCTCAGAGAATTTCTCCAGCAGTTTCCATTCTTGTATCATGCAGTTGGCCAATATTGTTCTCGGCTTTCGACTAAGGGCATCAGCTACGGAATTACCCTTACCAGGATGGTACTGTATAGTAAAGTCGAAATCCTTGAGATACTCGAGCCAACGCCTTTGCCGCATGTTCAGCTCCTTTTGGGAGAATAAGTACTTGAGGCTTTTATGATCGGAGTACACGGTGAATTGTTCTCCGTAGAGATAGTGCTTCCAGATCTTTAAAGCGAATACTACTGCGGCCAGTTCTAAGTCATGAACTGGGTAGTTCTCTTCATGTTTCTTCAATTGTCGGGAAGAATATGCAATGACCCTTCCATTCTGCATCAATACACATCCGAGGCCAATACCCGAAGCATCGGTATATACTTCATATTTTTCTCCTTCAATAGGTAATGATAAGACTGGAGCAGTGGTCAAGAGATCCTTCAAAGTTTGGAAACTCTTTTCACAGTCTTCCTTCCACTCATAAAGCACTTCCTTGCGGGTTAACCTTGTCAGGGGAACAGCAATTTTGGAGAAGTCCTTGATAAAACGCCGGTAGTAACCAGCTAGACCCAAGAAGCTCCGAATCTCAGTTGCATTTGTGGGTCGTCCCCAGTTCTTCACAGCTTCGACCTTTGATGGGTCAACAACAATTCCATTCTTTGAAATGATATGGCCTAAGAAGGATACTTCCTCGAGCCAGAACTCGCATTTGCTGAATTTGGCATATAGCTTGTTTTCTCTTAATATCTGTAATGCCTTCTTGAGGTGTTCTTCATGATCCTCTTCGGTCTTTGAATAGATCAGAATATCATCAATAAAGACCACAATAAATTGGTCTAAATAGGGCCTGAATATGCTGTTCATTAACTGCATAAAAGCTGCGGGGGCATTTGTTAGTCCGAAAGGCATAACAGTAAATTCGTAATGCCCATACCTGCTTCGGAATGCAGTTTTATGAATGTCTTCTTCTTTGATCTTCAATTGGTGGTAACCAGAACGAAGATCAATCTTGGAGAAATATAAAGCTCCAGATAGTTGATCGAACAGCTCATCAATCCTTGGTAGTGGATACTTGTTCTTGATTGTAAGGTGATTTAGCTGCCGATAATCTATGCATAATCTCATCGATCCGTCCTTCTTTTTGACGAATAGCACGGGTGCTCCCCATGGGGAAGTACTCGGCCTGATGAAACCCTTTTTCAATAATTCCATTAGCTGCTCTTTTAGTTCCTTCAGCTCAGCAGGGGACATTCTGTATGGTGCCCTGGAAATAGGACCAGCACCAGGGATAAGGTCGATGATGAATGACACTTCCCTCTCCGGGGATAAGCCGGTTAAATCTTCTGGAAAAATATCGGGAAAATCCCGAATTACACGGATGTCTTCAAGTTTAACCTTCTCGACTTCCGTGGCAGTCACGAATGCTATGAAAGCCATGCATCCCTTATTCATAAGTTTACTAGCTCGGAGTGCTGATATAAGAAGTGATTTACTCCGAGGGCTATTGTAAACTAGCTCTGGGAAATCTACGAAAGTTACCTTGCCATGCCGGCAATCTTGCTTGGTATGTGGATAGCCAGTCGGCACCTAGTATGACATCATAACACTTCATATCTAGGCATATCAGGTCAGCAGGTAAATTGCTTCCCTTAATCATCACTTCACAATTTGGATAGTGGTAAGTGATATCAGACTCATTCCCAAGGGGTGTAGATATGACCAAATCTAACAGTTCATGTTTCTTAGAAAATGAAGCAGCAAAGTTCTTGGAAACGAATGAATGAGTTGCTCCGGTATCGAATAAAACTTGAGCAGTTTTTGAACAAATAGTGAGAGTACCTTCCACAATTCCGCCTTCAGTGGGTTCCGTCTCTCGGAGAGCTTGTAGACGGCCTTGTTTCTTTATCGGACGCTTCTCGTCTTTGATGTCCTGCTCCTTCATCAGTGGGCAGTTTGGGATTCGATGCTCTCGGCTCCCACATCGAAGACAAGCTCCTAACTTTCTCCAGCATTCCTCGGTCTTATTACCAGCTTTATCACAATACTTGCAAATCCCCTTTGATGGTGTGGTGGAGGAGAATGGCCTGTCATTCTTATGAAATTTCTTTATCTTGGAGGACTCCCCTCCCGTGAAGAACCGCTTCTTGTTGAAGGATTGTTTGAATTTTCCCGGGCCAGTGACGGGTTCCTTCTTGTCTCTTCCTCGAATCCTCTCGGATAACTCGGTTGCGTCTTCTAGCAGTTGAGCACGCCGAACCATCTCCGAATAGACTTGGATGTCCATCGGGGCAAGTTGTGTGATATAATGGGGCCGAAGCCCGTTGAGGAATCTTCTCACCTTCATCTTTTCCGTACACACCAAATGGGGTGCATACCTTGATAATCTGGAGAACTGGGTCTCATACTCGGCCACTTTCAAGCCTCTTTATTTTAGAACGGCGAATTCCGCAGCCTTCTTTTCCTGGATATGGTCGGAGAAGTACTTGTTGTTGAAATGCTCCGTGAATTCATCCCATGTGACATGGTATCCTGGCAGTGTTGCTTCTATAGATTCCCACCAGCATCGAGCGTCCCGCTCTAGTTGGAAAACGGCCAGTAAAACCTTCTCTTCATCCGAGCATTGCATCACACGAAAGATCCGTTCTATCTCCTTCAGCCAATTCTCGGCATCCTCGGGGTCAGACGAACCCTTGAACCTTGGTGGGTTCATGTTACGGAAACTCCGGTGGAGATCTCCCGCTCCACGGTTTGCTCCGCCTTGGGCCACTTGTTGTAGTGCCTCGGTGAGGTTTTGCACGGTGCGCTGCATCTCACGCCATTGTGCTCTTTCCGCAGCCATGATCCTACAAAAGAGTTAAGTATGATAAAGATCGGATTTACTGGTAAGGTCGAAAGTCATTGTAGAACTTAACCCATGGCTCTATCCATCTCACCGGGTAAGGTATATCTATCCTTGAACTCAAGTTTTTTTACTTAGATTTCAATTTCTAACAGTTTATTTATTTTTTTTCTAGTTCCCTAGGTTTGAAAACCTGGCTCTGATACCACGAAGACTGTCACGCCCCGAGCGCGGAAGATTACCCGGAGGCGTGACGCGTCTATATAGATCGTGTCAATCTTGTAAATATCAGAGTGCGCAAATAACTAAGATTTAACTCGAAGTTAATACAATTAGGATGAGCTGACAATTGATACAACTAACCCAATGACAATTACATACATATCCAAGTCCAACTACTAGGCTTCAAGCCCTTATTACAATTATTGGACTAATACAGCTGACGTCTGACATAACTTGATATGACTGACATAAATGAAATTACAATAACACCATTTACACAAGCACAATTTACAAGATAACAAGATAACTCTATTTTTACACTCATCACTCCGACTCATTCCCTCCCGAGTTCTGGCTGATATCTGAATTTCCTGGAAAGGTTAGAAAACAACTAGATGAGCGAATCGCTCAGTAGGATTTACATCTCAAATTTTAACATACTTTAAGTGAATTACACATTCATTTAATGTACGTAACCTATGCATGCAGACAGATAGATATCAAAGAATTGTAAAATCGACGGGAGTAGAAAGTGAGAGTATAGATTTCACAATTTCAAGCAGCAGTGGCAAGTGATAGTAAATGATGTCAAGTCAGTGATAACTGAATAGCAACATGTTATTCAAGCTAGTAACTGAGTAGAAACATGTTATTCAAGCTAGCAATAGTAAGCAAAGTAGTTTCAAGTATGTATAACTGGAATTGGCTATTTATAATGCATTCAAGTAAGCACTTTTACCCTTTTGCGGGTCTCAAGTCAATCAATCAAGTAATATCATGAGAATGAGTGGAATGTCTAAAGTCTAGCAAGCAAGTACTTCGGTGCAATGCCAAACACCGTGGTCAATAAACTCCCATGGGCACAAGTACCTTCGGGTGCTCCCCCCAGGACCAGACCGGGCCCTATATGCACAGCATTCATCATGTATGTTGACATCCACTCTCATTTATAGCCAATATGGAATTTCAAGGTTTGACCAGTATGATATATAAGGTGGAATTATGGAATGGAATCCAAGGGCGCATTGATGTGTAGGGATGAATTAGGAGTGGAAACCAGTAACGTTTGATACACGGAAAAACTAGATAAGAGAGGTACCTTATAGGCCACCTGACAATTTTGGAAATGACACCCTCACTGTGGGATGCCCTTCCTGGGAATTATACAGGGTTCAGAGGACCCTATCAGGAGTTAAAATCACCTCTCCGGCTGCCATCTATCAGTGGAGATGGAAAAAGTGAAAGCCTAATGATCACGTTAACGTAATGAGCTAGCTGGGTCGACTCAATAGTCCATCGCGTCAACTCATTAGTTCATCGCGTCAACTCATCAGTTCATCGCGTCAACGCGATGAACTGGCAGGGTCGACTCATCAGTTCATCGCGTCAACGCGATGAACTGGCAGGGTCGACTCATCAGTTTATTTTCACAGGCAGGGTCGACTTGACGCGATGAACTGGCAGGGTCGACTCATCAGTTTACCAGTTCACAAGGTCGACTCATCAGTTCATGTGAACAGTGCTGCGTCAACCCATCAGTTCATGTGAACAGTGCTGTGTCAACCCATCAGTTCATGTGAACAGTACTGCGTCAACCCATCAGTTCACAGCGTTAACCCATCAGTTCACAGCGTCAACGCAGTGAACAGACAGGGTCGACCCTATCAACATGCAGGGTCGACTCTGCCATTCACTACGTCGACGCAGTGGACAGGCAGCGTCGACCCTGTCAACAGGCAGGGTCACTGCGTCGACCCTGTCAACAGGCTGCGTCGACCCTGTCAACAGGCAGGGTCGACTCATCAGTTCATCACGTCAATGCGATGAACTGGCAGGGTCGACTCATCAGTTCATCGCGTCAACGCGATGAACTGGCAGGGTCGATACTTTCTTTTGTTTCCCAATTTTCATGCCCTGCAATCCTCTTTTCACTCTGAGTTCTTCACAAAAGTTCTTCTTCTCTTATAGATGTAGATTTTATTCTTCTACCATGACCTCCAATTCTTCTTAATTTTTAAGTTATAGTTAATTTTCTAAGGTTCTATTTTTTTTACTCTGTAACTGTTCACATATGCCTATAGATCTCGTTTTTTCACATTTTTCACCTTCTTCCTCTCATTTTCTCTCTCTGCACTCTTCATAAAACTTCTTTCTAACCTTCCAATCTACGATTTTCTCTTCTATCATGTACTCTCATTCTCTCTAGATTCTTCGTTATTCTCCTTCTTAGAACCCCCCCTATTTTCAATATAATTTCTTGGTCTTTTTCAACTTGGTCTCTTTTCCACATTTTTCATCCTCTTGACTACAATTTCTTCTTTCACTATTTCAGGTTTTTGTTTCACAGAAATTGACATAATGACAGGCCCTTTACTAAAGCATGAACTATATCAAATATAGATACTAGCTACTACATGCTAATCATCTCAGATTTAAGCCAACATATGTTAATCATTCTAGATATGATACTAATACTTGCTAATTCTTCTGGGTATAAAGTTAATACATGCTAATTATCTTAGGTATGAAGTTAATATATGCTAATCATCCTAGATTTAAGTCAATACATGTTAATCATTCTAGATATGAGACTAATGCTTGCTAATATTTGCTAATTATTTTCGGTATAAGGCTAATACATGCTAATCATTTCAGATTTAAGCCAACACATGTTAATCATTCTAGATATGGCACTAATACTTGCTAATACTTGCTAATTATTCTGGGTATAAAGTTAATACATGCTAATTATCTTAGGTATGAAGTTAATATATGCTAATCATCCTAGATTTAAGCCAACACATGTTAATTATTCTAGATATGAGACTAATACTTGCTAATACTTGCTAATTATTCTGGGTATAAAGTTAATACGTGCTAATTATCTTAGGTGTGAAGCTAAGACATATTAATCATCCTAGATTTAAGTCAACACATGCTTTATAAACACTAAAATCGCATGGAAATGAGCCTAATACTAAAGGCCTAGACTAATCATCCTAGATTAGCTACTAATTTAGTTAAAAGTTGAGAACACCTACCTCTGTGAAGTTCGTAGCAGCAGACCCCTTCTAGCAGAGCTTTGCCCCAACCTTTAGCTAAGCTAGAATGGGAATGGGGTAGCAAAAGGGGATGTTATAGGGTCTAGTATGAACGGATAGGGGACAAGATCTGAAATAATGAGTCTTTACAGAGAGATAAGAGACAATTGTTTGGACATATAACCCATGGCCCAATTCGTAAGTGCAAGATTAGCTTATAACATATAATTATTTGGCAAAAAGGGTAGATACATGGTGGATGCTAGGATTTGAACCCTGGTCATTAAGTTGGAAGGCAAGTCACTTAACCAACTACATTAGGAAGCCACTTGTTAACTGAATAACCTTTACATAACATAACAGGGTCGACTCATCAGTTCATGTGAACAGTACTGCGTCAACCCTTCCAACAGGCCGGGTCGACTCATCAGTTCATGTGAACAGTACTGCGTCAACCCTTCCAACAGGCAGGGTCGACTCATCAGTTCATGTGAACAGTACTGTGTCAACCCTTCCAACTGGCAGGGTCGACTCATCAGTTTATGTGAACAGTACTGCGTCAACCCTTCCAACAGGCAGGGTCGACTCATCAGTTCATGTGAATAGTAGTGCGTCAACGCGATGAACAGTACTGCGTCAACGCGGTGAACTGGCAGGGTCGACTCATCAGTTCATTTCCAGTTCACAGGGTTGACTCATCAGTTCATCGCGTCAACGCGATGAACAGTACTGCGTCAACGCGGTGAACTGGCAGGGTCGACTCTGCAGTTCAAATCTGCTCAAAATGGTTTAAGGTATTAATCTTTACATATGATAACTTCGTTTCCACTTCTTACATAAACTTCCTAAAGAGTTTATTTAATTTTTTTTGTGGCAAATATTAATAATAATAATATTTTTTTTCATTTTTTTTAAAGGGTGCTACATCTTCTATCTCTGAAATATGACTCCCCACTGACTGCTCCAGGTGCAAGGCCAGAGTAGTCCTAATCCGATCACTTGTTGATGTAGAATGCCCAGAGCAAAAAGAAATTTCAGGAGCACAGTTCGCAGTTTTTCTTGAGAGCACAGTTTCGCAAAGAGAAGAAGAAGAAGAAGAAGCTCTTCTGTCTCTGAAACACGCCCACTTATAGAAGTCTCGGGCAGTTAGAATCTCAACCGACGCGATTCTAACGGTAGACTCATAACTGGCCCGGCCCAACACAAACAAACAAACAAACAAACAAATATATATTATTTATTTCTATTCGATCAAATCACTTAATTCGACACACTATTCGAGCCCACATCCTATGCCCCTTGGGTGAGCTCTCCAATACGTAAATCAAAGGAAGTCTTTCCAACTTTCAATACGGGATTAAACATTAAATGAGGAATTTGAATCAATATAAGGACCATAAATACTAACATAATATGCCAAAGATATAGACATGGCCACCATAAAGAAGGATAATTGATGCCACGATGAGCAAATTAGGGGCATTAGACCCAAGGTATCCTGATTGACAAATTGATGCCGCAGGAATTAGACCCAGGTGCCCTGACGAGCAAGTACACTCGCAGTCCGAAGATGATAGATCACTATGAATCGCCGAACATTGCCTATCATCTGGATGCTACGGCCTCTGTGTGGGAGCCCTTATGTAGTTGTCGTCAGATTTCTAAAATTAAATCACATATGATTAAGATCAGTTTGATTTGTGTTTTATCTTAATAAATTGAAGGCATATATGAATACGAATATACGAGGCTTGCATCCGTGATTAGATTTGTCAAGATCATATGGATATGTTCTGAATATGATATGTTCTGATCTGTTATGCAAGCCATCTGTGAATTTGAATGATGTGGACAGATAATGTGAATACGTAAGAAATTTGAATATACGATTAATATTTGCTACGATCAGTTAGTTATACTCTTCTACTTTATGATATATGTTTAGAATATGTCAAACATTTAATTAATTAAAAATTATGATATATTTTGTAAAAGTTAATATATGATAAGTATGTGATTGATTTTAATATATGTCGAGTCTTAAAACTCGCATCTGTTATTTAACTATTTTTTAGGAGATCATTAATTACATAGTTTCGACTCTGACAAAGAGTAGGTCGTAAAGTGATCTCGAGAATAGTTTTAGATTACATTGCGTATAGAATAGGGCAGGATAAACTCTATTTATAAGATAAATATAAATTTTGACTTTTAGATTGAGAGATGTACAGTATTATACGCTATGTAAATTATATGTTGTTTATATTTATAGAAATCGCATGGTTGTGTTTTCTTAGAATTATAAATGATTTGATTTTTAGCGTTTCATAGATTTTTATGTTCTTAATATTTATGTATGACGTGATACTCTCCGACTAGATCATATAAGACATTAGGGATAGGATGTCACATCTAGAGATAATAAAATCCTCGATAAAAAAAATAAAGTATAATACCTGCACTACTTCAACATGGGGCCTCCTTGTCTCCTCTCAAGCCTCATCATCCAACATAATCTAATCATAGATGAATTTTACATATGGCTAAACACATTACACAGACAAGACACACAACAAAACAAATGTTACTCTTTCAAAAAAGCAAGATATGGTAGGGGGCATTGTCATCTTCCGAAACTCTCGGGCCAGTTTGATAACGAGTTAAGTCGGATTAGGGTGAGTTAATCGGGGTTGGATGGGTTATTCCATATTTGATATATTTTTTCTTAACTCAGGTCGGATAGGATTAAAGTGATTTAACTCATTCCTTGAAAATAGGTGGAATGAGTTAATCCACCCGGGTTAGGGTTAAGGGTGAGGTGAGCTAACACATATATCATCGTAGCAAAATAAATCTGATCGATCAATGTAGTTTCCCGGTAGTTCACTTAATAAAAAATTTCAAGATGACCTAATCTACTTCATATTTTTTTGTCCCCCATAATTTTTTTATAATAATTAAAAATTACTTTCATAATCTACTTCGTTGGTATCTCAAACGCACCCTCGTAAGAGTTCACATTCGTGTAAGTTTCCAATCGTTAGTCGCCACTGTTCCCACCGAACAGGCGACTACGACGTTGAGTAGATAAATATAATAATATTGTATCTGCTCGGCGTTGCCTTTGTCTACTCAGTCTAACCTTTGTGTTTATCTGTTTTATGAGATAAATATAATAATATTGTTATCTGTTCAACGTTGTGTTTGCATAGATGTCCAAGTCTCCTTTTGTTAAGACAAGTCTTCTTCTTCTTTTTAATCGTGGCTGGTCTTGGTTCCCTCTGTCCTGAGCTTTGATAAGGGTGGGCCTGATCTGAACACCATCCCATGAAGAGGGGGTCGCTTTAGGTGGGTGACGACATTTATGTGAGTCCCCCCCCAGGGGATTTCATGTGAACAGTTATTGATGGTAATAAAACGAGGTCTCGTAAAAACTGATACATATGTATACGTACGTACGTTGGAACCGTTAGTAATTGTGATGGTCGTCTATTACGGTCATCTAATCTAAGTTTTATTGACGGTAAGCTTCTATGTGATTAAAACAATCATCCATTTTGATTACCTATTTGACCTTCACGAAAATAGTAAGAAATTATTATCATAATTAACGAGGACTCGGGATGGGCATAATAATAGAAGATCATCGAACCAAGAGGTCTCATGTTCGATTCACCTCGGGAGAATTTTACTCGGTCACGTGTTTAATTATTTACGTGACTCGAGATTTTCTGATTCGTCACGTTCCTTACCTTCATAATCGATTCATCTCGGGAGATTTTATCTGGTCACAGACTCGATTCTCGAGAAACGAGTGATCCGAGATTTTCTATTTCATCAAGTTCAATATCACCAAAAATGAGGACCTAAGGTGGGTCATATGGTAGAAGACCTATGTCAAAGAAGTGAGAGGTCTCTAAGGTCGACGATTAAAATAAATAGGGTTTGTGCTCTGATTCATTCCAGGCACTTCACTTCTTTGAAAACAGAGCATGTGAAAGTTAACATGGATCGCTCGCTACGTGTTCTTCATTTAGGCCTAAAATAGTTTAAACTTACAAACTAGTTGAACATAGGTAAGAACATCTATATTTTTCTGGAAAAAAGATTAAAACAAACTCTACAACTTGAATTAGTAAACCTAAAATAAACAAGCTGTGATACACTGCTTCCATAACTAGCAAAAATGCAAGAAACACAAATGAAATTGAATGATAAAAAATTGATTTGAAATCCAATGAAAATAAAAAGAAATCAACACATAATTTATCCTTATAATCACTTCAAACATAGTTTAGTTGCATTAAACACAACTCATTAATAGAAGGTCTTCACCAGGTTATTCTAGAATCAATATTCAATTATCCGAGACGTGTCACGGTAGTTCACCACTTTTCTCCACACACAACGGGAAGGTCGTGGATTCGATTTCGCACCCTTAGTTACGGAGCAAGATCATCCACCTCTAGATCATTCACGGATGTCAAATTGTTAGTTAGGGAGATCATCTCTCGATTTATGAAAAAATATGGAGTATTAATTTTAAATTCCAGTTCCCTCGTTTCTCTTCCCGTATCCTCTCGGACCACTAGGTCATGTAAACCAGGGTTTGCCGACCCGCCCGACCCGGCCGACCCGGTCTCGACGCGGGACGGGTCGGGTCGGGCGGGTCGCACAGCGACCCGGTCCGGCCCTTTGACTCTGGACGCGATTTTTTTTGAATTTTTTTTAAAATTTTTAATAAATTTATTTTGAAAGATTAAATGTTATATATATTTAAAAATATTAGAATGTAGAGTTTATTTATGATAATATATACATACTAAATTATACATAATAAATTATATAAAAATTACATATTACACTGCTTAATTAAACATCTTATTATATATAATACATAAAAATTTATTTGAATTACTAAATATGTAAAAGTAAACAGTGACATAATAATGACATTCATTCATGAAGTATAAAATACAAAAACTCACTAATCCTCGTCCATCTGTAAAGCCCGAATCTCAAAACTCACTCATCCTCCTCATCTGTGTAACCCGAATCCCAAAACTCACTAATCCTCATCATCAGTGAAACCCGAATCCCAAAACTCATCATCAGATACATGACACTGATCACCCGTATAATCTAACTCTATCCTAGTGGGTGGAGGTACATGTGGGTGTGACTGAAAATATGTAACCATCTGCACAAATGATGGGTCGTGTGCTGCGGTGGAGGGTACATGAAAATCTGTAAAAAAATTTCTCACTACATCTATAGCTTCAATTCTATCATGTGCGACAGGTGCTGGTGCTGGTGCTGGTGCTGCTCGAACTCTGGACGTGGAGGAAGATCCTGCTCCGCCCTGTGCTCGTGGTGGAGGTACCCGGGACGTAGAAGAAGATGTCCTCGGTGTGCTACGAGAACCGTATCTATCCTGTAACTGTGTCCGGAAGGAATGTCGAACATCTTCCGGAACTCGGTCGCATGCACGAACATCGCGTCCCACTCCCGCAAGGTGCTCCGCAAACCTGTGTATGCCGGTGACGCGATGTTCGCAGTATCTACAGTGCACATGTCCATCACCCTCAACAGAGTATCCATGCTCCCACGCAGGGTGACGCCGTCCGTCCATGATGACCTGCAAATGATGTAAAAGTTTACATTAGTGATTTCAATGATAAGTACAGAACTCTATATATGAAGAAATCTACAATTAATTATTAGTTAGTTATAAATGTAACCAAATGATACATACTAATAAAGACTATGGACCCAAACTGGGCCAGTGCCCATCTCCAAACAATCTGACATTAAATGTGGTCCGCAGATAGGCCAGATAGTCTTCATAGCGCATTGAACCTGAATAGTTCTCCCAATACATGCGTACGTAGTATTCATACTGCTGCGAACCTTGTGCGTACACGACCTCTACTGGCGTAGCTGCGGCATAAGGATATGGATACGATGGGAAAAATGAACTACTGTTATCTGAGTCGCCATGATACATCGGCTGCTGCGGCCATGACCGTCCATACGAGCTTCCAGATCCCTGGGAGTCATGTGTGCTCATCCTCTCAAAATCAGACAACATGTCTTGATAGCTTGTAATGTCTGCAACCGAACTTCCATAGTAGGGATCCCAATGATCGACTGCCCGCCTCGTCCCTGCCGGTGGAACACCGTGGTCCTCATCTTGCGTGGCATGTGTGAAGTGCTGCTCCTCTGTCCATGCGCCATGTTGACGGCCCCCACGACCTTTACTATGACCACTGCTGTAGTCTCTGCCACCAGCACTAGTATTCTCACGAGGACTCTGTTGGCCACGTTGCGAACCACCACCTCCATGGGATGAAGACCATGTGGGTGTACTATCAGCATCGGAATCATGACTCCCACTAATGCGGGGCTCAACAGAGGGCTCGGGAGTGTCGTCATCTACATTGGGATCTAATGTCTCCATATCTGCAATATCTATCGGATTTAATGGTGGTCCCTTGTCCTTCTTGCTGGTGAATAATGTGGTCCATGATGATTTTTTCTTCTGTGGAGCAGGGGACGGCTTACCTGCTGCATGTTATGTCCCTCTAGATGCCTGAGAAACAGAAGCCTGGTTAGATAATTTTTCAACTAACTTTCTACTGTGTATGTGTACGTATACCTGAGACGACTGACTGGGTCCCTTAGATGTTGAGCGTCGTGGCGCAGCAGACTGAGATGGTTGTTTCGATGCTACCGAAGACTACACAATTGAATGAATAATATATTCAGTTACCAATGAATTACATATTAACAAATGTAGAAATGATAATATAATTTCACCTCTCTAAGTGAGGAACTCCTCCTAGCCTCTCTTGAAGTGGATAACTTTCTTGGTTCGGCAGATATTGAATGCCGCGGTGCAGCAACTCGGGACCACTGTTCCCCCGCAATGTTGTCATTTGTCGGACCGACCTGCAATATATTTCTTACATCATCATACATCAATATATGACTACGCTATCTAATGAAATTTGCGATTCAATTTTCATGTATAAATTCACCTGAGGTGGCTCTTGACGCTCAAAAATTGGAGGTTGTATCAATTGCTCCCATGCTGTATCATCGTACGCATATGATGTGTCTCCACCCCCAATGACGAGGTCTTCATCTAAATTAACTTCATCATCACGTCCCGTTGCTGACTCGTCACCACCCAAATGCACATCGGTGTCATCTCCCTCCCCCACTGCCTCTTGTACAACTGATGCGAGAAAAGTATTAGGCCGTGGTGTCTCGCCAGGTTCTTCAGCCTCCTCGTCCAATTCTGCCTCACCACGCTCTGTTGTGGCTCTTGCAACCCATGCTACCATAGGGTCATCATCGTCTCGCAAGTACACAGCATCCGTCGGGTCGTAATCTCCCTCTCCTCTCCTTGTATCCATTTGCACATGCCGGACCTTCAGCCTCATGTTATAATGAACATACACCATTTTGTCTAGCCTGCGGTGTGTTAGCCTATTCCTCAGCTTAGTATGCAAGAATGAGAACGTCGACCAATTCCGCTCACACCCACTCGACGATGATGTTTGCGATAGAACTCTCATTGCGATCTTCCTTAATACGGGTGCACTTGTGCCGTAATTTAGCCACCACTCAGCTGTGTTTAAGACAGATCACGTACAATATAATAAAACTGTGTAAAAATTACTTCTCGAGATATAGAAGGTACAGCGGGAAGACACATTACCTGGGTCGAGTCTATCACGACTGGCCATGGCATTTGGTGTCGCAAATGAACCAATTCCCTCTCTAAATGTTTTCATCTGCATTATCCAAAAATATGAAGTGTATATTTCATTTAATATTGTCAATGTTAAAATATCCAAGTATACCTCATTCAACGCATCAGCAGCATCTGTTGGGGTAAAAGACAATTGGTCTACCACAATGTTGATCGATTCTATCAACGTATCGTCATAAGCAAGGCCCCGAGCATATTGGAAGGCCGGATGTAGATAGTACGCTGCAATCGTAAGACAATGAATTACATATTGGTATCAACTGAAAATCACAGATCATTGATTAGACGAGAATGTAAGTGTTTACCTGCCATGTGAAGATCGCGGCTCATTTGTCTATCCCATCTGTCCTCCACAATGTCTAGAATGGTGGGTCCATATTTTTTTGACGTTGTAAGGATCTTCTTCTTGGCGGCTTCTATTTTGCTGTACACCAACCCCATGGTTGGTACTCTATCCCCATCCACGCATCGTAACACCTCATACAGTGGCTCTATCAATGACACTAATACCTTCACTCTATCCCAAAAATTCGAGGTGTTCACAATCCCCTCGACCTCCGCCCCTTCACGTGAAGCAGCAAAAGAGGAGCTCAGCCAGGTCTCACCTCTAAACATTTGCTTCAACCCATCCTTGTGCTTCAATAGGCTCTGCAATGCGATGTAGTTGGTGGCAAATCGTGTGATGCCAGGCCTCAACAGTTCGCCGCCACAATGCTCCCTCATCCATGCCAATACAAGTGTGTGGTTGTAGATATATTTCGTGATTTTTTGTGCCACCTCGACCACAGATTTTACCATACGAAGCTGCCCAATCTCCTTCAGCATCAGATCTACACAATGTGCTGCACAAGGGGTCCAGAAAATGTGCCGTTTTTTCTTCATTAGCTCCTCCCCAGCCTTCTTATAGTTCGACCCATTATCAGTCACCACTTGTACAATGTACTCCTCCCCAATCTCCGCCACCACTTCCTCCATCAATGACAAAATATATTGGTGACTGTGAATTTGACCAGACGCATCCACTGATTTGTGAAAGAATACCTGTCTGTCACAATAAACAAGGAAGTTGATCAGGCTAGATTTTGTGGTACCTGACCATCCATCACACATCAGTGTGACTCCGTACTTTGTCCATTTCTGCTTGAATGAGTCAATGTAACTCTTGATCTCAGCAACTTGTTCATCAAGGTATACGCCAGCCAATTCTCTCGCTGTAGGTGGTTGCACGTGTAGCCCAAGGACCTGTGCTTCCTGAAACATTGGCTTGTAGTAAGGGCTATTGGCTGCATTGAAAGGCAGACCCGCGTGGTGCCACCATTTTGCAACAGCTTGACCAAGTTTCCATTTAGGTCCCTTCTGGCCATACGCATCGTCCATCCTCGTTTGCTTACCATGCTCTCGGGATAGTGCACCGGGCTCCACATCTTCAATGTTGATCGATTGTGTCCTTTTTCTTTGTGTCCCCGAGTCACCAGTCAAAAAACTCCTTATGCCTCGTGATTGTCGAGTCGTAGATGAACCACCACTCCCTGATGCTCCGGTCCTTGCGGCCTCGCGACTACGGACTATAGTCTCCTCGGGATGCCTTGACTCTTCCCTGCTCTGACGTACTGCCTCACGAAACTCTGCTTCGTATGGATCGTTCACAGTGACATACACATTAGCCTGCTCAGTACATGCTTGTTCGTCTTCGTCACTGGGTGTCCATGCACATTCCTCCTCGTTGCTGCCACTTGGGCGCCCGCTCACTGCCGCTTGATCCCTTTTCTTCTTTTTTTCCTTTTCTTGCATCTCAGCTCTCTTCTCCCGCAGGTGCCTAGCCATTGCAAGTTTCACATCTCTAGGCACATGGGTACACCCAGCAACCTCAGAGTATCCTGCCCCGGCTCCTCCTGCCAAATGCTTCTTCAATCGAGACACCCCTCCTCCCCGGTGTTCTATTTTACAATAGTTACAACGCCAACACCTACGGTTGCCATCCAACAAAACTCCGTGTGACCACCCAATATCATTTGTTCGTTCCTTAGGAGCCATATTAAGTACTTAACTGTATCTCCTAAATGTAAGAAATACAAATCATATTAAGTACATTATTTTAAACAGAGACTAACAATGAAAATAATATCATTATTTCTACAATATGCAAGACTAAATTCAATATTTACTACATGTCAATATAATTTAGTTCAACATAATATCATTATTTCTAAAACATGCATATAATGTTAATTTTTTATTTAATACACCTACATTTAATTTACATTTATTTGTAACATATTTATCACTAATTATATATTTAAATTATAAATATGTCTAATTATTACATGTAGATTTAGTTTACAATTATTTGTAAAATATTTATCAGTAATTATTACATTAAATTTTAAACATCTCTAAATAATTTTTAAATTATATTATAGATCTAAATTAACTTTAAAATTATTTATAAAATATTCAACACTATTTACATTAAAAACATTTCTACTTAAATTACATTATACATCTTAATTAAATTTAAAATTATTTATAAAATATTTATCAATAAATTTATATTTAAATTCAAAATATCTCTACTTTATTTAAATTATAAATATTACCTTTAATTGTTTGTAAAATATTTCTCACTAAAGATATATTTAAATGAAAAACATCTTTACAATTTTTAAAATTAAATATTATATTATTTTACGTCTACAACTAATAATGAAAATAATATCATTAATTCTACAAAATTAAATTTTAATTTTAATACATCTCAATTAAATCTAATATTTAAACATGAATTAAATAATATATCAAACATAAATATATTTCTACAACATGAATTAAACGATATTTATATTATTTCTACAACATGAATTAAATAATATATCAATATATTTAATTCTACAACATGAATTAAATAATATATCAATATATTTAATTCTACAACATGAATTAAATAAAAATTATATTTTTTCTACAACATTAATTCAATAATACATCAAAAATACTATTAAACAATGATAATCTAACAAATTTTATTCTTTTACTTTTTTAAATTAAAAAAGATATAAAATTTTAAAAAAAATATTTTTTTCTCCCCCCCATCGCAGACGCCCAGCACCCCCCGCCCCCCCACGGCAGCAGCACCCCACGGCGGCAGCACCCCCCGTCCCCCCCCCCCTCCCCCCACGGCCCCACGGCGGCAGCACCCCCCCCGTCCCCCCACGGCGGCAGCACCCCCCCGTCCCCCCACGGGCCCACGGCGGAAGCAACCCCACCCCCCCCGTCCCCCCCCGTCCCCCCACCGCGGCAGCACCCCACCCCCCTGTCACCCCCCGTCCCCCCACGGCCCCACGGCGGCAGCACCCCCCCCGTCCCCCACGGCCCCACGGCGATGGCCCCACGGCGGCAGCACCCCACCCCCCGCCCCCCCGTCCCCCCACGGCCCCACGGCAGCAGCACCCCCACCCCCCGTCCCCCCACGGCGGCAACACCCCCACCCCCCCGTCCCCGCACGGCGGCAGGCGCCCCACCCCCCCCCCCCCCCCCCCCCCCCCCCCACGGCAGCAGACGCCCCACCCCCGACCATTTAAAAAAAATTTCAACAACCTACCTCCGATCGCCGCCCAACGCCGCCGTGCGCCGCTCTGATGGTCGTCCGCCGCCGCTGCACCGCCGCTCGCCGGTGGGAGGGATGGAGCTCCTCCTCCCCCTTCGGCTGGTTAAATGGGCGACCCGCCCAGACCGCCCGTACCGAGCCGGGTCCCGCCGCGCACCGGAGCGGGACGTGGCGGGACGCACGGGACGGGGCGGTCCAGTGCGACCCGTCCACGACCCCCAGCCCGTGCGACCCGGTGCCCGCCTGGGTCGGGTCGGGTCGTGCGGGTCGGTGCGGGTCGGGCGGGACGGCAAACCCTGATGTAAACAACTAACCCCCTCCAAAAAAAAATCAATATTCATTAGCGGGGGTCGTACATATATTGTCCCCGTCCTTATCCTTTTGATCAAAAGAATCATATATGTTATTCTCTTATATTCAACTTTAAATTAAATTCCTCCAAAAGATAGCATCTTTTACAAAAACAAGAGCTTATCCTAGATCAAATATTGATTAGCTTATATCAAAAGATTAGAATAGATGACGGTGAATAAGATGATCTTGGAAATGCCTTAGGTACATATATAAATCTTACATGATCATTTTCACATGTTTGAGATTTTTTTTATTAAGTATATGCAAAGAGCTATTGTGAATAGATAGTGTTGTTCGTAGAAACATTATCTAGTTGAATATAAATTTAATTACTATTCTTTATATTTAATATTAACATTTATTAGACTTTTGGACTCGGACTTGACAAAGTCCAAACTCAACCAAAAAATAAGATGGACTTAATTTCTCACTTGATAAAAGGTTAGGGGAACCATAGAGTAGAGCTTTGTAGGTAACCAACTGACAGTCCTAATCACAACATGATATACCTTCAGCTGCCCTTTTGTTAGTGATGCGCCCATGTGGACCTCTTACTCCTCTCTCTTCTTTTAGGTCTCTTTGATAACGGAATGAGGATAGAACAAGGGGTCTTAATCCAGAGAATAAGTAAAAATATAGTTTGATAAGACGGGTAAGTTTTCGCACCCTCGACCCAGATTTTTTTGGAATAACTCATTCTAAACAAAAGTAGGTTAATTCATTACTTATCAAATCATACTGAATTAAAAGAAGTTAACCCATCTCTTTAATTCAGAGTTAACTCTCCTTTTATTAAATTAAAAATAAATTAATTTTAAATTATTTTAAATGAGTTAAATTAACTCACTGCTAATCTAATTTCCGACCAAAATGACACTAAGAGACTTGCACTTGTTGGGCCCATGGCCCATTTATATTTTTTCAGCCCAAGCAACTTCCGGTCGACCGCCGCCACTGGGCCGGTCGACCGGGTTTGCAAGCTTGCTGTATGAAAACAGCCGGTCGACCGTCGGATCAATCCGGTCGACCGGAACTGACAGACAGCAACACATTCCAGCAACAGAAAACTGCCGGTCGACTGCCCCTATGGGTCCGGTCGACCGACACCTCCGATGTAGCCTATTTTGACTTATTTCCCTTGGTCGAAAAGGGATATTATCCATGGTTTGTTTAATGCAAAAGTCATTGGGACAAGTCATGATTGATGGATCTGGTCCTTGGGTTGTTCCTTGACCACCCTAGATGTATAAAACATCTTATTGGGGTTTAAAACCCTAATGACAAGGTGAGATCTAGGAAGCCATCAAGAGAGGAAGAAAGGGGCTACTGTAGCTTCGAAAATAGGGTGCTGCCATCAAGGAGAGAAGAGAAGGGATTATTCTTCATCAGCTGAACATGGTTCTCACTACAGGGACGATCAGGTTTGCAGTAGGATTTGCTGTGATCGCGTAGGAGAGTTCGGTTGTTATTTGGATCCCTGTTTTCTCTTGTAATTTTAACTCAAGTCTTGGCAAGAGACTTTGAGTAATTTGTATTTTCATTATTGATTATAGTGAATCTTCTCCTCTGGCTTGCCCGTGGTTTTTCCCCTTCACATTGGAGGGGTTTTCCACGTAAATCTTGTGTTCCATGTGGATGTGTGTTGTTCCAATTAAATTTTTCGCTGCGTGATACGGTCGGTCTCAAGATTTGTTCGTACACATAAGGTTGGGATTTTTCCCTTCAACTGGTATCAGAGCCAATATAGATCAGTTTCATTATTTGTATGCAAACATGGAGGCCGATAACTCATCCCGCATGATTAGTTTAAACGGAAACAACTGGATGATATGGAAACCAAGAATGGAGGATCTCTTGTATTGCAAGGATCTGTATGGTCCATTGAAAGGAGATAATGGAAAGTCCGCAACAACGTCAGTTGATGACTGAAAAATGTTAGACTGAAAGACTGTCGGGTTTATTCGACAGTGGCTTGATGATAGTGTTTTTCATCATGTTTCCACTGAGAGTTCTACATACTCTCTATGGAAAAAGTTGGAGGGTCTTTATGAAAGAAAAATAACTGGAAATAAGGCTTTCCTGATTAGAAAATTTGTAAATTTGAAGTTTAAAGAGGGCACTTCTATTGCTGAGCACTTGAATGAAATGCAGAGTATCACTAACCAGTTATCCTCTATGAATATGTCTCTTGATGATGAGTTGCATGCATTTTTACTTCTCAGTTCGTTGCTAGAAAGTTGGGAGACACTGGTGGTCTCTCTCAGCAATTCTACACCAGATGGAGTTGTCTCCATGAGTCAAGTAACAAGCAGTCTGTTGAATGAAGAGTTGAGAAGAAAGAATTCAGGAATTTCTCACAGTGATTCACATGCACTTGTCTCAGAGAATAAATGAAAGTCAAAGTCTAGAGGGAGTGAAAATTCACAAAAGAGCAGAAGTAAGTCAAGGCCAAGGAAGGACATTACTTGCTACAATTGTGGAGAAAAAGGGCATTTCAAGAATCAGTGCAAGCAACCGAAGAAGAACAAGAAAAAGGGGAAAGAAGTAGAGAATGTAGAGTCAAAGGACAATGTCACAGCTGCAGCGTAAGGTGATGATTATCTGATTTTATCTACTTCTGATGATATTTTTTCTTAGTTGTGTCAGGATCTCGAGTGGGTAATTGATACATGTACTTCTTATTATGTTACATCACGGAGGGAGTTCTTTGCTACTTACAAGGTTGGAAACTTTGGTGTTGTCAAGATGGGCAACCATGGGACAGCAGACATCATTGGCATGGGCGACATTCATATAAAGACCAATCTTGGTTGTAAGTTGGTACTTAGGGATGTGAGGCATGTGGTTGATCTGAGGCTGAATTTAATTTCAGTTGGAAAGCTAGATGATGAAGACTATAATAGCAGATTTCACAAGGGAAAATGGAAGTTTAGCAAGGGTTCTCTTGTTATTGCTACTGGAAAGAAATGTCATACCTTATACAGATTGCAAGTTAAAGCTTGTAGTGATCAATTGAATGTTACTGAGAAAGATTCCAACATGGAGTTGTGGCATAGGAGACTGAGACACATGAGCGAGAAGGGATTGTAGGTTCTTTCCAAGAAATAAGTCTTACCAGACTTCAGAGGTACACATCTGAACTCATGTATTGATTGTTTGGCAAGAAAATAACATAGAGTTTCCTTTACTATTCCTACACTGTCTAGAAAGATGCATATCTTGGATCGTGTCTATACAGATGTATGTGGCCCTTTAAAAATAAAAACTCATGTGGATCAGTTAATGTTCCAGGTATCAGTGGTGCACTTTACTTTGTCATCTTTATAGATGATTTTTCAAGGAAAGTCTAGGCATATGCTTTGAAGACTAAAGATCAGGTTATTGATGTTTTCAAAGAGTTTCATGCCAGGGTTGAAAGGGAGACAGAGAGACAGCTGAAATGCATAAGGTCAGATAATGGTGGTGAGTATACAGGCTCATTTAATGCCTTTTGTAGGTCACAGGGCATTCAACATGAGATGACAGTTCCTGATACACCTCGGCACAATGCAATTGCAGAGAGGATGAACCGCACCATCATGGAAAAGATCAGATGTATGCTTTCACAAGTCAAGTTACCCAAAAGATTTTGGGATGAGGCATTGAGGACCGCAGTTGATGTGATCAACTTGTCACCCTGTACAGCTCTAGATGGTGATGTTACTGAGCACGTATGGTCAGGAAAGGATGTCTTATACAAGCATTTGAGAGTGTTTGGCTGTCGTGCCTTCGCACATATTCCAGACATTGAAAGGTCCAAGTTGGATGGTAAGATAAAAGAATGTATTTTTCTTAGATACTCACGTGATGAATTTGGTTACAGGCTTTGGGATCCAGAAAAGTATAAAGTATTCAGAAGTAGAGATGCGATCTTCTTTGAAAATCAAACCTTTGAAGAATTCAAGAAAAAGGTACCAGCCAAGGCTTCTGAAGAAGGCTTAGCAGATTGTGATCCAGTCTCTCCTCCAGTATGTCAGGGTGATGGGGGAGATCAACAGGAAGATGATGCAGAGGCAGATGTTGACTTACCTACAGAACATGTTGAGCATGAAGTAGATGAGGAGCAACCTCCTATAGAACCTCAGCTGAGAAGATCTTCCAGAGAACATCAGCCTTCCAAAATGTATTCCACAGATGAGTATGTAATGCTTACTGATGCAGGTGAACCAGAGTGTTACCAAGAAGCAATGTAAAGTGAGCAGAAGAATGAGTGACTAGGAGCTATGCAGGAAGAGATGGATGCTATACAGAAAAATTACACCTATGATTTGGTGCAACTACTAAATGGAAGAAAGGCATTGAAGAACAAATGGGTTTTCAAATTGAAGACTCATGAGTAATATTCTCAACCAAAATACAAGGTCAGATTGGTTGTAAAAGGCTTTGGTCAAAAGTAAGGTATTGACTTTGAAGAAATTTTTTCTCTTGTTATAAAAATGTCTTCTATTCGTGTTGTCCTAGGTTTTGATGCTAGTCTGGACTTGGAGGTTGAGCAGCTGGATGTGAAGATAGCTTTCTTCCATGGTGACTTGGAAGAGGAATTAATGTATATGGAGCAATCAGAAGGATTCAAAGTCATAGGTAAAGAAAATTTTATCTGCAGATTGAGAAAGAGCTTGTATGGACTGAAGCGAGCTCCAAGACAGTGGTATAAGAAGTTTGATTCATTTATGACTGAAAATGAATACAATAGAACGGGTTCAGATCATTGTGTATACATCAAATGGTTTGGTGAGAATTTCATTATTCTCTTATTATATGTTGATGACATGCTTATCCTTGAGAAAGATATGTCTATGATTGATAGGCTGAAGAAGGAACTTAGCAAGTCCTTTGCAATGAAGGATATGGGGCCAGCAAAGTAAATACTGGGCATGCAGATTTCTCGTGACAGAAAAGCCAAGAAAATATGGTTGTCACAGGAGAAATACATTGAGAAGGTATTTGACAGGTTCAGTATGAGCAATGCAAAGCCAGTTGGTTCTCCTTTTGTAGGTCATTTTAAGTTGTGCTCAGAGCAGAGTCCAACGAATGAAGAGGAGAAGGAGAAAATGCAGAAAATCCCTTATGCTTCAACAGTCGGAAGTTTGATATATGCAATGGTATGTGCGAGGCTTGACATAGCGTATACAGTGGGTGTTGCTAGCAGATTTCTTACAAATCCAGGAAAGGAGCATTGGGCAGCAGTGAAGTGGATCTTTAGATATCTCAGAGGTAGCTCCAAAATTTATTTAAGTTTTGGGGGTGGACCACCTACTCTGACAGGTTACACAGATGCAGATATGGAAAGGGGTATTGATACAAGGAAGTCCACATCAGGTTTTGTTCTTACTTTTGCAGGGGGAGCTGTGTCATGGCAATTTAGGTTGTAAATGTGTATTGCTCTCTCCACCATAAAGACGGAATATATTGCTACTACAGAGGTTTACACAGAGATGTTGTGGATGAAAGAATTCTTATATGAATTGGGGCTAAAACAAGAAAGCTATGTGGTGTACCGTGACAGCCAAAGCGCCATCCACTTGTGCAAGAACCCAACTCTTCATTCCAAGTCAAAGCGCATTGATGTCAAATATCACTAGATTAAAAATGTATTTGAAGAGAAACAACTGAAGCTTCAGAAAGTTCACACGGATGACAATGGGGCAAACATATTGACAAAGACTTTACCAAAAGAAAGGGAAGAGGTTTGACGACAACTGGTCGGCATGACTACACACTGAGAAGTCTCGGGGCAGCCTCCCTTATAGGCTGAAGGGGGAGGTTGTTGGGCCCATGGCCCATTTATATTTTTTTCAGCCCAAGCAACTTCCGGTCGACCGCCGCCACTGGGCCGGTCGATCGGCTTTGCAAGCTTGCTGTCTGAAAATAGCCGGTCGATCGCCGGATCAGTCCGGTTGACCGGAACTGACAGACAACAACACATTCCAGTAGCAAAAAACTGCCGATCGACCGCCCCTATGGGTCCGGTCTATTAGTGTTGGTGTGCTACAGGCCAATTTCGGGTCGGGTAGGCCCAATAGTTGTACGATCTTGTTCATTATTAATAAAGTGGTGTTTGAGCGTAAATATACGATTGTGTTACTTTACGTTGTCCCTAGGATATGTGGTTGTAAAGTCAGCTCGAGATGGGATCTCGAACATGAGATTGACTTTACATGTACACATACCTTAAACTGTTCCTGGTTGGAGGGTAATCACTCGGGGACTTTGATTACCTATTAAACCAGTGCGCATGATGTGTCAGTGACCAGTCTCATGGTCATTGGTGCGGGGCACCAACACATATGTGTAGGTGTATGTCCTTGGAGGATGTACACTGAACTAATCCGCTATTGGACCTTCAGATGGTTGATTATACCTAATGTCAACTGAAGATCCAATGGTCTCAGTAGCATCGTTGGTCCTTTGACCTGAGACATTGATCGGATCTTACACGAGGATTGGAATGGTTTAATTACTTGGCTAAGTGACTTTAACCATAAGTCATGAGTTGCCGAGTCGTTAACCACTCCAGGATACGTGTGAAGATCGTCAATGGTCAAGAAGGGATCGCTCACTGTCGGGTATATATCAGACAGTTAATGGGTCATGACATTGACGCTCCGTTAAATCCCTGGCCAGGGTCGTGTGAGTTCGTTTAGAACGGACGTCATACACTTTAAAGAGGTCATAGTCAAATGGCACGATCATGGGGTTTGACAGAAATCGTACCCTCGATCGTACCAGACTCATAGAAGGAGCGAGGGATTATATCGATGCAGTAACTGTGGACTTACAGGTACCAGACATGCTGGTTTAAACCCGGCGTCCTCTAGGATCACGCGGATTTGCTTGATCCAACGTGTTCAAAGGTTCGGAATAAATTAAACGTATTCTTCGCTTCAAAATTTAAACATGCCAATAATTTAAATTTAAATTCAAATTAATTATCCAATAATTTTGTTTGAAAATAAATTTAAAATAATACAATTATCCTCAATTAGTAATTTTTTAAAATTCAAAATTTGACTTTAACAATTATCTAATAATTAAAATTCAAATAATTGAATTTTCTACATTTATCTTTAATAAAATTTAAAATTTAAATTTTCTAATTATCTAATAATTAAAAAATTTAAATTTTAAATTTTACTGAAGTAACTTCAATTATTACTATTTTATCTCAAGGTAAATAATAATTATCTCACCTCGGTAAATTCAACACGGTTAAATAAAATTTAACATTTGACATTTACTTTTGAGATAATACAATTAATCTACAAGATAAAGTTCTATTTAATTTACTGTGTATTGGCCTGCTTGTGTGTTTAATTTTTGTTAATCATGCTTTGATTTTTAAAATGATGATTTTTAAAATTAAACAAAGCTAGCATGTTTTTGTTTGCACATCCCATTTTTAAATTCAAAAGTAAGGATTATTTTCAGAAAATAACTCTTGATTGATTTTATTTGAATGGGTTGGCAAGTGATCATGGACTTGGATTAATGTAATTAATTGGGGTCTACGAACCTCCTTTCTCTCTCTGTTAAAATTCCAATGTACTTCTATCTTCCTCCATTGTTGTACTCGCCCTGAGGGCTTCTGGAATTTTATTGATATGTAATTTACTTTTTTTCGGCCTGCGAGCTGTGTAAAAGTTGTAATTACTGCGGCGTCAGAGTTTGAAAATGCGGAGCACACCCGACGAGGACGATCCAGCTGCTTCAGAAGCGGGCCGGATGCCTTAGTTACATTAGGGTTTAAGTCCATGATCACTTGCGTTTTATTTATACATTGGATGCATTTATTTTGTGCAAACTACTAGGTATGGTAAATATACTGGATATATTTATATTACCACCTAGGGTGAGATCAAGATAAAATTGAATTCCCTCGCGCTTAAATTTTAGATCTGGTAAGTGTGGCTCTAGGAGTCGTCGTGGCCCTCCATCATTATGGAGTGAATGAACGTCTTCATTTCATGAATTTGTTGTGCTTTCCACAAGGTCCATGAGTTTGGGGGCGGGAGTAAACTCCAAGGCTCGGCCTCAATGGGGTGAGGAATTGAACTCGGCCTTATTGTGCTTTCCACAAGGGTCGGGTCATGAACTCATTGCTATGAAGTAATGATGGTTAGATCTAACCGAGAATATCCTTTGTTGTGCTTTCCACAAGGGGATGTTTTCTCGGGGGCCGAATATCGGATATTGCATTAGATGCAAGTGCTTATTGACTGCCCTTGAGATGGTGTATGGCTTGTTGTGCTTTCCACAAGGTCGTACATCAGTCTCGTTGGGATTCCGACCCACTAGGTTGATCTCGTTGATCTCCCGTTCTATATACTGCGGGTTATATAGTTCGATCGAAAAATAGTGGGACTAACTAAGATAGAAAAATCACATCTAAGTTAGAATTTGAACACATGCTAAGTTGTCTTTTATTTCTTATCCAGATTACAATGTCGTCGTCCAACCCCCTCCGCGGCATCTTGGATGCAAATCGCTTAACTGGACCGAACTACTCGGATTGGCTGCGTAACCTACGCATAGTCCTTATCGCCGAAAAGATTACATACGTGTTGGACACTGTTCATTCTGAGCCGGCTCCTGATGCCGACGAGGGCGAGTTACTGGCTTATGCCAAGTGGTCTGAGGACTCCTCCCTTGCCCAATGTTACATGTTGGCCTCGATGGCTCCCGAGCTACAGAGACAATTTGAAAAGACTGATTGTAGAAGTATACTTCTTAATCTACGCCAGCTCTTCGTGGAGCAGGGTAGGATTGAGAGGTATGACATCTCCAAAAGGTTTTTCAGGACACGGATGTCTGAGGGTTCATCAGTACAGGCCCATGTACTGAAAATGATGCAGTGGATTGAAAGACTCAATGCATTGGGGTTCAAGTTGGATCTTGAACTATACATTGATCTTATACTCCAGTCTTTGCCCGATTCCTTTTCTTCCTTCATCATGAACTTTAACATGAACAGGATTGAAGCAACTCTCCCAGAGCTGCTCAATATGTTAAAGAGTGCTGAAGGGACCATGCAGAAAGATAAATCATCTTCGTCTGTAATGATTGTTGGCCGGGCCAACAAGAAAAGGAAGGCCTCTCAAATATCCATCACAAGTAACAAAGGGAAGGGAAAGAAAAAGGCCACGGGTAAGCAACTCGTCAAAGTTGACAAAGGGAAGGGCAAGAAGAATGAAAAGGAAGATAAATATTTTCGATGCGGGGAAACTGGACATTGAAAAGGAATTGCAAGGTAATTCTAAATGAATGTATTTTTGTCATAAATCTTAATTTGTCATATATGGAATCCACATCATGGGTATTAGATACTGGATGTGCATCTCATATCTGCAATTCTGTGCAGGTGTTGGCAAATAGAAGGCGATTGGGCAAAAAGGAGATTGAATTGAGGATGGGCAATGGAGCTTTAGTTGCTGCCAAAGCTGTCGGGACTGCACGCCTCAGTTTACCTTCAGAAGTCATTCTGGAGCTGAATGACTGTTATTATGTTCCTAATATTATTAAGAACATTATTTCAATCTCTAGTTTGTATAACATTAGATATACATTGGCTTTTAATAACATTGGGTGCTCTATAATGAATAATGGTTTGGTTATAGCCAATGGTTCATTAATCAATGGTCTTTATGTATTAGATACACGTTCTAATGTTATGCAAATTTCCAATGCTAATGAAGTGAATTCTGCATATCTATGGCATTGCAGACTTGGTCATGTAGGTGAGAAAAGAGTCTCTCAATTACACTCAAATGGGTATTTGAATTCGTTCGAATACAAGTCATTTGATACATGTGAGTCGTGTCTCATGGGGAAAATGACCAAGGCTCCCTTTGGTGGACATGGTGAGAGGGCTGTTGACCTTCTCGAGCTCATACACTCGGATGTGTGTGGACCCATGTCCATAGAAGCAAAAGGAGGTTATCTCTATTTCATTTCTTTTATTGATGACTTCTCTAGATATGGCTATGTGTATTTAATGAGACATAAGTCACAAGCCTTTGAGAAGTTTAAGGAATATAAGAACGAAGTAGAGAAACAGACAGGCAAAAGTATTAAGGCTCTTCGATCGAATCGAGGAGGTGAATACTTAAGCCATGAATTCACTTCTTATCTTAAAGACCATGGAATAGTTTCTCAGTAGACTCCACCGTATACACCACAGCACAATGGTGTATCCGAGAGGAGAAACAGGACCTTGTTAGACATGGTCCGATCCATGATGTCTATGTCAGGACTACCCTTGTCTCTCTAGGGCTATGCATTAGAGACTGTAGCATATTTATTGAATAGGATCTCAAGTAAATCAGTTCCTTCTATACCATATGAGATATGGAAGGGCAGGAAACCAAATTTTAATCACATTAAAATTTGGGGGTGTACTGCTCATGTAAAGAAGAACGAGAGTGATAAGCTTGAGTCGAGGACCGATAAGTGTAGGTTTGTGGGATATCTAAAGGAGACGTTTGGATATTATTTCTATCACCATTCTGAGCAAAGGGTCTTAGTGGCCAAGAGAGCTATATTTCTGGAAAGAGAATATCTACTCTAGAAAAATAGTGGGAGCCAGATAGAATTGGACGAGGTCCAAGAACCACAACCCATAGACACAAACTCATTAGATGAGATTGTATCGGTTGATCCTATTCAAAGTGAAACACTGACACTACGGAGATCTGGTAGACTACCGAGAGAACCTGAGAGATATGTTGGACATGTCTCAGAGGGGTCCTCTAAGGTATGTATCGATGAGGATGATGATCCTCAGTCGTACCAGGAGGCGATCTGAAGTGTAGACTCCGAGAAATGGCAAGAGGTAATGGATTCAGAAATTCAGTCCATGTACACCAACAAAATTTAGAACTTAGTTGATGTACCCGAAGGGAAGGTCCCTATCGGCTGCAAATGGATTTTCAAAAGGAAAATCGGTGCAGATGGACAGATTGACACATACAAGGCTAGACTAGTGGCGAAAGGATATCGTCAAAGGCAAGGCATTGACTATGACGAGACGTTTTCACCGGTAGCCATGGTTAAGTCAATCAGAATCCTCCTTGCCATTGCTGCATACCTGGATTATGAGATCTGGCAAATGGATGTGAAGACAGCTTTTCTTAATGGAAATTTGTCAGAAGAGGTGTACATGGTACAGCCTGAAGGATTCACCTCCAAGCTACATCCTAATAAGGTATGCAAACTTCAAAGGTCCATTTATGGATTAAAGCAGGCATCTAGAAGCTGGAACTTAAGATTTGACGAGACTGTCAAATCTTTCAACTTCATTCGGAATGAAGATGAACCCTGTGTTTACAAGAAGGTCAGTGGGAGCTCTGTGACCTTCTTGGTCCTTTATGTTGATGACATCTTACTCATTGGGAATGATGTAGAGATGTTGACATCAACTAAGTCTTGGTTGTCCAAGACTTTCTCCATAAAGGATTTGGGAGAAGCATCCTATGTGCTGGGCATAAGGATCTATCGAGATAGATCTAAAAGGATGCTAGGATTATCCCAATCCATGTACATAGACACTATCCTCAAAAGGTTTAGGATGGAAAATTCCAAGAGATGTCTCATTCCCATGAGACATGGAATTTACCTATCCAAAGGGATGAGTCCTAAAACTTCTGAGGATGTGGCACACATGAATAAGGTACCCTATGCTTCGGCGATAGGGTCAATCATGTATGCAATGCTATGTACACGGCCTGATGTTGCCAATGCTTTAAGCATTGTCAGTAGATATCATGTAAATCCAGGCGAAGAGCACTGGAAGGCAGTAAAGGGTATCCTTAAGTACCTGCGAAGGGCTAAGGATCTTTTTCTGCTTTATGGAGGAGAGGACCTACAGCTTAGAGCTTACACAGATTCAAGTTTCCAGTCAGATCCAGATGACTGCAAATCCATGTCTGGATTTGTATTCATGTTGAATGGAGGGGTAGTCAGTTGGAGAAGCTCCAAGCAAGATACGATTGCAGATTCGACGACGGAGGCGGAATATATTGCTGCAGCTGAAGCTGCTAAAGAAGCCATCTGGATGAAGAAATTCATCTTGGAACTTGGCGTAGTTCTCGAGATATCAGCTCTCATCCCATTATTTTGTGATAATAATGGGGCTATTGCCCAGGCGAAGGAACCGAGATCTCACCAAAGGTCAAAGCATATTCTCAGGCGCTTTCACCTTATTCGGGAGATTGTTGATCGTGGAGATGTGACGGTAGAGCGTGTACCGTCAGAAGACAACATAGCAGATCCACTGACTAAACCTTTGACACAGACTGTGTTTGAGCGTCATCGGGATAAGATGGGCCTCAAAGTTGTGGGCAATTAGTTGTAGTTCAAGTGGGAGATTGTTAGTGTTGGTGTGCTACAGGCCAATTTCGGGTCGGGTAGGCCCAATAGTTGTACGATCTTGTTCATTATTAATAAGTGGTGTTTGAGCGTAAATATGCGATTGTGTTACTTTACGTTGTCCCTAGGATATGTGGTTGTAAAGTCAGCTCGAGATGGGATCTTGAACATGAGATTGACTTTACATGTACACATACCTTAAACTGTTCCTGGTTGGAGGGTAATCACTCGGGGATTTTGATTACCTATTAAACTAGTACATATGATGTGTCAGTGACCAGTCTCATGGTCATTGGTGCGGGGCACCAACACATGTGTAGGTGTATGTCCTCGGAGGATGTACACTGAACTGATCCGCTATTGGACCTTCAGATGGTTGATTATACCTAATGTCAACTGAAGATCCAATGGTCTCAGTAGCATCGTTGGTCCTTTGACCTGAGACATTGATCGGATCTTACACGAGGATTGGAATGGTTTAATTACTTGGCTAAGTGACTTTAACCATAAGTCATGAGTTGTCGAGTCGTTAACCACTCCAGGATACGTGTGAAGATCGTCAATGGTCAAGAAGGGATCGCTCACTGTCGGGTATATATCAGACAGTTAATTGGTCATGACATTGACGCTCCGTTAAATCCCTGGCCAGGGTCGTGTGAGTTCGTTTAGAACGGACGTCATACACTTTAAGGAGGTCATAGTCAAATGGCACGATCATGGAGTTTGACAGAAACCGTACCCTCGATCGTACCAGACTCATAGAAGGAGCGAGGGATTATATCGATGCGGTAACTGTGGACTTACAGGTACTAGACATGCTGGTTTAAACCCGACGTCCTCTAGGATCACGCGGATTTGCTTGACCCAACGTGATCAAAGGTTCGGAATAAATTAAACTATTCTTCGGCTCTAGTAGAAGCGAAGAATACGTTTAATTTACTTCTAATTGGGAATTAGAAGTTAATGGGCCTTAAACTAGAGTGACTATGGGCCTAGAGGATCACACACAATGGATTCTTGGGTGACGGATTATTATTATACAAATGTATGTATTATTTCTATTTAATTCCTTTTGGAAAGGAGTGTAAATGGAGCTTAATACATATGTATAATATGAGATAGGACATATATACAATTTCGATCTTTTGGAGCCCTTTTCTAATAAGCCTAAACTCTATATATATGCTTCCTACGTGAGTTCATTCGAACTTCTTCCAACCTCTTAAGCTTAAGCAAGCACATAAGCTTAAGAGAGGAGGATTAGCTCCTCCCCTCTTCCTCCCTCTTGCTCCCATTCTACAGAAGGTGAAAAGGGCTGGGGAAGGTCGTTCCGGGGGGATTACCGTCGCCGCAAGGGTCCGTGTGGATCTGCTCTAGAGGCCGTACAGCTGTGCGGCTCGATATTCTGCATCGGGCATCGCGGACAGCGTCGTTCCGCGCAAGGTGAAACATGTAACCTGTAATTAGGGTCTTAGAAACACCAATTAGAGCACAGATTAAGCTTTCCATAACACCGGGATCGGGCAAATGAAATTTTTTGTTATCCGCTGCGTCGCCCGTAGGTGCTGTGCGAAATCTTACACGGTCGACCGACACCTCCGATGCAGCCTATTTTGACTTATTACCCTTGGTCGAAAAGGGATATTATCCATGGTTTGTTTAATGCCAAAGTCATTGGGACAAGCCATGATTGATGGATCTGGTCCTTGGGTTGTTCCTTGACCACCCTAGATGTATAAAACATCTTATTGAGGTTTAAAATCCTAAGGACAAGGTGAGATCTAGGAGGCCATCAAGAGAGGAAGAAAGAGGCTATTGCAGCTCCGGGAATAGGGTGCTGCCATCAAGGAGAGGAAGAGAAGGGATTGTTCTTCATCAGCTGAACATGGTTCTCACTACAGGGACGATCAGGTTTACTGTAGGATTTGTTGTGATCGCGTAGGAGAGTTCGGTTGTTATTTGGATCCCAGTTTTCTCTTGTAATTTTAACTCAAGTCTTGGCAAGAGACTTTGAGTAATTTGTATTTTCATTATTGATTATAGTGAATCTTCTCTTCTGGCTTGCCCGTGATTTTTTCCCTTCACATTGGAAGAGTTTTTCACGTAAATCTTATGTTCCATGTGGATGTGTGTTGTTCCAATTAAATTTTTCGCTGCGTGATACGGTCGGTCTCAAGATTTGTTCGTACACATAAGGTTGGGATTTTTCCCTTCAGCACTGCCCAGTGCTCTATGCTACATGCCATGGTCCCCACATACGGCACAAAGAGGGGATGCCGTTGTTGGTGTCACTCTAGCGTGCCAATGTTTCTACCCTTCCCCCACGTTCCCTTTTTCGTGGCTGGGACCGGATCGATAGCTTAGGCTGCATTTGGAACATATCTTGGAGAGGGATTTTGGGGATTCCAATGATTGAAATCTCCACCCCTTCAAAATTATTTCCAAATATCTTAGTGTCCTATCAACTTTAAATTTATGTGGATTTCGAGGTTTAGAGAGATATAAAGAGAAAGGGGAGAAGATTTTAAAATCTCCAAAAACTGTTTTAGCATCTTCCTCTCTCTCTTTGAGATTTTGAAAAAATCTCTCCACCGTCAATTCTTTCCAAATGTGCCCTTAGTGAAACCACGTTCAGAGGTGTGTTGTTACGAAAGGAACTTGCAGAAAAAAAATGTTCTTTTTTATTTTTTGTACATCCATTTCGGCCACTGAGTTAAGATATACTTACAACTTATTGAAATAAGTAATGCCTTCGGCGTCGACATTGTCATAGTGTTTGGTTTACGGCATCCAACACTTCTAGTACTGGGTATTTTGATGTTGTTATCGATAATGGGTGTTTACTTATGTAGTGTTTAGGTAGTGTGTTAAACAACATTTCTGTCGATAATAATTTTGATATTGCTATTGATAGTAAGTGTTTGATTATATATTCTAACAACTTCGATATTTTTATGTTAGATGAGATTAGTGTTATACCAAATGTAATACATCTCAAAAACCTGAATCAGAAAATGATAGAATTCGGGTTTTGACAGTATGATGGCTAACTCTCCTCTCCTTCTTAGACCCCTTTGTAATGATATTCTGGATTCTAAGAATGCTAATATCGAGACTAATACCATATGAGGATCAATGCTCTAATCACACATGACATATATTCTATTAATCTCAATATTCTTGTTGAGGAGGGAAAAAATCATCTGGCCTAGCATGGCCGAGTGACACCAGATTCAATACGGTCCGATGTCATCAGGTCCATAATAGTCACCATCAGTTGACTCATAGTACAGAAACGTAGTGCAATCGATGCCCACTCAAGACTGACAGACTCACAGACATGATCCTCAGATACATGTATCTCAGACCCCGTGAGATCTGCCAACGGATGAACGTTGATACTATAATTATATGGATTATCCTGACGAATACAGAATCACTCCCACGTCGTCGAAATGCACACCGCGATGCCCATCATCTAAGAGCGGACGAGTAAGTAGCGAACGATCCCCACGATCGAACAGAACATCGATCCATTAACCACGCTCTCATCAAGTCAGGAAAGAGAAGACGTCACGACAACCGATATAAATAGGGTCTTGGATAGACCTAGATGGACACGTCAAAAGACACACCAGACACATAGAGCTACTCGCCTAAAGATGTCCGCACAGTCACGCTCCTACTACGAGAGAGAGAGATTCAGAGTGAATGCCACCATTTCAGACTCTGGGTCTCTTCGTCGAGCACACAATTTTTTCTTCCGTGCGCTCTCTCCCCCTCTAGAACTCTCTCCTCTCCTCCTCTCTGTTCCTTAACGTTTGTTTGTGCTCGGCTCTGACTTAAGTATCAGAGAGTTATCTCCTAAGATTGCACCTAGGACTCCTTTTGACGCATGGTTCAATGTTTACAAGTTTTCTCGAGATTATCAGATGTTCTTCCCCTCTAAAGAAATTTCAAATGTGTAGTACGAGACCCATGTAACAATTTTGACCTATACACATTTGTCACAAGAATTTGATATTATGATTAAAATTTAACAGAGGCGTGAATTAATGTCAAAAATAGTTCAAGTCAGATTTGAGAGCCTAAAGGCTGTCTCCTCTCTTTTCTCTATCCCAAAATTCTTGTATTCCTTCTTTAGTTGTCAAACATCTGTACTCTTTCTATATCAATCTCAATATTATATATTATAGAGATATTAATATAGAAGATAAAGATCTAATCCTCATTCGAGGGAATGTGTTCTCATGTTGATTTTCTTGGCCCTGACCTCCTTTCGTTCTAAAGGATGCTTTTCTTAAGATATTACATGAAAACACCATGAAAATTATTAGATTGCAAAAGAAAATTAGATTATAAAAGAATCTGATTCTTGACAGATTTTATTTTTTTGAAGATTATAAGATTATGCTGACGATATAAAGTCTTCCTTGGTTGTATTTTTCGAATGACGGAAGATTCGGAGTAGAGTTAACAAAAATATTTTCATTTTTATATTAAAAAGTAATGACTATGTTTACATTTTGAATATTTTATATTAAAAATTATGTCCAAATCCATGCTCTTTTTTTCAGAATCCATCAAGAATCTTTTTTTTATAAGGTAATGTGGGGAAAAAATGTTTTAAAAAAAACTAGGCACAGGGCACTACCCCGCCGTAATGTTATTTCTTCTTTCAAGTTCTCCATCGAATTCAAACGCTCTCCCTTCCGCTACATGGTGGCCATGACAAATGACCAGCTGATCACCAAAATTCTCATTGGTTAAGGTTTGATGGAGTGGAGTCCTCGTCATTGATTTTTGTTCTTCAAGTGTAATAAGACAGTTTTACGACAGCATAACAACAACGATTAGGAGACAAAACAGATCATGGGTCTTCTCTATATAGGGTACTGTTCTGGTTGCTTTTTTAAAAATCAATTTTCTCTCTTAAAATAAAATTTAAAAATGAGAATCTCATTTACACCCGTTTGATATATCAAACGCCCTCTTATTATTTATAATGAAGTGTAATTTTTTGATAATATTTCTCAAAATAAAAACAATCTCCACTCTGTTTTCTTTAGAAAACAACTCACTTGACGCATGACTTGCCTCCAAGTATGTCATTCCTCCCTCACCTCTGTCATATTCTTCTTACAACCACGGCGATTGGCATCCCACCCTCTTGCAATCAGCCCCACCTCACAATGCTGACAGATGGCCCCCTCGCCCTCCCTGCAACGCCAGCGGCTACCCCCCCTCGCCTTCAATGTCGAATGATCCTCTATCCTCTGCAATCGGTAGCCAACCTCCTCACCCTCCCTACAACAACTATAGCACGCCCTCCCTGCAATGATGGCAGATTGCCCTCCCCCCCCCTCTCCTCTTCCTCTTCCTCCCACACCTCACACCTTCTTATCACTCCTTCAACAAGTGGGATAAGGGAGACATAGCCTTCTCTCTTCTAATGACATACCAATGCTCTGTGGGCTAGGATGATTTTGTGGGCATTGTTGCAGGAATGAGATTGATCATTAAAACAACTATCAACTCTCTTCCTCCTCACCAATGACGCGAACAACATCCATGCACCCCCTTTTTTTTTCGTGAGGACCTTCTACAATATAGATTATCCAATATTATTACAAGATGCATGCGGGTGCTTCACAACTTGGATCAGATTTGCCCTAGGAGGAAAGCACAAATATGAACATATATGTGCGGTGGCATGTCAAGTACTTTCAAGCAGATTTTCTGTTTAACATGCCATCTGATCAGCTATCCATATTCAATTCTGGGTAGGATGAGCATGTATTAATTAAAGAGTCCATCTGTTAGGATGGGTTCTTATAGATAATGTATTTTGGCGATGAAAAAATATTGATTTTGCATGTTTGTTTCAAGAGTAATGCTTTGTGCACCGCATGCGGTGCACAAAGCCACCTCATTCTGCAACGAACCGAGACGATTGATCCACGTTGACATATATCACTTCACCGGTCAGACGAATCGAGACGTGCTCTGACAGATTTAATGGCATTGTCTCAAAGACATTAAATGGTGTCATTCCCGCGCAAGTCTCGATTTTTGACATACCGAAAATACCCTTATGTGATGGATATATTAAAGCCTTCAGTTTAGAGTAAAAAGCATTACTCTTCATTTTATTGCTACCGCGGACTTCACTTTCTCTCTGTGGAGCCAGGATGGAGGTCTGATCAGGAGACGTACTCAAGACTCTGCAGAGCGAGTGAGGTAAAAGGAGAAAAACGGTACCTGCTGCAGCATCTTCTCCTTCCATTTACTATGTAATGACTCAGGCAGCCTCAGTTAGATTCTTCTTTTGCCATCTTAACAGGGGTGAAATATTTTCCATACAACTGAAATTTTTTGCACAGGGGTGAAATATTTTGAAGTGGAGTGAAATATTCTGCTCTTGCATGACTCAGGCAGCCTCAGTGATATTTCTTATGCCTTCTTAACAATAGTGAAATATTTTACATACAACTGAAATATTTTACACAGTGGTGAAATATTTTACATTGGAGTGAAATATTTTGCTATGTAATGACTCAGGCAGTCTCAGTTGGATTCTTCTTTTACCTTCTTAACAGGGGTGAAATATTTTACATACAACTGAAATATTTTGCACAGGGGTGAAATATTTTACACTAGGGGTGAAATATTCTGCTATGTAATGACTCAAGCAGCCTCAGTTAGATTCTTCTTTTGCTATCTTAACAGGGGTGAAATATTTTACATCCAACTGAAATATTTTGCACATGGGTGAAACATTTTGAAGTGGAGTGAAATATTCTGCTCTTGCATGACTCAGACAGCCTCAGTTATATTTCTTTTGCCTTATTAACATGGGTGAAATATTTTGCATCCAACTGAAATATTTTACACATGGGTGAAATATTTTGAACTGGAGTGCAATATTTGCTATGTAATGACTCAAGTAGCCTCAGTTATATTTCTTTTACCTTCTTAACAGAGGTGAAATATTTTGCATACAACTGAAATACTCTGCTCTATAATGAACATTTTAATAGTCATTCGAATTCATTTTATTTCATTGCTAGTACATTATATCTATTATCTGTACAAAATATTTCATTGATACAGAGCACCGATAATTCCTTAATTATGTATTACAGTCTTGTATAGTATATTTCATTCTTATTACAGTGGATTTCATATAAAAACAACATATTTTAGTATTGCAGATGCGATGGAGAAGCCTACACCTTTCGTTGACATCAATGAATGTGAAATTTTAAATACACCCACGAAAAATGTTGAGAAGCCTGCACTGTGTGTGTTCCCACCAAAAATAGGAATGGAATTTGATACAGGGGAAGATGTCCACAAATTTTATAATGCATATGCAAAATCAGTTGGATTTGGCATCACTACATTATGCAGTCGGATCTACAAAGGAATACCAAATTTTAAGCATTTAGGTTGTTGGAAATCTGGGGTGTCAAGGAGAAATCCTAACAGTGAGCGCCCAAGAGACTCTCCAAAAGTGAGTTGTCCTGCATCAATAAAGGCAAGACTTCTTACAAAGAAAGGGAAATGGATAATAGCAGATGCAGTCATTGAACATAACCATGACCTAAATCCACTGTCGGTGACATACCTTAGGTCACATCGAAAAATATGTACGCCGGAAAAGGCAGAAATTAAGAACATACGTACGGTAGGAATCCCAACATCTCAGATAGTGTCTGCACTTGCTAGAAGAAAAGGTGGAATTCAACAGCTTGACTTTACAGAAAAAGATTGTAGAAATTTCTTAACCCGAGAGCGTCAGACGCAACTAAAAGAAGGAGATGCACAAAAATTGCATAACCATTTTGTCAAACAGCAAATGAGTAGTCCAACATTCTTCTACATGATGGATTTGAATAATGATGGACAGCTAAGGCATGTTTTCTGGGTGGATGCAAGGTCAAGACTAGCTTGTTCATATTTTGGTGATGTAATATCTTTTGATACTACTTACTTGACAAACACGTATGAGATGTCATTTGCTCCATTTGTCGGAGTTAATCATCATGGTCAGTCAACCCTACTTGGTTCTGCACTGCTTTCCAATGAGAAGGCGGAATCATTTGTTTGGGTATTCAATTGTTGGTTAAAGGCAAATGGTGGAAAGCAACCGACTACGATTATTACTGATCAAGACAAATCCATTGAATCAGTAGTGAGGGAGGTCTTTCCTAATGCTAGGCATCGGTTTTGTTTATGGCATATATTGAAAAAAATACCAGAGAAGATTGGGCATATATGTGTAGCAAACAAAGGTTTTATGGAGACTTCGATGATTCAATTTCTGTGCACGAGTTTGAAGAGAAGTGGGAAGAGTTATTGTGCAAGTATGAAACATGTAGAGAGAATGAATGGTTGAATCAGTTATACGAATGTTGTGTCAAATGGGTACCATTATTTTTGAAGGATACATTTTTCGCAAGTAAAACATGTTCTACTGGACTTATCTTTGCATTATAGTGATACATTTTGCACTGCTAGAATAGACTTTGTCCTAGATTGAAGCATAATGCATAGAAATGTATTGCGTTAGAATGGAGCATAGTACACAAATATTTTTCTGTAATCTTAATAAGTTGGTTTCATGTTTTTTTGCCAGGAATGTCAACTTCTCAACGAAGTGAGAGCATTAATCACTTCTTTGATGGATATGTTCATGCAAAGACCACTCTCTCTGAGTTTTTTGAAAAGTTTGAACTTGCATTAGAGAGTAGATATGATGCTGAGAATGAAGCGGATGTTAAAAGCATGGAGACAATAGCATACCTGAAGACATCTTCGCCCTTAGAGAAGCAGGCAGCCAATATATACACAAAGGGCCATTTTCAAAAAATTCCAAACAGAATTGGTAGAGATTGCATCATGTCACCCAAAGGTAATTCACAATGAAGGTTCAAAATTCACATTCGAGGTAAAATCTTTTGAACAGATTAAAGTCAAAGGAGTTGGAGCTGACATTGTTAAGGATTTACTGAAACAACATACAGTGTATTGTGATGTAGTTGGTGAAGTTGTCGATCCTTTGAATTTAAAGGAGACTTGTGCAGGCATCCACTAGTGGCACTTCAATACTGCAGAATTTTTCAAATTCCTGAGAGGTATATTCAAAAGCGATGGACGAAGGAGATGCGCCAACGTCACATGCTAGATGAATTTAACAAGTCAAGCGATGGAAAAGATTCAAGGGCAGGTCGGTATACACATTTGTGTTACCGGCTGATGAAAGTTGCTGAGGTTGGATCAGTGTCAGAAGAAGCATGTGAACTCCTATTAGTTGAGCTGTCAAACCTAATGTCTACATTAATGGATGCAAACACTTCTCATATGCAATCAAAAATGATCAAAGATGTTGGTCCTTCAGGTGTAGTGAAAGACCCTCGATGTAGCAACTTAGAATTGATTGTGAAAGATCCATCAATTACTACAAGGAAAGGAAGGAAGAGAGAAAAAAGAATTCAAAGTACAATTGAAAAGTGTCGAAGAAAATCTAAAAGAGCAAAGAAATGTAAAGCATGTGACAATGATGATGGGATGTGCGTTCGTAGCTGCAAATTAAAGTCCAATGTTAATGTCAATGTCGATGTTTTAGGAGCAAATAATCTCGATCATACCTTTCCTGTGCAAGTATGGACTACAGAACAATCTGCTATGATGATTGCTGGTACATGCACACTATCCAACAATGTTATGTAGCGACGTTGGTTGGATTATGTTGTGTCCCTGTCCCTGTGGTTTTGTTGATGTCAATCTTTATGACTCATTCTTTAGATAACCTTCGTGTAACCTTGTTGGGTTTTGATGATGACAATTTAAATGACTCATTTTAGATATAAATTTAATGCATTCATGAGTCTTTGATGATTGTTTTGATATGCATAAACGCAACTCAACGCAAGAAACTCAACAGTCAACGCCAACTGACAGCAAGTCAACATCACTGGTCAAATGTGAGTAAGCCTCTGAGGGCTGATAATGGATTTGCTGATCCAAATGGCCTGGTGATACTGGACCGACGGCTGATAATTCAGATCAACAGAAGAGCTAGAATCCACTCTAGCGTTTCTGATGCCATGGCACATTATTTGCCTTTGCTGATCTTGTTCATCAGAATCAATAACTATGATTTTCTTGCTTGCTACCTCATCCTGGTCTCTCTGATAAGAATCACCACTGCTTGATGACGGCCATGATGCATACAGATAATTCATGAATTGTGTACATTGCAAATGTAGTTTTCCATGTTCCTTTGTGACACTTCCATATTTTCCTTGGCCAGGCCCTCCAAAAGTTTGAGTAGAGCAAGAATATCACTATTGTTTGCAAAATGACATGATCTTGCTCTGTTGTCGGCGGGGTTGCTTCCGTAAATGCAATGTAAAGACCCAGACTCTTTAGAAGAGTTCTCAACATTGAAGTTTCTCATTCTGTATACAATCAGTGCTCTCTGTGAGGCCATTTTCTATTCAAATCCCACTTCTTCTATTCAAATCCCACTTTTTTTTGAGAGGCCCATCACCCTTTACTGGTTTCATCATTTTTTTTGCTTCCCCCCCCACTCTCTGCTTTGCTCACCCATATTTCTGAGAATTTGGGTTTGCCACAACAGCCCATTGCATAGTCAATGAAGCTTCCTTTTGGTATCAGCTGCAAGCCAGTGTGATTTCAGCAATCTCAGAGATTGTGCTGGTTATTGGAGCTTCATACACATCAGTCCTCATCAATTGGAACTTCACGTTCAAATGATCTTGTGCAATTATCATGAAATCTCATGTTGTAGAAGCTCATGTTTGGTCTGGGAACTCCCTCCCCTTTTCACCCATGCATGATTGCATATGATTGTTCATAGTAGGTACACATTCAAAGCGGGCTTTGATCTTCTCAATTTTACCTAAGCATCAGCCCTCCACATGGCTTTATTTCCTACCAGCCACCTCCTTGATTTCACTAATTCAGGGATGTGTTCAATCATTGGATTCTTCTTGATGTGCATTAGCCCGAACCAGAATTCCGCCCTTGAATCAGTGAGTCCTGTGATCAGAATTCATAATTTTTTATTTTGCTTGCTTTATTTCCAATTTTGGTTTCAACGCTAGAAGGTCAGTGCATGTTACTGTTCCTTTGATAGAAGGTCGGTGCATAGTCTGTATCTTTGCATACAAAGTCTTTGGCATTAGAGTCTGTGTTACCTTGCACTACTCTGAGCATAAGGTCTGTGTTAGTGGACCATTCCTTGAGCACTAGGTCTATGCGAGTTAGCTATGGCTTAGGTTAAAGTTTGTGCTAGCTCTTGCATTCCTTGAGCACCATTTCATGCAGAGAGTCCCTTTTCTTTTTTTAAAAAAAAGGGGTGGGGGTGCACTGGTTTTCTGAAAATGGAGTGAATTTGGGAGCCAGTCTTGTTGTGTCTCCTCTGATTTGGTGGCATTCATGTCTTATTTTAATGATTGGCAACAATGGTTTGACCACTCGTTGACTTTGGCAACATCATCTTTTTGTAGGTCAGAATAAGTCCCAGTTTCATTTGCCTGGTCATTACATTTTCATATTTGAATAGAACCTCATCAGTTGAATGCATAGTCATATGCACACACTAAGGTCAGTGCATGTTTCCAGCTAGTGCATATAAGGTCAGTGCATATTACAAGTAAGGTCGGTGGCATTACTTAGCTGCTTGCATGTAGGTCTGTGCATGATGCACAAGGTCGGTGCACTTAGTGCTATACATGGTTCGTACAACATTCAAAGTTCGTGCAACATTCAGTTGTATGTAAAATATTTCACCCCTGTTAAGAAGGCAAAAGAAATCCAACTGAGACTGCATGAGTCATTATATAGCAGAATATTTCACTCCAGTGCAAAAATTAGTTGATATGGTTGACCTTTGGTTCTACTTCAGAAGCTGAAAAATAGGTTAAAATTCAATATAAGACAGATTTTGAAACCAGTTTTGTCTAATGAAAATAATGAGTAAGATTAATATTTTTCTTATTGAGCATAGTACTTTGATTAGAAAGTTTTATTTCCTATTCCTGGTACATTAGAAGATTAATTTTAGAAGGTTGAATGAATAACATATAGGCTTGATACGCTGAAGACCATTAAAAAGGTAAGGAAAGGTATTTTGCATAAAGTGAGGGGTAGTCTGGGTACAATCTGTTAAATTTGGTAAAGGCAATAGAATACATCGTATAAATCCTTCCTATTGTCGAAGTTGTCATTTTTTTAACCTACCCCATCACAGTCGGAGCGACCATTGTTCTGACGTTCCTTCTTCCAACCGTGCTATCCCACTTCAGACTTTGGCCCTGGTGTCCTTGGTTGCGGTCTCTACATTCCTATCATCCTTCCCATCAAACTTCGTCCTCCGCTTCTCACCTCTGTCTCCGCTTATCACCGTCGTCTCAGCCTCTCATCGACTCCATTATGTCTTCTCCGGCTGCAAAGAGCAAGGGGAAGAGGAAGGCCATGGAAGAGCAACAGCCAACAGCTCTTCAAGCTAAGAAGCCTGGCGACATTCAATAGTACGAACGAGATCAAAAGAGACACATGCAAAGGGAGTCAGTTCTGATTCTGCTCAGAAGAAATCAGTCAAAGGAAAGAGAAAGGCAATGGAGGTGTCGCAACCAGAAGAAATCATGTCAGAAAGCAGTGAAGAGGTTCCAGAAGAGAAGAAAAGAGAAGGGAAAGAGACGGGCGTCAGGACACCTTCCAAGCGACAACGGTCACTTGTTGCAGAAGCCATCGAAGTATCTGAAGAGAGAGGTATTTCTGCTACGTCTTCTCTTCAAGCTGAAATGATATTGGAAGCTGGGAAGATAATTCCTCCACGATATTTGGATTTTCATGACAATGAAATGATCTCAAAATATGGTGAATTGGTAGAGATTTTCAAATTTCAAAAATGGAAGAAATTTCTGGGCAAACATAGAATTTATTATCCTAGACTTGTTGCAGAGTTTTACAACAATTTGATATATGATCTTGATAAGTCAATACTGCTGACAAGTGTTAAAGGCACTAGGATTGAACTTTCTAGGCATTTCCTTCACAGAGTTTTTAGAATACCAGAAGATGGAGAAATTGAACAAGGATTTAGGTACAATCTTCATGATGCATACTTCATTATTACTGATGTGCCTAGCAATCCTAATGACAAGAACCAAACAAAACTTGGTTATTTCAATGCAAACAAGTTCTCACCTCTCAAGAGATTATTGCACCACATTCTCACCACCATGATAACTCCACAAGTTGGAGGGAGAGGGAGATTAACAAACTCACAGAGATTTATTCTTTACTGTTTGCTGAAGAATATCATGATTTGCCTACCAGAAGTAATTATTCAGATCATGAGAACCTGCAAGGAGTCTAGAAGAAACTTGCCATATGCTGCTCACTTGACTGCAGTATTCAAGAAAGCAGGAATTTCTCTAGACAATGAGAGTTCAAAGGATATACCCAAAGTGAATGTTTACAACATGGACTTTATATCCAAATTCATGAATTTGGAACCTGCTACTGCAAGTCAAGTAAAGGAACAAACTGAACAGAAGATCTTATCTGTGCAAGAAGAAATATTTGCTGAACAGACTCAGCAGCCACATAGTGAGGATCAGTCCAGAAAGCTTGCCTTAGCACATAGTCAAGGGGAGGATCTGTCTCCACAAGAAACACAAGCTGAAAGTGTACATACTGCTGAGCAGCATGAAGACATCTTAAGGGAAATTGAAAAAGAAACAGTTGAAGAGCCCCCTCAAGAGCCTGCAGGACAACTTAAAGATCTACAGTTAGATCAGAGTATTAATGAAATGTTTAACAAATTTGGAGTCCAACCTGAACAAGAACAGCCAACAGATCAGCAAGAGCAAGAAAAAGAAGAAGAACAGCTAAGAGAGGCCACTGAACAGCCGGATCAATCACAATGCCAGGAAGAGGAAACAACAGAAAATCCTCAGGAAGAGGAAATGAGAGAAGCTATTTAGGAAGAAGAAAAAGTTGATGAAGAAGCTGTTCACATAGAAGAATTCATGCATGATTATGAAGAAGAAGAAGAAATTATGTTAGATGTAGATTCTGTGGTTAAGATGGTTGTTGACATTATATATCAAGTAACTGAGAAAGCCTTGGATGAAATTGCTGAATCAGTTATTGATGAACATGAAGGTGAACAGCAAGGATTAGCAGCTTCACAGGAACAATCCCAAGGAGCTCAAGAGGCTGCGAAAGAGAAGTCAGAAGAACAACCTCAGAGAGTTCAAGAGGTTGTTGAAGAAGCTCCACATGAGCAATCACAGGAAATTCCAGAGGTTGTCGAAGAGGAATATGTTATAGGTCGAGCTCCTGACTATCGACCATATCCAAGAATGTCTTTTGCTCTTGCTACAACATATGGTCCTCATCTAGGGGAAATGACTATATTTGGAATACCACCCCCACTATCTCCTGAAGAACAATCTTTCTATCACACAGAATTTCCAGATTCTAGTGCTTCTTCGTTTAGCTCACATGTACCAAGTTCTGAGTCAGACATTGTTGAAATGCTGACTAATTTAACAAACATGGTGATAAATCAGAACAATTTGATGACTGCACAGTTCTTATACACAAAATATACTTTTAACAGATTGAATGCTAGAATGAGTCACTTGGAAAACACTGTGAATAATCAGTGGCTGAGGTTTGTCAATGATAAACAGAGGATTGATGCAAAATTAAATGAGGTTTTGGAGTCTCTCCTGGAAGTTTCCAACAAGACTGGAGATGTGTTAAGCAGCATTCAAGACACTCAGACAACTTCTTTCATCAAGATCACCAAGGTTCTGGAATTTTCCTATGATATTAAAATAGAATTTGAACGGATGAAGGTCAAGGTGAACACACTCACAGAAAGTCAGCATGAGCTCACTCATTTCATTGATACAGTTCAGACTCAAGTAGAGAACCTATCTGACAAACTCCAAAATGTTATCACAAAGCAAGACTCCAGCTCCTCCCTAGTAAACAGTTTGGGGAGTATGAGCCTTCACTGGTTTGAGGATTTGTCAGCCGCTATCAAAGAACTTCATGCCTCAGTCATGGACAAGCTTACAGCCCTTAGTTCTACAATTGAAGGAACCCCATATCCAAGGGCAGTATCGTTGCGGGGCAGTTCTAGCTCTGCACCACCCAGAGGCAGGGGAGGCTACAGAGGTTCTTATTCTGGTCACTAATGTCCAAGACTTTCCCAATTCTTTTTGATAATGACAAAGGGGGAGAATTTTCGTGGTCATGTATGATAGGGAAAATGATGATGCTGATTCTGTTTCTGACACATTTCTGTTGGTGGTATAGATGACAGGTTATGCTTTGTAGAGAAGATGCTGATGCTGATCCATTGTAAAAATGTTCTTCCAGAATTTGTTTGTGTAAAGAGCGACCTAATCAAAATCAACTTGTATTTTCTTCTTGTACATAGAAATGTTAGTTTGAAGAAACAAATTGACCTATTTAAAGAGGAAAATCAAGAACTTGTATGCGAAATTTCTGAACTAAAAGAAAAACTTAGCTTGATTGATGATGATCAGGTTCATGTCAATAATTCAGTTCAGAATGAAAAACTAATGAAAGATTTTGAATGTGTTAGCTGTGAATTGAATACCCTGAAAATTGAGAATGAATGTCTGAGGAAACGATGTTTAAAAGCCAATGCTGAAACAATTCTTTATCGAGATTTGTTGAAGGTCAAGATAATTTGGATAAGCTGTTGGGGATGAAAGTGAACTTTCAGAAAGAGGGGCTGCGATATAACCCTGTAAATAAGAATAGCTTTGCAAATAAAATTCATTAATCATTTGTAAGTAGCTCAGAACAAACTCCTATCAAAACTCCACTAATTTTTCAATTCACTGCTCAGAAAATTAAAAATCTAACTAAAAATATGAAAAATAATCAAAAACAGAAAAAGAATGTTAGTTCAAATAAGTCCAAACATGTTTCTGCTTCTCCTATGCATGTCAAGAAAGTATGAGCCTGAGGCTGCTTGCAACCTTGTCCTGAGTTGTACTCTTGCTATTATATGGCCATGTATCCTATTCCGAGGCTGCTGTGAGTGACGTCACGCGGAATGCTGCGGGGAGCGAAGCGCGCTCATTTTGCTGTGACACAGAAAGAGAGAGAGATAGAGACCGCCACAGGAGATTACTCCGACGGGGTATGCATAATAGATATGGCGTAATAAATGCGAGGATTAAACGGCCATAGCGCAAAATGACTCTCCGCGACCTCGGGGGGATGGGAATGGTGCAGAATTTAAAAGACGTGAATTTAAACGGCCATAGCACCACCACGGGACATTGCTCTAGTGGGGTATGGGCCTCGAAGAGATGAAAATAGCGCAGAATTTAAGAGGCAGAATTTAGACGGCCATAGCACCACCACGGGAGATTGCTCCAGTGGGATATATGCCTCGAAGAGATTAGAATAAGGCAATATTTAAAAGATAAAATTCAAACGGCCATAGCGAGAAGTGACTCGCCGCGGCATCGAAGATATGGTGTGATCGCCAGGGGCTGGAGACCCCAAAAATAAAAAGAGCGATCACGTTTACCTCAAAAGTGGAAAATGGTGGGTTGCTTCTTCCTCTCCCTTCGGCCGGCCGACGGAGAGGTCCTTCTTTGGTTACCCTTGCAAAAAATAAACAAAGAGTAAATGAATCAGAAAAATGGCAGTGTAGTATTAATCCTTTGTGATGAAAATAGCGAAATCATGGCGAGACACACACCTGGTTGGTGTTATTTTTAAACCCCTCTCAGACACGAGTAGGAGGAAAATGCTATGATGGATGAAGGATCGTGCAAACGTGCATAAAATAGAACTCTTTTATGGAGCGAGATGATAGATGACGGATGATGCATGCAATAGAAACGGCAAAAGAGAAAGGGGGAAAATGGCTTATTGAAGGCACCAATGGGGATATCCGGTGGAGCTTCGGCAGCGTGGGGACGTCGTAGAAGCACGGTGGATGAAGATTACCTTCCTCTCGCAAGCGCGGGCACCCAAAAATCCGGCAGAACTTCCTCCTACAAAATCCAAGGGTTAGAGAAGAATCCGGCAGAGTTTTCCTCTCCTCTGTCGGATCTGAAGCTCTCTGATTTTGAGGGAGGGGGTCCCTATTTATAGAGAAAAATTTTATTGGGGCGTCCAGGGTCCTGGAAGCCTCAATGTTGAGGCGTCCAGCTAACTGGACGCGCCCATTATTTTTTTATCATTTTTTTATTTATTGAGGCATCTAGGACCCTTGACGCCTCAATGATTTTCCATTAAAACGGCGCCGAAAACCGTCGACAGCGGAGAAAGCGAGTGGTTTCGGCGCCTAACTTTGACTTCTTAAGATGCATCTAGGATCAATGACGTCTTCATGATTGGATTTATTCGAAACGTCAAACTAGCCGGCCGGAGCAGCGCCGCCCGCGTGCTGCACGAAGCTCTGAAGGAGGCGTCTAGGGTCCTGGACACCTTTAAAAGAGACGTCTAGTTACCCTGCCACTTTCAAAAGGAAAAGAAATATTTAAAAATAATAATAAAATAATAATAAAAAATATTTTTATGAAGGCGTCAAGATACCTTGACATCTCAAAGTGAGGCGTCAAACCATCTTGACACGTCAAAAACTTTTTCATGAAAAAATTTAAAAAAATGTTTAAAAAATTCAAAAAAATAGGAAATCACCAAAGTAATTAAAAGTGTGAAGGTAACCTTGAGGAATCATAGTGTAATATGAGATTTACTCACAGTAAGGTCAAAACGGCGTGTCTACCGCTGCCCCGCCTTGACGTCTGCTTTGCAAGGGAGTGACACGTAATGGAGTGGCATAGAAGTGAAATGAAATGGAGTGGGAGCGGACTGAAAAGTAGATGCCAAGGTGTGATGAGACAGGCTTTTAATATTATGATTTGGAATGTTTTCAGAGTTTCAATGAGGCGACCTTGAAGAAGGTCTTCTGAATTCGACAATTGCTTGGACGGAAATCAAACAAGGAAGGGGAAGACATGCGCTCAGACACAAGTAGAAAAAGGGACCAACTTCTCTGTGTGGAAGTACCTAGGTCATAAACCTGCATGTTTCACCTTTGGGGAGTGGTTACCAGCCCATGTGAAAGTGCTGCGGCCAAGGTGGGTCAAATGGAGTAACAGTAAAGGAACATTTGAGGATCAATCCAAACAAGGGTCTCTTTTGGAAGAACAGCCCAGGGCTGTCTCAAGGAAACTCAGTATCTCATTCGGAATGGAATATCTCATATTATAAGATTTAAGCACGGTAGCCTTCACAATCGAATTACTTTGGATGATCTTTCGCAATAGAATCAAAGTCCTACATGAATGCATGCTGGGTTTAAAAGAAAACTTAAAATAAACTAAAATAGAAAATAGCCAAGGATAATATTGTCAAGTTGTTAAGAATGGGTCAGGATACCGATCCGGTGAGCTGATACTGAGCCGGGACCTATTTATCCACGCACCAACTCACTGAATGGAACCATCGTCCCCACACTTTCACAACTTAATGGCCTATCCGTACAACCCAAATTCCTCTGAACTTATCATGGTTTTTGTTGAAAGGGAACTCAAACTCCAGATTCGTTCATGCTGCAAGGTCCTTGACATGTTCTAATAGCGTAAATATCATATAATATAATGTATGACATGGTGGGACCAGTCACCGAATGGTGGCATATGATGGGTCGAGGTGGGATAGTGGTGCCCACTAGTGAAACATGCACTCATTATTTAGCACAACATTATCTCAAAGCAACAGAATTGCACTTCAGTTATCACAACAAGAGAATACACAGTACAAGGGAGAACAAGACAAACACCTTTTGTTAAAGTCAACATTGACAACTCATCATTGATGTGACGTGTTTTGACTTTTAAGCCCCTCCCTTCCTATAAGTACCCCCCCTACTTAGCTTAGCCAAATGCACCAAGGAGAGCTTTGAAGCTTAAGGGGAGGAGGAGAAGAATCTTGAGTTCTTCAAGATGGAAGGCGAGTCTTCCCGCCCTATGAAGAGGAGCAGGCCCAGCAGCGAATTCAGGCTGCTCTCTGACCTCGAAGGACATCTGAGTGGGATGATCCAGTCGCATATGGTGAGTTGATTCATTTCAAATTTTCTATACGACCTTTGATTCACCTCTTTCCTCCTTTATTTTTCTTCTTCTTTTCCAGTCATACCCTCTCTTCCCAGGCCCGAGAAAATTCTCCAAACTGCCTTGGCTTTCAAAGCTAACTTCTAACATCTCCATCGGTATGAGGGCCATACTCACGATGTGGCATCTTCAGGGGCTCCTGGTTCACGCCAAGTATTACGAAAAGATTCACATGGATTGGGCGGCTATGGGTGCACTGGTGGAGATCTGACATCCTCAGACTCACACTTTCATTTTCCCCACTTTCGAGGCGACTATCCTTCTTGAGGAGGTGGAACACCTGCTTGGGTTGAAAAGATTCAAAAGGGATGGCAAGATAAAGATCATGCCGATGCTAAAGAAGGTGACTTCCGAGGATGTCCTTGGAAGCTTCATGCCGTCTAGTGTCGTTAGAGATGTCCAGACTCAGAAGGGAGTCAACTTGCAGAAGCTCACGGAATGGATCATGGATGCCCTGAGAGGATCGCCAGATGATGTTCGTTTGGAAGAAATTATGAAGGGATTCACAATCTGTTTGACGGGTGCTCTCTTATTCCCTCGTACCGACAACATAGTGGAGGAAGATCAGCTGAGTGCTATTTGTGGTATTTGGAATGGCAAAAGGGTGGGACCTGCCGTTCTTGCTTACCTCTACAGTGGCCTTACTGCTTCCAGCATGGGTAAGCCTCCTTTTGGTTGCGCACTTCTTCTGAATTACTGGGTTGATTTACATTTCAAATTTGATTACCGTGAGGGGATGCCAACTGGTTCGAAGATCTTTCAACAAAGCCCCATGTTACCACATAGCCGATGTGTTAGGCTTTGGTGGTCACATAGTGAACCGCGTTCCGTGGCTGAGGAAGCGCGAAGACTGGAGGTCTCACTTCAGAACTATGACGCAAGGCTTCTTCACTTGTGCACCGGCATGTCTACTCCCGCGCGAACTCCTTACGAGGTCTTCCCCCGAAGCTGAACTCCAACTTATTGGCGCGACTGAGTTTGTTCTTTACAATGCGCATCAGTGTTGTATTCAAATTGGCCTTCCTCGCCATTCGTTCCCGCCGTTATCGGGCACTGCTCCTCTAAGGAAGAGATAGTTAGGCGAGGAAGCTGATGCAAAGGGGGTGAAGGCCATCAAAGTGTCGTGGAAGACGAGCATTCCGGGAAAGGCATTAGTGCATGTAGAGGAAGAACGCGAGCTGTGGAGGGCTTATGTAACCGAACTGGGGAAGTTAAGGCCTGAAGTGTCTAAGCCTCTGATGTAATTCACTTTACTGTTTTAATGAAATAAATGCGAAGTTATTGTGTGCAAATACTTTCTTTCTCTTTTTTTTGTTTTGTTATTTTTTATTTTTGTTTTTTTATGCGTCTACATACCTAGACGCTTTTATATTATATTATATTTTATTTCTTTTCCTTATTATTATTATTATTATTATTGGAAGCGTCTAAGATGCTAGACGCGTCCAATTTTTTTTATTTTTTTAAAATAAAAATAATTTTTTGTCCCCCTCTTTTATTTATTTATATATTTTTTGTTTTGACGCATCTAGGCGCCTGGACGCGTCACGTTTTTTTTTCTCTTTTTTTAAAATTTATTTATTTATTTTGACGCGTCCAGGCGCCTGGACGCGTCAAGAATTTATAGTTTATATAAAAAAGGCCGCCTGTGCGGCTTTTTCTCATTCAAACGACCCCCCCTCTCTCCTAAGGCTCTCTCCCCTCCTATTCGACTCTGAACAACCTGTTTTTGGTCCCTATGGAGCACGGGGGCCCAAGCCAGGGTGGAGAGAAGCAGAAACGAATTGTTCGAGGCCCGAGGAGGTCCCGAGATTGTGCAGAGGAGGCCGCCGTGGAGGAGGAGGCCACCGTGGAAGAGGAGGCACCTCCCTTGGCCGTGGAGGGCCCTGAGGGGCCCGGTGGAGCGGGAGAGGAAGAGCATGACTCGGTAAGCCGCCTAGAACTTCCTTTTTTGCATTATTTTATGATTTTATGCGAAAAATGGGGCGAGAAACGGGATTTGGACGGAGGTGGAGGTGGGATGATTGAGGCGTCTAGGTCAGTGGATGCCTCAAAATTTGTTTCTTTATATATATATATAATATTAATAATATTTAAAAATATTGAGGCGTCAAAATGCTTTGACGCGTCTATATATATATATATATATATATATATATATATATATATATATATATATATATATATATATATATATATATAGAAAATATATATTTATATAAAAGAATTTATTGAGGCGTCAATGATGTTTGACGCGTTTAGTTTTTTTTTTAGAAAATAAAAAAAAGAATTTATTGATGCGTCAATGAGTTTTGACGCATTTATTTTTTCTTTTGTTTCTTTTTTTAAATAAATATATATATATATTGTGTTGTTCTTTATTTATGGCTCTGATGTAATTTCTTATTTTTGTTTTTTTATGGTTTGTAGGGATTGATGAGGAGCCAGATCAGCTGGTTCCTAGTAGTGGCGGCGTACCGAGGGCTGCCGGACTTCTAGAGGGCCTGAGTGGATGCCATGGGGTTCGGGGCGTTCTTGCGGATTGAGCCCTTCCGGCTCAAACCTGCCCCTCGTCCAGGCATTGAGGGAGAGTTGGCACGCGCCGAGTCGAGCGTTCCTGATGCCATGGCGGCATATGGTGCCGACGCTGGAGGACGTAGTCCGGATCACCGGGCTACGGGCGGACGGGGAGGCCGTCAGTGGGGTCACCTACCCCGACTACAGAGAGAGTGCCCTGGAGCTGTTAGGGCTAGAGACGAGCACGATTGACAGGGACAGCAGGACAGTCGGCCGAGTAGACATCATGGAGGCGCTCGGATTTGTGGACTCGCGTCAGCACGTCAGTGAGAGCGAAGCAGAGTTCCTGGGGCGGCTAGAGGAGGCAGCCCGGAGGGCTTTTAGCCAGGACGCAGGTGACCGAGAGCGGGCGGACCTGGACCTTCGGAGGTTCCTCTTCTTCCTACTGGGCCACCTTCTACTGGGGACGAAGGGGGACGACATCCACTGTCGTTTCCTTGGGATCCTGGCGGACCTAGACTGAGTGGGGCACTACGCATGAGGAGCAGCCCTACTCGCCCACTTGATTGCTGATCTTTCTCAGGGAGTAGAGAAGAAGACGACATCCGGCGGCTTCGCGCCTTTTCTCCAGGTAAACATTTTATTTGTGTATTTTACGATGATTTTTAGTTTACAGTCATGCAATTATTGGTACTAATGATGTATAATGGATGCAGTTATGGAGTTATTACTATCTCCCAATGGGTAGAGCGAGGTAATGGAACCGGACAGCCGAACCCTTAGCGCGGCGGTGGAGGCCGGTCACGACTGCGGTACCGCGCAGCTACCAGCTGACGTCGCTTCGACGTGAGCTGACCGAGTACCCTGAGGCCATGGTATAATGTATATGATTTTTTTTTGTGCATTTTTTTTACTAGAGTGGGGACTGATATGATGCATGTATGGTGATGCAGGTGGTATGGAGGCCTTACCTGGGCATGGCCGATGCTGGCCAGCCTTGGGTTGTAGCGGGCCAACCTCGTTTCGGGTGGGACCTGTGGGTCCACTGCCAGAACGAGATCGAGCCACTGCGGCTCAGGCTAGTCATGAGGACCCTGGGGCTTGCCTAGGAGTGAGTGGAGGTGCACGAGCCGAGCCATGTCGGGTGGAAGACCCGGGGCAAGGAGAAGCTCGCGGACTGGCGTACGCGCTTTCCTGCACAGTACCAGGACTGGCAGCATGGTGGCGTTCCGGTGGTGTCCCATGTGCAGGACAGTGCCGACTACCTGCGACGGTACCGAGGCACGTACGCAGGACGTCTTTACCTAGGGAGGCCAGCAGGGTTAAGTACGAAATGCGGATTTTTTTTTTGTGCAAATGCATACATGTGACATTAATCTATATGCTTATGAATGCAGGATGCTCGTGACACTATCATCACTGATCTGCAGGCCCAGCTGGCAGCTGCTAGGCATCAGTTGGCAGCTACTCGTCAGGAGTTGGACATCTTGGTGTGTTTATGCAATGCATTTTTTTTGTGTCACCTGGATTCCTGGTGCTTAGCCTCTTACTCTCGTTTGTTGTTCTGTGTTGCAGTGTGCCCATCAAGCGGCGGCGGCTGAGATGACTGGTGGGGCGGCCTCCAGCTCGCGAGCCCCTCCTCTAGAGGTCTCTTCTCTCCAGGAGCAGTTGGCGGGCGCGGTTGCCCGTGCTGAGGAGGCCGAGTGTGACCAGGCGGCTCGGGTGAGTGTTTGCTTGACACGGTTTCCTTTTCCGCGTATTCCCTTTCCTTTGCTGACTTTAATATGGGCTTTGACAGGTGGCGGAGATTCGGGATGCACTGGCTTGTGCGGTCCATGCAGAGCAGGAGAGTGACGCCTGGGCGGCGGAGCGCGATGCTCGGATAGCGGAGCTAGAGGAGGATCGATGATGACGGGAGGCTGAGGAGCTTCCCCGTGACGTACTAGAGCTGCGGATTGCCCTTGAGGTGTCGAGGAGAGAGGTAGAGAGAGAGTGCAGAGAGGCGGATTGCCCTTGAGGTGTCGAGGAGAGAGGTAGAGAGAGAGAGAGAGAGAGCAGAGAGGGAGATGGAGAGGGTGGAAAGGAGGGCAGAGAGGGAGAAGGAGAGGCTGGAGAGGAGGGCCTTGGAGGCCCAGATGACGGAGCTCCGAGTGAGTCTCGGTACGATAGAGGGGAGGCTACGAGAGAGCGAGGAGCGGTACCAGAGAGCGAAGGAGCGCAGGGCGCGCCTTCGACAGTCTGGTTCCTTTTCTGTAGGCAGTTTCCTAGTTTCTTCGGCCGAGGAGCGGCGCCGTGCGTTTGAGGCCGGCCATGAACTACAGGGCGAGGGGAGCACCGCCTATCAGAGTTCGCGGAGGCCCCCTAGGGATCCGCGCCAGAGGAGAGAGAAGAGGGATGATCAGAGAGATGACCAGGAGGGTGGTGGTGAGAGTTAGAGAGTGATTTGTACACCAACCATCCTTACTTATGATGTATATGACAGACAGTTTGTTATGTGGAATGGTTTCTTTTCTCTGACTTGACTGTCTTTTGTGCACGTTCTTTCCCTTACGCCTCTCCTTCTTTACTTATCTCCTCGTGACACGCTTTACAGGATCCTGCCCCGAAAGCGGGGAATTACGCCTCACGCGGAGGGCATGTCACCTTTCTCTCCCTCCTCTTGAGACGTCTAGGCGCGAAGACGCGTCCTAACCTTTTGAGTTCAAATTTAAATCGTCGAGAACCGCGGGCGGTCTTTTTCCTTCCTCACTTCGCCCACAAATAACTCCTCCTTTCGTTGAGATTTGCTTGCCTAGCTTTACTTCTTCCACTCTTGATTCATGGAGTATGGTGGGCCAAACCGTGGTGAAGGGAGAGGGGGACGAGGAGCTCCTCGCCCGAGGAGGGTCGTGCAAGAGCACGGAGAGGCGTCCACGGAAGAGGAAAGGCCTCTTCTGGCTATAGAGGGGCCGGAGGGACCTGATGACGTGGAGGGAGGCGAGCATGGCCCGGTAAGTTCCTTCGATCTCCACCTCTTAAACAAAAAATTTAGTAGCGAACAAGTAGAGAGGGAGAGAGGGTTTGGTGAATGTTGCACTCAAATGATGAACGCGTCTTCGATAGGAGACGTTTTTTTTTGTTTTGTTTTGTTTTTATTTTTTTGTTTTTTTTGTAATGATGTGGCCCTTTCTTTTGATGCGCAGGGTATGACAAGGATCCCGAGCTTGGCTGATGAGTGGGCGAGTGCGGATGAGCCGAACCGCGTCGGGGGAGAAAAACAAGGAAAGGCAAAACTTGAAGACTGGCGCATACGTCTCCCTGCTCAGTTCCCAGACGGGCAGCGAGGTGACGTGCCTGTGCAGGGGAGTGCCGACTACCTGCGACAGTGCAGGGAGAGCCATGTGGGGCCCCTTCAGCTCGGGAGACGGACAGAGGTGAAAGCAGAGTCCTTTTTTTTTTAACCCGGGGCTTAGCCGATAGCTGTTGTTTGCCTATTCCAGTGTGCCCAGCAGGCAGCGATGGCGGGGATGGTCGGCGGATCGTCTTCCAGCTCTCAAGCTCCTTTTCTGGAGATCGCCTCCCTTCGGAAGCAACTTGCCAGTGCAGTGGCCCGCGCAACCCGGGCTGAAGAGGAGTGTGATGCCTGGGCAGCAGCCATGGCAGAGCTGCACCGTTATGATGAGGACAAGCCACCTCCAGACATCTTGGGGTTAAGGGTGTTCCTTCAGGGAGCGAGGAGGGAGGCAGAGAGGGAGAGAGAGGAGAGGGAGAAGGAGAGGGAGGAAAGAAGGGTCGAGCGACAGTAGGATCGGGACGAGAGGAGGGCCTTGGAGGTCCAGGTGAGGGAGCTCCAGCTAGGCCTTCGAGTTATGGGGCAGAGGCTTGAAGTCATGGAGACGCGTTACGAGAGGGCGCGAGAGTTCGGGACGCAACTCCGCCAATCTGGCCACCTTTCTGTCGGTGGCTTTTTCGCCATGCCAGGGGAGTAGCAGCGAGTCAACGTTGTTGAGCAGGCACTGCGAGGTGAGGGGACTGCTGCTTCACGGAGCCCCAGAAGGTCCCTGAGGGACCCTCACCTTAGGGGAGAGGAGAGGGACGTTCGGAGGGATGAGCATGAAGGTGATGGCGAGGGTTAGCGGGCTAGCATACCCGCCTCCTCGCTATGATTGTGATGTTCATGACTGTTTATGTAGACCTATGAATGGAGTGATTTGGTTTCATGTTGCTTACTTGTTCTCTTGCGCGTTCCTTCTTCCTTACGCTTCTTCTCCTTTATACTGTTTCCACGTGATGCGCTCGACAAGACCCCGCCGTGAAACGGGGAATCGCGTCTCGCCGCGATCATTTTTTCCACGAAAATTTTCCGCCGAAGTCAACAATGATGGCTCTAGCCGCTTTTCCATTTCAACCTTCCCGGACGATCTCTACAACATGACATGGCATCCTTAGACTGCGTAGGGAGCGAGTGGTCGCATCATACCATCCAATCGATTACCCTGCGCGAGCAGTGAAGCGACACATGGGATCGCAGGGAAGGTGCTCTATCACGAGGGTTATTGTTAAAGCTGATGGAGGCAATTGGGTTCCACTTCTCTCATTTCTATAAATACCTCCCTCCTTCGTTCTTCCAAGGACATCGAGAGCGAATTCGTAGAGTACAAGTTTCCACGGAAGAGGAAGAACTGAGAGTTGTAGGATTCAGAATGGAGGGCGAATCTTCCCACTCCTCGAAGAGAAGTAGGTCCAGCGGTAGCAGGTCCAGGAGACTCTCGGACCTTGAAGGGCACTTCAGTGAAAGGACCCAATCGCAACATGTAAAATGAGCATTCTTGCCCTTTCCCTCATTCTTTCTTCTTTCTTCTTTTCTCTTGACAAAGGCCCCTTTTTCATTTCTTGTGTATGCGCAGAGCGTGATGAAATCACACATATCATGGGAGTTAGTGGTGGCAGCATACAGAGGTCTCCCGAATTTTCAGAAGGCCAGGCTAGGCGTAATGGGCTTTGGAGTCTTTCTCCGGATTGAGCCAATCAAGCTCGACCTCGCTCTCACCCAAGGGTTACGTGAAAGGTGGGATCCAATGAGCTGCACCTTCTTAATGCCTTGGGGGCACATGGTGCCCAACTTGGAAGATGTGGTCCAAATTATGGGCCTCAAAGTGGATGGCGAGGAGCTAACCGGTATTACCTACTCCGACTACAGAGAGGTTGCCCAGATGTTACTAGGAGTGGACCTGGATGATCGTAAGAACAGGTCCGTAGCTAAGACGCCTATCATGGAGACGTTGGGACTTACTGACATTCGTTCCCGTGATGGTGAGTCCTTGGAAGAGTTCATGGAGAGGACCGAAAGGGGATGCCGCACCGTCTACTGTGTACATGCGAGCAATTGGGAAAGGGCCAACATGGATTTGAGGAGATTCCTCTTCTTCCTGTTGGGAAAATTGTTGCTGGGCTCGAAAGGAGACAGCATCCATTGCCGCTTCTTAGAATTCCTGGTAGACCCTGAGAAAGTGGGGCGATATGCCTGCGGAGCAGCCATGCTGGCGCATCTATTTACGGGTCTATCTAAAAGAGCAGACAGAGAGGTAACAGTGAGTGGTTTCACACCGTTCATCCAGGTACCCCCTCCATATCCTCTTCTTTTTTTTCTTTTTTTTCTCTTTTTTTTTGATACGTTAAAGACACATGATGGTGCAGTTGTGGAGCTATTATTACCTTCCAATGGGAAAGGCCCGTCATTGGCGCCCAGCGGGGGTGCCGCTGGCAAGGCGGTGGCAGGCCCTCATGAGCCCAGCCCCTCTATCCTACCAGTTGATGGTGCTAAGACGCGAGTTGCAAGAGTTCCCTGCAGCGATGGTGGTTATTATTATTTTTTTGATTTTTTTTAAGAAGACGTGTGTGACCTGACTTAGGTGATCTGGAGACCTTATGCGGGCATGATCGAAGTCGATCAGCCATGGGTCATGACGAGTCATGTCCGGTTCGGGCGTGACCTCTGGATCCACTGTCTGAATGAAATCGAGCCACTTCGGCTACGATTGACCATGAGGACCCTAGGGCTTGCCCAGGAATGGGTGGACATGACTACAACACCCCGCGTTGGGAGGAAGACGCGTGGGCCGGCGACCTCCGTTGATTGGCGAGTGCGGTTCCCCGAATAATATGAAGACTGGCAATGGGGTGGCACACTCATGGAGTCACATGCTCAAGATAGCGAGGATTATCTACACCTCTATAAGGCAATGTACGCAGAGCGACTCCATCCCGAGGGGACTGTGGAGGTGAACACATTTTTTTTATTTTCTTTTTTTTAATATGTTAACTTATGCTCTGGCCATAGGATGCTCGTGACACTATGATAGCGAACCTACAAGCTCGCCTGATAGGCATAGAGCGGCAGTTACGTGATACTCACGCAGCCTTGAGTTCTTCGGTAAGCCTATTTACTCATGATCATAGACCAAGATTCCCGGTGCTAGACCCTCAATGCCACCTCATGCGTGTTGCAGTGCACCCTGCTTGACGCGGCTTCTTCAGCCATGGGGGCAGATGGTGTCTCTTCCAACTTATGGATCCCCACTTCCGAACTTGATTTGCTCCATGAGCAGCTTGCCTGGGCTACGCAGCGGGATGCGGAGGCAGAAGGAATACTTTCCACACAGGTGAGCGTTTCACCATTGAGATTCACTTATTCGCGCCTCCACATATCTGAGATGATGGTTATGGCAGACGAAAGAGGTGCAAGATGTACTTGCCCATACTGTGTAGGGGGAAGCCAGAATAGCAGAACTAGAGGAAGAGTTGCGGCATCGTCCAGACGATGGCTCTTATCGAGACGCCGTGGAGCTGAGGATTACCCTTCTGCTGGAAAGGGAGGACAGAGAGAGAGAATGTGCGGAAAGGGAAAGAGACACCGAACGAGAGAGAGCCGACAGATTGGCTGAGAGGGAGGAGCGAAGGGCCATAGAGGCCCAACTGTTTGAACTCCGAACGAGCCTCGGTCTTGCTGAACAATGGCTAAGGGATGGTGAAGAGCGCTACCGAAAAGCACGAGAGCGTGGCTTTCGTGTTAGTAGCTTCTTTGCCGCCCCTATCGATCGACGGGGAGCAGAGACGGCAAGAGAGGTACCGAGCAATTGATAGAAAAGTTGATCAGCAACTGTTGGTTTTCAATCTTGTTAAATGGTGATACAGCTGGCTTCTTCAAATCTTCTAGGGGAGTCAGGCAAGGAGATCCACTTGCCCCATCTCTGTTTATCATTGTGGAAGAGTCCTTAAGTAGGTCCTTAAAGGAGGCCTTCTCAAGTGGCAGGATTGAGTGGTATGCTGGGCCCAGCCGATGCCCTCCCATTTCTCACCTTTTGTTCACCGATGACACCCTTCTGTTTAGCAAAGCATGCCTTGTGTCTGTCAAAAATCCGTTAAAAGTGCTCGATAATTATGAAAGAGCTTCAGGGCAGCTAATTAATAGTAGCAAAAGTGTTTCTTCCTCCACCCCAAGACTCGGATTTCTATTACAAATCGAATTCAAAACTGCACTGGATTCACCAGACATTCTTTTCCTCATAAATACTTGGGTTTCCCATTGATGATTGGCAGAAGGAAAAAGATCTTCTTTGCAGGTATTGTCACCTCAATCCAGAACAGAGTCGCCGGTTGGAAATCAGGCTTACTATCTCAGGGAGCTAAACTGACACTCATCAAGCATGTCCTGTCCTCCGTTCCTCTATACTCCCTATCTTCCTCCCCACTGCACTCAGGTATTCATGATCTTCTGGACAAGACATTTGCAATTTTTTTGGGGGCTCCTCTATGAATGAAAATAAAAGACATTGGACTGCATGGCAATCCATATGTAAACCTATCTCCCAAGGAGGTCTTGGTATTATGTCTCTTAGACTCATGGACACTGCTTTACGGGTAAAGATGCTGTGGAATGCACTATCTTCCAATTCCCTATGGGCAAATTTCTTCAGAGCAAAATACATTGGGCAGAGCCATATAAGTGAAGTTTAGTTCAAAAATATGAATGGTTTTACAAGGAGGAGCTGGTTAAAGGCCAGAGACCTGATTTCCAAACATAAAAAAGTTGTAGTTGGTGATGGCAGCAGCACTCACTTCTGGTTGGACAACTGGATTGGAAATAAAAGATTGGCAGAGTATGTTCCCAGTTATACCACTCAGAATAGCAGCATTTCAGTCAAGGACTTCTTCATGCATCACACCAGTGCAAACTTCAATCAGTTGGATGGAAGGGTTCCAGACCAAATCAAATCTGATGTCCAAAGGTTTCAATTAAACCACTACCCTGACCACTCGGTCTGGAGTCTTTCATCCTCGGGTTATTGCACGGTGGCTTCCACTTACCGTGAGTTATCTAGAATTAACTCCAATCATAACATCTTTCCTTGGACCCGGTTATGGTCTAATTGGCTGCCCACCAAAATATATATACATCTCTGGAAGATTGTCCACAATGCTCTCCCCACTGATAAAAATATACAACGTCTGGGTGTGCAAATGTGCTCAATATGTCAATGTTGCAGAACACAGTGTGAGGAAACAACCAGCCACCTATTTATCCACAGTGAACTGGCTAAACATGTTTGGGCTCATTTCAGAAACTATGGACTAAACATAAATGCAAACTCAACGAGATCCTTCATTTACCACAATACCAATAATATCAAGCAGAAATCTGCCCATGGATTATTTCTCCTCTCTGTCAATGGGTGTGGCCTTTGGGAAATCTGGAAAGCGAGGAATGCATCGAAATATGAAGGTCAAAACATCTTCAAGAACAGTCTTCTCCACCATATTAAAACATAAGTAAAGCTCGTTTGCAACACCGCCAACCTAAAGGAGTTCGACAATGCCAAAAGGAACATTCTGGAGGAATTTGGTATAAACAGCCGGTCGCCTGCTGTTAGACCTCAGCTGAAGTTGATTACCTGGGTCCGCCCATTTTGGTCTTCTCTAAAGATTAACACCGACGGTGCCTGCAAAGCAAATGGAGACTCAGGTGGAGGTGGAGCCATTAGAGACTACAACGGAAACATCATTCTTGCTTTCTCACATTATTATGGTAATGCCAATAGTCTTGTTGCCGAGGCCTGAGCTTTGCTTGATGGCATCAAATACTACCACACTATTGACGACAAGCCAGTCCAGATTGAATGTGATTCCAAAATCTTAATTCAAATCATCAAAAAAGAAACACACTGCCCCTGGTCCATTCTTTATTACGCAAGGGAGATTTGGAGGCTTCTTAGTTTGCAAAACTCTATAGCTCATATCTACAGAGAAGGAAACAAGGTTACTGATGCTCTAACTTCTTTGGCCTGCTCCACTCATTGTAATGCTTTCTTTTCTTATGATGAGCTTCCTACCTCTATAAAGGGAGCAGCTCGCCTCGATAAACTGGGTATGCCCAGTATCCACTTAATGTAATTGTATCCATTCCTTTTTAATAAAATTTACCTCCTAATGTTTGAATGGTGGAGTGGCTTTCTCTTTGCCTCTGGTACAAGGGTGGACTCTCCCATCCAACACTAGACAAGGTTTCTGGGAAAAAAAAAGAGGGGTACCGAGCAGTAGAGCGCCTTGCATGGTTTAGAAACACCCTCCAGGGTTCCTCGCCTTGAGAGCGGAGAGAGGGGTAACTCTGAGAGAGAGGACGGAGCTTAATGTAGAAGGAAATAAATGAAGGAATGTTCAGTTTCATGTCTTCTGCCTTCATTCATGCTTTCAATCTTGTACACATTGCTTAATGAAACAGGTCAGTTCTTCTGTTCTGACTTGGCCCCTTGCTCAAAGAGTGGGTGATCATTTTGAGACTAACCTTGATAACAAGTCAAGGGGCCAAGCCTTTATCAATTAAGGCAAATGCAAAGATGATGAATGCAACACACAGGCACATAAATGAGAATAAAATATAAAGATGTAGCACACAGATGAGATCACACGGATGCAAAATTTTTCTTTTTTATTTTTTTGTTTGTTTTTTTTTTGATTTTTTTGTGTGTGTGTGTTTTTGTTTTTTTTAATCATTAGAATTTTCTTTCTTTTCTTGTTTTGTTATTTTTTTGAAGGATACTTATTATCACAGCCGGCATGGTTCTTGGATCAGGGGTGTTTAAATCGTTCTTAAGTAGCTTAATACAGGGTTAACTTGCTTTAAAAGAATTCCCACTTGGGAGCTCAACCGACGGCGTCTTCCGAGGGCCACTTCATCACATCACTACCATCTCTCTCTCTCTCTCTCTCTCTTTTTGGCCAACGCCTGGTGACCATTCTTATGGCACCTAACCTTTATGAAGACATGGCTTCTTACTAACCTCCCAGGTAACCTGCGTGCACATCTAGAGTGATTTGGGCCCCTAGACTCTTCAAATGATAATCCTATCGGTTAAGACTTAATCGGATGACAAAACCGTCATGCCATGCTTAGGCTCTCAGTTGCTTCGATCGTAAGGATACACCGAAAGAGCGTTCAAGGTAAAAGATTCACCCGACCCAGGTCTATTTTCTCACAACTCTAGACGGTATAGGATGGAACACCTTGGAACCCTAACGATCAACCGTGCGACGCTGACCCGGAATCAGACGCCGTCGCACCTATAGGTGACGCGCTTGCGTTGACCTAAGCCCGAGGTTAAAGTAAGAATCCACCGAGGCGGTAGATAGAGGTCTTGACCGGCCAGAAACACCGAGACTCCTTCGCGGTGATGGCTTTCGCTTTTCGAAGTAGACAGTTATATGTGTGTTTTGCTAAAAGGAGGTCGCTTGCCTTAGCGAGGCGCGCCTTTCAGGATTTCCATTGGGCTTTCACCTTTGAGGGGAGAAAGAAGAGTGCGGTGAGGTAAACCTTCCGAGAGGACCGGTAAAACCGTTAACCCGACGAGCTAATCGGGACCTACTCGACCTTTCCCTTTTGGGTGACTTCGGACCAAGCCTTGAACAAGATCGTGTTGCCCCTTTTGGAATTTAGCCTTTGTTTTGAGGGGTTTTCGCTTGTCAAAATCAGGCACGGCCACGACCAGGCTCTTATTTGACCCCTCCCCCCTTTTTTTGAATGGTACATGATAATTCAATATGTGGGAGTCCCTCTTGTATGCCTGCGGGGACACTGCCCTCTTCTCGTGCTCTGATTCAGGTTTGAGGAGATGAATCCTATTCTCGCCTTCAATGTATGGTACTTTGGATCCCTCATGCTCAGCGTTTTAAGGGCGCCGGCTGTCTCATTGGGTCGAGAAAGAAGAGAACAAAGATTATGACTTTCTTGGAGACCTTCGAGTACAGCCCCACATAAGCAATACTACCTACTTTCTTGGCTAAAACACTTGCGTGTGTGTGTTGCCTTCTTTTAGTGGGCGTAAGCTGACATGACCGGACAAGAATCACCACGGTTCTGGCAGACCAAGACCTGAGACCTATCGAACATTAATGGGTCCTATCCTAATATGAAGGACAGATGCAAAGACTCGACTGCACGATGATCACCCGGCATTTGTTTTTTTTCTCTCTCTCTCTCTCTCTTTTTAAGTGTTCCCTCGAGTTCCGTTTCGTTTGTTCCCAAAAGCGGGGTGTGGGAGTGTGCGTAGGTTAACCCTGAGTTAGACTACAAAGATCGAAGAGTGAATTTCCCGCTCCAATGGTCCTCATACCATGCCAGTTGTTACACCTATCTAAGGGTAGTATTTCTTAAGATAAAGCCTGTTCCAAGGGTGGGATAACTCGGTCCCTTCGGCATTGACTAGCTTGTAGGCGTTGCCGGGGTACACAGCCTGAACCACATATGGTTCTTCCCAATTGGGTTGAAGTTTAGAACGCGGCCCTCCACGTTTGACAAAAATTCTTTTTACGACAATCTCGCCAATTTTGAATTTTCTCTCAATGACATTCTTTTGGTAAAAACGAGCGAGTCTATTTTGATAAACACGTGCATGCTCGGCAGCGGCTAGCCGCTTCTCGTTTAAGAGTTCCAACTGGACAAGGAGTGAATCACGACGTTCGTCGAGGGGAAATTTCTTATCCAATTTTACCCTGAGAGAAGGAATCAGAGTCTCGTACGGGACTACCGCTTCCATCCCAAAAGTAAGGGCGAACGGAGTTTGCCCGGTGGGAGTACGGATTGAAGTGCGGTAGGCCCATAGAGCTTCGATAAACTTTCCTGGCCAGTCTGAAAACTTACTTGACTCGCAGGTTTTCTTAATGATTTTAATCAATGTTTTATTGGTGACCTCTGCCTGGCCATTACCTTGTGGGTAATAAGGTGATGAATGATGCAATGCGATTGCGTACCTTTTGCAGAGGTCTTGAAGGTCCCGAGAAATGAACTGTGGCCCTTTATCGGTGACGATTGTGCTTGGAATGCCGAACCTGGTAAGGATATTCTTCATGATGAACTTGTAGACTGTTGATGTCTTGATTTCCGCGTAAGCTTCGACTTTGGCCCATTTGGTGAAGTACTCCGTCGCAGTGAGGATGAAGGATTTCTGCTTGGTGAGGGAGTTGGGATCACCTAGGGGACCGATGATGTCAAACGCCCACATGGAGAAGGGCCATGGGGAGGATACTGGATGAAGTGAGGAAGATGGTAAATGAATCTTATAGGCGTGAAGTTGACACTTGACACACCTACGGACATAGACAGCACAATCCTTTTCCATAGTGGGCCAGTAAAAGCCTTGCCGAATGATCTTCTTAGCGAGTATTTGGCTATTTACATGGCCACCGCACACACCTGAGTGTGCTTCCTCTACGCATATCCAGACCTCATTGTCATCAAGACATCTTAATAGAACATCAGTAAGGCTCCTTCTATAGAGTAGACCTCCAACCAATGTGTATTTCTGGGCCACCCTTCTTATGACTTTCTTATCTTCTGTGGTGGCTCCCTCAGGATAAGACTGATCTTTGTAATATTTGGTAATTTTATAGAACCAAGGTTTCTCCTCGTCAGCCAATTCTTCTTCAAATTCTGCCAACATGATTTCCCTCTTCTCAAGAATTTCCCTTTCCTGAACCTTCCGTAGGACTCTTTCTTTGATTCTTAAGAGATAAGGATCTTGAATGGTAGGGACGAGACGCTTATAGATGGTGATGAAGTTAGACCATACACCTAAAGGGAATTTAAAAGATGACGCCAAGGAGGAGAGGGCATCGGCCAGAATGTTCTGTTCACAAGGAACATGGACAAAGATCAGCTTGGTGAATAATTTGGCATAAGCGGATACCAGCTCCTGATAGGGCTTGAGCTTTGGATCAAGGGTGCGATATTTGGTAAGCACCTGGCGGAGAACAAGTTGACTATTACCCACGACTCGCAATTCGGTGATATAGAAAGAATGTGCTAGTTCTAGACCAGCTAGAAGAGCCTCCTATTCAGTAATATTGTTGGTGACTGGGAATGCGAGATGAAATGCCTCTGGGATGGTAACACCCTTGGGCGTTAGAAGGATAATGCCAATACCCTTCCCTTGGGAATTCAGAGCTCCATCAAAATATAATGTCCACTTTGGCTCGTCAGATTGGGTGATAGACATTAGTGCATCATCTGGAAACTCTGATTGGAGAGGATCGAACTTGGGGAGAGGATGGTGAGCGAGATGCTCGGCTATAGCATAGCCTTTAATTGCCTTTTGCTGAATGTAGGTGATGTCAAACTGAGATAAGAAACTCTGCGAGCGTGCTAGCCTATCAGTAAGGATGAATTTCTCCAAAAGGAATTTGATAGGGTTCATGCGGGCAATCAAATGGACATCATGAGCCAGGAAGTAGTGCTTCAATTTCTGCACTACCCAAACGAGGGCAGCACATGTTTTCTCCATGGCTGTGTACTTCTGTTCACAAGAATTGAGGAGTTGGGACAAGTAATAGGTTACCCGTTCCTTACCTTCTTCATCGGTTTGTGCGAGGACGGCTCCTACGGAGTCATCCAAGACTGAGATGTAAAGGATCAGAGGTTTTCCAGGTTTGGGTGGAATGAGAACGGGTGGACTAGCCAGGTATTCCTTTAACCCTTCAAAAGCTTTTTAACATTTAGAATCCTAATGGAATTCTACTCCTGGCTTGGTCAACTCATAGAAAGGTCTACACCTTTGTGAATACTGAGACACAAACCGACTGATGAATTGCAGCCTCCCAATTAAACCTCAGACTTCCCTCAAATTTTTGGGAGGCGGCATGTCCCTGATGGCCTTAGCTTTGTCGGGATCTATCTCAATCTCCCTTTTGCTCACAATGAAACCTAGTAATTTGCCCGATGATATGCCAAACATACACTTCTTCAGATTCATTTTCAATTGGAACTCCCTTGATCTCTGCAAGACCTTAGCCAAAACCCTTGGATGTTCCACCCTGGTTCTTGATTTCACCAATAAATCATCCACATACACCTCCAGATATATATGCATCATGTCATGAAATATGGCCATCATAGCTCTTTGATAAGTAGCTCCAGCATTCTTTAATCCAAATGGCATGACCACGTAACAATATGTTCCCCATGGTGTAGTGAATGACGTCTTCTCCTGATCCTCTTCTGAAAAAAGAATTTGATTATATCCCAAAAATCCATCCATAAATGAGAGGGTCTCATAGCCTGCCGTGTTATCGATTAATACATCAATGTGAGGCAAGGGAAAATCGTCCTTTGGACACGCGCGGTTAAGGTCCCGGAAGTCGATGCAAATCCTGACTTTTCCATCCTTCTTCATGACTGGGACAATGTTCGCCACCCATTGAGGATAAAGGACAACTCTAATGAACCTGGCTTTGTGGAGCTTGTCGACCTCTTCTTTCATTTTCAAAGGCATCTGAGGGTGAAAACGCCTTAACCTTTATTTTACCGAGATGGACCCTAGTGTGAGCGACGTCACACGGAATGCTGCAGGGAGCGAAGCGCGCTCATTTTGCTGTCACATAGAAAGAGAGAGAGAGATAGAGACCACCACGGGAGATTGCTCCAGCGGGGTATGCAGAATAGATATGGCGTAATAAATGCGGGGATTAAACGGCCATAGCGGGAAATGACTCTCCGCGACCTCAGGGGAGGGGAATGGTGCAGAATTTAAAAGATGTGAATTTAAACGGCCATAGCACCACCACGGGAGATTGCTCCAGTGGGGTATGAGCCTCGAAGAGATGAAAATAGCATAGAATTTAAGAGACAGAATTTAAACGGCCATAGCACCACTACGGGAGATTGCTTCAGTGAGATATAGGCCTCGAAGAGATGAAAATAGCGCAGATTTTAAGAGACAAAATTTAAACGGCCATAGCACCACCACGGGAGATTGCTCCAGTGAGATATAGGCCTCGAAGAGATGAGAATAGGGTAGTATTTAAAAGATAGAATTCAAACGGCCATAGCGGGAAGCGACTCGCCGCGGCCTCGAAGATATGATGTGATCGCCAGGGGCTGGAGACCCCCAAAATAAGAAGAGTGATCGCGTTTACCTCAAAAATGGAAAATGGTGGGTTGCTTCTTCCTCTCCCTTCGGCCGGCCGATGGAGAGGTCCTTCTTTGGTTACCCTTGCAAAAATAGACAAAGAGCAAATGAATCAGAAAAATGGCAGTGTAGTATGAATCCTTTGTGATGAAAACAGCGAAATCATGGCGAGACACACACCTGATTGGTGTTGTTTTTAAACCCCTCTCAGACACGAGTAGGAGGAAAATGCTATGATGGATGAAGGATCGTGCAAACGTGCATAAAACAGAACTCTTTTATGGAGCGAGATGACATATGGTGGATGATGCATACAATAGAAATGGCAAAAGAGAAAGGGGGAGAGTGGCTTATTGAAGGCGTCGATGACGGGATCCGATGGAGCTTCGGCAGCGTGGGGACGTCGTGGAAGCACGGTGGATGAAGATTGCCTTCCTCTCGCGAGCGCGGGCACCCAGAAATTCGGCAGAACTTCCTCCTACAAAACCCACGGGTTAGAGAAGAATCTGGCAGAGTTTCCCTCTCCTCTATCGGATCTGAAGCTCTCTGATTTCGAGGGAGGGGGGTTCCTATTTATAGGGAAAAAAATTATTGGGGCGTCCAGGGTCCTGGACGCCTCAATGTTGAGGCGTCCAGCTGATTGGACGCGCCCATTATTTTTTATCATTTTTTTATTTATTGAGGCGTCTAGGACCCTTGACGTCTCAATGACTTTCCATTAAAACGGCACCGAAAATCGTCGACAGCGGAGAAAGCGAGTGGTTTCGGTGCCTAACTTTGACTTCTTAAGACGCGTCTAAGATCAATGACGTCTTCATGATTGGATTTATTCGAAACATCAAACTAGTCGGCAGGAGCGGCGCCGCCCGCGTGCTGCACGAAGCTCCGAAGGAGGCGTCTAGGGTCCTGGACGCCTTTAAAAGAGACGTCCAGTTACCCTGCCACTTTCAAAAGGAAAAAAAATTTAAAATAATAAAAATAATAATAATAAATATTTTTATGAAGGTATTAAGATACCTTGACACCTCCAAGTGAGGCGTCAAACCATCTTGACACGTCAAAAATATTTTCACGAATAAATTCAAACAAAATGTAAAAAAATTCAGAAAAATAAGAAATCACCAAAATAATTAAAAGTGTGAAGGTAACCTTGAGGAATCATAGTGTAATATGATATTTACTCACGGTAAGGTAAAAACGGCGTGTCTACAGTTGTCCCGCCTTGGCGTCTGCTTTGCAAGGGAGTGGCACGTAATAGAGTGGCATAGAAGTGAAATGAAATGGAGTGGGAGCGGACTGAAAAGTAGATGCCAAGGTGTGATGAGACACGCTTTTAATATTATGGTTTGGAATGTTTTCAGAGTTTCAATGAGGCGACCTTGAAGAAGGTCTTCTGAATTCGACAATTGCTTGGACGGAAATCAAACAAGGAAGGGGAAGATATGCGCTCAGGCACAAGTAGAAAAAGGGACCAACTTGTTTGTGTGAAAGTATCTAGGTCATAAACCTGCACGTTTCACCTTTGGGGAGAGGTTACCAGCCCATGTGGAAGTGCTGCGGCCAAGGTGGGTCAAATGGAGTAACAATAAAGGAACATTTGAGGATCAATCCAAACAAGGGTCTCTTTTGGAAGAACACCCCAAGGCTCTCTCAAGGAAACTCAGTATCTCATTCGGAATGGAATATCTCATATTATAAGACTTAAGCACGGCGGCCTTCACAATCGAATTACTTTGGATGATCTTCCGCAATGGAATCAAAGTCCTACATGAATGCATGCTGGGTTTAAAAGAAAACTTAAAACAAACGAAAATAGAAAATAGCCAAGGATAATATTGTCAAGTTGTTAAGAATGGGTCAGGATACCGATCCAGTGAGGTGATACTGAGCCGGGGCCCGTTTATCCATGCACCAACTCACTGAATGGAACCATCGTCCCCACGCTTTCACAACTTAACGGCCTATCCGTACAACCCAAATTCCTCTGAACTTATCATGATTTTTGTTGAAGGGGAACTCAAACTCCAGACTCGTTCAGACTGCAAGGTCCTTGACATGTTCTAATAGCGTAAATATCATATAATACAATGCATGACATGGTGGGACCAATCACCGAATGGTGGCATATGATGGGTCGAGGTGAGATAGTGGTGCCCACTAGTGAAACCTGCACTCATTATTTAGCACAACATTATCTCAAAGCAACAGAATTGCACATCAGTTATCACAATAGGAGAATACACAATACAAAGGAAAACAAGACAAACACCTTTTGCTAAAGTCAACATTGACGACTAATCATTGATGTGACATGTTTTGACTTTTAAGCCCCTCCCTTCCTATAAATACCCCCCTACTTACCTTAGCCAAATGCACCAAGGAGAGCTTTGAAGCTTAAGGGGAGGAGGAGAAGAATCTTGGGTTCTTCAAGATGGAAGGTGAGTCTTCTCGCCCTATGAAGAGGAGCAGACCCAGCAGCGAATTCAGGCGGCTCTCCGACCTCGAAGGACATTTGAGTGGGATGATCCAGTCGCGTATGGTGAGTTGATTCATTTCAAATTTTCTGTACAACCTTTCATTCACCTCTTTCCTCCTTTGTTTTTCTTCTTCTTTTCCAGCCGTACCCTCTCTTCCCAGGCCCGATGAAGTTCTCCAAACTGCCATGGCTTTCGAAGCTAGTTTCCAACATCTCCATTGGCAGGAGGGCTATACTCACGAGGTGCCATCTTCAGGGGCTCCTGGTTCACGCCAGACATTACGAGAAGATTCGCATGGACTGAACAGCTATGGGTGCGCTGGTGGAGATCTGGCATCCTCAGACTCAAACTTTCATTTTCCCTACTTTCGAGGCGACCATCCTTCTTGAGGAGGTGGAACTCTTGCTTGGGTTGAAAAGATTCAAAAGGTATGGCAAGATAAAGATCATGCCGATGCTGAAGAAGGCGACTTCCGAGGACGTCCTTGGAAGTTTCATGCCGTCTAGTGCCGTTAGAAACGTCCAGACTCAGAAGGGAATTAACTTGCAGAAACTTACAGAATGGGTCATGGATGCTCTGGGAGGATTGTCAGACGATGATCGTTTGGAGGAAATTATGAAGGGATTCACCATCTATTTGACGGGTGCTCTCTTATTCCCTCATACCAACAACATAGTGGAGGAAGATCAGCTGAGTGCTATTTGCGGTATTTGGAATGGCAAAAGGGTGGGACCTATCGTTCTTGCTTACCTCTATAGTGGCCTTACTGCTTCCAGCATGGGTAAGCCTTCTTTTGGTTGCACGCTTCTTCTGAATTACTGGGTTGATTTACATTTCAAATTTGATCACCGTGAGGGGATGCCAACTGCTCGAAGATCTTTCAACAAAGTCCCCTTTACCACATAGCCGATGTGTTAGGCTTTGGTGGTAACATAGTGAACCACGTTCTTGGCTGAGGAAGCGTGAAGACTGAGGTCTCACTTCAGAACTATGACGCAAAGCTTCTTCACTTGCGCACCGGCATGTCTACTCTCGCGCGAACTCCTCACGAGGTCTTCTCCCGAAGCTGAACTCCATCTTATTGGCTCGACTGAGTTTGTTCTTTACAACGCGCATCGATGTTGCATTCAAATTGGCTTCCCCGCCATTTGTTCCCACTGTTATCGGGCACTGCTCCTCTAAGGAAGAGAGAGTCAGGCGAGGAAGATGATGCAAAGGGGGTGAAGGCCATCAAAGTGTCGTGGAAGACGAGCATTCCGGGAAAGGCATTAGTGCATGTAGAGGAAGAACGCGAGCTGTGGAGGGCTTATGTAACCGAACTGGAGAAGTTAAGGCCTTAAGTGTCTAAGCCTCTGATGTAATTCACTATGCTGTTTTAATGAAATAAATGTGAAGTTATTGTGTGCAACTGCTTTCTTTCTCTCTTTTTCTTTTTATGACTTTTTTGTTATTATTATTTTTGTTGATTATTTTTGTTTTTTTTTTGACCTGGGGCTTAGCCGATAGATGTTGTTTGCCTATTCCAGTGTGCCCAGCAGGCAGCGATGGCGGGGATGACTGGCAGATCGTCTTCCAGCTCTCAAGCTCATTTGCTAGAGATCGCCTCCCTTCGGGAGCAACTTGCCAGTGCAGTGGCCCGCACGACCCGGGCTGAAGAGGAGTGTGATGCCTGGGCAACAGCCATGGTAGAGCTGCATCGTTATGATGAGGAGAGGCCGCCTCCAGACATCTTGGGGTTAAGGGTGTTCCTTAAGGGAGCGAGGCAGAGAGGGAGAGTGAGGAGAGAGAGAAGGAGAGGGAGGAAAGAAGGGCCGACCGACAACAGGATCGGGACGAGAGGAGGGCCTTGGAGGCCCAGGTGAGGGAGCTCCAGCTAGGCCTTCGAGTTATGGGGTAGAGGCTTGAAGTCATGGAGATGCGTTACGAGAGGGCGCGAGAGTTCGGGACGCGACTCCGCCAAGCTGTCCACCTTTCTGTCAGTGGCTTTTTTGCCACGCCAGGGGAGCAGCAGCGAGTCAGCATTGCTGAGCAGGCATTACAAGGTGAGGGGACTGCTGCTTCACGGAGCCCCAGAAGGCCCCTGAGGGACCCTCACCTTAGGGGAGAGGAGAGGGACGTCCGGAGGGACGAGCATGAAGGTGATGGCGAGGGTTAGCGGGCTAGCATACCCGTCTCCTCTCTTTGATTGTGATGTTCATGACTATTTATGTAGACCTATGAATGGAGTGATTTGATTTTCTGTTGCTTACTTGTTCTCTTGCACGTTCCTTCTTCCTTACGCTTCTTCTCCTTTATACTGTTTCCATGTGATGCGCTCGACAAGACCCCGCCGTGAAACGGGAAATCGCATCTCGTCGCGATCGCTTTTTCCATGGAAATTTATCGCCGAAGTCAACAATGATGGCTCTAGCCGCTTTTCCGTTTCAAACTTCCCGGACGATCTCTACAACATGACAGGGCATCCCTAGACTGCGTAGGGAGCGAGTGGTCGCATCATACCATCCAATTGATTACCCTGCGCGAGCGGTGAAGCGACACATGGGATCGCAGGGAAGGTGCTCTATCACGAGGGTTATTGTTAAAGCTGATCAGTTGGGTTGCACTTCTCTCATTTCTATAAATACCTCCCTCCTTCGTTCTTCCAAGGACATCGAGAGCCAATTCGCAGAGTACAAGTTTCCACGGAAGAGGAAGAACTGAGAGTTGTAGGATTCAGAATGGAGGGCAAATCTTCCCACTCCTGGAAGAGAAGGAGGTCCAACGGTAGCAGTTCCAGGAGGCTCTCAGACCTTGAAGGGCACTTCAGTGAAAGGACCCAATCGTAACTCGTAAAATGAGCCTTCTTGCCCTTTCCCTCATTCTTTCTTCTTCTTTTTTCTCTCTTGACAAAGGCCCCTTTTTCATTTCTTGTGTATGCGCAGAGCGTGATGAAATCACACATATCATGGGAGCTAGTGGTGGCAGCATACAGAGGTCTCCCGAATTTTCAGAAGGCGAGGCTAGACGTAATGGGCTTTGGAGCTTTTCTCCGGATTGAGCCAATCAAGCTTGACCTCGCTCTCATCCAAGGGTTACGTGAAAGGTGGGATCCAATGAGCCGTGCCTTCTTAATGCCTTGGGGGCACATGGTGCCCAACTTGGAAGATGTGGTCTGAATTACGTGCCTCAAAGGGGATGGCGAGGCGCTAACCGATATTACCTACTCCGACTACAGAGAGGCTGCCCAGATGTTACTAGGAGTGGACCTGGATGATCGTAAGAACATGTCCGTAGCCAAGACGTCTATCATGGAGACGTTGGGGCTTACTGACATTCGCTCCCGTGATGATGAGTCATTGGAAGAGTTCATGGAGAGGACCAAAAGGGGATGTCGCGCCGTCTACTGTGTAGATGCGAGCAATTGGGAAAGGGCCAACATGGATTTGAGGAGATTCCTCTTCTTCCTGTTGGGGAAAATTGTTGTTGGGCTCGAAAGGAGATAGCATCCATTGCCACTTCTTAGAATTCCTGGTAGATCCTGAGAAAGTGGGGCGATATGCCTGGGGAGCAGCCATGCTGGAGCATATATTTGCGGGTCTGTCTGAAAGAGAAGACAGAGAGGTAACCGCGAGTGGTTTCACGTCGTTCATCCAGGTACCCCCTCCCTATCCTCTTCTTTTTTTTTCTTTTTTTTGATATGTTAAAGACACATGATGGTGCAGTTGTGGAGCTATTATTACCTTCCAATGGGAAAGACCTGTCATTGGCGCCCAGCGGCGGTGCCACTGGCAAGGTGGTGGTAGCCCCTCATGGTCCCAACCCCTCTATCCTACCAATTGATGGTGCTAAGACGCGAGTTGCAAGAGTTCCCCGCAGCGATGGTGGTTATTATTCTTTTTTGTTGATTTTTTTTTACTTTTTAATTTTTTTATTAAGAAGACGTGTGTGACCTGACCTAGGTGATCTGGAGACCTTATGCGGGCATGATCGACGCCGATCAGCCATGGGTCATGACGAGTCGTGCCCGGTTCGGGCGTGACCTCTGGATCCACTGTCTGAATGAAATCGAGCCACTTCGACTACGATTGGCCATGAGGACCCTAGGGCTCGCCCAGGAATGGGTGGACATGACTACAACACCCCGCGTTGGGAGGAAGACTCGAGGGTCGGCGACCTCCGTTGATTGGCGAGTGCGGTTCCCCGAACAGTATGAAGATTGGCAACGGGGTGGCACACTCATGGAGTCACATGCTCAAGATAGCGAGGATTATCTACACCTCTATAAGGCGATGTACGTAGAGCGACTCCATCCCGAGGGGACTGTGGAGGTGAACACATTTTTTTTATTTTTTACTTTTTTTAATATGTTAACTTATGCTCTGGCCATAGGATACTCGCGACACCATGATAGCGAACCTGCAAGCTCGCCTGATAGGCACAGAGCGGCAGTTACATGATACACGAGCTGCCTTGAGTTCTTCGGTAAGCCTGTTTACTCATGATCATAGACCAAGATTCCTGGTGCTAGACCCTCAATGCCACCTCATGCGTGTTGCAGTGCGCCCAACTTGACGCGGCTTCTTCAGCCATGGGAGTGGATGGTGTCTCTTCCAGCTTATGGATCCCCACTTCCGAACTTGATTTGCTCCATGAGTAGCTTGCCTGCGCTACGCAGCGGGCTGCGAAGGCAGAAGGAATACTTTCCACACATGTGAGAGTTTCACCATTGAATTTCACTTATTCGCACCTCCAGATATCTGAGATGATAGTTATGGCAGACGAAAGAGGTGCAAGATGCACTTGCCTATACTGTGCAGGGGGAAGCCAAAATAGCGGAACTAGAGGAAGAGTTGCGGCATCATCCAAACGATGGCTCTTCTCGATACGCCGTGGAGCTGAGGATTACCCTTCAGCTGGAAAGGGAGGACAGAGAGAGAGAGAACGTGCGGAAAGGGAAAGAGACATCGAACGAGAGAGAGCCGACAGATTGGCTGAGAGGGAGGAGTGAAGGGCCATGGAGGCCCAACTGATTGAACTCCGAACGAGCCTCGATCTTGCTGAACAATGGCTGAGGGATGGTGAAGAGCGCTATCGAAAAGTATAAGAGCGTGGCTTTCGTGTTAGTAGCTTCTTTGCCGCCCCTATCGATCGACGGGGAGCAGAGACGGGAAGAGGGGTACCGAGCAGTAGAGGCATCACCTTGCATGGTTTAGCAACACCCTCCAGGGTTCCTCGACTGGAGATCGGAGAGAGAGGTAACTCTGAGAGAGAAGACATAACTTAATGTACAACTTCTAGAAGGAAATAAAGGAAGGAATGTTCAGTTTCGTGTCTTTTGCATTCATTCCTGCTTTTCAATCCTGTATACATTGCTCAATGAAACAAGTCAGTTCTTCCGTTCTGACTTGGTCCCTTGCTCAATGAGTGGGTGATCATTTTGAGACTAACATTGATAACAAGTCAAGGGGCCAAGCCTTTATCAATTAAGGCAAATGCAAAGATGATGAATGCAATACACGGGCAAACAAATGAGAACAAAATGTAAAGATGTAGCACACAGATGAGATCACACGGATGTAAATTTTTGTTATTTTTTATTTTTTTTATTTTTTTTACTTATTAGATTTTTATATTATTTTTATTTTTTAAACGAAGGATAATATTATCACAACCGGCATGGTTCTTGGATCAGGGGTGTTTTAAATCGTTCTTAAATAGCCTAATGCAGGGTTAACATGCTCCCAAAAGAATTTCCACTTGGGAACTCAACCGACAGCGTCTTTCGAGGGCCACTTCATCACATCACTACCATCTCTCTCTTTTTTTTTGGCCAACGCCTGGTGACCATTATTATAGCACCAGACCTTTATGAAGACAGGACTTCTTACTAACCTCCCAGGTAACCTGTGTGCACATCTAGAGTGATTTGGGCCCCTAGACTCCTCAAATGATAATCCTGCCGGTTAAGACTTAACCTGATGACAAACCGTCATGCCATGCTTAGGCTCCCAGTTGCTTCCGATCGTAAGGATATCCCGAAAGAGCGTTCAAGGTAAAAGATTTGCCCGACCCGGGTCTATTTCCTCACAACTCTAGATGGTATAGGATGGAACACCCTGGAACCCTAACGGCCAACCGCACGACGCTAACCCGGAATCAGACGCCGTCGCACCTATGGTGACGCGCTTGCATTGACCTAAGCCCGATGTTGAAGTAAGAATCCACCGAGGCGGTAGATAGAGGTCTTGACCAGCCAAAAATACCGAGACTCCTTCGCGGCGATGGCTTTCGCTTTTCGAAGTAGACTGTTATATGTGTGTTTTGCTAAAACGAGGTCGCTTGCCTTAGCGGGGCGCGCCTTTCAGGATTTCCATTGTGCTTTCACCTTTGAGGGGAGAAAGAAGAGTGCGGTGGGGTAAACCGTCTGAGAGGACCGGCAAAACCGTTAACCCGGCGAGCTAATCAGGACCTACTCGACCTTTCCCTTTTGGGCGACTTCGGACCAAGCCTTGAAAAAGATCGCGTTGCCCCTTTTGGAATTTAACCTTTGTTTTGAGGGGTTTTCGCTTGTCAAAATCAGGCACGGTAACAACTAGGCTCTTATTTGACCCCCCCCCCCCCCTCCTTTTTTGAGGTGGACATGATAATTCGATATGTGGGAGTCCCTCTTGTATGCCTGCGGGGACACTGCCCTCTTCTCGTGCTCTGATTCGGGTTCGAGGAGATGAATCCTACTATTGCCTTCAAGGTATGGTACTTTGGATCCCTTATGCTCAGCGTTTTAAGGGCGCCGACAGTCTCATTGGGTCGAGAAAGAAGAGAACAAAGATTACGACTTTCCTGGAGACCTCCGAGTACAGCCCCACATAAGCAATACTACCAACTTTCTTGGCTAAAACACTTGCGTGTGTGTGTTGCCTTCTTTTAGTAGGCGTAAGCCGACATGACCGGACAGGAATCTCCACGGTTCTGGCAGACCAAGACCCGAGACCTACCGAACCTTAATGGGTCCTATCCTAATATGAAGGACGGATGCAAAGACCCGACTGCACGATGATCACCAGGCATTAGTTTTTTTTCTCTCTCTCTCTCTTTTTAAGTGTTCCCTCGAGTTCCGTTTCATTTGTTCCCAAAAGCGGGGTGTGGGAGTGTGCGCGGGTTAACCCTGAGTTAGACTACAAAGATCGAAGAGTGAATTTCCCGCTCCGATGGTCCTCGTACCATGCCAGTTGTTACACCTATCTAAGGGTAGTATTTCTTAAGATAAAGCCCGTTCCAAGGGTGGGATAACTCTGTCCCTTCGGCATTGACTAGCTTGTAGGTGTTACCGGGGTACACAGCATGAACCACATATGGTCCTTCCCAATTGGGTTGAAGTTTAGAACGCGGCCCTCCAGGTTTGACAAAAATTCATTTTACGACCATCTCGCCGACTTTGAATTTTCTCTCAATGACCTTCTTTTGGTAAAAACGAGCGAGTCTATTTTGATAAACACGTGCATGCTCGGCAGCGGCCAGCCGCTTCTCGTCTAAGAGTTCCAACTGGGCAAGGAGTGAATTATGACGTTCGTCGAGGAGAAATTCCTCATCCAATTGTACCCTGAGAGAAGGAATCAAGGTCTCGTACGGGACTACCGCTTCCATCCCATAAGTAAGGGCAAACGGAGTCTGCCCGATGGGGGTACAGATTGAAGTGCGATAGGCCCATAGAGCTTCGATAAGCTTTTCTGGTCAATCTGAGAATTTACTAGACTCGCATGTTTTCTTAATGATTTTAATCAATATTTTATTGGTGGCATTTGCCTGGCCATTACCTTGTGGGTAATAAGGTGATGAATGATGTAATGCGATTACGTACCTTTTGCAGAGGTCTTGAAGGTTCTGAGAAATGAACTATGGCCCATTGTCGGTGACGATTGTGCTTGGAATGCCGAACCTGGTAAGGATATTCTTCATGATGAACTCGCAGACTGTTGACGCCTTGATTTCTGGGTAAGCTTCGACTTCGGCTCATTTGGTGAAGTACTCCGTCGTAGTGAGGATGAAGGATTTCTGCTTGGTGAGGGAGTTGGGATCACCTAGGGGACCAATGATGTCGAACGCCCACATGGAGAAAGGCCATGGGGAGGATACTAGATGAAGTGAGGAAGATGGTGAATGAATCTTATCGGCGTGAAGCTGACACTTGACACATCTACGGACGTAGATAGCACAATCCTCTTCCATAGTGGGCTAGTAAAAGCCTTGCCGAATGATCTTCTTAGCGAGCATTTGGCTATTTACATGGCCACCGCACACACCTGAGTGTGCTTCCTCTACGCATATCCAGACCTCATTGTCATCAAGACATCTTAATAGAACACCAGTAAGGCTCCTTCTATAGAGTAGACCTCCAACCAATGTGTATTTCTGGGTCACCCTTCTTATGGCTTTCTTATCTTCTGTGGTGGCTCCCTCAGGATAAGACTGATCTTTGCAATATTTGGCGATTTCATAGAACCAAGGTTTCTCCTCGTCAGCCAGTTCTTCTTCAAATTCTGCCAACATGATTTCCTCTTCTCAAGAATTTCCCCTTCCTGAACCTTCCGTAGGACTCTTTCTTTGATTTTTAAGAGGTAAGGGTCTTGAACGGCAGGGACGAGACGCTTGTAGATGGTGATGGATTTAGACCATGCACCTAAAGGGAATTTAAAAGATGACGCCAAGGAGGCGAGGGCATCGGCCAGAATGTTCTGTTCGTAAGGAACATGGACAAAGATAATTTGGCATAAGCGGAGACCAGCTCTTGATAAGGCTTGAGTTTGGGATCGAGAGTGCGATATTTGGTGAGCACTTGGCAGAGAACAAGTTGACTATCACCCACAACTCGCAATTCGGTGATATAGAAAGAATGGGCTAGTTCCAGACCAGCTAGAAGAGCCTCGTATTCAGCAATATTGTTGGTGACTGGGAATGCGAGATGAAATGCCTCTAGGATGGTAACGCCCTCGGGCGTTTGAAGGTCAATGCCAATACCCTTTCCTTGGGAATTCAGAGCTCCATCAAAATATAATGTCCACATTGGCTCGTCAGATTGGGTGATGGACATTAGTTCCTCATCTGGAAACTCTGATTGGACAGGATCGAACTTGGGGAGAGGATGGTGAGCGAGATGCTCGGCTATAGCATAGCCTTTAATCACCTTTTGCTGAATGTAGGTGATGTCAAACTGAGATAGGAAACTCTGCGAGCGTGCTAGCCTATCAATAAGGATGGATTTCTCCAGGAGGAACTTGATAGGGTTCATGCGGGCAATCAAATGGACCTCATGAACCAAGAAGTAGTGCTTCAATTTATGCACTACCCAAACGAGGGTAGCACATGTTTTCTTCATGGCTGTGTACTTCTGTTCACAAGAATTGAGGAGTTTGGACAAGTAATAGGTTGCCCGTTCCTTGCCTTCTTCATCGGTTTGTGCGAGGACGGCTCCTACGGAGTCATCCAAGACTGAGATGTAAAGGATCAGAGGTTTTCCGGGCTTGGGTGGAATGAGAACGGGTGGACTAGCCAGGTATTCCTTTAACCCTTCAAAAACTTTTTGACATTTAGAATCCCAATGGAATTCTACTCCTGGCTTGGTCAACTCATAGAAAGGTCTACACCTTTGTGAGTGCTGAGACACAAACCGACGAATGAATTGCAACCTCCCAATTAAACCTCGGACTTCCCTCAAATTTTTGGGAGGCGGCATGTCCCTGATGGCCTTAGCTTTGTCGGGATCTATCTCAATCCCCCTTTTGCTCACAATGAAACCCAGTAATTTGCCCGATGATACGCCAAACACACACTTCTTCGGATTCATTTTCAATTGGAACTCCCTTGATCTCTGCAAGACCTTAGCCAAAACCCTTGGATGTTCCACCCTGGTTCTTGATTTCACCAATAAATCATCCACATACACCTCCAGATATATATGCATCATGTCATGAAATATGGCCATCATAGCTCTTTGGTAAGTAGCTCCAGCATTCTTTAATCCAAATGGCATGACCACGTAACAATATGTTCCCTATGGTGTAGTGAATGGCGTCTTCTCTTGATCCTCTTCTGTCAAACGAATTTGATTATATCCTGAAAATTCATCCATAAATAAGAGGGTCTCATAGCCTGCCGTGTTATCGATTAATACATCAATGTGAGGCAAGGGAAAATCATCCTTCGGACACGCGCGGTTAAGGTCCCGGAAGTCGATGCAAATCCTGACTTTTCCATCCTTCTTCATGACCGGGACAATGTTCGCCACCCATTGAGGATAAAGGACGACTCTAATAAACCTGGCTTGTGGAGCTTGTCGACCTCTTCTTTCATTTTCAAAGTCATCTGAGGGTGGAAACGCCTTAACCTTTATTTTACCGAGATGGACCCTGGTTTTAAAGTTAAGCGGTGTTCGACCAAGGTGGAATCCAAACCCGGCATATCCTCATAGCTCCATGCAAACGTGTCCTTATACTCCTTGAGAACTTCAGTTAATGCCTCTTCTTCAGATGATGGCAAATTATTACTTATGAGGACGATCCTAGGGTCTTCCTCAGTTCCCAAGTTGACTTCTTTGGTAGACTCTTCTACGGCGGCTGACGGCTCGTCGAATCTCCTCATCCCACTAGCATATGCGCCAGCCGCGTCCTCATATTCTTCATCCTCTTCTTCAATAGGGCATTCTTCATCTGTGATCTCGTAGACTCCATACCCTTCATCAATTGTGCAACTCTCCTCGCAATCTATCTCTGGCAGTTGGATGGGATTTTCTAGCAATTGAGGAATGGATAGGCACGCTCGACACCTACTGGCTAGATCTAGAAGGAATCGACGAGGGATCTGCTTACCCTTGGATTTCTTTTTAGGTACTACCCTCGACCCATTATTCCTAGATTGACTAAGCGGTCCTACGGACGAAGAAGAAAAAGATGCTGAAGAATGTACAGGGAAGGACCCCTCAGAGGAGGGGTAGAAAAGGTCGCTCATAGGACCTTGGATGAGTGGCCCGCAGGTCGGGACGCACTCGTGGGAAATGTAGGAGGTTTCCTCAACGAAGATGTGTTGTTGAGGGGTTTGAAAATCGACGTTTTTTTTCGTTTTCATTTTTAATGACAAAGCAATGAAAAGAAATCGGAGGAGGGGGAAAAGTGATTATGGCTAAAGGGTTGAGAGGCTCATAGAGCAGATCGTGATTGAAAACCTGGCGCGGGTTGAGAAATTCGCGTAGATATGTAAGTAGAGAAGGGGACCTGGGAAGATCATCAGATAACCGTCTGGCCTAGGAGGAAGACATCAGCAAAGGCTGAGGCGAGTGAATGGAGAAGACGATGGCTAATGAGCCGTCGATGGTAATGTTGATGACGGATGAAGATCCGTTGGTGACAGAGTCCTCTTGGTGAGGATGGTTTGGAACTTTGGCAATAGTAGTGATGTTCCCTGACATTTCAGAGATCAATGGCGGCCCTTCCTACTGTGGAGGTGAGAACATTCTTCCTAGTGCGATGGAAATATCTTATATGTCAAACCATTTGCTCCATTCGCATTCTGGATTTTCGATCTTGCCTCTCTTAGTGGCCCTTGAACATTTTTCAGCCAAGTATACAACGTGCGATCCCCCATGTGTTTCTTGCGGATAATCCCACATCTGAACAACGGGCCCCTTCTTGAATGAGAGGATAGAGTCCACGTGAGGGGTTTCCCATCCACCTCGAGCGGTCCTTTAAAGCCTAGACCAAACTTGTGGCTCAACCTTATTTTCTTTGGCGGTTTTAGCCTTCCTTGTAATTGTGCACCCAAGCCTTTACCCTGTTGATAGCTAATATTCCTCACAATCTCCCATCCTTTAGAATGAAAACGGCTTTTTTGGTGTAATACGGGATGGGTCATACACATCCAGCAGTGACAATATGGGCCGATGAGATGGCCAAACAGATGGCAGAGAGGTATTAATAGCATCCACTGTATGAAGGACATGTGTACTGATCACTTTAATAATCCTCCCATTGTACGGAACTTTAGGCATTGGTGGTTGGTAGAAGGCACAACATCCATTGCTTCAATATAAGGGCGGCCCAGTATAGCCTTGAATGTGGGGTCCATATCGAGGACATGGAATTCCGTGGAGACTGACGCAGGGCCTAACTCTGCCCTCAGGATAATCATCCCTTGGTGGCCTTTTGCTATTGTCATAGCCGTGACTGTGATTGAAGAAGGTCTTATCTGTTCTTCATCGACCCCACACAACTGAAGGGTGCTCATGGAGATCACATTTATGGATGCACCTGTGTCCACCAGGCACAGGTTTATGGACACTCCATTGACTTTTATCGAAACACACAATGCATATTTTCGAGCTTCCTTGGGGGCAAGCTCGTGGTTGTGGAACATAATGGCCGGCTGTGTGTCCGTCGGCGTCAGAACGGCCGAAATCTTCTCTACAGGGAGGTCCTCATTCACCATGACCCTTTGAAGATATTCCATTAAGGCTGCCTGATGGGACGCGTATCTTTGAAGCAGCTTAAGGATGAAGATCCGAGCGGGCGTCTTATCCAGGTGTTTTAACTAATCATACTGTGTTCCAGGGATGGACTTTTCTGGCTGCTCTCCCTTATCTTTCTCTGGCTGAGACTGCTCGGGGTCCTGACTGTTCTGGGGAAAAACCCTGTGGAAAATCCTTCCACTCCGGAGCACCATTGCTTGCGGCTTCTGCACCTCCATGGGCTTAGATGTGGGTTTTAGCAAGGGTTTGAGGGGTAGTGGTGGAGGAATAGTAGGTGGAGTAGGTGTGATGGCGGGTGTAACGATTTTGATTAGGGGTTTATTTGGTGGAGGTAAGGCTTCAGATGTATGGTGGATAATAGGGGGTTTGGAGGGTGGAGGCATGGTGGAGGTAGAGGGAATCTCATGTGGGCTATGGAGGGAAAGGGGTCTGGAAGGTGGAGGCAGAGGCAGAGACAAAGTGGAGGTGGATAAGGCCTGAGATGGATGGTAGATAATGAGTGGTTTTGAGGGCGTTAGTGGAGGCATGGTGAAGGTAGGCGGGGTCGCGTACGGTTGACGGATGATGAGAGGTTTGGAAGGCATAGGTGTAGGTGTAGTAGGGGTAGATGGCAAAATAAAGGGGTGAGAGAAGATGAGAGGGTGTGAGGGCATAGTGGAGGGCGTTGGCTGATAGGTCATTGGTGGGTTAGTGGGAGGGTGCGAATGAGAGGGCGTGATGGCTGTGGAAATGATGAAAGCCGCGCTATAGGTTGTGATGCGGGTTGATGAGAGAGAGGTGCTACCCGGGCAAGGCGAGGGGGTTGCCTGATGATAGGGGTGGCGGCTGCGAGAACAGAGGTACTTTCTGAGTGTCAACCTTGCTCCCTCCCAACCTCCGGGAAGGAGGAGATGGGGTTTACCTGGTGATTGGGTTGTTGGTGCTCCGGCAATGGATCATGGATTATGCCCATGTTAGGCTATTGTGGTTGGGCATGCTGAGGCTATTGTTGTTGTTGTGGTTGTTGATGTGGCTGTTGTTGTTGTTGGAACTGTGGTCTAGGAGGAGGTCTCTTGGCTTTGAGAGTGGCGATGTATCGCCTCATTTCATTCCAGTCAATTCCGCCTTCATCATTCATATCATAGATGTAGTCTTTAAAATGGAAACAAGTCTCTATTGTATGTCCTGGCTGCCTGTGGTAAACACAGTATCTGGAGGTGTCAACATTCGGGGGCCACGCGGGCTTCTCCCTTGGTAGAATGAGTGTATTTGAGGCCATGAGGGCATTGAAAATATCTGCCAAAGTTTCTGGCAATGGCGGGTAATGGGCTCTCTTGGGGCCAATCGGCCGTCTCTGTTGCTGTAGGGGGGCGTAGTTTCCTAGGGGTGGAACCTGGTGGTACTGAGGTTGTGGTTGTTGTTGCTGGGGTCGGGGTTGTTGCTAGAGTTGAAATGGTTGAGGCATATGGTTTTGGGGTGGAGGACGAGAGGATAAAGGACCTTGCTGGAGGGGAAGTCGAGGCATTTGTGGATGCCTTGGGTTGGCTGCATAGTTGGCGTTATTGACTGCACTCACCTGCTCATTTGTCATGACTCCTTCTGTCGCTCCACCTGGGACACCAGTGCCTGTCTTTTTGACCACCTTGGACTTTGGCGGCTCAAACATGTGCATAATGGGGGGAATCTTTTAGCTGAGTCTGGATATACTGGGCCCTCTCATAGAGCTCTTCCATTGTGGTAAGCTTGTTCATAGGCAGGACGTGCCTGAACTCTGGGGTGGCATTGGACACAATCATTTTCACGTGTTCGGACTCTGAGAGGGTATCTCTTATCCTCTTTATCAGAGACCTCCATCTGTCAGCATAGCGAACAAAATCTTCGTCCGGTCTCATTTTCTCGGCCACTAGGTCGGTAATGGAAAGAGAAGGACCAACCCTATCCCGATACTTTTGCAAGAATTTTCTTTGCACTGCATCAAAATTCTCGGCCTCGCCCGGCTCCAGAGAGTAGAACCATTCTAGCGCGGGACCGTCCAACGATCTCCGAAAGAGGTATGTCAGGGATCTCTGGTCATTTTGCCAATAGGAGGATTCATACATGAAGTCCTTGAGATGAATAAAGGGATTGCCAGTGCCATTGTACCTATGGTACGTAGGCATTTCGGAGGGAGGGAGATGGAACACAGGTAGGATTGGCAGAGAAACCTCGGGGGTTGATTTTACGTCCACCCTTTGCTTTAGGTTACGAAACTGTTCATCCATTTTATTGAACCTATGGAGGTGTGCTTGGGCAAGCTCCTCGGTAGGTAAAGGTGGCACCTGCCACTGGGGAGGAAGATATCTCCCGGAGACTTGAGGAGGGAACCCCGAATGAGAGGGATATGGTGGCCCTCCGGCAGCTGGCCCTGGTTGGAGTGGTGTGTGGGGAACAACAGGGGTTTGAGATTGTGAAGGGAATTGGAAAGAGGGGGGATGCTGGCTTGCTTGCCCTTGAAGTGAGGGAGAAGGCATGGCTTGTACCGGTGTAGAGGAGGGGGTAGCTTGCACGGACTCCTAGAGGGGTGTGATGGCTAGAGCTGACTCCTGGGGAGCGGGAGAAACAGATTTTCCCTTTAGAATGGCCTGGAAGGCCCGGAGTTGCTCGGAGGTGAGCTCCGTGTTGGCGAGGGCACCCAATAAGGAGTAGATGTCCGGTGGAGGGGATGCGTCCCCTGTAGTTGCCCGCAACTCGCTTGGGGGCTCGTGGGAAGGGCCCGAGTCCATAGCATGGACACACGGCTCAACTGACTGACCACGACCAGGGTGGTTCTCCTCAAAAGACTCGTGGGCCATTTTCAAAGTCCTTTCGGAACACAAAAACACGCACCAACAAGCAGGTAGCAGAGATTATCAAACAAGTAGATACTTTTACGCCCCCTTTTTTTTGTTTTTATTTTGATAATTTTTTTGTGTTTTTAACTAGATCTGAAGTTCACACAAAATAGGAAGCACTCTAATTTCAATTTATTTCACCGCCGTGTCAACTAGGGTCACTCGTCTCACCACGAATGGGTCAACTAACTCCGGAGAACTTCAATGGTACAACCGGCCCAGTGAACGAAGAGGGAATCCTTCGCTGTCGGGGACTTACGGAGGTCCTGGTGGAGGAGATCCTAGTCCGTCGAGAGGAATTCCCGAACGGAGAGTCCTTCGTTCACCGAGAGAGGGTGATCCTTAGAAAACTAAAAAATGGGGTGGATGTATGCAATGAAGTGCTGACAGATATATAGAACACGACAAAATAACAAAGACAATAGAGGTATAACAACACCCAAGAGAGATAATAATGCAAACCACAAGAAATCACAAGGGTAACTAAAAGAAAGCGAAAGAAGGTCCCACCGTGATCGCCAAGATGTAAGCGACGTCACGTAGAATGCTGCGGGGAGCGAAGCGCGCTCATTTTGCTGTGACACAGAAAGAGAGAGAGATAGAGACCGTCACAGGAGATTGCTTCGGCGGGGTATGCAGAATAGATACGGCGTAATAAATGCGGGGATTAAACGGCCGTAGTGGAAAATGACTCTCCGCGACCTCGGGGGGATGGGAATGGTGCAGAATTTAAAAGACGTGAATTTAAATGGCCATAGCACCACCACGGGAGATTGCTCCAGTGGGATATGGGCCTCGAAGAGATGAAAATAGCGCAGAATTTAAGAGGCAGAATTTAGACGGCCATAGCACCACCACGGGAGATTGCTCCAGTGGGATATAGGCCTCGAAGAGATTAGAATCGGGCAATATTTAAAAGACATAATTCAAACGGCCATAGCGGGAAGTGACTCGTCGCGACCTCGAAGATATGGTGTGATCGCCAGGGGCTGGAGACCCCAAAAATAAAAAGAGTGATCGTGTTTACCTTAAAAGTAAAAAATGGTGGGTTGCTTCTTCCTCTCCCTTCGGTCGGCCGACGGAGAGGTCCTTCTTTGGTTACCCTTGCAAAAAATAACTAAAGAGCAAATGAATCAGAAAAATGGTAGTGTAGTATTAATCCTTTGTGATGAAAATAGCGAAATCATGGCGAGACACACACCTGGTTGGTGTTATTTTTAAACCCCTCTCAGACACGAGTAGGATAAAAATGCTATGATGGATGAAGGATCGTGCAAACATGCATAAAACAGAACTCTTTTATGGAGCGAGATGATAGATGACGGATGATGCATGCAATAGAAACGATAAAAGAGAAAGGGGAAAATGGCTTATTGAAGGCGCCAATGGCGGGATCCGGTGGGGCTTCGGCAACGTGGGGACGTCGTGGAAGCACGGTGGATGAAGATTGCCTTCCTCTCGCGAGCGCGGGCACCCGAAAATTCGGCAGAACTTCCTCCTACAAAACCCATGGGTTAGAGAAGAATCTGGCAGAGTTTCCCTCTCCTCTATCGGATCTGAAGCTCTCTGATTTCGAGGGAGGGGCGTCCCTATTTATAGGGAAAAAATTTATTGGGGCGTCCAGGGTCCTGGACGCCTCAATGTTGAGGCGTCCAGCTGACTGGACGCGCCCATTATTTTTTATCATTTTTTTATTTATTGAGGCGTCTAGGACCCTTGACGCCTCAATGACTTTCCATTAAAACGGCGCCGAAAACCGTCGACAGCGGAGAAAGCGAGTGGTTTCGGCGCCTAACTTTGACTTCTTAAGACGCGTCTAGGATCAATGACGTCTTCATGATTGGATTTATTCGAAACGTCAAACTAGTCGGCCGGAGCGGCGCCGCCCGCGTGCTGCACGAAGCTCCGAAGGAGGCGTCTAGGGTCCTGGACGCCTTTAAAAGAGACGTCCAGTTACCCTGCCACTTTCAAAAGGAAAAAAAAATAATAAAAATAATAATAAAAAATATTTTTATGAAGGCGTCAAGATACCTTGACACCTCAAAGTGAGGCGTCAAACCATCTTGACACGTCAAAAAAAATTTCATGAAAAAATTCTAAAAAAATGTAAAAAAAATCAGAAAAATAGGAAATCACCAAAGTAATTAAAAGTGTGAAAGTAACTTTGAGGAATCATAGTGTAATATGAGATTTACTCACGGTAAGGTCAAAACGGCGTGTCTACAGCTGCTTGAGTCATTACAGAGTAGAATATTTCACCCCCAGTGTAAAATATTTCACCCCTATGCAAAACATTTCAGTTGTATGTAAAGTATTTCACCCCTATTAAGAAGGTAAAAGAAGAATCCAACTGAGACTGCCTGAGTCATTACATAGCAGAATATTTCACTCTAGTGTAAAATATTTCACCCCTGTGCAAAATATTTCAGTTGTATGTAAAATATTTCACCCTTATTAAGAAGGCAAAAGAAATATCACTGAGACTGCCTGAGTCATTACATAACAGAATATTTCACTCCGGTGCAAAATATTTCACCCCTATGCAAAATATTTCAGTTGTATGTAAAATATTTCACCATTGTTAAGATGGCAAAAGAAGAATCCAACTGAGGCTGCCTGAGTCATTACAAAGCAGAATATTTCACTCCAGTGTAAAATATTTCACCCATCTGTAAAATATTTTACAGTGTAACAGGGACTAACATATTGTAGAGGAGTGAAACATATTTACAGTGTCAAAGAAAATAGAGTGCACATATCTAAAATAATTTGCAGCACAATTATTACGTACTGCACATGGATAAACCATAACTTCATAAATAAAATCTATTTCTCTGAAAATTAAACAAAGTGCACAGTACTAACACATAATAGTTATTATAATAAACAAAGTTATAGATATCGAACGATCAAATTTTACAGGAATTCAAAATATTTTACATTTCTCCCAGTTTCAGTATTAGGACCCCATGGTGGGACAGGCACAGGATCAAGTGTCGATTTGCCTGTGGGACCTTCTTCTTCATCTTTTGACACTGGGGCTGATTTCTTTGCCTTCTTCTGGAGCGTAACGTATGGGAATTTTATTGAAGTAGAGGGCTGCCGTTTACCACGACGCTTTACAGCTTTGGAAATGGAGCTTACCTTAACAGCCTCAGCCTCCTCCTTTGGCCTAACCACCTCAGCCTCGATTACCACCGCTGTAAGACCCCGATTTTCTGTACAAAATATTAAATTTCGTGAATAATAAATTTTGAATAGTGTTGTGGCAAATAGTAAATAGTAAAGATTTTGACTATCATATAAAAATTCCAAAAAAAGAGTAGTTAATTAGTAAACACCATGATAAACGCTTTGGTCTTCTGTGCCTGACCCTAATAAAATCATTTACATGGCTTAATCAGTGATTTAAGCCTGACTTAAAAATACGGAAAACACTATTCACACGAAAATACGACTACCTTAGAAAAATCTATAAAAATCATATTTGATAGAGCATATTGTTATTAGCAACTTTGTCATCTTGAGTATTCTTAGTAAAAATCCGTAACTCGATCTATCTACCACACCGATGAAATTACATTAATTAATATTTTCATCCTAAGATTAGTACGATTAAAAATTCAACCTCATGATAAAAAAAATCCATAAAAATAATAAATGGGTTTTTGATTAGTTATGTAACATTTTTATCTTCTTCGACTAACTCATTAAAAATCATTAGGTAAAACTAATTGGAGGTTCTAGTTTAAACCTGTTTAAGCTAAGCTAAATATTATTAAGCTAATTAAGCTTAATCTTTATCTAAACAAAAATACGTGGAAACGTGTTTAGTCGGCTTAAACGCGTCGTCAACATTTCTGGCCACCCGCAGCGCCGTGTCCACCTTGCTTGGAAGGAGCCTCACGTTTCTCCTTCTGTCATCTATAACCTTCTGTCATCTATAAATAGGGAGGCTTTGCCTCTTCCTATTTCCTATCTCTGTTAAGTTGTTGCTGGAATGAAATCGCAGGAAGCTTAAGCTTAGGAGGAGTACTGTTCTTCTTCTTCCGTATCTTCCTTATTCTTCGATTTAAGGTAGGTAACCAAGGCCGAACTTCAAGTTTAAATACATAGAATGAGAGAGCACGTTGTTAAATTAGTTTGACATCAAATTATTGAAGATTATGATTCGATTTAGCATGTAATTAGCATAAGTGATTCGATTTAGCATGTAATTAGCATCAAAATCAGATACAATCACGTGTTAAATTAGTGTAAGCAACGTTAATCAGTGTTAAGTGTTAATCAGTAAGAAGATTATAATTCAATTTAGCATGAAATTAGCATCAGAAGTAGATATAAGCAATGTTAATCAGTGTTAATCAGTAAGATGATTAACCCATTTAACAAATATATATATATATATAGAGTAAATAGATGATTAAATTTCAGTTATATGTAATATTTACTTTTGTTAATTGTTAAATCATGATGATTAATCTTAGTAAATCGCATGTAATTTGGTTAAAAATTTACCGTGGTAAAATTTTGTAAAATCACCGTAGACCATTAACCTATGGCTGACTTATGGCAAGTCTTGGCCGATTAAATTATAATTTGAACCGGACACTCTATCCGGTAAATTCCCATTTTTACCGTAGGATGAATTTTTACCGTGAGATAATTTTATCCATGGTTAAACAGTGGATTACATGATTTAATCGCTGGTTTCACTACTTGAGTATAAATGGGCAAATTTTTGGCTTATATGGTATATTGTATACCGTATGTCTTTTAAATGGCCCGATCGTTATCGTTTTAACTCGATAAATGACTGATTATCCTTGGTTAATCTTCGGTCATATTTGAGCCCGGAATCGACCATTGGACATTGAACCATAATCTGATTGGTTTAATTGTCATTGGTGACCCGGTAGCCATTTTGCACAATTTAGCTTATGATTAGAATTACTATCACTTATACTTAATACGGATTCTCTAGAACCGTATATCTGGAATACGGCCTCGTACGGTCCGTATATTCGTTCTTCGGAACTTACTTCTCTTCTTTCGAACGGCTTACTGTCAACCGTTCATTCTTGACTCCGTGACTCGTTACTCGCGTGAGTACGGCCCGGTGTTTTGCCGTACGACTACCCTCAGTTTTGGGTTTCTCGTCGTGTTTATACTCTTGAATCAAAGGAGACAAGTGTCGTCCTTTACATCTTGTACTTGACAGAAATTCTACTGATTATATTGGCCATAAATGACTATGTCTAGACGGGGGATCGTAGATCCAAACGAAATAAATGCCAACGCATCATAAGGGCCCGGTCTGGTCCTGGGGAGAGCGCCCGAAAAGATAGTGAGCCCAATGGGATGTTTGTGACAGGGTGAGGCATTGCACCCGAATACTTGACTTGACATGTTACGTCTAGAACAAATTCTTGATACTTGAATCGTGCGTGGTTATTTGGTTACATGTGTAACATACTTGAATAATGGCCAATTCTCTATTATTACTTGCTCTACTTGTTCATTACTTGTGGTAATTGTCATATTTCTTGACCTTGTAAGATATTTCTTTACATTGTTTCATTTATCGTATCGTCATTCTTTATTTACTGTATTCATATAAACTGTAATAATTGGTTAATCACTTATATCTGCTTATGGTTATCTACTGAGCGCGTTAGCTCACTCCTACTGTTGTTTCCCCCTTTCCAGGTGATGATCATATCGGGGATGGACTGGAGTGACTCGAGTGTTTGTTTTAGTTGATTGAGTCAGTTTGTACCCTTAGTATTAGTGAGAGGTTGTTCTAGTATTTTGAATATTATTTGGATATAGTTGTTCTACCCAGTTGTACTCAACTTTATTATCAATAAAACTCTGATGATTATCTTTTCCAACCTTTTGTGCAATGGTTGCAATGGTTCGGAATTATTTATATTCTTGCTCGCTTGTCCCTAACTGTACGTCCCGAGTTTCCGCATCGGGGCGTGACAACCGCAGCCTCCACCAGATCCTCTGCCTCCTCCTCCTCCTCCTCCACCTGCTCAGCCTCCTCACCCTCCTCCTCCCCCACCTTAGCCTTCTTCCCCTCCCCAACGGGAGACAATTTTGTCTTCAATTGTTGCACTTCATGGATCAAACCCTGCATTTGTGTCCTGAAGTGAGCAACATCTTTCTCCCTCTTCTCTTCTGAAACTCGAAGGACTTCCTTAAGGCCCTTTATCTCGTCAACCAATGATTCCATTTTCATTTTCTCGGAAGATTTTGAAATTGGGCTAACAGAAGCCCGCAGAAGCTGTTCATGCTCCCCCTCTAGGAGCCATTCTTCTGACCTATGCACCTGAAGCTTTTCGATTACATGTTACATCATATTATATATGAATGCATTAGACTTACTATGTAGTGAAATAAAATATGAACCACAAGTATAGAAAATAGCATGTACCTCAGGTGCAGTCAAGGATGAAAAGGAGCGCCCGGGCTTCCTCTTCAGTTGTGAACCCCACCTCATCAATCGTGGGAATGCACTCTTGTCCTTGGGCTTCTTCAACTTACTGTGCTCCAAACCCCAAACCTACATTTTTTAACATAATTAAAATTAATGTAAGCAAACTACCACAAATGTTGTTTAAAAAATAGGTTCAGAAACTTACACAAAGAGCAGCAGTACAGCCCAGTAATGTTTTAGAGCTTCCACTTTTCTCAAACAGACTTCCCTTTTTCCTCTCAGATATGAAACATAATCTAACCATTAAAACCTCATGGACGGCCGCAATCCATGAGTAAGATCCAATAGCACCAATCTCATCAAGACAATGCATCATCTACTTTGGACAAGCATAGCTGGTATACGGACAAAGGAAAGTCGACAGCATCAAAATAATCCATAAGCGGACTGTGTCTTCAATGTCTTCCTTCTTGTCTGATTCCTTCACAGAATTGATTAGGTGGACCACAACATGTCTGTTAGTGGTCAGCTGCTTCCCAAACCTCTCTTTCAAATGCGATTTTTGGACCCGTGAGCCGGCGTGCTCGATCCTCCTCCCAATATATGGGAGTTCTAGAATTAGTGTAACATCCTGTGCAGTAAACTGCACTTTGCATTTGCCAAATCGGAAAACACCGTCCTATACATGACATGATAATATGTCCTCTAAAAAAAATTTGTCAAAGATAATGGGAGGGATATTCATAAACATACGGAAAGGGGTCTTATTCAACAGAGTTTTGTGACAGTCCTTGAATTTGATTTCTTGAACACTCTTGGAGTAAAAAGATATGAAGCAACGATGGTTGATTCGCTTTGGAATGTTCTCCATTTTCTGTACAGTTCTTGGCCTCTTGGTCAACAACTTTCTTCTTACATTTCTTGAAACAAAAGAAATAAAATAAGACTTATAGAGAAATATAAGTTACAAGGCAAAGAAATATGTAAAACATTTCACTTATATGCAAAACATTTCACTTATATGCAATAAAATAAGACTTCCTGAAACAATTCACTTATATGCAAAACATTTCAATCTTGTTAAAAGATAAAGAAATATAAGTTACAAAGAACTGAGGCTGCCTGAGTCGTTCCAGAGTAGAATATTTCACTCTAGTTCAAAATATTTCACCTCTGTTCAAAAACTTTCACTTATATGTAAAATATTTCACTCTTTGTAAAAGGTAAAGAAATATAAGTTACAAAGAACTGAGGCTGCCTCAGTCGTTCCAAGGCAGAATGTTTCACTCCAGTTGAAAATATTTCACCTTTGTTCAAAAACTTTCACTTATATGCAAAACATTTCACTCTTTGTAAAAGGTAAAGAAATATAAGTTACAAAGAACTGAGGTTGCCTCAGTCGTTCCAGGGTAGAATATTTCACTCCAGTTTAAAATATTTCACCTATGTTCAAAAACTTTCACTTATATGCAAAATATTTTACTCTTTGTAAAAGGTAAAGAAATATAAGTTACAAAGAACTGAGGCTACCTCAGTCGTTCTAGGGCAGAATATTTCACTCCAGTTCAAAATATTTCACCTCTGTTTCAGGGCAGAATATTTCACTCCATTTCAAAATATTTCACCTACGTTCAAAAACGTTCACTTATATGCAAAACATTTCACTCTTTGTAAAAGGCAAAGAAATATAAGTTATAAAGAACTAAGGCTGCCTCAGTTGTTCCAAGGCAGAATATTTCATTTCAGTTCAAAATATTTCACCTCTGTTCAAAAATTTTCACTTATATGCAAAATATTTCACTCTTTGTAAAAGGCAAAGAAATATAGGTTACAAAGAACTGAGACTGCCTCAGTCGTTCCAGGACAGAATATTTCACTCCAGTTCAAAATATTTCACCTTTGTTCAAAAACTTTCACTTATATGCAAAACATTTCACTCTTTGTAAAAGGCAAAGAAATATAAGTTACAAAGAACTGAGACTGCCTCAGTCGTTCCAGGGCAGAATATTTCACTCCAGTTCAAAATATTTCACCTCTGTTCAAAAACTTTCACTTATATGTAAAACATTTTACTCTTTGTAAAAGGCAAAGAAATATAAGTTACAAAGAACTGATGCTGCCTCAGTCGTTCCAGGGCAGAATATTTCACCCCAGTTCAAAGTGTTTCACCTCTGTTTCAGGGCAGAATATTTCACTCCAGTTCAAAATATTTCACCTCTGTTAAAATTTTTTCACTTATATGCAAAACATTTCACTCTTTGTAAAAGGCAAAGAAATATAAGTTATAAAGAACTGAGGCTGCCTCAGTCGTTCCAGGGCAGAATATTTCATTTCAGTTCAAAATATTTCACCTCTGTTCAAAAACTTTCACTTATATGCAAAATATTTCACTCTTTGTAAAAGGCAAAGAAATATAGGTTACAAAGAACTGAGGCTGCCTCAGTCGTTCCAGGACAGAATATTTCACTCCAGTTCAAAATATTTCACCTCTGTTCAAAAACTCACTTATATGTAAAACATTTCACTCTTTTTAAAAGGCAAAGAAATATAAGTTACAAAGAACTGATGCTGTCTCAGTCGTTCCAGGGTAGAATATTTCACTCCAGTTTAAAATGTTTCACCTCTGTTCAAAAACTTTCACTTATATGCAAAACATTTCACTCTTTGTAAAAGACAAAGAAATATAAGTTACAAAGAACTGAGGCTGCCTCAATCGTTCCAGGGTAGAATATTTCACTCTAGTTCAAAATGTTTCACCTCTGTTCAAAAATATGTAATCGTTTTGTTACAGACCCCCACCCCCACGCCCACCCATGCTGCCAGTATGAATGAAATAGGTTGCATGTAAATGAAAAGATTTATAGTGGAATGTCATATATTACATTCTAGTAGAACATTGCCTTACCTCCCGTCTCTTGCTGTTGAGCCCTTCCTCTCTGCATCTCTTCCAGCGTTGTTGCCAAACATATGGTTTCCTATTACCTTTCTTCTTCAGCAGCCCTCGCAGTGGATGTGGCTTCCTCTCCCTGTGGCTCTGACTTCGTCCTCTCCTCTACATTTTCTACCTCCTTTTCCCCAAGCACATTGCCTCGTAGCATCTTACTCTTCCCCTTGCCGGTCTTAGGTGCCATAGCCAACCCTAAACCCTCGCCGACGATGGGCTGACGCGCAGACGATGGGCTGACGCGCACACGATGGCCTTCTGCTTCCGCGCTTGTTTCCGCTCCACTAATCACTGCAGCTGACGGAGAAGATGAGCAACTGAAGAAGGGGGCGGGGGGAATCGGCAAAAGAAACAATCAGTTGACAATGCCATTGGAGGGAAAGACGTTGCCTGAAGTTTCACGGCACCTCAATGCGCAATGGAGGGAAAACTGCAAGGGCATTTTTGATAAGTTGAAATCGTGGTCCTGCTAATGAGTTGACAATGCTATTAAATCTGTCAGAGCACGTCTCGGTTCGTCCGACCGGTGAAATGGTATATGCCAACGTGGACCAATCGTCTCGATTCATTACAGAATGAGGTGACTTTGTGCACCGCATGCGGTGCACAAAGCATTACTCGTTTCAATTATACGAGAAAATTGTTCATAGAAAAAAATGCCTAACCAATCTTCACAAGTTTTAAAAGTTATGTCATTTTTGCTAAACACGTTAGCAATTATTTACGTCATTTTCAAAAATTAGGTCAAAATATGAGATATATCATTTTTTTTGGAGTGAAATCGTTTCAAAAATAAAAGTGCTCCCAGACACCCTATTTAAGTGTTGGAAACGAAAGTTTTATCATATCATTTGAAACTATATATAATCTTGGAGTCTTTGCGCACTGAAGTATAGATTGTTATGATGCTTAATAATTGGATTATTGTCTAGTCGGTTACCTTCTATGGGTTGCTTAATTAATTGTGTGTTAGCTCTGACCTTGAGCAGGTCACATGAGCCTTCTTCTGAATGAATTTGAAGTGGCGATAGTAATTATGGCTGCTTGAAGCATCTCTCTCTCTCTCTCTTTCTAAATTCACTAGTCAAACGAATGCGCTACACGCATGGATTTATTTTGAGATTTTTTTAAAATATAATGATAATATAATTTAAATACACATATAAATATAAATATAAATATAAAATAATTTCATGTGATTTCACTTTTAATAAGGTTATATCATTCCTTACACTTTCAAGCAGTGGGGACAGTGCAAAACGTGTCCTCGGAGTAGACTTGTCTAATATCTATAAAATGGCACCAAGGTTGCACAATTTGGACCGAAGAAAAATGTTAAAAGATTATGTCCCATGCATTAATGATTGACTTCATCATGATTTATGTGTAAAAGATATCACCGATAATATGAGAAATATATGATAGAGCTTTAATTTTAATTTCTTGGGAAGACAACCAAGGTATATACAGATATACTCTGATCATATTTGTGAGAAATTCCTATGAAGACTCATAATCCATGCAACATGTACAGGTGCAATTTTCACAATTTGAAATGCATAAGCATTTCCCAAATCCCACGCCTTCAACTTTGCACTCTCATCTCATTTAAGCTTACGAAAACAATCACATAAGATCACTTCTATGCATTACTGGAGGATTGATGTAATTTTGATAGAGGAGCGTTCAATTTCGCAAATGAAACTGTGTACCACCATTGTACCTTAGGAAGGTGATATAAGCAACTAACTAAGATCTTAACTAAACACACAAAAACTATAGTAAAATATATGCACTGGCCATAGAGCTATTGTCATATCGTAAACTCCTCACAACCCAGTCAGCAACGTGATCAGAGAAAGAGGGACAAGTTATCTCCAACTTCTTCAATGCCACGTTCTCCTCTAGCAGTGTACGGTTAATTTTCCCTATGTTTTCCCAATTCCTGATTAAACAATGATTAACCAACAGATCAAAAAAAATCCATCACTCTCCACTGAAATATCAAAAGCAGTAAAAATCGGGCAATAATTGACTTCTGACATGAGTACCATTTGTAAGGATTCTTGTTTGTTACCAAGCCTTTATTGTCCCCGATAATGCCGATCTTTACAATTCCTAGATAGACTGTGTTTACATTGATCTTTGCTCCTTCTCCTGCAGCATTAACAGAATTTTCCTTGAAGAATAGACAATTTCAGACAACAAGTCTTCCTTTTTTTAGAAACTAAAGAAAGACAAAGAGAACATAAGAAAGAAAAATGCAGATGACATATAGCTAGTTGCCTTGCAACTTGGCGTGTATAATGTTGGTCAATTTTGTGTGTGCATAGGCATGGGATCCACTGTATCTACATGAAAAAAATATTTGTTTCTTTATTGACTTGTTAATGGAATTAAGCATTCATATTGCCATTAGAATGGCATTGTTCATTGTCTTACCTCTTAAGGTTGAACATTATCATAGAATTGGAATTTTTCTTTCTTCATCCAGCTATGAATTACAGATGAGACATTGATTATTCTCCATCTTTCCCGTTGTTTCTGTTATATGGATCAACTTCTCCAATAGAGTGTCTATCAATAGAAAATGCCATGTAAATCAATAAAGAAAAATATGTAGACCAAATCAAGTCTGACTGTTCTTACTATGTTCCTTTTCTTCATATGACACCACTTCATTTCATTAAAAGTGAGAAGCAGGAAATCTAGAGAGCCTCATATGGTAAACAATTGCAGAAGAAATATCAATACTCGATATTTAAATCTTACTTGTTATGAAGATTTATAAATGCATATGATTGAAATCCAGTTTTTATTTTTAAAATAAGAAATTTGAGTCAACCTTCACAAGGATATCCGAGTAAAACCTGGAGACAAATATCAAGAGTCACTTGTACATCCCACTTCCTTTTTATAATTATTACAATTGTGGTACCATAATTATTACAATTGTGGTACCACCCACTTCTCAAAAAATGTCAAATATCGAGGGCTCAATATTCAAGGCTACCTGAATGTCTCAGACAAAGTGAAGAAATTAATGAGTTTTATTTAGAACATAATTGACTCTGTGTCTGGGCGATGCAAGATCTATACTACATACTATAAGAGAAAAGGACGGTTTTTTCCCGCCGATTCAAGATAATACCTTTTTAGTAGCAATAAGCTCAGCTTCTAATGCATCCACACGACAAATAGCAGCATTGAGCAACTCTTCTTTTTTCGAAGGCATCTCCAATGGCCTTGCTTGACGAGTGTCAACCTTTACTTCTAGCTCCCCGAGCCTTTTCAGAACACAGGAAAAGATACTTGCCTCTGTAAATCCAGGAGTGGGTGAGGGAGGACAAAATTCCTCCTTAGGCACTGGGTCAAATGCAAAGGTATTGTCTAGTTCAGAAGTTTCTGAAGTTTTGTTTGGGAATCTGTTTGCAAGGGAAAAGATTCATGTAAGCTAATTGACGTTTGAACAATCTCCTCCACCAGTTTTGGCAAATCATTGATGCCATATAAAGAAACATATTGTTTTCTGTTAGCTATTTATATGCATCTCATCTAGCCATAAGTTTACCGCGCCGTATGAAAAGCTAAAAAAAGATTATATAATTTATTGTAGAACTTTTGGTTTCAATTGTCTGGGTTATTCTTTTGACTTTTAACAGTGGTGTTGTCCCAACTGTTGTGAATGGTTATCAAAGTGGATGGAGAACTTTAATAATGCGGTACTACCTTCTTGTGGAACTCGCAAAAGCTTCCCTTATGAATTCTCATGAATGTAAGGGAAGCTACAGCTATCCGAAACAACCAAAGACGCCTAAGAAGAAAACATGTGTTCACACCCCAACACCACGGTTCCACGTGCATGCACGTGAGCGTGTGAGAGAGAAGAACATTTTGTTTCATTCAGGAAGAAATGTTAGGTTGATATAATCATGTATATCTTACAAATTAGAGGTTGACAAGCACACTCTGATTCTAATCTGAAGCCCTTTTGTCTAGATAGCAAATAAAGATTGTGTCATTTATGTCACACAACCATATAAAGCCTAAAAAACCAATGAAATCTTCCAAAGACAATTAGCTCCTTCAGTCTAGTAGCCACCTCAGATTTACTTGTTCAACTGTGATATGAGATCAAATAGTGAAACCCATGTATCTAATGAGATATAAGTTACTTATATTCTCTAATAGGTGGGGGAGAGGAAGAAGATTTTACCGAAAGGAAGTGACAATGGATATCCTCTAGCAGGAGGTGACAACATTCTTATTTGCTAATTAAGACAAACAAACTAAGATATGGTTGCTAAACCAGACCCACGTGCCAAGAACCAGCCAAAGTGACACAATGTATAAAATGAAAATACAGAGAAGGAGAGAAATTGAAGCAGAAATGTGTAATTATATATCTCAGAAGTTTGCATTTAACGTTATCACAAAAACTCATGAGCTAACAATATCGGATTATCTCAACCAATCTACAATAGCTACAAAGTGAAAAACAAAGCGGAGTGGTGAAGCTACTACAATTTTCACAAGAACGTCCACTTTTCATATTATGATATACATGTTACCAGCATCATGCACCAAAACAAACTAAAAATGTGCCATTAGAAAGGAACCATCTTTCATTTTCCAAAGCTCATCAGTACAATTCTGGTACCTTGCAAGAGATTTTGCGAGGCAAAAGAAAAGGAAGGGAGCAAAAAGAATGGCATGATCAAAACGAGAAAACACATACAACAGACTGCAGAGACGAAAACGCCAAAAAAAAGAAAAAAACATGGTAGGATATCCTACCATCCGGACATTCCATACCCAGTCACAAAGTATAAAAGTAGAAAGAAAAAATAAAAGGACCCAGAATGATCGAGAAAGAGAAAACCCACATTCCAAGAAAAGCCACGAGACATACCCTAAAATTTTTAGGACAACAAAATAGAGAAATTCTTAATTGTAAGAGACTTCAGAAGGATCACCTATAGGCGACGTCCGCCTGGGACATCCTCAAGGATCAAGATCGGATTTTGACGAATGCCCTCATTCGCTTTGTAGGGTCAAACCCATCCGCAGGCGAGAGACTGTGGGGGAGGAGCTCAAGCGGAGGCGATGGATGAAAGTGGCAGGAGGTCGCTGGGTCAGGCAGCGGCGGCTTCGCTGCAGAGAAGTGGAGGGGGAGAGGCAGCAACGGTGGGTGGTTTTGGTGGGAGCCGCAGAGGAGGAAAGGAGGAGGGTTTTGGTGGGGAGCCGTAGAGGAGGGAAGCAGCGGCCGCTTCCGTGTGCTTGGACCGGCAGTGTGGAAGAAATAAAATCCGAACGGATTGAACCGGCGAAAACACCGATTGAACCGGTGGAAAAAAACCGCCCTTTTCTCTGATAGTATACAGTATAGATTTATCCCTCCTCCATTTAATTGTTCTTATTATTTTGTTGGATGGATGAATGACATATGTTAGTAATAGGAAATGATTGCCTGACAGGCACGGTCGTGCAGATGGAAGCCTCTTCGTCGAAGCAACTGGGGCCTGATGTGGATTGTCCATAGCCATAGGTGACCAAATCTGTCTGGGGAGTATTCCGTGTGTTTGGCGGCTATAAATGGTTGTGCCCTTTTCCAGTGGAAAAGAAAGAAGAAAATGGGGGAAGCAATTTTCTTCGAAGACATGAATATTTTCTACTCCTACTGATGTAGTTGATGTACTTGGCAATGTTTTTGATGGCTTGGCTCATCTTGGGGACCAGACGTTGGTTGTGAATTCATAAGTATAAGGTAGCGATCAATGACCCCTATGATGGAGTCATGGAGAAGACGCTGGTGGAACCTGCCCGTGTATTAGAGGAACCGCCCTCTTCTGGACCCGCCAATCCATGTTTCTCTTACTCGCTCTGCTTTCAGGCTATCTCCTCCGCTTTAGTCAAATATTGTTATGCAAGATAGGTCTTGTGGTGTCGTGGATGTCCAGTCTGATCATGTTACAGTGAGGGCTGCTATTAGCATTGATGATGCTAACACCTCATGTGATGGAACTCTAGAGGGTGAGGGTGTGGTGGATGTTTGTGAAGAGATGATTGATACTGCGTTGAAGAGCGTTGGCTCGGCTCACTGAGTTCTTCAAATCACACCTTCTAGTTTGGACATAATTCGACATCCAAATCTTGAGGAGGAGACGACCAAGGATGAGACATTGAAGGGCATTGTCTTGCCTCGATGAGTTCTTCATGGACGCGATTCTGTTGGAATTTGAACATAGTCCCCGGACAATAGTCCCGTATTGGTTAAATGAGTTGTGGTTCGTGTGCTTATGACCCTGGGCCCTTGTATCTCAACACCGCGATTTTGTGGATTCAACATGGTATCAGAGCAGATTAAATGACCCAACTCCTCTTGTCACCTCCACCCAATTAATGTCCACGGCCCATCTTGACCGTGAGAGAGTGTGTTAGAATTTGAACATAGTCCCCGGATAATAGTCCCGTATTAGTTAAATGAGTTGTGGTTCATGTGCTTATGACCATGGACCCTTGTATCTCAACACCGTGATTTTGTGGATTCAACAGATTCAACCTTCGCCACATGTTGTCCTGGAGTATTGGCATAGATCTCCCAAACTCAGTCAGACTTTGCAAGCTCCAGATGTGCATGCTCATGTTGATGGTGCCCCTCCTTCTGAAGATACTCATGATCTCACTTTGATTCTGTCGGACTCCTCATCTTCGATGGTTAATTCTTCAACACCTTCGAACCGTCAGAAGTACATCTCTCGCCTTAGTTGCAATGGTGCAATTAGAATTTACACGCTTAAACCTAAGACTCGCTCTCCTAATCCTACTAGTCCTCCTCATACTGCTACTTCTGATTGTATGATAGTGAATTCGACTTCAATATCATTTTTGTAAAATCCGTGGACTCAAATGTTAATGGTTCACTTTACATCTCCGTTACTGTTCTAAATATTTATGCTGTCTCATTTATGCCTCAAGAGACTCAAAACTAAAATCCTCTGAATAATGAAGTTTTCATTGTTGCACATGGGGTTGAGTTAGAATACAATCAAGAAGAATAAGATGATGAAGAAGATCGTTTCCCCTATCGCTCAGGTCTACGTCCTCGATTCATACTTCGCTGTACATTGGATCGTTTATTTTTGTAAATATTAAAGATTATTTTCCCCTAACTTAGGATATGCTGCTTGTTTTTACCGCATAATCTTTTAAATAAATTTTTTTTCTTTCTTTTGGCCGGCATTGTCATTGTCACAAGGGTCTTACACTCCATATGGTCTTTGTCCACATGTGTATGTACATGATTTTTAGCCCTCCGTTTTATTTTTTTATTAATAAAATTAAATTTTAAAAAAATTGTAGATGATAAAGGAGGTCGCGCATGCTCGATCTGGCATAAAAACATTATAAAAACACCGTTAAAACTACATTTCATGTGTCGCAGATTGCTCTTACGTAATTTTAGCATCAAAACAAACGAAACATAAATAGATTTGAAAATCGTAGCATTCTTTTCTTTATCTTAAATGAACAGAACATCAAACAGTATCTTTATTCAAAAAAGACGAAGCTCCAAACTTTGAATCGCCATCCTCCAAACCCCCTAAACCGACGGCATCTCCCAAACGCAGTTCCTTTACAAGGCCACACGGAGGATTTTGCTTATTTAGTTGGGTTATAAGCGAGGAGTAATCTTTGCTTCACCGCGTTACCGGATGAGACGTAGTAATTTTGTTTTGAATTTTTTGGAACGTATCCGTATCTCATAACTTAAATTTTTTTAAAAAAAATGAGATTATGTGAATAATAAAAATTTAAAATTTTCAATATTCATAAAAATGATTTTTTTTTATATTCCAAGATAAAATTTTTGTGACGTACCTCTCAGTTCTCACTCCAAAACACGTCTTACAATTTTTTTAAAAAACTACATCATCGTGTGGAATAATAATAATTACTCATAAAAGAGTGCACGGTAGCATAGCACGTACACAAAATCTCAAGCTTGGGTTTGGCGACACCATTACAAACAGATATTTTTCTTTGTTTTTGAATTTTTTTTCTCAAAAGAATATTGTTACATCAACAATTATAAAATCATCATTTTTATATAACTATTATAACTCATGACTTTATTACATGAAAATAAGTGTCGAATTACTTCTAACATTAGTTGCGGTTAAGGATGTCTATTTTATTGCATAGAATTAAAATTTTAGAAAAATATCCTTATACAAAAATATTATTTGCAATGACACATCATCCGAAAGAGATAAGACGAGTGATGAAAGAGATAGATAAGTGCAGAGAGATAAAGATATTTTGGGAACGATTAGGTGTATTTTGATATTTCTTAAATTTAGTAAAAAATAAGTACATTTAAATAAGAGATTTTAACATAATGTTAACGTAGTGTGACAATAAAGTTATTTTTTATGAGTATTGTATCATAGAAAGATTATTAATAATATGAACTATGTAATGGAAATAATTTTGTAATGGTTCGCATAATAAAGTTGTTTATGTCAATTTTTACCCCCCCCCCCTTTTTTTTTTGTCTGTCACAACACTGCAAACAGACTTCAAGGAACTATTGCATGTAAACTTACAGTGAGTTGTCATAGACTCAAAGACCGATGCTCTCCTTTCTATGTAAATAAAAATTGAAAAAAATATTTTTTAAATTAAACACAGTTTTTGACAAAGAGAAAAATTGTATTGGAGAGGGCCGAAGCCATTTTCAACCGGAGGAGGATCCGGAGGTTCAGGTGGCACCCATCCGTCTGGGAGACGAATCCCCTTGCTGTGTCGGGATGGCGGGCACCGTGGGGTCTCTCTCTCTTTCCCTGGGTGCAACGCAGTGTGACAGTGTCGCATGGCTTGGCGACACATTTGGCACCTACCTGATCACTGCGGCATGCTAAGGGAGCCTGCACTGCAGGCTGCAGAGACTGCCGGTGGGGGGGGGGGACCTTCCATTACGATGTAATCGAAAAGCCTTCTTCTCAGCTGAGTTGGGTGGGTGGGTAGTGGGGAGAGCAGGGTACGCTACTCCTGCACAGTCACAAAGCTGAACAAAGGGACGAGGACCTTTCACGGGCTCCGCCTTGGTGAGCTACTTTGTTGTCCCGTCCTGTCCTCTCCTGTGCACACCGCACACTCACTCGCCTGTCACCCTCTTCCTCCTCCTCCCCCCCTGGGAAGTTGCCACAGGGGCAGGTGGGGAACCGAGCACCAGCAGGGGTGTGAATCAAGTCAATCAACGGGCAGGCAGAAAAAAAAAATAAAAAAGGTGAAAATTACTCTTATATCATTTAAATCATTTAAAATTATTTTATATCCCTATTTTTATTTTATTTATCATAATATCTTTAAGTTTTTTAAAGAAAATAGTCATTATGCTATTTTGTAACGGTATATAGATAATTTTTGTTTTAAGAAGATCTAAAGACAGATACAATGGTTTTTTAAAGTACTTTAAAAGTATTACGATAAATATGATAAACATAGGAATATACGAGTAATATAACAATATTTCAAAGATATAGAGATAGTTTTCTCACAAAAATAGGGGTGGGGGTGGTGAAAATTCGCCTGATCAATCTGATGTTACGTGGGGCATGGAGAATCTCCCCCTCCCCACCACGAACCTTCTTTGTCTACCGTTTCCTCTGCCTTCGACTGGAAAAATGGAAGCTTTTGTAAGGGGGTGGGCCTGACTTAAAAGGAAAACAAAAAACATATAAAGGAAGGGGCTTAATGGCTAACATAACTGCATAAAGTGATCTTAGATTAGACGGGTGACAGAGTTTTACGATCGCATCCCCCGAGGAATAGTTTGTTGCATCACATTGGATTCAGATTTTAGATCGGTCCTAATTTAATCTATATATTTCTGCTATATGATTTTTGATTAGACGGTTGAAAAAAATTAAGAAAAAGAGATGTCTGATTTTTTAAATTGTCAGATTATAGATTAAATGGTATGAATAAGTAGGTCAGATTAAACTTGACTTGATTTTATTAAGATTTTTTATAAATAAATTATTATTAAATATAAATTTGTAAAAAAATTACTCTTAAAAATATATTAACAGATATAACGTTACGTAAATTCAAATTGTGTAAATATGTTAGTTTTATTTGTGGATATATAACTTTTTTAATTTAAAATTTGTAAAAAATCATACTTAGATGATCTTAAGTGGTATTTATATACTATGTGACGTTAAGTAGCAGTATGTCGACTAATGTATTTATAAGCATATTTTTTTACAAATTTATTGATAATGATAATTTATTTACAAAAATTTTATTTTGTTATTTATGACATCCTCCACCGAGAATACTAGTAGCGTCGTCGGTGCCATCGCCACTACTTTTATAAGAAATCCGAAGTGGCCGGGTGCACGGTGAAATCGACGTCTAAGAACAACAGAATCAAAGACTACTTGAATTGGTTTGACCTCGTGATCAGAAGGGGAGCGTGGAATCGATGCAACACGTGAGTGAGGAAAGTCGTCGAGGATTTCCCCTTCCAGTGTCGATGTAGAAGAGAGAGAGAGAGAGAGAGAGAGAGAGCAATGTGAATATGGGGTTTTCAATTTTCATAGTTACGATGTCGACGAATTCAATTCAAAATAGGCTAAAAACAAATATTTCTAAATTTTAAATAGGAAATTACATAATTTAAATAGCTGGACTAATAAAAATTAATAGGTGGTTTAAAAATAGACCCAGAGTCAAATTCTTGTAAAATATTTGTAAACAATGTTGCAATATTTTAAGAGGAACGGGAGATGTTCTAATGGATCTCTCTCATTCTATTTGTCAATTTAAATATGTTCTTAAATAAAATCTTTATTCCATAAATTTTAAAAAAATAAAAAATATATACTCATATCCAATAATTTCTATTCAAACGCCCTCTATCACCGCCTCACATAACTGGATCTTGCCATTCAATCCAACCTGTGGACCATGCTACGGCGGCCTTGATGTGGACGCTTGGCATCGATATTATGAGGTTGGGGGAGGGGGAATGTTTGCCCACGATAACGTAGCACATATATATATGCAACAAACGGAGATGGCCATCTGGCAAGGATGATGACATGGCATCTGGGAATTAACAAAAACAAATGATAAGGAGAATTGTCCAAACCAGACTCCTTAATGGGTGTGTGGGGAGGGGGGGGGTCTTTGATTGGTAGTAAAATGATATAAGATATTACAAAATACCGTTGATAATAGTTTAGAATTTTTTCCATTAAACCAAACAGCCATCTTGGTGTTTTACGGAATTTCAACCCATCCTCCTCCCCCTGCTCTGACCAGTCCTTGTCGGTCCGGTAATAATAGTATTATTTATCTACATCTGATTAGACTAATATCCACCTTGTAAGGGCCCATTTAATAACATTTTAGCATCGACATCAGCTCTAATAAATGTTATTTTAAAAGAAACAATTCCTTTTCCTGCTGGAAAGAAGGAATGTCTTTTCCTCCCGAAACGCCGTTGTTACGATTAAAAGCATCGTCGACAGATCTGATGACCGACAGGTGACTCGATTCCCCGGGCTTCGGCGGGGCACATTCCTTCAAATCCAAATCAAATCGCCCACGCGGAGCGGGGACGATGCTCCGGAGACGGCGGTGACGCTAACGTGTTTTGGGCATGGGCCATGGAACATGTTGGTGGTCACGCACGTCTCTACTCACGAGTGTGTTGTCTTTTGTGGGAGGTGGGCCCCACGTCTCTAGCTTTTTACCTCAACACCGGAGGCCTACGTCGCAAAAAGCAAAACACATTAGAAATCTTCGGCTTTTATTGGTCAGTGACTAACTAGGGCTGACGCATATTTAAGACAGGATTCCCAGTTTTCTTTCCCAAAAAAAACTTAAAAAAGGTTCGGGTCCTCGAGGGGAGTCACGTGCCAGAGTGGGGGCGAAGGGGACGGAAAAAAATCCACCGTCCTGGGTAGTGGGGTGGGAGGCTGACCTGGCGGGGTGACATCAACAGGCGTATAAAAAGAGAACAGCTTAGCGAAAGGGTTTATTTTATAAAAAGCCGAACACATCGCACGCCGAGCCGAAAACCCCTTTTTTTTGGCTTTCAAACTCTCGTTTTATTTCAGACCCCTCTCTCTCTCTCTCGCAGTAGGTCGCAGTAGGACTTGGAATTCTTCTTCTTCTTCTTCTTCTTCTTCTTATTCTTCTCTCTCTCTCTCTCTCTAACTTGTGTGTCTTTCCTCCCCCTCGGTGGCCTTTTCTGTGTACGGGTGATCCATCGGGGGGGACGGTCAAGGCGGGAAGTTTTGGGCTTCAAGCCGTGGTCGCGCGGTGTGGCTTGCTAGGGTTTGTGCCGGCTTCTCCTGGCTCTCTCGGGCGGGTTTGTCTGCTGGTTTTCTTTGTTTTGCTTCTTGTTTCTTGGGCTGATCGAGTTCTTTCTCGTTATTTAGGTTGATGTGCAAGGGCTGTCGTGTGCTTCTGGTGCGGGATGTTGTAGAAGTGTAAGTAGACGAGATTATGTTGCATACTGTTTATTTCTTAAAAGTGACTTTCTTGGGTTTTGCCTTTTCTCTGGGGTGATTTTTGTTCTTCTCGAAGTGTGATAAGATGGTGTTGGAGGAGATTATTTGGAGGTGTCTTGGAGTCGGATGGTCGGGGCGTGATTAGGTGCTGCTTCCACACGGAAGCACTTGCGGGCTTCCGTGGATTTCTGCCCGGTTGTGTTGTTGGTTGGGGGGGGGGGGAGATATTTGACCTTGGGGAGCTTTGTCTCCCAATCAAAAGCTCCATGTTGATTGTTGAAGCGTCTAACATTGACGATAAAATGGCGTCACGGGAAGGGTCGACCAGTTCGACTGTCCAAAATTAGTTATATCTACCCCCCTATCCCGTATTTTCTAGGCGTGTTTCGTGCAGCCTCTAGTTGGAAGCACTGTTGGGATTCCACAGGTTTAAATCTAGTTGTTTGCTGGGGAAGATTCTCTCTTTTGAAGTTATTTATGCAGTTCTTTGTCTGTTCTTGGCTTCCAACCAAGAGCTTCAAACTGGAGCTTCCTGAGTTGGGTAAGATAGTGTTATTAGGGAAGGTTTGACTTTCGTATCTTCTCGCAATTCCTTACAACCACTTTCACTTATTATTCTCGATGTTGATAATGGAAATGAGAAGTGGCATCCAACTGAGCTTTCACCAAACACGCCCTTCATACTTGTAAATGGAAGCCAAAAGCGTCTTCCAATTGGAAGTCTTGGGAAAGATGCCCTTACTAAGGTTTGTGTGACATTGATAATGGGTATTTTTAACACACAAATATCATTAATTCTTAATGTGTCTGTGCAAAATGGTTGATTTTTATGCTCTGGTTGGCTGCTTGCTGGGTTGTTTGTGTTATCTCCTACTCTCAGAATGCCTTTTGAGTCAATGAACTTGCAGTGGCAGCCTTAGTTGTAGCTGCTCAAAAGATTGCCATTTAATCGCATGTGATGTGATCTAAACGTTGATGCTTATGTTAATGGTGGAAAATGGATGTTTTGTGTGTGTTTTCGTGATGTGCTTATGTTAATGGTAGAAAATGGATGTTTTGTGTGTGTTTGCGTGATGTGCTTATGTTATTTTTTTTATAATGTTTCAACTTTGCCTTCCATCTTACACCCCATAAATGGCGTGGGTGTGTGTATCAATATCAACGTGAGGTGCTTGGTATGAATGTGAACCTTTCAAGTTTGATGTATTAAAAGGGACCTCAGGAATTTTACAACCAATTGTGCCCAAATCACGATTTTCATGTTCATGAGAAATGCTCAATTTGATGCTCCGTATTTAAAGATATGTAATATTAGGAACTTGCATGGTTGGTTTTACATGCGTTAGTATCACCATGTAGTTATGGCCAAGGTTATGGTAGATTATGCCATAGGTCACCGACTCGTACCATACCTGGCGAATGTTGGGTCACCGGTGCGACAGGGGTCACGGTAGGGGTGGGGGGTGGTGGGGCAAAGCGAGGAACGGGAGGCTGTGGCGTCTATGACGGAGGAGGAGGGGGAGGGATGTCGGGGATTATCACCACTGTGTTTTGCTCCACGGCCACCTTCACGTGCTCCTTCCCCAGCCCTGGCATGTTGATCTACAGGTACAACGTGTCTTCATTCTCCCGCTTGTCCCACCCACGGCAAATGAACAGCGCCCAAGCAGAACAGAGCGATCAATGGTGGTGGGGATCAAGGTTTTCCGTCTCGAATATCAGTTCTGTTTTGGAAAGGCGGAAGAGGAGATCTCGGAGAGATTTTGGAAAAAAAAATCATATATATAGCCTATTTATAAGCAAATGCTAACTTTTTTCTACTAACCACTCAGCTGCACAAACATAAATTTCTAATTGACAACTCAATTTTAAAAAATAAAGAGTAATGATAACAATAACAAATCTGCTCACATGCACCAATGTTAATATATATCAAAAGTTACACCAAAAAGATATACATAAAATGGTATATGAATCACAAACTGAAGAATACATCAAAAATCATCAAAAATTGTACATGTATCTCTGTCTTCCCCTCTCTTGTCTCCCTCTCTTTTAGACAGAGAGAAGGGGGAGACGGGGGGAGGGGAGAGAGATGAGAGAGAGAGAGAGGGCGGGAGGCAAAGAGAGATTGAGAGAAAGAGGGTGGGAGATAGAGAGAGAGAGGGTAAGAGAGTCCTAGGGAAAGTGTCACAGAGGGAGAGATAAAGAGAGTCTGGGGGAGAGGGAGAAATAGAGAGAGACTGGGGGCCTGGGGGGAGAGAGAGAGCTCAAGCGGGCCGAGGTGGAGAGAGACATGGAGAGAGGAAGGAGGAAACCGGGGGTGGGGGAGAGAAGATCTCAGCCTCGGGGGCTCCGTTTCTCGCGACCATTGGAGAGAGAGAGATCTCGGAGAGATCTCAGACATCTCGTAAGAGATGGCAAACCATGGTGGGGATGGTAGTTACCTGAGAAGAAATTGGAAAGGGTTTGCGATCATGGCAGTGGGAGATGGCGACGCCGAGGGGGAGGCCGGAGGAGAGGGCGGAGGGGGAGGGTGCAGTACTATTCATTCTAGTGGGTACTGTTCATCCCCCAATTTCACTATTCATCTGACAGAATCGAAAAAAAAAGTGAGTTGGGTGAGTTGGGGCAGGACGATTCATGCTGTACCATGCCGTCGGCCAACCGGGTCGACCTGACCCGGCGGCACGACTAACCATGGATTATGCATAGCCTCTGCATAGACCTTCCATAGGCTGGACATTGAGCTAAATGTGAAAATGTCTTGTGACCTTGCAAGTTTCAGAGTGAATCCCAGCTTGTTGGATCCTGGATGAAGCATCAGGAAATGACTTCAGCTTACTTCCTACTTTCATTTATATGTGAAAAAGATATGGATTAAACTACACATGATTGTTGCATAGGCCTTCATATTGGGGGCGACCTTCATATTGGGGGGCAGCTTAACTATTGAAAATTGAATAAAGTTGATTTCAGATTTCCCAGTTCCTAGTTGACCCAAAAAAGTCACTGTGAATCTGGCATTCTTGAATGAGGTTAAATTCGGATTTCTCAGCTTCTAATTGACAAAAGAGCTCACTGTGATTGCCTTACATCTTCCATCTTCCAGGTCTGTCAAGTTGACAAACACAATTTTCTAACAATGCTGACAGAGTAATTAGATGATCTGTTTTTAATGATCATGTAGAATCATTGGTCAGTTTGAATAGTCAGGAGCCATCTCTCCTCTCCTTCCCCTTTTCCCATGTAAGAAGGGGGAAGAAGAATGTCATGGTGCCACCATTTTGCTGCCGCATTTGCCACTCTTATCTCAGCCATCTACTGTCAGACTCTCCATATTGGATGGTTGAGACAGAGAGAGCACCAAACCTAAAATTAGGGATCAGGAAAAAGGGTGGCAAATGGGCTGATTAAAAAGGTGGTGTTGTAGCATTCTTCAAAAGGGGAATGAGTAAGTTGTAGCATTCACACTGGAGGCTTCTTATCCCAGCCTTTTTGCAGTCTCAGGTAGCCCATTGGGATTGGTCTCTATGGATTTTGACTCTCAACTCCCAGGAGGCACCTAGGCATCGACTTTCAAGAGGGATCTCAGTCTAGATGAGATGGAGCACCTCCAGGACCTCTTACTCTTCTTCCTCGATTTTGCTCAGTCAGACAGGGAGGACGTTTGTACTTGGAGGTGGGAGAGGGAGGAGACCTTCTCAGTTAGATCAGCTTATACCATCATGTCTGATGGAGAGGTACGTCACAGCCTTACCTCTCAGGTTTGGAGGCCGAAGAGTCCGCTGAAGGTGAAGATCTTTACTTGGAGAATTTCACATGGGAGACTACCCACTCGGCATAGGCCACTCCAGTTCCTTCTGGGTATAAAGCCGACTTGCTGCTTGTGTGGAGTGGACGACGAGACTTTGGATCACCTGTTTGTAGGATGTACCTAGTCACAGGTGGTGTGGGGGGAGCTTGCTAGGAGGATCTAGTGTGACATCGGTCGACATAGAGAGATGCATCACATAATTGGAATATGGGGAAGAAGTTGGTGCCTTAAAGGCGACATGGTCCTCTAATGGATGATTCTTCATGCTACCCTCCGGTCTTTGTGGGGGGGGGGGGGACAGAACAACAAGATATTTAGAAGGGAGGCTAGAGATGAAGGCATGGTTGTCTCTTTTGTTTGTGCTAGAGTGAGGGAATGGGCGGAGTTCATTTGTGATGTGAATTCCCTCAACTCTTCCCTTTTTGTTTGTTGGGGGGGTAGAGAGTACCACACTGGCACACTGTCATGGTGTGGCCTTTACATGTACAGGGATTTTTTGGGAACTCATTGACTATACTTGTACATATCTTTTTTCATTTAATACGATAGTGGTACCACCTAATTTTAAAAAATATACAGTTAAGGGTAGTTTTTTTGTATATTTCTAATTTTCTGTTTTTCAGGGTTATTCTGTAATTCACCCTTTTTTATGACTGTCCTCTTTATGAGGGGTATTTTTGTACTTCTATAATTTATTGTAGTAGTACAAAAGTAGAGGAGACGTAGTTCAGCCAGATGGACAGAACTCCTCTCTCTTTGTCGGCCTCTTTCTCTCTCTCTCGCGTCTCTGCTCTCCCTCGGCTTTGCTCTCCAGTGGCTCTGCTCTCGGCCCTTTTTTCCGCTCTGTTTATCACCTCCACTTTATTATTCTTATCATTTGGTTGGAAGGATATAAGTCAGTTAATAATATGACTTGATTGCATGACATGAGCGCTCATGTAGGAAGGAGCCCCATTTACCTAGGCAACTGCTGCCCGACATAGGCTATCCCTCAGGGACCAAATTTACACATTTTTCTAATGGGTATGCCATCTACTTTTTATATTGTACTTAGTACTTTTGTTTTTTGGTGGCCTTTATATGGGAAAAAGAAGTGGATGAAATCAGGGAAGTAATTTCTTTGTAAGTCATGAATATTATGTAACGAAATAAGATATTGGATACCATTCTTTAAAGTGATTCTATTTTCCTCAATTTGTTCATTTCAGATTACAATTTTTATCTGGTTTTCTCTACATTTTTTAGATTATGGATGCATTTTTCCCTAAATGTTCTTCCATTTGTCCACAGTAAATCATGTTACCTAAACGCTCTTTCTTCCTTTCCTTTTCATATTCCATGAACTTTGGTGTTCATTTGAAGAATTGCTTTAACATGTTTCTTTTTTTATTTTTTTTGAATATTATGTTGATAAAATAATGTAAGTGAAGGTACTATTGTTGGTACCTTATCTACCCTATTTTTCTATTAGGGTGGTTATTCTTGGTATTGTACTTTCTCCAATGTCGTTTGATGTTGCTATTATCTTTACTTCTCGTTGGTTAGACTAGCTGCCCCTCAATGGGGTAGTCAAGACCATTACTTTTGGAACTAGACTGCTTTTTCTGGCCATTAGAACTTGTCTTTTGAAAAAAGCCCCTCAATGGGGTAGTCAAGACCATTACTTTTGGAACTAGACTGCTTTTTCTGGCCATTAGAACTTGTCTTTTGAAAAAAGTTGCAACGTTTCTAATTGATTTAAATTACAAGTGTTTTAAACCTAATGAACACAAAAAGGTGGACACTAGGTCTTGCTTTGTTAAGACCAAGGATGAAAGGAGGATTGAGATCGACTCTTCATTCGATCTGGGCCATTCCGAGTTGGCATATATTGGCCCAAATTGAGGGCCCTTTTTATTGTAAAAATTGAAAAAATGTTAAAAATGGAACATTGACATCATTTTCAAACATGAGAATAATGTGTGTGAAACACTCTAAATTGTAGTATAATACGATTAGAATTTTATCACTTACTCATCATCACTACCAAACCCCAAACAAGAGCTATCGAACCCTAAGGTCATGTTTGGTATGGGGAGAGGGTGGAGATATCCCCAATGAAGCCCCATTCCGCGTTTGGTATCGCCAAAAATCATGAGGATAAGTCGGGTTAAAGGGGAATGGGGTTAACCCCGAAAATGGGGTTAGAAACGAGGATAACTCATTCCAACTTTTTGTTGGAATGACTTATCCCAATTTTTCTAACCCCATTTCACCCCTCCCCACTTTCCTTTTGATACCTTTGTTAGTGCTAATTCTTATTAAATAATTAATTTATTAATATTTATTATTATTATCAATAAAAATAATAGTCTCATTAGTATTAATCATGATTAAGAAGATAAGCATATTAAATAGTAGTCTCATTAGTGCTAAATATTATTACCACGAAAAAAAATCATTAAACAATACTCTCATTAGTGCTAATATCATTATGAATAAAAATATTAAATATTAACCTCATTAATGTTAATCACGATTAACAAGAAAATATGTTAAACAGTAGTCTCATCAATGCTAAATATTATTAACAAGAAAAAATTATTAAATAATACCCTCATTAGTGCTAATCATTATTATGAATAAAAATATTAAATACTAGCTTCATCAATACTAGTCATATTAAGAAGAAAGAATTATAAAACAAAAGATAAATCATTAGTGCTAAATATTATAGAAAATAAAAATATTAAATAATAATCTCATTAGTGTTAATCATCATTATAAATAAAAAATGTTACATAATCACCTCATTGGTGCTAAATATTATTAACAAGGAAAAAAAAATTAAAAAACACTCTCATTAGTGCTAATTATTATTATGAATAAAATATTAAACATTAATCTCATTAGTGCTAATTATGATTAAGAAGAAAATATGTTAAACAATAATATCATTAGTGCTAAATATTATTAATAGAGAAAAATTATTTAGCAATACCCTTATTAGTGCTAATCATCATTATGAATAAAACATATTAAACATTAACTTCATTATTACTAGTCATGGTTAATAAGAAAAATTATCAAATAAATGACAAATCATTAAGCTAACTATTATTAAAAATTATTAAACAATAATCTCATTAGTGTTAATCATCATTATGAATAAAAAATATTACATAATAATCTCATTAGTGCTAAATATTATTAACATAAAAAATCATTAAATAATATCCTCATTAGTACTAATTATCATTGTAAATAAAAATATTAAATATTATCTAGGTTAAGGGCAAATTGGTCTTTTTCAACACTTATTCTCATTTGTATCTCTATTTTTTACCAAACGAGAAATAGAAAAAACACCATTCTTATCCCCTCGTATACCAAACATACATGAGAATAAGGTTAGGGATAAATTATCCTAGAATGAATTATATCTATTCTTCTCAAAATTTATCCTGATACCAAACATCACCCAAGTCTCTCCAGGTGGGAAGTTGAACATGAGGACATTTTTGCATGCATCTAAACATATGCACAAATGATGGCATACATACATTGTTAAAGGATATTCCAATCTCAAGAAAGAAATATTCCATGATTTCATCTGGAACTAGAGCCAAAGTTGAAGTTGAAGTGAAAACTATGGATACTTGACGTCCGGTAGAAAATGAATTTACTCGACCAGTACTCATACCAAATCTGTCACACGGTAGACAAGTATTGTGCATGAATGGTTGGTGGCATATTTAAACATGATATATGCCCACATACTCTCACCAAATACTCCACAAACTGACGGACACTGCTAATTAAATACTCATAATACGTACAATGAGTTTTTCAGTTTCTGGGGACTTTGTATGATGGATCCATGCTTCCATGCGGGACGTTTGTCTATTGGGTGCGATCTATGACAATACAAGATAAAGATATGAGGTCACCTTAAATCTGATGCTAGGTTATCCATTCAGTCTACACCATTTGCATATGCTTGTGCTTGAGAGAAAATAAAGTATGTGAACAATGTAGACCACATTGGAACTCTGCCATGGCCGGTCCTAAGCCCGGATGAGAAGGAGGAGGGTTTGCATTAGGTTGACAGCCAACAGTAAAATTTTGTCACATCTCTCACGTGAATTCTGATTTAAATACATTTGGTGTTAATGCTAGAGCGTCCCTGGAAGCGACGCGTTACATCGGAACCCGGATAGAATGATAAGTGAGCAAGGGCTAGCTAGGGTGTTCCCCGTAAGCGACGTGCCGCAATGGCGTCCGATTGCCGTGTCAAATAGGCAAGGGTTCCCATGTGGGGTTGGACGTTCACGGGTAAAGAAGCTAGTCTAAAAACATAAGATCTGTCTTGCTACTTGGAATATAGAAACTTTAACGGGTAAGGGTTTAGAATTGGTTAAGTTAATGAAAGACAGGAGGGTTAGCATAGCTTGTCTACAAGAAATTAGGTGGAAATGACATAAAGCTAAAGATATTGATGGATATAAAATTTGGTATACGGGTAATAATAACTCTAGGAATGGTGTTGCTATAATGATAGATAAAAACTTAAAAGATAGAGTTGTAGAAGTTAATAGATTGGGGGATAGACCGATGTTAATTAAACTTATCTTAGGTGAGGATAGTTTGAATATAATTAGTACATATGCACCTCAAGTAGGATTAGAAGAGAGTATTAAAAAGTAATTTTGGGAGGCTATAGATAATTTGATCCAAAATATCCCTAGTGAAGAGAGAATCTTTATTGAGGGGATCTTAATGGTCATGTGGGTAAAGTTAATAGAGGTTATGAGAGGATTCATGGAGGGCTTGGTTTTGGCAATAGAAATGATATGAGTTATACTATTCTTGATTTTACTATGGCCTATGATCTAGCAATTACTAATATCTTCTTTAAGAAGAGGGACGAACATTTGATAACATACAAGAGTGGAACACATATAAGTCAAATTGACTATTTTCTTATTAGGAAGGTCGATAGAGTTTTATGTAAAGATTGTAAAGTTATTTCTGGTGAGAGTCTAACCTCTCAACATAGGTTGCTAGTAATGGATGTCATTATCCCTAAATTCAAAAGAAAGATCATTATAAATAATTGTTCCAAGATTAAATGGTGGAATTTAAAAAGTAAAACTTAGAAACATTAAAAACTCATCTATTAAAGGAAAATATTTGGAATTTAGAACAAGAAATTAATGTAATGTGGAATAATGTTACAAATTGTTTAACGAGTGTAGCAAAATAACTTTTAGGCGAATCTAAAGGTAAAAAGAATTTAGAAAAAGAGACTTGGTGGTGGAGTGAGGAAATCCAAAATACCATTAGAGTAAAAAAGGAGTGCTTTAAAGTTTGGAAAACTAACAAAAATAATCAAGCCTAAGAAGTTTATAAAATTGCTAAAAAGAGGGCTAAGAAAATAGTTAGCGAAACTAAATCAAAGGCATTTGAAGATTTATATAATAAATTATGAACTCGAGAAGGTGAAAATGACATATTTAAACTTGATAAATTAAGAGAAAGGAAAACTAGAGATTTAGATCATGTTCGTTGCATTAAAGGTGAATGTCAAAGGGTTTTAACTAAGGATCTTGAGATTAAAGAGAGGTGGCATAGTTATTTTCAGAAGTTACTTAACGGAGATTGCGTCAATGATTTCTCTTTAGAAGGTATCCAAGAGTTCACAATATTTGATAAATATCAATATTTCAAACGTATTAAGATGTCAGAAGTGAAGGATACTTTAAGGAAAATGAAAGTGGACAAGGCTTTAGGACCAGATGGCATACCTATTGAAGTATGGGAAGGCCTAGGAGACATTAGTATTCAGTGGCTAACTAAACTTTTTAATAAAATTTTAAAGGAACGAAGAATGTCGGAAGTTTGGAGAAAAAGTGTTGTAGTTCCTTTCTATAAAAATAAAGGAGATATTCAAAGCTGCAATAATTATCGTGGAATTAAGCTTATGAGTCATACTATGAAACTTTGGGAAAGAGTAATCGAAAAACGCCTCCGATGTATGACTATTGTATCTAAAAATCAATTTGGTTTTATGCCGAATAGATCTACTACATAAGTTATTTTCTTACTACGGCAGCTAATAGAGAAGTATAGAGAGATGAGAAAAGATTTGTATATGATTTTTCTTGATTTAGAGAAGACGTATAATCGAGTACTGAGAAAATTGATTTGGTGGACATTAAGAAAGAAAGGAATCTCTCAAGGATATGCTGATTTGATTAAGGATATGTACGACGATGTTATTACTAGTGTTCGAACTATTGTTGGAGAGATTGGTGAATTTTCAGTTTCTATAGGTTTGCATCAGGGTTCTGTACTAAGTCCGTATCTCTTTACCTTAGTTATGGATGAAGTAACAAAATAATTGCACGAGGATATCCCTTGGTTTATGTTATTTGCAGATGATATTATCTTAATTGATGAGAGTATTGATGCTTTAAATGTTAAATTAGAGCGTTGGAGACTTGTTTTGGAGTCTAAAGGTTTTAAAATTAGTAGGAGCAAGTCAGAGTTTATGCATTGTAATTTTAGTTATGGGAGAGGTACAGGAAGACATGGTTCTAATTGATGGATATAACATTCCGAAGAGTAGTAGTTTTTGATACTTAGGGTCTATCATACAAGAGAATGGGGAGATTTATGACGACGTTACACGTAGGATTAAGGCAGGTTGGTTAAGATGGAGAAGCACATCAGGAGTCCTCTGTAATCGTCGTATGTCTGTGAAACTCAAAGGGAGATTTTATAAAACAGCTGTGAGACCTACTTTGTTATATGATACCGAGTGTTGGACAGTACGAAAGGAACGCATTCATAAAATGTGTGTAGCAAAGATGAGGATGTTGAGATAGATGTGTGGCAAGACTAAGAAAGACAAGATTAGGAATGAGTGCATCCGTAAGGACTTAGGGATAGCCCCAATTGATAGTAAAATGAGAGAAAATAGACTCAGGTGGTTTGGTCATATACTTTGTCTCCCTAACTCAGCGCCAGTTAAAAAATGTAATCGAATCTTAGTGGATGCTAGTAAAAGAGTTCGGGGAAGGCCTAAAATGAGATGGTGCGATGTTATTAGGAAGGACATTAGTTTCTTGGGTTTAAATATGAATATGGCACTTGATAGAAATTTTTGGCGGAACATGATTCATGTAGTCGACTCCAAATAATTGGGATAAGGCTATGATGATGATGATGATGTAGACCACACTAGACAGTTTGGCATTTGATTGTGATCACGGCAGTTGGAAAGTTTGCAGAGGAGAGGGAAGGCAGTTTGGTGCCTCAGGAATTCCCGTAGGCGCCTATGTAGTCAGGCGTGCCTAGGCGCTTGCCTAGGCGTTTGAGGCTGTGAGGCGGTCCCAAACTGCCTCGCTTTCGCCTCAAACGCCTCACTCTCAGTCTTTTTTTTCTTTTGGTCCAGTCTTAGTTTAAACCGCCTTTATTCAAATCTTATCTTATTTGTATGTAGGTATTTTTGTCTCAAATCTTAATTATTGTTAATTTTATTGAAAATCTTGATTGTCTGTATGTATTTTCTTTGATATTTAGACATATATTTATATTTTTTAAATTATATATATATATATTTAATAAAATGTCTCAAACGTCTCAAACGCCTAGGCCATCGCCTAGGCGTTTGATGCATGAGACGACCCCTTGGTTGCCTCGGTCGTCTCACGCCTCGGACTACATAGGTAGACACTTTGTATGAACCTAGTAACAGATTGGTCAATCCATCTGATCCATGCCCAAGGATCAGAAAAGGCGGACCAGGATTGGCACAACCCACTAAAAACTGACACGTTGGATGATCTGTGCCAATTTTTGGAACATAGGTTAAGACCTAGATGCAATGACTTCTTCTCCAAATACCTTCAAGCTTACTTCTAAGATACTCATGTTCTGTTAACTTCCACTTGGAAAGATATGGATCTTGCGAGTAGATGTCCTACAAAAATGTTCTGTCAAGACCATTAGTTGCAATCTCTGTATTATACCCATGAAATAATAGTTCAGGTATACATTGGGGAAAAAGCTAGAAATTGGAAAGTTCACAAACTATATTGAATCCTATAGTGCCTAATCCATTGTTTTTTAAAAACGTTCATTCGATGGAAGAGTGTCATTGGCATTAAGGAGATTGGTTTGATATGATACACTGTAAAATACTGTATTTACATGACACATGAAATACAGCATTCCACAGTGTATTTGGTGTTACGTTAATCCTGATGACCCCTAAGCTTGTTTCAACTTCTATCTTTAGAAGCTATACACAAATCCATGTAGATATATGAATGCTAATTATTTAGTTTAGTGCCAGGTTTCATGTATTTCTTCAGTATGAGGGGGGGAGGGAGGATAGTTGTGGCAAGGGCATAACCCTAGCCCGTTTCAAGAGAAGGGTGTAACCCTAGCAGAGTCGAGGGTTATGTTGTTTGAGGTGAGAGCCGACTGAGGGGTTGCCTTATCCTCAAATGCCTAGGTAATGGCCTAGGCATTGAAGGCGAACTTTTTAAGGAAAATATAAAAAATAAAAAAAACCCATATGACAGAAAGTAGAAACATATATAAAACCTAGAAAATACATGGATTTGTCTACTCAAATGTGCCAACTGGCTGTAAAATATACTAAATTTATTATAGAAATTAAATGAACTAAGATGGAGGTAATTAAGTCATGCATGCAAATAACACTCTTTAATATAGCTCCTCTTGCCAGGTCATATTCATCTCTTTGTATGTCTGAAATAACATTTGAAATGCAGGTTGATACTTAGAGGATAGTTAAATATAAGTTTCCTTTAGAAGTAGACTGCCCTTAACCATTCTAACAGTTATTATGCTTTCTGATGTTTATTAAAATAAATTCTAATATATCTTTGAGGGTTATTTCTACTTGAAGTAAACGGCGATGTCTTAATGCCTATCCTATGAGTTTACAGTACCTTGATGTTTGATAGTTTCAATTTGTTTCCAGGGTTTATTGAATAATCAACTGGATTAGAATGTTTTCATCTCGAGGCTATAAAGTTGCCAGTGCTAGCTGAAACCTGAGAACTGGTGTCAGCTTTCTTTGAGTCTATAAACCAATGTTTCCTGCTTTTGGCTAATGGATGATGCTGGGTCACTTGTTTGGCTTTTAACAGGTAACATGAAAAATTCAAGGTAGAGTCCACTGAATGGGAGTCTTTTCAACATTAAAGGGAAAAAAGAAAACGAAGTTTCACCAGTTGCTAAATGACTGCATGGCAGTGGCAGGCTGCACTACAGGCTTTCTGAAGTGGTCAGCAGGGATGCCAAAAGATGTTTCAGCTGGCAGGTCCTCTTTCTTTGGAGGATAGTTACTCTTTTGTTTGGATGGGGACTCGCAGTTTGCTGTTTTATGGGCAGTGGCTCTTGTTTATAGCTTTCCTCTGGGCATATCCTTTTTCAGTTTCTTCTTTGAGAATTCTTTGTATGTGGAACTACACTTGCACTTTTGAATGTCTCTCGCTTGTATATCAATGTCTGGTACTCATGACATCCAGAAAAGGCTGGTTGGCTTTAAGTATGTATGATTATCTGGAGAAATCACTGATTTTGGCTCATCACAATGTCCTTGACCTATGAGTCGCAGGCTAGAGGCACCCTAGGCAACCAAGGGGTCCCCTCAGCCTCATCGCCTAGGCATTTAAGGTGACGTTTTATTAAAATAATATATAAAGGGTAGGAATTATATATATATATATATATATATATATCACAAAAATGCATACATAAAACCAATATACTTCTTGAGAGGGAGAGGGAGCAGTGGCAGAGGGGGCTGTGTGTGTGTGTGTGTGAGAGAGAGAGAGAGAGAGAGAGAGAGAGAGGCTTGGCCCCTCTGTGTGTGACACAGAGTGATAGAGAGTGTGATAGAGTGATAGAGAGAGAGTGAGACAGTGACAGAGAGAGAGGGAGCAGTGAGAGAGAGGGGGCTCGGCCCCTCTTTGAGTGTGTGTGTGTGAGAGAGAGAGAGTAACTGCCACTCGCTGGAAAGCTGCTGTCTGCCGCTTGCTGCTGGCCAAGAAGATGCAGAGGGGGAAAGTGCGAGAGGGAGGCGGCTAGGGTTCAGATGGGGCCTATAGGCCGGGTTAACTGGGCCTGTATCAGGCTGGCAGGCCAAATTGCCCGGGCCCAAGCGGCTGAAGCGGCCTGGGGCATGTGAGGTGAGCTGAGGCCCCCAAGGCGGGCCCAGAGGGGATAAAGGCGATCACCCAGGCGATGCGGCTTATTACCACCTCGCCTCGCCTCCTCGCCTCGCCTTTGATAACGTAGCTCTTGTCTAAACTCTACATGTAAACTGGTGTTTGCTTAAAGGATGAGTTCCAATGGATGGGGGTACTTATGGCAGTGAACTTATTGAAATGGGGATAGAGTTCTTATTTTTGCTTTCTGATGTTGGTCTGTTTCATACCTCCTATGCACCACTAGCATCTCCAAAAGACTGTAACATCAACATCTTGGTCTTCCCTTGTTCCTTGGGACAATTCATTGAGGTCCTGTTTGTTTGGGGGATAAACCGGGATACCCCACTAAAAGTTCTCCTATTTGCTTTGGTTGCTCATGTAACGTATTCCATGTGAGTTGGGATATATAGGCTCTTATCCTGGTTTATCCCGGGATAAGTTGTTCTACCAAAAAGGTAGAACAAGGAGGGTTAAGCTTTTTCACAATTCTCGAGAAGATATTCTGGGTTATCTTATCTCCCAATCAAAACATTTTGGTGTATTTTATGGAATACCATATCTGTGGTTTAGCTTATCCGCTTAACCCATTTCGCAATCAAACAGGGCCTGAAAGAATTGGAATAGTGGTTTGTAAATTTGAAAAGCACCGGGTAGCGTTGAAAGACATGCTCTTGCTTTACAGGGAAAGCTAGGTTTTCTGCAAAGTTGTTTTTTTAATATTTCCATTTATTTTGTCTCCTTATTCAGGACGCAGAAGACAGTGTCACCAGGATTGTAGTACATCCAAATGCAAACCTGTTAATGGGTCGGGCCCAGGCCGGGCTTAGGTCGACCCGGTCTGGGCCCGACTCATCAATATTAAAGCTTGAGCCCGGCCCGGGCTCGAGTTATGTCGGGCCGGGTCGGGTGGGGCCCGACACTATTAAAAAAATATAAAGTCCGATTAAGGCCCGGCCCGACCTGAAAACTTAAATAAAAATAAAAATTAATATGTTTAATAATACAAAACTTATAATCTCACTAAATTAATTAGAGTTTTGATGTTAATTACTTAATTTGTTTAAAAAGAGAGTTTTTAATTTTTTTTCTTATTATGGAAAAGGAAGAATGTACATGTATAGGCGGGCCAAAGCCCCCCCAAAAGAACCTCCCACAAAACCTATACACCAAAACACACACCAGGAAGGTGTGGAAGAACTATCCCCCTAAATAGCCAAAAAGAGGGGAAACCTCCTAATTCACATTTGACATCGTAACCGTCCATTCCTTAACTCTAGCCTAGACAAAATCAACGAGACTCCTCGGAACACGACTCTCTTCTGAAAATACGGTGATTCCGATCTCCCCACAGTGCCCATAAAGTGGCGTGAAGGATAAACCATCACACCGTCCTATCCGGTTTGAGGGGCCAAGGCTTGTCCCACTCCCGAAGCAAGCTGCGAATCTCACTCCGCAGGTTGACGATGCAGTTGGTCCTCCGAGTAATCTTCGTTCACACCCTCTGAGAGTAGGGGCAACCAACAAAAAGGTGGTCGACGGACTCATCAACGGCGCCACACAGACAACAAGAAGGGGCCAAGGCCTGTCCCGGGTGGGGGTGCCTCCCATGGGAGATTCTTCAAACTAAGAGTTTAACCTTGAGAGGACTCTTAGGTCTCCACACCTGATCATGGAAGCCGTGGCGCATGCCACCATCAGAGATAACAACATAGGTCGAGTTGACAATGAAAGAGCTTTTCTTCTCGAACCTCCAAGATCACTCATCCTCTCTTGCCCGAACTTGAAAGAGAGGAGAAAAGCAAGACGACCCTGGAGCTGCTCCACCTCCTCTTGTCTAAAAGCACGCCTGAAGGTCGGAGCCCAGGAGCCACCCGAACTGAGCTGATCTTAAGCGTGAACCACAGTGCCACATGGCGCCGCCGCAATCGCGAAGAGGCTAGGAAACAAGCACTTTAAATAGGCATCCCCACATCACCTGTCCTTCCAGAAGAGACACTTACGGTCATCTCCCAGTTGAACCCGAATATCGGCGACGAAAAAATCCTTGCAAGATAAGATATCCCGCTAGAGAGGGGACGTCCTGTGGCGTGGAGAAGGAGCCAAGTCCCAAATCTTTTTCGACAGGAAGTAACACTGCCTAATAACTTGGGACCACAACCCCTCCTCTTCACACCCCAACCTCCAAAGCCATTTGCACAGAAGAGCCCTATTGACGTATCTAACATTCTTCAGGCCCAGACCACCTTGAGCCTTGCTAGTGGTCAGTTTGTCCCAAGCAATATCATGCATCCCCTGCACCGGTCCCCACTACCATGTCAGAAGAATCTGCACTGAATAGAATCAAGCTTCCTGGCCACCGTGATAGGAATGCGGAACATCGAGAGAAAAATAGGTAGGGAGGCTGTTCAACACTGAGCTGCACAAAATCAGACGACCATCATAAAATAATGGTTTAGCTTTTCAGCCAGCCTAGCCTAGCCTCATATCTTTTAATAATGTGTGGCCAGTCAGCTCATCTGAGGACACTCGGGGAAAGAGGAAGGCCCAAGTAAGGAAAAGGAAACTCCCCAATGGGGTAGCCCGGCAAGGGTGGCCGCCCTCAACAGAGCTCTTTCCTTCATGTTCGCCCCCACAAGAATGCTTTTATTGAAATTAACCTTCAGGTCGGTGACTTTCTCCAAGAGTTCCAACAGGAGCCTAGCCATAAAAGGGTGCTGCCCACTCTCGTCAAGGAAGAAAATAGTATCATCTGCATACTATGAATGATAGAGGGATCATTTCTGATCACCTGGAAACCTTTGATCAGCCCAGCAGCCTTAGCCTTCTGCCGCACTATGCTCACAACACTAGCAACCAGCACAAATAGGAGAGGAGACAAAGGATCCCTCTGGCGAAGCCCCCGGCTACTGTGGAACCAGGAAGACACTTTCCATTTATAAGAACAACAAAGGACACAGACGAGACACAAGCTCTGACTCAGCCAGACCATCTCTCCCCAAAACCCATTTTGTCCAAGATGTCAAAGAGACACTGCCAACTCACCTTGTCATAGGCCTTCTCAAAGTCCAACTTTAAGATCACCCCTTTCTTTCTCTGTTGCTTTATAGCAAAAAGGCGCTCATGTGTCACCAAGAAGTTATCCAAAATATGTCTCCCTCTGATGAAAGCACCCTGGAAGTGATTGACCCGAGCATCCATAACAGAAACAAGCCTCCCTGCTAACACCTTGGTGATGACGTTGTAGGTACCATTGAGCAAATTGATGGGCTTGAAGTCTCGGAAATCTTGAGCACCCGCCTTGTTAGGGATGAGCACCAAGATGGTCTTATTAATTCCCCCTAAGTGAGCTCTCCTTTCCTGAAACTCTCTCACTATAGTCAAGAAATCCATCTTGATAATCTCCCAACACTTCTGAAAGAAGATTGGGGGGAATCCATCGGGGCCTGGGGCTCTATCCCCAGCAAGAGCAAAAATCGCCCGGTGAACCTTCTCCTCAAAAAAGGGCTGTGAGATGGCCGCCCTCTCCTCATGGGAAAGGTTAGATAGAAGGTCATCAACAATCCTTGGTTTACGGAAAGATTCCTTGGCAAACAAAAAGGAGTAGAAGTCTCGCCTACTCTCTGATCTCCACCTCAGAAGAGAAGGAACGGTCACCCACCTTAATGCAAGAGATGGAGTTGACTCTCCTCTTCCCTGAAGCTATCCGCTGGAAGTATGTAGTGTTCCTGTCACCTTCTTTGAGCCATCTATCCCTAGATCCTTGTCTCCAGTAGGTCTCCTCTCTAGCCAGTAGGTCATCAAATTGACCTCTTAAGGAATCCCTCAAAGCCATGTCCTCCTCATCCAAGAGGCCTGTCTCCTCCAAGCTGTCCCAACCCGCAAGATGTTGAAGAATCCTATCTTTGGCCACCCTCCCGAGGAGGGTTTTATCAGCACCCCATCTTGTGAAGGGACTGCGCAACATGCTTCAATTTCCTCACCAGAGTACCTATAGCAATGGAGCTCGGCGATATAGCATTCCAAGCTCCCGCGACAGTCTCTATGAAATCATCCTCCCTGAGCCAAACCTGCTTAAACCTGAACCTAAGAGTCCTGTCATGATCCCTGCAAGTTTTCATCAGAATGGGCTTATGGTCTGAGATAGACCTTACGAGGCCAGTCACCTAAACATGGGGAAATGATCCTCCCAATCAACATAAACCAAGAGCCTGTCCAATCTGGAGCAAGAAGCATCAGATCTTCCATTGGACCATGTAAAGCAACCTTGAGCCATACACACTATGGACGGCCAGATGTAAAGCAACCAGTCCACCAAAGCAACCTCTTGGATAAAGTCAGAGAAGTCTTCCATCTCTCCAGCAATAGAAGTGTCTCCAGACCTCTCTCACACTGTTGCAACTGCATTGAATTCCCCTTCAACACATTATGGACGGCCAGAGGCAAGGTGAAAGTGGATCAACTCCTCCCAGAGTTGTCGCTTCTCATCCCTAGGCTGGGGGCCATAAACCCCACTAAAGTCCCAAGAGAAGCCGTCCCTGATGCTCCTGAAGTGTAAAGAGATGGCCCATCTGTTGGTCACTCTGTCTTGCATCACCTTCTCCACCTCTAACGGGTTCCACAGGACCATAATCCCCCCGGATCTGCCCACCACCGGGGAGGCGACCCCCTGAGAGAGGCGGGTCCCTCCTAACTCCCTAACAAGAGCACTTCCAACCCCTTCACATTTCGACTCCTGAATACATAAGATGTCAATTTTGCACCTCCTAATCAGATCCCTCGTAGCTCTCCTCTTCTCCACCCCCAAGTCTCTCACACATTCCACGATACAATCCTCATTGATGGTTAGATAGAGGACCCTCCCTTCTACCTTCACCCTCCTCACCACTCCTACCAGCCCTCGAGCGAGAACGTGCCCAACACCAGATGCTGGCAGTCCAACGTTTGTTGATCTTTGAAAAGACACCCCTCAAGTCCTTCTCTGCCACTTCGAAGGAAATGCCGACGTGGTCTGCCAACCCCCTAGCACGCTCCATCACCAAAGCCTCAACTTCGACGAGCAGCTCTCTCACTTCCTCCACCCCTAGTCTGGCACGCCCTCGAGCCACCTCCCCTACCTGTAGCACCATTAGCCCCCCAACATCAGCGCCATCCCCCGTCAGCCGCGGCGTGACGTCGACAGGTGCAGCTAGAACCAAAGCAAGAATTGATCCGTCCTTCTATTCCCTGCCTAGAACTGGAGGCAGGGACTCCACCGGTGAAGATCCACGAGGACCCAGATCACCCTCCGACTGGGGGGCCACCCTCCAAGGCTTCAGAAGGCTCCGACCCACCCTCTAGGAGATGGCCTAGCACCTGCGGGGGCGGCACAACAACAATATGTAGGCGATCCTCAGGGAGGGAGATAGGCACCGCGGTGGGATAGGGCGTACGGAGAGAGGCAGAGTCCACAGTGCCAGGGAGGGGAGGCCGGTCCTCCGTCTGCGGAGTGGCAGCCGGTCGGAGAGGAGAGAGCCCCTCGCCGGACATCACTCCCCCTACCGACGAAGAGCCCGGCCCCGACAAGCACTGGAGCAGGGAGGGCAGAGAGCCGGCAGAGTTGGGGGGGGGGGAATGCCTTCTCGGGTGCCGTGGACCCACGAGCTCCAATGATGGCTTATCCGGGTAAGTTTCGGGTATCGCCATACGACCCAGAACCTACCTGCTGGAAGCCCACCTGGTCGGCCAACCGGTTCAACGACAGTCGCGGTAGAGCCGCCCGGGTCCGCGTCGATGGGCGGGGGGGTTTGAAATTCGAATCCCCGCCCGTGCCGCTTCATCAACCTCTAGACAACCCCTCTGACGCCCTAGACAGGGAGCAGTTGGTGGTGGCGCACCGCCCCTCGCCCATGCAACCAAATGCGGATGACCAAACGGACCCTGTCTAACTCCACAGTGACCATCGTCGGGATGGCCGCCGTGCAGTCCACCAAGATGTCAACAGCCACCGACGTCCTGGAGCCCACAATCGAGAACGAAAGCTTCCCTTCACGATCGTACCAAAGCTTCGCACCAGGAAGGCATGCCGCCTTTATCACAGAGGAGCAGAGACACCCCTTTTAGGACCACACATACCTTCGACGGCACAGGCCTGGGAAAGGTGCTTGTGAACTTTCCCCACCATTGGACACGAAGAAGGGCGCCCCTCACCATGAAAACCCCCGAGATCGCCATCGAAGCCACAGGTTGCTCCTCTTGGCCAACTGCTAAGAAGGCCCCCGGCAACACCCTAGAGACATCCCAGCACCCGCCATTGAGCTCCACCAGCCTTTGGCCCACTAGGCCAGGTTCCATTGAACCTTCCACCACCATGACGAGAAGGCTCTGGCACAGCCAGTTCTCTCGATTTAGCACCCCTTCCACAGGATGCACCCCTGCATCCACACACCTTGAGCTACCGAGGCCAAGGGAATGCGGAGAAGGCGTGCCCCTGACTACATCCGTGAAGGACTTCTGTCGAAAGGGCCTCCTACTGTTGACCCCTTGCCTTGTAGAAACGCTTGGTGTGACCCCTTCTCATGCAGCCAAAACACGTGAGCGTCTGGTAGCTCGAACCCCTACCAGGGCCAGGCCGCCACTTGCCCTCCTCTGAGGACCATGCCTCCAAGGGAGGTGAGCTCAGGAAGGAGGGGTAGGAGAGAGGGACAAAGCTTCTCTCACTAGAAACGTCTAGAGAGAGAACCGACCATCAAGTAGATGACAAGAGTTTTTAATTTTATAATTAAGTAAAATAACCCAATTTTAACTAAGTAGTATTTAAAATTTGAAGGGAGAAAAAAAAGAGAACGGGTTGGGTCTCGAGCCCGGCCCGTGGGCATAGTCGGGCCGGACTTTTAGGCCCGACTAAGGGCTCATGGGCCGGATAAGGCCTTGCGGCCTGGCCTAAAATCAGGTCAGGCCCACGGGTCTATCAGGCCGGCCTGGCCCATTGACAGCCCTAGATGGGGGGCATTCTGGGGGTGGGGGGAGTGGGAAGTCAGGAGAGTTGAAGATCTCATGCAGTCTTGACGTGCAGATCATTATGGAAAAATTGGACAGGACACAGTAGGACAATTGGTTTTGGCTGAAACTTAATACAACAGAAATACTACACGAATGGTGCTATGTTGGGACTCATAGCCTGAGGTGTCTAGAGTGCTTCGAAAGGCATTCCATGAGTGAGGGATATCTTTTCAAGCATTTCAGTCTCATTGGGAGCTGAAGGCTTCCTTTTTTAGAGACAAGGTGGTGTGGCAAAGCTCTGTGGAGGGAGATTTTTTAGAGGATGCAGCTGGTATATCTCTAGAGTGCTTCCTTTTTTAGCCTGAGGTGTCTAGAGTGCTTCGAAAGGCATTCCATGAGTGAGGGATATCTTTTCAAGCATTTCAGTCTCATTGGGAACTGAAGGCTTCCTTTTTTAGAGACAAGGTGGTGTGGCAAAGCTCTGTGGAGGGAGATTTTCTAGAGGATGCAGCTGGTATGTCTCTATCTTCAGAATGTGGAGCAGTTTACTCTCAGTTGGATGGTCGAAGACAAAAGAAGACCTGGTGGCTAATTCAGATTACATGGAATAATGGGAGAGTAAATAATAGAATCTTTATTCAGTCCAGTAGGATGTTTCAGAGTATTGTTTTCTTTTATTTAGGTTAGGACGGTGGAATGGATCTGTTTTTTGGCCATTGAGGATAGACGGTTTGCTCCATTGTAGGAGAGGTTATGCACATATTGAGGTATCTTTTTGCTTGGTTTTTTTTACATATGCTCTTGTAATCTTCAGTTTTTGTGCATACATACATACATACATACATACATACATACATGCAACAGAAAAGTGGTGTCATCAATTTCAAAATCACATGATTCAATCTTACATTTTCAATCCATATCGTTAAATCTTCTCTACTATCAGTAAATTACTTGTGGACTAAAAATCATGTGGTTCCAACATTTATTTCTTGTGCATCAGATCTACACAAAATGAACGGCTTAGATAGTACGATTTTTGATATCATATAATATCTAAGTTTTTGATATCAGGTTTGAATGATTTTTCGTGCAGTTAAATTTATGACAGTATAGAAGATTTAACGGTGTGGATTGAAAATTTAAAATCGAATCATGTGGTTTTGAAACCGGTGGGACCGCTCTTCCATTGCCACCGGTGGCAACGGATCCCTCCTCTCTCTCTCTCTCTCTCTCTCTCTCTAAATTGCCAAAAATACCCCTGAATATATCCAAATAGTTGCATTCATATGCTTCCAGTCCTTGTGCCATAAACTTTGAAGGAATATCTCTACATAAATACTAATATTAATAGATGTAAAAATTCAAAAGTACCCTTAGGAGTTAGGACCATGTGATGGCATCAAACAACTATAAAACTAACTTAAGGGTAGATTTGCCATTTCAACAGTTAAACTGCACTAAGGTGTAAGGTTACAGTGAGGGTATAACTGCAACTATTTGGATTATTCAAGGGTTTTTTGGTAATTCATATCAATCAAGAATGTATATGCAAAGCATGAAGATTACAGCGGTATATATGTAAAAAGTTCCTTTTTGCTTTGAGATGTATACTTATTTAGTTTTAACTTGGTGAAACTACAGTTAATATATTTTTGCATTCAATATAGGAATATGGAAACATTGTGGTGGTTTCTTATTCATGGATTTTTTTAATTCATTGATCCAGGTAAACTGTGATATGGTTGATAGATCACTAAAGTAAATACAGTTGAAGTGAAGTTTAATTGCTTAAAATGATGCTTCAGTGTTCCCCCACTGAGGTTGTGGGAAAGCATGCATGGAGGGATCCTATTAGAAGATGCATCGATTCAAGTTTAGAGAACTGTTGCTAAATATTTCTTGGGCCACTGTTTCTTTTGTACTTGTGTTAGTCTTGAATCTGCCAGTTGAATCTCTTTTGTTTTTAAATTATTTCCTTTTATTTTCTTATTTTTTGTCGTTATGATACCAATCTTGTGTCGAAGCTTGGATAGCATTCAGCTTGCAGACAATGTACTGTTTCAGATGTTTATTTGACATTTTTTGCTATTCTATGCTTATACATCAGGGAAATTGGGGATGTTCCCTCTTTCTCCACTTTTCTTGTCATGTAGTTCTTGAAATTTTGTTTCATATTTTTTCTTTGTTCATTCTCTTTCATTAAGTCCTGAATTGCATAGGCTTATTTGACTTGGTGGTAGTATAATCTTTCTACAAGCTGTGTATTTTCCTTTCACATTGCACTTTCTCTTCAATTGTTTTTATTCCACCTGCCTTGATGATATTTCTGTTGTGCATCAGCTGAAGATATTATTGAAAGGGTTGGCATAGAATAAGAGAAAATAAGCATGGGTCCAACAAGTCGTCAGAATGTTGCTGATTCATCTAGACTTGTGGGAGAAGTTGACACTAGAGCACCTTTTGAATCTGTCAAAGCTGCTGTTAGCTTGTTTGGTGAGGCAGCCTTTTCGCCAGATAAACCTGCTGTGAGGAAGCAGAAAAGTCCGCATGCTGAGGTACTTTGAGAATTGACCAACTTGGCAAAAGTTTCTGCACTTTTATTTGTTAGTCAGCAAAAAATATATCTTCCACAAGCCCATGTTAGAAACTGAGAAATCTCTAAATTCGAGGAATTGTGGGCATCACTTATGCTGAGAGGTAGGAAAATTATCTTGACTACTGACCACCCCCCAAAAGAAAGCCAAAAAAAGGAAAATATTTTTAAGATACATATATGATCAGCTTGCTTTAGGATGACATTCATGTGTTCTGTGCATTATGATACTTAAAAATGGGTTGCTTTGTTGACCCTAGCATCTTTTGAAATTAATGGCTCGAGAATTTGCACAACAGTGACCAGAATTGTTAACCTTTTGAATTTGTGAAACTGTTTGTCGCTGCTGCATTTTTTAGTTTCATGTTTTATGTTGGTACAGCTTTGTGCCCATTATACCAATCATTCATGAAATATATTCCTCCATGATTTATCCTGTTGCAAAATGCAATGATTGGTATCATTGTTATTAGTTTGTAACTATACATTCCTTTGTAATAATAGAGAGCATTGGCTAAGGAGACACAGCTTCACCTGGCCCAGAAAGAATTAAACAAGTTCAAAGAACAGTTGCAGAATGCTGAAACAACAAGAATCCAAGCACTTGCTGAGCTAGAGGAGGCTAAGAGAACAGTCGATGTCCTTAATAGCAAGCTCAAAACCATAAATGAGTCCAAAGAATCAGCACTAAAAGCAACAGAAATTGCGAATACACAAACTAAGCAATGTAAAGAAATGAGCTCCATTGGTAATTCTGAAAATGGGCATAACTGGATACATGAGATAGACAATGCTAGAGAACAATATGTTATCACTATTGGTGAGCTAGATGCTGCAAAACAGGATCTGAGGAGGATCAAAAAGGATTTTGAAGCATCCATGGATGCAAAAGTTTCTGCCTTCCAGCAAGAAGTGGAAGCCAAACAGTTGGCTGATGCCAATTTGGAGAGGGCGTCTCAGCTTTTCAAGGAAATTGCAGCCGCAAAAGAGTCAGTTCAGCATGTCAAGCTTGCTTTTGTACAAGCACAGCAGGAAGAATCAAAGATTCTGTCTGAGAAAGATGTTAGCCGGTTAACTTATAGACATGCTTTAGACGAAACAGAGAAAAAAATGGCGTCTTTGAAGAAAGAGTTTGATCCTGAACTTGCTGGGAATCTTGAGGCAAAACTGGCAAGTACAGCTAACGAGATTGGAGCTCTTAAGAAGGAGATGGAAAATGTTAAGCTGTCTGACTTGGATTCTGTTGCAACTGTAACCACAGAGTTGGATGGTGCTAAGGAGGTATTGCAGAAATTAGCAGAAGAAGAGGGCTCTCTTAGAAGCTTGATGGAGTCGTTAAGGTTGGAGCTGGAAAATGTGAAGAAAGAACACTTGGAACTGAAAGCAAAGGAAGCTGAAACTGAATCTTTTGTCTCAGAACTTCACATCAAACTTCAGAAAAACAAGGCTGAGCTTGAGTTTGCCACTGCTGGAGAACGAAAAGCACGGACAGCATGTGACAATCTGATTTCAACTCTTCAACAGCTAACCTCAGAATCTGAAAATGCTAGAAAAGAATCAGAAACAATGAAAAAGCAGGCAGATGAGCTCAGGAGAGAAGCTGAAATTTCACGGTTCTCCCTGAATGAGGTTGAGAAGAAGCTTCAGATTTCCCTCAGAGATGCTGAAGCAGCAAAGGCAGCTGAGACAAATGCTCTCAATGAGATCAAAATTCTATCTGAGAAAGCAAATGCTGCTCGAGCCTCTACTTCAGAGTCTGGGGCCAAGATCACAATCTCCAGGGATGAATATGAATCCTTGAGTAGAAAGGTGGAAGAGTCTGAGACATTGGCTGAAATGAAGGTGGCGGCTGCATTGGCTCAAGTAGAAGCAATTAGGGCCAGTGAGAATGAGGCAATTAAGAGGTTAGAGGCAACACAAAAGGAGATGGAAGAGATGGAGGTAGCAACAGAGGAGGCCCTGAAGAGAGCAGAAATGGCTGAAGCAGCAAGGAGAGCTGTGGAAGGAGAGATGAGGAGATGGCGTGAGAAGGAGCAGAAGAGGGCTGCTGAGGCAGCATCCCGAATTTTGGCAGAAACACAGATGTCCAAGGTTTCATCCCCACCGCAGACTGCAGTATCTAAATTAAATCTGCCCGGGAAGATTGAAGGGAATAGGAAATCAGGGAAAACATCAGCAACAAAGAAGGCTCTTTTACCACAGCTCAGTGGCATATTCCAGAGGAAAAGGAACCAGGTAGAAGGTAGCTCCCCATCTTATCTTCCAGGTGAGAAACCTGTATGACCACTTCCTCAGCCAAATGTTCAGTGTAAATTTGATCATAGAAGGAAAAAACTACATTCACTCTGGTTTGTGTATGGCAGAAGGCAAGTAAGCTCCCTTGTGTATCGCTAAAGATTATCAATTGCACAAATTTGGGGGTGTTTTTTTCTTCTCTTTCTGATCGTGATTGCTTACCGTATTCTTGGGCTTTGCACATATGTGAATAATGAGAATTCCAGGATCAAGACGACTTTTGCTTTCTTGAGTACATTCCCTGGAAGTGTAGTGGTCTTGATGAGAAAGGTTCGGAAGGTGAACAAACTTTGTTTTTCTAGCGTTTGCTTTAAAAGTGGTCCGTTGTTTATTCGCTTATTTATTTTAAGAATTGGTCACTGTGGTACTGGAAAGTGGGACAAGAAAATCAAGTGAGAGGTGGGTGGGTGGGGGGGGGGGGGAGGGAGGAGGAGAAGAGTTGGATCGCTGTGGGATAGGAAAATGGGACAAGAAAATCAGTGTGTGAGAGAGAGAGAGAGAGAGAGAGAGAGCGCAAACAAGATCCGAGGACCAATACTTGTCCAAAGATTTTATCATCATTTTCAGTGTTTTTGAAGTTAACTAAAAGTAGTTACAAATGGACAGCTTTAAAAGTCATCGTCTTTTAAACTCAGTTTCTTCGGCTCCACTTTGGTAGAGGGTAAGTGTAACTCAGGATCAACTCAACTTGGATAAGTCAATCTCATGATCCACTTTTACTTCGATAGAGGAGAGTTAACTTAGTTTGGATAACCCAGTATCTTTTTTAGAAAAAAATTACAAATTGTCATCTATCAATGTTCATTTAAACATTATTTTAAGATATGAACAGTGTTTTTTAACACTGTTCATGTTACATTATTTTATTTCCCCGGTGAAAGAGAGAGAGAGAGATGAATAAGAGAGAGCCCCGTTGAATGAGAGAGCGAGAGACATGAATGAGGGGTGGCAACAAGGTGGCAGCAAAGCACATTGTAGGCGGGGGCACCGCGGGAGACTTTCAGGGTAGGCGGGGTGATCCGAGCGTCATCGTCGGTGGTGTCGTGGTGGGTGACTTTCATGGAGGCGACACCAGCGGTGGTGGGGTTGACCAGGGCTGTCTTTAGGAGGGAGGAGGCTCTCGAGGCCAGGGGCATCGCTGGTGGTGGCGGGGATAGAGGAAGAAGAAGTGGGAGAGAGAGAGAGAGAGAGAGAGAGAGAGAGAGAGAGGTGTGCAGAGTAGAGGCGGGTTTGGGGGCAGTTAACTCTGACGAAACTCTTGGGCTGACTTTTGAAACCCAGATTTAACCTCTCTTTAGCCCAGAACAACTTAATCCGTTATAAAAAAGTGCTAACTCGGGTAAAATCTAGACTAACCAGGGATAATCCTGTCAAAGAGGGGCTGATCAAGGTGTTAATTTTCCCTGTTGTTATGCAGGAATGGTAATTGGCCTTGGGGTCTTCTTTGAGGACTGAGTCGAAGGCTGTACCTAGTATTTAGAAAGTTCCTTTATCCCATGCTTGGACTCGAGTGGGGAGATGCAAGGGCCTGCATGCGGTGTCTGAAAGTATACCTTACACCATCAGTGTGGGGCCTTGGATTTAATGAAGAATCTTAAGATTAGGTAAAGAATTGTCTTTCATCATTCTGTAACGACATTGAATGACATGAAAGGTTGTACTCTAGGAATCTTCTAACAGGGGGCAGCATGTTGAACAAGGTAAAATTCTAGAGGAAGATGGGTGTGAGAACTCAGAGAAAGATGGGCTGAGGGCAGCAGGTAATCTGAACCGAGGACAGGTCTGCAGCGAGACATGCACCCCTACGCCATTAGTTCACCTAAGGCAAGAAAAGATCAGAAAGGAAGAGTCATGTAGAGGGCAATTGTTTGCGTATCTCAGGGGTTTGCCATGGCTAACCTTTTATAGGGGAAGAATCCGAGTCTTGGCGTGACTCTCTTTTTTGGGAAGGTATCGTGTACTTGTGGGAATAAGACAGGCTATGTTGGAATCCCAATTGATTGGTGGTAGGAGATCGTAAGTCTGAGTAATCATGTCAGGATTGTGAAATTACCTATGTAAGTAATACGCGTGAGAACTGTTTGTGGTAGGGTGATTTTAGAAGAGGGTTTCCTAATGATGCCTCTACGATCAGTTGACGTCACCTTACGACGATACAATGTTATTGCCATCATGCCGCTTATGATACGTAATATGGCGGGTGTAATGTTCCGGGTTTTTCGGATTATTATTCAGATCAGGATCAGTGGGTTTCGGATCATTTTCGTGAGTTCTGGATTGAGTTTTGCGATTCACGCGTATTTTTATCTGTTGGACCTTCGGAATCCCGTGTAGGACGAACCGTGCGTTTTCCGACTCCGGGACGTTACCACTGTGTTGTGCGTTTTTCGAGGATCAGGGAGATGATGTTATCCTATTTTTGATATTTTCTGAAATTTTTAGATTTCCTATATATAAAACCTCCTTTTCTCTCTCTCCCCATCTCTCATTTCTCTCCCTCTCCCTCTCTCTTCTCTCACGCTCTCTCCTCTCCCCCTCTCTTCTCCGGGCGGCCGATGAAGGCAGACGAGGGCGGGGCGGCGATGTTCATGGGGCAAGGAGCGGCAGGCTCGGGACGAGGATCGCGATGGTGGAGGTGGTTCGTGGGATCGCGAGACGGCGGCGGTTTAAACGACGTTTTCATGGCGGATCGGTGATCTCGGCGTGTGTAATCTTCGGTGGAGGTATGGGGAGGGTTTCCTAACTCGCGTACTTCCTTTCCCGCGAGTTTTATAGGCCGTGGTGAGCCGAGCGGGGTTATTTCCCCATTGTGAGGGAAATGCATGATTTTGGGGTGTGAGCCAGATTTTATATTTTGATCGCGTTTTTGGGATTTAAATGGGTCCTCTCGGTGCTAGAGAGGTTGGGGACTAATTTTTTCTTATTTTCCCCTTCACATGGGTGTGAACGGGGCGTGGAATGGGATTTTTTGCAGAGTTCGCCTTTTTCGCTCTCGGGACGACCTAGCGGGCCTTCCAGAGACTGCTAAGGGATGAGGCGGTCCTCTGGAGACCGCTAGGGGTCCCCTATGTCTGTTCGAGCGTTGCGGTCGCGCGATGGACCGTCAGGAGAGCTTAGTGGTCTGGTGAAGAGCGCCAGGCAGTACCTTGCGGTCAGGACACGACCATTTTCCGTTTCTCGGTCGTTCGAGGTCGGGTGGGGTAGGCGCTTGCGACTGACCGCTAGGCGACGGTTAGCGGTCAGGCAAAGGACCGCCACCCTGCTTGGCTGTCTGGGATTGACCGCCTGCGGTTCAAGTGTCTTCGGGGCTTGCGGTCCTGGTTGGACCGCTAGGCCAGGCCTTGCGGTCCTGGCTAGACCGCCAGGCGCTGTGATGGCCCAAGAGGACCGCCACCTGGTTTTTCGTGCTCGTCGTGTCCCGTTCGCCTTGTGTGGGCTCCGGTCGACCCAGTTGTGACCCAGTGGTCGACCTTCGGTCTCGTGGATATCTCGGACACCCCGTGGGTTCAGTGTCCGTATTTTTGGGTGTCAGGAGGTACAGTGTTTCCTCGATTAGCGTGCCCATAGGTTTGGAGGGTCTGGGTGACCCTCTGTGTTCCGGGCTTCGTGCCTTCGCTATATCAAGCCACCGTGTGTCGGCTTGAGTGTTGAGAGTTATTCCTGCACGTCATTGGCTTTTCTGGAAGTGTTTTTCGCGCAGGCCATGTGTGTGGCCATGGACTGAGTCCAGTCACCTAGCTTGGGGCTGGAGTTTTCCCGCTTTTCCCTTGGATAGGGAATTATCTCCACAGCTCGTGTGCTACCTTGGTATTCGTGCTACCGTGGTTTCAGAACTAGGGATTAGGCTAGATTGACGGCGCTATGCCGTCACGTGCAGTGGTCTTGACCCGAGTCGTATTTACCGTTGGGTTGTTAGGTCTAGTGGGCTGTCCAGAGTCTGGTGGCCTCGAGCCACCTGTTACTCCACGTTACTCGCGATGGGTGCGTGTGTGGCTTTCTGTGATCACGTTTAGTGACCTCCCACTAGTCGTAGTTTACCTCGGCATGCGTGTACTGACCCACCTAGGAGTAGGTGGAGAGCTACACCCGAGAGAGACGATTTTAGGCTGGTTACCGTAGGGCCCCTTGCCTTTGCAGTCTGAGTCCGGCTGGGGGGAAAACCAGCTAGGGGACCCGACCTAGAGCAGATGGTCTGTGTGTACACACGTAGTTGGGGGCAGTGGACACGTGCTGACGAGCATGACCCCAGCTAGTCCTTGTTCTGAGTTCCTGGTTACTGTACGGTGTCTCAGTCTCCGCCTGGGGCATCGCAGCGAGACACCTGAGGCTGCGGACTAAGTCGTCAGTGGACGCATCCGGCCTTGCTTATGGTGCGCAGTGCTCCCGTCACGTGACGTGAGTTTCTCGTGACTCAAGTTTCTGTTTCCCTTCCGCGAGACGTGATTTTGTGTGTAGTTTCTAGGTGGTTTCTCGAGATAGAGGTCTAGGGTTCCGATGAGTGTCACCGAGGGTTTTTTCCCTAGACAGTGTGCGGTCCACGATAGGGTTGTCGTGATGTTTTCCCCTTGCAGCGTTACCTGGGTGGTTGTAGTCTGGTAGTCCCCTGACTGTGGGATCGGGGCATGTTCTCCAGTACAGTAGGAGTAGCTATAGCGCCGAGTTTTTACCGGTCACTGGTTTGCTGTTCCTACTGTTGTTGATGCTTTTTGCTACCGCCGTTGTTTACTATTGGGGTTCCGCATGATCCCTACTGAACTAGTGATAGGAGGCTCACCTCTACTTTTCAGTTGTGGCGGTTCTTCCTCGAGGTTCGAGGATGCTGCGCGGAGGTTCTTAGTTGCCAGCTCGTCTTATTGGGTACGCTTCTCTGTCATAGACTGTACTTTTGTTGGATTGGACTCTGTAGTAGTTTCATATTTATTTTTGTTAATTGTCGAATTGTCTTACTTTATTCCCTATTTTCTTGCACCTCCACACTCCTTTTAGCCCTTCCGAGCGCTCCGGCTTGTGGGCGGCGGGCCAGGATTCGAATGGTATCGGGTTCTTCCCGGTATCCAGATCTTGGGTCATCACAGTTGGTATCAGAGCGTGGTTGTGGACGTACATGGGAATTCGAGATATTGTAGTGATCAGAGTCCATAAAGTCTGGTATAGTCGGCAGCTGGCATAGGGTTTTATGTTTGTTTTCCGCTTGGTTTCTCGTGTAAGAGCTTGAGGGTGCGGCGTTGGCATTGTGAATGTGGTTGCTGTCGTCGTTGGAGTGCCAATGGGGGCCCGAGGGATGTGATAGAGGGATTTCTTCCCGATGCATGGTGGCTCCGGTCATGTTGCGTTGGGCAGAGGTTGCTGGCAGGCGTGAGTTCGTGGTGCTGCGTTCGAGGAATTTACAGCGAGGTCAGGTGGCTGGCGAGGATTGCTCGTGATTAAGTGGTCGTGAGAGTGCTCTGAGGGAGCAATTTTTGAGTTTGGCCACTCCAGCTTGAGGATTATCCAGCCCCTGAGGTGTCGAGATTGTGGTTTGAGGTGTCGGAGTGGGTGCTCTGATCGAGAGGTGTGCTCAGATGAGTGGAGGATCTTCTGTTGAGCTGCTGTTGGTCGAGCCAATGTTCTTGTCATGCTCTATGGCGTCAGAAATGATGTGTCGGTCCGGTTATTTTTGCAAATTTTGGGGCTGGATCGGGCGGAGTTGTCCCAGTAAGCTCTAAGTCCTGCGCTTCGGCGGGTGGATGGGTTGTGTTCGCCCTGGATTTGGCGTGAGACGTGAAGGTTCTGCGGCGAGTACGGGACTCGAGGATGAACGTTGGCAGTTGTCGATTATGGCTCGCGTTGCGGCTCGAGGCGTGGCGTGTTGCAGTTCAAGGAATTGCAGTGGTGGTGCGTCGCGAGATGCTGTGAATATCGTCCGATGAAGCACTTGGCGAGTGTTTTCGGAGGAGCTGACCTGAAGGAAGTGATGGGAACCCGAGGTGGGACCACCCTTGGAAACCTCTCAACATCTTGTGCAACCTGGTAGGTGCGCTCGACGGTGTTAACCTCCCGCAAGAATAATTCCCGCTGAATACTCTCGTGTAGGCCAGCCCTAAACCGTGAGAGGGTGACAGAGGCATCCTCCATGACTTGACTCCGAAGGAAGAAGTCATCAAATTTGGCGATGTACTCGTCCACGGACTTTCCATCTTGGGTGAGTTTCTACCATTGGTCTAAAAGACGCTAATGGTAGGAAGGTGGCAGATACTTCTCCCTCAGTTTCTCCTTCATTTCTTCCCACGTGGTTATGGGCTCCTCTCGTCTCCTTGCTAGGAGATTCTCAACATTACACCAGTAGGTTTTGGCTTGACCTAGGAGTTTCATTTTGGCAAACCTCACCCTTGTAGCAGGGGTTATGCGGCGATGCCAATCAAAATATTGGTCCATCCCGGTCTCGCAATCAAGATATGTAGCGGGGTTGAGGGACCCATCAAAACTCGGAGTGTCAATCTTGACGTTCCGTAAGATGGTATCCTCCTCGTCGTGGTCTCTCTCTCGAGACGTACGGGCCTCTTATTCTCTACCTTGGGGAGTCTGATTCTGGCGGGCTTGCTCTCTTTCCTCCCGAGGATTGGCTATGGGATCGCCGTGGCCATTCACTCGTCCTTCCTCTCCCTTCAGTCGATCCTCTAGGGCTCGGATCCTCTTATCGAGTTCCGTCCGTAGTTGGCCTATGGATTCTTCAAAGTGGGCCACGAGATTGTGCTCGAGTTGGACTAGCATAACAGTCACGCTCTCTTGATCCATGGGTAGCGTTGAGGGGCGCTCTAGACGGCCGGATGAATTCCTAGACCAACGTGGCATGCACGACCTCGGACCTAAATGATGCAGTCCTGGGACCGATAATTAGCAAGCTATAGACCCGAATTTTGTTGGCTATTAGGCAAAGGGCCAATTTGAAGGGACCGGTCAGGGAGAGTTGCTCGCCCATAGGCGAAGTAGTTGTGGAACTACCTCCTGATAATTAGGATGCCCTAATGCGACAGTCTAGGGCCAAAGGATGGGTACATACAAGCTCTCTCTTGCCGTCCACAGCGATGCACTCAGGAGACAGGCTGCATGGATCGGGCTCTCTCTCACTTCGCGCGGCAATTGAAAAGATACTAAATAAGCAAGCGAGGGGAGCACGTACCAAGATAGACTGAAAAGTCTAACTCCGACCGGAGACGAGGGCGAGCGGGGACGTGCGTGCCCGCACGCCGTCGACGAAGCTTCACGGTTACAACGAATTCACTCCACGCAGGGATGATTTAATTATTACAAACCGCCTAAAATTTTCCCGTGCAGGGGAACAAATCATTCCAAAATTTTCTCCGCGCAGGGAGACTCTCGGTCACTCACACTCCATAAATTACGGACTGTGTGTCGGCGACCGGGCGAATCGGGCACCGGTCGAACCGTAATTGTGGACTCGAATGCCACACTCAATAAATTAATCAAATGGTATATATATAAAATAGATAAATATATATCCCTATATATAATAGTATATATATATATATATACATATATCAATAAACTTCAACCTCCGTTTTTGACTTTTTTTTTTCAAACCACTTTTTTCTTTTTTTTTTGAAACTTTACATACTTTGTTCCCCACTCTTTTCAAATCACTTTTTTTTCTTTTCAAACTGTCACTTTTCTCTTTTCAACTTCTTTTGCCGTTTTTATTCTTTTGTTTTTTTTTTCTCCGCAACTCACCCTGACAGGGGGCCGCGTGTGAAGGTCAACACGGACACGGGCTTCACGCGTTGGCAGGTGGCCTGCTGGCGGGCGGACGGGCGCATGTTGGCGCGCGGGGGCAGGCGCGCGCGGGCGCAGGCAGGCACGAGTGCTGTCGGTTGCGCACGCTGGGCGCGCTCGGGTGCGGGGCGAGCGAGCGGTGCGGTCGGGGCGCTCGCAGGCAGCGAGTGCGGGCGGGGCTGGGCGCGTCGAGCGCGGGTGGGCTGGGCGCGTCGAGCGCGTGCGCGGCAGGCGGGGTGGCGGTGGTCGGGCGCTGCGGTCGGTGGCGCGCGGCGGTGGGGAGAGGGCCGTTGCGGCCGCGACGCTTTGAACGGGGGGCACGGGCGACGAGGCCAGCCCCCCGCGAATGCGCTTTTCCTTTTTTTTTTCTATTTTCTTCCCTTCAATCGAGATCTATCATGAGAGAATAAGCAGGAGGGAGAGAGAAACATAGAGAGAAATGGAGAGAGAAAGAGAATAAGAGGGAGAGAAAGAGAAAATCGAGAGAGAGAGAGAGAGAGAATGGGAGTGGGTAAAATTTTTTTTCTATCTCTTTTTTCCCCTCAACCAACAGAATTAGACCTCCTTTTTTTTTTCTTCTCTGTTTCTTTTTTTTTCTTCTAGCAATCTAGAGAGAGAAAGATCGATGACGGAGACGTCGGGGTCGCGGAGGCGTCGTGTTAGGCTCTGATACCAAATCTGACGCGGCGGCGACGTGTAAATGGATCGACGGTAACTCCGGGACACGAACAGGACGGATAACTTGCTACCTCACGCAGCTCGGCCTCACGCCGGACGGTCTCACACCGGACGACACACTCAAACTCACAAAGAGAAAGAGGGAAGGAAACACAGAAGGGGCAAAGGCTCCTATGTGAGATCATAGCTTTCATGCATTCATTCATGTTACAATCCTTCGTAAGCCCCCTTTATATAGGGAAAGCCCATTACATCCTTACCTTCAAACCTCTCATATTTGCATATATATCATAGCCTAATAAAACAAGGCCCACCAACCCACTATTTGACTTTGTGGGTTTAATAGAATTAAAATACAATAACTTTTGACCCTCCTTGCCTAATAAAACAAAAAGGAAATAATACATGTAGTAAATACATGTATTTTACACGCGTACGTACTCAATACATAAATACACACAAATACACAAGTATCTACTCAGGACGCCGAGTCTTCGAGTGAGTCTTCGAGTGACAAGCTCGGTGTCGGGGCAGTGCGGCGTCGGCTCAGAGTAGTGTGCCCGGTAGTTGGCCCGGTGTCCCCACCAACGCTCTCGGGACGGCTGGAACTCGACTCCGTTGAGTAAGGGGGGACACTGCTCTGGTAGTGCTCCAGCAGATCTGGATCGAGGTGCTGGAGATCTTCCCGGCTGATCCAGGAATCATCAGACGGTGGACGGTCCCGCCAGCGAACAAGGTAGCGCTGGTATACCCGGCTCCGTGTAGTTGTCACCTGCTCATCCAGTATCCTCTCAATGTGCTAGCACGGTGCTCTCGAGGCGGTGGGACGCACAGGGGTGGGCTCACTCGCAATGGGAGGAGAAGGCTCGAAAGGGTCACTAGGAATCGCTGTGGGTTCCTTGTAGGCCACTAGGTCTGCCACATTAAAAGTCGAGCTAATCCCATATTCGGGAGGTAAGTCCACAACATACGCATTGGAGCCAATCTTCCGCAGAATTGGGAAGGGACCATCACTACGGGCATGCAACTTCTTAATGGCTCCCGAAGGGAGTCGTTCGGGTCGTTCCCGTACCATAACCATGTCACCTTCTTAGAATTCATGGTGATGCCTATGCGAATCAACTAATTTTTTATAAGTCTCATTACTGAGGTTGATTTGCTTGCTAATTGACTCATGCAGACTTTTGACATGCTATGCAAACTCCTCAGCTGACTTGGACATTCTAGACTTGAGGGGAAGGGGAATGAGATCCACAGGTTTTCTAGATTTGTAGCCATGCACGACCTCAAAGGGACTCATACCTATGGACCGATTGACGGAACTGTTGTATGCAAATTCGGCTCTAGGCAAGAGAAGATCCCAAGTGCCAGAATGTTCCCCTACAAGACACCTCAAGAGATTCCCTAAACTCCTATTGACGACCTCTGTTTGCCCATCGGTTTGTGGGTGATAGGCAGTGGAGAATTTGAGTCTGGTGCCAACTAAGTGCCAAAGTGTCTTCCAGAAATAACTAGTGAACCGGACATCTCGGTCAGACACGATGGTTTGGGGGAGATCATGCAGACGCACGACTTCATCAAAGAATAAGTGAGCTACTCTAGATGCATCAGATGTTTTGGAACATGCAATGAAATGGGCCATCTTAGAGAACCGATCAATGACAACAAGGATGGAGTCATGCTTATGAGCAGTGCGAGGTAAACCCATGATGAAATCCATGCTTACATCAACCCATGGTCGATCAGGAACGGAGAGAGGAGTGTAGAGACCAGTGTTCTGCTTGACCTGTTTGGCCATTGTGCATGTCCTACACTGGGCTACAATCTTGGCCACATCTTTCTTCAGGCCAGGCCAATAGAAATGTTCCTCCACAGAATGGATGGTCTTGTTGCGGCCAAAGTTACCAGCAAGACCTCCATCATGCATTTCCCAAATCAGGAAGTCCTGAATAGAAGTCCTCGGGACACAGAGTTGCTGCCCTTGAAATAGAAAACCATCCTGGAGTAGATAGTCAGAAAAGGCTGTCGAGGGTCCGACAAACAAAGCAGAGTGGGCAGGGCCAAAATCAGGACACTCTCCATAGAGTTCTTTCATGCGGTGAAATCCGGTGACCTCTACTCGAACAGTGGAAAGAAGGGAAACCCTTCGACTCAAGGCGTCGACCACCTTATTTTCCTTTCCAGCCTTATGTTTTAGGACAAATATGAAAGACTAGAGGAATTCTACCCACCGACCATGTCTCGGGTTCAATCCCTTCTGAGAGCTAAAGAATTTCAAAGCCTCATGGTCCGAGTATAAGACAAACTCTCGAGGTAAGAGATAGTGTCTCCAGTGTTTGAGGGCTTGGACCACGGTATAGAACTCCTTATCATAGGTGGAGTAACGAAGCTTTACATTAGAAAGCTTCTCACTAAAGTAAGCCACATGGTGACTTTCCTGGCTAAGCACTCCTCCTATTTCTACGCCAGATGCATCACAGGATATCTCAAAGACTTTGGAAAAGTATGGCAGGCAGAGGACAGGGGCTTTGGTCATGAGTTCCTTTATGGCATGAAAAGCCTGGGAGGCGGCTTTAGTCCACTCAAAATTCCCCTTACAGATACAATCCGTAATGGGTGCCATAATGGTGCTAAAACCACGAATGAAGCGTCTGTAGAAAGTGACTAGCCCGTGGAAACTTCGAACGTCATGGACGTTCTGGGGCTCTGGCTAGTCTACTAAGACTTGGACCTTGGATTGGTCCACAGACACTCCTTGACTCGATACCACAAATCCAATGAAAGTGATCCGGTCTGTCATGAATTCACATTTCTTGAGATTGGCAAACAGGGTTTCTCTCCTCAAAGTCTCCCAGACTTCCCTCAAATGATGGATGTGGTCTAGAGGGTTGTGACTTTAGATGAGAATGTCGTCAAAGTAGACGACAACAAAGAGACCAATGAGGGGTCGAAGGATCTCCGTCATAAGCCGCATGAATGTGCTGGGGGCATTGGATAGCCCAAACGGCATGACGAGCCACTCATACATACCTTCTTTTATTTTGAAGGCCGTCTTCCACTCATCCCCTAGTCGAATCCGGACCTGGTGGTAGCCACTTTTCAAGTCAATCTTAGAAAAGATGGTGGCTCCACTCATCATGTCAAGTATGTCATCAAGACGAAGAATGTGAAACCTATACTTGACAGTGATCTTATTGATGGCGCGGCTGTCAACACACATCCACCAGGTGCCATCCTTCTTGGGTGTGAGCAAGGCATGGACAACACATGGACTCTTACTCACCCTGAGGAAACCTTTGTGGATAAGGTCCTCGATAATCCTTTGGAGCTCAGCATGCTCCTTAGGGTTCAATCGGTAATGGGGAAGGTTGGGTAGGGTGGACCCAGGGACAAGATCAATGGCGTGTTGTACATCACGCATGGGAGGGAGTCTAGAGGGAAAGTCCTTTGAAAAAATATCTTGGAAGTCCTGCAGAATTGCCTGGACCTCGGGGGGGACTGAGACTCGGGACTCCTCGGGGGTGATGGTGACAACAACAGTCCAGACAGGGGCACCCTCGGCAACCTCCCTATTCAGCTCACGGACACCTATGAAGCTAAGGCGCCTAATCGAGTCATAACCAACCTTAGGGGCCTTAGGAATGGGTGTGATAGGTGCATGAGGAGAGGGAATGAGAAGTTTTTCTTCAGTGGGAGTCCGAGGACTCTCTTGAACCTTGGGGGTTCCAGTGGGGGTGGAGGTGGAACTCTTTCCCGGGGTCGCCTTTGGGGGTGCCGGGTACAGTTGTATCTTCTTCCCATTGTGTAAGAAGGAACACTGATTGGACCGACCGAATGTAGTAAGGTCTACATCATAGATCCACGGTCGCCCTAGAATGACGCTACCGACCTTCATAGGCACTACATCACACAAAATCTGTCCTTGGTAGGACTGGAATTGGATAGGAATGACACATGTAGTGGTGACTGGGATAGACGTGTCGTCAACCCAAGCCACGTTGTACGGCCTCGGATGAGGATGGGTTGGTAGACCTAGACGGGAGACAAAGTCTGAAGAGACTGCATTGATACAGCTCCCGTTGTGAAAAATCACCTTGCATGGTTGGGATTTTACCATAATGTATGTTTGGAAGATGGAGGTTCGACGCCGGTCGTCCTCCTGGGGGTTGGTAAGGATGCAGCAAACTACACCCAGTCTTCCCTGATTCGAACTCTCGGCAATATCTCCCACTTGCATGTACTCGACATGCGTTCCATCATACCGTAGCATCAATTTCCTCAAACTGGGCGATGAGGTCAGGATCGGCCTCATATCTCTCAATGGCTTCTTCTTCCTGAGGTGGGAGCTCCACAGATTGGGGGTCGGTGATGACTAAGGCTCGGGTGGGGCAGTTGGAGGCAATGTGCTCTAGGTTATGGCACCTAAAGCAACGAAATCCCGAGACAGGGACTGGTTGGGAGGTGCTAGGGATGACTCCCTTTCCCTTGTCATCTCTCCTCTCAGTTGGCGGAGTATACTCCAGCCTGGGCACAGTAGCGGGTGCAGGTAAGGGGTTCCGTGGGAAAGGAGTAGTAGGGGCAACGGCCCTAAGTGGGGTAGCAGTAGGGACGTAGGAGGTGGAGGGGCCAGCTCTCTCAGTGTAGCGGACTATGGGGTTTCGGGGTTCAGGTTGGCGGTAGATGGGAACCCGAGGTCGGACCACCCTTTGAAACCTCTCAACATCTCGTGCAACCTAGTAGGCGTGCTCGAGGGTGTTAACCTCCCGCAAGAATAATTCCCGCTGAATACTCTCGTGTAGGCCAGCCCTAAATAGTGAGAGGGTGACAGAGGCATCCTCCATGACTCGACTCCGAAGGAAGAAGTCATCAACTTTGGTGATGTACTCGTCCACGAACTTTCCATCTTGGGTGAGTTTCTGCCATTGGTCTAAAAGACGCTGATGGTAGAAAGGTGGCAGATACTTCTCCCTCAGTTTCTCCTTCATTTCTTCCCACGTGGTTATGGGCTCCTCTCGTCTCCTTACTAGGAGATTCTCAACATTACACTAGTAGGTTTTGGCTTGACCTAGGAGTTTCATTTTGGAAAACCTCACCCTTGTAGCAGGGGTCATGCGGCGATGGCTATCAAAATATTAGTCCATCTCGGTCTCCCAATCAAGGTATGTAGCGGGGTTGAGGGACCCATCAAAACTCGGAGCGTCAATCTTGACGTTCCGTAAGATGGTATCCTCCTCGTCGTGGTCTCTCTCTCGAGACATATGGGCCTCTTGTTCTCTACCTTGGGGAGCCTGATTCTGGCGGGCTTGCTCTCTTTCCTCCTGAGGATTGGCTATGGGATCGCCGTGGCCATTCACTCGTCCTTCCTCTCCCTTCAGTCGATCCTCTAAGGCTCGGATCCTCTTATCGAGTTCCGTCCGTAGTTGGCCTATGGATTCTTCAAAGTGGGCCACGAGATTATGCTCGAGCTGGACTAGCATAGCAGTCACGCTGTCTTGATCTGTGGGTAGCGTTGAGGGGCGCTCTAGACGGCCGGATGAATTCCTAGACCAACGTGACATGCACGACCTCGGACCTAAATGATGTAATCCTGGGACCGATAATTAGCAAGATATAGACCCGAATTTTGTTGGCTATTAGGCAAAGGGCCAATTTTAAGGGACCGGTCAGGGAGAGTTGCTCGCCCGTAGGCGAAGTAGTTGTGGAACTACCTCCTAACAATTAGGGTGCCCTAATGCGACAATCTAGGGCCTAAGGATGGGTACATACAAGCTCTCTCTTGCCGTCCACAGCGATGCACTCAGGAGACAGACTGCATGGATCGGGCTCTCTCTCACTTCGCGCGGCAATTGAAAAGATACTAAATAAGCAAGCGAGGGGAGCACGTACCTAGCTAGACTGAAAAGTCTAACTCCGACCGGAGACGAGGGCGAGCGGGGACGTGCGTGCCCGCACGGCGTCGACGAAGCTTCACGGTTACAACGAATTCACTCCACGCAGGGAGGATTTAATTATTACAAACCGCCTAAAATTTTCCCGTGCAGGGGAACAAATCATTCCAAAATTTTCTCCGCGCAGGGAGACTCTCGGTCACACACACTCCGTAAATTACGGACTGTGTGTCGGCGATCGGGCGAATCGGGCACCGGTCGAACCGTAATTGTGGACTCGGATGCCACACTCAATAAATGAATCAAATGGTATATATAAAAAATAGATACATATATCTCCCTATATATAATAGTATATATATATCAATATACTTCAACCTCCGTTTTTGACTTTTTTTTTCAAACCATTTTTCTTTTTTTTTTCAAACTTTAACTACTTTTTTCCCCACTCTTTTCAAATCACTTTTTTCTTTTCAAACTGTCACTTTTCTCTTTTCAACTTCTTTTGCCATTTTTTTCTTTTCCTTTTTTTTCTCCGTAACTCACGCTGACAGGCGGCCACGTGTGAAGGTCAACACGGACGCGGGCTTCACGCGTTGGCAGGTGGCCTACTGGTGGGCGGACGGGCGCACGGTGGTGCGCGGGCGCAGTGGGCGCAGGCCGGCAACAGTGCTGCCGGTCGCGGGCGCTGGGCGCGCTCTGGTGGGGGCGGGCGAGCGGTGCGGTCGGGGCGCTCGCAGGCAGTGAGCACGGGCGGGGCTGGGCGCATCGAGCGCGGGTGGGCTGGGCGCGTCGAGCGCGTGCGCGGCAGGCGGGGCGGCGGTGGTCGGGCGCTGCGGTCAGTGGGGAGAGGCCGTTGCGGCCGTGACGCTTTGAAGGGAGGGCACGGGCGACGAGGCCGGCCCCCCGCGAATGTGCTTTTCCTTTTTCTTTTTCTATTTTCTTCTCTTCAACCGAGATCTATCATGAGAGAATAAGCAGGAGGGAGAGAGAAACAGAGAGAGAAATGGAGAGAGAAACAGAATAAGAGGGAGAGAAAGAGAAAACGGAGAGAGAGAGAGAGAGAGAACGAGAGTGGGTAAATTTTTTTTTCTCTCTACTTTTTTCCCTCAACCAACAGAATTAGACCTCCTTTTTTTTTCTTCTCTGTTTCTTCTTTTTTTCTTCTAGCAATCTAGAGAGAGGGAAAGATTGACGACGGAGACGTCGGGGTCGCGGAGGCGCCGTGTTAGGCTCTAATACCAAATCTGACGCGGCGGCGACGTGGAAATAGATCGACGGCAAATCTGAGACGCGAACAAGACGGATAACTTGCTACCTCACGCAGCTCGGCCTCACGCCGGATGGTCTCACACCGGGCGACACACTCAAACTCACAAAGAGAAAGAGGGAAGGAAACACAGAAGGGGCAAAGGCTCCTATGTGAGATCAAAGCTTTCATGCATTCATTCATGTTATAATCCTTCGTAAGCCCCCCTTTATATAGGGAAAGCCCATTACATCCTTACCTTCAAACATCTCATATCTGCATATATATCCTAGCCTAATAAAACAAGGCCCACCAACCCATTATTTGACTTTGTGGGTTTAATAGAATTAAAATACAATAACTTTTGACCCACCTTGCCTAATAAAATAAAAAGAAATAATACATGTAGTAAATACATGTATTTTACACGCGTACGTACTCAATACATAAATACGCACAAATACACAAGTATCTACTCAGGACGCCGAGTCTTCGAGTGAGTCTCCAAGCCACAAGCTCGGTGTTGGGGCAGTGCGGCGTCGGCTCCGAGTAGTGGGCCCAGTGTCCCCACCACCTTCCATTGGTCGGAGGTATATTGAGTTTTTCCCTTGGTTGGAGGCGATTGTGTAGGGCTAAGGTTCGTCATCTTGCGTCATGTGTCCAGATCGGTTGGCCTTCGTGTGTCATGAAGTCAGTGCGAGACACGTCCTATGTTTTGGCAAGGTGGTTGCCTGTGAGAAGTCGTGCCCATTTCCCATGGTGTATAAGGGTGTTGGCACTGTTCCGGAAGGACGGGTGCCGGTTGGGTAGTGTTCGTGAGAATTTGTGGTTGGTGTTGTGGTTCCCGATGTGTTGAGGATCGGAGCCTGCAGAGTTGTAGAGGATTGTCGGGATGGCGGATCCCGAGTCGTTGTGGTTGGCTGAGCATGTGGATCAGAGTGCGCAGCGGAAGCCTGGTGGGCCCATAACCCACAGGTTCAGGATCATAGCATTGGTTGCTACGGGTGGATTCGTGAGGATGAGTTGAGCATCGGAGGATTGGTTCCTCGATGTGAGATGCGTTGTTGCCGTGCCATTGCTTGAGGCATCGTGGTTCATGGTGCTGGCAGGATGGAGAGTTGGGGAAATATGTTGGCAAGTTTGCCGCATGAGTACACTATTCTTGTGTTAGAAGTTGTGTTCTCGGTTGAGATCATGTTTTGGAGAAGTGATCTTTGAGAGATTATGGGTCCCAGTTGGTAGCTGCGAGCGGCTGGAGAGGTTGACCGAGTGGTCGACCATGGTAAGATGTGTATTGTCTGGGGTCCCGTGTGCATTGGTTGTGGCGTTGTCGACCAGGTTGCCGTGATAGTATGTGGCACTTGGTCGCCTTGGAGTTGTGTGCCGTGAATTGCTCAGGTTGTGTCTCGTGGCTTTGTGATAAGAGCAGACTCGGGATTGGCAGGCGTCCATTTGGAGTAATTGAGATGAGATAGCATTTGATGAGATAGGACAGTGGTCGGTGCCTGTGGATGGAGGTCCTTGATGGGACATTGGCGTTGCATATGGTGATCCTTGGTCTAGTGACCAGCATGGGAGGATTCCCCTGGAATTCTGAGTCAAGTGAGGTGAAGACCAAAGACTTCGGGATCTTGTCATTTGGCTCGCCGTGCTCCCCTGAGAGGGTAGAGTTGGCGTGAGGATATGTCTGGATGCGGTGTCTGAGTGAGGTTTTGGCTGAGAGGCGCTGTTGGCCTGTGGAGAGTCAGCGGAAGGCCTATTGCGATTTGGATCGTGCCTGTTGGGCCAGCGAGGGTTTCCCGTTGACGAGTGTCTGGCGATTGGTGATTGGTCTTTCATAGACAGAAGATGCTGGTTGTAGCGAGTCGGGAATGGCGAGATCCGTGTGCCAGTGAGGCCTTTGGTGGCCATTTTCGTGATGTGCTTTTTCCTGGATTGGATCTAGGAATTGCGGAAGTTTGTCTTCTGACAGAGTTGGTCCCGGGCTGTTGTTGGCGTTCGGCTTGCCAGGTGTAAGATGGCCCTTAGCGTGGAGTCGATGGATTTGTGGCGGTTAGCTGGTAGAGTGGCTGACGTTTATTTGGTCTGCCGACCATGGGTTGATCGGAGGCTGTTTCTCGTTACGAGGATTGTGTCTCCTCGGTGAGCGAGATCGTGGCAGCGGTGCCGTGAGTGGATTTCATTGTGACCGAGGTGATGCCAGTCTTATGCTTTTGTGTTATGCCTACTCTGATGATCGATGTGTGCGCTGTGTGGAGCGAGGTGTTGCTTGTGATTATGGTTTGGCCGTATCCCTCAGGATCGATGTTTTTCACGAATCGAGGTTTTCTGTGCTGTGGCTCTGACAGCGTTGTTAGTTAGTTAAGGTGTTCTCCCCCTGTGGCTTGGTGCTAGTCTTAAATTTTGAGGATGAAATTTCTTTAAAGGGGGGGAGGCTGTAACGTCTCAGGTTTTTCAGATTATTATTCGAATTAGGATCCGTGGGTTTCAGATCATTTTCGTGGGTCCCGGATTGAGTTTTGCGATTCACAGGTATTTTTGTCTGTTGCACCTTCAGAACCCCGTGTAGGGCGAACCGTTGCGTTCTCTGACTCCGGGACGTTACCAATGTGTTGTGCGTTTTTCGAGGAATAGGGAGATGATTTCTTCCTATTTTTGATATTTTTTAAATTTCTGAATTTCCTATATATAAAACCTCCTTTTCTCTCTCTCCCCATCTCTCATTTCTCTCCCTCTCCCTCTCTCTTCTCTCACGCTCTCTCCTCTCCCCTCTCTTCTCCGGGCGGCCGACGGAGGCAGATGAGGGCGGGGTTGTGATGTTCGAGGGGCAAGGAGCGGCGCGCTCGGGACGAGGATCGTGATGGTGGAGGCGGTTCGTGGGATCGCGAGCCAGCAGCAGTTTAAACGACGTTTTCATGGCGGAACAGCTATCTCGGGGTGTGAAATCTTCGGTGGAGGTAGGGGGATGGTTCCCTAACCCGCGTACTTCATTTCCCGTGAGTTTTGTAGGCCGTGGTGAGCTGAGTGGGGTTATTTCCATATTTTGGGGGAAATGTATGATTTTGGGGTGTGAGCCAGATTTTATGTTTTGATCGCATTTTTGGGGTTTAAGTGGGTCCTCTCGGTGCTAGAGAGGTTGGGGACTAGTTTTTCGTTGTTTTCCCCTTCACATGGGTGTGAACGGGGCATGGAGTGGGGTTTTTTGCCGAGTTCACCGTTTTCGCGCTCGGGACGACCTAGCGGTCCTTCCAGAGACCTCTAGGGGATGAGGCGGTCCTCTAGAGACCGCTAGGGGTCCCCTATGTCAGTTCGAGCGTTGTGGTTGCGCGATGGACCGCCAAGAGAGCTTAGCGGTCTGGTGAAGACCACCAGGCAATGCCTTGCGGTCAGGGCATGACCGTTTTCCGTTTCTTGTTCGTTCGAGGTTGGGTGGGGTAGCGGCCTTGCGACTGACCACTAGGCGACGGCTAGCGGTCAGGCAGAGGACCGCCACCCTGCTTGGCGGTCTGGGAGTGACCACCTACGGTTCAAGTGTCTTTGGGGCTTGCGGTCCTGGCTGGACCACTAGGCCAGGCCTTGCGGTCCTAGCTAGACCGCCAGGCACTGTGACGGCCCAGAGAGGATCGCCACATGGTTTTTCGTGCTCGCTTTGTCCCCTTCGCGTTGTGCGGGCTCCGGTCGACCTGGTTGTGACCCAGTGGTCGACCTTCGATCTCTTGGATGTCTCGGACACCCTGTGGGTTCAGTGTCCATATTTTGGGGGTGTCTGGAGGTATCGTGTTACCTCGATTAGCGTGTCCATAGGTTTGGAGGGTCCGGGTGACCCTCTGTGTTTCGAGTTTCGTGCCTTCGCTAGATCAAGCCATCGTGTGTCGGCTTGAGTGTGGAGGGTTATTCCTGCACATCATTGGCTTTTCTGGAAGTATTTTCCGTGCGGGCCATGTGTGTGGCCTTGGGCTGTGAGTCTAGTCACCTGGCCTGGGGCTGGAGTTTCACCGCTTTTCCCTTGGATAGGGAATTGTCTCGGTAGCTCGTGAGTTGCCTCGGTATTCATGCTACTGTGATTTCAGACCTAGGGATTAGGCTAGATTGACGACGCTGTGCCGTAACGTGCAGCGGTCCTGACCCGAGTCGTGTGACTCAAAGACCGCTGGGTTGTTAGGTCTAGTGGGCCGTCAGAGTCTGGTGGCCTCGAGCCACCTGTTACTCCGCGTTACTCGTGATGGGTGCGTGTGTGGCTTTCCATGATCACATTTAGTGACCTCCCACTAGTCGTAGCTTGCCTGTGTACGCGTGTGCTGGCCCACCTGGGAGTAGGTGGAGAGCTACACCCGAGAGAGACGATTTTAGGCTGGTTATCGTTGGGCCCCTTGCCTTTGCAGCCTGAGTCCGACTGGGTGGAAAACCAGCTAGAGGACCCAACCTGGAGCAGATGGTCTATGTGTGCACACGTAGTTGGGGGCAGTGGGCACGTGCTGACGAGCACGACCCCGGCTAGTCCTTGTTATGAGTTCCTGGTTACTGTACGGTGTCTAAGTCTCCGCCTGGGGCATCGCAGCGAGACACCTGAGGCTGCGGACTAAGTTGTCAGTGGAAGCATCCGGCCTTATTTCTGGTGGGCAGTGCTCCCATCACGTGACGTGAGTTTCTCGTGACTCGAGTTTCCATTTCCGTCTGCGAGACGTGATTTTGTGTGTAGTTTTCAGGTGATTTCCCAAGGTAGAGGTCTAGGGTTCCTGTGAATGTCACCTAGGGTCTTTTCCCTAGACAGTGTGCGTTCCACGATAGGGTTGTCATGATGTTTTCCCCTGGCAGCGTGACTAGGGTGGTTGTAGTCTGGTAGTCCCCTGACTGTGAGATCGGGGCGTGTTCTCCGGTATAGTAGGAGTAGCTATAGCACCGAGTTTTTACCGGCCACCAGTTTGCTGTTCCTGCTGTTGTTGCTACTTTCCGCTACTGTCGTTGTTTACGGTTGGGGTTCCGTGGGATCCTTACTGAGCCAGTGATAGGAGGCTCACCCCTACTTTTCTGGTGCGACTATTCTTCCTCGAGGTTCGAGATGCTAAGCGGAGGTTCTTAGTTGCCAGCTCGCCGGGCCAAGTGTTCACTCGGTATTGAGTACACTTCTCTGCCTTAGACTATACTTTTGTTGGACTGGACTCTATAGTAGTTGCTTATTTATTTCTGTTAATTGTTGTATTATCCTGCTTTATTTCCTATTTCCTTATACCTTCACACTCCTTTTTGCCCTTCCGAGTCCTCTGGCTCGTGGGCGGCAGGCCAGGATTCGAATGGTATCGGGTTCTTCCCGGTATCCGGATCTTGGGTCGTCACAACGGGAATCCACTTCGGGAAGGGCAGTGGGCCGCGTGTCGGTGGCGAGGAGGATCCGCCCATGTCACGTCCCGAGATTATGCAGCGGAAATAATCGGGAACGTGAACAGTGGGCTAGTACGTCTCAAGCGAGTAATATAACCAGAGCGCTAACACATTCACACATAAGAAATGAGTGCACAATATTTGGACAAAAATCTAACTTTATTGATAATGATAATCAAATTACAATAGTATTTGACTCAATTCACTAGACTCAAATAAAGGGAAAAATACATAGACTCGACTTGACTTAAGACTCCACTAAGTCTTCTCTTGATCTTTTAATCACTCCCGGATCTATCGCTTGAATAGTCTGAATCCGACCTACTAGAATTTCTTGAAAAAGATTGTAAAAGTAGGGAATGAGCACACATGCCTAGTAGGTATCTTCGTATCAACATGAAGGCAATGTTTAAATGATTAACTTCCACGAAAATATAAATATGGCCAATAATGTAACAAGTTAAACTATGGTTCCATGATAACAAATATCAAGGTAAGAATGCTTCAATTTAAGAATATAAGAGAGTTCAAATATTGATTTAGAACAAGGTTATGCCATGAAGAAAAATCGGCAGCATAACAATACATTCTTAAATTTTCATAATTCATTAGGTAGCTTGAGAAACAAAGTTTTAGGTTCTAGATAATCATTAGACCATCTAGGAACTTGTAAAACCCAACCCAAAGGTCAAACCTTAGGTTAGATAGAGTCAGGGATAAAGCGATCGTTTATTGGACCGTTTAGAAACACAAGCGGTCTAGATAGGACCATTTAAGATATGCATGCGGTCATGTCCAGACTGTTTTATGGATAGAGTCGACACATGAAAAAGAAAAGTGTCGACACAGTGAAACCTTCTGGAGCCTTGCGGTCATGGCAGGGCCGCTTGGGGTATTTAGCGGTCTGATAAAGGGCCGCTAAGTGCCTCTGGCGGTCTTCCATAGGCCGCTAAGGTCCAGAACACTAAAAACACTGGTTAAGTGATTTCTAACAATTGGATTTTAAGGGTACAACCAGCTCGGTGTCCTAGTGGGAATCCTAGGCTTGCGGAGACTTACGGAGGCCTTGAAACAAGATCACCTAATCCGATGGAAGGAATATCCAACGGAGAGGATCACAAGTACAAGAAATATGTCTATAAGTGCAAAGTGCATTTAATGGTCGCATACTGGAGCATACGCTATGTACTTAAGAAAATGACTCAAGAGATGAGAGTGGATCGTGTGGAAATAGCGATCAAAACAGCGTTCTAAATACCACCATGAATCATGTTTCATAAATATAGGAGGAATATTTAATTACAAAACTATATTAATTTTGGCATGAAATTAACATAACGATGAAAATAAGGTTCTTAAACTTGCTCAGGCATGTCCAGGGTGCTTAACATGAATCAGGGCATGATTAAATGAAACATGGCATATTTATAATAAATAATAACATGGAAACCAAATTGAGTTTGAACTAGTCCTCAGAACTAGATTGTGGTCAAGATCTGGCCGCAAGGGTGTCATAAACGGTCTTGCGATAGACCGTTGTTAGATGCAGCGGTCACCTTATTGACCGTTTTCTATCTGACAGACATAAGCTGTAAAATAGTGAAGGAAAACGCTAATCTAAGGCATGTTATGCATGGAAAAATGATGTAATCACGTAGCTAAGACATGTTAGAAGGTAATTGGGCCATGAATATGCATAGGTTGTGAGAATTAGACAAGAATTTCATCTTAATTGCATTATGGTTAAGTTCATGCATGAAAAATGAACTAACTTGCGCAGTCTCAATAAAACACAAAATACTCCACGTACCATGCATGAAAACGACTGAAAATTGAGGGATTTTACTCCTAACATCAAGTTTAAGCAGTTCATGAGATAATCTACCTCTGTTCTGGGCTTTAGACTTCGAATTTAGAGCTGGAAGTTGACCTTAGTTTCTGCTCATTCAGAACCGAACCAGCAACTTCTTGCCTTTCTAACTCTTTATTCCCTTTACCTAAGACAACAAAAATTGGAGGGTAGAAAGAGGGTACATAGGTGAACGAAATTTTGAGGGAAGTTAGACCTTACTATAACGAATGAAATCTTCTAAAGAACTTACCTCAAATAATGTTTCGTTACCTTAGTTCCACGCGAGCCAAAAGTAAGGGGCGCACATGTGAAACTTGGGATCTATTTATAGGGTTAGCTAGGGTTTTGAGGATTTGAACGAACCTAGAGTCCTAAATTAGAGTAGAGTTTATCCCTAGAGAGTTCTAGAGAGCCTTCCATGCCAGGTAACTTCGAGCTAAGGGGATTTGATCGCAAAAAATTCCAGCTTTTCATGTTTTCTCCCATTCATGGAATTTGGAGGCTTAGCGGTCATGTGCTGGCCGCTACGGTGAGGCTGACGGTCATGCGATAGGCTGCCAATCTTCATAAATTCTGAAATTTTTGGATTTTCATTTTATCCCTCATGTATCCCCTATTTGAGGTATATATCCTATTTAAAATTTGTAAATTTACTAATTTACGTTTCTATAAATGGGCTTGGGTCTAAAAGCCTTGGGATTGGGTCTATGGGCCCATTTGAGTTGGGCTTAGCCCTTTATTGATATAGGATATTTAAATGGATTAAATAAATCTTTAATTATCCATTAAACCTTTAAAAATGCGTAATAATTATATTTTAATCATGAAAAATTCTTAGAAAAATTCTTGGGCGTTACACCCTCCCTCACTTAAAAGAATTTGATCCTCGAATTCATCATAATAAGATTTGATAAGGAGAGTGTACTTACATTCAAATATCTTCGAAAATCTTTTGCGCATGGCTTCTTCGGTTTCCCATGTTGCTTCATGTGGACATAATTTGGTCCATTGGACCTTGACCATGGGAATAGTCTTATTCCGAAGTTGACGTACTTCCCGTTCAACTATTCTGATTGGCTTTTGCTCGTACGTCAAATTCTTTTTAATCTCCAGATTGTCATAAGTTATGACATGGAATAGATCGGAGACATATTTTTTGAGCATTGAGACGTGAAATACATCATGGACTCCAGCTAATTGAGGGGGTAAAGCTATTCGATATGCGACTTCACCAACTCTTTCGAGAATTTCAAAGGGGCCAATGAATCTTGGGGTGAACTTGCCTTTGATATCGAATCTTCGAATACCTCGGCCCGGAGTAACCTTAAGGAATACGTCGTCTCCTACTTGAAATTCCAGGTCGCGCCTTCGGTTATCAGCATATGATTTCTACCTGTCTTGTGTCATCTGGAGTCTTTCCCGAATAAGCTTTATCTTCTCGGTAATATCCCTGATGATGTCGGGGCCGAGAAATTACCTTTCTCCTACTTCATTCCAGCAAATAGGTGAGCGACAGCTCCTTCCATATAGAGCCTCAAACGGAACCATTTGTATGCTAGCTTGGTAGCTATTATTGTATGAGAATTCCACTAGAGGCAAGTGGTCGTGCCAGCTCCCTCCAAAATCAATAGCACAAGCCCTGAGCATATCCCCCACCACCTGATTTGTTCTTTCAGTTTGACCGTCAGTTTGTGGATGTAAGGCAATGCTAAAGTTGAGTTGGGTCCCTAATGAATGCTGTAGACCCTTCTAGAATTGTGATGTGAAGCGAGGGTCTCGATCAAATATAATAGTGACAGGGACACCATGTAGTGTGACAATTTCCCTCATGTATAGTGTTGCTAATATATCCACAGACCATCGACTTTTAATTAGTAGAAAATGTGCAGATTTAGTCAATCGGCCTATAATCACCCATATATCATCGTGTCCACCTCTTGTCTTAGGTAAACCCATGATGAAGTCCATCCCAATGCTTTCCCATTTTCACTCGGGAATATCCAAGGGATGTAGTTTTTCGACAGGTTTTAAATGTTCTGCCTTACTTGCTGACAAGTGAGACAACGAGATACAAAGTCTGCTAGTTCTCTTTTCATGTTGGGCCACCAGAAGTTTCTTTTTAAGTCTTGATACATCTTGGTAGCACCAGGGTGAATAGCATACCTTGATTTATGAGCTTCCTCCATGATCAATTTCTTAGTGTCGACATGATTCGGCACACAAATTCGATCTTTAAACAATAGTCTTCCATCAGTTGAAATGGAGAATTTCAGCCTTTGATCACTATTAGCCTTGATCTCCATCAATGTGGGGTCATTTTCTTATAATTTGACTAGGTCTTCAATTAATGTAGGTTGTGACTTTATATTAGCAATCATACATCCCTCCTCTTCTTTATCAACATTGAGATTCAGACGAGTAAAATCCTCGATAAGATAAGTCATACCTTTCCTGAGACTTGTTAGAGTTACCATTGGTCTTCTGCTAAGAGCGTCAACTACAACATTTGCTTTGCCTGGATGATATTGGATAGTAAAGTCGAAGTCTTTGAGATACTCCAACCATCTGCGTTGCCTCATGTTCAGTTCCTTTTGGGTGAAGATGTATTTCAGACTTTTGTGATCTAAAAATATATTGAATTTCTCCCCATAAAGGTAGTGTCGCCAAATTTTCAAGGTGAATATAACCGCAGCTAGTTCCAGATCATGCACAGGGTAGTTTTCTTCATGACGCTTCAACTACCTTGATGAATGGCAAATCACCTTTCCATTTTGCATGGGAACGCATCCCAGGCCAATGTCAGATGCATCAGTATAGACTTCAAAACCGCCACCTTCAATAGGTAGTGCCAGAATAGGGGCTGTAGTAAGATGATCTTTAAGAGTTAGGAAACTTTCTTTGCTATCCTTCGACCATATAAAAGGGTTCTCCTTTCTTGTGAGTCTAGTCAAAGGAACAACGATTTTTGAGAAATCCTTGATGAATCGCCTATAATAACCAGCCAGGCCCAGAAATTTTTTAACTTCAGACACGGTCGTCAGCCGGCTCCAGTTCTTAACCGCTTCTACCTTAGAAGGATCGACAACGATACCTTCCTTTTAAATAATATGGCCAAGGAAAGAGAGACCTCCTTTAGCCAGAACTCGCACTTGCTAAACTTTGCGTAGAGTTGATGCTCTCTTAAGGTTTGCAAGGCTATTCTTAAGTGCTCTTCATGTTCGTCCTTAGTCTTGGAGTATATAGAATATCATCAATGAAGACGACCACAAATCGGTCGAGATAAGGCCTGAAGACATTATTCATAAGTTACATAAATGCTGTCGGGGCATTGGTTAACCCGAACGGCATTACCACAAATTCATAGTGCCCATATCTGCTCCGGAAAGTAGTCTTGTATATGTCTCCGTCTTTGATCCTGAGCTGATGATAACCTGATCTGAGGTCTATTTTGGAGAAATATTCTGCTCCCGAAATTTGATCAAAGACATCGATACGCGACAACGGATATTTGTTCTTTATAGTGAGTTGATTTAATCACCGGTAGTCGATACATAACCTGAGAGATCCATCCTTCTTCTTGACAAATAAAACTGGCGCACCTCAAGAGGATGTGCTAGGTCGAATGAAGCTCTTGTCTAATAACTCATGAAGTTGCTTCTTTAATTCCTTGAGTTCTGTAGGGGACGTCCTGTAGGGAGCTATTGAAACAGGTGATGCTCCAGGAACAAGTCCAATGGAGAAGTTTGCTTCCCTTTCGGGTGGTAAACCAGGTAAGTCCGATGAAAACACATCAGGAAACTCATTCACAGTGGGAATATCCTCTAACATGATCTCCTTGGACTCGGTAATGATTACGGAGGCAAGAAAAGCTTCACATCCTTGCGAAATGCGTTTGCAAGCATGGAGAGATGAAATAATGGTAGGATGCTTCCTATATTTGATACCAAGGAAAGAAAATCTTGGAAGACCTGGTTTCCAAAAAGAGATTATCCTATTGTGACAATTTATATAGGCGTCGTGGTCAACAAGTCAATCTACACCTAGGATAGCATCATAGCCTTCCATGTCAAGACACACGAGATTTGCGGGAAGATTATGACCTTCTACAATTACCTCACTATCGGGGTAGTAAGTTGTAAGTTTAGTTCCAGGACCTAAGGGTGTAGTGATAGCTAGGTCCGAAGGTAAAGGAACTGATGAATAACACGAATGCAGAATGGGAATAGATGTGAATAGTACCTTCCATCAGCCCATCATCCTTGGGTGCTTCTTCATCATCCAGAACAGCGTCAAGATGCACATGTCGCTTGCGTCCACCGCTGAAAGATTGATCCTTCATGAGGGGGCAATCCGGCATGCGGTGATCCCGGCTGCCACATTGCAAACAAGTGCCGAGACGCTTCCAGCATTCCTCGACCCCATGACTGAATTTCTCGTAGAACGTGCAAGCCGCCATGACTTGCTTGTCTTCCTCCTTCACCTTTTTGTTCTTGTGGTAGCCACTACCACTCCCATCCCGGGATCTCTTCTTGTTGTCCTGAGAGTTATAAGTGATGTTAAATTTTTCCTCTCTTCTTCCTCGCTGATCAGACTTTCGACTTGGCTCCTCCCCTTTGCCTTTGAGTTTATCGACCTTCTCCAAGGTCCTTTCATATAGATGGGCTCGTTGAACCATCTCCGCATAGGCCTGAATATTTTGCGAGCCAAGTTGTTGAATGAAGATGGGCCGTAGCCCGTCCATGAAACGATTAGCCTTCAGAAGATCCGTGCTCACTAAATATTGAGCATAAGGTGCTAGGCGAGAGAATTGTAACTCATACTCCGCCACCGTCATCATGCCTTGCCGTAAAGAAGCGAACTCCACCGCCTTTCTCTCCTTGACATGTTCGGAGAAATATTTTGCTCGGAAGAGTGTGAGAAAACCCTCCCAAGTGTGAGGTGCACCTTGAGGCGGGGTCGGAATAGATTTCCATCATGTACGTGCATCCTTATTGAGTTGGAACGTGGCAAGATGAACCTTCTCTTGGTCGACACATTGCATGACCTCGAATATGCGGTTCATTTCATCTATCCAGTTCTCAGCTTCATTTGGGTTGGAGGAACCAGAAAATCGTATAGGGTTTAGACTCCGGAAGTTGCAGTGCAGATCACCAGCACCAGCCCTCGCGCCTGCTTGGGCCATATTTTGCAAGGCCTGGGTGAGACCTGCAACAGTTTGTTGCATTCCACCCCAATCAACACGGTGAGCCAATGTAAGAATAAGGTACCTGAGAAAGAGGAATGATTTGTTAATTCCTGTGGAATTGAAGGGAGTTAATTTAGGGATACTGTTCTGAATAACTATCTCATCCCGGCTCTACCCAAATCTCACGTAGGTGGGAAATTCTTTCCTTATTTCATAGGTATGGGTCCTTAAGCCTTGGACTTAGCCTATGACATGATATTTTTCTAAGAATAAGTAAGTCCTAAGACCTACGCTCTGATACCACTTTAATTGTCACGCGTCGAGATTATGCAGCGGAAACAATCGAGAATGTGAATAGTCGGCTAGTACGTCTCAAGCGAGCAATATAACCAGGGCGCTAACACATTCACACATAAGAAATGATTGCACAATATTTGGACAAAAATTTAACTTTTATTGATAATGATAATCAAATTACAATAGTATTTGACTCAATTCACTAGACTCAAATAAAAGAAAAAATACATAGACTCAACTTGACTTAAGACTCCACTAAGTCTTCTCTTGATCTTTCAATCACTCCCGGATCCATCACTTGAATAGTCTGAATCTGACCCGCTAGAATTTTCTGAAAAAGATTGGAAAAATAGGGAATGAGCATACATGCCCAGTAGGTATCTTCGTATCAACATGAAGGTAATATTTAAGCGATTAACATTTTTGCTCTAGAGTAAAGATACATTAAATACAGTAAAATATGCGGTGAAAAACTAAAGTAACACAAGTTAACACGATATGAGATTGAACAGATATATAACAAGAATGTAAGTTTGGCCTTTCATGAACAAGAATGTACTTTTTCATAACCATAAAGACTATGTACTAGAAAGTCATGTAACGAGAATGTACTAGTAAGCATGTAATTTCACAAGAATGCCTCGTGAGTATTCGTGGATATTCATGGATTTCACCAGTTTATAAAAAAGTACTCTCAACGCAATGCGACGCCAGTGTTCATCATACCCCATGGTTTATAGTATGTTTTTTGGCTATCTACCGAGGGGACTAGAGTGGAGCCCTTGGACACTATCCGTGCCCGCTCTTGCATCTTCAAGTTAGAAATCAGGCTACTTCCACGAAAATATAAATATGGCTAATAATGTAACAAGTTCAACTATGGTTCCATGATAACAAATATCAAGGTAAGAATACTTCAATTTAAGAATATAAGAGAGTTCAAAGATTGATTTAGAACAAGGTTATGCCATGAAGAAAAATCGGCAGCATAACAATGCATTCTTAAATTTCCATAATTCATTAGGTAGCTTGAGAAACAAAGTTGTAGGTTCTAGATAATCATTAGAACATCTCGGAACTTGTAAAACCCAACCCAAAGGTCAAACCTCGGGTTAGACAGAGTCAGGGATAAAGCGATCGTTTATTGGACCGTTTAGAAACGCAAGCGGTCTAGATAGGACCGTTTAAGATATGCATGCGGTCATGTCCAGACCGTTTTATGGATAGAGTTGATGCATGAAAAAAGAAAAGTGTCGACGCAGTGAAACCTTCTGGAGCCTTGCGGTCATGGCAGGGCCGCTTGGGGTATTTAGCGGTCAGATAAAGGGCCGCTAAGTGCCTCTGGCGGTCTTCCACAGGCCGGTAAGGTCCAGAACACTAAAAACACCGGTTAAGTGATTTCTAACAATTAGATTTTAAGGGTACAATCAGCTCGGCGTCCTAGTGGGAATCCTAAGCTCGCGGAGACTTACGGAGGCCTTGAAACAAGATCACCTAATTCGGTGGAAGGAATATCCAACGGAGAGGATCACAAGTCCAAGAAATATGTCTATAAGTGCAAAGTGTATTTAATGGTCGCATACCGGAGCATACGCTATGTACTTAAGAAAATGACTCAAGAGATGAGAGTGGATAGTGTGGAAACATCGATCAAAATAGCGTTCTAAATACCACCATGAATCATGTTTCATAAATATAGGAGGAATATTTAATTACAAAACTATACTAATTTTGGCATGAAATTAACATAACGATGAAAATAAGGTTCTTAAACTTGCTCACGCATGTCCAGGGTGCTTAACATGAATTGGGGCATGATTAAATGAAACATGGCATATTTATAATAAACAATAACATGGAAAACAAATTGAGTTCGAACTAGTCCTCAGAACCAGATTGCGGTCAAGATCTGGCCGCAAGGGTGTCATAAACGGTCTTGCGATAGACCGTTGTTAGATGCAGCGGTCACCTTATTGACCGTTTCATATCTGACAGACAGAAGCTGTAAAATAGTGAAATAAAACGCTAATCTAAGGCATGTTATGCATGGAAAAATGATGTAATCACGTAGCTAAGACATGTTAGAAGGTAATTAGGCCATGAATATGCATAGGTTGCGAGAATTAGACAAGAATTTCATCTTAATTGCATTAGGGTTAAGTTCATGCATGAAAAATGAACTAACTTACGTAGTCCCAATAAAACACAAAATAGTCCACGTACCATGCATGAAAACGACTGAAAATTGAGGGCTTTTACTCCTAACATCAAGTTTAAGCAGTTTATGAGATAACCTACCTCTGTTCTGGGCTTTAGACTTCGAATTTAGGGCTGGAAGTTGACCTTAGTTTCTGCTCATCAGAACCGAACCAGCAACTTCTTGCCTTTCTAACTCCTGATTCCCTTTACCTAAGACAACAAAAATTGGAGGGTAGAAAGAGGGTACTTAGGTGAACAAATAAGTCTAAAGAAGCATCTTCTAATTACCTCGTTTAGGACTTGTAATCCGTTGATCTTCCTGGGTTGTTCGCACAAGTTCCTAGGTTACTTGTACTGAACCAGTGTCTTTGTAGGCCTCTAACTTCCTGTAGGCTTGATCTCCTAGAATGAAATTTTGAGGGAAGTTAGACCTTACTATAACGAACGAAATCTTCTAAAGAACTTACCTCAAATAATGCTTCGTTACCTTGGTTCCACGCGAGCCAAAAGTAAGGGGCGCACATGTGAAACTTGGGATCTATTTATAGGATTAGGTAGGGTTTTGAGAATTTGAACGAACCTAGAGTCCTAAATTAGAGTAGAGTTTATCCCTAGAGAGTTCTAGAGAGCCTTCCATGCCAGGTAGCTTCGAGCTAAGGGGATTTGATTGCAAAAAATTCCAACTTTTCACGTTTTCTCCCACTCATGGAATTTGGAGGCTTAGCGGTCATGTGAGGGCCGCTACGGTGAGGCTGACGGTCACGCGATAGGCCGCCAAGCTTCATAAATTCTGAAATTTTTGGAATTTCGTATTATCCCTCATGTATCCCCTATTTGAGGTATATATCCTATTTAAAATCTGTAAAGTTACTAATTTACGTTTCTATTAATGGGCTTGGGTCTAAAAGCCTTGAGATTGGGTCTATGGGCCCATTTGAGTTGGGCTTAGCCCTTTAGTTGATATAGGATATTTAAATGGATTAAATAAATCTTTAATTATCCATTAAACCTTTAAAAATGCCCAATAATTATATTTTAATCCTAAAAAATTCTTAGAAAAATTCTCGGGCATTGCACCCCGTATCACTTGCTCCCAACTTTCAGTTCGGTGCTTCACCTGAGGTGGAGGTGATTTTTCATATGGCGGGGAACTGCTCAGCTTCTGGAATGTACGATTCAGTTTGGATTTTGCTTATTACGATAGTCTTTTCCCGACTGACGGTCTGTCATCCTCAAGTGGTGGAAATATAAGGGTGTAGGTGTGAACCCTACCACCTTTAACCCAGTGCCTAGGAGATCAGAGTGCTCCGAGTGGAGGGTCGACAGGAGCTTGTGTTGGCACCTAAAAAATGGTGCCATATACAAGAAGAATTCCCCCTGGAACTGTGATAAAAGACTTGACATGGTATTCTAAGAAGCACACTGGGTCGATCTAAGCCCGCGTCCAGAAAGGTTGATTGCTTGCGAGTGTGCTCGACACACCCGATGATGCACTTAAGGAAAAGAGTCAACACGCTCTTCCCGATGGTGATATTCTGAAGGTCAAAGTCAACTTGAACCAGCTTTAGGCTACTCATGCCGGGATAACTCGAAGCCTACGTCCCAGAAGGATGATGTGAACCCTCATATTTTTGAAACTCACGTTGCACGTCCAACGATACATCCCAGAAAAGGAACGACACGTTTCTACCCGACGAAAAAAGGCGAAACATCAAAAGTGCTCGAGACGGCTTCGTTAAGAGCGATAGACAACATGATCTGGCGTCATTTTGACACCGGAATAGGTTAGCTGTGCTGATTCAAAGTGCAGATCATGTATGGAGAAGGGGCCTCATACCCACGCCGATTCAAGGCACCTGGTGGCGCCGGATGGGTGGTGCCGGATGAGCCATGCGCCCACCCACGCCGGATGCTGCCTGGTGATGCCGGATAAGCCTGCTCACCCTATAAACATGGGAGCCACTGAGGCAGAAAAAAGTGAAGAAGAAAAAAAATGAAGTAGACAGAGAAGGAAAAAAAAACGAAGCAGACGAAGAAGGAAAAAAGAGACGAACAGAGTGCAAGAGCATAGAGGAGAAGAGGTCGAAAGAGAGAACTCCAAGAGGAGAAGAGAAAAGTGAGGGAGAAGAACATGCTCTGTCATTGGTGGGTCGGTGCATCTTTGCTCATTTTCCTTTCTTATTCTCTTTCATGCTTGATGGAGGGCTATATCCTATATACCCCCCCATTTCTTTCTCAATCAATGAAATAGTTGGCCACTAGGCCTTGTTTCTAGACGGTCATGTTGTCTTGATTGTTTGTTCATCTTTGCGTTTATCCTTATGCAATGACTATTTTTCCCTTTACTCACCGGTGATTCCTCTGTCTCTAATGCCGTGTCGACAACATCCTCTTCGGGTGACGACTCCTGGAGTCTACTCGGGAAAGTGAGCAGGGCCCCGGGGTCCAATTCGCCTGAAGATGTTTCCATTCGGAGGAATTAAATAACTATATGTTTGGCCTCCCTTCTAGGGTGTCGTTGCACCTTGTTTATCCTATGTTTTCCCTGCTATGTTTATCCCTCTGCCATGACTGAATGTCTTTCCCCCTCTATTGACGATTTCCAATTTCATTCACACAATCTCGATAACACTCCTCCCCACTACGCCCTAGCCACTGTAGTTTACTCAAGGCAATGAGTAGGAATCCGGGGCGCGAGATGCTTGAAACCTCCTGTATTTCCATACTGCTAAGAATTTGTCATTGATTTCTCCACTACCACGTTCATCCGTTGTGAGCCCCGTCTGTGGGGTAGTGTCGAGTTACATCTCTTTTCCTGTGTTCAGTCAGAGAGGGAGGAGAGGTAAAAGCATGGCTGTTGGACTGTTCGAGTGAACCACTCAATTGTTTCCCTTGCCAATCCCCCTTCCATAGCGGGAACATCAGGAATTTCCTATCCTCTGGGGCAGCCTCGGTGAGTCAGTATGATTTCATCGCCCAATCTTGTCAGTTGAAAGGGAAGCCCGCCAAGGATCTAGCTCTACTGTACCCCTGGTTGTTTTCTCCTTTAGTCTCTCGTAGAGCATCCATGACCCATGTTTTCGGTGCCTTGTTTTCAAAAAAATGAGTCGACGCATGTTCGCTGCTCGGTTCAGCGCAGCTTGAAGGGTGATCCGGCGCCCATCGCCGCACCTGATCCGGCCGTGGCTTGCGTTCGGCCAGCTCATGATCCGACGCCCAACACCGCACCTGATCCGGCCATGGCTCGCGTTCGACCAGCTCATGATCCGACGTCCATCCCCTATCCGTTGGTTGATCCGGTGCTGATCTACGCTTTGGCCAACTTGTGACCCGACGACCACTTCTCTAGGCGGATCCGGTGCACAGCATATACGCCTTAATTTTCTGGCCGGTCTAATTCCCTCACGAGCCGTCCCAAAAGTTGAATCAACGCACTCTTCTCTGGGCGGTCCGATACTTCGCCAATGCTCTGGCTCGGCGTAGCAACGGCTACCCCTTCGACTTTTTCGTCTGACTTCGTTCCGTCGTTTGGTCGTGTTCCGTGTTTCTCCGTCCTTCTTGAAACATCCAGGCAACCCTAATCCCCTTATAGACTGGCCCTCGAGGATATGGTGCCATAGATAACTTGATACGTAGCCGCTTTGGGCGCGTCCGAATATTTATGGGACCATCTCGGATTCTCCGAGAATGTGCACCCGATATCCACCCCCCAAACGCCTTGGGTCTAGGGGAGGTGATGTCAAAATTTCATCGGGTACCCGGATCGGTTGTAAAATTAACAAAAAGAAAGGGCTGGTTGAATGATAACGATAAAAGAAGGGGAAAAGAGATAATTGAAATGTGATGATAACGGAAGATGCATGTTAAAAAATGATGATAACAAAAAAAGGATAAATACAAATAAATATAAAATAATATAATAATATAATAATAACAATCAAACAATATCAAAAAAAAGAAAAGAAGAAGAAATGGAAACTATATAGATGAGGTAACTAAATAAGTAAACAAACAATATATATATATATATACAAACATGAATAGTACAACGAAAAAATGAATTATAATAAGATAGGGATAATAAAAAAATAAATAATAAAAAAACAAAAAAACAAAGTGAAAAAAATAAGAGAGAAGAAAATTCAGCCGACCTGCCATGGGGTCAGTTGACCTGCCATGGGGACAGTCGACTAACCCATGGCCAAGTCGACTGATTTAAACTTTAACAACCCATTTCTGCCCTCTAGGTGTCTCGTGCACCAAAGAATGTAGTAACAAGATAAAATAAGAGAAGAAGAAGAATAATAAGAGAAGGAAAAAAGCAAACAAACAAACAACAAAACAAAAAAAAAGAGAGGTGATGAAGTCAGTCGATTAAGTTCAGTCGACTGACTTCAAAGTCAGTCGACTGAGTTTGGTCGACCGGCTTTGAATCCAGTTGACCGAGCATGAACTAAGTTGACTGACTTCAAAGTCAGTCGACTGAGTTCGGTCGACCGACATTGAAGGCAGTCGACCGAGCATGAACTTAGTCGACTGACTTCAAAGTTAGTCGACTGAACTCTTCATCCCTTCTCATCTAATAAAAAAAGAGAAAATAATCAAAAAAAAGAAATAATATTAAATGATAATGATAATAAGAAAAGAATGATGATAATAAAATAGGAGACAAAGGATAAAAGTGATAAAATGATAATAAATATACAATCACATTAAAAATAAAGGCGTACACATGCATCCAAAAGGAATTGAAACAATAAATAAAAATATACATACATATATATATATATATATATATATATATATATATATATATATATATAATGTCCGTTCTGGAGCCCTCATCTCCCCCAGACCCTGTGTGAAGGGAACATAAATGATGCCCTCGCAAGCCAGGCTTGGATTTCAGGGACCACCCTACCATGGCCATAGCCTGACTTTGCCTTAGGCCAACAACCCTCCGAATTTAACCTGTTTTCACTAGGATCTATCCCACTTCTTTTATCATAAAATATCAAACTTGCCGCACCCTCGGTAAACATTTGCCCAAAGATTATTCATATATTTGTCATGCTCTCAACTCAGAGTACTTTCCAAACATAAAATGGTCGATAGATGACCGACATGATTTGAGCGTTCTTGCCCTGGCACGAGACATTTTGCTGTGTTTCAATTTCTCTCTCTTATTTCATTAATGATTTCATGCTATAGGGCCCCTCTTCCTGGCGACTAATCAAGGGTTATCTCCCCTTCGGGGAGATGTAATTAACGTCGTGACCTTTATGACATGGAAGGTTCCAGTCCCGACACGATACCCACTATCGTCTGATTAGTCAGACGGCGCGCACCAGCGGCTTCGGATCACCTTGGTCTTTGGAGCCCGAATAAATTGTCACATTGTGACTGGCACGCCTGCGCACTAATAAATGATATAAAAGAAATAAATAAAATAAATAAATAAAAATAAATTAATAAGAAAAAAAGTGCGTCCACAAGTCTGGCACGCTCGGTGGGACAAAACTTCCCTTTATCTCTTCGCCAGGGTTAGGGGCCCCATGGCCTCTTTCTAAAATTCTAACTTTTTGAAGTTTGAACTCGTAGGTTCCAATGGCTATCATGTTTGGACCACTCGTTGTTGCTAGCCATGCCGAGCATAGTTATCTGGCGGTGCCGACCAAGTTCGGCGACTTTACTCCCGTTGTGGGCTTTCCCAACTTCTTGGGAGTTACATTTGTGGAGCTCGTGAGCGCACGAGAGATGGAGCATGTAACCTCCAATGTTGCATCAAAGAAAGCTAACATGGTGGGCTGCTACGTCCATCACATTGACGTCCGCGCTTCTACTAGCAAGAGGCGCACTGCAGCCGTGGGGAGAGTGGCCAAGAAGAATGCCGGTACACTGCAAGGCTGGCTATCCATCTTGGGTAAGTCCGTACTAGTAGGAGGCGTCCGAATATTCTTGAACGGCTGACAGACCAAAACAATACCCGACAGGGTAATCTCTATAGTGCCAGTGTGCAACTCCTTTCAAGCGCTGGCCCAAGATAAAATGGACCGTGCTGGGTCCAAACTGAAGGGCGGGTTGGCCCCAAAGCCAGCCAGATTCATGCAAATTTGGGTGCCCAAGTAGGTTCGGTCCCCAGCTTTGCCTCAACCGGGACCTGTCATGGTTGACAGGTTCGAAAGAAAGAAAGAGAAGCAAGAAGAGGAGACTGAGATGTCGGTCTGGGCGTCTAGTAAGCCAGCTTTCCAGGCCTACGTTTGGCAGGCGAATATCTGTCTGCATGATAGAAATCATGGCGGGACAACCTGAAGAGGGCGGTTCGCCTACAAACCTGTGGCACGTGTGAGGGTGTCGTCGCCTGTGATTTGCCCTGCTGATGGGCAAGATGACAACGCCCAGAGTGTGTGGGGATACTTCCACGGTCTTGGGAATACTTCTTTGGGGACGCAGTGACTGCTTGAAGCTGTGAATGCTGTCAAAGAAAGCTGAGAACATCAAGTCAACCCGGAATAAGTAGAAGATGCAGAGTCGGGTTGCTATGGGCCACCCCTCTGTGAGGAGACCACGTCGAGAATTTCGATGTTTGACAGATTAACCTTCCCTGGTCAATCGGCCAGAAAGGTGATGCGAAGAAGTGGACAGTTTCAGGTCTACACCTGCAATGTGGCTAGAGTGGCCGACCGTTGTGGGGCTCTGCCAGAAGATCATAACGAAATCTCCAAGCTCGCCGAGAGGCCAGGTCCTCTCACAAGAAGAAAGAAGGTCGCAACTGAGGTGTTATAAACCCTCACTGGCGGAACAGGTGCAAATGTGGTTGCGTTGACTGTAAACGTGGTTACCGCTGAAGATGACGATGAAAGGCCGATACTTTATCTGGATATTCCATTGGAAGGGGGAAGCCATGTTCCCAGCCCCTCCATACATGATCCAGCTATGCTGATGCTGCTTCAAAAGTACCAACAAGAGGTTGAAATGCTGAAAAGACATCTGAGCAAGCTAAGTATGCACGCTTCGGCCTCAAAGTAGGCTGAAATTCCTCCTGAAACGTCACGACGAGGCGCCGATGCGTTCGAAGCTTCACCACAGACAGTGGCCTCCCAGTCGATACCCAGTCACTATCACACCCCGAATCGATAGCAGCGGAACGCATTGCTCGGAACGTGGCATCGAACAATCATGAATAATCAAAGCAAAGCACAAGATAATATAACTAGATATCACATCATTTCATTGAAGTTCCAAATATAAGTTCATTACAAATTGACTCAACTAATAGACTCAATGAAAAGAAAATTACAAGAGACTCTCCACCTAGCTAGACTAGACACAAGACTATAGGGCTCGTCTAAGTTGCCGAAGCTCTCTTCACTCTTGCCCTTACCCATCTTGATTGCATTCTTCTTCATTATTACCTAAAAAATATTGAAAAACACTAGGTGAGCGAACGCTCAGTAGGAATTACATCTCTATGATCCAAGCTTGCTTAAAGTAATTAACATCTTATGCAATGTACTATGATCATGCATGAATGAATGCGAGACAATGTAGAGAATATAGCAATAGGACAAAGCATGAAATAACTAGCTAAGAAAGGTTGAACCTAGTTGCAAGATATATCAAGCAAGAAGTTTCCACATCACGTCACGAGATATCGACTATTTGATTATCAAGTAAATACCCTTTCTTGGGTAAGAATTCATGATTATCAAGCACTCAAGTCAGTTCAAGAATTACCTAATGAGCCAGTAGTCTTTCCTCATACGTTTGTCAAATGATACCTTTCACCTCATGAGCCAGTGGTCTTCCTCATGGGTTTATTCATTATTTATTCAGTGTGCCGCATGAGCCAGTGGTGCTTCCTCACGGGTCTATTCATTATTCATTCGGTGTGCCGTATGAGCCAGTGGTCTTCCTCATGGGTTTATCATTAGTTCGTTTTACCTCATGAGCCAGTGATCTTCCTCATGGGTTTATCATTAGTTTAGGACTTCCATCCTACTGGATATAACAATCATGCGGCTGAAGGCCCAATAATCACTAGACATTATTTAGCGGCCAAGTTTAACCAAAAATCAAACCACGAAGTGCATCAATCTGGGTAAATTGGCATCCATTCAGGATGCCATGAATTTCAGAATTCGAGTCCACTGTAGTGGGCGCTAATTCCACTGAACAATAAGGCATGAAAGAATTCGCATCGACTATATGGACGCTAATTCAAGAAATGGCGACGACTGCCCCAGACGCCAATTTTGGGCAGTGTCTAGGTTCTCACAGAAATGAATGTTTTTTCCCCTTCCCCACCGGTGATTCCTCTGCCTCCAATGCCGTCTCGACAGCATCCTCTTCGGGTGACGACTCCTGGAGTCTGCTTAGGAAGGTGAGCAGGGCCCCAGGGTCCAATTCGCCTGAAGATGCTTCCATTCGGAGGAATTAAATAACCGTCTGTTTGACCTCCCTTCTAGGGTCTCGTTGCACCTTGTTTATCCCATGTTTTCCCTGCTATGTTTATCCCTCTGCCATGACTGAATGTCAGTTGGCCACAGAAATTTTTTTTAGATAAAAATAAAAATAATGTTCTTTTTGAAAAGAGACATTCTCACATATGTGGGGAGTCATTCCGTAAGTGCGCATAGTATCAGACGATTTGGGTTCGAGTGCTGGACCTCTCCCCACTGACTGTAGTCAGTGTTGATTTATATCAGCCTAACCTCCGAACACTTTTGTTTAACTGTCAAAGAAATCTCAAAGTCCTCCCCATAGATTTCGATGTGGAGGGAAGGCTCACTCGGGTGACTCTCGATGACCACTCATTTACCACCAACATGTTGATAGGATTAGGGCTTCATCAAAGGCCTCTTAAGTTCAGGCAAAACCCTAGGATTTAGGAGTATGAATGCAAATGTGCGAAAGCCTTAGGCATTTTTGAAGTGGAGGGATATTTTCTAGACCCCGAGGGTATTTTGATAATTTTTTAGGTCAAGGGTATTTCTAAAATTTCTGGGCTGGAACAAAAGTAGGGTAGGATTCTTGACTTTCCAGGGCACTGAGGCCATTTATGGAAGGCTTCAAAGGTCGACTAGGCTATTTATAGGTCGCAGGGGTATTTTGGTAATTTTACCACGTCTTACATAGACCTAGGGTTGAGACGGAATCCAAATGTCGGACGGGCCGACAACGTCCCCAAGCTGAAGGAGTGACAAGGGCTTCATAGGTTCACATGTGTCAATCTTACTCGAGGAGGGATATATGTACAATTTTTGAAAGTCAGGGGTTTTCTTGTAAATTTCCCCGATTGGTGTGCAGAATAGATTCACGGAATACACAACTTCATTTATGGCCGAATTCGAGTTGTCGAGTGTACAAGGATCTGCGCTAACGTGGGAAGTAGGGGCGTAACCCCAATTATACAAACTTGTAGGGTAGAATTGCAAATAACATGACATTTTGTTTCTCGAGACTCGAGGACATTTTTGTAATTCCTCTATTATACGGGTGGAACTACATAATTTAGTCACCCCGGGATGTAGAAACTTACAAACCTGGCCCCCTGAGGGGCACAATTACAAAAATACCCCTTAGGGGGCATATATACAAGACCCGGGGACTTACCCCTCACTGGCCAAAACAAACGAACAAAAATCCTTGCATTGGGTGCTTCCGGTGCGTAGTGGATGCTTCGTAGGTCGTGTGTTCGTCTTGGACCCTTGGGGGTCTATTTATAGAAGTAGGGGGCCACCCTGGGGTGTTTGAACCCGTACAGGTTAAATGGGAGGAAAATGACCCCGGGGAGGTCCTTTCCCCCCTCCCCCCTTTTCTTTTCATTTTGTTTCCATGCGGGGGAGAGGGGGGGCGGCCCGGGGTGAAATGACCCCGGGCAGGTCCCTCCTGGGGTCGAACGTTATACCCCGGGGAGGTCACCCAGGGGGTCTCACGGCCCCGGGTGGCCCTGCCCGCCTGCGCGCGAGCCCTCCCGGGGTCGGGTGATGGCACGCGAGGCTCGTCGTTAAAAGCACCGCGTACTCAATTTCAAAAATAATATCGAACTCGTAATAAAAATAAATAACGTAGTATGATCACGAGTCCGGGTCAAATCCACGGAGAGGTTTAGTTTTACGAATTGAAGATTTTGTGTTCTATGCCGAACGTGAACTTAGATAGTTATATGCAACTTAAAATAAAACGACATTAAGTAAATCTAACTAATGAAATTTGGAAAGTTTTAGAGAGAGAGAAAGGAGGATAGGGAGAGGAAGAAGAAGAAAGAGGTTAGAGAGAGATCTATAGAGAGAAAATAAAAATACATGATTTCCACTAATTAAACGATAAGGTTTACAACATGAAGTGCAAAAATAAAAACTACAATCTCAAATAGAAATAAATCCTAAGTAACATCGAGGAGGATGATGGGCTAAGATATCGCGGCCGTAGTGTCGTGGTGACTTCGTCTCTTTGAGCCTTTGATCTCCACTCAACCCAGAGCCGATGACGTCTGTCTTGCACCGTCTTAGGAGAGGTTAGAAAGAGAGAAGATAGAGAGAGAAAGAGATGTAGAGAGAGAAATAGAGATATAGGTGGAGAGGAGGTGTTTTAAATAAAAGAAAAAAATAAAAATGAAATGGGTGCGTGTGTGAGAAGGTGAAAGATGGAGGAGGCATGTGGCTGGTGTGTATGTGTGTGGTGGCGAGAAAGAGAGCGAGAGGGAGGTGTACGGTTGTGTGTCCAGAAGAGGGGGGCGATGAGAAGGGCACATAGAGAACGGGAGAGGGAAGGGTACGTGTGCGTGTGTATGAGTGTGTGTGTAGTGAGGACAGAGAGGAGGTAACGATGGTGGAGGGGGAGGAGAGGGACGTCGACACTGCGGAGGGGGAGGGTCGACGCTACATACGTGTGTGCAGGTGAAAGGAGGAAGGGAGAGGGAGGCCGGTGTGGTGTTGCGGTGGTGCAGAGTGTGTACAGAGGAGAGAGTGAGATGAGAGGAGGGAGAGGTGTACGTGCATGGCCTGTGGTGGAGGCGACGTCGTGTGTGTGTGAGTTAGGAGAAGAGAAGAGGGAGCTGGCGGGTGTGCGGTGCAAACATGCTAGAGTGAGAGCTACAGAGGGGGGTAACCAGAGGGAAAAGAAAGGCCGCAGTGCAAGGTGAGCTGCGGTGCGTGTGTGTAGAGGACAGAAAGAGAGGGAGAGGGAAAGAGGCTGTGAAGAAGGGTGAGTGTGTGCAGAAGATAGACATGGGGAGGGAGAGCTTGGAGAGAGTGAGAGGGAGTGCAGATAGGAAAAGAGAGAGGGTAGAAGGGGAAGGGAGTTGTTGCGGTGCTATTGTAGAAGATAGAAAGAGGGAGAGGGAGAGATGAGAAGAGAGAAGGGGGGAGACGAGAGGTTGGCAACGGTGCCCCTGTTTTGAATAGGGGCGGTACAGCCAACGCAGGTGGAAGGAGTGGCAGAGGAGAAAAACGAGAAGTAGGAGAAGAAGTGGAGGAGAAAGGAGAAGATGAAGAAGGGGCGAGGAGAAGAGGAAGAGATCGAAGAGAGGGGGGAAGGAGAAGTCTTTCGCAAGAGAGGGGCTCGCCAGGTTTTATAGGAGCTAAGGGGGCGAGGCCACTGTTGCCAGCCATTCTTTGCGTGCATGGGAGAGGCTGAGTGCCATCATCACCTGTCATCACCGCTGCTATCATGGCCTGACGGAGGGGCCCTGCCATCATGCCACTGCTGCGGTCATCGTACTGCTGCCATGCACGCCAACGCTTGCCGCCTTATGCCGTTGCTGTAGTGTGCTCGAGATCACTACCTGCCAGGAGGAGATGCTGCAGTCGGGGGCCCTTGCACGCAAAGCCTGTAGCATGCTGCTGCTCTGCTCTCCTGCAGCTGCCGTCCGGAGGGACTCACCCTACTGTTGCCATGCCGGAGAGGCCAGCGCACCTTCAATCACCTAGAGATGCCATCATGCGGCCCTGCCAGCCTGCTGTCCGGAGGAAGAAGCCTATAAACGCAACTACACGCCAATGGCATGCGGCCAACGCGGGAGTCCGTCTGCAATTGTTGGCCCATGCGAAGGTGGCCCTGTTCACAATGTGGAGAGAACATGAAAACACATATATTTATATATAAAAGCTCCTCAAATAAGTTTGAGCAATGAAAATATATTTTACCATTTGTCCTCCCATTTGATTTATAATGAATTTTGTCGAAACCAAATTTGGAGAAAAAATTCTTGTAATTTAATTATGCAATTTATTTATTTATTACATATCTCAAATCTCATTAATTGTAGAAAAAAACTTCATTTCATGTGAGATCGAGATTATCATGTAAAATTGCATAACTAACTTCATTAAAGCCCAAAATATAACGTGTGTGATATGAATTAAAATAAACAATTGAGCACTTATCACCCCCCCCCCCCAACTTACACATTGGTAGTCCCTTAGCAATGCAAACAAGTTAATAAATAGAGACCAACAAGAGTTTAAAACTTTCAAAGCTCATGACAAGATCCTCTTTCATGAAATCGACTATAGATTAGGACTTTGGAATTATTAAGGCATACTAGTCATAGGATTAGAACATGATGCTCTTAACTCTCTTAGAATACTCCCTTAGAATCATAGCACTTATGCTCGTGAAATCTAAATCCAAAGTTTGGACAATTACATCCTCCATATTGCCATTGTAGCTAGGTGTCTTTCAACTCTACACCCCCAGATCAGAGCTTTGATCACATTAGCTTTTACTTCTCTCTTTTTTTTAACACATGATACTGTACATCCCTTCACCGTTTGACGCGAACCTCAACTCTGGTATTAGGAGAAGCATGTCTAGTTACTAAGATCATGGGCATTTTTTATGATTTTTTTTAGATCTAACTCTTCACTGGGGAGGGCAGAGTATTAGACATCATACCAAATGACAGAAGGCTTGTCCCGCCTGCTTTATTAGTGTGCAAGTGATTTTTTTTAAGTGCTAATGAACTTTAGTAGATTCTAAATTAGTTCTCATGACTGGACACTAGAAATCATTCCATCACCCATCTCCACAGTCTTCTCCATTCTAGAGTCTCTTTTATGAAAGTATGAATCATGAAAACTCAGTTGGGGCTTTTTTTTAAAACAAAATGCAGCATTAGGTTGTAAGAGATTTTTATAAAGATTACCCTTACCCCCCCAACTTGAATAACATTATCTTTGATGATATGTGATAAGTGTACATTTTTACATGTTAATTAATGTTATAACACACTTTTATGAGCTTTAATATGCATCACTATGCATTTATCGCACTTAATCACAATCTAGAGTAAAATATTTAGTTTGATGGAATTATGTAATTTTAATAAATAAATTTGCTTATTTTGCAGGCACAAAGAAGACGCCAAAGTCCATTAAGGATGAAAAGAAAAAGAAAAAAAAGTACAAATGGGCAAGGGCCCATGGGCTTGTTTAAAATAAAAAAAGGAAAAAAAAGAAAAAGAAAGAAAGAAAAGCAAATCATATACATATATATATATGGCAGCAGGAGGCGGCTTCAGCTGGCAGCCTTCTCGCGGGCGCTAACTTTGGCGGGTCTTCAACGTAGGCACAGACGTGCCAAGTCAACGGCGAGGGCGTCTTCACGTGGCGTGGCCAAGCGAATCACCCAGGCGGAGGTTGGCAGAACAGTGGAGGCGGGCGCCGCAAATGCGCATATGGCGGGTGCGACGTGGCCAGCCAAGGAGGGCTGCGAAGCAGCTGGCAGGCGCTGGCATCTCACGCGGTCAAGAAAGCAGGGCGAGTCAGCGATGGTGGCTTCACACGGACGTGGCACGGTGGGAGCCAAGGGATCCTCACACGTGACGGTCAAAAGAAGGTGGCTTCGCCGTGTTTTACGCAGAGGCGAGAAAAGAGGAGAAGAAAATGTGCTTTTCAAAGAACGTGGGCCGGGGTGTTCACATGGAAGCAAAAGGGATTGGCTTGGAGCCTATATAAATAGGGGCATGGGGGCCTTTCTCTGGGCTCTCCCTCTCTCTTGTTACGTAGATAGCTCTCCCAGTCTCTCTTTACGTAGATAGCAAGCTCTCTTCCTCCATATAGTTAGTGTCAGGATCTCTCTTTCTAGTTAGTGTTTTATTATTTCTATAATTTTCATTCACTTGTAAGTTACTTTAATTCATTTTTAATTCCAATAATGTTGTTATTTTCAGTTTTACTTAGCAAAATCTCTCCTCTCTTCTTCATCTATCTATCTCTTCCCCCCTTCTATTTTCATCTAAATCTCCCTAAGGTGGAGTTGCTCTCTCGGTCCTCTCACGGCAGCGTTCTATACCAAAGCGGGGCGGCGATCAAAGGCTCGGCACGGCATGGAAGGCGTCACTCTTCCGATTCCTCGGCTCATTTCTTCCATTGTTCTTTTAATTTCAAATTGTACTTTTAATTTTTATAGTTGTAATTTTTATTTCCTTAGCAATAAAAATTCATGTTGGTAATCTATCTCTTTCAAATTTCTCTTCTCAACCCCTCTCAATTTCTTTAGTTAAATTTATTTCCCATGCATGTTAATTTCCTATTTTTGTACAAACGCACTCCAAATCAATTCTTTCTCAAATACATGGATTTTTCAATGGGATTTAAATGAAAATATTTTCTCCTCGTGGGATCGACCCACTATTCACCGCTTTACTTGAATTTTCAAAGCTATTTAAGTGAGTGGGTGCGGTTATGTAAATTTTAAAATTATGTGTGGTATAACATTTTTAAACGACGGGTGCCGAGCGCATCAATTTTTGGCGTCGTTGTCGGGGAGGAAAAATAATTTTTTATAGTTGGATATTCTTATGTTTGGTGTGTATATTTGTATATTAATTTATCTATTTTTATTTTACAAGAAAAAGAAAAAAATTAAAAAATCGAAGAAATATAAAAAATTTAGATCTAGAAATTCACTGGAAATAATCTATCGCAGAAAGCCAGGAAGCGTCGCTGAAAGTCTACTTCTGTCACTATAGGAAGCTGGAATTCTGGAAATCTGAAAAATCCTGAAAAATCAAGCGTCGTTAAAGGTCAGTAAACGTAGGTACATGGTCTATTTTTTCAATTTCTGAAAAATCTTAAAAAAATCAAAATAATTCCGAAAAAATCTATAAAAATTCTAAAAAAATCAAAAAATCTTAAGAATATAGAAATCATGAATTTATGATTTATTCTTCATTAGGTTGCATGTTAATTAGTATTTTTAGTTATTATTTATATTTTATCTATCTCTCTTTTTGAAAAAGAAAGAAAAAATAAAAAAAATAACTCTCTGAAAATAAAAAAAATTAGAAATCAAAAAATAAAGAAAAAAATTTATCTCATACTATCATGTCCTCATTTTAGTTACATCAGTTTCATGCATTGTGTATTTAGTTGAGTGTTTGTTCTTTTATTTGCATCATTTGAAAAAAATCATCATCTTCCTCTTCTTCTCCTTTCTCTTCTTCTCTATTTTCCCTTTTTAGGGGTAACATAGGCACACCTCTCTTGGAATGGGAAGAGTCCTCCATTGAGCACTCCGTCTCTTTGGACTAAAATTTCATTTTTCTAGACCTCCATAAGTCCCTGCACCCGTGGATTCCCTCACGGAAGCCGAGCAGGTTGTACCAAGAAGCACCCGAGAGTTAGATTGCCCTTAGAAGGTTAAAAATAAGTTTTAGAATTTGTTGCTATTTTGAAAAACTGGTGTCTAAGGATAGAGGTCAACGGCAAACACCATAAGTGCACTTGTGTGTATTTTATTAGGTCCCTACGAAAGTAGGGGGAGCCTCCCACCACCCCACCTCTTACCTGGCCGGTGAACCAACTTGGTAGCAGGTCCCGACTCCTCTTTTGTAAAATAAAATAAAATAATATCATGTTTGCATTCATATAGTGATTAATTTATAACACTTGCATTTAGTAATTCATTCATCGTATAATTCTTCAAAATTTAAAAAAATCATCATCATTATTGCATAAACCATTTATTTAGGAATTAATTCATTGCATTGATTCAATAAAACAAAACAAAATAAAAAGATTTTCCTACAAAATAAAACAAAATAATAAAAAATCAAAATAGAAAAAATTCATTAAAAAACATCACTCTTTCTTGGGCCTTTTGCATTGCCACATCCACTTTTGTTCAGGCCCATTATTGAATTCTTTCATGCTAAACCATGCGAGCCACTTGAACTTAAATTCATCATTTACCCAATATCATCAAAATCCTTCATTCTTTCTCAATGGGGTTTACAATCCATCTCTTACCCAAGAACCACACCAATTGCTACCGTAATTTTCCACCCCTTACTCTCACACATATCTATGTCCTAGGTGGGAAACCCAGCAATCTTCTTCTTGGGCACCCTATCAAGACTCCATGCAAAGTCCTTCGAACTCACACTTTTCAGATTGGGCTTCTTACTCAAATGCTCCTTATAACAAAGCCCAACATGAAGGACAACCCATCTACTCCCCACTACCTCAGTACCAGACTGACTTCTATTCTGATTGTTACTCACCACAGTCTGAGTGCCACCCAACCTATCCAGCTCCTCCAAAGTCTGATTTCGAGGACATGTTTAATCAAATGACTCAACTCATCTTGGCCAAGCATGTTCAGGCTTGAAATGGCCCAACTTGCTAGCCTCCCCATTGAAAACTTTACAAATCCATTTCCTGATTATGACTATAATGTCAGCCTGAACGATCAATCAATAAATCCTTAACTCAACAACTCTCAAATAATCTTTGGTGATGAGGAGTATATGGGGCAGTTATATCCAGAGAATTGGGAGGATGCTAGTGAAGCTCAAGTTGTGATGGCCAAGCATAATCATGAAGAAAATGATGAGGAGTCTAAGCTGGGAAGAGACAAAGAGAGAAATGCACATCAGATCTATAATCAAATGCCTCTCATTGAATTTGACAAAACTCTCTTTGAAGATGGGAAAGAAGAAGAAGTGAGGATAGAAAAAGAATTGAGCATTTATTTGAAAAATGCCACTGGGGTTCATGAGGAGTTAAATTTTTCGTATGAAAATCTTTATGACCAGGCAACGTTTAATTTGAAGGAGAGGATAGAGGTCTCGCCCATTTCTGACCACCGCAATCCTAGCGATCTTTCTGAAATTCTTCAAGCCGATTGGTCAAATCCGCCTGAAATGCATGAAGAGGGGGATTGCTATGTGGTGAATAATATTGTTGATTTAATACAAAAGAATTCTTAATATCCTCCTCCTCTTGATGAGTGTGATGAAGGGGTCCTAATAAAGAATTTCACATTTGATCTTACCTATGATGAAGGGGCCGAGTTGGAACAATTTTCATTTGATCTTCCCACCTCATTATTGGGAAATTTGATCGATAATCTTCCATTGATTGATGAGTGTGATGATGGGTCCTTATTAGAGAATTTCACATTTGATTTAACCCCTGAGCCCTATCAAATGAAGTTTGAATCATTGGATGAGTTAGATTCTGGGCTTACGCTTCCTTCTAATATGATTCCTCTGAAAGTAAAGCCTCTCTAAAATGACATTCTAGGACCTGAGGGGGATGTGCTAGCTATATTCACATTTGATTTGACTTCCCATCAGGAAAACTAGTTGATTACTGCCCTCAATGCTCATGAGGCTGTTACTGAGAGGAATGTGGCCAATAATGACAATTTTATTCATAAGCCACCAGTGCCTGACCAAGTTACTGTGGAGGAAGTGGTCAGTAAAGGGTTAGTCAGGAAGGAAGATACAGGACAAGAGGACCAATGGGTAGATGTTGTGCAAAGTTTCCACCTTGATCTTGAAAACTTATTGGCCATTGATCATTTCATGACCCCAAAAGATGAAAACTGGCTCACACATATGGTTCAAGTTAAAATCAATAATGTGCGAGACCCACATATTTCTAGTCCCAATACGTACATGCTTACTCTTATCTTCCAATGGCATAAGGGCTGGAATTTGAAGGAGGATAAGATCACTTGGTGGCTCATTCTAAATGCCACCCGTTGGTTAGTGAGCTTTCATGCGTCTGGCTGAAGATGTTAAACTTAGCGCTTCTTGGGAGGCAACCCACAGTTTTCATGATTTTTGTGTGCTAATAAATGGCTTCTTGGGAGGCAACCCAAATTTTTCTTGTATTTTTATTTTACAGGTGTGAATAAAGGATAAGTTGGGGGGAGAACAGATTGCTTGCACCTATGCCTCGCCCTTAACGGCCAAGTACCGCCTTTGGTCAGCAAGGATGCCCGTCGAAGTTCACTTCCATCAAGTTGTATCGTTCCTTCACACATTTCATATCTACATTGTTCTATTAATCCATATTGTTCATGCCATTGAGGACAATGTCATTTAAGTTGTGGGGACGAAAATCATGTCATTGCACATATTGCATTCATATACAACCTCATGAAAAAAAATAAAAAAAAATAAAACCCATTTTGAGTTTCATGATTCATACTTCCATTGAAAGTAATTCTGGAATAGAAATGATTGGATAATGATGATGAAAAAATTATTTAATCTAGCTATGAAAATTGATCTAAGAATCTCTTTAAAGTTCATGTGCACTTTAAAAAAATGAAAATCACGTTGCACGCTAATGAAACAAGTAGGACAAGTCTTCTGCTATTTTGGGTATGTTGCCTGATATTCAACACTTTTTGAAGAAGAGATCTTTTATAAGCTTTCTGTCAAGGTATCTATTAAAATTAGTGCAAAAGCATAATTGAAATTTTTTTTTGAGAAAAAGGCACCATGAAAAATACCCCAAATCTTAGCAACCAGGCCTACTTCACCTAAGACGTGTTGAGGTTCGCATCAAAAGGAAAAGGGAACCTTGATCTGTGAAACCGGGCCTACTTCGAGGTTCGCGTTAAACAGTGAATGGTAGTGCAGCATCATGTGTAGAAAAATAAAAAGATCCCTAAGGGACGAAGCAATAAGGCAGACAAAAAGTTAATATGCTTAATGCCCTGATTGAGAGATGCATGGTTGAAAGACACTTATTTGGAATAACAAATGGGGGATGTAATTATCTACGCTGTGGATTTAGTATTTACACATGCACTAGTGCTATTGAATTTTGAGTTGAATTCTTGATCATGTACCTTAATTTTCGAATCTAAGGCTAGTGTGCGTTAATGCTTCCACATTCCTAATCTTTAGTTAATTCTGCGAAAGAAAAACTGGATATGAAAGTATGGACTTTCAAACTCTTATTGGTCCTTAATTTTTAATTGTTTGCATTGCTAATGGACTAGCAATGAGTAAGTTGGGGGTTATGATAAGTGTATATTTTTATATGTTAATTAATGTTATAACACACTTTTATGAGCTTTAATATGTATCACTATGCATTTATCACACTTAATCACAATCTAGAGTAAAATATTTAGTTTGATGGAATTATGTAATTTTAATAAATAAATTTATTTATTTTGCAGACACAAAGAAGACGCCAAAGTCATTAAGGATGAAAAGAAAAAGAAAAAAAAGTATAAATGAGCCAAGGGCCCATGGGCTTATTTAAAATAAAAAAAGAAGAAAAAAAAGAAAAAAAGAAAGAAAAGTAAAGCATACACTTGGTAGCAGGAGGTAGCTTCAGCTGGCAGCCTTCTCGCGGGCGCTAGATTTGGCGGGTCTTCAACGCAGGCGCAGATGCGCCAAGTCAACGGCGAGGGCGTCTTCACTTGTTGGGTGTGGCCAGGCGAATCGCCCAGGCGGAGGTCAGCAGAACAATGGAGGCGGGCGCGGCAAATGCCCATATGGCAGGTGCGACGTGGCCAGCCAAGGAGGGCTGCCAAGCAGCTGGCAGGCGCTGGCATCTCACGCGGTCAACAAAGCAGGGTGAGTCAGCGATGGTGGCTTTACACAGACTTGGCATGGTGGGAGCCAAGGGATCTTCACGCGTGACGGTCAAAAGCAGGTGGCTTCGCCGTGTTTCACGGAGAGGCGAGAAAAGAGGAGAAGAAAATGTGCTTTTCAAAGAACGTGGGCCGGGGTGCTCACATGGAAGCAAAAGGGGTTGGCTTGGAGCCTATATAAATGAGGGCATGGGGGACTTTCTCTGGGCTCTCCCTCTCTCTTGTTACGTAGATAGCTCTCCCACTCTCTCTTTACGTAGATAGCAAGCTCTCTTCCTCCATATAGTTAGTGTTTGGATCTCTCTCTCTAGTTAGTATTTTATTATTTCTATAATTTTCATTCACTTGTAAATTACTTTAATTCATTTTTAATTCCAATAGTGTTGTTATTTTCAATTTTACTTAGCAAAATCTCCTATCTTCTTCATCTATCTATATCTTCCCCCCTTCTATTTTCATCTAAATCTCCCTAAGGCGGAGTTGCTCTCTCGGTCCTCTCACGGCGGCGTTCTATACCAAAGCGGGGTGGCGATCAAAGGCTCGGCACGGTGTGGACGGCATTACTCTTCCGATTCCTCGGCTCATTTCTTCCCTTGTTCTTTTAATTTCAAATTGTACTTTTGATTTTTATAGTTGTAATTTTCATTTCTTTAGCAGTAAAAATTCATGTTGGCAATCTATCTCTTTCAAATTTCTCTTCTCGACCCCTCTCAATTTCTTTAGTTAAATTTATTTCCCATGCATATTAATTTCATATTTTTGTACAAATGCACTCCAAATCAATTCTTTCTCAAATATATGGATTTTTCCAATGGGATTTAAATGAAAATATTTTCTCCTCGTGGGATCGACCCACTATTCACCACTTTACTTGAATTTTCAAAGTCATTTAAGTGAGTGAGTGCGGTTATGTAAATTTTAAAATTGTGCGTGACACGACATTTTTAAAACGACGGGTGCCGAGCGCATCAATATGAACAATATATGAATAGAACAATGTGCACATGAATGCTTAGGAAGGAAAGGTACAACCTGGAGCATGTAGACGTGGTTCTTTGCCAGACATCCTCCTAGTGCTAATGTTGACTCCTACAAACAGTAAAAATGGAAACGACTTATTAAAACATTAAAGATGAAACGTTGGATTGCCTCCCAACAAGTGCTAAGTTTAACATCTTCAGCCAGACGCAACGTGGCTCATTAACCAACAAGTTAATTTCATGATTAGCCGCCATAAGATCTCATCCTTCCTCAAATTCTAGCCCCTTGCCATTGGAGGAAGAGATGATATGCATATGCATGTGGGCTATAAGTATGCCAGGGGATGTCCTGGTCAGAGAATGATGGAGGAACATTGTTAAGTATCATATCTTCAATTATGAAATATTTCTCCTCACAATTAAGGTATTTAAAAGTATCGAATTCGTTAATGCAGACCTTTTTATTCTCCGCATGTTTATTTTCAACCTCAAATTTAAAATTTTCAAGCACAATGTTGAGGTGAGGAAAAGTAGGAGTGAGAGGAGTTTTCGAGGAGTCCACCAAAGGGCTAGTGTCAAGGAGACAAGGAGGGTTGAGAGTGAAATAGACGTGCTCCTCAACACACGAGTGATCATGAGGCTCGGCTAGAATTGACCGATCGGCTAATTGCAGGATATCGGGGATGTGAAAAGAGGAGTCGAGGTCATGAGTAGGCAAAAAATTAACATCCTCCCCAGAATCATGAGATGCCCAATTAGAATTGATTTTAAGCGAGAGATTCAACTTCTCCTTTACCCAAAAAAAATGATCCATGTAAACGCTCAATTCTCTCTCTACCATTTCATCTTTCTTATCCTTCACTTGGAACAAGGACTCCTCAAATATAGGAAGGGAAATTATATGGATTTGATTATTAACAAGCGCATCCACTTCCTTTTCCTCTCCCCCCAATTTAGGCTCATCATACTCCCCATAGCCATTTTTGAAGGTGGCATTGGGCTTGGGCTCTAGGGGCGGCTCTTCTCTAGCTTCCTTTACGTCTTCCTGATACTCCTCCGCCATGGCTTCCTTCTTATCAAGATTGGAAGTGTTTTGGGTTTGAGGAATCATGGGTTGATTATATAAGCTTGCATATGAGCCAGAATCAGGAAATTGGTATTCAAGATTTACAATAGAGTAGCTAGATGGTTGATCCCTTTCCATGCCCTTAAGATTTTCAGAAAGTTGGTCCAATCGGGCCTGGGTGGAATGATTTTGAGCCATGATGAGCTGGTAAAATTGTTGAAAATTCTCCTCTTTGTTGAAATTCGAGCATGGAGGAGATAAGTACGGGGGGTGAGAGTGAGGCTGTGATGGATAGGAATTTGCAGGGTGATCAGCTTGATAGTGAGATGGTGGAGAGTATATAGATTATCCTCCTTGTTGGGCTTGATTATGGGAGTCATTTGGGTATTGGGCCCAATTTGGAAAAATTTGGTTTGGAGGATTTTGAGGTGGGCCTTGGTAAGAATCCCAATAGGAATTTGGTTGGCCTTCCCATCCCGAAGTGAATGTAGATGGAAATGAATCATAAGAAGGAGTGGAAACACCTTGAGGCATTTGGGCTCGCTCTTGGGTAATAAGTGAATCGTAGGCCCCATTATCAAAGAATTGAGTGATTTGGGCCTGACTTTGGATAAAGAATGGAGACTGGGCCGCCATAGGTGGAGAGCTCTCATTATAGGCCGACCAGGAGTATGGATTTTCAAAATAGGTCAGGCCATGAGGGGTGAGAGATGAAAATTGGTTTGAGCAATCACCATTATAATGGACTGGAGTGGCCCATTTGTGAGTGTTCTCCTGGGGCCTAGGTGGCGGTATTGAGGAATTTAGCTTCACGGCCAGGAGTTGCTCAAGTTTATGGGCCGCTTGGTCCAACATGTTGCACTTGTGTGCCCAATCCATGAGTGTAAATAAATTATCTCACCCCCTTTTTAATTGTTTTTCTTTTGTTTTTATTTTTCCTCTCTTCCTTTTCCCTTTATTTGAGAGATTGAGTTTTTTTTGTTAGATTAGAGACCCACCATGCTTCTTTTACTTTTGATTTTGATTTTTTTTATGCAAACATAAACAAGTTGGCACACAAACAACCTAAAGACCTAAGTATACCCTAGATCTATGAGTTGGGTTTCACAAAGTGATTAAGGCACAACCTAAATCCGCCCTCAAAATTTTCCACCGGCCAGGTAAGAGGTGGGGTAGTGGGAGGCTCCCCCTACTTTCGTAGGGTCTTAATTAAAAATCACTTGCCCGCTTATAGCGTTTGTCGTTAACCTCTAGCCTTAGACACCGGTTTCCAAAAAGAGGATAGACTCACGTTGCACTAAAAACACACTATGATCCTAGGGCCAACGTCTATTGAATTTTATTAAGATTTAGGTGATGCAAAAAATGTTAAGATGGTTATGGTTTGTGGGCCAAGGAAGGGTGATGAAATCTCCACCTTATCTTATTTAGGGGTAGTGCCCTTAGAGTGTTTTAGAATAATGCAGTGCAACAAGCAAATTCAAACAAGGGGTTTAAAATGCAACATGGATGAATAATTATTTTCTAAAACATAAATATGGGACAAAATTAATGCAACCTACTTGATGTATGACCTAAATCATGATGTGTGATTTCTAATCTTGGAATGATGTCTTTTATTTAAGTTCAAATATTTTTTTGATTTTTTTGTTAACTTATCTAACCAAGAAAATATAAAATTAATGAAATAAAATCAAATGAAACGAGGGGAATTTAGGATACTTACTTCGTGCGCGTTCCCTCATTCTCAAATAAAAAGACACAAAAAGAAAGGGATTAGGGAAGAGAAGGCTTACTTTATTGGTGGACAACTTTTTTTTTCAATTTTTTTCACACCTACAAGCAAACAAAAGGAAAAAGTGTTAGTGTCAAGTTAATATACAAGAACACAAGATAGTCAATTCAAAAATCATAAACCTTCCCCGGTAACGGCGCCAAAAATTGAGGGCACACGAGGCTCGTCGTTAAAAGCATCACGTACTCAATTTCAAAAATAATACCAAACTTGCAATAAAAATAAATAATGTAGTATGATGGCGAGTCCGGGTCGAATCCACGGAGAGGTTTAGTTTTACGAATTGAAGATCTTGTGTTCTATGCGGAACGTAACTTAGATAGGTATATGCAACTTAAAATAAAATGACATTAAGTAAATCTATATAATGAAATTTGGAGGGTTTTAGAGAGAGAGAAAGGAAGATAGGGAGAGGAAGAAGAAGAAAGAGGTTAGAGAGAGATCTACAGGGAGAAAATAAAAATACATGATTTCCACTAATTAAACGATAAAGTTTAGAACATGAAGTGCGAAAATAAAAATTACAATCTCAAATAGAAATAAATCCTAACACCGAGGATGATGATGGGCTAAGATATCACGACCGTAGTGTCGGGGTGACTTCGTCTCCTTGAGCCTTTGATCTCCACTCAACCCGGAGCCGATGACGCCCCTCTTGCACCGTCTTAGGAGAGGTTAGAAAGAGAGAAGATAGAGAGAGAGAAAGTAGAGAGAGAAAGAGATGTAGATAGAGAAATAGAGATATAGGTGGAGAGGAGGTGTTTTAAATAAAAGGGAAAAAATAAAAATGAAATGGGTGCGTGTGTGAGAAGGTGAAAGATGGAGGAGGCCTGTGCTGGTGCGTGTGTGTGGTGGAGAGAAAGAGAGGGAGAGGGAGGTGTGCGGTTGTGTGTGCAGAAGAGGGGGGAGATGAGAAGGGCACGTAGAGAACGAGAGAGGGAAGGGTGCGTGTGCATATGTATGAGTGTGTGTGTAGTGAGGACAGAGGGGAGGTGACGACGGCGGAGGGGGAGGAGAGGGGAGTCGACACTGCGGAGGGGGAGGGTCGACGCTACGTACGTGTGTGCAGGTGAAGGGAGAAAGGGAGAGGGAGGCCGGTGTGGTGTTGCGGTGGTGCAGAGTGTGTGCAAAGGAGAGAGTGAGATGAGAGGAGAGAGAGGTGTACGTGCATGGCCTGTGGTGGAGGTGACGACGTGTGTGTGTGAGTTAGGAGAAGGGAAGAGGGAGCTGGTGGGTGTGCGGTGCAAACAGGCGAGAGTGAGAGCGAGAGCTACAGAGGGGGGTAACCAGAGGGAAAAGAAAGGCCGCGGTGCAAGGTGAGCTGCGGTGCATGTGAGTGTGTGTAGAGGATAGAAAGAGAGGGAGAGGGAAAGAGGCTGTGAAGAAGGGTGAGTGTGTGCAGAAGATAGAAAGGGGGAGGGAGAGCTTGGAGAGAGTGAGAGGAAGTGCAGATAGGAAAAGAGAGAGGGCAGAAGGGGAAGGGAGTGGTTGCGGTGCTATTGCAGAATACAGAAAGAGGGAGAGGGAGAGATGAGAAGAGAGAACGGGGGAGACGAGAGGTTGGCAACGGTGCCCCTATTTTGAACAGGGGCGCTACAGACAACGCAAGTGGAAGGAGTGGCAGAGGAGAAAAATGAGAAGTAGGAGAAGAAGTGAAGGAGAAAGGAGAAGAAGAAGAAGGGGCGAGGAGAAGAGGAAGAGATCGAAGAGAGGGGGGAGGGAGAAGTCTTTCGTAAGAGAGGGGCTCGCCAGGTTTTATAGGAGCCAAGGGGGCGAGGCCATCGTTGCCAGCCATTCTTTGCGTGCATGGGAGAGGCTGGGTGCCATCATCGCCTTACAAAGGGGCCCTGCCATCATGCCACTACTGCGGTCATCGTCCTGCTGCCATGCACACCAGTGCTTGCCGCCGTATGCCATTGCTGCAGTGTGCTCGAGATCACTGCCTGCTATGAGGAGATGCTGCCGCCAGAGGCCCTTGCACGCAAAGCCTGTAGCCTGCTATTGCTCTGCTCTCCTGCAGCTGCCGTCCGGAGGGACTCACCCTACTGCTACCATGCCAGAGAGGCCTGCACATGTTCGATCACCTAGAGATGCCATCATGCGGCCCTGCCAGCCTACTGTCCGGAGGAAGAAGCCTACAAACGCGACTGCACGCCAATGGCATGCGGCCAACGCAGGAGTCCGTCTGCAATTGTTCGCCCATGCGAAGGTGGCCCTGTTCACAATGTAGAGAGAACATGAAATATATATATATATATATATATATATATACAAGCTCCTCAAATAAGTTTGATCAATGAAAATATACTTTATCCTTTGTCCTCCCATTTGATTTATAATGAATTTTACAGAAACCAAATTTGGAGAAAAAAAATCTTGTAATTTAATTATGCAATTTATTTATTTATTACATATCTCAAATCTCATTAATTGTAGAAAAAAACTTCATTCCATGTGAGATCGAGATTATCATGTAAAATTGCATAACTAACTTCATTAAAGCCCAAAATATAACGTGTGCAATAATAATTAAAATAAACAATTGAGCACTTATCATCGGCCGACCCCGTACGGGTCGCCCTGACCCTGGAGGGGTCTTTTTCTGGCCTATCCTCCCATAAAACCCTCCTTGGGCCCCCCTTTTTTGCTCGTTTTCTGTGTAGCAGCCACGTGGGGAGAGGAAGATGCGCTCCTCTTTGTTCGTTGTTGTCTCCTCCGCGCTGTAGGCCAGAAGAGGAGATCCGTGCTTGCCCGGACAGCGTGGTACATGTGTGCGAGGCTCCATTCTCGGTGTGTAGGGCTCCTATTACTTCTCCTTTCTCGTCGTGGGAGCTTCCCTTGCTCTTAGTTACACGTTAGAAGGAGGAAGATCGACTCCGTCCTTTAGGGGTTTTCCTGGAACTACAGGATCCTGACCGTCGTAGTGGATTTAATCCGACTCCTGACCATCTCGATTGCTGCGAGAGGTCTATAATTTGTGGAAGTATGTGGGCTATGGAGCTCTATTATGGGGGGGAATATTCCGTGGGGGCGGCGATATGCCTAATGTCGAACCCCGCGTGGAAATACCCCGTAGGACAGCGGTACGCCGAATAGAGATCTTGGCTGATGCGAGAATGATATCCTAGAATTCTTTGAGATAAATCACGGGTGCAACAAATGCCCCCCATGGGACATCCGTCAATGCCAGAGGTAGGGGGCGGGTGACCCGTGTCTTCCATGAATTTTGCTAATCCCTGAGTTCATTGACATAACGGAGTCTTGTAGGACTGCTCAATAATCTTATTGTTGTCCATATGCTGATTTAATTTATGACTGAGCTTTGTTACTCATCTTTATCTTTCTGATCTTGGCTTGCAGCTCTTGCAGATATGGCTCGCCCAAGCTAAAGCAGAGAGACATCCCGGAGGCCCAGAGTCGGTGGCTCGGAGGATCATTATGTGCGGAGGATGGATAGACCCATGGCGCCATTCCCTCCTTGCAGCATTACCTCCGAGGGTTTTGATGCGGTGGACCGCAGAGTTACTTGGGTCGCTGAGGGCCCGACTGAGGAGACTACTGTCGCTGAGGGTGCTGTTGATGTCTCTCGCATTACACGGAGGCAAGGAGTCTATGTATTTGACCGCTCGGGAGGATATCCATCCCATTTTCTAATGGATCGACATTTCTTGCCTTTTATTCAGAGCTTTGTGCCTCTAGGTGCAGAGGCTGACGATCCCCGCTTGCCAGGAGAGAGGCGTCGCCTTGAGCGGGCTATATTGCTCTGGAGGGACAACATGCAAAGCACTTGCACCTTTTCTTATCCGAGCTTCCCTAAGGGCTTTGTACGGAAGCGACAATACCCTGATCATAAGAGTCTGTGCTTCTTTAGGGAGTTTGATAGCTTCACAGTCCGAGTGGGACCATCCTCACCAGCTATCTGGCATTCGTCCGGGCATCACAAGGCCGCAGATGTTAGAGTTGATGGGATGTTTCTGACTCCCTCTGGTGCAAATTTTACACATGATGATTATGATCACGACTGCTTCTTGGAGAGGATTTTATCACAGAAGGCTCCCAGCTGGTATGGGAGATGGGCCGTCATTCCCTCTCAGCGCTATCATCGGGGTGCGACAGATTGGTTATGGGGCATCCTGACAGTTTACAGAGCGGCACTTGACAGGGTAGGGATTCACCACGCAGTGACCGCAACTTTATATTCTTACCCTTGCCACACAGGGTTGATCTAGGCCTTAGCTGAAAGATTCAATCAGCACTGGAACACATTTGTCACCGCTGAGGGTGAGTGATGGAATCGTCGATTCAAGATTCAAAATTCGAGGTTGAAGGGATTGACAAGCGGCTTCAACAAAACGATCAAATAGATATTTTTTTAATTGGGCCACATGTATGGGCTTAATGGGTCATGTTTTATGTTTGTAGTAATTATGTCCACAAAAATCATGTAAGAGTCTTTTTTTATTTTGTGTCTTTTAGTCTTCCCAAGATAGTGTCTTCCCAAGAAACTTATGATGAGTAGGTGTTAGGTGAGTTGTCTTTTGATTTTCTTTATAGAGTCTATAAAAAGGGTCATGTAGTCTTTCTTTAGGACAATGAAGTTGAATCAAATTTTTGGAAACCATCGTGAGGTGTGAAGCCTTGTATTCTGTTCTCTTCTCTGAGAAGGAGATGGGGTGAGATGCCCCGGGGTGAGAAGCCCCTTCCTACCCACCGTCCACCTCCTTCCCTCCATCCCCCCTCCACCACCGTCATCTATAGCACCGAGTCGAAGGAAGAGTTCGGTTGCATCAGCCCTGAGATGGGGTCGGGTGAGAAGCCCCAACCGCACTTCCTCCTTCATCTCTGGCTACTCCGCTGCTGCCAATCACCACCTTGCCTCTCTCTCCCTCTGCCTTCACCATCTCCTCCCACCCCTTGCTATCACCACTTCCCCTACAAGTATCTTCTCCAGAAAAGGCACGGCCCACCGACACACGAATCTCCCACGTGAAGTCCCTCTCCCCCCTTCCACTGCCACTCCCAAGCCTCCACCATGGTCGCCACAGCCCACAGAGCTCAGAAAATAGAGCACTCTTACCACCGCCCCATTCCCTCGTCCAAGCCTTCTCCAGTTGCGGTAGCAACTTCAGGTCCATACCCCTCCCATTCCCCACGTCCCAAACCCTCTTCCCCACCTGCCCCATGGCCAAAGCTTCTAGGCTTGACCACACCCCAAATAGCCGGCCCTATATCCATCTCCCACCTTCCTTCTTGCCGTCTGCCTCCTTCATCCCGTCGCCATGCACCCCACGCCTAGTGCACCTCCCGCCGTCGTCACCAACGGTCTGAGCATGCCGTGACCCACTGTCGAAGCACGGTGCTTTTCGCACCCACGCCAGCGCCCATGTCGCACCCACGAGGCCGCTATCATGCCATCACGAGCTGCCGCCATGCAGAGCCAAGCCGCCCTTCACCGGCCACCACCTGCAACTCCGTCCCTCGAGCGACAGCCATGCAGACCGTCGGCAGCTGCGAAGCCCCCGGCCGATCACCGTTCCGAGCTCCTCGACTGGCACAGCACCATCGAATAGGCCGGGCACCACGACGACCCCTCCGAGCATGATGACGTCCCCCCCTCCAAGCATGGCGATCACGACGCACCTTCCCATCACGGCCTCGCCGGTCGTCTCCCCACCTCGCCCTAACCCTCGCTATTCTCTCTCTCTCTTCCCTCCCAAATCAAGCCGGGCACAGTTGCCCCCCCATTGCTACCACTTCCAGATGCCCCCCTCTCCCCTTCTCTCTCTACAATCACCATCTCTCTCTACCTCTCTCTCTCTCATCACTTTCTCTATCATCATCCCTCTCATCCTCACTATTCTCTCTCTTCACTTCTCTACACTCACCATCTATCTCTTCCCATTTCTCTCTCTCTCTCTCTTCGTAACCCCCACTCTCTCTCCGGGATGAGTCACTGTTACAAAAAAAAATGGGAGAAAATGAAAAGAAGAGAAAATATCAGACTCGGAGGTTCGTATCACATCAAGTGGTATCAGAGCTTAGGGAATCGGGATGTTTCATCAGACCGAGATCCTGAGCTACGAGGTTCGAGGTCGAACCTCTTCCAAGCGGAGGAGTTTGATGGAATCGTCCTTTAGGGGTTTTCCTGGAACTACAGGATCCTGACCATCGTAGTGGATTTAATCTGACTCCTGACCATCTCGATTGTTGCGAGAGGTCTATAATTTGCGGAAGTATGTGGGCTATGAAGCTCTATTATAGGGGGAAATATTCCGTGGGGGCGGCGATATGCCTAATGTCGAACCCCGCGTGGAAATACCCCGTAGGACAGCGGTACGCCGAATAGAGATCTTGGCTGATGTGAGAATGATATCCTAGAATTCTTTGAGATAAATCACGGGTGCAACAAATGCCCCCCATGGGACATCCGTCAACGCCGGAGGTAGGGGGCGGGTGACCCGTGTCTTCCATGAATTTTGCTAATCCCTGAGTTCATTGACATAACGGGAGTCTTGTAGGACTGCTCAATAATCTTATTGTTGCCCATATGCCGATTTAATTTATGACTGAGCTTTGTTACTCATCTTTGTCTTTCTGATCTTGGCTTGCAGCTCTTGCAGATATGGCTCGCCCAAGCTAAAGCAGAGAGACATCCCGGAGGCCCAGAGTCGGTGGCTCGGAGGATCATTATGTGCGGAGGATGGATAGACCCATGGCGCCATTCCCTCCTTGCAGCATTACCTCCGAGGGTTTTGATGCGGTGGACCGCGGAGTTACTTGGGTCGCTGAGGGCTCGACTGAGGAGACTACTGTCGCTGAGGGTGCTGTTGATGTCTCTCGCATTACACGGAGGCAAGGAGTCTATGTATTTGACCGCTCGGGAGGATATCCATCCCATTTTCTAATGGATCGACATTTATTGCCTTTTATTCAGAGCTTTGTGCCTCTAGGTGCAGAGGCTGACGATCCCCGCTTGCCAGGAGAGAGGCGTCGCCTTGAGCGGGCTATATTGCTCTGGAGGGACAACATGCAAAGCACTTGCACCTTTTCTTATCCGAGCTTCCCTAAGGGCTTTGTACGGAAGCGACAATACCCTGATCATAAGAGTCTGTGCTTCTTTAGGGAGTTTGATAGCTTCACAGTCCGAGTGGGACCATCCTCACCAGCTATCTGGCATTTGTCCGGGCATCACAAGGCCACAGATGTTACAGTTGATGGGATGTTTCTGACTCCCTCTGGTGCAGCTTTTACACATGATGATTATGATCACGACTGCTTCTTGGAGAGGATTTTATCACAGAAGGCTCCCAGCTGGTATGGGAGATGGGCCGTCATTCCCTCTCAGCGCTATCATCGGGGTGCGACAGATTGGTTATGGGGCATCCTGACAGTTTACAGAGCGGCACTTGACAGGGCAGGGATTTGCCACGCAGTGACCGCAACTTTATATTCTTACCCTTGCCACACAGGGTTGATCTAGGCCTTAGCTGAAAGATTCAATCGGCATTGGAACACATTTGTCACCGCTGAGGGAGAGACTTCGCTGGACCTATGGGCCTTCCACAGGATTTCTTATCTTCCAGTTTGTGGACAGCCTTATGAGGAGTTGTCCCTAGAAGATTTGCATATCAGTGGTTTGGACGGAGCCGACTGGTATCTCCTTCCTTACTGCTTTCAATATTTGATGAAGACTTGGAGGGACCTAGCCCTCGTAGGCAAAGAGAGGGCTGCCCAGACACCGAGGGTGACCCTGAATGCTTGGGTGACACACTTCTACAGTGGCCCCTATTGCTTCTATGAAGAGTTTGCTTCTTCAGGCATGACATGAGAGCAGTGCAGAGAGGTAGAGCTTCGGTTTGCTTCATACCCCCGTCACTTGTCCGCCCCAGCGTTGGGGTGGAATTCGAGGGAGCTGCCGTCATTGACATACTTGGCAGCTTACTTGGCCTACTGGCTGGCCAGCTTCGTGATCCCTCACGGAGAGGAGGGAGTCCTACGGGCAGAGGTGATATAGCCAGCTTGCTTGATGGCATGTGGACGCAGGGTTGCTATTGCTCCGGCCGCACTTAGGCCATTCCTTCGGAGCCCTGACTTCACATTCGTCGCCTAGAGACAAGCATATTCTGATGCCCACTCATTATTTGAGTGCATGGGCTGGTTTGCTATTATCGGAGCTTTCACAGAGGACACCAGTTGACAATCCAGCTGCCTCGCTTATCTTCACCTTTGCTGGTCACCCGGACTAGGATGCAGTTTCACAGCTTGCTAGTGCCCGCCGTGCTTTGTCTTTCCTCCATACTAGGAGGGGTGAGAGTCTGGACTTCGACCACAGCTCCCACCTGCACCGTCCTTACTTGGAGTGGCAGGGTGACACAGTTGCCTACAGGTTGTCTTCACGGGCTTTGCTTTCTCCACATGCACTGGCTGAGTGGGTCGTTTGCATACCGCCCAGAGTTCTAGTTTACCACCGTTCTAGCACAACAGTTCTTGAGCCATATTATCCGCACCGATTTGCCAGGAATTTTGGGTATGATCAGGCCATTCCCCCGAATGCGGACTTCCACCTGACTTTTCGACAGTACAGGCAAAGGGATGTTCATCTGGTGGCAGCTGCTTGGCAGGCTTTCCTCTTTCATGATGTGAAGGAGGATTATCCCATTCCAGAACAGACGCGTAAGGGTCACTTTGACATACATTATGCACGCTGGTGGTTCAAGATTAGTAATGTTTTCAGGTAGCGAGCCGACACTATCCGGGCTGCTGAGGAGCGACGTCTGAGGAAGGAGGACCTACCTCCCTTATACCTTGACCCCGAGTTTGTTAGATCTCACTTTTCTGGGGCTGCCCGAGCCATTCGTGAGATAGAGGCCCGTTGGACGGAGGAGGGACTCCGTATTCCTGTTGACAAGAGCCAGTATGCTGGGGCTTTGAAGCCCTTGAAGAGTGCACCCACGGCAACTTCCACTTCTGGGTCTACCTGCCAGAAGGCAGCCCCTGGATCTTCAGCACCTTACTCCTGGTGGGAGGATTTGAAGACCTCCTGTGGTTTGAAGACTAAGTCCCAGCTGTCAGAGCCAATCCCTAAGGAAGCATTTGCAGGCAACACTTTCATAGAGTGGAGGGCCCCTATTATCAATGTCGTGGGCTGTGCCGGTCCAGTGGAGTACATTTCAGATTTGGAGGTAGCTGTCACCCCCAATGCCATTTTGTCCATTGTCAATAAGGTGGCGCAGGCTCTCCGACTGAAGCCCGAGGGAATCATAGGGGCGCCAGGTATAAGCTGAATTATTTAGCTCTGTCTTTTTTGTTCAGCAATTTGAGATGCTTATCTATGCAATCTTTCATTTGCAGATCATGCCAACGGCTAGGGAGGCGGTACTTTCCTACAAGAGCATGCTTCTGGAAAAGACCCCGGGCTGAAAGCCAACAAGATGATGACCCGTGGCTTGCTGCCCGCCCGCGTTCTGGGGAGGAATCTCCCACTCCGGCAGACATCTCCAGTAAGTACAGGGAGTTTTAGTTCAAATCAGCATTATAACATGTTTATACAATGTTATAACCTGACTGCTTTCTCCCTCTTTTTTCTTGATACAGCCCCTCCTGAGACTCGGGCTACTGCTAGCTTTTCTCCTCACCCTGGGGATGTCTTCACAGAGGCGGGACTAGAGGTCAATGAGTCCATCCCTGATATTAGCTTGGACATTGAGGGATTGGACCCTCCCACCGACGATCACATGCCGGTGATTGGTGCCTCTCTTGTGCTTGACATAGGAGGAACCTCTGCTACTCAGGGCTTGGGTATACTTTTTCGGACTCAACCCCTGCTTTTCCTCTCTTTCTGTGTTTGAGAGAATATGTGCATTGGCTGACATAGCATTGCCTGTTGCAGAGAATCCTGAGGTCCGGCCCACTCTCCCTATTGTTGAAGAAGGGGGTGAGTCCTCTGCCGGCAAGGGGACTTCTTCATCCTCAGCTTCCTGGAGTGGGGAAAATTCCGACACCTCATCAAGTACATGGACTTCTAGTACTTCTTCTAGTGGAGGCTCTTCTTCCTCCTCATCAAGCTCCTCAGAAGAGGGAGAAATAAGGATGAGCCCAGGTAATCTTAGGACTGAATCATCCTCATATTTAAGTTATGAGCCCTTTAACTTAGTTTATTGTACATTATGCAGCTACCCGGTCGACTTCCTCCTTGGATGAGCTTTCTAGGCTCATTGAGTCAAGGCCTTCCATCGACTTGTCAGATTATGATGGAGATTTGAGGGCTCCGAACACTGGGACTAGGGTATCCGATGGGGTAACATCGCCCTTAGCCGTGGGGCCATTGGCAGGCACTGTCAGCGTTGCAGAGTCCAGCGGGATGCAGGCTTTAGGTATGCCCAAAGCATTTTGTATATTCTTCTTTCCACATGTCCATGCATATTGAATTGTATGGTGCCCCTGACTTGGACAACTGCTGATCACCCAGAGGGAAGGTCTGTTGGCACCTAAAATATAATTAGATGGCAAAGATGCCTGAACGACGGAAGAATGCAGCCTGTCGATGCACAAAAGCCGAAGAAAATCAATAAAGAAGGGTCCTCTCGAACTGTTGAAGCCTCAGGTTACCTGACAGGAGCACCAGGGACTCTGCAACTCATCACCTCGGGATGTTCGGAAGAAGTCTACAACAAACCAGCAATGCCGTACGGCCTGCCCAACAAACTGGCATCGACTCGATCATGCCAAATGAACCCCATACTTCGTCCGATCAGGACAAGAATACACCTGGTGGTCCTCCCGAGGTGAAGAGACGTCCCTGGCTCCTCAGAACAAAGTGCCGATGGCCATGTCAGCAGAAAACCCGAGGGATCCGACTCGGGTACGTCTTCTTACCAGAAAGGTCCGCGAGTGGCCGAAAAGCTGCCCAATCAGGATGAAAGTACTCTGAGTGGTGGCCCACTCGATGAGAATGCCGCGCATATGCACGGAGCAGACTTGGTAGCACAGATTGTGGTGTCGAAGGTCATGTCAGTAGAAAACCCGAGTGACCGAATTAAGAGCTCGGCTTATGTCGGAAGTCATTATTCAAGAGTCTGACGGCCTGCAAGGTATTTTCCCATGATAATCCAGCAAGGTCGAAGTAATATGGGTTCAAAATAGCCCCTGAAGCTGGTTCGGGACCCACAGACGGACTCGACTCGAACAAAAAGCCAAAGAGAAGTGTTAAAACGGCGTGACCGGCATCAATCCGGCGCCGTCACCAAATCTGGCGCGCAAAATGGGTGACACAAACAAATCTAATCCGGCGTGCTCGTCGCCACGCCAGATTAAGCCAATGAGGGACTCCCTCTATAAAATGCCATGGTCCGTTGAAGAAAAAGAGAGAGGAAGAAGTTTTTCAAAGAGGATCGGAGAGAAAGAAACCTACCCCGTGTGAGAGAGACCCGAGAGCGGCCGCCGTCCCAACCTTCTGCAGAAAAAGCCCCCCGGAGCGAGGAGAGACAGCGACATCTACGATACTCTATTTTCTCAGTCAAAGAACAGAGGTGGGTCGTGAGAGTCTGATTGTCTTTCCGTCTCCTCTTTCCCCCAAATCCTATGTGATTTGCTATCTATAGGGCGATGATATGAGCCCATTGTTTTCCCTTTTGTTTGATTCATTTTCTTTTGTCGATTCTATCTTCCCCTGTCTTCCACTGTGACTATGGGGTTGTAATGCTCGACGGCCGGCTTCCAGGTGACAACATCAGGCTGTGCTCATAAATGTATATATCAAGTTGGCCTTCCGTTGGCAACCCAATTGTGATGTGAATCTTCCTGTTACATTTGAATATTGCTCTTCTTATGCTGCAATTTTTGATATTCGCTATTGGACATCGTTCGGGCTTCCAAGTTCTAGCGCAGAAATCGCCCTGGGCTGCCCAAGGGCCACATGAAATCCATCCCCTCCCTGGGGTATTCTCGGTGATTGATCGCATCGAACTGCCTATTTTCCCCATCCTTATGAGTTGCATATGCCTCTCTGTCTAATGCCGGAACTAACTCCCTCATCACTCCTCTACTCAGGATCATGAACTAGGTGGGGCATGTCTATTCCCATAGTCCAGACATCGCGTGTTTAGGCGTCATAATTTTTCTTATACGCATCATGCTTGTTAAGTGCTCGGGTATATGCCTTATGTAGTTCCATCTATTCGCTGCCCTCTCCTTGTGAGTTCTACGGTCTATGTGCCTTCATAATTAACCCCCCCAAGTGCTGACCAATTAACTTCCCTGTGCTCAACTTATTATCGATTTACTGACGATTAAACGATCTATTATTATGTTTCTCTACCCTAAGAGGGATTGGGTGAGGGTCTATCAGTATGACCCATCTCCCCCCTTTTCTGTTATACGGGTGATATGAGGGTGCCATTGTGAGCACCACGCTTCTTGCAGTAATATCGATTTGCCAGCCAGGGAGGGGGAACATTCCCCATCAAACGTTTCTGCCGATTATTTCTCCTTTAAGTCACCCAGAGGCCATAGGGTCACGCCTTCTCATGGCGCGGAGCCCAATGGGTCTGCGAGGGTGAATATAAATGGATCTCTTGATCCAACAGAAAATAAAACTCACGTCCCCTATCTGGGATTGTTGTGGCTTGTGGGTCTATGGAACCCCTCATAGGCTAGCCCTCGGGGTCTCCGGAGCTGTCCCTTGAATCTTTTCATAACCCACTGAGCATCGGTGCCCCTCGTAGGCTAGCCCTCGGGGTTTCCGTCTGTTTGGATTCGCCGGTCGCCGTGTTGGCCTCCCGACATTTAGGAGCTTACCCCGAGAATCTGGTGGGTGAGTCGCCACTTTTCCCCCGTGACCCTTCAGAACATGGGGAGATGCTGCCCAATTTTACTCTCGAACTTGCATGCTAATTTTGTTGATGATTAAGGAACAATCAAGCTATCTATGATAGTTAATGCATTGTTCATAGCTATGTCAATAAACACTTGGTCTGCTGATCTGCCTCAAACTGGGACAATTTGTGCTTGAGTATGAACCTCGCTGATGCCACGTGACAAATATCATTTAAAAATTCCATGCCACACACAATTTCAAAATTATTTACCACACTCACTCACTTGAAAGATTTAGAAATCCGAGTAAAATGGCGAGAACGGGTCGATCCCACGAGGAGGAAGAAACTTTTGTTAAGTTGAAAAACTCTTGTATTTTTTTAACAAATCGTGGAGTGAGTAGGATAAAGTAAAAACTTAAAATTACTTGAAATAAAATCTAACTAAAGAACGTTGGAGGGTTGAAGAAGAGAAAATTGACAGAGAGAGAGACGAAGAGAAAGAAATAAAATTACAAAAAAGGAAACGTGTATTGCTATGAATTGAAAAGTACAATGTCTATGAAAATAGAGATGACAACCAATGTAAACTAAGAGAAAAGTGAAGAAACTAGAGCCATGAAAGGATGATGAATGTCGTCATCTCCTTCTCGCCGAGCCTTGGAGAGGATCGCTCCGCCTTGAAGGAGATCGCCGTGGAAAGAGATGAATGAAGAAGCCGTCGTCGTCCATGTCACGAGCCTTGGAACGTCGCCCGTCTTGATGTGCACATCACCGTAAAAAGAGAGTTGTGGAGGATAGAAATATAGAGAGGAATGTGGAAGGGTTTGTGTGGAGATGAAGAAGGAAGAAGATGAGAAAGTAAAATAGAAATACTAAAAATAGAGTAAGAATGAAATTAAAATAACTTTGAAAGCAAGATGAATTAGAGGATAACGAAGAAGAAGAAGTTGAAGAGGAGGAAGAGAGGAAGAACTTTGATGAATGGCATAGAGAGAGAAAATGTGAGGAAGAGGGTGAAATTGGAGGAAGAAGGGGGTGGTGTCTGCGCAGATGAACAGTAAAAATAGGAAGATTACACTTTGAAAAAGAGATTATAACTTGAAAACGGGAAGGAATTGGAGAAAGATGATGAAGAAGAAAATTTAGATCTTTGAAAAATGAAGAAGTTTTATGAAGAGACTCAGATAAAAAGAAGAGTAGAAGGGGAAGAAATCTTGAGAAGAACAAAGTGCAGAGCTGTAAATGAGCAGTTAAAATATAGGATAGAACCTTGAAAAACTTGAAATAACTTGAAAACGAGAGAGAATTAGAGAAAGAGGAAGAAGAGCAGAGGGAGAAAGAAATCACAAAGGGGAGAAAATAGGCGAAGAACAGTGGGACGCAGGTTCGGGTGAACAATAAAAGGTGGAAGATAGAACCTTGAAAACTGGACGATAGCGTGAAAACTAAGAAGAATTAGAAAATGATGAAAAAGATAAAGTTGGAGGGAATTTAAAACTGAAGAACTTTTATGAAGAAAGTAAGAAGAGAAAATAAACAGAAGGGGGAGAAATCGGTGACCTAAGATGTAGATGTGAGAGAGAGAGAAAAATGTCAAAAGAAGAACTCCCTTCTCCTCCTTGACATGGGCTATTTATAGGGATAATTTGGTCAATGGAGAGTGGAGATTGCATCAAAAGGAGGTGGATGACTGGGATTTAGGTAGATGATGGAGGGGGGGGGGAAAGAAAAAGAGGTGGGCACCCCCTCCTTTATTTCAAAATTTGAATTTTCTTTTCCCTCCAATTAATTCCCTCCTTTGATCTCCTTTATTTCAAACTTTAAATTTTCTTTTCCCTCCAACTAATTTCTCCTTTTCAAACTTTGAATTTTCTTTTCCCTCCAACACAAATAGGTGGTGACAGCAATTTTTGACTTGGTTAATTAAGAATGGGGCCCCTTAGGGCTTCTTCTTTTGGTCTTCGGACATTCTTGCCCCTGGTTTGTCTAGCAATTTCCTTCAGTATTCTGTACACACAAAATTCTGATTTAATCAATAAAAATTATCATAATGTGCACATGAATCACAATTGCTCATAATTATGCGATGGAGAATTAATGTTCATGACCCTCCACTCCATTTTATTAAATGAAATCACCAAATTAATTAATTTGCGTGAAAGATCCAATCTACATGCGAAGTTGAGATTAATGATGGAACATGCATAATTGCCTAATTATATGCACACAAAATGGTGTACATACAATGAATTATCATAGAAAATGGACACTTATCACACCTCCTAACTTACTCATTGCTAGTCCCTTAGCAATTAAAAATTTAGGACCAACAAGAGTTGTCAAAACTCATACCTTCATATCCAGCTTTTTCTTTACAGAATCAACTAAAGATCAAAATCAGGAATCATTAATGCGCACTGGCCTTAGTTTGGAAATTAAAGTACATGACTTAAGAATGTATCTCAAAGTTCAGTAGCACTTGTGCATGTGTAATACTAAATCCACAGTTAAGATAATTACCTCCCCCATTTGCTATCCTGAGCAACAATCTTTCAACTCTGCACCTCCTAACTCAGAGCATTAAGCACACAAGCTTTTTGGCTGCCTTATTGCAATATCCCTTTTGGGAGTTTTTTTTCTTTTTTGTAATGTACACATGATGCTGGACTACCCTTCACTATTTCACACGAACCTCGACTCTTGCCTTAGGAGAAACAAGTCTGGTTACAAAGATCAGGGTTCCCTTTTCCGTTTTACGCGAACCTCAACACTTGTTAGGTGAAGTAGGCCCGGTTACTAAGATTAGGGGTATTATTCATGATATTTTTTTTCAATGTGCTTTTGCACTTATTTGATAGATACTTGGCAGAAAGCTTGAAAATATCTCTTTCTTGAGAAGTGCAGAGCATCAGACACCATACCCAAAAATAACATAGGGCTTGACCTGCTTGCTTCATTTGTGTGCAGAGTGAATTTTATTTTTTTTTAAAGTGCACATGAACTTTAAAAGAGATTCTTATATCCGTTTTCCATATCTAGATTGAATAAATTTTCCATCATCCTTCTCTCCAGTCTTTTCTATTCCAGAATCACTTTTAATAAAAGCATGAATCAAGAAAACTTAGTCGGGGATTTCATCTTTTCCCTTTCATGTAGATGGAATGATGTGCAGGACATTATGCAAGAACTCATATCAGGTTGTACTATATGCATCATGAAAATTTTCTCTTCCCCCCCAACTTGAATGACATTGTTCTCAATGACATATAGAATGGAAAATAAAAGATCAATGTAGCAATAAATACTACTGAGTAGAAAAGAGACAACCTGATATGCGAGGTAAAAGACTCCTTTAGAATAACGACGGCAGCTCTTTCTCCTCGACCTGCCTACTGAAACACACTGAAACAAAAATATCAAACAACAAAAAATCTTGGGTTACCTCCCAGAGGCGCTAAGTTTTTCATCTTCAGCCAGACGCATGAGAGCTCACGGAGATTTTATTTTAGACCACTTAGAACAATGGATTCTTTTTGCAACTGATCATTTTTCAAATAAGGTTTCAATCTTTGACTGTTGACCGTGAAAATGTGACCATTTTTAGAATTCAAAATTTTGATGGCATCGTGGTCAAAAGTCTTAACAACTAAAAATGGTCCGTCCCATCTGGATTTGAGCTTACCAGGGAACAAGCGCAGCTTAGAATTAAAAAGCCAAACCTTTTGATTCTCATAAAAAGTTTTCCTGTGAATATGCTTGTCATGGAATGCTTTGATTTTAGCTTTATAAATCTTTGAATTTTCATAGGCTTCATTTCTTAGTTCCTCCAGTTCATTGAGTTGTAGAGCTCTTTGGGCCCCAGCTTGAGTGAGATCGAAGTTGACTTGTTTGATGGCCCAATATGCTCTATGTTCAAGCTCTACGGGCAAGTGGCAGGCTTTTCCAAAAATGAGGTGGTAAGGTGACATGCTTATGGGAGTCTTAAATGCAGTTCTGTAGGCCAGAGTGCATCATCTAGTCTCTCGGACCAGTCTTTTCTATCCGGCCGAACTGTCTTATGCCGAATGGTTTTTATCTCCCTGTTGGACACTTCTACCTGGCCACTGGTTTGGGGATGGTAGGGGGTAGCGAGCTTGTGAGTGATGCCATATTTGCGAAGCAGAGCTTGGAATTGAAAATAAATAAAGTGAGAGCTCCCATTACTAATGATAGCTCTAGGACAATCAAATCTATAAAAGATGTGTTTCTTCACAAACTTCATCACGACCTTGTGCTCATTTGTCCTAGTAGCAACAGCTTCAATCCATTTCGAAACATAGTCCACCGCCACCAAAATATATTCATTGCCAAATGAAGGTGGAAATGGTCCTATAAAGTCTATTCTCCAAACATAAAAAATCTCTACTACCAGAATGGGACTGAGCGGCATCATATCTCTTTTTGAATTGTTGCCCATGACTTGACACCTTAAACAAGTTTTGAAAAATTTGTAAGCATATTTGAATAATGTGGGCCAATAGAATCCACTCTGTAACACTTTCGTCGCTATTTTCTTTCCTGAAAAGTGTCCCCCACAAGCGAGATTATGACAGAAGTTCAAACCGGATTGTTGCTCCTCCTTGGGGACACATCTTCTTATTATTTGATCTGGACCCATGTGAAACAGCTCTGGATCCTCCCAAAAGTAGTACTTAACCTTCGCAAAGAATCGATCCTTCTCCTGCCTAGACCACCCTCCCGAAATCTGTCCTACTGCCAGGTAGTTGACTATGTGAGCGAACCAGGGGGTTGTTGTGTGAGAGATGGAAAGAATTTGCTCATCGGGGAAGGAATCGGACATAGGGGCACTTTCAGGAATTACAATCCTAGATAAGTGATCAGCTATAATATTCTCCAACCCCTTCTTGTCTCTGATTTCCAAATCAAACTCTTGTAGCAACAAAATCTATCGAATGAGACGGGGTTTGGCTTCCTTCTTAGACATGAAAAATTTTAATGCTAAGTGATCGGAATAAACAATGACTTTTGCCCCTAGCAAGTATGATCGAAATTTCTCCAGGGCAAATACCACAGCTAACATTTCTTTCTCCTTGGTGGTGTAGTTTAGTTGGGCATCAGCGAGGGTGCGGCTCACATAGTAGATCACCACAGGTTTCTTGTCGACTCTCTGGCCCAAGACAGCTCTAATAGCATAGTCAGAGGCATCACACATAATCTCAAAAGGTAGCGACCAATCAGGAGATTGAAGAATTGGGGCTTGAGTGAGGGCCGCTTTCAAAGAATGAAACACCTCAAGACAGGAATCATCTAAGTTAAAGGGAGTGTCCTTGGCTAGCAATTATGTGAGAGGACGAGTGATGGTGGGAAAGTTTTGGATGCATCTGCGATAGAATCCAGCATGGCCAAGAAAAGATCGAATTTGTTTGACAGAAGAAGGAGGAAGATTGGAAATCACATCAACCTTGGCCTTGTCAATCACTATTCCTCTCTCTGAAACAACATGGCCTAAAACTATTCCTTCTCTTACCATAAAATGGCTTTTCTCCCAACTCAACACAAGATTTGAATCAATGCACCTCTTCAACACTTGAGTTAAATTCTCCAAGCAACTTTTGAACGAATCACCAAACACAGAAAAGTCATCTATAAACACTTCCAAACATTCCCCCACCATTTCAAAAAATATCGACATCATGCATCGCTGAAATGTGACGGGGGCGTTGCAAAACCCAAATGGCATTCTTCTAAAAGCAAATGTGCTATAGGGGCACGTGAACGTTGTCTTCTCTTGATCTTTCGGGTAAATAGCAACCTGGTTATACCCGGAATAGCCATCCAAAAAGTAATAGTACTTCTGTCCTACCAGTCTCTCCAAAATTTGATCTATGAATGGTAGTGGAAAATTATCTTTCTTTGTAACTGAATTTAATTTTCTGTAATCAATGTAGATTCTCCACCCTGTTGGTAATCATGTAGGCATTTCATCTCCTTTCTCATTTGTTACAACTGTCAGCCCTGACTTCTTGGGAACAACTTAAGTTGGGCTGACCCACTTGCTATCAGAAATGAGATATATGATCTCGGCATCCAACTATTTGACAACTTCTTTTTTTACTACCTCCTTCATACTTGGATTCAGCCGACGTTGCATCTCTCTGCTCGGCTTGACATTGTCCTCCAAGTAAATGTAATGCATTACACATCCGGACTAATACCCTACAAATCTACCACTGACCAACGTATTGCCCTCTTGTGCTCCTGAAGGACATCTAGGAGTTGGGATTCCAGAGCAGTAGTGAGGTTGGAAGCAGTGATTACGGGTAGAGTTTGGTCAGGACCTAGATAAGCATACTTCAAAGGATTCGGCAGAGGCTTCAATTCTAGACTGGGCAGCTGATCCAAAATGGAAGAATCGGTTTGACTTGCAGCGGAGGGAGTGGCTCTATTCTAGAGTAGGGTGTACTAGAAAGAGGAGAATCCTGGAGCATGCTACCCTCTTCTAGACATTCCTCTTTAACTTCCGGACTTTCTTCAATCAATTCCTCAATGACATCAGTGATGTTACATTCCTCCTCATGGTCCGAGTACTGGGATGCCTTGAACACATTTAAAGAAACCTTCTCACATCTGAAAGAAATATCCATCATACCCGTGGCACAATTTATATTGGCCTTCACCATAGCTAGAAACGGTCGTCCCAAAATAATTGGTGTGTGCTTTAATTCCTGGGACGAGGCCATATCCAGAATAAGAAAATCCTCTGGGATGTAGCATTCATGAACTTTCACAATCACATCTTCCAACAAGCCCCTTGGTGCTTTCACAGAATGATCCGCTAGTTGAAGGATTATAGACGTGGGTTTCAACTCCCCTAGATCAAATTGCTCATAAATAAAGGTGGGCAAGAAATTCACACTGGCTCCAAGGTCCAGCAATGTTCTATCAAATGTCATTCCACCTATATCACATGAAATTAGTGGGGCTCCGGGGTCCTTCAGCTTCTTAGGCAAATGGTTCATAACAAAAGCACTGACGTCCTCGGACAAGCGGATTTTTTGTGTTATTGCATTTGGTTCCCTTTTTGGTGTGCACAGCTCTTTCAAAAACATTGCGTACACCGGCACATGCTTGATCGCATCTAAGAGAGGAATGTTGATGTTCACTTGCTTAAACAGCTCCATTAGCTCTTCTTGTTGGACCGGCATTTTTCTTTGAGCTTTTGACTTCAAAGTGTCTGGGAAAGGGGCTTTAGGTACATATTCTTGGGGACCTTCATCAACCTTTGCTTTCCCTTTGTCCAGCTTGTTTTCCCCCTTTCTGACTTCTTCTTCTCTTGCGTAATTACCAGCTCCTCATCTTCACTATCACTCTCCTCGTGGCCGTCTTGGCCCGAACTACTGCCCACATCCCTAGCCTGATAAGGATCATTTAGAATTTTCCCGCTCCTAAGGGTTGAGATGGCTTTGACATTCTCAAACTGAGGACCTACAGGAGGGGGCGGCTGAGGTTGATTGGACTTATTGGGTTGAGGAAGAATGGGAGCTCTTTGAGGGAAGCTCGGAGGTTGTTGATTGCGGGGGTTGGCTACCGGTTGGCTAGGGAGCTGGCCTACCTCTCTCCTCATGCTATTTGCTGCAAGCTGCCCTATCTGATTCTCCAACTTAGACGTGGATTGTGCCTGAGTAAGGATGAGTTGTTGGAGTTGCTCAAATTTGTCATCAAAATGGGGCTGAATGGGAGGTGGCTGATATTGAGGTTGATGGGAACGATGTGAAGGAAATTGCTGAAATTGGCCCTAAGAAAATTGAGCTTGAGGGTACGGGGCCTGAGCTTGATGGAAAAGAGGTTGCTGAAATTGTTGATGGAGAAAAGGAGACGAATAAGAGTGATTTGGATTGGATCACTACCAAAAAAGGCATGATTTCAGACGGCCGGTTTCTGTCTGTAATCCGTCCGAAATACCGTCTGAACACGATTTTGTAACGATTTCAGACGGAACAAGGCCGTCTGATATTCTTGGTTACAAATTTCAGACAGATTTATTATCAGTCACAAATTCCGTCTGAAATGTCAAACGGAAATATTTCGTGTGAAATCCCATCTGAAAATATAACTTTCAGATAGATTAATATCAGTCACAAATGTCGTCTGAAATTTGACACGATAATTTTTCCGTTTGAAATACCGTCTCAAATTTACTCCGTCTGAAATTTCACACGGAAAATCTTTCGTGTGAAATATCGTTCGAATATCCGTCTGAAATTTCAGATGTACATTTTAGACGTACGTGGCTGAAATCCGTCTGAAATTTCAGACACAGACACACAAGTACTTTCAGATGGATACGTTTCGTCTGAAATACCGTCTCAAATCCATTTAAAATTCTAGATGGATCCGTCTCAAAATCCGTCCGAAATAACTTCCATTAATTTTTTTAAAAAATACAAAATTGTTTTAAAAAACCTGTTAAAATTCAAACTAATATACTAAAAACAAAACACATAAATAAGAAACTCAACATTCATAGATAAAAAAATATGCTGATCAAATATCATCCTCCACATCATCCATATCCTCATCCCTGCCCTACTCATCTCCTCTGTCGCCGTCCGCAGAAGGATCATCCTACATTAACAAAATAATAACATTCATTCATAGATAAAAAAATTAGTGCGAAGATAATTAAATATTTTATTACATTGCATAAATTGAAATCAAACATAATATCAAATCGATATCTGCATAGATTTTAGACCCCAACTAACCTAGCTGTCATCAGTAATTTATATTAATTACATTTAGAGACTGCACTTTTGAGCGTTGGGCCCAAATCGGGTATCCGATTTTGATTCCGTCAGTTCTCACAAGTCACTTTTATCTCCCAGATCCTGTTGAAACAATCAGCACGCCGATCTGATCAGGTATTTCATATTTTAGACCCCCGGACCCGACGTCTTTAATTTTAAACTAAGTGTATTTACAAAATACACTTTTGAGCGTCGGCCCCAAACCGATATCCGATTTGGATTCTGTCAGTTCTGACAGTCACTTTCATCTCCAAGTCCTGTTGGAACGATCGACAGCCCGATCAGACATGTATTTCAGATTTTAGACCCCCAGACCCGACGTCTTTAATTTTAAACTAAGTGTATACGCTCAAAATATACTTTTGAGTGTTGGGTCCAAACCAGATATCCGATTTAGATTCCGTCAGTTCTGACAAGTCACTTTCATCTCCCAGGTCCTGTTGGAATGATCGGCACGCCGATCAGACCGGTATTTTAGATTTTAGACCTCCGGATCCCGACTTCTTTAATTTTAAACTAAGTGTATTTACCAAATGCATTTTTGAGCGTTGGGGCCAAACCGGGTATCCGATTTGGATTCCGCCAGTTCTCACAAGTCACTTTTATCTCTCAGGTCCTGTTGGAACAATCGACACGTCGATCAGACCGGTATTTCAGATTTTAGACCCCCGGACCCGACGTCTTTAATTTCCAACTAAGTGTATTTACAAAATGCACTTTTGAGCGTCGGCCCCAAACCATATATCCGATTTAGATTTCGCCAGTTCTCACAAGTCACTTTTATCTCCCAGGTCTTGTTGGAACAATCGGCACACCAATCAGATCAGTATTTCAGATTTTAGATCCCCGGACCCTGACGTCTTTAATTTTAAACTAAGTGTATTTACAAAATGCACTTTTGAGCGTCGGCCCCAAACCAGATATCCGATTTGGATTCCGTCAGTTCTGACAAGTCACTTTCATCTCCCAGATCCTGTTGGAATGATCGGCACGTCGATCAGATCGGTATTTCAGATTTTAGACCCCCGGATCCGACATCTTTACTTTTAAACTAAGTGCATTTACAAAATACACTTTTGAGCGTCTGGCCCAAACTAGATATCCGATTTGGATTCCGTCAGTTCTGACAAGTCACTTTCATCTCCCAGGTCATGTTGGAATGATCGGCACACCGATCAGACTGGTATTTCAAATTTTAAACCCCCAAAACCGACGTCTTTAATTTTAAACTAAGTGTATACGCTCAAAATGGACTTTTGAGCGTCGGGCCCAAACCAGATATCTGATTTGGATTCCTTCAGTTCTCACAAGTCACTTTCATCTCCCAGGTCCCGTTGGAACGATCGACACGCCGATCAGACTGGTATTTCAGATTTTAAACCCCCGGATCCGATGTCTTTAATTGTAAACTAAGCGCATTTACAAAATACAGTTTTGAGCTTCGGGCCCAAACCAGATATCCGATTTGGATTCCGTCAGTTCTGACAAGTCACTTTCATCTCTTAGGTCCTGTTGGAACAATCAGCACGCCGATCAGACTGGTATTTCAGATTTTAGACCCCCGAAACCCCAAATTAAATGAATTCTTCTAAACTAAGTTAGTTTTGAAAACACACTTAGTTTTGAATTGAGTTATTTGAGCGTCAGGGTCAAACCGGATATCTGATTTGTAATCCGTCAGCTGACTTAGCTCTCACAACTCACGTCTACCTCTCAAGTCGTGTTGGAACGATCGGCACGCCGATTAGGCCAGTATTTTACATCTTGGACCCCCGAACCCCCGAATTTTCTGAATTCTTCTAAACTAAGTTACTTTTGAAAACTAACTTAGTTTTTAAATTAATTATGAATATAATTGAGTAATTCTGTCAAAATAAAAACATAATAAACACGAACCTGATGGGCCTGTGCCGTGGTGGTGGTGGATCCATGACGGAGAATTCCCGCCTGGGAGCGGAGGCCACTGATTGCTTGCAACATGGTTGCATGCTGGCTAGATATCTCCTCTCGGATCTGCCGCGACATCTGCTGCTGCAAATCAGAAATCTTTCTTTGGACGATGTCTATGACGTCGGTGGCTTGGGAACTGGGGGCAGGTGGATGTATACTGAATGCACTGCTACTGGTTTGGGCAGAGCCTGAACTCGCACACGATGATATCACCGCGCTAGAGTCCAGACTCTCCCCAAAACCATATAGCCGCCTTTCTTCGGTACACCAGCTGCTGCCACCCATTCCGCCGAATCAAACTCCGACTGCTGCGTGTCTCCCTCCCCGTACTTCTTTGTCACAACTCTCCTATATGTTTCCTACAAATTGAATAGCTTGACTAGTCAATTTCATATGAATCAATCCGATTTAAATGAACGGTAGAAGTTGTATATGTAGATAAACTTACCGCTACTGAGTGAGCTCTCTCACTCACAAATTGATCTGTCCCCTTCTTTTTGTGTGTTCTATCGAACACCTCGAGGAACGACGGAGCTCGATTAAGATCTACAGTCTGTTAAATTATTCATAGTAAAAAATCGTCATATATATTAACGAAATGTAAGAAGATAAATTGAAACATTACTTACCATTTTTTGTTTATGAGCCGCGAAAGAGATTCACCCACTCGTATGTAAATTTGCGCCCAGTTTTGACGCCCTATTTGCTTTGGCTTTTCGGGACTTTTCTATCCTACTGGGGTCGGCAAATTTGTCACATGCTATCTCCCGATCCTCCTTCCTCATCCATAGAGGGCGGTGCTCCTTCCACAGCTGTCGGTCTTCACTCCCACCAGCCTTATTTTTAGCGTGTGCTCGGGCCTCATGTACTTTTCTTCAGAAATTATCCTTCATAGTCTTCTCCCAGGCCCTCCGACATCTCGCCGCGTCATGTCCACACGTGAATTGATAAGTCCGCTGTAAATAAATTAAGTTTTACACTTAGTATACTGTTGGGAATTGAGTTTGGAAAATACTTGAATTAAATGATGTAATTACGTACTGAGGACATGTCCCATAAGTTGTCGCGGACTTCCACTGTAAATTCTTTGAAAGACGTTACTGGGCCGGGCACATGTGCCATTACTAGAGAGTTGGAATGATGGACAGCCTCGTGAGGTTCAAATTTCTTACTGCAATTGTAAATGTCAAAATATTCATATTAGACAGTTGAATGCTAAATAATGAATGTAATAACCTTATAAATTTACCCGGAGATCCGGCACGGGCGACGTCCATCGTGGGTCGTGCCTCCCTCGTGACGACTGCCGGCATCGTCAACTGGCTGAGTGGTGGGGGTGTGCCCTGTACAAGTGGGAGGGGACTGTGAACTATAAGAATTAAATATCATAAGTAAAATGAATATTTTACTGAAAATTAAAATATACATAATTGGGAAAATACTAGGAACTGTAAGAATTAATAAACATAAGTAAAATGAATATATTACAGAAAATTAAAACATACATACCTGCAGCGGGAGGTGGTGGGGGTGGCGTCTGTACAACAGGTGGGATGGCACTGGTACCTATAAGAATTAATAAACATAAGTAAAACGAATAAGTTGAAAAATAAAACATACATACCTGTAGCGGGAGCTGGTGGGGATGTCGTCTGTAAAACAACATGTGGGAGGGCACTGGGACCTGTAAGAATTAATAAACATATGTAAAATGATATAAATGAGTCTATGGCCCATATTTGGGTTTTTTGAAAAGGATCATTGAATTTCTCTGTGCTATGTCAGGATGAGCAGCATATTTCTCTTATTCAAACAAACTCAAATATGCCTTCCTTCTACTATTCTTTTGTGTATGCTAAGTGCTCAGTAATCGAGAGACACAATCTGTGGGCAACTTTAAAAAATGTGCATTCTCAAATCAATGGCCCCTAGTTTGTGGCGGGTGATTTTAACTGTATTTTGTATGTGGATGAAAAGCTAGGGGGTAATCCTCCAAATATGGTGTCCATGTCAGATTTTAAGGAATGTGTGTACGACTGTGATCTTTTTGATGCTAGTTTAAAGACTTGTTTGAAGACAATACACAAACTCAGTTTTCTCTCCCAAGATTTCATTAGATTAGCAGATTTTAGATACAAGAAAACATTTATCAAGCATGTAATGAGACAAGGGTTGAGAGCGATTATTAGTTATCAACATTCCTATTTACTGAATGTAGTCTCTTGATTCTAAAGATTATAAAATTTAAACCACCCGTTCATTCAAGAATCAAGCAAGATTCATATATTAGAAGATGTCTGATTTCTATTGCTGTAAATTTTGAACTTATTATCAGACTGTCATTATGTCAGAACTCAAGTTATGGAATGATGATACGAGAGCTCACAAATTTTGTATCAGAACCAGCAAGTTGTATGAGAGAAAAATAAAGTCTGAACTCCAAAGGGGTTGGAGTGGAAGAGATCTGAGTGACCGACAGATAGACATGCTCAATACTCCCCCTGACACTTTGATAGGAAAGCAATAGTTGAGGAGGAGGTGCTCTTGGCAGAATCTATCTTTGATGCTGATCCTAATGAGGCTAATAAAGTATCTTTACAAACTGCTCAAGCAAACCTTAGGAGATGCCTTCACCTGGAGGAAATTTACTGGGGTCAAAAAGCTAGAACAAACTGGTTGCAGATGGGGGACCGCAACACTAAGTTCTACCATCTGCATGTGAAACAAAGGAGAGCAAGAATGGCAATACACAAAATTAAACTTGACAGTGGAGACTGGTGTGAGGATGAAGCAGTGCTAAAAGACCAAGATGTGGAGTTCTTTAAACATCAATTCACTTCTTCTGAGCATCAAATTAAGCCTCAAGTCCTGGAGCACATCCCATGCCTTATTTCAGCAGAGGAGAACAAAGCTCTTACTGCTGTTCCTGATGAGGAGGAAATTAAAGAAGTTGTCTATTCTCTGGCTCTCGATAGTGCCCCTGGGCCTGATGGATACACGGGGAAGTTTTTCACATCATGCTGGGATATAATCTCAGAAGATGTCATCAAAGCTGTGCAGGGTTTCTTCAGAGGATTGCCACTGCCAAAAGGTACTACATCTTCCCTGATTGCTATGATTCCAAAAGTGGTTTCCCCAAGTTCCTTTGCGGAGATGAGGCCTATTAGTCTATGCAACTTCAGTTACAAAATCATTTCCAGAATTATCAGCAACAGAATGGTTGATATTCTTCCACATATCATATCTAAAAATCAAGGGGCATTCGTTAAGGGGAGGAATATAGTGGATTCTATCTCATTAGCCTCAGAAATGATGAAAGAGTTGGGAAGGAAAATCAGAGATAACAATATCATTCTCAAATTAGATATGGCAAAAGCATATGACAGGTTAGTGGGATTTTTTGTTAGCAGTTATGAAAGCTTTTGGGTTTTCAAATAGATTTTGCTCTTTGATTTCTATGATGCTCTGCAATTGCTGGTGCTCAGTATTATTCAATGGAGCCGGATACTATTGGTGGAAATAGCACCATTTGTGCATTCCCCCAAGAGTATTCCTTGGTCTCGTTTATATAAAAAAAAGACACTTTGTAGCACGCATAGAAATTCTCTTATTCTTAGAAAGCTCCCCCTGTCTATATGCATCTTTAGTTATGCATGCATTTCTAGACATACTATCATGAAGTAGAATGTAGTGCAATCACCTGTCCTACATGCATGATTGTACACACTTTACAAGATGCGATTATGCATGACATGTAGTGAAGTCCAATAAGAAATGAGACTCTAGACACAATAATGTGATATGAGATGAAATGTTGTACTAAGACAACCTCTTGATTCAGGGTACTAGGTGAAGGTTAATCCTCAACACATAATATGGACTTTCAGACAAACACAATTTGTCCTTCCATCTCATATCATTTGATATACCTCTGAAATCAAGATAACAAATGTATGATGTCAATCAAGTATTCATAAGACAAGGTCTGAATCTTTATTCAGAAGCAAGGAACAGTCAATCATAAAATCATTCTTAACCATATCTGGTCATTTATTCAGTTCAGTGAATTGAAACTAATAAGGCATTTCAGAGAAATTATTCAAACATGGATTTTTAGACAGACAAATCATGAGCCAATTTCAGTCAGATCAGTGGATTTATTCCAAGGCAGACAGACATGAATTCACAAATCAGATCAGAAGATTTATTCCATAGCCGAAGCCAGAGCACTCATTAGATGGAGTTAAATATCTTCAAACTATCAATAGCCAGCCGGCCCTCATTGAATGTAATTCAAATATCCTTGTGCAGAGTGTTACCAGACGGATATTTTACTTAAAATCAAATATGGTTATGAATTATAGTAGGGCTTTCTAAAAAAAATAAAATATTCTGCTCAAAATTAAAACATACATACCTGCAGCGGGAGGTGGTGGGGGTGGCGTCTGCACAACAGGTGGGATGGCACTGGGACCTATAAGAATTAATACACATAAGGAAAATGAATATTTTGCTGAAAATTAAAACATACATACCTGTAGCGGGAGCTGGTGGGGATGGCGTCTGTAAAACAACTGGGAGGGTATTGGGACCTGTAAGAATTAATAAACATAAGTAAAATGAATATTTTGCTAAAAATTAAAACATACATACCTGTAGCGGGAGCTGGTGGGGATGGCGTCAGTACAACATGTGGTCGTGAGCCGACACTTGGACCTATAAGAACATTCTTTTAAGCTAGTAAATGATTATAACATTTATATAGCTAACTATTTTAATAGATATACCTGTACCCGAAGAAGACGCCAAAGAGGAGGGAGTAGAGCCCCTGTCACTGCCCTGTCTCCTCCCACTCCCAGTACGACCTCCTCGGACCATTTCTTTATTACTAACAAAACAATTAATACATATTAATACTCAATTAGATAAGGCTAGACCAATGTTATTAAAAATTATGCAAAAATGAACAGTTATCTTACAGAATTATCAAAATGTGCCTCCCTCGATCATGCTGATGATATATCTAACTCATCATCATCTTCGTCATCCATACTAACCTCATCAGATTCGAACTCTTCCTTTTCATCCGATTCCTCCTCCCCTCTAACATCAATATTTAGCTCCGTCGGATCGACTTCTTCCACTTCATCTCCGTTACGTAATGACAGTGGCTCATCAGATTCGTCCAGATTAATATGCATGCGACCGACAACACCAACTTCGTCTGATTGAAAATATTCAGCACTGGCAACTTCTGAGGGGTTTTCACTCATATTTAACTCATAAGTGGGAAAGAGTTTTGATTTAACCCTGCAAACTACCCATCAATCTTTATTCTTGGATGATGGGTAGCTTGAATAATACACTTGCTGGACTTGTGCGGCTAAAATGAACGGTTCATAGGTATTAAGTTTAGACCTATGTTTGACATCGACAATCCCATAAGTTGTGTCATGTAGGACAGAATTAGGATCAAACCAATGACACTTAAATATGTATATGTGATTGTCTCGTCCCAAATACTAAAGTTCTAAGACTTCGTCAAGAAGACCGTAGTAGTCCAATTCCACTTCATTGTATAAACTTCCCTTAACAGATACGCCGTTGTTCATCGTAAACTTACGTCGTCCATAATCCCTCGTATGAAATCTGTATCCATTCAAAATATATCCTAGATAGGCACGTGCAACCGTCGAGGGGCCATAACTTATCTGTTGTACTCTTTGATCAGTAATGAGACCTTGTTCAACCTATATGTAAATTCTGATTAGTTGTAATAAGGTTCAATCTCCTCAACATACATAAATACAAACATATATATTCAACGATCGACACTAACCCGATGTCTCAGCCATTTGGTAAAAAACTTCTCGCGTTCTTTTTCAATCTCCACGTCCTGGATATTTGGACATTTTTGTGCTAATTCTGAATCAAATTGTCTGCAATATAAATAGACTACTACTTTAAATGAACTGCAGAACAAGAATGAACAACTTATGGATATTGTTGGAAATGTGAGTTAAGAACTTACTCAACATAAGGTTTAATCTCGATACAATTCAGAAGAATATATATCTCAGCGGCATACAACTCTCTATCTTCGAACGTGCGCGTCGAGCAACGTCCGAATGCACGTCCAGGATGCTTAAATATAGAGAGCCGATCGGATGAATCATCAACTCCCCCATCATCATTACGTGGAGGTCGAGTACGACGAGTTAGAATCTCTGGCTCAAAGTACATGGAATAGAAGTTCGATATTTCTTCAAGAATATATGCCTCAGCAATCGAACCCTCCACCTTCGCCTTGTTGTGAACTTTTATTTTTAATTCATGCATGCACCTACAAGAATAAGTTAGATGGAAATGAAATGTACCAACTATAGATGACATGTAACTTAACAAAAATTCTGACATATCTCTCAAATGGATACATCCATCGAAATTGTACTAGTCCTCCGACAATAGTCTCGTATGGCAAATGGACGACCAGATGCTCCATCGAATCAAAGAATGCCAGAGGAAATATCTTCTCAAGCTTGCAAATAGTTGTGACCACATTTTCTTCGATAGTTTGTACATCCCTCAGTCTGAGTTCTGATGCACATAAAATCTTGAAAAACTGACTCAGCTCGGTCAGTGCTCCCCATATAGGCTTTGGCAACAAATCACGAAATGCAATGAGCACTAGCATCTCCATGAACACATGACAGTCGTGACTTTTCATACCATATATTTTCCCCTCATTAACATTCACACAACGGGCTATGTTGGATGCATATCCATCTGGGAATCTCAACTATTTCAATCACTGGCACACTTCCTTGATCTGTGTATCATTAAGCATGTAAGTTGCTTTAGGCTGCACAGTTTTTCCATTTACGTTCTGTAATTCTAGTTCTGGACATTTACAAAGCATCTTTAAGTCCATACGCGCTTTGGCGTTGTCCTTTATTTTACCTTTAACATTCATGATCATATTGAACACATTATCAAAAAAATTCTTTTCGGTATGCATAACATCCAGATTGTGTCGTACAAGAAGAGTTGACCAATAAGGCAATTCCCAGAAAATATTTTTCTTGTTCCAGTTGTGATCCTTTCCAAAGCCAGAGAGTTGGCGTGTGCTACCAGATAATTGTACTACATCTGGTAAATTTTGCACCCGTGTCGCTATATGTCGACCCGACACCCTTTGCAAGTCTACTTCATCCATTTCAACTGTATTTTTTTTAAATGAGTCTTTTTGCCTTCGAAAAGGATGGTCACTTGGTAACAACCACCGATGGCAATCAAACCAGCATGTTTTCCCACCATGTTTCAATACAAATGATTTGGTATCTTCCATACAGTAAGGACATGCTAACCTCCCATGTGTGCTCCAACCAGATAGTATTCCATATGCAGGGAAGTCACTTATTGTCCACATCAGTGCAGCCTTCATAATAAAATTTTACTTCCTACATGCATCATAAGTAACAACTCCATCAGTCCATAATAAATTGAGCTCATCAATCAACGGCCTGAGATATATGTCTAAATTTTTTCCAGGACTTTTTGGACTAGGAATTACTAAGGATAAAAATAGATTTTCTTGCTTCATGCACATGTCCGGCGGAAGGTTGTACGGTGTCATGAACACTGGCCAACAAGAATAAGATGCCACTGAACCACCGAATGGATTAAAACCATTTGTGCATAAACCCAATCGAATATTACGTGGCTCCTTTGAGAAAGCAAGATGAGTACGACTGAAGTGCGTCCAAGCTTCAGCATCGGCAGGATGACTAATTATATCATCGGCACGGCGTACTCTTTCGGTGTGCCATGTCATATGTCGAGCCGTCTTTGAGGACATATAGAGCCGCTGCAGCCTAGGCACAAGAGGGAAGTATCGCAATGCCTTGTAAGGTACATCTTTTTACTTTGAAATGTCCCCTCTCTTAGGTTTGAATTTGTCATGGTGACAAATAGAACATGATATCTTATCTGCATCGTCTTTGTAATATAACATACAGTGATTCGGGCATGCATCTATTTTCACATATCCAAGCCCTAGCTCATTGACCATCTTTTTTGCACGGTAAAAAGTTTCTGGCAACTTCTCTTCTCGAAGTAACATACTCTTGATCAAGAGGAGGAGACGGTCAAAACAAGTCTCACTGATGTGAAATTCAGATTTCAAGTTCAACAACTTTGACACTGCAGACAACCGAGTGTGCTTTTCACAAGCATCCCACATTGGCTCATCAGCATCCCTAAGTAGTTCATAAAATCTTCCAGCTATCTTATTCGGTGCTTCTTCCATGTATGCATGTTCCTCATGAACATTAAAACTTGGACCAGTAGCATCTACAATCATATCTACGTACCCACTTGTGCCTGCAATATTGTCGGGCTCATATCTCAAGAATTCCTCACCATGACATGTCCAATTCGTATAACCATCCACGATCCCTTTGTTGTACAAATGATGTTGCACATCCCATGGTGAACGCCACCTCAAGTTTCTACAACTTGAACAAGGGCATCGAATGTGACCATCGCAGTCTATTACTACATTTGGATTCCCCAATGCAAATTGAATGAAACTCTCAACTCCATGCTTAAAGTCATCCGACACCACCCGGTCAACTATTCTATGATACATCCATGAATGATCTGTCAACATTTTGCCTGCACCCAATAAATGTTAATACACAAATAACTTTGAAATCATTACTCCTGAAAATAAACCCGACCCTTTCTCACATCGTTCGTCGTAGACCATTTGCAGTTGGAAGTGGACTATTATTTAGATTATCACTTTTTAACCCATCCATGAAGGTTTGATCGCACAATCACTTACTATATGTGTTGCACGATTTGCTAAAAATTTCGACAGCATCTCCCCACACTTCTCCGATATACCAAAAATATTTATTGATTTTAAAATTTTATTAAACACTTACAAGTAAGTGGTTAAGAAAACACTCAAAATTAATAATGATATATTAGAGAAGAGTGAGGAGACGCAACCAAAATTCTCAACAAACCATACAAACGCATATAGTAAATGACTGCCTAAGTGCGATCAAACATTCACAGACTATCCTAACGGGATAATTTAAGACTTTGAGGTAGATATATACATTCTCGTAAAAAAATGAGAACATACACATCAATCCCAAAGTCTTGAACGGGAAGGTTCATTGACACAATTATAACATGCTCTCCTGAGATGCGTGTAATGTTAGGTCGCACCAACGCATCTCAGCTCACAGTGAATACCCCATGTATTTATATAACATAAAATTAAATAACAAGGCAATTATCATTATGCATATAACAAGTTAAATAACATCCAATTGTTAAAAAATTTTAAATGAAGAACATCAAAGCGAAATAATCCACATTTTTGAGTCAGATCAACATCAAAGATAAATAAGATAAATAAGATAAAATAAACAAATGAAGCCACATCAGATAGAGGGCTTCAATTTCTTGGTGAGATACCTAGTGGGTGATAATCCTGGAGGCTGTATTTTGGCACATTCACCAGGGTCAAGAAATACTTTTATGCTCATTAGCTTTCTTTAGAGTTTTTTGGCTAAATATCATTCTTCCTAAAGGAATTCTGCCAACGTGAAAGAGAGTTCCATCATTGGCAAGTAGAAGAACTTCCTCTGTATGACTTCTACTCTGTTAAGGCTGACAATAGATCTCAGCAACTTGATGTTCTTCAAAAATAGGAGGAGAACATGAGTATTCTTTTCTTGGGCTATAAGCAGTTTTCTAGAATTGTGTGTGATGTAAGAGACAAGATAGGGGCTGCATGTCAGGAGAGGTTACTAAAGGTCCCTAGCCTTCTCATTTTAGATGAAGGCCATACTCCCAGAAATGAAGACATAAATATTCTTTCTATGCTAGAAAAGGTGCAAACTCCCCGTAAGGTGATCCTTTCAGGGACACTATTTTAGAATCATGTCAAAGAAGTTTTTAATATATTGAATCTAGTGCATCGTAAGTTTGAGAACATGGACTCGGCACGTGCATGTCATGATGAGTCCATGTTCAGGAAAACTTACGACACACTACATTCAATATATTAAAAACTTCTTTGACATGATTATGAAATAGTGTCTATGAAAGGACCACCTTGCAGGGAGTTTGCACCTTTTTTAGCGTAGAAAGACTATTTGTGTTTTCATTTTTGGGAGTATGGCCTTCATCTAAAATGAGAAGGCTAGGGACATTTACTAACCTCTCCTGACATGCAGCCCCTATATCGTCTCTTATATCACACACAATTCTAGAAAACTGCTTATAGCCCAAAAAAAGAATACTCATGTTCTCCTCCCATTTTTGAGAACATCAAGCTGCTGAGATCTATTGTCAGCCTTAACAGAGTAGAAGTCATACAAAGGAAGTTCTTCTACTTGCCAATGTGTAGCTCCCAAGAGATACCATCACGAGATGCCATGAGACTCATCACGAGATGCCATGAGACAAAAGTATCCTGAGTAGAGCATGTATATCAGGTGGCAGTAGGAGGCACCTGAAAGTTGATGCAGAGGTAGCTTTCTTTGATGTAGTGGAAGAAACATTGCAAAATGAAGATCATTGTAAAATGAGAATTTCTATCATAAAGGACCTTCGAGAGATGACCGGAGATGTCTTGCATTACTACAAAGGCGATTTCTTGGATGAGTTGCCAGGACACATTAATTTCACTGTGCTATTGTGTCTGAGTCTCAGATAGAAAAAACTTCTAGAAGAGTTCGGGAAATATGAGAAGTTTAAGATAATTGATGTTGGTAGTGCAGTGTACCGGGCATCCATGTTTGAAAGATTGTGCTGATTATGCTTCTCGAGACCGGAGTGTCATGAAAGTGAAAAATCAAGAGATTGATAATCTTTTGGACTCCATAGACTTGAAAGATGGAGTGAAGATAAAATTCTTTTTGAACATTTTGTCAATGGTAGACTCTGCTGGAGAGAAAGTGATTGTATGATTTCTGGTGACACAAATACTGAGTAGAGGGAATTGGCAATGAAGCAATTCCTCCACTCACCTGATGCTAAGGTTCTATTTGGTTCAATTTAGGCATGTGGAGAGGGCATCTCTCTTATAGGAATATCCTAGAAGTTTAGTATGTATTTATGGGAGGTTTTCATGTGTAGAAAAATCACCCAATGCCATTCAACCAAATCAAAGGCCTTATGACCCTCTTTGAAAATATGATTTTTCCAGAAAAATAGCATGCAATAGAGAAAAAAATATGAAGAATAAAAATATTCAACCAAATCAAATGACATGCAATAAGGGCTGTTTTAATGTCAATAGGGAAAAAACATCAAGAATAAAAATATCCTCCGCCAAAATGTGTCGACTTTGAGAGTCGACACTTTCGACTGGATTTTTTGTTTCTTTGCTAGAAACAGAACTCTCGATGAAATGTGTCGACTGTGAGAGTCAACTCTTTCACCCTGTGTTCAGATTTTATTCTTTGACAGAACACCCGTGAACCCTTGTCACAGGGTTTTGAGATGATTCCCAGAATACACCATAGTCCATATGAAGGATGCCGGATGGCATTGATTAATTCATAATATATTTCACAAACATGTAGACGCATAAGGATAAAAAAATAGCCTTATAATATGGTTCCCAAAATCAGGAATCAGAGGCCTAGCCCGGTTATCTGAGATCAGAGGAGGCCTCCTCCTCCCTCTCCCCCCCACCCTCCCTGAACCCCCCTTCCCCTCCCACCGGCGACCTCCCCTCCCCCTCTGAGCTCCCCCTCCCTGCCACCAGTCGCCCTGCCACCGGTCGCCCCTACCTGAACCCCCCCTCCCCCTCTGAGCTCCCCCTCCCTGCCACCCGTCGCCTTGCCATCGGTTGCCCCTCCCTGAACCCCTCCTCCCCTCCCACCGGCGACCTCCTCCTCCCCCCCTAAGCTCCCCCCCCCCACGTACCGTTCTTGAACCCCTCCGATGATCCAAAAAAAAGGGCACTTGCGCCGGCAAGGGAGGGGGAGGGGAAGGGGGATGGGACTTACCGGAGAGGCTAGCAGCGGTGGCGATGATAAGAGGCGGTGGCGAAGATGAGAGGGAGGAGGCGACGGTGCGGACGATGAGAGGGAGGAGGACGGCGGCAGCGGCGACGACGGAGGCCGGTGGAGACGGCGCGGACGGCGGCGGTGACGTCGAGAGGGAGGAGGGCGGCGGCGGCTCCGATGGGGAAGACAGAGGAGAAAGAGTAAGAGTGAGAGGGAGGGTGGGGGAAATGAGGAAATGAGGAAATGGGGGTCTCGAATGTGGCGGGGGAGGGAAAATTTGAGACAGAACTTCGGACGGAAATAATTTCCGTCTCAAATTTTAGACGTAAGTTTATTCGTCTGAATATTTGTCTCTAATTTCAGACTTGAAAATTGTTGTCTAAATATCCGTCTGTAAATTCAAATGGATACTCGGACGGAATGATTATGTCCCAAATACATATGGAATTTGAGACGAAATATATCCGTCTGAATTGACAGATGGAAATGCGACGAAAATTAATCCGTCTGAAATTTTCGTGTGAAATACCGCTTTTTCTTGTAGTGGATTGACTTGGCATTGGAAAAGATTATTTTTGATTTCAATGGTGTGAGGGATGAGATTGGGTGGATGGGCCTTGATTGGATTTTCAAGAAAATTTTGGGTGATTTCTCCAGCCTAGATTATAGGTGTTTGAGTAAGGGTCATATGCGGGCATAGAGACACCTTGGGCAGCAAAGATTTGTTCTTGGATAAATGGGGGAAGTTGGGCTGCTGTGGGACACTCAATCACAGAATGGCTAGGGCTAGAACACAAAGCACAAATTTCTTCTTGACTGGGAGTTGAGAATTGTTGAGGTTGAGGAGCAGAAGATGAAGAAGGTTCCTGCCTATTCATAGCCAATAACTGGTCTAGCTTCTGAGCCACCATATCAACCTTCTCTATCTTCTGGGCCAGAAAATCCATTTTATTCAATTTCTGAGTTATTGCATTGATGTCCATCTTATTCTCAAACTCCCCTTGATTCTTGACTTCGTAAAGCCCGGCCCTCTTGTTTGGTCCGATCATTCGTTCATATGGTGAAAGTGAGGCGTGACTGATGGAGTTTTCACTCAACATTTCAAATAGATCATATGCTTCATCCTCACTCTTACTTATGAATGCTCCCCCACATGATGCATCCACCATCTGTCTATAATTCTCCGTTAGTCCCTCATAAAATGCTTGAACAATTTGTCATCTTGACAGGCCGTGATGGGGACATTTTCTTAATAGATCTTTCAACCTATCCTAAGCCTCATGTATATGTTCTCCAGGATTTTGGGTAAATCCAGTTATGGCTCTTCTCATTGTGTTGGTTCGCCCTATGGGATAGAACTTCTTCAAAATTTTTTTTTACATTTTCGCCCATGTATCAATGGTCCTACCCAAGGCTGCTAACTAATATTTGGCTTTATCCTTGAGAGAGAATGGGAAGAGAGTTATCCTTAGAGCATCATCAGAGAAATTCTAGATTTAACAGTTGAGCAGATCTGAAGGAACTCATCAAGATATTTGTAAGAGTCTTCATTGGGATTTCCATAGAAAGATGATAATATTTGGATGGTACTAGACTTGATTTCATACTAAACTGCCTGGTTCTGAGGTGCTTGCACATAGAAGGACGGTTGGTATTGATTGGACAAGAAATAGTCCTTCATTTACTTTAGAAGATCGGGATTTTCGGCCATTAGATTTTGGTGGTGTGGTCCTTGATTTTCGGCCATGGGATCTTGTTGGAGATCGTTTCTTGGATACAAGACTCTCTCAATTTTTTGAATGGGTCCTAGTTGTAACGCCCGAGAAAATTGTGGGATTTAAAAATATAATTATATTAATCATTCAATAAGTGAAAAGGGCTATTAAATGAATTATGAAATCCAATTATTATGGTCCTACCCTGATCCAAGAGGATTAGGCCCATCTAATAAACCCATTTGGCCTAAAAGATAGTTTTGGACCTTAGCCCATATTCTAGAAGCTTGGAATTGATGTAATCACAGAATTTAGGAGATAAATAGGATAAATAGATGGATAATGGAGGGAAGAGTTTGAACTGATTTCAAATTTGGCGCCCAAAATAAAAAACGGTCTATTGCAAGATCGCAAGCCACTGGAAAACGGTCTCCTAAATGACTGCTAAGCTCTGCAGATTCCGTGAGTGGAAGAAAGTGCAAAAGATTAGATTTTTGGCGTCTAAACTCCTAGAGATCGAAGTATGTAGACTTGAAAGCCTGCTTGGGACTCTTAGAGATCGATCTAATACCTAGTTAGGACTCTAGAATCGTTCTAATCTATGAAACCCTAGCTAAACCCTATAAATAGCCCCCAAAACCAACCAGCGCAACCCTTACTTTTGGCTCGCGTGGAACTAAGGTAAAGAAGTCGAATTAGAGGTAAGTTTCTTCTAGGAATTTGTTCATTTTAGTTAGATCTAACTTTTATCAAAATTTCGTTCTAGGAGATCAAGCCTACAAAGAGATAGAAGCCTGCAAAGACGCTGGTTCCGTGCAAACAACCCAAGAAGTAGTGCAACCGACCCAGAAAGATCTACAAATTGATAGCCCTAAACGAGGTAATTAGATAGAGGTTCTTTAGAATAAATTATTCCTTTTAGTACTCTCTTCTCACCCTCAAAATTTTACGTCTTTAGGTCAAGAGAATTAGGAGATAGGAAGGCGTGAAGTCGCTGGTTTAGCACAGGACGTGCAGAAAACTAGGGTTAACTTCTAGCCCTGAATTTGAAGTCTAAAGCCTAGGACAGAGGTAGGTTATCTTATGGAAGGCTTAAACTCGAAGTCAGGGATAAAAGCCCTCTGATTTCAGCTGATTTCTTGCATTGTACACCGAGAATTTTATGATTTAGTGGGACTATGCATCTAGTATAATCCTCATGCATAATTCTTAGCCCTAATTAAGTTAAAAGGAGAATTTTCTTGTTTATTACACAAACCCACGCATATTGTTCACCTATACTCACTCTATCGTGCTTTAGAGTATATTCATGTTTATTTTCATGTATGATATGCCTTAGATTGGTATTGTATTTTACTATTATTGAGTTTTCTGTTAACACAGGAAGAAACGGTCTTCCTGTAGACCGCCAGAAACCCTAGCGGTCGTACGATAGACCGTTAGCCACAAGAGACGGTCACCCACTAGATCGTTTGCATTTTTTGATTTCTGTGATATTGTTAACCCGAAACATATTGCAGATTAGCCATAATTATTGTATAATAAGCCTAGTTAAGTAGATTTTACTCCTGTTTCAAGTGATATTTTCATATACCTAGTTATGTTAACAGAACATTCTAGTAGATTTTATGGTTCTTTATGCACTCAGAATTATTTTTAAACTTATGTTATTTTCATGACCAAATCATATACTTTTGTAATTAACTTAAATTTATATGATTCGTGGACTAGTCATGATTTGATCGCTGTTACCACTATCTCTCTCTCTCTCTCTAGAGTCATTTTCTTAAGTATATGGCACATATCCCGGTATGTTGTCATTAGTTACACCTTTGCACATTAAGTACACAATCTTGGACTTGATAACCTCTCCCTTGGATATTCCTTCCAACAGACAAGGAAATCTTCTTTCAAGGCCTCCATAAGACTCCGCGAGCCTGGGATTCCCACTAGGACGCCGAGCTGGTTGTACCATTAAAACCCCATTGTCTAGAGAGCACTTTTTACCGGTGTTTTAATGAAGCTTTGGACCTTAGCGGCCTAATGAATGACCGCCAGTGACACCTAGCGGCCCTGACCTAGATCGCATGGTTTCAACTTCTCTTTCATCAACTCTAAGTATGTTTAACCCATGGTTTGACCTTTGGGGTTGAGTATCCTATGATCCTAGATGGTCCATTGATTATCTAGAACTTATCTTGATTCAAATAAGCCATTAATAAATTATGGAAATAAAGAATGTACTGTTATGCTACCGAATTTTCTTCATAGCATAACCTAGTTATTAAATGCATTTCTTGAATTCTCATGATCAATTATTGGTACGTTCTATACCTTGGTTACCTTATCATGGGATTATTGTTAAACTTGTACATTATTGGCCACATTATTATTATAATCATGAAAGTAGCTTGATTTATACTTGAAGATGTAGTTCGAGCACTGATTGTGTTCAAGGGCTCTATGCTAGTCCCCTCGACTGATTGTTGGAAACATATTGTAAACCATGGGGTATGATGCTACTGGCGTCGCATTGCGCTGGGAGTACTTTCTTTATAAATAAGTGAAAAGCCACGGACATTGATAAAGATCCACGTAAATTCATGAAGTACTTGCTATTAAGCGAAAAGTACTTTCTTGTTTGTTACATGACTTTCTAGTGCATAGCCTCCATGGTTATGAAAAGTACAATCTTGTTACATTCTTGTTCATGGAAAGGCCAAATTTACATTCTTGTTATATACTTGATCAATCATATTCTCATATCTCGTCATGATCGTATCTTATTACTTTGGTTTTATTCACCTGTTTTACCGTATTTGCATGATTTATCTTATTCTCTAGAGCTAAAATGCTAATCACTTAAACTCGCCTTCATGTTGATACAAAGATACCTACTGGGCAAGTGTGCTCATTACCTATTTTCTTAATGTTTCAGGAAGTACATGTGAATCAGTTTCGGATTATACAAGTAACGGGTCCGAGAGTGATTGAAGGACATATAAATGAGAGAAGCCTTAGTTATCAATGTGTTTAGTCGAGTCATGATGTAATCTTTATTTTATTGAGTCTAGTAAAGAGAGTCAAGATCTTATGTACCTTGAGATTATTTGATAAAGAAATAAAGTTAAAGTTTTGAATGAATTATTGGTACAATTACTTTTATGTGATTGTCTTGCACTCTGATTATATTATTTGCTCGAGGCGTACTAGCCGACTGTTCATGTTCCCGATTATTTTCGCTGCATAATCTCGGGGCGTGATAATTAAGGTGATATCAGAGCATAGGATTAGAAGTCCCAGGGAAATGACATGTCATAGGTTAAGTCAACGGTTTAAGGATTCACACCTATGAAACTAGGAAAGAAACTCCCTACCTATGAGAGGAATGGGGTAGAACCTGGGATGAGATAAATAATTAGAATTATTTTTAAGGTTAATTCCACGCATTCCATTAGAATTGACAAACTCTGTTACCCTTCTCAGGTACCTTACTCTCATCATGGCTCATCGTGTTGATTGGGGTGGAATGCAACAGACCGTTGCGGATCTCACCCAGACATTGCAAAACATGGCTCAAGCCGGCGCAAGAGCTGGTGCTGGTGATCTTCACCGCAACTTCAGAAGCTTAAATCCTCCACGATTCTCCGGTTCCTCTAATCCAGATGAAGCAAAGAATTGAATTGATGAAATGAATCACATATTTGAGGTTATGCAATATGCCGACCAAGAGAAGGTTCGTCTTGCCACGTTCCAACTCAATAAAGATGCTCGTACATGGTGGAAGGTCATAATCTTCCTGCAAACCTCGTATGCCTTGACATGGAGGGCTACGATGCTATTTTGGGTGTAGATTGGCTTGTAGATTACGATGCCTATATAAATTGTCGCAACCAAATTATCTCTTTTCGGAAACCAGGTCTTCCAAGGTTTTCCTTCCTTGGTATCAAATATAGGAAGCATCCTACCATTATTTCATCTCTTCACGCTTGCAAACTCATCTCGTAAGGATGTGAAGCTTTCCATGCTTCCGTAACCATTACTGAGTCCAAGGAGATCATCTTAGAAGATATTCCCATTGTGAATGAGTTTCCCGATGTATTTCCATCAGATTTGCCCAGTTTACCGCTCGAAAGGGAAGTAAACTTCTTCATTGAACTCATTCCCAGAGCAGCACCTGTTTCAATAGATCCCTACAGGATGTCCCCCACAGAACTCAAGGAATTGAAGAAATAACTTCAGGAATTATTAGACAAGGGTTTTATTCGACCTAGCACATCCCCTTGGGGTGCACCAGTTCTATTCGTCAAGAAAAAGGATGGATCTCTCAGGCTATGTATCGACTACTGGCGACTGAATCAACTCACAATTAAGAATAAATATCTGTTGCCGCGTATCAATGAACTCTTTGATCAAATTTCGGGAGCAGAATACTTATCTAAAATAGACCTCAGGTCAGGTTATCATCAGCTCCGAATCAAGAATGAAGACATACACAAAACTGCTTTTCGGAGCAGATATGGCCACTATGAATTCGTGGTAATACCGTTCAGGTTAACCAATGGCCCGGCAGCATTTATGCAACTTATGAATAATGTCTTCAGATCTTATCTTGACCAGTTTATAGTCATCTTCATTGATGATATTCTTATATACTCCAAAACTAAGGAGGAACATGAAGAGCACTTAAGAATAGCCTTGTAAACGCTAAGAGAGCACAAACTTTATGCAAAGCTTAGTAAGTGCGAGTTTTGGCTAGAGGAGGTCTCTTTCCTTGGCCATATTATTTCAAAGGAAGGTATCACTGTTGACCCTTCTAAAATAGAAGCTGTTAAGAACTGGAGCCGGCCGACGACCGTGTCTTAAGTCAGAAGTGTTTTGGGTCTGCCTGATTATTACAGGAGATTTATCAAAAAAATTTCAAAGATCGCCGTTCCTTTGACTAGACTCACTAGAAAGGAGAATCCTTTTCTATGGTCGAAAGACTGCGAAGAGAGTTTTCAAACTCTTAAAGAACACCTTACCACTGCACCTATATTAACACTACCAACAGAGGGTGGTGATTTTGAAGTTTATACGGATGCATCTGGCATTGGCCTAGGATGCGTTCTTATGCAAAATGGAAAGATGATTTGCTATTCATCAAGACAATTGAAGCATCATGAAGAAAACTACCCTGTGCGTGATCTAGAATTGACAGCTGTTATATTCGCCTTAAAAATTTGGCGGCATTACCTTTATGGGGAGAAATTCACTATACTTTTAGATTATAAAAGTCTGAAATATATCTTCACCCAGAAGGAATTAAATATGCGACAACGCAGATGGTTGGAGTGTCACAAAGACTTCGATTTTACTATCCAGTATCATCCAGGCAAAGCCAATGCAGTAGCTGACGCTCTTAGCAGGAAACCAATGGCAACTCTAGCAAGCCTCAGGAAAGGTATAACTTGTCTTATTGAAGATTTTTCTCACTTAAATCTTGATATTGATAGAGAAGGAGAAGGAGGTACGATTGTCAATATAAGATCTCAACCTACATTGATTGAAGATATAGTTAAATTGCAAGAAAATGACCCTACATTGATGGAGATTAAGGATAATATTGATCAAAGACCGGAATTTTTTATCTCAAATGGTGGAAGACTATTATTTAAGGATTGAATCGATGTGCCGAATCATGATGACACTAAGAAATTGATCATGGAGGAGGCTCATAAGTCAAAGTATGCTATTCACCCTGGTGCTACCAAGATGTATCAAGATTTGAAAAGAAGCTCCTGGTGGCCCAACATGAAAAGAGAAGTAGCAGACTTTGTAGCTCGTTGTCTCACTTGTCAGCAAGTAAAGGTAGAACATTTAAAGTATGCTAGGAAATTACACCCCTTGAATATTCCCGAGTGGAAATGAGAAAGTATAGGGATGGATTTCATCATGGGTTTACCTAAGACAAGAGGTGGACATGATGGCATATGGGTGATCATAGACCGATTGACTAAATCTGCACATTTTCTACCAATCAAAAGTCAATGGTCTGTGGATGTACTAGCGGCATTATACATGAGGGAGATTGTCAAACTACATGGTGTCCCTGTTACCATTATATCTGATCGAGACCCTCGGTTTACATCACAGTTCTGGAAGCGTCTCCAACATTCATTGGGAACCCGACTCAACTTCAGCACCGCGTTCCATCCACAAACTGATGGTCAAACTGAAAGGATAAATCATGTGGTGGAAGATATGCTCAGGGCTTGTGCTATTGACTTTGGAGGGAGTTGGCACGACCATTTACCTCTAGTGGAATTTTCATACAATAATAGCTACCAAGCTAGCATACAAATGGCACCATTCGAGGCTCTATATGGAAGAAGTTGTCGTTCACCTATTTGTTGGAGTGAAGTAGGAGAAAGGCAATTTCTCGGTCCCGATATCATCAGAGATACTACCGAGAAGATAAAGCTTATTCGGGAAAGACTCCAGATGGCTCAAGACAGGCAGAAATCATATCCTGATAATCGAAGGCGCGACCTGGAATTTCAAGTAGGAGACCATGTATTCCTTAAGGTTTCTCCAGGTCGAGGTATTCGAAGATTCGGTATCAAAGCCAAGCTTACTCCAATATTCATTGCCCCCTTTGAAATTCTTGACAGGGTTGGTGAAGTCGCGTATCGAGTAGCTTTGCCCCCTCAATTATCAGGAGTTCATGATGTATTTCACGTCTCAATGCTCAAAAAATATGTTCCTGATCCTTTCCATGTCATAACTTACGACAATTTGAAAATTCAAAAACACTTGACGTACGAGCAAAAGCCAATCAAGATCATTGAACGAGAAGTGTGTCAACTTCGGAATAAAACTATTCCTATGGTCAATATCCAATGGACCAAGTCATGGCCACATGAAGCAACATGGGTAACTGAAGAAGCCATGCGCAAAAGATTTCCAGAGATATTTGAATGTAAGTACACTCTCCTTAGCAAATCTTATTACAAGGAATTTGGGGACCAAATTCTTTTTAAGTGGGGGAGGGTGTAACGCCCGAGAGAATTCTAGGAATTAAAAATATAATTATATTAATCATTCAATAGGGGAAAAGGGCTATTAAATGAATTATGGAATCCAATTATTATGGCCCTACACTGATCTAAGAGGATTAGGCCCATCTAATAAACCCATTTGGCCCAAAAGATAGTTTTGGACCTTAGCCCATATTCTAGAAGTTTGGAATTGATGTAATCACGGAATTTAGGAGATAAATAGGATAAATAGATGGATAATGGAGGGAAGAGTTTGAATTGATTTTGAATTCGACGCCCAAAACTGAAAATGGTCTATCGCAAGACCGCAAGCCACTGGAAAACGGTCTCTCAAATGACCGCTAAGCTCTACAGATTCCGTGAGTGGAAGAAAGTACAAAAAGATTAGATTTTTGGGGTCTAAACTCCTAGAGACCGAAGTATGTAGACTTGAAAGCCTGCTTGGGACTCTTAGAGATCGATCTAATACCTAGTTAGGACTCTAGAATCGTTCTAATCTATGAAACCCTAGCTAAACCCTATAAATAGCCCCCAAAATCAACCAGCACGACCCTTACTTTTACCTCGCGTGGAACTAAGGTAAAGAAGTCGAATTAGAGGTAAGTTTCTTCTAAGAATTTGTTTATTTTAGTTAGATCTAACTTTTTTCAAAATTTCATTCTAGGAGATCAAGCCTATAAAGAGATAGAAGTCTGCAAAGACGCTGGTTCCGTGCAAACAACCCAGGAAATAGTGCGACCGACCCCGAAATATATGCAAATTGAAGGCACTAAACGAGGTAATTAGATAGAGGTACTTTAGAACAAATTGTTCCTTTTAGTACCCTCTTCTCACCCTCAAAATTTTACGTCTTTAGGTCAAGAAAATCGGGAGATAGGAAGGCATGAAGTCGCTAGTTTAGCACATGACGTGCAGAAAATTAGGGTTAACTTCCAGCCCTAAATTCGAAGTCTAAAGCCCAGGACAGAGGTAGGTTATCTTAGGGAAGGCTTAAACTCAAAGTCAGGGATAAAAGCCCTCTGATTTCAGCCGATTTCTTGCATTGTACACCGAGAATTTTATGATTTAGTGGGACTATGCATCTAGTATAATCCTCATGCATAATTCTTAGCCCTAATTAAGTTAAAAGGAGAATTTCCTTGTTTATTACACAACCCCACGCATATTGTTGACCTATACTCGCTCTATCCTGCTTTAGAGTATATTCATGTTTATTTTCATGTATGATATGCCTTAGATTGATATTGTATTTTACTATTATTGAGTTTTCTGTTAACACAGGAAGAAACGGTCTTCTTGTAGACTGCTAGAAACCCTAGCAGTCGTACGATAGACCGTTAGCCACAAGAGACGGTCACCCACTAGACCGTTTGCGTTTTCTGATTTCTGTGATATTGTTAACCCGAAACATATTACAGATTAGCCCTAATTATTGTATGATAAGCCTAGATAAGTAGGTTTTACTCTTGTTTCAAGTGATATTTTCATATACCTAGTTATGTTAATAGAACATTCTAGTAGATTTTATGGTTCTTTATGCACTTAGAATTATTTTTAAACTTATGTTATTTTTATGACCAAATCATATACTTTTGTAATTAACTTAAATTTATATGATTCGTGGACTAGTCATGATTTGATCGCTGTTACCACTATCTCTCTCTCTAGAGTCATTTTCTTAAGTATATGGCACATATCCCGGTATGTTGTCATTACTTACACCTTTGCACATTAAGTACACAATCTTGGACTTGATAACCTCTCCCTTGGATATTCCTTCCAACAGACTAGGAAATCTTCTTTCAAGGCCTCCATAAGACTCCGCGAGCCTGGGATTCCCACTAGGACGCCGAGCTGGTTTTACCATTAAAATCCCATTGTCTAGAGAGCACTTTTTACCGGTGTTTTAATGAAGCTTTGGACCTTAGCGGCCTAATGAATGACCGCCAGTGACACCCAGCGGCCCTGACCTAGACCGCATGGTTCCAGCTTCTCTTTCATCAACTCTAAGTATGTTTAACCCATGGTTTGACCTTTGGGGTTGAGTATCCTATGATCCTAGATAGTCCATTGATTGTCTAGAACTTATCTTGATTCAAATAAGCCATTAATAAATTATGGAAATAAAGAATGTACTGTTATGCTGCCAAATTTTCTTCATAGCATAACCTAATTATTAAATGCATTTCTTGAATTCTCATGATCAATTATTGGTACGTTCTATACCTTGGTTACTTTATCATGGGATTATTGTTGAACTTGTACATCATTGGCCACATTATTGTTATAATCGTGGAAGTAGCTTGATTTATACTTGAAGATGCAGTTCGAGCACTGATTGTGTTCAAGGGCTCTATGCTAGTCCTCTCGACTGATTATTGGAAACATACTGTAAACCATGGGGTATGATGCTACTGGCGTCGCATTACGTTGGGAGTACTTTCTTTATAAATAAGTGAAAAGCCACGGACATGGATAAAGATCCACGTAAATTCATGAAGTACTTGCTATTAAGCGAAAAGTACTTTCTTGTTTGTTACATGACTTTCTAGTGCATAGCCTCCATGGTTATGAAAAGTACAATCTTGTTACATTCTTGTTCATAGAAAGGCCAAATTTACATTCTTGTTATATACTTGATCAATCATATTCTCGTATCTCGTCATGATCGTATCTTGTTACTTTGGTTTTATTCACATGTTTTACCGTATTTGCATGATTTATCTTATTCTCTAGAGCAAAAATGCTAATCACTTAAACTCATCTTCATGTTGATACAAAGATACCTACTGGGCAAGTGTGCTCATTACTTATTTTCTCATTGTTTCAGGAAGTACGGGTGAATCGGATTCTGATTATGCAAGTAACGGGTCCGAGAGTGATTGAAGGACATATGTACGTGAGAAGCCTTATGTCACGTCCCGAGATTATGCAGCGGAAACAATCGGGAACGTGAACAGTCAGCTAGTACGTCTCGAGCAAGCAACATAATCAGAGTGCAAGATAATCACACTAAAGTAATTGCACAAGTGAACTTTATCAAACTTCACTTTATTCCATAATAATAATATCAAAGTACACAAGATCCTTGACTCTTAACACTCTTACATCATAGACTCAATAAAAATACAAAATTACAACAAGACTCGACTAGACATCTGGTACTATGGCTTCTCTCGATTCGTTTGACCTTCAATCACTCTCGGACCCGTTACCTGTATAATCCGAATCCGATTCATATGTACTTCCTGAAACATTTAAGAAAGTAGGTAATAAGCACACTTGTCCAGTAGGTATCTTCATATCAACATGAAGGCAAATTTAAGTGATTAACATTTTAGCTCTAGAGAATAAGATAAATCATGCGAATACGGCAAATCATATGAATAAAGCTAAAGTAACAAGTTATGATCACGACGAGATACGACAATATGATTGATCAAGTATATGACAAGAATGTAACAAGATTGTACTTTTCATAACCATGGAGGCTATGCACTAGAAAGTCATGTAACAAACAAGAAAGTACTTTTCGCTTAATAGCAAGTACTTCATGAATTTACGTGGATCTTTATCCATGTCCGTGGCTTTTCACTTATTTATAAAGAAAGTACTCCCAACGTAATGCGATGCCAGTAGCATCATACCCCATGGTTTATAATATGTTTCCGACAATCAGTCGAGGGGACTAGCATAGCACCCTTGAACACAATCAGTGCTCGAACTGTATCTTCAAGTATAAATCAAGCTACTTCCACGATTATAACAATAATGTGGCCAATGATATAGAAGTTCAACAATAATCCCATGATAAGGTAACCAAGGTATAGAACGTACCAATAATTGATCATGAGAATTCAAGAAATGCATTTAATAATTAGGTTATGCTATGAAGAAAATTTGGCAGCATAACGGTACATTCATTATTTCCATAATTTATTAATAGCTTATTTGAATCAAGATAAGTTCTAGATAATCAATGGACCATCTAGGATCATATATAGGATACTCAACCCAAAGGTAAAACCATGGGTTAAACATACTTAGAGTTGATGAAAGAGAAGTTGGAACCATGCGGTCTAGATCAGGGCTGCTAGGTGTCACTGGCGGTCATTCATTAGGCCGCTAAGGTCCAGAGCTCATTAAAACATCGGTAAAGTGCTTTCTAGATAATTGGGTTTTTATGGTACAACCAACTCAGCGTCCTAGTGAGAATCTCAGGCTCGCGGAGTCTTATGGAGGCCTTGAAATAAGATTTCCTAATCCGTTGGAAGGAATATCCAAAGGAGAGGTTATCAAGTCCAAGATTGTGTACTTAATGTGCAAAGGTGTAACTAATGACAACATACCGGGATATGTGCCATGTACTTAAGAAAATGACTCTAGAAGAGAGAGATAATGGTAACATCGATCAAAACATGACTAGTCCATGAATCATATAAATTTAAGTTAATTACAAAAGTATATGATTTGGTCATGAAAATAACATAAGTTTAAAATAACTTTAAGTGCATAAAGAATCATGAACTCTACTAGAATATTATGTTATCATAACTAGGTATATGAAAATATCACTTGAAACAAGAGTAAAACCTACTTAACTAGGCTTAACATACATTAATTAGGGCTAATCTACAATATGTTTCGGGTTAACAACATTACAGAAATTAGAAAATGAAAACGGTCTAGTGTAGGACCGTTTCACTGGGCCAAACGGTCTATCGTACGATCGCTAGGGTTTCTGGCGGTCTATAGGAGGACCGTTTCTTCCTGTGTCAACAGAAACTCAATAATAATAAAATAAAATACTAATCTAAGACATATCATGCGTGGAAATCAACATGAATAAACTTCTATAGCATAATAGAATGAATATAGGCCAACAATATGCATGGGTTTGTGTAATAAACAAGAAAATTCTCCTTTTAACTTAATTAGGGCTAAGAATTATGCATGAGGATTATACTAGATGCATCGTCCCAATAAATCATAAAATTCTCAGTGTACAATGTATGAAATCGACTAAAATCAGAGGACTTTTATCCCTAATGTCATGTTTAAGCCGTTCATGAGATAACCTACCTTAAATAGTGCTCCTAGACTGCCAATTTCTGACTGAAAGTAAGCCATAGTTCTGCACGTTCTGTGCTAAACTAGCAACTTCATGCCCTTGTATCTCCTGATTCTCTTGACCTAAAGACGTGAAATTTTGAGTGTAAGAAGAGAGTACTAACAGGGAGAAATTGTTCCAAAGAACCTTTATCTAATTACCTCGTTTGGGGCTTCTATTTTCCTGATCTTCCTGGGTCGGTCGCACAGTTCCCTGAGTTGTTTCCACCGAACCAGCGTCTTTACAGGCTTCTATCTCTCTGTAGACTTGATCTCCTAGAACAAAATTTTGAGAAACGTTAGGTCTAACTAAAATGAACAAATTCCTAGAAGAAATTTATCTCGAATTCGACCTTTTTACCTTAGTTTCTCGCGAGCCAAAGTAGGGGTCGCGCAGGTGAGATCTGGGGTCTATTTATAGGGTTTAACTAGGGTTTCATGGATTAGAACGATTCTAGAGTCATAATTAGGTATTAGATCGATCTCTAAGAGTCCCAAGCATGCTTACAAGTCTTCATACTTCGGTCTCTAGGAGTTTGATGCCCAAAATTTAATCTTTTTGCACTTTCTTCCACTCACGGAATCTGTAGAGTTTAGCGGTCTAGGGCTAGACTGTTTCTTGTTCCATATGGTCTCGCGATAGACCGTTTTCTATCCCGATGCCAAATTTGAAATCAGTTCAAACTCTCTTGATATTATCCCAAGTAATTATCCGTTTGTTTATCTACCAAAGAGTAATTATCCCCTTAAATTCTGAAAATACACTAGTCTAAGCTTCTAGAATATGGGCCAAGGTCCAAAACCATAAATTGGGCCAAACGGGTTTATTAGATGGGCCTAATCCTCTTGGATCAGTGCAGAGCCATAATAATTGGATTTAATTAACCATAATTCATTTAATAGCCCTTTTTTACCCATTGAATAATTAATATAAGTATATTTTAAATCCCAAAATTTTCTCGGGCGTTACACCTTAGTTATCAATGTGTCTAGTCGAGTCATGATGTAATCTTTATTTTATTGAGTCTAGTAAAGAGAGTCAAGATCTTATGTACCTTGAGATTATTTGATAAAGAAATAAAGTTAAAGTTTTGAATGAATTATTGGTACAATTACTTTTATGTGATTATCTTGCGCTCTGGTTATATTACTTGCTCGAGACGTACTAGCCGACTGTTCACGTTCCCGATTGTTTCCGCTGCATAATCTCGGGGCGTGACACTAGTAGACTTGGATGTTGAGATCTTCTACCTTGCATAAACTAGGACGAAGAGAGAGAGAGATTTTTTTGATTTTTTTTATTTTTTTAATGCAAACACAAACAAGTTCTCACACAATTAACCTAAGACACCTATGTGCTCTTTAGACTTACAAGTTGGGTTTCACAAAGAGAGTAGATACAACCTAAGTCCACTTTCTAATTTGTCAATTGGCCAGGTAAGAGGTGGGATAGTGGGAGACTTCCCTGGCTTTCGCAAGGTCCTAATTAAAAATCACTTGCCCGCTTATGGCATTTGCCGTTGACCTTTAGCCTTAGACACCAATTTTTAAAAAAGATTGTAGACTCAAGTCGCACCTAATCACAGTGTGATCCTAGGGCCAATGTCTACTGATTTTTATTAGGGTCTATGTGATGCAGAGATGAAGGAAATTGTGATTTGTGGGCCAAGGAAGGGTGATCAAATCTCCACCTTATGTGATTATGGGTTTTGCCCTTAAGATATTTTAGAAATGTTATGCAACAAACAAAACTCAAACAAGGGGTTCTATGCAAGTATGCATGAGCATGTGATTAAAGAAAAGTTTAGAAAAATTCACCTTGCCTCCCCCCGCACTCTTCAACAATGCAATTAACACAAATTAAACAACAAGGAAAAAGAAATTCTATTCTAAATGATGCATGACCAAGAACATGAAAGTGTGATTTCTACTCTTGGAATACAGATTTTTATTGAGTACAAGTGAAGAGTTTTTTTTTGTGAACCTATCTAACCACAATATGCAAGAAGATTAAGGAAATGACACTAAATGCGAGGAGTTTATGATACTTACTTGAAACGAAATCCCTCGTTCTTTTTTTTTGAAATGAATGACAAAATCAAAAGATGAAAGAAAGAAAGAAAAACTTACCTCTGATTTTTTTGATTTTTTTCCTTTTTTTTCTGTAAAAGAAAAAAAATAAGAAAAGAGAGCTTTATTAATACACTATAAACACAAGGGAAACAAAGTTCTTAAATCAAAAATCATCATTCCTCCCAGACAACGGCGTCAAAAATTGATGCCACGTGACAAATGTCGTTTAAAAATACCGTGCCACACATAATTTCAAAATTATTTATCGCACTCACTCAGTTAAAAGATTTGGAAATTCGAGTAAAATGGCGAGAACGGGTCGATCCCACGAGGAGGAAGAAACTTTTGTTAAGTTGGAAAACTTATTGTATTTTTTTAGCAAATCGTGGAGTGAGTAGGATAAAGTAAAAACTTAAAATTGCTTGAAATAAAATCTAACTAAAGAACGTTGGAGGGTTGAAGAAGAGAAAATTGAGAGAGAGAGAGACGAAGAGAAAGAAATAAAATTGCACAAAATGAAACTTGTATTGCTATGAATTGAAAAGTACAATGTCTATGAAAATAGAGATGACAACCAACGTAAACTAAGAGAAAAGTAAGAAACTAGAGCCATGAAAGGATGATGAACGCTGTCGTCTCCTTCTCGCTGAGCCTTGGAGAGGATCGCTCTGCCTTGAAGGAGATCACCGTGGAAAGAGGTGAATGAAGAAGCCATCGTCGTCCACGTCACGAGCCTTGGAACGTCGCCCGCCTTGATGTGCACACTACCGTAAAAGAGAGTTGTGGAGGATAAACTTTGGAGAGAAATATAGATAGGAATGTGGAAGGGTTTGTGTGGAGATGAAGAAGGAAGAAGATGAGAAAGTAAAATAGAAATACTAAAAATAGAGTAAGAATAAAATTAAAATAACTTTGAAACCAAGATGAATTAGAGGATAAAGAAGAAGAAGAAGTTGAATAGGAGGAAGAGAGGAAGAACTTTGATGAAGGGCGCAGAGAGGGAAGATGTGAGGAAGAGGGTGAAATCGAAGGAAGAAGGGGGTGGTGTCTGCGCGGATGAACAGTAAAAAAGGGAAGAACACCTTGAAAAAGAGATTATAACTTGAAAACGGGAAGGAATTGGAGAAAGATGAAGACAAAGAAAATTTAGATCTTTGAAAAATGAAGAAGTTTTATGAATAGACTCAGATGAAAAGAAAAGTAGAAGGGGAAGAAATCTTGAGAAGAACAAAGTGCAGAGATGTAGATGAGCATTAAAAATACAGGACAAAATCTTGAAAAACTTGAACTAACTTGAAAACGAGAGAGAATTAGAGGAAGAGGAAGAAGAGAGATTTGAAGAACTTTGAAAGATCTACCACTTTTGTGAAGAAAGCAGAGGGAGAAAGAAATCACAAAGGGGAGAAAATAGGCAAAGAACAGTGGGACGCATGTTCAGGTGAACAGTAAAAGGTGGAAGATAGAACCTTGAAAAATAGATAATAGCGTGAAAACTAAGAAGAATTAGAAAATGAGTAAGAAGACAAAGTTGGAGAGAATTTAAAATTGAAGAATTGTCATGAAGAAATCAAGAGGAAAAAATGAACAGAAGGGGGAGAAATCGATGACCTAAGATGAAGATGTGAGAGGGAGAGAAAAATAACAAAAGAAGAACTCCCTTCTCCTTGACATGGGCTATTTATAGGGAAAATTCGGTCAATGGAGGGTAGAGATTGCATCAAAAGGAGGTGGATGGCTGGGATTTAGGTAGATGATGAATGTGGGGGAAAGAAAAAGGTGGTGGGCACCCCCTCCTTTATTTCAAACTTTGAATTTTCTTTTCCCTCCAATTAATTCCCTCCTTTGATCTCCTTTATTTCAAACTTTGAATTTTCTTTTCCCTCCAACTAATTCCTCCTTTTCAAACTTTGAATTTTCTTTTCCCTCCAACACAAATAGGTGGTGGTAGCAATTTTTGACTTGATCAATTAAGAATGGGGTGTTGTAGCTGGTGCTATGGATTCAGAGGGGGGTGAATGAATCCCTCTTCAAAAATTGCCTAATTAAAGCTTGTAACTAGACACAGTTGCGGAATAAAGATTATTTGGGCTCTTTAAGAAGAGATTCCAAGAAACACTTGATCAACCAGTTGAACTGCAACAATGCAGGTACCTGAGCAAGTCTAAGCCGTAGACAGAATCAAATCAGAACAGCATGTGCCTTAAAGCATTCAGACAGAATACTCACTTGAAACGCACCTATCCATTCATCTAGTGACAATCAGATGAGCAATCAAACCACGGTAGACAAGAGATTTTTAGGTGGTTCGGTCTTCCAGACCTACATCCACCCCACACTCAACCCGAGTGTGGATTCCTGCTGATACACAGCTTAAACCGCTGGGCCTCACAGCTTGCCTACAACCGCTGATAAACAGCTTGAACAACTAGGTATTACAGCTTCGCCGACCAGAGGATACCACACCTCTGCAACCGCTGGGGATTACAGCTTAACCCGTCCAGAGGAATCCTCCTCTGGAAAGCGCTGAGCTTCACAGCTTGCTGTCCGAGGTATACACCTCGCCCGCTGACAAACAGCTTAAAGAAAGGTTAAAAAATGAAAGCAGGAAATAAGAAATAACAGCGACTGAAAGCTGTAATCAATGAAATGCAAATGTGGCTCCCATGGAGCTGACTGGATTGGATTTGATCTAGATTACAGTGAAGATAGATCTTCTGATGGAGCTTCTCTTCTTCTTCTTCACGAACTCTCTATCTCTCTTTCTCTTTCCTTCTCTCTCTTTTTCTCTCGATCCTCACGAGCTCTCTCTCTCTCTCTCTCCTTTTCTTCTGCAACTTCTCTTTTCCTCTCTACTACTCTCTTTCTCTTTTCTTCTATTCTATGGATCGTGCTAGTTCTAAATCATTTTCTGCTTCGATCACTCTGCTCACGATCAATTTCTGTAGATGGAGAAGTCTTCTATTTATAGCATCAGAGAGGTGGGCGTGTGTCCTCTACAATTCCCGCCCAGAGCGTCTTGACCACGTGGCAGCATTTTAGCCTGCTGGATTACACGTGTCACGATCCTGAGCCATCTTCATTCTTAGATCACGTGTCCTTATTAATCTCCTCGAGCAGCAGTCCTGTTAGAAGAGACTTGTTATCAGTGTGAATTAATCTGAAAGGAAAGAAAGGATGCATCGAGTAAGTTTGATATTTGAACTAAGCCTGTACAGACTTGATGCATAAAATGCAGTGTGCATATAAGAAAGTATGTACAACGAGAATGAATGCACGGACATGTCATCCACGAGTGTACAGACTTTGAATGCATGTAATGCATTTTGCATATGGAGAAGTATGCACATTGAAAGTGAATGTACAGACATGCCATCAACGAGTGTACAGACTTTGCGTGCAATGTACAAACGATGTACAGACTTTCTGTGCCTAACGCTTAAGCCTGAATGCATCATGTATAGACTTGCTAAGACATGAAGGCAGTCGTGTGCAGACTTAGTGTATGTGCGAGACAATTCAATGTAATATGCATATAGTAAAGTATGCATAATGAAGGTGAATGCACGGACAAGCCACCAGAGAATGTATAGACTTGATAGCATGCGGCGATGTATAGACTTGATAGCATGTGGCGATGTATAGACTTGTGAAATGATGCACGAACTATGCATATGCATGAAGAGCACTTGGCTGTATTGACTAATCGAATGAAACAACGGAGGTTGTACAAACTTGTCATCAGCGAATGTACAGACTTGAGTTGATGTAGTCTAGGCAAAACTCTGTACAGACTTTATTCCTTGAACATGCATGAGTCTAGGCATTCACTAACTTATGGCCACCATGAAACATAGTTATGAAATGCACAAGCCTAGACAATTAACCCTGCACTGACTTTGTATGCATAATGAACACGCATCGACATTGAATTGAATCGACTGATGAATGCACTGATGCAGTGTATGCATATGGCAGATAATGCACTGATGCAATGTGCAGAAGAACCAACAAGTGCAGACACATGGTGATAAATCATTCATACTCATAGTGCTTGCTGACATTAAAACCACAGGGGCACAACAATCTCCCCCTTTTTGATGATGGCAACACTATGAGTCACATAGACTCAAACTATTCTCCCCCTTTGACTTCATCAAAAAGAGAAAAGTTTGAGAGAGAAATAAAAGTGTGCATGATATGATTACATGATGCTTAAGAATAATGAATGCAATTCATGGAGAACCTGATGCTTACATGATGCAGACAAGACAAGAACCAATCAATCTATCCTCCTCCTTTGACAAGATCACAAACGAACCTCCCCCTTTAAAAAGCAATAAGTGCAATCTAGACAAGACCTAACCTCTTCTTTAAAAACAATCCAATGCTCCTTGATCTGAATGAAGCAAGGCTTTCAAGAGTGTAAAGTGAGAGATATGTCAAGAAGACATTCAGGAAGGATGACATGGCAGCATGCAGACTACAGGATCTTTCAAGGAAATAGAAGATTTTCAATAAGATACTTATTTCATAAATCTGAATAAACGGATGGTTCAGACTCTTCCATTATAGGGGTTTATGAATTTTTATTTGAACATCATGGTTTAAATATGATGTATACATAGTTTGACAATAAAATTCTATACTCATATCTGAACATCAATGTTTAATAAAAGTGAACCAAGCCCTCATATTTATATCTTGATTAACCTCCCTTCATATTACTCAGTCAATTTCAATGACTTCTTCAGAAATTATAATCATTAGTATTGAGGTTAAACATCATGAAAGACTTCAGATTTGGTTCCTGAGGATCAGTCATACTTCTTCAAATAATTTCAGATTTTTCTTTATGCACAGTACAAGATTTCATAGCAAGTTTACCAGGTGCAATTAAGTTCAGTACACACCTTGTGGCTAGAGGATACACGTTGTTTGGACGCCAGTATCCCTGAGGACTTAGTGTGACTAATTGTCATGCTTCAGAGATATTATTGACACCTCATGACATACTTTACCTTATTTCATTGATAAGTGAAGTATATTTCTCAGTGTTCAAGCCATTGCTCTGCCTGGATATTCAATGAATTTTATTTAGCAGAGTTAATTATGGCACTTCATGACACAGTCCTCTAGACTTCTAGGTCAATGGACATGGTTTCTCAGCGACCAAAATCATTGCTCTAACAGAATTTACCCTTAGGAACGTTTCAGAATCATCATATGCTTAAAAATAATACTGATTTCATATAATTTAACCGAATAAAGCCATGATTTTAACATTTTCAGATTTCAGAAGATTTTATAAGATTCAACATGAATTAGTTGGTTAAAGTTTATTAAAGTTGACTCAGATACTTTTAAGAGATTTAAAGTCAAACTCAATGAATACATTAAACTTAAACCAGCTGAGTTATTTCAGACATTCATAAAATCGTATAATAGAAGATTCCTAGTTCAAGTGTTTTCAGACTTATGATCGAGACATGCCCATTGAAATCTTCATGAATGACTGACAAAAGAGATCCAGCAAGAATAAGTGATTTTGAAGCTCAATGTTTTCAAATATGCACACCAAGCAAGATAACTGGAGGTCAGGCATGTTTCAAGATCTCCAAGGTCTAGGAGATATGCAGTGTTTCGAAAAACAAGTTTAAGAATATGACAAGTATTCCAATCAAGAGAGTAAGTGCAGAAACATGATCAGAAGATCATCCTAGAATGTGTCGACATCTGCTCACAAGATCCACATTTCAGAACAATTAAAAGTGACAGCTCATGGTGTCGACACTTCCAAAAGAAAACTATCAAGAAGTGCAGCAAAGGATGTGTCAAGGTGAGTCAGAAATACCCAGAAGATCATCAGACAGATTTATTCAAGAACGATCAGCTCCCCCTCAGTAGATGCATAAGCAGAACACAGTAAATTCAGACTCGTGAAATGGGTGAGCTCAAGCTGAAGATGGGAGCAATGGTTGACTGAATGAGATAGTAAAACAGCTAGATGAAGAGCCAACAGAACACAATCTTGTTATTTTCAATATGAGTGATGTGCAATGAATTATGACATAAGTGTATGCATTTGGCAACATGTATGCAATGCATTGACTCCCCCTAACTAAATGCATTGAATCATCATACATGTCATGAAGATGGTGCATGGGACTTTATGTATGGGAAGTCATGAACTATGCTTATGGATGCATTGGGGGCATATGTAGTCCTATCAGATTTTCAGTGACTATATGTCAAATGCATGTATATGCAATTCACATATATGCACACACAGCTCAAAGTACAAACAAGTAAGCCCATGAAGCTCAATGCAAGTGTCAAAACAAATAAAGGAGCATGTATGCATGAAACATGATATGCAGTTAAAAATAGATTACTAAGGAATTCAATTAACCACATGTGAAGAGTGCAAGTATTACCTGAAGAGTGCTTGAATGGGGTTTTATCAACTTGGGTGCCTTGGTTAATTTACCCCTCTTTGTTCATTCCAAGGCACACCTGCAACATATTGATCATTTTGATCCTGTAGGGACCCAAGCAGCCTTGGGTCTTACGTTAACCCTGACAGGTGTTCTGAACAGTCTTTTAGCAACATTATCATCATGATCCATCAGGTAACAATTGTCCATAGAATGTCTAGTTTTACCATAGTATCTACATGAAATGACTGGTTTTTGGTTCTTATGATGCATATTAACAGCAGTATAAGGTCTATAAACATGATCATAAGATTTTCTGTTGTATGCATGAACAGTTTGTTTCTTATTATCTGACAACTAGCAATCAGTAGATTTATACCTTAGTTTACCACAATTGAAGCATGAATTATTCATTGATAGCCTTGCAGGAAATTTTGAAAACTTTGCATTTATAAGGCTTCCCTGAACATACCAACAATTCCTGACTGTATGCCCATACTTACCACATTCAAAGCACCTGAGATGCTTGCTGTTTGATTCAGAATCATTCCAGTAATTTTTTGACCAGCACTCAACAGCCTTGTGCCCAGGCTTGTTGCAGTTAAAGCACACATTGTGCTGACTAGACTTGGGTTTAGTTCCGTATGGGCCATGAAAATGCATGGAAGACCTGGCATGCAGTTTATTGTCTTCTTTCATGATAAAGCATGCATTCATGAGATGACCATGCTTACCACAATAGTAACATGAAGCATCAGGCTTCCTAGTAGCATGGTTTCTACCAAAAGAATTTCTAGAATGTAATGTTTCACTTGCATGCTCATCCTTAAACAACAATCTGCAATCTTCCATTACGTGACCTACCTTCCCACAATAATAACATGACCCCTTTTTAGTATGAGTGTGTGAGAGATCATGTGACTTGTGTGCAGCATTCTTCTTACCAACAGGAGTGTCTTTGTCCTTTTTCTGTAGATTTTCATTCTTTTTCAATTTTTGAGTTTGTTCTACAGTTTTGGAACTGATAGTGGATTTTTGTGCAGTAAATTAAAAAATAGAAGGAGCATAGGTTTTGTTTTGATTAGAAGCTTTTACAAACACAGTAGACGTTTTATTCCCATTAATCCTTTTGTTTGTCGGATTGTAACTCAGTCCCTCTCTCTGAAAATTAACATTATTTCCAAGAAACTTATTCAGATTTTCCTTACCTTTGACAAATTTTGATAGAGAATTTTTCAAATCTTGAATCTCAGAATTTAAGACAAGAATATTAGCTTCATATCTGGACAGATCTGTTTCACAAGAAATGACTTGTTGATGCAAGGCATCATTTAGACTTTTGAGTTTTTCAACTTCTTGTTTTAATTTTATTTCATTGTCAACTTCAGATAGGGACTTGTTAAGATCATCAACTTCTTGTTGAAGGGTTGTGATTGTAAGCTCATATCCAGCTATCTTCTCTTCACAGTAAGTGACATTTCCACTCAACATTTGGTTGATGGTTTTTAGGCTCTCAATTTCTTGTTCTGCATCCACCAACCTATCAGAATTATCCATGCTCACGCACTTACCTTTTTTAATTGTCAATAACCTATCTGACAGTGTGGTGTTTAGATGTTTCAGCTTGTTGATTTCCTCTTTTAATTTACTGTTTTGCTCTAGGAGTTCATCATCAAGCATCCAATCATCTAAGGAAAACTGACATTCATAAAACATTTCTTGTTGTTTCTCAGATTGAAGTTTGTTGAGATTTTTCTGAACCTCTAGATTTATTACTCTGTCAGCCTCCAGCTTCTTAGAAATCAGTCTATTTTCTTTTTCAAGATTCATTGATTTGTGTTCAAATTCCATGGACTATTTTTTGAGTTTTTCATTTTCAGATTTCATGTCTTCCAATTCAGAACTGACACACTCTAAATCTCTCATCAGTTTTTCATTCTGAACTACATTATTATTATGACCCTGATCATCATTAATCAAGCTAAGTCTTTCCTTTAGTTCAGAAATTTCACAAACAAGCTCTTGATTTTCCTTTTTGTGTAAACCAATTTGTTTCATAAGTGTTTCTTTTTCAAATTTGAAATGATCTAGATCAGAATTAACAGAATCAAAATCTTTTAATTGTCTTCTAAATATGTCATTTTTTGTCTTCAGGAGTTCCATGTCCTCACCTCCAGAATTAGCATTCACATGATCATTCAACTTCTTTTTCAGAGATTTATTTCATTTTTTCAACTGTTCGCAAGAACCAAGCAAATCATGATATGCTTCAATCCAATCATCCACATTATAATTATCAAATTCAGAAGGTACCTCATCTTCATCTTCTTCTTCATTTTCTTCTTGCTGTCCATCATCGTCAACCATCAGACATGTGTTGTGATTCCTAGTAAGGTTTAGTTTCTCCAAAATCTCTTTGGCAGACCTGCAAGAAGAAACACATGAAATTAGAGCTCTGTCAAGTGATGCTTTCATTAAATCTAATGCTCTAGAGTTGACAGAGTCTTTTAATCTATCCTTATCAGTCCATTTAGATTTATCCCTTGATAATTTATGTGGACCGTGAGTTATCACCTTCCAAAGGTCAGGATCGGTTGATTTTACATAACGATGGAAGTTTTTTAGCCAAGGATCAAAGTCATTACCTCTGAATATTGGGGGATGAGCCATCGAGGGATGATAAATGCACCGTAATTAGATGAGCAAAGCAAGGCACTAAATCAGTGAATCAAAACACCGAGCACAAGAAACCCACTCTGAAATGCACCACAAAAGATTCAGGATCTGCTGTGGATCGTTGGATCCAATGCACAGCAACCCGCTCTGATACCAATTGTTGTAGCTGGTGCTATGGATTCAGAGGGGGGTGAATGAATCCCTCTTCAAAAATTGCCTAATTAAAGCTTGTAACTAGACACAGTTGCGGAATAAAGATTAATTGGGCTCTTTAAGAAGAGATTCCAAGAAACACTTGATCAACCAGTTGAACTGCAACAATGCAGGTACCTGAGCAAGTCTAAACCGTAGACAGAATCAAATCAGAACAGCGTGTGCCTTAAAGCATTCAGACAGAATACTCACTTGAAACGCACGTATCCATTAATCTAGCGACAATCAGATGAGCAATCAAACCACGGTAGACAAGAGATTTTTAGGTGGTTCGGTCTTCCAGACCTACATCCACCCCACACTCAACCCGAGTGTGGATTCCTGCTGATACACTGCTTAAACCGTTGGGCCTCACAGCTTGCCTACAACCGCTGACAAACAGCTTGAACAGCTGGGCATTACAGCTTCACCGACCAGAGGATACCGCACCTCTGCAACCGCTGGAGATTACAGCTTAACCCGTCCAGAGGAATCCTCCTCTGCAAACCGTTGAGCTTCACAGCTTGCTGTCCGAGGTATACACCTCGCCCGCTGACAAACAACTTAAAGAAAGGTTAAAAAATGAAAGCAGGAAACAAGAAATAACAACGACTAAAAGCTGTAATCAATGAAATGCAAATGTGGCTCCCATGGAGCTGATTGGATTGGATTTGATCTAGATTCCAGTGAAGACAGATCTTCTGATGGAGCTTCTCTTCTTCTTCTTCACGAACTCTCTATCTCTCTTTCTCTTTCCTTCTCTCTCTTTTTCTCTCGATCCTCACGAGCTCTCTCTCTCTCTCCTTTTCTTCTGCAACTTCTCTTTTCCTCTCTGCTGCTCTCTTTCTCTTTTCTTCTATTCTATGGATCGTGCTAGTTCTAAATCATTTTCTGCTTCGATCACTCTGCTCACGATCAATTTCTGTAGATGGAGAAGTCTTCTATTTATAGCATTAGAGAGGTGGGCGTGTGTCCTCTACAATTCTCGCCTAGAGCGCCTTGACCACGTGGCAGCATTTCAGCCTGCTGGATTACACGTGTCACGATCCTGAGCCATCTTCATTCTTGGATCACGTGTCCTTATTAATCTCCTCGAGCAGCAGTCCTGTTAGAACAGACTTGTTATCAGTGTGAATTAATCTGAAAGGAAAGAAAGGATGCATCGAGTAAGTTTGATATTTGAACTGAGCCTGTACAGACTTGATGCACAAAATGCAGTGTGCATATAAGAAAGTATGTATAACGAGAATGAATGCACGGACATGTCATCCACGAGTGTACAGACTTTAAATGCATGTAATGCATTTTGCATATGGAGAAGTATGCACATTGAAAGTGAATGTACAGACATGCCATCAACGAGTGTACAGACTTTGCGTGCAATGTACAAATGATGTACAGACTTTCTGTGCCTAATGCTTAAGCCTGAATGCATCATGTATAGACTTGCTAAGACATCAAGGCAGTCGTGTGCAGACTTAGTGTATGTGCGAGACAATTCAATGCAATATGCATATAGTAAAGTATGCACAATGAAGGTGAATGCACGGACAAGCCACCAGAGAATGTATAGACTTGATAGCATGCGGCGATGTATAGACTTGATAGCATGTGGCGATGTATAGAGTTGTGAAATGATGCACGAACTATGCATATGCATTAAGAGCACTTGGCTGTATTGACTAATCGAATGAAACAACGGAGGTTGTACAAACTTGTCATCAGCGAATGTACAGACTTGAGTTGATGTAGTCTAGGCAAAACTCTGTACAAACTTTATTCCTTGAACATGCATGAGTCTAGGCATTCACTAACTTATGGCCACCATGAAACATAGTTATGAAATGCACAAGCCTAGACAATTAACCCTGCACTGACTTTGTATGCATAATGAACACGCATCGACATTGAATTGAATCGACTGATGAATACACTGATGCAGTGTATGCATATGGCAGATAATGCACTGATGCAATGTGCAGAAGAACTAACAAGTGCAGACACATGGTGATAAATCATTCATACTCATAGTGCTTGCTGACATCAAAACCACAGGGGCACAACATGGGGCCCCTTAGGGCTTCTTCTTTTGGTCTTCGGACGTTCTTGCCCCTGGTTTGTGTGGCAATTTCCTTCAGTGTCCTGTACACACAAAATTCTGATTTAATCCATAAAAATTATCATAATGTGCACATGAATCATAATTGCTCATAATTATGCGATGGAGAATTAATGTTCACGACTCTCAACTCTATTTTATTAAATAAAATCGCCAAATTAATTAATTTGCGTGAAAGGTCTAATCTACATGCGAAGTTAAGATTAACGATGGAATATGCATAATTACCTAATTATATGCACATAAAATGGTGTACATGTAATGAATTATCATAGAAAATGGACACTTATCACTCGCACATAACTAAATCAATCAACTTTTGCCCTAATAAAAAAGCTGGTGATTAACAGGTTTGAATAAGCCATAGAAATTTTGATAAAAGAATGCCTCAGCTTGATCTGTTCAAATGACTTTCAGAGGAACGCATTGCCTAATCCGGCGTGGCCTAATCCGACGCCCAAATCGGCACGTCGGATTAGCCCCTCTCCCAAACTCCAAATTTCTCAATCCCCCTCGAAACGGTGTGAGGCTTAAATCCGGCGCACCCTTCATACCCCGCACCGGATTAAACCCTTCAAACCCCACACTGGATGAAACTCTCCTCTACCCCGCGCCGAAGTAGAGCTTCGCATATACTGCCACGCCGGGTTAGTTTCCCTCTCACACCCTCACGCCGGATTGGCGTCCCTTCACACCCCACGCCGGATTAGAGCTTCACATATACCCCTACGCCGGTTTAGCATATGTTCCTACTTCCATGTCTCCTCTTATTGACGTACCTCCCACAGAGTCGACTCTGAGTCTGAGGAGTCTACTTCCTACTTCAGTCTGCTTCCTCCTTCTTGGCTTTCCACTTAGGACTTGAGTGCCGTCATCGGCCAGCTAATTAATCCCCCCCTTTTGAGCTGATGGCCTTCCCTTCCAACGTGGCTAACTTATGGCCATCCCGTGAATGAGTAATGAGAATGGTGATAATTGCATTTATAATTCTCTCTTGGGTTTGCTGTCTCCATGCTTGCTCATGCATTTATACTTATATACGTATATATGGATATATGCGTCCATCATCTTTGGTGTGCCCGTCATTGTTCCAGCCTTCAGATATATCAAATGGTGTTTTACGGAAAATCAGATTAGGTCTAATTGAAAGCTCTCACTACGCGTGATGGTGGTCTTTGGACTTATGTTCTCTACCGTGTACCAGGGGTCGAGTTAATAAATACGATTGCATTACATGTTTGAATGTGTGTGTAGATCTTGTCCTTTAATTTGCTTATGTTTCCGTATCTGTTTTAGCCCCGGTGGTTCTATATCTTGGCAATTAATCAAGGGTCTTCCTCCTCCATGGAGGATGTAATTAACGTCATAGCCTTTACGGTATGGCGGACTTCCGGTCCCGATACGGACTTCACAGTCGTCTGAACAAGTCAGATTGAGCGCACAATAATTTTGTCACCCATGTGACTGGCACGCCCTACGCTAAAATAAAATCTCTAATAAATAAATCAAATTAATCAATATATGAAATATTAATAAAATCTCATCCCCACAGTCTGACACGCCCGGTGGGACCGAGTCTCCCTTCATCTCTTTGCCAAGATAATTGGGCCCCGGGGCCCTCCCAAAGAATGTTGATCGTTTACTTGTTTCTGTGATTGCAGGAAGCAACGATGGCTGCTAGATTTGCTGCTTTGACTTTCGGCCCTGCGATCGTGGCCAACCATGCTGAGTATGGGTACATGGCGGTACCTACCATTTTTGGCACCTTCCCACCGGTGGTCGGCTACCCCAATTTCTTGGGGGTAGCCTTCACTGATATGCTGGAAGTGGAGACTCCAGAGCCAGCTAAGAAGAGTATCAACGAGAAGCCCAAGGTTCCTAACACCCGAAGCTGCAAAGGCCTGCCAAGAGGCCGAATCCAGTTAACAAGTTGCATGGTCCACCATGTAGCTCAAGGGGCTCGCCCTACCTGCCACAACAAGCCCGGAGGCCGCTGCCAAAGAAGCTTCCGAAGGAAAGTCGCTACTCCTGTCACCGGCCGACTCTCGGCGTCTAGCAAGTCTATTCTTATTGGGGGCGTCCGTGTATTTTTGGACGTGCGCGATGCCCAGGTCTTCTTGGACCCCGTGATTCCTATTGTGCCGGTCCGTAACTCCTTCCAGGTGTTGTCCGGGAGGAGAGCTGAAAAGGAAGAAACTAGCCGCCAAGGCCGAAAAGAGTTGGCCCCGAGGCCGAAGGTGTTCAAACAAGTATGGGTCCCTAAGAGGACCCAACCTGTCCGTCAAGGAGAACTTGTTTGCTACAACTCCGAGTCTGCTGAGGCAAGGAAGAGGAATGAGAGGGGCTTGGCCCCGAGAAGAGAAGAAACAGCGGTTGATCCTCCACGCCATGCTATCTTCAGGGCCTGCGCCCGACAAGCCAACATCCCTACAATAGGGAGAGGATTCGAGCAACCTGTTGGGAGGTCCCGTCTAACTTATATTCCTCTGGTGGGGGGTAGACAGTTGTCCCCAGTCCTCCACCAAGGACCGAGTCAAGAAGAAATGACCAATATGGTCAGGAGTTACTTCAGGGGTCTGGGCAACCCCTCGTTAGGCCAACAGCGACTGTTCCAAGAAGCTGTAGTTGAAGAGGAAGACTGCTTGCCAATGGCAGTTGAGGAAGAAGAAGAAAGAGGAATGACCTCATCTGTCGATAACAATGGGTATGAAGACGGCCCAGATTGCAGGGCCGATGAAACCCTCCTCTAGTGGGAGGAGAAACGAAGAATTTTTGTGTTTGAAAGACTGACTTTCCTTAGCCAAACAAAAAGGAAGGTCTGCAGACAGAGGAAAAGGATGCGGGTCTTTGCCTGCAACATGGCCGGAGTGGCCAGCAAATACGGGAGCATACTTGAGGAGCCCCAGGAGCTGGTCCGATTAGCCGAAAGGTCAGGGCCAAATACCAGAAGGACCGAAGCTGCGAGAGAAATGCTGAGAGCGGCAAAGGGAAAATAAGTACTCGCTGAGGGGGTCACTACATTGACTGCTAATGTAGTAACAACTGAAGAAGAGGAGGTGCTCCTAACCACCTCGCCTGAAGGTGCTTCAGGGGAGGCAATTGAAGGCGTCCCCAGTACAGCAACCATGGATCCATCAGTATTGATGCTGCTACAGAAATATCGATAGGAGATAGAACTCCCGAAGAAGCAACTCCATGAGAAGGCAAAACAAGCCTCAGTATCCAAGCAACCAGAGATGCAAGCCGAATCATCACGAGGAGGTGTCAACGCGTGTGATTTTCCACCATTGTATACTCTACCCCAGCCAGCAGAGCATAGTCAGGCAGCTACCTAGCAACGTGCGCCTCAACTGCTGCTACCGCCAGTGCTGCCTCAAGTGCACCAGGCACCTTCGTTGCTGCGTCCTCCACCACAGGAGACTCCTCTAGTCACTCCATATATGCAACCAGCACATTTCTACCTTGAGCTGGTTGACCAAACCATTGTAAACAAGTTGATGGTAGAAAGAATGATCGAACTGAAGCTTGTCGAACGGACTGAAGGCGATTATGTTACATTTGATGCTTATTGGGTGCCATACCCACAGCATCATGTAGCCAAGCGGCTCCCTCCAGGAATTAGCAAGCCGCCCAAATTTGACAAATTCAACGGGCAGGGGTCCCCGAAGGAACATATTGCATACTACATGACCGTCATGGGTGATCTACCTATAGACGAGTCGTATTTGCTGAAATTCTTCGGGTCGTCATTAATTGGGCTCGCTTTTGAATGGTACTCCAGCCTGTCGACCGGGTTAATCAGTGACTGGCCAGACATACAGAAGAAGTTTAGAGAGAGGTTTCATGTCACTAAGAGAGAGGTCACGGTGGCTGATCTTTACTCAACAAGATAAAAATCAGATGAAACGGCCCTTGAATATATTAAGAGGTGGAGGAACCTCGGAATGAAATGCAAGCGGCCCCCGCATCAGGAGGACGCTGTGCAAATCTATAAGCAGAACCTCAAGAGGGAAGTACTGGAAAAGATGATTGGCATGGAAATCCGGTCGTTCGACCATCTGAACAATGTGGTGGCCGAAATTGAAGCTTTCCTGGCTAAGCATGCCTCTACACCAGCCAATGTCGCTATACAAAAGGCAAAGGCAACAGAGCAGCGCCCGGTGCCTAAAGAAGCAAATACCCTTGATATTAAAGCATTTGAACAGCAAAGGGACAAGGGTAAGGAGGCAGTTGCGCCCCAGCCTAATAAAGCAGAAGAAAAGAAGGAAGGACCCTCGCTTAAGGACAAGAAGAAGATGGCTTACTCTTTTCCAAAAGAGAAGACTAAAGTTCTATTTGCTTGGGTCACCCAGTATGACAAGATCACCCTGCCTGAGCCAAAAAGGTCGGAAGACTTGAAGAGGAAAAAAAGTCCAAGATTCTGACCCTACCATCAGATGCTGGTACATCCGATTGAATACTGCTACGTATTCAAGGATGCCAACAAAGGCTTGATAAGAAAGGGTGAACTCGAGATGGGGGAGTACAAAGTTGATCCTCCATAGCCTCATGAAACACTAATGAATCGGGCAGCTGCCAATATGGTATCTCTATACCAGGCGTTGCCAGAAGAAGTTACAGAGTCCAGCACCCAACACGCTTATAAGGCGTGTTTTCTGGCTCCCTTGAAAGAGCAACAGGGATGGCAGTAGGTCCCTACAAAAAATAAGAAGGAGCTTCCACCTTGCCCAGCGGCAGGGTACGTATCTGTGGTGTGGCAGCATGTCCAGCTCCGTCGACTCCAGCACTAGTTTGGTTGAATCAGCCGGCAGTGATCAGAATACCCACTCACAACCAGAGTAGGCAAACTCCGTTGCAAGTGAACAAAGAAATTAGCCCAGAAATCTGGCGACTTCAAGTCTACATAAATAGGCTAGATGAATATGAACAGCCCAAGTTGTATCCCTTGCTAATAAGAGACCATGTCCCATGGGAAGAATTAGAATAGCTTTCTCTGGATCAGAGGGAAGAACCAAGCAAAGCAGCAAAAGAAGATGATGGCCTGTTCTGGGGGCATGCGCCATCAAAGAAAAAACAAAAGAAGAAAAGAAAGGCCTGCAGGACCAAGAAGGATACGGTATTCTCCTGCAATACTCTGTCGTCCCTCTTCAACCTGCCCGGTGAGGAAGAGGAAGAAGAGATATGCTTTATGCCCGCAGCTGAGGCAAGCCAGGCCGAAGCCCCTACTGCTGCTCATGCAACTCGATCGGGCCGAAAATGGGGGCACCAGCCACCCACCAACCATAATATTATCTTTAGAGGGGAGAAACCCTACAAGATACCCTCTCCAGAGGTTAGGGGAGTTCAGATCCCTCCTCCGCCAGGGCTGTACAATCAAAGTGGCGGCAATGGTGGTGTCCCTTCTTTTCTTGAATTTCTAAAGATGTCTAAGGGCAAGCAGCCGTACCAGGGAACTAGCTCTGCAACCGGGGGCACCGTCCCGCAGCTTAACCAACCTTCTGGTGCGCTAGATGAAGATGAGACCAGCTCAACATCAGACACCAACGGACAGTAAGAGGATGACACCCAGCAAAAAGGTGCAAACTCAGAGTCCGATGAAGTAGGTCCATCAGGGACTGCGCCCCAAGGCTCTTCTAGGCCGAGATGGGTGGAGGAGATGAAATTATCAAATGTCCGAGCTGGAAGCAGGATAATGAAGCTACTGAAGAAGCTCCCGGCAAGGTTCACCATCTGGGAGATCCTCTCCCTGAGTGAAGAAACGCGGGAAGCAATTATCACTGCTCTGCAGACGCCTACCCAGTATGAAACCTGTTTGGCGGAGGCACTGCCGGAAGCAAATGTGACCTTCACTCAGGAGGACATGCTACTTCCTACCGTCAGTCACAATAGACCACTGTACATGAGAGGACAGCTAAATGACCAACAGTTGAACAAAATCCTGGTGGATCCCAAAGCAGCAGTCAATATTCTTCCATACAGGATTTACCAGAGGTATTACTTTGATGTGCGCCTCGACAAAGTTGGAGATATGCGTATCGCCAGCTTCAATCAAAAATTTGAAGTGCCATTGGGAGTGGCGGAATTCACCCTCACCATGGCAGATTTCACCACGAGAGTGCAGTTTCATGTTATCAACTCCAACACCTCGTACAAAGCATTGCTCGGTCGCCCCTGGCTGCATGAGAATTTAGTGGTGCCGTCTACACTGCACCAATGCCTCAAATATAATCAAGACGGAAAGGTGGAGAGGATATTTGTCGACCTCCATCCATTCGAAGTGTTTGAATGTCATCTGCTGGATGCCTCTCTATATGTGGAGCAGTCACAGAAGTCCTCCGAAGCAAAGGCCCCTGCCAAGGCAGCAAAGAACACTTCTAACGATGACTACTTTCCACCACTACCACCGGGATATGTGGGTCCCAAGACGGTGTCGCACATTGCTAGCACAGGGGACGTAGGTAGAGCTGCACCTCCTGTCACTTACCCTGAAGTAAATCAAGCCGAGGTCGACAAACACCACGGCCATATCAAGATCGCGGAAGGCCTTATCAAGCCAATAGCCGGCCTCGACCATCCCACCGTCAAGCTTTTCAAAACACTGGAGGTAGCCCAGTCTGAAGGTCCAACTAGTCTATTTTATGCAGCTGAGGAACATGCTGTGCAGGAGGACACCGACTGTCATCTTCCTGGAGATTTAGAAAATCTGATAGTCCCTATTCAAGGGCTAACGTTTACGATAGACAAGGTGGCTAGAATGTTCATGAAGCAACACATCCCCTCTGGCCAACCTCGCAAAGAAAAAGAAGCATTTAAAAGGCTTTGGTACCCTGCCAGCCTGGACAAGGAGCTGAGGCGTGTTTCCCAACATCTGGGATTGGGCTTTACCCCTTGAAGAATACTATTACAGTGGGCACTATGAAGTCGACACCATTGTAGACACGTCAAAATTGACGTTACTATGAGTACATCTCATATTACCTTGTAATGCCCCAATTTGACCCTCAAATTAGTTCTATTTGAGTGGTTTTTCTCACTTTTCTTAGATTTCTTCTTTTTTTCACCCTTTTCTTATTTTTTCTATTTTCCCCTATTTTTCTGGATTTTTCTGAATTTTTCTAGATTTTCTGGGTATTTTTCTCTATTTTTCAGAAATAACGACTTGACTTGGGGCGTCTTTTAAATAACGACTTATATATGGGCGTTTCTTAAAAAAATAACGACTACAGTAAAGGGCGTCCATTCTTTCAAATTTCTATTTTTTTAGATTTTTCTGGGAATTTTTCAGAATTTTTCGGGAATTAACGACTTTGCCTAAGGCATTATTTTGAATAAAAAATCAAAAGAAAATGAATTCACGTACGTGAGGGCGTTTTTTCAAATTGATTATTTTATTATTATTTTTTAAACCCCTTTGAGAGGTGATTTGGTGGCCTTCCGGGTGTCAGAAAAATTCGCAAAAATAGTCGTTGGAATCAGTGCGACGAGATGCACCTTCACCTAAAAAATGGGAAAATAATATTGAGAAATGAAAAATGGCCCTATTTTGAATATTTTAAATTAACGTCTTTTGTTAGGGCGTGTTTTAATTAACGCCTTTGAATCAGACGTGTTTCACAATTTTTTAAATAAATTCCAAAATTTGATTTTTGAATTAACGCCCTGATCTAAGGCGTGTTTTTAAGAAACGCCCTCTGGGCCGGTCGTCAATTCAACAATTGACGCCCTGAACCAAGTCGTGTTTCACTTTTGTGCTCCGAACGAACGTAGCCTTTCCCAGAGAGACTCCTGCTTCGTTTGGGCTCTTGCCCAGCTTAATCCTCCCCTATTTGGGCTCTTGCCCGTTCTTATCTCTTCCTCCTTTGGACTCTTCCCTCCTTATCTCCCTTTCTATCTTATTAATAGAGCTTCCGAGCTCTGTTAATTGGTTGGACTCCTTTTTCTCCGGATTTTCGGATTTCTTCCTCCCACCGTTGATTCTTCTGTTTCCTTCTTTTCTTCTTTCTTCTTCTTCTTCTTTTCTTCTGCTGCCGTCTGCTTCCTTTTCTGTCTTCTTCTCCTCTCCTCCCTCCGTTCTTCTGCTTCTTTTGTTTTTCTTTCTTTTGTTTTTTTGGTTTTCTTCTTCTTTCCTTACGCAGGGGCTGTTCTTGGCTAAGGAGGGGCTTCTTTCACGGTTCACCTCTTCATCCCTTTGAGGCTTCCTCCCATCGAGCATTCAAGCCAAAGGAGCCACCAAACAAGATTTTTCTATCTTATCTCCCCTTATTTGTATTTTTTGTTAGTTCATAATACATGCATCATGTTTCATTGTTATATTGATTTTTCTCAACCATCGTATTGAGATCTCCCCTTAGTGCATCTCTTGCACATCTCCATGTTTTGCATACATTCATCATATTTTTCCCCACCTCTTTGCATAGGGGTTTAAAGGCCAACACCCTTAAGGTGTGTTCTTCACCATGATTTCATGCTCATCTTTATTTAGGATTTGATGCTACACTCACCACATATCTAATGCAATTTCTTTATTGGTGTTGTCTTTGTTGTTTGCAAGGGTAATCAAAGGAAGAACTCTCTTCATCGGCCGGCCGATCTTGAAGAGAAAAGGAGTACTCACATCCCCCGCATCTTTTGAGGTATTTTTCGCGATCACCCTCCCTATTTGTTATTGATTATCTTTTGAGGCCTCGCGTCTCTGGCGATCACACACACTCCACATTAGCACCTCGTGCTATTTTATTGTTTTCACCATCCCTATTGTTATTCAAATTTTAAGTGGATTTTAATCCAATCTACAAATTGGCGATCACGGTGGGACCCTTTCTTGTTTTTTATTTGATTACCCCTTTCCCCTTGGCACCCACGTGTGCCCTTTCCTATTGGTACCCACGTGTACCCCTCCTTTTGTGCCCCTCGGGCACCCTCCCTTGTGCATTGCACTCTCCCAAAGTGATTTGTCAATTAGATAGATTTGTTTTAAAACTTTCACTTATTTAAAATCTTGATGAGCATGTTTTTGTGTTAATAATTATATTTGTTGATTGCCTATGTGAGTGCTTCTCTACTTTGATATTGCTGGCCGCGAGGGTTTTCTGGAAGCAGGCAATTAACGCCTCTGACAGAGGCGCTTTTTTTTAGGTAACGCCCTATTGCAGGGCGTCTTTTTCCTGTTTAACGCCTTCTGTCAGGGCGCTTTATATCATATCCCTTATGTTGTGAATTCACGCCCTCCCACAGGGCGTTTCTTTATTTGGTAGCGCCTCTCTTCAGGGCGCGTTTTCATGATTTAACGCCCTGCCCAAGGGCGTCTCTTTTATTGGTAGCGCCCTGCCACACGGCGTCTTATTCCTGTGTTTTCACCGAACTCCTTTGTTTATCACTGTATCATATTTCTGCTTATATCTTGCATTCATTCATTCATTTTGCATTGGTTTGAGAGGCCTTATCTCTTTATACTAGGAGCCACACACCCTCTTGGTGAAGGAACGACCCTCCATTGAGCATTCCGTCTCTTTGGATTGGAAATTCCTAAACCAAGCCTCCATAAGTCCCCGCACCCGTGGATTCCCTCACGGACGCCGGGCAGGTTGTACCCTTTTTGGAGTCCCGATATAGTTGGCCTAATACGTGGTGAGTGAGAGTTCCTAGTTGGCATTGAAGTGAATCATATTGAAACTAGGACTCTCCTTGTGTGAATCTTTCTAAACTTTATTAAAATTCATTAATTCACCAAGGATTAAACAAATAAAAATCAAGGTAACCATTCCAACTTGTGTGTTTCTTTGCAAATTGTTTGCACATTACTTGGATTGCATAATGGCTTACTTTGATAGACAAAACAACATGTTCAATTCAAATAATGCTCATGAGGATGATCGTCCATGCACATCTTATGATCCTCAATTTCAACATGTTCAATATCATTCTCACCATTCTTTCAAAGGACCACATTCTCATTCTTATGGTCATGCCCGACCCATGGGCAATGTCCATTCTCATGGTCCCTCTACTCAATTTCAGGCCACTATTCCTATTAGACCCTCTCGTCCCAATGATGAGAAGGTCTCCCAGATTTTGCATGCATTAGATCATCTTACCCCTCAACAGATCCAAGCCCTTCAGGCTGCCGTTGAGGGTGCATCTCCTTCATCTCCTCCTCCTTCCAATTCTACTCGGGTGGCCCATCACCCGCCTCCTTCTATTCCTCCTCCATCGCGGCCCCAAGGCCCATTTATTCATTGCAATCCGGCCCATCTGGGTTCTTTTACGGGTCATCCCGTCAACTCCCCTCCACGGCCTTTTTATGCCACCCCTCCTTCAAGGCCCTGCCAACCCTCGGTTGTTCAAGTCACACCCCTCCAGCAAACTCTCCTCGATAAGATTACTTTGATGGAGGAACAAATAAAGAGGGTCACGGCTTCTCCTACTCCAGTCAATCCTCTCCATGCCGCTTTGGACGAAATCACAAAGATGGAGAATGAATGGAAAGACAGGATGGATGATTATGACTTCGGCATTTCAAGCAATCAAGAGCCGGCATTTGAAGAATCTGAGGCAATATACGATGATGAAGCTGCGCAGGCACCCCTTTCGAGTTTCCTTAAATTCCCGCTTCCCCCACTATCATTTGATGAACCTCCTGCTCAGGATGAAACCATCCCTGATCCAACCCCTACTTATGAGACTAATTGGTGTTATGATGATGGGTCGATACTTCAATCACCCACACCGGCACATTGTAAGTCTCCTCATATCCTTGACACCGCATACATTACACCTCCTCCAGTTATACCATTAACCTTCACACCAACCTCCCCTAAACCTTCCATTAAACCTCCACCAATTACACCTCCACTCCTTAAACCATTAACCTCCACACCATTAGCCTCCATCGAACCCACCATTAAACCTCCCCCAATTAACCTCCCATTACCGCCACCTCGGCCTTCCATCATCCCTTTAAAACCCACTTTGCCTATTCCGCCATTTAACCCTTTACCCTTACCCATGGCTAATCTTGAGCAGGATCCACCCCTTTTTGCACCCGAGCCAATCCCAACTGCTTCCGAGCAAAGGGAGAAACTCGACGTGTTTGAACCTCCGCTTATGCTCACCCATTTGCCTACGCTTTCCATCATGCCTCCACCATTCATGGAGCCTTCCGCCTCCGCTTCACCTCCTTCTACTACTCGGAATGGGGGGCCTTCTACAAGCACAGGTGCCGAAGATGATCAGGAGCCGGGCGGCAAGGATTTGGCCGTGCCATTCAAGATGCAAGAATTTATTTGCCGGATGCCAATCCGGGTTATTGTGCCAATCACGGCCGAAGAAGCCAAGTCGCCGCCATGCCAAGCATTGATGCCGTTTAAGGGCCGGGCAGGGCACCCCTTGTTCCAATTTTCGAATTCCGAATTCATTTACAAGGGGCGAATGTCCATTTTATTTAACATTCCATATTCATCACCATCAATGGGCAACATAATGCTTCCGAGCCCAACTTTCCAACTCCCTCACACCATTACTTTGCACTCTCCAAGGGAGTTGACATTCACCATTGAAGCTTCGGCAGGGGCTATTTCTCATACACTTTCACTGCCGTGGAGGGGCAGTTATCTTAATGCTAAGGGGCCATCCCTTATTTGTTCCACTTTCTATTCATCTTTCTCTATCACTTTTTCTTCGTGGGCCATTCCCAGGGTTAGGAGGAGGATCTCGTCCTCTCGCCCTTCATATTCTCCATATTCTTCGCATTTCATTGCATTCAGGCATTCACTGCATTCATCACGTCCATTCTGTTGCATTCATATGCATTTGCACCTCCTGTTTCCCGGGTTTCCAAACCCGTATCTCCCCCGCCTTCCGGCACCGCCGGATATTCCGCATTTCCCATCTTATTTATATTCATCTTTTTGTCCACTCCCCTGGGGGCATCACGTCCCTTTTCCTGCTATCTCCCTGGAACCTCCAGTAATTTTATCCCTCCTCTTTGGGCATCTCGCCCTTTCTGATTTCGTTATCCCTCCGGAACCTCCGGACTTTCCCCTCGGGCAACGCGCCCCTTTTCATCTTATTCCTCCGGAACCTCCGGATTTTCCTCCTAATCCTCCTTCATTCCTTTCTCTGCTCCTCGGGCATCGCGCCCCTCTCCCTCTTATTCCCCCAGAATTTCCGGATTCCCCATCTGATTGTCTCAGTCTTTTCCTTGGGCATCGCGCCCCTTTCCATCCTCTTCCTCTGGAACCTCCAGATCTTTCACCCCTCTCTTTGTCCTTTGGGCATTCTGCCCCTCTCCATTTGCTACCTTCGGAACCTCCGGACCTTCCCCTCTGGCATCACGCCCCTTTCCACCTCATTTCTCCGGAACCTCTGGACCTTCTTGGGCATCGCGTCCCTCCTTTCCATGTCCCTGATTTCATTCCTCCGGAACCTCCGGATTCTCCGTCTTATTCTCTCTATCATTTTCCAGGGCATCACGCCCCTTTCCATCTCATTCCTCCAAAACCTCCGGACCATCCATCTTTCTTCCGATTCATCTTTCTGCTCCTCCGAGATATCACATCCTTCATTTTCTTCTTCCTTTTTCATCATCTTTTTCCATATTTCTTCCGAGGGCATCGCGTCCCTTCTTTCGTTATCCCTCCAGATGAGTCTTCTTCCGCTCATGATTTTCCTCCTCTGCCTCCGGACCCTCCGGATCCGCCTCTTTCCATATATCAATTTCTTCTTCTGATTCCCCCTGATTCTGGGTCTGACCCAACTTCTTCAACATCCACTGCCTTGGGCATCTGCCCCTTCTCCCACTGCTTTCGAGGCTTTAGTCCTCACTCCTCCTTCTAATTCTCCGCTTCTTCTATAGACCTTTCATGTGATCAGGGTCTCCACACCTTAGTGAGGGAGTCCTAGCCCTCGCCTCTCTTCCTTTTTTCCTTATTCGTCTGAGTCTGGTCTTGGCACCACTCATTCTTGTTAAGCCACTCCCAAAATCCTTTGCTTCCAATCCTTTTGACTCCCAAAGAGGACTATCCCACGATGATCAACCTCTCGCGGCAGCTGCTTTAACAAAGGTTGCAAGGTAACATATTGGCGTAAGTAAGCATTTATATGATATCATTCCCTCATTACATCACGCATGATTTTCAAAATGAAGTGCTTCCTAACAAGATTAAGAGTGGTGTTTTAGATCTTTATCTTAGGCTTTTGTTAAATTAAATCATTGTTAAAAAGAGTCTTTAGGCTTATTTTTTGCAGCACGTTGGTTGATAAAGAACCCAGCATTGGGAATTCAACATTCTCTCCCCGCTTGTTTAAAAGTAACCCTCGGTTGGGCATTCCACACACTTCACGGCATCCTTAGCCGGCTCCTTTGGTAAAACACCGTTGCTACCTTGGCCATGCCATGAGTATATCTGGAAGTCTTTTTCTCTTCTTTATTCGGCCACATGCAGGGGCAAGAGGTTGACGGATGAGATGACCAACCTAGGTAATCCCCAATACGAGAGGAGTCTCAAATAGGGGCGGTCTTGACCCAAAAATCAACATCAATATGAGTTTTCATATGAGCTTTCATGATATACATCTAGCCAAAAGGGCTATTATGAAAATCAAATCAGAATTTCAATAAATTCAAAATTTTGAATTATGGCATGTCAAGAGTGGCAAAGTCCCCGCAGGGAAAACCCTGGTCGTATGCATGTCAAGGGTCTAAAATCAAAGGCATAAAGCCCCGGCGCAACAGACTACCTCTTTGAAGGGAATACCTTGGAAGGAATTCAAGTCCCGACATCTCCCATCCTGCACAAAGCTTGTCACAATTATTCTTCTCTTCTCCCTCTAAGACCGAATGTTTCTCGGGTATGGCCTTGGTAGGGGCACCGTTGATCAAAGGCGGTCGGTTATAGGGCGCCACACTTTCAACGCACGCCCGACTTTGGGCAGTTTTAGCGAAAAGGGAAGGAACGAGGACCCCTAGCCAGTGGTTCAAAACAACCCTTTGATGCTGCATTAACAATGTCTAAGCCAAAATTCAAACAAAATTGAATATTTCCCGATCAAAAATCCCAACAAAAATTCAAATATTTTCCAAAAATCTCCATAAAAATTCAAATATTTTCAAAACTCATAAAAATTTGCATATATCAAAACTCATAAAAATTTGCATATTTCCAAAATCTAAAAATTTGCATTGTATTTTCTGATGGTGTTTTGCAGGAACAGCTTTGCAGAGACCAAAAGCACGGGATGGGTCCTCTCTCCACTCATTGCTATCAATCTATTGATTCTTCCCAATATTCTCATGACATGCCACCCAGGGGCATCATCTCCCTATATCATTCTGATTATCATATCTCATGATTATTCATCTCCAAATCTTTCAATCAACTCCTGCTCGTTTCATCTGATTACTCCGCCAATGGGCATTATCAGATCCTGATTATTTAACTCCAAAACTTGATTAGCCAGATTGTCATCCTCATGACAAACAACAACAAATAATGATGCTTTGCTATGCCATGCCATGATTTGACTTATGCTGTTCACGATATATGCTATGATTGGTTGCTTTGATTCATGCTATGCTTACTACGCTTCAATGCCTTATTCATTGCTTGTTATATCTTGGCTGATGAATTTTTGAGCGCAGGATAAGAAGCTCTTGGTCCCGCCGACTGGGCATCATCATCAAAGTCCCACGGTGCTTGCAGCTCATTTCCCAGTTCCCATACTTATTGCTCCACCATCTCCCCCTGTATGCATTTTACTATATGTTACATACGCTACTAGATTATATCAAGGACCTTGTGGCTTTGGTAAATCTGGAATTTGAGTTCCCCTTCATCAAAAACAATGATGATTCCAGAGGCGTCTTAGTCATATGGATAGGCCGTTGAGCCGTCCAAGACTAGGGACGATGGTTCCGTTTTGCGAGTTGGTGCGCGGATAAACGGGCTTCGGCTTAGTATCAGTTCGCAGAATGAGTTTCTTGACTCAGTCTCGGCAGTTTAACAATATTATCCTTGATTACTCTATATTTTCATTTGACTTATTTTCCCCTTTAAACCCAGCATGCATTCATGTAGGACTTTGAATTAATATTGGAAAATCATTCTGATAAGCTGATGTTGAGGGTTGAAGTTGATCTTAATCTTTCCAGATATGAGACATTCCATGCCGGATTGAATCTTCAGTTCGTTTTGTTGCTGTTTTGGGTGATTTTCTCGAAAGCTCATTGTTTGGATTTTTATCATCTTATTTCAATCTCCTTTCCTTTGATCCACCTTGGCTGCAGCACGTCCACTGGCTGGTAACCGCTCCCCAATGGTGAAATCTTCAGGTTTGTGACCTGGGGTACTTCCACCGCGCTGGAAGTTGATCATTTATTTTATCTCCTTCGTGCACCGCGTGCACACTCCCCGTTTTATCCGAACATCGTTGATTTCATTGAATTTCCCGAGATTTGCTTCATCTCGTACTTTTGATTTGATTCTCATCAAGAGATGTTAATTGCGTGTCTCATCACACCTTGGCATCTACTTTTCAGTTTGCTACGCTCCCTTGCAAAGCAGACGCCAAGGCGGGGCAGCTGTAGACACGCCAAAATTGACGTTACTATGAGTACATCTCATATTGCCTTGTAATGCCCCAATTTGACCCTCAAATTAGTTCTATTTGAGTGATTTTTCTCACTTTTCTTAGATTTCTTCTTTTTTTCACCCTTTTCTTATTTTTTTTCTATTTCCCCCTATTTTTCTGGATTTTTCTGAATTTTTTTGGATTTTCTGGGTATTTTTCTCTATTTTTCAGAAATAACGACTTGACTTGGGGCGTCTTTTAAATAACGACTTATATATGGGCGTTTCTTAAAAAATTAACGACTACAGTAAAGGGCGTCCATTCTTTCAAATTTCTATTTTTTTAGATTTTTCTCGGAATTTTTCGGAATTTTTCGGGAATTAACGACTTTGCCTAAGACGTTATTTTGAATAAAAAATCAAAAGAAAATGAATTCACGACGTACGTGAGGGCATTTTTTCAAATTGATTATTTTATTATTATTTTTTAAACCCCTTTGAGAGGTGATTTGGTGGCCTTCCGGGTGTCAGAAAAATTCGCAAAAATAGTCGTTGGAATCAGTGCGACGAGATGCACCTTCACCTAAAAAATGGGAAAATAATATTAAGAAATGAAAAATAGCCCTATTTTGAATATTTTAAATTAACGTCTTTTGTTAGGGCGTGTTTTAATTAACGCCTTTGAATCAGACGTGTTTCACAATTTTTCAAATAAATTTCAAATTTTGATTTTTGAATTAACGCCCTGATCTAAGGCGTGTTTTTAAGAAACGCCCTCTGGGCCGGTCGTCAATTCAACAATTGACGCCCTGAACCAAGTCGTGTTTCACTTTTGTGCTCCGAACGAACGCAGCCTTTCCCAGAGAGACTCCTGCTTCGTTTGGGCTCTTGCCCAGCTTAATCCTCCCCTATTTGGGCTCTTGCCCGTTCTTATCTCTTCCTCCTTTGGACTCTTCCCTCCTTATCTCCCTTTCTATCTTATTAATAGAGCTTCCGAGCTCTGTTAATTGGTTGGACTCCTTTTTCTCCAGATTTTCGGATTTCTTCCTCCCACCGTTGATTCTTCTGTTTCCTTCTTTTCTTCTTTCTTCTTCTTCTTCTTTTCTTCTGCTGTCGTCTGCTTCCTTTTCTGTCTTCTTCTCCTCTCCTCCCTCCGTTCTTCTGCTTCTTTTGTTTTTCTTTCTTTTGTTTTTTTGGTTTTCTTCTTCTTTCCTTACGTAGGGGCTGTTCTTGGCTAAGGAGGGGCTTCTTTCACGGTTCACCTCTTCATCCCTTTGAGGCTTCCTCCCATCGAGCATTCAAGCCAAAGGAGCCACCAAACAAGATTTTTCTATCTTATCTCCCCTTATTTGTATTTTTTGTTAGTTCATAATACATGCATCATGTTTCATTGTTATATTGATTTTTCTCAACCATCGTATTGAGATCTCCCCTTAGTGCATCTCTTGCACATCTCCATGTTTTGCATACATTCATCATATTTTTCCCCACCTCTTTGCATAGGGGTTTAAAGGCCAACACCCTTAAGGTGTGTTCTTCACCATGATTTCATGCTCATCTTTATTTAGGATTTGATGCTACACTCACCACATATCTAATGCAATTTCTTTATTGGTGTTGTCTTTGTTGTTTGCAAGGGTAATCAAAGGAAGAACTCTCTTCATCGGCCGGCCGATCTTGAAGAGAAAAGGAGTACTCACATCCCCCGCATCTTTTGAGGTATTTTTCGCGATCACCCTCCCTATTTGTTATTGATTATCTTTTGAGGCCTCGCGTCTCTGGCGATCACACACACTCCACATTAGCACCTCGTGCTATTTTATTATTTTCACCATCCCTATTGTTATTCAAATTTTAAGTGGATTTTAATCCAATCTACAACCATCTCCACTTTCTTTTCAGCCGAAGATAGTCCACCGGGGGCAACGTATGATGAATACCTGGCAGAAGCTGAATATGCTCGGTCACCTCGACTAGGGGGGCAGAACCAGAAGCTATGACTTTCTGCAGATGCTGTGAGCAAGTTTATTGTGAAGAAATGGCTTTACAAGCCAAGTTTGATACGGCAAGCAACAGTGAGGCCGAAGACGCTGAAGGAGGAGGGGCTTCCCCCTCCTGCAGCCCTCCCTTGGCAGTAATATCAGCACCCCTCAGACCGATCAAAGAAGTTTATGTTGAAATCGATCGGGAAATATCCGTTGCTAAAGCTATAACCAAGAAAGAACAAGCCACCTCCACTGAAGACATGGCGATTCAAGGCAGTGTGGAAGCAGAATCTCCCCCATGCAATGCGGAGTTGGAATACTATTCCTCTGAGATAGTAGCAAGCAAAGGCCAGCCTCTCCAAGCTGTTAGCACATTAGCTAAAGTCGAAGCCACAGAGGGCCCGCTGATAATACAGCTCACACTGCCGTCACTGGCTGAATTTGAAGCTCCCGATGAGGTCTGGGGGCAACAAAATGAAAGGGTCAAGGCACTCAAACTCAAAGATGATATCCCAGACTTCATTGACCTTCAGTCGGCGCCTCCAGAAATTTAAGACGGAGGCCAAGCCACAGTCGATGATCTAATAGAAGTTAACCTAGGGAGTGAGGATGATCCTAGGCCGACCTTCCTCAATGTCCAACTCTCCTCAGAAGAACATAAGTTGTAAATCTAGCTGCTACAAGAATTCCGAGACTGCTTTACCTGGAGCTATAAGGAGATGCCAGGACTCAACCCTGCAGTTTTACAACATGAGCTGGTTATAAACCCCAAAGTGGAGGCGGTGAAGCAGTCGCCACGGCGCATGAGGCCGGAGCTCATCACCCAAATATGCAAAGAAGTGGACAAACTCATTGACGTGGGTTTTGTCGAAGAGAACCAATATACTACTTGGCTGGCCAACATTGTGCCTGTAAAGAAGAAAAATGGGCAGATCTGGATATGCGTAGACTTTCGAGATCTGAATAATGCGTGTCCAAAAGATGACTTTCCGGTGCCAATAACGGAAGTCATGATAGATGCTACGACCAGTCACGAGGATCTATCATTCATGGACAGATCGTCCGGTTACAACCAAATATGGATCGCGGAGTATGACTGGGTCCACACTGTCTTTCGAACTCCCAAAGGCATCTACCACTATAAGAGGATGCCGTTCGGATTGAAGAACGCTGGCGCAACTTACCAGTGAGCAATGACTGATAAGTGTATAATTTTACATGTTAATTAATGTTATAACACACTTTTATGAGCTTTAATATACATCACTATGCATTTATCACACTTAATTTTAATTTCAGATAAAAATATTTAATTGTCTGATTTAATTAAATTTTGATTCTATTTTGTAAGCACAAAAGAAGATCACAACAAGAAGAATGAAAAGAACACAAATAAGAAGACAAATAGGTCGAAGTCCATTCACGCATCCAAAAGTCCATGCTTGACTAAGCCCAATCTTAGTTCAAATAAAGAAAAGAAAAAGAAAAAGAAAGAAAAAGAAAAAAAAGAAATAAATGCATTTCAATAGATATTTATATATTATATACATAATGTATTCACACACACACACACATATATATATATATATATATATCTATATATATATCATACATTACATTATACATGTATATATATCATATATATATTATATACCTTATACAGTATATATTATATATGTATTATATATAAAGCCATGCAGGCCCTTTACGTAAGACTTCTTAACACATGCAAAGGCATGCAGATGGCCTATATTATATGCATAAAGTATGTATATATTATATATGTATTACATATATAGTATGCAGATTGCTTCAAGGGCTTCGGGTGGCATTTACATGGCAAAGGCCATACAAAGCTTCTTCACATGGGGCATGCAAGGGCTTGCATGCAAGGGCTTCACAAGTAGAGCCTTCAGCATGTAGCCAAGGAGGTTTTTACTCTTCAACAGCACAAGGTGCCAACGGCTTCTCTTCACACTGCCAGGGGTCCACGTGGTGGCCAGCTTCAGAAAAAAAAAAGAAGCATGCAGATGCATGCGAACTGGTCTTCACATGGGGCTCCTCTTCACGTGCATGCGGCCAAGGAGGGTAGCAGGCGACATGGTGGGCGGCCAGGCTTTACACTGCGGCTTCACATGCAGGTGCTTGGCGTGGAGCAGTCAAAGCCACAGAAGCACGTCGGGCGTGGTTTCACAGGAGGGCTTCACACTTGCAGGTGGCCTCCCTCTTCACGGGCAATTGGGTACACACGACCTCTCTCCAAGGTGATTACAGCAGCGGTCGACAAGGTCAAAAGAGTTTGGGCTTTGCGGCAGTCAAACACAAATAAAAGTACCAAGGCTCTCACACTGTCGACAAGGCCAAAAAGCTTGACACAGGATGGGCCAATGCGGCTGCAGACTTCAGCTTTCACACAGGCAGCCGGTGTCAAAACAGAGGCTACTTAGAACCTATATAAAGGGCATGGGGAAGGCTTTGGCTCTCCCTAATAGGCAGTAGGCACGTAACGTAGATAGCTCTCTCCCCGTCTTATGTAGCATTCTTCCCCTTATTAGGTTTCTCCATTTTAATTTTGTTATGGTTCTAGTGTGTTGTAATTTATTTATTTTGTTGTAACTTTTATCCACTTGTGAGTTTGCATTAATTCATGTTTTAATATTTTGCATAATCTCTCTCCATCTCTCTAATATTCTTTCAAAAGTCTTTCTCAGTCAATTTCTGAAATTCTTCCAAAGACGGTCAAGAGAAGCGGTTCCGATCTGGTCGAGTGTACGTGGTCGTTCCCGACGACTCGTAAATCAAAGGCTCGAGGAGACGACGCCGTTATCACACCACGGTCGCACGAAATCTATCCCACTTCTTCTATTTTATTTCACATTTAATTTTGTTATTTCTTTAGATTCATGTATTTTCATGCAAGTTTATTTTTCAATTAGGTTAATCTCACTCAAAATTCGGATCTTCCAAATATAAGAATTTTTCAACTCATGCTTAAATGAAAATATTTCTTCATCGTGGGATCGACCCGTATTCACCACTTTATTTGAATTTTAATATTTTTAAATGAGTGAGTTTGGTTTTATAAATTTTGAAATTATGTGCACGGCTTTTAACGACGAATTTTGTGCGCATCAATTTTTGGCGCTGTTGCCGGGGAAGAAAATTATTTTTATAGTTGGATATTCTTATGTTTTATGTGTATATTTGTATATTAATTTTTCTATTTTTATTTTACAGAAAAAAGAAAAAATCATAAAATCAAAGAAAGAGAAAAATCGGACCTGAAATTCTTAGAAAATGAAGCGTCGCTGAAAGTCTGGAACTGTAGCAGTCAAGCGTCGCTAAAGGGCTGAAACGTAGGAACATGCTCTATTTTTCTGATTTCTGAAAAATCTTCAAACAAATCTAAAAAATTCCTGAAAATCTATAAAAATCAGAAAAAATCTAAACACACAAAATATCATTTTTGGCTTCATTTTGTAATAAATTTGCATACATTTGTCATTTTATTGTTTATAACTTCTTACATTCATCTCTTATTGAAAAATTCAAAAAAAATTAAAAATCAAAACAAAAAAAAGAGTTGTGTTGGCTAGATAGGTTCATTAACAAAAAAAAAAACACTTGCACCAAAATAAAAGACTTCATTCAAGAGTAGAAATCACACCATCCATGTTCTAGGTCATACATCATTTAGCATATGCGTTTTCCTTTTTGTTATTTAATTTCTGCATTATATTTTAGAGATTACGAGGGGCAAGGTACGTTCTACTTATCCTATTCTGGCGTGCATATTACATAAGAACCCCTTGTTTAAAATTATGATGTGCATTTCATTTCAAAATACTTTAAGGGCAATACCCCTGAATAACATAAGGTGGTGATTTCATCACCATTCCTTAGCCCACAAACCATATTTCCTATGCATCTTTGCATGACCTAAGCTTTAAATAAAAGTCAGTAGTTTACCCTCTTGTGGAAACTGGTGCTTAAGGCAAGACGGTCGGACGGTAAATGCCTTAAGCGGGCTAGTGGTTTGACATAATTAGGTCCCTACGAAAGTAGGGGGAGCCTCCCACTACCCCACCCCTTACCAGGCCGGTGGAAATATTGAGGGTGAACTTAAGTTGCACTTTAGTCATTTTGTGAAACCCTATTTGTAGGTCTAGGTCACATCTAGGTCGTTAGGTAATTGTGTGTCAATTTGTTTGTGTATATCAAAAAATAAAAAAAATAAAATAAAATAAAAAGATTTTTCTGCAAAATACCACAAAAAATCAAAATAAAATAAAATCATTAAAAAATATCACTCTTTCTTGGGCCTTTTGCATTGCCACATCCACTTTTGTTCAGTCCCATTAATAGAGTCTTTCATGTTCAACCATGCGGGCTACTTGCACTTAAATTCTTTATTTGCCCAATGTCACCAATCTCCTTCACTCGTCCAAAATGAGGTTTACAATCCATCTTTCACCCAAGAGCCATATCAATTATCATCATATTTTTCCACCTCTTTCTCTTATATAAATACATATCCTAGGTGGGAAAACCAACAATCATCTTCTTGGGCACCTTACCAAGACCTCATGCAAAGTCCTTCAAACCCACACTTCTCAGGTCAGACTTCTTACTCAAATGATCCTTACAATCAAGCCCCATACGAAGGACAACCCATCTACTCTCCATCACCTCAGTACCAGACTGATTTCTATTCTGATTGTTACTTACCACAGTCTGAGTGCCACCCAACCTATCCAGCTCCTCCAAAGTCTGATTTTGGGGATAGGTTCAATCAAATGACTCAACTCATCTTGGCCAATCAGCATTCCCTTCAAACTCAGAGCCTAATCATTCAAGCCCAGCTTGACCAATGTGATCGAGAGCTTGAAATGGACCAACATACTAGCCTCCCCACGGAAAACTTTGAAAATCAATTTCCTGATGATAATATCACATTGATTGATCCATCCATCAATCCTCAATTCAACAAGGATAATATGGAGCAGCCATATCAGGAATATTTTGGGGAAGCTAATGAATCTCAATTTGTAATGGCCAAGGAAAATAATGAGGAGTCTAAGTTGGGGGGAGAAGAAGGGAATAATGAAAATCATATTTGGGCCCCAAACTCTGATGACCATTATGACCCAGCCCAACATCACTCACAGCCTCACTATTCAACTCCTTTACCCTCAAATCTCAATTCAGAGAGGACACTCAATCAACACTGTCAATCAATGATGCTTCAAAGTCAATCTCTCCAAGCACGAATTGATAGGATGACTGAGACGATCAAGAGGATTGCGGGAGAACAAGTGCTTAGATACTCTGGTTCCATGTCTATTGATCAACTTCCTTATGATGACTATGATCAATCCTTGACTTCCAATTATCATAATATTCAGATCCACGTCGATTTAGAAGATGAAGGAATTATGGAGAGATCTTGTCAGCAAAATTTGAATGAGGAACCTAGAAAATTTGAGGAGATTGAAGAATTTGATGGAAAAGAAATAAAGGAAGGTGATGAACTAATGAATGATCATATTCACCCTCCTAAAATTGAATTTGAGGAGCCTATGCTTGATGATCCTCATAAGGAGAATGCTAGAGAGGTGGATGATCTCCAGTTAGGGGGAGAGGAAGAGTATACTGAATCTCAAATCTTTAATCACATATCTCTCCCCAAATTTGATGAAATTCTCTTTGAAGATGGGAAGGAAGAAGCAGTGAAGGGGGAACAAGAATTGAATATTTATTTGAACAATGCAGTTGGGGTTACTGAGGAATTGGATGAATTGAGTGTGCCGCATAATAATTTCAATATAGAGGAGAGGGTAGAGCTTATGTCAATTCTTGACCACGGTGCTTCTTTTAAAACTCTCCCAGCCGATTGGTCCAACCTTGCTCGACATGCTGATTTATATAATCCCACGGATTCTTAGGAGAAATATTTCATAATTCATGACATGATTTTTGCCAAAGTTCCTCCTCTATTCTTTAATCGGGATGATTCTTTTGAGCTACCTTCACCCCGATATCTGTCTTGCCCTTGCGTTCACCAGCCACATTCGTTTTCTTTAGGGCATGAAAAAGAAAATTTTGACAAGGATAAAATTCTTTGGTGGCTTATTCTAAAATCAACTTGTTGGTTATATTAGAGCTTTGCGTCTGGCTAAAGACGTTAAACTTAGCGCTTTTTGGGAGGTAACCCACTATTTTTTATTTTTTTGTGTGCTAATAAATGGATTCTTGGGAGGCAACCCAAGTTTTTCGTGTGTTTATATTTTTATTTTACAGGTGTGAATAAAAGATAAGTTGGGAGAGAGAGAGAGAGATGATTGCTTACATTGTTGTCCCAATTTTCAAAGCCAAGTACCGCCGTTTATTCAAAATCTGAGCCCGTTAAAGTTCACTTCCGTCAGGTTGTACTATTCCTTCACAAATTTCATGTCTACATTATTCATTATTCTATATTGTTTATGCCATTAAGGACAATGTCATTTAAGTTGGGGGGACGAAAATCATGTTGCACATGCAACATTCATATACATGCACATGTTGCATTCATATACAACCTCATTTTTTTTATCTCATTTTTTTCCAAAATATAAAAAAAATATAGGAAAACCAACAAAATAAAAGCCATTTTGAGTTTCATGATTCATGCTTCCATTGACAGTAATTCTAGAATAGAAATGACTGAATAAGGATGATGAAAATTTTAGTTAATCTAGCCATGGACAACTGATATAAGAATCTTTTTAAAGTTCATGTGCACTATTAAAATAAAAATCACGTTGCACGCTAATGAAACAAGTAGGACAAGTCTTCTGCTATTTTGAGTATATTATCTGATATTCAGCACTTCTTGAAGAAGAGATCTTTTATAAGTTTTCTACCAAGTTATCTATCAAAATTAGTGCAAAAGTATAATTGAAAAATTTTTTGAGAAAAAGGCACCATGAAAAATGTCCTGAATCTAAGTAACCGGGCCTACTTCACCTAAGACGTGTTGAGGTTCGCGTCAAAAGGAAAATGAAATCTTGATATGCGAAACTGGGCCTGCTTCTCCTAAGGCAAGAGTCGAGGTTCGTGTTAAACAGTGAAGGGTAGTGCAGCATCATGTGTGTAGAAAAATAAAAAAAGATCCCAAAGGGATGAAACAATAAGACATACAAAGCTAGTATTCTTAATGCTCTGATTAAGAAGTGCAGGGTTAAAAGATACCTTTTTCGGAATAGCAAATGGGGGATGCAATTATCTTCGCTGTGGACTTAGCATTTCACTTGCACAAGTGCTACTGAATTTTGATTAGAATTCTTGATCATGTGCCTTAATTTTCTACATAAGGCTAGTATGTGTTAATGATTCCAAATTCCTAATCTTTAGTTTATTCTGTGAAAGAAAAGCTGGATATAAAAGTATGGACTTTGTAAACTTTTGTTGGTCCTCAATTTTTAACTTGTTTGCATTGCTAAGGGACTAACAATGAGTAAGTTGGGGGGTGTGATAAGTGTGTAATTTTACATGTTAATTAATGTTATAACACACTTTTATGAGTTTTAATATACATCACTATGCATTTATCACAGTTAATTTTAATTTCAGATCAAAATATTTAATTGTCTGATTTAATTAAATTTTGATTCTATTTTACAGGCATAAAAGAAGATCACAACAAGAAGAATGAAAAGAACACAAATAATAAGACAAATAGGCCGAAGCCCATTCACACATCCAAAAGTCCATGCTTGACTAAGCCCAATCTTAGTTCAAATAAAAAAAGAAAAGAAAAAGAAAGAAAAAGGAAAAAAGAAATAAAAGCATTTCAATAGATATTTATGTATTATATACATAATGTATTCACACACATATATATATGTATTCATACATTACATTATATATGTATATATATCATATATATATTATTTTTTTTATACAGTATATATTATATATGTATTACATATATAGTATGCAGATTGCTTCAAGAGCTTCGGGTGGCATTTACATGGCAAAGGCCATACAAAGCTTCTTCACGTGGGGCATGCAAGGGCTTGCATGCAAGGGCTTCACAAGTAGAGCCTTCCGCACGCTGCCAAGGAGGTTTTTACTCTTCAACAGCACAAGGTGCCAGCGGCTTCTCTTCACGCTGCCAGGGGTCCAAGTGGTGGCCAGCTTCAGAAAAAAAAAGAAGCATGCAGATGCATGCGAACCGGTCTTCACATGGGGCTCCTCTTCACGTGCATGCAGCCAAGGAGGGCAGCTGGCGACATGGTGGGCGGCCAGGCTTTACATTGCAACTTCACATGAAGGCGCTTGGCATGGAGCAGTCAAAGCCGTAGAAGCACGTCGGGCGTGGTTTCACAGGAGGGCTTCACACTTGCAGGTGGCCTCCCTCTTCACGGGCAATTGGGTCCACACGGCCTCTCTCCAAGGCGATTAAAGCAGCAGTCGACAAGGTCAAAAGAGTTTGGGCTTTGCGGCAGTCAAACACAAATAAAAGTACCAAGGCTCTCACATTGTCGACAAGGCCAAAAAGCTTGACGCAGGATGGGCCAATGCGGCTACAGACTTCAGCTTTCACACAGGCGGCTGGTGTCAAAACATAGGCTACTTAGAACCTATATAAAGAGCATGGGGAAGGCTTTGGCTCTCCTTAATAGGCAGTAGGCACATAACGTAGATACCTCTCTCCCCCTCTTATGTAGTATTCTTCCCCTTCATTAGGTTTCTCCATTTTATTTTTGTTATTGTTCTAGTGTGTTGTAATTTATTTATTTTGTTGTAACTTTTATCCACTTGTGAGTTTGCATTAATTCATGTTTTAATATTTTGCATAATCTCTTTCCATCTCTCTAATATTCTTTCAAAAATCTTTCTCGGTCAATTTCTGAAATTCTTCCAAAGACGGTCAAGAGAAGCGGTTCCGATCCGGTCAAGTGTACGTGGTCGTTCCCGACGACTCGTAAATCAAAGGCTCGAGGAGACGACGCCGTTATCACATCACGGCCGCACCAAATCTATCCCACTTCGTCTATTTTATTTTACATTTAATTTTGTTATTTGTTTAGATTCATGTATTTTCATGCAAGTTTATTTTTCAATTAGGTTAATCTCACTGAAAATTCGGATCTTCCAAATATAAGAATTTTCCAACTCATGCTTAAATGAAAATATTTCTTCCTCGTGGGATCGACCTGTATTCACCACTTTACTTGAATTTCAATATTTTTAAGTGAGTGAGTTCGATTTTATAAATTTTGAAATTATGTGGCACGGCTTTTAACGACGAATTTTGTGCGCATCAATGACCAGAATCTTTGACGAGCTGCTCTACCACAAAGTCGAGTGCTACATAGATGATCTGGTAATCAAAACCAGAAGGAAGGAAGACCACCTGTAGGACCTCCGAGTCATATTTCAGAGACTCAGGTAATATGAGTTAAAGATGAACCCCATGAAATGCGGCTTCGGAGTATCCAGTGGCATATTCTTGGGTTTCATTGTCAGATACTGGGGGATTGAAATAGATCCCGCAAAGATCAAAGCAATTCAAGAGTTACCTCCGCCAAGGAATCTCTCTGAGATGAAATCCCTACAAGGCCGTCTGGCTTATATCCGATGGTTCATATCTAATTTGTCGGGGCGATGTCACCCCTTTTACAAATTAATGATGAAAGATGTTCCCTTTTATTGGGATGAAGATTGCCAGACAACTTTTGATAAACTGAAAGATTATCTGAAGACTCCTCCTGTGCTTGGTGCACCGGTAAAAGGACGGCCGTTGATTCTATACATAGCGGCCACACATTACTCTCTAGGGGCAATGTTGGCCCAAACTAATGAAGAATGAAAAGAGCAAGTGCTCTATTATCTCAGTTGGAGGCTGCTCAGAACTGAGGAGAAGTACACCTTCATTCAGAAGATATGCTTGGCACCGGTCTTCGCAGTCAAGAAACTCCGACACTACATGCTGTCACATGAAATAAAGTCGATATCCAAAGTAGATCCGTTGAAGTATATTCTATCCCAACCGGCACTCAGAGGTCGCTTAGGTAAATGGGCGGTGATTCTCATGGAGTTCGACATCTCCTATGTGCCGCAGAAGGCTATCAAAGGCCAGGCTATCGCAGATTTCTTTGCTACACACCTGGTGCCTGTAGACTATTCGCTGGCAATAGAACTTCCTAAAGATGAGACTCTGGAGGCATACTAGGTGCAGCATACTTTATGGCAGTTGTACTTCGATGGTGCGTCCAGAATTGATACTCCAGTAACTAGTCCTATTAGAGTCAGAGCTGGCGCAGGCATAGTCCTAAAGTCTCCGGAAGGGGAGGTTGTATATACTTCCTATTCGATAAACAAGCCCTGCACAAATAACAAGGCAGAATATGAAGCCTTGATTATCGGTTTGCAAATTGCTCTATCCATGGAGATCCAAATGCTCAAGGCGTTTGGAGACTCCCTGCTGGTCGTGAAATAGGTGGAAGGACAATTTGATGTGCGGAAGCTGGAGCTCCTTCCTTACTGCCAGTTGGTGCTGTGCCTGATGGTGAAATTCTATTTCATTGAAGTCAAACACATCAATCGAGGATAAAATGCTCAGGCGGATGCCCTCGCAAAGGTGGCTAGTTCCCTGGCAGTCCCGCCGGACGCAAGCCTGAATATAACTGTCATCAACAGATGCCAGGTCCCTAGCATGATAGAGGTGCTAGCCGATGAAGAAGACAACGAGGTAATGACTGCGGAAGAAATGCAACATCCTGATTGGCGAGAGCACCTCCTGCGTTGGTTCCAGCACCAACAGCTACCGAAGGAAAAAAAACAAAGAATGAAATTGCTCAGGATCAAAGACTCTTATGAAATGAGAAATGGAACCCTGTTCTGAATAATGGCAGACGCCCAGAAGAAAGTTCTACTCCGCTGCTTGTCTATGGATGAAGCACGGCAGGTGATGAAGGAGGTCCATGCCGGGTCAGTCGGGGCACACCAGGCGGGTCTGAAGATGAAGATGGAAGTAAAGAAATTGGGCTACTATTGGCCCACTATATTTGATGACTGCTGTAAATTTGCCAAGTCTTGCCAGAAATATCAAGAACATGCCACCGGCACCATTACATCTCACCATCCCTAGTTGGCCATTCGCCCAATGGGGTACGGATGTGGTGGGCCCTTTGCCTACATCATCATCGGGATGCAAATATATTTTGACAGCCACAGACTATTTCTCTAGATGGGCGGAAGCCGTGGCACTAAGAGAAGTGACGGGGGAGCTGGTCACCAGATTCTTCCGTCAGAATATAATATTCCGGTTCGGGGTCCCTAGCCGAATCATCTCCGACAACGGCAGCCATTTCAGAAACCAAAAGGTGTACAGGCTAGCCGACAAGTAAAAAATTGATTGGAGGACATTATCCCCCTACAATCCTCAAGCAAATGGGCTCGCAAAGGCATTCAACAAGACCCTCTGTACCCTGCTAGCAAAAACCGTCAGCTCCAGCAAGAGAGATTGGGAAGAGAAAATGCACGAGGCACTATGGGCATATCGTACAGTCTACAAAACTCCGACCGGCTGCTCACCATTCTCCCTGGTATACGGATCAGAGGCGGTGGTGCCAATATAGATGGAGGTACCCTCATTACGAGTTGCTATTTAGCACGTCTTGGCAAGCGGTGAATAGACAAATATAGCAAGAAGACTGGAGGAGCTCGCGGAGCTTGAAGGAAGGCACCTCCGGGCACAACAAAACATCAAATTGTATTAAGCTCACATGGCCCATGCTTTTGATAAGTCGGTCAAGGATCGAGAAATCAAGATGGGTGACCTGGTCATGGTCAAAAGAAGAGAAGTGATGGCCTCCAACCCCAAAGGAAAGTTGGTTGAAAACTGGGTAGGACCTTACGTTGTCCGCCGAGTCTATGAAGGTGGTGCCTACGTTCTCATAGACCACAAGGGAGCAGTTCAGTTCTCCCCTCTCAATGGAAAACACTTGAAGCTGTACCATGCAACCTTGCTGGCATTTGAAGAATGACTGAAATGTAACTTGGTCTAGTGACACTTCGCCCTGACTGAGCTTTCCAAAATACACATTCCTCTCAAATCAACTCCGGGCTGTTGGCCCGCATTGCAAATGCCCCCACCAATAGACACAAACCCTAAGGGTCCCAAGGACCCCACATAGTCCCGCTAGGCTGCCACTACATTCATCACCGTGTTGAACCTTACGTCCACATTGGTGCATATACCATTTTCTTTGCACCACGTTATCCCCGCGCCTGCGAATAAACCCTTTTCTGGCACGAGGCTTCTGGCCTTAGCCAATATCTACACATCATCGCCATTATGGACCCTACGTCCAAATCGGCGCACAAACCCCCTTTTTTCCTTGCTTTGGCATTACCTTCTTGCCAATAAATACACCCTTTTCTAGCACAAGGCTTCTGACCTTAGCCAATATCTACACATCATCGCCATTACGTACCATACGTCCAAATCGGCGGACAAACCCTTTTTTCCCCTTGCTTTGGCATTACCTTCTTGCCAATAAATACACCCTTTTCTTGCACAAGGCTTCTGGCCTTAGCCAATATCTACACATCATCGCCATTACGGACCTTACGTCCGAGTTGACGCATAAACTCGTCTCCTTGCATTGGCGTTACCTTCTTGCCAACGAACATACCTTTTTCGGCGCAAGGCTTCGTGCCCTAGCCAATATCTATATGTCAACCTGATATTTTCCAAAAAAAATGGGGCTTAAAATAGAGGTGGCCCGCCAGACTTGCCCGGATATTCTGGGAAGGGGTAAAAATGGCTATAACCCGACTGTTGCGAAACTCCAAAAGGACGCTGTAGGCAAAATCGGATACCCCGTCACGTGAAAACCCGAAAGGGCATGTGGGCAAAAGTAAGAGGTGGCTGGCTCATGTGAAAATCCGAAAGGGCACTTGAGCCAGTAATGTGGTGATCAAAAGTTTCCTTCTATATTCATCCCTATGAAAATTCTAAACAGGACGTTCATCACAAGTCCCACCGAAAATCTGCTTAAATATACCGTTAACCCGGACATTCCGTCCTCGTTAATGATTAAACATATCTTTGCTTCAGCATTTAACCAATGCCGATGAACAAACCAACGCTGATCCTCGTCATCATCGTCGAGATCGGTGAATATACCGTTAACCCGGACTCTTCGTCCTCGTTGACGAATAAACTCGTCTTTGCTTCAGTGTTAGTAAGCGAACTAAACCACTGCCAAATACCTCGTCAGGGAATGGTGAACATGTCTATTCATAAAAAAAAATGGGACTGAAAATAGAGATGTCCCGCCTGTAACGGCCCGGAGATCCGGGTACTGGTAAACCGATATCAAGAACTCGGAGACGCCACCCAAGAGGCTGATGAGGCCCCATAAGGGTTGGGAGGATTGTTTGAGGAGGTGCATAATGAACTAGAATTACACACGCATTTTTAAGATAATAATTTTAAACGGAAGCAATTTATAACATCAGAGTGATATATTCATATAATAGTTCAGGTCCATCCATTACAAGTCCAGATGCTGTACAAGAGTCAAAAGAAGACAACTACACAGGACATACCCTGGTCAAAACAAAGGAGACCACTGCTGGCACCTAAGACTGCCTGTCAAAAGCATGAGAATCACCCGTGGACTGCTGCTGCGTCTCACATGGAAAGGAAGGGTGAGTCTCACATCATAGACTCAGTAGGGTTCACGCAGATCCCTACCTCGCAGCTAAACTTATAAAAGCAGTTAATAATACAATGGCATAGGAAAATGACAGTTTGTAGCACCCCAGCTAATTATAAGAAATAAATATATATACATATAAGAATGAGAAATAAAAGAGATAATTATGAAATTTCCTTTCATTTCAATATAATATTCACATTGCAAATATGCACTCAATTTGGTGTTTATAATATTTTAATGTTGATTAAAAATAATTTTATTTTTAATGACATCTTATCCTCTTAAAAGGATCTAAAATAAAATACAAAAAAAAGATATAGTAGTATCGGAATATGAATTCACACATTTAAATTAGTTAATGAATAATATTGTTATCAAATATTTCATTTTAACAACGTGTCTAATATATGGAATCTCTTAGAAATATTATAAAGTAATAATAAGAGAAACTTTTAAAAAGAGAGACAACATTGTAAAATAATATTATCATATTATTATTAATTTAATTAATGAGGTGTTCAAAGATTTATTTAATTTATAGAATCTCTCAAATAGATTTTTGAAATGTATATTTAAATTGTAAAAAAAGAAACTCTAATGGTGAAGGGTAATAATTATCACGTTCAAATTGTAGTTAGCTAATGAATAATATTTTGTCAAAAGATTTTATTATTATTGGTGCCTTTAATATTAAGAGGGCACTCAAGTATATTTAAGAAAATAAACAAAGATAAAATTAATAAATAATAAATAATGAGTTAGTATAATTAAGTTAAATAAAGATAAGACGCACAAAGTGCGATATAATATTTAGGTATATTCTCCTTAAAAATATTTAAGAAAGTAAATACCGGTAAAACTTGTAAAGTTAAGAAAGACGAGTGTACATTTAATTGATAAAACTCTTTAAAGATATATATAAAAATAAATAAATAAAGACTTGTAAAATGATATTAGTAGATCATATATTTGTTAATAATTAAATTGTGTCCTTTGTATCACATGATGCTTGCAGGATAAAAATATAATATGATCTTAAATAGACAATATTTAATTGCTAATCAAGAGCTATTGAAATATAAATAGTGTATATGGTTGAAAATAATAATAATACTAATAATAGATAATTTACACGTGCACCTAATAATGTTAGAAATAAGTAATATGTTAGTATTTTTATATGCTCGTATTAATGTTAACAAATAAATTAGAATGTCTTTTTATTTCATTTAAATCTCTCGGTTAAATAGACCATTATAATAATGGTTTCTAGGCTAATTGGATTAGGCCCATTAGGACCCTCGTTCCTGGAGGAGTCCACTTGGATTAGTTAGAGATTTAATTAATAGATAATTAGATAATCACTTAATTAAATAATTATTATTTTAAGTTTCCTAATCCAACTAAAATAAGGAAGGCAAATTAATATTTAGTAATTAAAAATAATTATCACTTTGATTTGTTAAGGTATAAAATTGAAATTTGTTTGAATCTTAATATGCCTCTATTTTGATCAAATTAGATAAATATTAAATTAGATGATTATTATCTTTGGTGCCCAAATCGTTCTGGGTGGGAGGAGTCTTCATCTTCGAATTAAGAGGTTTAGTGGAGGGTTGGTTGACAGCTTTAGGTGAGAACAAAGTTGGGTAGATAGTTTGGTTTAAATAAGAGTCTAATAAGGCTTACGGGTTTAACCATTTTAAACATACTTTTCCTAAAGCCCAACTTAGCTTTCCACATAAAACCCTCTCAACCTCCATCGCATTAAACCCAATTTAACGCATCCTAGGCAGCAGCAGTTTCGGAGTGCTTAATTAGGATAGATTTGGGTTTGATATCCCTATTTTTTTCCCAGCTAATTGGGACTCTAATTTGGCGTGCACCCTATAAATACTAAACCTAGAAATCTATCTTTCGTTTACTGAAACCGAAACTACCGCCTAGTTACGTGGGGGAGACCGCTATAGGGAGGATTAAGCCCTTTGTGAAGGAAGGGGGCTTCAGCGTGAGGGTGGCTTCAACAGTCAATGGATTTGGATGTGTGAAGGGAAGAAGAGAAAAGAGGAAGGAGTGAGTTCCATGGAGAATAGATCGTGAGAGCGTTATTCGACTGTAGGTGTTCTCAACTTAGGCCTCCAACAATAATTAATGTCAATCATCGGTAAGAAGAGGAAAAAAATGATCCTCGTAATTGTTTAGACCGTCAAATCCCCTGATTGACATGTTAGTCATCATCATCATCATCATCATCAGAGCCTTATCCCAATTAGTTGGAGTCAACTACATGAATCCTGTTCCGTCAAAGATTTCTATCAAGTCCAATATTCATATTTAAACTCAAGGAACTAATGTCCTTCCTAATAACATCGCACCATCTCATTTTAGACCTTCCTCGAGCTCTTTTACTAACATCCACTAAAATTTGGTCACATCTTTTAACCGGCGCTGAGTTAGGGCGACGAAACACATGTCCAAACCACATGAGTATATTTTCTCTCATTTTACTATCAATTGGAGCTATCCCTAAGTCCTTACGGATGCGCTCATTTCTAATCTTATCTTTCTTAGTCTTGTCACACATCCATCTCAACATCTTCATCTCTGCTACACACATTTTGTGGATGTGTTCCTTTCGTACTACTCAACACTCGGTACTATATAACAAAGCAGGTCTCACAGCCGTTCTATAAAACCTCCCTCTGAGTTTCACAGGCATACGACGATCACAAAGGACACCTGATGCACTTCTCCATCTTAACCAGCCTGCCTTAATCCTACGTGTAACGTCATCATAAATCTCCCCATTCTCTTGTATGATAGACCCTAAATATCGAAAGCTACTACTCTTCAGAATGTTATGTCCATCAATTAGAATCATGTCTTCCTGAACCACTCTCCCATTACTGAAATTACAGTGCATAAACTCTGACTTACTCCTACTAATTTTAAAACCTTTAGACTCCAAGGCAAGTCTCCAACGCTCTAACTTAGTATTTAGAGCATCAATACTCTCATCAATTAAAATAATATTGTCTGCAAATAGCATACACCAAGGGATATCCTCATGCAATTGTTTAGTTACTTCATCCATAACTAAGGCAAAGAGATACGGACTTAGTACAGAACCTTGATGCAAACCTATAGAAATGAGAAATTCACCAGTCTCCCCAGTAATAGTTCGAACACTAGTAATAGCACCGCCGTACATATCCTTAATCAAATCAACATATCCTTGAGAGATTACTTTCTTTCTTAATATCCACCAAATCAATTCTCTCGGTACTCGATCGTACGCCTTCCAAATCTTTTCTCATCTCTCTATACTTCTCCATTAGCTGCCGTAGTAAGAAAATAGCTTATGTAGTAGATCTATTTGGCATAAAACCAAACTGATTTTCCGATATAGTAGTCATACATCAGAGGCGTTTTTCAATTACTCTTTCCCAAAGTTTCATAATATGACTCATAAACTTAATTCCACGATAATTATTATAACTTTGAATATCTCCTTTATTTTTATAGAAAGGAACTACGACACTTTTTCTCCAAACTTCTGACATTCTCTGTTCCTTTAAAATTTTATTAAAAAATTTAACTAGTCAATGTTTAATATTAATCATATGTTAATTTGGCCTGACTAACTATATTTCTTGCAAATTGATATCCCAAGACCTCGATTCCTTGATGCTCACTATTTTTTTTTAGATTCTCAAAATCTCTGATCGACTTAGTTTTTATATCTGAATCTTGGCCCAATACATGCCTGCAAATCTGGTGGCTTTACTCCCGGAAGAACTTGCCTTTCCCCCCACAAATCGGGTTTTATCCCTGCAATCTAATCATCTTGTATGCCTACAAAAATCTGGATATTGATCCTGCGAATTTGAAGTTTAAAACCCGCAATCTGGCGAATGTTTGACCGGTTGGAATAGAGTTTAAACTTGCAATAGTAATCCCCGTTAGATGTGTGTTTTAATCTCTTTTAAACCTGATTTTAATCCATGTTTAACCCGGCAAGAAGAGCCTTAAAACCTGCAATTCTCATCCCTATCAAACCTGGTTTTTTTTGTTTTGTTTTTTTTATCCTTTAAACTCTGTAACCTGATTGCTTAAAATCTGATCTCTTTAGGACTTCAAACATGTTCCGTCTAAACCTGCAAACATGAAGATTTGAACTAGTAGAAATACGGCATTGATTCCTGAACATCTGCTAATTTCCTAAACCTATGAACTAAATCTTTAAAACCCATGCTTTCAGTCTCTTTTAAACCTATGTTTTGATTCTCTAAAAACTTCTGTTTTATTCTCATTTAATTTTTAAACATGCGCTCTGATTCATTAAGGCTTGTGCTTTTAATCTCATAAAACTCTGGTTCTCTAATTTATGTGTAAACCCGAAAGAAAAAAAAACTTGACTTCTAACCGTAGACACCCGTTTTTGGCCGATAAGTTGAGTCATTTCTTTGTTCTCCTAGTTAATGTCCCAATTGATCTATAATTGGTTGATTTTCTGGGATATTTCCCTTCGTTCGCGGCCCTACAATTCAACTTATGTACCTTGGATCTCGTCTCGAACTTGGCATTCTCGCGCTATTCACTCATATCACTTTCTTGTTCATAGCGCGTTATGGGCCTAATTGAATGATCATTTGAACAATCGATATTTCTTGATATTAGATCTTTGCAACATCCACTGTGGTTGCTATTCTTACTTAATACTTGATTGAATGACTGTCCAATGGGTGTTTGTTCCTTTTCCAATCATTTAGTTGGACAATCATGGTCGCGCTATATCGTTATAGCGCGTTCATGAAGAACGCGCTATATCATGTTAGCATGTTCTCAGTTAGAAACCCAGTCCGACCCGGACTTCCCCCTTTTGATTTGGGTCCTTATTTTGGTAAGTTTCCAATCATATTTCGTCCAAATGAAGGTTCCTGATCCTATTAGGAGTCCTTTGCCCTCATTAGTTGGTAGGATTACCTTGATTTGAGCCACCAAGTCATTAGATTGGATCAAACTCTGACCTAGGGTTCGTTCTTGATCCTTCTCCTATAAATTGGACCCTTGGCCGTCGTTCTGAGGGGATGCAACTCGAGATCTTGACTAAGAGGAGGCTGCTCTTCGTTCCAAATCAATAATTCCTCGCTCCTTCCACATCCAAGAGAGTATTTTAGGGCTTATTGTGTTCTTCCTCGTTCTTAGTTTTTCTCCCCAATTCGCTTCGTTTAATCTTCACATAGCATTGCATATTGATTTCAAAATCACTTCTTTTACAAAATACACGCATTCACACACACCAAACCTATTTTTGGCCCTCCCATAGGGGTTTAAAAATCACCAAACCCCCAGGTAATCGAGCCCTTCTTTTACATGCTTTTGATCAAGAATAGGGGCATATTCTACACTAATCACGAACTAATGGGTCTTTTCTTTGTTGTTTAAATTATTTTGCAGGCACCAGAAGATAGATACGTGGAGCCCTTGCACCTTGGCCGGCCTTGGAGCAAGGAAGGAAGGAACTCTAATTAATCCCGCTCTCTGTCTGATATCGCGCCATACGAACATAGCACGATCTTGAAGAAGGCGCTAGCTCGATATAGCGCGTTAATGCCCAGGCCAACTCTTGGCCCCTCTTTGAATTTCTGAGGTATGTAACATGTCCTTGATTTGATCTTCATATTGTTTGGCATGTTGTTGGCCTCGGTGGCGATCACGAATTATAATTACTACATGTGACCCCCCCCTTTTATCATTGTTTTAGTTCCAGATTTCTTATCAAATTGTCACTTATTCAAATCATCAATTAGGGGCTGGTCTAATTTCTGATCTATATATTTTGGTGATCACGGTGGGACACTTTGTGCCACCATGTTCGTTCTTTTGGTTGCCTGCTTGTTAATCCATCGAAGTGTGTGTGATTATTTATCTCATGGGGATTTCCCCCTCTGTCTTTAGTCGCGCTATATGTCCATAGCCCGTTCTATTAGATCGCGCTATTGATATATAGCGCGTTCTTCACCCGAGGGTATTTTCACTCACACCTTCTGTCGGGGTGCTAATTGTCATCTTCTCTGGTTGCATCTTGTACATTTCCTGTTATGTATTTATTTTTCCTATATTTTCTTGTTATTTTCTAGTTCTAGTTTAGATATTCTTGCATTACATAGCATCATAATCTTGTTGGTTTGGGAGACCTCCTCTCTCCACCCCTTTTAGGATCCATACCCTCTTGGTGAAGGAAGGACCCTCCATTGAGCATTCAGTCTCATTGGACCGGAAATTCTTAAACCAAGCCTCCATAAGTCCCCGCACCCGTGGATTCCCTCACGGACGCCGGGTTGGGTGTACCTTGAAGTCCCCCGGGTTTAGTTGGCCTACGCGCAGTGAGAGTTGACCTAGTTGGCACCGGAGTTAAACCACATTGAAAACTAGGTTCTTACCTTGAGTGAATTATTTAAATTTGTCAAAACAAAATTCCGTCACATCAAGGTACATATAGAAGCAAAAGGAGCAACATTCATTGTTTGATATCTTTGCTTATTGAGTGGAATCGTTTGTGGACTTGCATGGTGTTCTACTTTGATTAAACAAGTCAACATGGCTAATCATTTTTATAACCAAGAGGATAATCAACCAAGCACATCTTATATTCCTCAATCTCATTGCTCTTATCACAACACTTCCAAGGGACCGTGTCCTCACTCCTACGGTATTGCCCGACCCATGGGTAATTTCCAATCTCATGATCCCTCACATTCTCTACACGCTACTATTCCCTCGGGACCATCTCCTCCCAATGATGAGAAGGTCTCCCAAATCTTGCATGCTATAGATCATCTCACCCCTCAACAAATCCAAACCCTTAAGGCTATCATTGAGGGCACATCTCCTTCTCATCCTCCTTCCAATCCCACATGGGTGGCCCATCACCCACCTCCTTCCATTCATACACGGGTGGCTCATCGTCCTCCCTCCTCTCTTATTCGCACTCCCGTTCAAGGAGCACACCCTTCTTCTACACGTACTCCTTCTCGGGTGATCCATCACCCATCTCCTTCTATTCCTCCTCCTCCATGGCCCCAAGGCCCACACGTTCCTTGCAACCCGGCCCGTCCAGATCCTTCTGGGGTTTAGTCCATTAACCCTCCACCACGGCCTTTACATCAAGCCACCCTCCCAAAGCAATCATGCCGATCTTCCGCTGCTCAAGTCACACCCCTCCAACAAACTCTTATTGATAAAGTCGCTTCATTGGAGGAACAATTAAAGAGGGTTACGAGCCCACGGCCCGTTCCTCCTTCTCCAGTCAATCCCCTCCACGCCGCTCTAAATGACATTACAAAGATGGAGAAAGATTGGAAGGACAGGAGAGACGACCACGGCATCAACAACGCAAGCGAGCAAAAGTCGACAAATTTCAATGTTCAAGTGGACGCCGTCCGCCCTCCACCCATTCACCCCATTCACTCGCATAGCCCTCCGCCTCCACATACTCCATACCATTGCATTCCACCACCTACATATATGCCTCCACAACGGCGTCCACTTGAGTTTGACAATGAAGAGCCAACAACTGAACAATCGAAGACAGCACATGTTGATGAAGTTCCGAAGGCACCCCTTCCGAGTTTTCTTCATTTTCCACTACCTCCGCTACCATCAGAGGAACCTCCTACTCAGGACGAAGCCGCCGTCCTTAACCCCGTTTATGAGACCTCTTGGTGCTACGATGATGGGTCGATACTTCGATCACCCACGTCGGTGCATCTTGAGTCTCATTCTATCCCTAATACCGCTCGCCCCATTCGGCGTTTCCTCCGGACCAAGCCTTCCACTAAACTTACATCAGCTACACCATTGGCCTCCACAACACTGGCTCCCGCCGAAATTTCCTCTAAAACCCCACCAATTACACCTCCATCAGCTACACCATTGGCCTCCACAACGGTGGCTCCCACCGAGCCTTCCACTAAACCTCCACCCATTAAGCCATTAGCATCCACGCCATCGGCCCCCGCCGAGCCCACCATCGAACCTTCCCCAAATAACCTCCCGTTACCGCCACCTCGGCCCTCCGCTATCCCTATAACCCTTAACCTAACTACCCGTATTCCACCACTTAACCCTTCACCTTTACCCGTGGCTAATCCTGAGCAGGATTCATCCCTTTTTACACTCGGGCCAACCCCAACTACTCCGAAGCAAGGGGAGAAGCTCGACGTGTTTTCTCCAACACCTTCCATCACACCACCACCCATGGAGCCTTCCTCCTCGACCTCACAATCTCCTACCACTCGGAATGGGGGATTCCCGTCAAGTACTTGTGCCGACAATGATCAAGAGCCGGACAAGAAGGATTCAGCCACGACTGTGCCATTCAAGATGCAAGAATTTATCTGTCGGTTGCCAATCCGCATTTTCATGCCAAGCATGGTTGAAGAGGCTGGGTACTCGCCACTGCTCAGCGGAAGAGAAACTATGCCTACACCCAAGGGCCGGGTAGGGCATCCCTGGTTTCAGATTTTCAATCTCGAACCCATTTTTCCATACAAGGGGCGAATGCCTATTTTATCCAACACTCCTTATGTGCCACAATACCTAGGCGACACGTTGCTTCGCGTTTCAACTGTTCAACTCTCTTGCATCATTGCTCTTCACTCTCCGAGAGAGTTGTCATTTGTTATTGAAGCTTCGTCACGGGCTTTTACTTTATTCATTGGACCAATTGTCTGTACACTTTTGCTGCTATGGAGGGACGATTGTCCTGGTGCTAAGGAGCCTTCCGCTATCCTATCTTCCTTTTATGCAACTCCACCCATATTCTCGCCTATCACCGATTCTTTGTGGGCCACTCCAGGTGTAAAGAGGAGGATCTCATCCTCTTGCCCTCCATGTTCTTCGCATCTTACACATTCCATGCTTTCATTGCATCCATTCTGTTGCATTCACATGCATTTGCATTCCTTCTTTCCCGGGTTTCCGGAACCGTATTTTTCTCACCTTCCGGAACCTCGGGATCTTCCGCATTCCCCATCTTATTCATCTTTATCCTCGGGATCTTCGGGTCCCCTTACACTTCCCTGGCATTGTGCCCCATCCAATCTTCTCTCAGGGCATCGCGCCCCATGGTGTCTTAGACCTCAAGAACCTCCAGACCTCTCACTTTGGGCATCACGCCCACCCTTGTGCTTGGGTCCTCCAAGCTTCTCATTGGTTCTCCTTGGGCATCACGTCCCTCCCAACCCTTCTTCCTCTTCTAATCCACTCCCTCCAGGGCACCGCGTCCGTTCAGATTTTTCCTCCCTAATTCTCCCGGGGCATCACGCCCCCTTTCATGCTATTTCCCTAGAACCTCCGGATGTTCTATCTCCTCACTCGGGGCACCGCGCCCCTTTCTATTCCATTCCTCCGAACCTCCGGACTTTTCCCTGGGCATCGTGCCCCTTTCTATTCCCATCTCATCCCTCCGGAATCTCCGGACCTCCCTCTTTGGGCATCGCGCCCCTCTACACCATCACGCCCGGGTCCTCCAAGCATCTCACTAATTTTTTTTAGGCGTCACGCCCTTTTTGATTCTATTCCTCCCGAACCTCCAGACTTCCTCCCAGGGCACCGCGCCCCTTTCTATTCCCTTCCTCCGGAACCTCCAGATTCTCCATCTTACTCTCTCTATCTTCTTTCCGGGCACCGCGCCCCTTTCCATTCCTATCTCATCCCTCCAGAACCCCCAGAACCTCTGGATCCTCCGGACCCTCCATCTTTCTTCCGATTTATCCTCCTACTTCTTCAGGACATCACGTCCTTCGTTCTCTTCCTTCTCTTCCATCATCTTTTTCCATATTTCTTCCTGGGGCATCGTGTCCCTCGATATTTTTCCCCTTCGGAGCCACCAGATTCTTCTTTCAATCATGATTCTCCTCTTACACCTCTGGACCCTCCGGATCCACCTCTTTCCATTTACCAATTTCTCCTCTTAATTCCTTCTGATCACGGGTCCGACCCGACTTCTTCCGCATCCACTACTTCGGGCATCTACCCGTTCTCCCACTGCTTCCGAGGCTTTAGTCCTCACTCCTCCTCTTGATTTTCTGTTTCCTTCTGTAGACTGGTTCCAGGCGATCAGGGTCTCCGCGCCTTAGTGAGGGAGTTCTAGCCCTCGCCTCTTTTTCTTTTATCCTTATTTGTCTGAGTCAGGTCTGGACATCACTCCTTCGTGTTAAGCTACTTCAAACCATAGCTTCCAATCCTTTCATATGCTAAAAAGGACTATCTCATGATGATCAGCATCACCTCCGGCAGCTGCTATTCCAAAGGTCGCAAGGTGACATATTGGCGTAAGTATGCGATTTTATGATGTCATTACTTATCACTTCACGCATGATTTTTCAAAATGAAAGTACTTCTTAACATGATTAAGAGTGGTATTAAGCCTTTATCTTAAGTTTTGTTTAATTAACTCAATGTCAAAAGAGTCTTTAGGCTTGCTATGCGGCACTTCGATCATAAGAACCCTGCGCGGGGAGTTCAGCATTCTCTCTCCGCTTGTTAAAGGCGACCCCTAGCTGGGCACCGCACACACTTCACGGCGTCCTTAGCAGGCTCCTTTGGGTAAACACTATTCCTACTCCGGCCATGCTATGAGCATGCATGAAAGTCTTTTCTCTTCTTTACTCGGCCAAGTGCAGGGGCAAGAGGTTGACGGATTAGATAACCAATCTCGGTACTCCCCAATACGAGAGAAGTCTCAAATAGGGGCAGTCTTAACCCAAAATAAAGTAAAATTTCATAAAATATCTAGCCAAAAAGGGCTATTATAAAAATTAAAGTCAAATTTGATCAATGCAAAATTATGAATTATGGCATGACAAGAGTGGCAAAGTCTCCGCAGGGAAAACCATGGTTGTATGCATGTCAAAGGTCTAAAAATTAAAGGCACAAAGCCCCGGCGCAACAAACCACCTCTTTGAGGGGTAGTACCTATTATGTTAGATGGACGCAGTCTATCTCCACGAAGTGTGAATCTAGAGGGGGGTGAATAGATCTATTGCCTAATTTAAAACCAATATAAGGCTCTAATGCAGAATATAGGCAGATCTACTAAATCACTAACTCGAGTATTAGATTTGAACAGAAGCGAATCAAACTGTGAAGGTAAATAGGAAATCCAATCGCACACAATTCATAGACAATCGCACAAACACAAGACACCCAAGATTTTTAGGTGGTTCAGTCAGGAGACCTACGTCCACCCCACACTCAACTGAGTATGGCTTACTGCTGCGCAACACAGCTTGCGTCCGCTGGGCAGTACAGCTTGGCCTACAACCGCTGATACACAGCTTCGTTGGGCTTTACAGCTTGCCGACTAGAGGAACAAATCCTCTCCAACCGCTGGGCAATACAGCTTAGCCGTCCGAGACCAAGTCTCGCATGCTGAGGATTACAGCTTAACCTGTCCAGTGGAAACCTCCACTGACCTGTCCAGTGGAAACCTCCACTGCAATTGCTGCCTCACAGCTTGATAACAAAAGTGTATCGAAAGCAAGAAAAGTAGAAACAAACGAAATGTAAAAACAAGACGAATGTAGCTCAAGTATGAGCAGAATCAGCTCTAGTATCTGAACCAAGAGTCTGATTTACAAGACCTCTCGAAAGCTCTCTCAACTCAACTCTCTCAATCAAACTCTCTCAACACATCTCTCTTTTCTCTCTTTCTTCTCTTCTCTGCTTTTCTTCTCTGTGGATCTCGGTGGCTCTCTGCTGCTTCAGACTTTCAATCTCACTGTATAGACTTTGCCACTTCTTCGATCAGCCTCCTTCTGAAGAAGAAAGCTCATATATATACCAGCAGCAGATTGGATAAGGGCGTGTGGCTTCCACATTTCCCGCCCAATGCTTTTGCCAGATTCTAGGAACTTCGACCACCTGGCAACATCCTAACTGAGCTTCTTCCACGTGTCACCATCTGGGCACCTCGTCCTCCTTGGATCACGAGCCATGTCATCAATCTCAGCCAGGAGTCCCTGTCAGACAGAGAATCGAATTATCAGTTTAAGTATAGAATCCTGTACAGACTTTGTAGGATGCAGTGCATTGTATAGACTTTGCACTGTATAGACTTTGTGAATGCGAATGCAATGTACAGACTCTACGTATGCAGGGCCATGGCGTTGTACAGACTTAGTGAATGCAGTGCTGTGGCATTGTACAGACTTCAGGTATGCAATGTTAAGAACATAGCAGATGGTTGTATAGACATGCCATATGAATATGCAGACTCATCGTGCAATGTTGTCTAGACTTTGTATATGCAGAGCTATGCGATGTACAGACTTCCTATATGAAGGAAACCATTGTACAGACTTGCTGAAGTGTAATGCAATGTGCAGACTTTGAAGAACATTCAGCAGCCAATGTATAGACTTACGCAATGTAAAGACTTGGACAGACAACTGAACGATGTATGGGCTTCAACTTAAAGGATCCACAGTGTACAGACTTGAGTGCTATGCGATGTACAGACTTCATGATATGCATGAGACTCTAAGGAAGACGGACGATGTATAGAATTAGCCAGCCTTCAGCTCGATGTACAGACTTCATGAATGATGCATGCAATGCACTGGACGATGTATGGACTTAGCCGATGCAGACTAGTCTGATGTACAGACTTGCTCGTTGTTCAGACTTCATGAACGATGTATAAACTTGTCAAGGAAAAGGCTGTACAGACTTGAGCAAAGTAAAGCAATTGAATGTATAGACTTCACGATGTGAAGACTTGCCAAAGACAACTGGACGATGTACAGACTTGAGCGAAGCAAAGTCTGTACAGACTTGAAGGTTCACAATGTAAAGACTTTGGCAAAGCAGCAATGTACAGACTTGCACAGTTCTGGGATGTATAGACTTTATCTGAAAGCCCAATGTACAGACTTGCAAAACTGAACGTAGGTAAAGATCCCAATGTATAGACTTCGAAGTTCAACTAGTGAATGTACAAACTTTGAAGGTTCAACTGGTGAATGTACAGTCTTCACCTCGAGCAAGCTACAGTGCAGTATATGGACTTTGAAGAATGATGCATGACGCTGTACAGACTTCACTAATGTATGGACTTAGCTTCGTGCATGCTACAGTCCAAGGTATGAACTTTGAATGACAGTGCAAGCACTGTATAGACTTTGAGCACAAACACCACAATGCAATGTATAGACTTGCTAGTTATGTGAGCTGTAGTGTATGGACTTTGAATGACAATGCAAGCACTGTATAGACTTTGAGCACAAACACCACAATGCAATGTATAGACTTGCTAGTTATGTGAGCTGGAGTGTATGGACTTTGCCCAATGCATAAGATGCTAAGTGAGACGGACAGTGTACAGACTTAGCCAATGCAATGTACAGACTTACTGAGCTGACACTGCATGAGACAAAGTAAGACGGACAGTGTATAGACTTCACAGCTCAAGTGAGACGGTGGATGTACAGGCTTTGAAGCTCAACTGAGACGGACGATGTATAGACTTAACCTGTGCGAGCAATGCAGCAATCCAACCGATGTACAGACTTGAGAAAATGCATGCTACAGTGTAGACTTTGAAGAGGATGCATGCACCTCAATGTACAGACTTGCTGGATGTGTGAGCTGCAATGTATAGACTTGACTGCCTGCAAGCATGTATAGACATTATCGTGCAGATAGGACCTCACATGTATTAGTGTATAGACTGTATGCCTGATGGATGCACTGATGCAGTATATGCACAGAGGAAGCAATGCACCGATGCAATGCATGCACATAGCAGGTATTGAACTGAAGTAATGGATGTATAGACTTGTGTTTTCAACGATGCACAAACACAACACAAACACAACACGATGTATAGACTATGCTGAGTGTGAAGACTTGTATGTGTGTGCAGTGTGTAGACTTGTGAAATGCATAGACAACACAGACAATCTGATAAAAGCAATTTCATCAAAACATAAACAGTTGCCAATCAATCAAAATAAGGTGTTGTCAATGAAGTAAAGCATATTGTCAACATCATCAACACAGAGGAGTCGCAACAGTACCTTGGAAGGATTTCAAGTCCCGATATCTCCCATCTTGCACAAAGCTTATCCTCAATTGTTCTTCTCTTCTCCCTCCAAGACCGAGTGTTTCTCAGGTATGGCCTTGGTAGGGACATCATTAATCAAGGGCAGTCGGTTATAGGGCGCCACCCTTCAATGCACGCCCGACTTCGGGAAATCGTTAGCAAAAAGAGAAAAAAGTTAAGACCCCTAGCCAGTGGTTCAAAACACCTTTGACGCTGCATTTGCATGACTAAGCCAAAAATCCAAAAAAATTGAATATTTCCAAAATTTTCATATTTTCCAAAATTCCACCAAAAAAATCAAATATTTTCCAAAATCAACATAAAAATTCAAATACTTTTTGAAAACTTATAAAAATTTGCATGTTTTCAAAAATCCAAAAAAATTACATTATATTTCTGATGGTGTTATTGTAGGGATATTCTTTTGCAGGAGCACGTAAAATCAAGAGAACAATCACAAGAAGTGCAAGAAGTACCAAAAGTCTGTCTCATTTCACTATATATGTCAAAAGGGGTACAAAATGAGAATAGATGTACAAACAATCTCTCTAGCTCTCCCCTCGACCCTCCTGATCTCCCCCTCTATGCGAGCTCTCAGCCTCCTCCTGTCCTCCCTGGGAAGGCCTAGGAGGAGCCATCGATCCCCGAGAAGCCGAACCCCTGTCACCTCGTGCTCTCCTCTCAGCATCTTCCCTCCTCTGATGCTCAGAAGAGGTAACTAGATAATCGGTGCTCGAATAGGCCCGGGAGTACCCCTCACACTGGGCTCGCTCACGCCCCCGCCGATAGCGCTCCTCTGCATCTTTTGCCCGCTGCTCAGCCATTCCTAATCTAGTGCTCAGCTGCACTCTCTCCAGCTCTCGCTCCACTCTCTCTCTGTCTCGCTCCTCCCTCTCTCTTTGCCGCTCGCTCCTCTCCATGCCAAGGAGGGCACGCAGCTCTATCACATCTCGAGGAAGCTCCTCCGCATCGTGGCGTCTCAGCTCTGCTTCCGCCATCCGCAGCTCCTGCTCCTGCACCCGAAATCTTGGTCAATAACTGATATTAATAAATTTCCAAGACTAAGATTAAAAGAACAGATTGCTTACTCTCTCCTGTAGGGAGGCATCAGCTGCCTCCGCCCGAGAAACTGCACTGGCAAGCTGACTCTCTAGATCGGTGTGGTCACAGGCGAGATGAGTGGAGGATGAAGCACCATGCGAGGATCAGACTGCCTCTAGCTCCTCGCGCTGAAAAGAAAGCATTACCATTAATTGAAATTCAAATCCAGATCATTCTAAATTACAAGTTCTTACCAGCTCATCTACGGTATGCTGGAGGTCCTCACGCTGCCGGATCGTGGAGTCGAGGAGTCCCTGTACCATGGCCAGTCTCCCCTCTATGTCAAACTGCAATAAACGCACGTTGGTCACATATCGAACAATCAAGTTTTTATAAATGAAAATGCTAATGAATTAAAAGTGTACTTGTCCGCTTGCACTCTGATAGACTTGGCTTCCGTATGTTTGAGAGTAGGCCTGGAGATAGGCGTCATCTGAGTCCGCTCCTTCAGGGACTGGTAGGTCGCGCCGCTTCCAATCAACAAACTGCTCACGGGCACGTTGCCGCCAATCATCTGTCCCCTGGAGGCCTCGAAAACGTCACCCGGGTCGTGGGTCCGTCGCCTGGGTCGGGAACTCTACCACCGCCTGGTGGAGCTCCAGTGTCCTCATGATTAGCCTATAGTATAGGGGCTCAACCAGGTTGAGGGAGTGCAACCAAATCTCTCTCCTGAAGTAGGGGATGGCCGCCTCCACCCAGGGCATCTCCCTGATATCCCCCTGATAGGGAGTCCATACCACCTACAGAGTTCAATATGTCATTGCCCTTAATTTCATGCAATTGAATTCAATTTCAAAATTAAATCTTACCTCTATATGGGGCATCATATCTAGTGTCTCCTGAATGTGGGTGACCTGGTCCTTCAGAGATCGACTGTCTCGTGTCGGGGTCAACCGTCTAGCTAGGGGCAGTAGATCTCCTCGATCCTCCCAAGCACGCCTGAGGGTAGGAAGGTAGAGATAACTCCAAACCTGAAATGTAGCCCATGTGATCAATATAAGGGGCAAGTACATAATTTAATTCAAGGAGTTTAAGGTTTAGAGAGATACCTGAAGTAGAGGGTAGAATCCTTCGAGCGAAGACTGGAGTGAAGAAATGCCAAAACTATCGAACAAATGGGCTAAGACTGCCGCACCCCAAGCGTACCGTCCGACTCTGCTCAGATCCTCTAGTAGGGGTAGAAATCGGAAGCTCACTGCATCACCCTGGGTCGCTAGAAGCTGCTTGCCAATCATCAGAATAAGAAACCTCCTCAGCTCCATGTCAGCCTGTGCACTAGCCTCAGTCATGAAGCTCTCTCTGGCCTCAGCCACTAGTCTCCTCTCATGAGCCGTCGAGGTCTCTCCCACCTCCCTCTGTGTGTGGAACAAGCCAAGGCTCTCCTGCAGAGTGATCCTCAACACTAGCGAGGTCAGGCCGGTCCCCTCCAGCTCCAAGCCTAGTAGCTTGCGTGCCATCTCCCGATAGTCGGGGTAGGTACAGCCTGTCATTGCCGATCCGTGCACCCGCAGACCAGTAATACGGGTGACGTCTTCTAGAGTCGGGATCATATGACCCCAGGGGAAGAGGAAGGCCTTGCACCCCGTATCCCATCTGGCTTTCAGGGCCCTTATCAGGCCCACGTCGACTCTCAGTACCTCTATTTCCAAGAACTCCCCAAAGCCCATTCGGCGGAGGCGGGCCCGTTGAAATTCCGGTAGTGCAAAGTAGACGGCCCGAACTAATGTCCATGAGATCCTGGCCCGAACTGCACCCTCTACACCATGCACATAACATAAGAAGGGAAATGTCAATTTTAGTTCATCAAAAAAATAAGCATAAATTTTATTTTGCCTTCTGTTCTTGACGCTATATCGTTATAGCGCGTTCATGATGAACGCGCTATTGAAACGTAGCGCGTTCATCGTCAGAAGGTAAGTGGTGATTCCCCCAAATCCATTTCAGAGGCATCCTCTCTACATTTTGGTGCTAAGGGGGGCATCTACCCTTCCATTTTTCTCTTTTATGAAAGGAAAACAAGAAAAAATCAAAGAAAAAACAAGTTAGGGGCGGTTTCTTACCAATCGCCGTTTTCGAACCGCCGCGCCACCAACGGGTTCCGCCGCTACTTCCTCGGCCGCCGCGGCACCTTCAACCCCCTCCGCCTCATCGGAGGGGACCTCTATCTCTTCCCCTTCAAGCCTAGCCGAGATGGTCACCTCCGAATCGGGGTTTTCTTCCATTGGAAAGGGTGCCCATTCCTCCTCCATGCGAGATCGATGATGGCCGCGGGTGGCATGCCGTTTGGAACGTCGGGGAGGTTCTCCTTCCTTCGGGTTAGGGCAATGGAGGTTTGGGCTGGTTAGAGGGCAAGAGAGGGAGCAGAGAGGGAAGGAATGAGTTTGAAATGAATAGGAGAGGGAGGGGTTAGTTTTTTTGAATTATGCGCGAAATGAACGTGCTATATGTTCCTAGAGCGACATTATCGCGCTAGGTATGTATAGCGCTTTAATGAAAATGAAAATAAAAAAGAGATAAAAAGAAATAAAAAGAAAATAAAACACAATGAGAATATATGTGTTTTGTGTGAATAAAGCTTGTGCCATCTTGCTTATATTGTGTGCCTAAATTTGCATCAATTGTTGCTTAACATATTATTCCCTAAGAAAAGAAAAGAAAAAATGACACGCCATCAGGTAAGTATTCCTTTATCCCTTCCTTTATTGCATTACTATATGATACTTAAATTATTATATTATCTCAAGGATCGGCCGGTTCTCTGTATTTTTTGAGATTTGAGTTCCCCTCTACCAAAAACAATGATGATCTAGAAACATGCAGTTAATCGTCGGATAAGCCGTTAAGTTGGATAGTCTTGGGGACGATGGACTTCATCTCGCACACCGTGGTTGCGGATAACTCTTGACCCGAGGCTGTTTAATTTAACAATATTATCCTTGAGTATCTTATATTTTATTCTTTCTTTACATTTGTTTTAATGATTTCTTTTATTTTAGCCCGACATGCAGCATGTCCTTTTCGCATTCATAAATGCCCAGTTTTCTTCCCAATTAAGGATCAATAATGCTTAAGTTCTTGAATAAAGAAACTCAATTCCATTCTGAATTTGAAGGATTGCTCCTGGTTGAGCGCTGGATCTCGTTGGTCAATGTGACCCTTGCTTGGAATTTATCTATCTCCTTTCAATCCAATTCAAATTATCCCTTTTTGGTCCACTCATTAGCTGTGAACCGCACGATGGCATCGATAGATCCATCGGGCTCGCGTCTATTCCACTAACTGAGTGAAATTCGTAGTTGCTACGCACTGCGGATGCCTCTTTTGTGCAAGAGGTTGATCAGTTTCCTTTTTGTTCCACGCCTATCGTTCTAGGCAGGAGTCACCGGTGCTAGCTTGACCTTGTGGTTAGCTCGGAGTTTTCTGGATTATTCCTCTCATTTGTCGGTTGTGACGGGTGTCTCTTTTTCCTTGATATCCGCTTATCAGCCTGCTCCACTACGTTTCCACTTCATCTCTCCTTCATTACCACTCCGTGTCATCTTAGTTTTGCCTCCGTTTCACCTCCGTCTCGCTCCCCTGCAAAGCGGATATCAAGGAGGGGCATATGTAGACACCCATTTTTTGGCTGATAAGTTGAGCCATTTCTTTGTTCTCCTAGTTAATGCCCCAATTGATCCATAATTGGTTGATTTTTTGGGATATTTCCCTTCGTTCGCGGCCCTGCAATTCAACTTCTGTACCTTGGATCTCGTCTCGAACTTGGCATTCTCGCACTATTCACTGATATCACTTTCTTGTTCATAGTGCGTTATGGGCCTAATTGAATGATCATTTGAACAATCAATATTTCTTGATATTAGATCTTTGCAACATCCACTGTGGTTGCTATTCTTACTTAATACTTGATTGAATGACTGTCCAATGGATGTTTGTTCCTTTTCCAATCATTTAGTTGGACAATCATGGTCGCGCTATATCGTTATAGCGCGTTCATGAAGAACGCGCTATATCATGCTAGCGCGTTCTCAATTAGAAACCCAGTCCGACCCGGACTTCCCCCTTTTGATTTGGGTCCTTATTTTGGTAAGTTTCCAATCATATTTCGTCCAAAGGAAGGTTCCTAATCCTATTAGGAGTCCTTTGCCCTCATTAGTTGGCACGATTACCTTGATTTGAGCCGCCAAGTCATTAGATTGGATCGAACTCCGACCTAGGGTTCGTTCTTGATCCTTCTCCTATAAATTGGACCATTAGCCGTCGTTCTGAGGGGATGCAAATCGAGATATTGACGAGGCAGAGGCTGCTCTTCGCTCTAAATCAATAATTCCTCGCTCCTTCCACATCCAAGGGAGTATTTTGGGGCTTATTGTGTTCTTCCTCGTTCTTAGTTTTTCTCGCCAATTCGCTTCGTTTAATCTTCACATAGCATTGCATATTGATTTCAAAATCACTTCTTTTACAAAATACACGCATTCACACACACCAAACCTATTTTTGGCCCTCCCATAAAGGTTTAAAAACCACCAAACCCCAGGTAATCGAGCCCTTCTTTTACATGCTTTTGATCAAGAATAGGGGCAGATTCAACACTAATCACGAACTAATGGGTCTTTTCTTTGTTGTTTAAATTATTTTGCAGGCACCAGAAGATAGATACGTGGAGCCCTTGCACCTTGGCCGGCCTTAGAGCAAGGAAGGAACGAACTCTAATTAATCCCGCTCTCTGTCTGATATCGCGCCATACGAACATAGCGCTATCTTGAAGAAGGTGCTAGCACGATATAGCGCGTTAATGCCTAGGTCAACTCTTGGTCCCTCTTTGAATTTCTGAGGTATGTAACATGCCCTTGATTTGATCTTCATATTTTTTGGCATGTTGTTGGCCTCAGTGGCGATCACAGATTATAATTACTACATGTGACCCCCCCTTTTATCATTATTTTAGTTCCGAATTTCTTATCACATTGTCACTTATTCAAATCATCAATTAGGGGTTGGTCTAATTTCTGATCTACATATTTAGATAATATGTTGATCAGAAATTACTTTTGTCATGCACTTATGATCATATTCTGAGCTAACGATCTTTTATGAGCTAATGATTTTTGAGCACAGAAAGCGCAGTCCATGCAGGTCTTGAGATGATTTGCACTCGAGTCTGGTAACATCATTCTATCCTCGTATTCTCTCCTGTAAGCATTTTTACTATATGGTACTCTACGTTGTTATAGCATATCAAGGACCTTGTGGTTCTGATAAACTTGGAATTTGAGTTCCCCTTCATCAAAAATAGTGATAATTCCAGGGGAGTCTTGATCACACGGATAGGCCGTTAGGTCTCTAAGGTTTGGGACAACGGTTCCACTTTTTGAGTTGATGCGTGGATAAACGGGCTTCAGCTTAGTGTTAGCTTAGAAATATAGATTCTTGACCAAGTCTGGATGGTTTAACAATATTATCCTTAATTATTTTCTATTTTTAGTTTGCTTTAATTTTCCTTTTAGCCCAGCATGCATCATGTAGGACTTTGAGTTTAATGATGAAATTCCTCATATTATGCCGATAATGAGGGCCACTTGCTCTTAATCGAGTTGACATTAGATATTCCATTCCAAATCAAGTACTATATTCTCCTTGAAGCCGCTCAGACTGGTTCCTTGAAAGCATTCATTCGCTGGGTCTTTTTCATTTTATTTTCCTGCAAACCCACCTTGGTTGTAGCACGTCCACATTGGCTGGTAACCGCTCTCCAATGGTGTCTTTCCTTCTGTGCCCTCGCACACATTTTTTTTATTAGATTAGTTCATTCACCCAGCTGATCATTACTTTCTCGTAATCATCCGAAGTTGTTTCATTCAGAATCCTGGAAAGGTTTCCAACTCTTAGTGTCGGAGGCGTGTCACATCACACCTTGGCATCTGCTTATCAGTTCGTTCCTACTTCATTCCGCTTGTTGCACTTTTGCTTCATTCCATCTCACTCCCTTGCAAAGCAGACGCCAAGACAGGACAGCTGTAGACCCGCCAAAATCGATGCTATGTTGAGTAAATCTCATGTCACCACATGATGCCCCAAAGTGGATTTCAATATTGGCTTAATACGAAGTTTTTCTAATCATTTGGTAGTTTTTCCATGACAATTATAATTTTCCATAACAATTGTAATTAACGCCTGGAGGAAGGGCATCATTTAACTGACGACCTGACGAGGGGCGTGTTTTTATAAATAAACGACTGTTCAGACAGGCGTTGTTTCTTGGATTTTACGAATCCTAAAGAAAATAAAATTCAAAGAATTGACGCCCGCCTGGGGGGCGTTTATTATTTAACGCCATTCAAACAGGCGTCTTTTGTCAATTTTAAATTAGGAAAGTCCTTCATTGCCATAAATAAATCCAGGAATTAACGACCGTGTGGATGTCGTCATTTCAATTAACGCCCCTCGTCAGGTCGTCATTTTCACTTCCATCTCCGTTTTGCCTGCTACCTTCCAGTAGTGATCCTTTCCCCATTTTACACCTTGTGTTCGATTGGGAAGAGGGATTCTTGCTGGAGGATTGAAATCCTTGTTTTAATCCTATTGATGCAAGGATTTTTGGGCCTATAAATACCCCTTGAATCTCACGCGCGCGAGAGAAGAAGAATAACAACAGAAGGAGATCTAACCAGAGAATTAAGAACACCATGAGAAGAGCGTTTGTTCTTCTTGCAGTTTCTTCTTCCACGAGGTGTTGTTCCTCTCACCGGCGTGATCTTCCTCCACGAGCGAGCCTCCTCCAGGCGGTTTCTTCTTCATATTGCTGTGCAGCCGCTGCAGCTCTTTGTTGCATTCCCCTCTACTGCTGCACACACAGAAGCAGGGTGTTTTTCAAATCTCTTAGTTGTTGTTGTTCATATCAGCATCACCACACATCCTTCTTCTAGCTCTCTACTAGAGTTATCACCATATTACGTTTATTGTTGTTTACTTTGCATATTCATCCATACTATCCATACCTTGTTACTCCTCTTATGGGGTTTAACCTAAAACACACAAGGTGTGTTCATGCTTAATTTGATTGATTTCATATTTTTAGAGCATTGATACTACACACTTGGCTAATCCACATCTTTGTTTATTTTGTGTGTTTTTTTGCAAGGGTAATCAAGCTATAAACCCCCTTCATCGGCCGGCCGGTAGAAGGAGGAAGGAAGAACTTGTAATCTCGCCCGCTTCATACGAGTTACATGCGATCATTCTTTTTTTTGAGGTAACCCCTCTGGCGATCACCCTCCATAGAGCATCTCATGCTCATTCCCCTTCTTTTCCTTCATGTCCCACTCATTTTAGCATATTTATTTATCCATATTATCATTTTTTATTTTAAAATCTTTTTTTTCTTTAAAATGTCTATGTGAACGTTCACACTAACCCTACAAACGTGTTGATTTTAGACTCTACAAAACCTAGTTTTTAAACTTGCAAATGTGTTACTTTTAAACTCTGTGAAACATGATTTTCAAACTTGCTGTTTTAATCTCTACAAAGACCTAGTTTTTATTCCTGCAAAAGCCTGAATTCTAAACCTGAAATCTAAACTTTTTAAGCTTAGAGACATGAACTCTTTAATTTTTACTTTACTTCTAGAAGAAAAAAAAACTAAAATGATAATTGAATCATTCTTTAATCAATCTACAAATCCATGCTTAGTTCCACTGATTTCCTTGAATTCTTTCGTTTCAATTTTTTGCATATGATTCATGCACTCTACTTGTTCTCCTTGATAATTACTTGAACATGACTTCCTTGAAGTCCACTTGGCCATTAAAATGTGATTGTCTAGTATTTACTTGAGATCATTGATCCATAACTTCAATGCCAACGCATCATTAAGGGCCCGGTCTGGTCCTGGGAGGAGCGCCCGAAAGTACTAGTGCCCATGGGAGTTGTAATGATAAGGTGTGACATTGCAACGAAGTACTTGCTTGCTAGTTTGATCTAGACAATTCACATGACACTTGTTACTTGTTATTTATACAAAATTGATTGCTTGACTTGTTACATGACATGCTTGACTTGCTACTTGATATTCTTGACCCGAAAGGGTATACATATATCTACATTTTTGAAATTCAATTGTTATATGGCCAATCTATAGTTATGTTCACTTGTACCCATTCTTCATTTGATATATGTACCTTTCTTGTTATTGTTCATTGGAACATGCGGGGTAAAGTGCTACTATTATACTTCTTTGGCATCTATTGTACTCTTTGACATCTATTGTCCTCGTGATTACATCCTTATACTTGATTTTATTATATCTCTTTCCTATCTTAAATGGATTGTTAAAAGACACTAATCACTTAAATTTGCTTGTGTTGAGATGTAATTCCTACTGGGCTTTATGCTCATGCAGTGTTAATTAATATTTTTTCAGGTTGTCTCGAGGATAGCTGGCGTGAAGGGCAAGAGTGTGGAGTGCACCAAGATATCTTAGTGGTCTTCCTATTTCTTAGTTTAGAATTAAGAGTCATTTGTTATGAAAGATATCTTGTAATTATGAAGAGTCAGTGTTACAGAATTGTCTATTGTTTAACTGGGGAGCTTTGATAAGAAATTGAAACTTTGTAGTTGAGGTTTTTATATCGAGTGATGTAATTAGAATTTCTAGTCCTGTTTGAGTGAGGGGTTTTCTCCCCTGTCGTGCTCTAATATTCCGGGTTGGGGCATGACACAGTTAAATAAAGCTATACAGGTATAAGAACAATTAAATATAGCCAAACACCAATGTCATCTTATCCCATGTTAATTCGAACGAATAATTAAACACGAGAATCATAATCTACCAATAGAATTAAAGTTCAACATTTCCAAGTGACAGGAGAAAGAGAAGATCACCAGAAAAAGACCAGACGCATCCATTGACGACTTATACTGCGTCTCAAGTATCTCCACTAGCCTGGAACGCGGCAAGTGAGACACATAACAGTAACCAAAGTCAAGAACTAGTCAGGGTCACACTCGTCGGTGTTAGTCCACACCACTGACCACGTGTGCACACACAAGCTCAATACCTTGAGCCAAGCCTCTAGCTAGTTTCCCCCCCTAGTAGGACGCTACTGCTAAGCAAGGGGGCCCACAGAAATCAGCTTAAAAATCGTACACCGGGACTACCCCGCCACCTCTCCCAGGTGGGCCGACACTAAAGGTCGTCGGGCTACGACTAGTGGTTTCATCACAAGGAAAGAGAAAATAACTCTACTGGGATATAAAAATGTGCCACAGTTCATAAAAATACTTAAACATGGCAAAGATGCAATATTAAAAGCATAATTAAATAAGTAAGATTGAATTTATAAACTGTAGGGATCAAACGGTCTAGTCAGGGCCACAAGGCCCAAGTAAGCGATCGAACGATTGGCCGCTTCACTGACCCAGGCGGTCTCACCATGACCGCTTAGCCACGGTTACTTCACTATATATATTGAACAGAATAGAAAACGGTCTTGGACAGGGCCGCCTGATCAAGAAACGGTCGCACGACTGACCGCCTAGTGATGAAAATGGGTCCAGTCTAGGCTGCTACACTTACACCGCCTCAATCGGGACGAAGGAGCTTAGCGGTCGGTTGTTGGGCCGCTAAGGTCGACAGACGGTCGGACGAAGGACCGCCATTAACAAGAAACGGTCCGGCCGAGACCGCTAAGGTCCACCACCTCATACAACTAATAAAACGGTCCCTGGAAGGACCGCTTGCCTTCCAGAGAACCCGAAACGTGGGGAATTCAAATGAAACCCCTCCCAATCGATTCCAATCGATGGGATTACAACTTGAAACATGTTTCCTGCCATCACACATCCATTCCATAGCATCTTTACACCCAAAAACACAAAGACAATTGGCCATGGAGTGATTTTCATGGATTAAAACATAAATGACTATGTTCATGCATTTTTCACTCAAACCATGGAAAAACATAGAGCAATGGGCATACAATTAGAAGTAAAGCATCCTAAGAGGAAGGGCAATCCATCCCCCTACATATTTTGCCGATTGCTATGCCGTTCCTCGCCGTTCTTCACGAAGGAACTGCGCCCTACTCCCGGGGTTTTGCACCTCCACGCACCACGGTCGCCTCCACGACGACGACACCACGCCACCCATGCCTTGGGCTCGCCAAGGCCACCTCCTGTTGATCTTGCAAAGCTCCGGGGTGAGCACACCACCGGGAGAGCAAGAGAGGGGGTGGGACGTACGTAGGAGAGAAAGAGAGAGGGAGAGAGAAAATTCTCCCCAAAAATAACCAAAATGATTTTTGTTGTCATTTTTTTTGATAAACAATTAATAATTTTAAAAAGACATTAAAAGAAGTAAAATTGCATATATGCTCTATCTAGCTTCTAAAAGCTTATAGAAAATGGCTAAGCCCACTAAACTTGGCCCATTAAGCTCATTAAAATAGCTTCAACACATGAATTATTTTATATTTCGATACAGATAAGAATCCGTTAACTACCGGGTCTTACAGTCCCTCCCTCCTAATAGAAATTTCATCCTCGAAATTTATAAGGAAACACGAGGAGAGAATTGAAGAGATATACCTTAATCGAATAAAAATGGAAAATTTTGACGCATTTCATCCTCACGTTCCCAAGTAGCCTCATTACCGGAGTGACGCTGCCATACTACCTTTACCAGAGGGACAACCTTAGTCCTCAGTCGTTGTTCGCGATCATCTGCAACACAAACAGGATACTCTGGTGTGGATAGATCTGCTGTCACCTCAGGCCACATTGAATCATCGAATACATGAGATGCATCAGAAATATACTTCCTTAACTGGGAAACATGAAACACATCATGGATTGCTTGCATCGCCGATGGCAATTGAAGTCGATAAGCCACTTGGCCCACACCCTCCAAGATAGGAAACAGACCAATATATCGGGGACTAAGCTTTCCATGCTTCCCAAATCTCAACACGCCTTTCATTGGAGATATTTTCACAAAAATAGAATCTCCAGGCTCAAACTGCAATGGTCTTCTACGCCGATCTGCATAGCTTTTCTGTCGACTTTGAGCTGTCAACATCTTCTGCCTAATCAGACGTACCACATCGACACACTGTTGTACCATCTCGGGTCCTGTCAACAGTCGATCACCATCCGCAAACTAATTTAACGGTGTACGACAAGGATGCCCATACAAAGCTTCATACGGAGCCATATCGATACTGGAATGATAGCTATTATTATAAGAGAATTCCACCAATGGCAAGTGTTGACTCCACGAACCCTGCCAATCTAGGCAACATGATCGCAACATATCTTCCAATGTCTGAATAGTCCTCTCAGACTGACCATCAGACTGAGGATGATATGCTGAACTGAATGCCAACTCGGTGCCCAACGCCTTTTGGAAACTCCTCCAAAAGCCAGAAGTAAAACGTGGGTCACAATCCGACACAATGGATATTGGAATTCCATGTAATTAATGGCACAATCTTCGCAACATAAAGCTTGGCCAATTTCTGAACATTCCACGTTACATTGATCGGCAACATTCTTACTGTCTTGGTCAGACGATCAACTAACAGCCAAATACCATCAAAGCCTTGTGAAATCCGAAGTAAACCCACAACAAAATCAGTAGTGACATGATCCCATTTTCACATTGGAATCTCCAAAGGTTGAAGCATTCCTCCGAGCCTTTGATGCTCAGCTTTGACATGTTGACATGTCAAACATTTAGACACGAATTTCGCTACATCTCTTTTCATACCTGGCCACCAAAATTACCTTTCCACATTATGATACATTTTCGTGGTGCCAGGATGAATAACATAGCAGGATCCATGCGCCTCATGCAAAATAGCACTCCTCAACAAATCATCAGCTGGAACATAGAGCCGACCTCTGAATCTGACCACTGAATCATCACAGAACTCCACATCTGGCATTAACACAATGTGAGACAACTCAGAATCCGCATGCTGTGCCTCCCTGATTTGTTGATAAATAGCTGGAGTCATCACTAGACTAGCGAAAATAGCTACTATCGGATCACGAGGAATTTTCAACCTGAAAGTCACAAGGAAATTGTTCCCATAACTTCCATTCTTGCATCAACAAATGGCTGATCTGCATTTTTCTGCTCAGTGCATCGGCCACCACATTCATATTACCAGGTTGGTACGATAGAGTAAAATCATAATCTTTCATGTACTCCATCCATCTGCGCTGACGAAGATTCAAATCTTTTTGAGAAAACACATACTTCAAGCTTTGATGATCCGTGAAGATCTCAAAATTTTCACCATACAGGTAGTGTCTCCAGATTTTCAATGCAGAGATCACCGCCGCCAACTCCAAATCATGAGTGGGATAATTTTCTTCTTGCTATTTTAATTGTCGGGATGCATAGGCTATGACCTTGCCATGTTGCATAAGCACTGCACCCAAACCTACTCGAGAGGCATCCGTGCACATCACGAATCCACCTGAGCCGGAAGGCAAAATAAGCACTGGAGAAGTAGTGAGCAGCCTTTTCAACTCATTGAAGCTCTGTTCACATTTATCCGACCACACAAATGGCACATCTTTGTGAGTCAATTTAGTCATTGGCGCGGCAATTCGTGTAAAATCTTGAATGAATCTTCTATAATAACCAGCAAGACCCAAAAAGCTTCTAATCTCTGTCACAATCTTAGGGCTCTGCCATTGAAAAATAGCTTCAATTTTAATAAGATCTACTGCAACTCCATCGCCAGAAATCACATGGCCTAGAAAATGAACTTCCCGAAGCCAAAACTCACATTTACTGAATTTTGCATAGAGCTTGTGATCTCGTAGAGTCTGCAATACCACCCTAAGATGCTGCACATGTTCCTCCTCAGAAGCAGAATAGACCAAAATGTCATCCACAAAGATCACCACAAATTGGTCCAAATATGGACGAAACACACGGTGCATTAAGTCCATGAATGCTACTGGAGCATTGGTTAGCCCAAATGGCATAACCAAAAATTCATATTGACCATACCTCGTGCTAAAGGCAGTCTTCTCGACATCAGATTCCCTGATCCGCAATTGGTAATAACCAGATCGAAGATCAATTCGAGAAAAGACACATGCCGACTGAAGTTGGTCAAATAAATCATCGATCCTGGGCAAAGGATATTTATTCTTGACAGTCACCTGATTTAATTGACTGTAATCAATACATAACCTTAGGCTTCCATCTTTCTTCTTCACAAATAATACAGGAGCACCCCATGGAGAAAAGCTAGGACAGATATAGCCTTTTCCCAACAACTCTAGCAACTGTGCTCTCAATTCCTTCAATTCGGCAGGAGCCATATGGTAAGGTGCCTTTGATAAAGGTGCTGTACTTGGAATCAATTCTATTATCATCTCAATCTCTCGCTGTGGAGGTAAGCCTGGTAACTCATCAAGGAACACATCAGAAAATTCACAAACCACAGGGATATCACCTATCCCCTGTTGTGGTGCCTCAACAACAACTACCGAAGCAAAGAACCCCTGACAACCTGCATTAAGTAATCTACAGGCTCGAATAGCAGAAATAAGCAAGCGAGGGGAACGAGATCGAATACCTTGAAAATAAAATGCCACTTTTCCAGATGGCTGAAAATAAACCTTCTTTGTTTTACAATCAACCATGGCTCCATAATCCTCTAACCAATCCATGCCCAGAATAACATCATAGTCAACCATCTTCAACGCATATAACCTAGCTGGCAACTGCTGATTCCCAAACACTATAGGAGATTTATCAAGACAGAAAGGAGTTTACATGATCTCCCCATAAGGCAATTCAACAACTAACTCACAAGACATTTCATATGTCGGCTCCTCAATACAAGCAACAAAGTCTTCAGAAATAAATGAATGAGAAGCACCTGAGTCAAATAAAACATGTGCTGCATGACCATAAATCATAATAGTACCTTCTACAAGATGAGATGCCACTGCTTCTGAACGAGTCATATGCATGACTCTCCCTTTTTACTTCTTTCCACCTGCAGTAGACTGCTGCGATGACGACACTGATGCCTGAGAATACTGCTGCGACTGTGATGGTGGTGGAGGTCAAAACTATTGTGGTTGTGAAAATGTAACAGGCTGCTTCGGCCTCAATGGACAATCACAGACCACGTGTCCCACCTGATCACACCAAAAACACACCACAAGCATCGAACACGGTCTACCCAAATGGCTACCACCGCATCTCAGACATGGTCTCGACTGACTATCCACCGATCCCTGTCGCTGAAAAGAAGAGGGTATTGATTGTTGCACACCACCAGAGGAAGCTTGTCGGTCATACTACTTTTTAGATTTCTTAAACATCCACTTGAATTTAGATTTCATAAAGGAAGTGCCACTGGCAGAAGGAACAGAAGACGGTACCCCCGTCACACTTGGCTGACTACTAGCTTGCTAACGCTGTACACTCTGCTGTACGGGCTCAACCTGGGTTCGCCCTTAAGATCTCGCCATATCAAGTTCTAATGCTGCTGCTGCTTGATAAGCCACATTCAACTCAGCCACCCTGGTTGCAATAAGAGGCTGTCTCAACTCCGACTTCAACCCACGCAAAAATTTCTCAGTCTTCAGCCCTTCATCAGCAAGAATATGGGGAGCATATCGACCTAATTCCATAAATTTATTCCAATATTGCAAGACTATCATATCTCTCTGGGCTAACTCCATAAACTGGTGCATTTTGTCCATTCTAAGATAGGCTGGACTATATGTACACTCAAATGAAGTAACAAACTCCTTCCATGTAATCAGTCGAAGAGGACGGGACGTGAGAGTCACCTCCCACTCCGTGGTCCACCACACGAGCACTGCCCCTTACAATTGAAATGTCGCCAACATTACCTTCTCATCTTTGGTGCATTCTATAGAACAAAACACACGCTCAGTCGCATCCAGCCAAACCCTAGCTGCATCAGGATCCACTTGCCCTTCATAAGTTGGTGGGTGGAATAGGGGAAATTCCTTTAGAACTTGACCACGACCACCTTGAGGAGCTAAATCTTCACCAGCATTTGGATCAGCACGGGCTTGCCCTTGAACATTCGCTGGAGGAATAGAAGAACAACTTCCTTCTCCTGGAACATCTCGGGGCACATTGGCTTGCACTTGAACTCTTCGTCTAGGCGCCATTAACTCTTAAGCTTAAGAAAAGTAACATAATGAAAGAACCATAAGTATCCACGGAGAAACATCCTAAGCCACCAACCGTGGTACGCATGGACTTGTTCTGGACTATTGTAATTTCAATTCCTTATACAACACCCCAATCAAGCTCTGATACCAACTGTAACGGCCCGGAGATCCAGGTACCGGTAAACTGATACCAAGAACTCAGAGACGCTACCCAAGAGGCTGATGAGGCCCCGTAAGGGTTGTGAGGATTGTTTGAGGAGGTGCATAATGAACTAGAATTACACACGCATTTTTAAGATAATAATTTTAAACAGAAGCAATTTACAACATCAGAGTGATATATTCATATAATAGTCCAGGTCCATCCATTATAAGTCCAGACGCTGTACAAGAGTCAAAAGAAGACAACTACACGGGGCATACCCCGGTCAAAAGAAAGGAGACCACTACTGGCACCTAAGACTACCTGTCAAAAGCATGAGAATCACCCACGGACTGCTGCTGCGTCTCACCTGGAAAGGAAGGTTGAGTCTCACATCATAGACTCAGTAGGGTTCACGCAAATCCCTACCTCGCAGCTAAACTTATAAAAGTAGTTAATAATGTAATGGCATAGGAAAATGACAGTTAAATAAAGCTATACAGGTATAAGAATAATTAAATATAGCCAAACACCAATGTCATCTTATCCCATGTTAATTCGAACGAATAATTAAACACGAGAATCATAATCTACCAATAGAATTAAAGTTCAACATTTCCAAGTGACAGGAGAAAGAGAAGATCACCAGAAAAAGACCAGACGCATCCATTGACGACTTATACTGCGTCTCAAGTATCTCCACTAGCCTGGAACGCGGCAAGTGAGACACATAACAATAACCAAAGTCAAGAACTAGTCAGGGTCACACTCGTCGGTGTTAGTCCACACCCCTGACCACGTGTGCACACACAAGCTCAATACCTTGAGCCAAGCCTCTAGCTAGTTTCCCCCCCTAGTAGGACGCTACTGCTAAGCAAGGGGGCCCACAGAAATCAGCTTAAAAATCGTACACCGGGACTACCCCGCCACCTCTCCCAGGTGGGCCGACACTAAAGGTCGTCGGGCTACGACTAGTGGTTTCATCACAAGGAAAGAGAAAATAACTCTACTGGGATATAAAAATGTGCCAAAGTTCATAAAAATACTTAAACATGGCAAAGATGCAATATTAAAAGCATAATTAAATAAGTAAGATTGAATTTATAAACTGTAGGGATCAAACGGTCTAGTCAGGGCCACAAGGCCCAAGTAAGCGATCGAACGATTGGCCGCTTCACTGACCCAGGCGGTCTCACCATGACCGCTTAGCCACGGTTACTTCACTATATATATTGAACAGAATAGAAAACGGTCTTGGACAGGGCCGCCTGATCAAGAAACGGTCGCACGACTGACCGCCTAGTGATGAAAATGGGTCCAGTCTAGGCTGCTACACTTACACCGCCTCAATCGGGACGAAGGAGCTTAGCGGTCGGTTGTTGGGCCGCTAAGGTCGACAGACGGTCGGACGAAGGACCGCCATTAACAAGAAACGGTTCGGCCGAGACCGCTAAGGTCCACTGCCTCATACAACTAATAAAACGTTCCCTGGAAGGACCGCTTGCCTTCCAGAGAACCCGAAACGTGGGGAATTCAAATGAAACCCTTCCCAATCGATTCCAATCGATGGGATTACACCTTTAAACCTGTTTCCTGCCATCACACATCCATTCCATAGCATCTTTACACCCAAAAACACAAAGACAATGGCCATGGAGTGATTTTCATGGATTGAAACATAAATGACTATGTTCATGCATTTTTCACTCAAACCATGGAAAAACATAGAGCAATGGGCATACAATTAGAAGTAAAGCATCCTAAGAGGAAGGGCAATCCATCCCCCTACATATTTTGCCGATTGCTATGCCGTTCCTCGCCGTTCTTCACGAAGGAACTGCGCCCTACTCCCGGGGTTTTGCACCTCTACGCACCACGGTCGCCTCCACGACGACGACACCACGCCACCCATGCCTTGGGCTCGCCAAGGCCACCTCCTATTGATCTTGCAAAGCTCCGGGGTGAGCACACCACCGGGAGAGCAAGAGAGGGGGTGGGACGTGCGTAGGAGAGAAAGAGAGAGGGAGAGAGAAAATTCTCCCCAAAAATAACCAAAATGATTTTTGTTGTCATTTTTTTTGATAAATAATTAATTATTATAAAAAGGTATTAAAAGAAGTAAAATTGCATATATGCCCTATCTAGCTTCTAAAAGCTTATAGAAAATGGCTAAGCCCACTAAACTAGGCCCATTAAGCCCATTAAAATAGCTTCAACACATGAATTATTTTATATTTCGATACCGATAAGAATCTGTTAGCTACCGGGTCTTACACCGCCAGACTTGTTCAGGCATCCTAGGCGAGGTCAAAAATGGCTATGACTCAGCTATAGCGAAAACCCGAAAGGGTGCTGCAGGCAAAATCGGGTACCCCGTCACGTGAAAACTCGAAAGGGCGCGTGGGCAAAAGTAAGAGGGGGCCGGTACTGGTGAAAACCCGAAAGGGCGCCTGTACCAGTAATGTGGTAACTAAAAGAGAACGATACAATATCTTCTATCCGAGAAGCCCCTCCTACGGTCGAATTCCCAACTTGATCGCCATGAGTCCCGCATAAGAATACTCCCACATGTCCCACCAGCACAAACCTTACGCTCATGCTCTAACAAACTCCTTTGCTTAGGTGTTTCCCATGTCGATGAATAAACCTACCGTCGATTTTCATCATTATCAGCAAAATCGATGAACAAACCGTCGACCCAGACCTTTCGTCCCCGTCGATAAACAAACTCCTTTGCTTCGGCATTCCCCATGTCGATGAACAAACCTACCGTCGATTTTCATCATCATCGGCAAAATCGATGAACAAACTGTCGACCTAGATCTTTCATCCTCGACGATAAACAAACTCCTTTGCTTCGGTCCCATCGATAAACAAACTCCTTTGCTTTGGCCCCGTCGATAAATAAACTCCTTTGCTTCGGCATTCCCCATGTCGATGAACAAACCTACCGTCGATTTTTGTCATCATCAGCGAAATCGATGAACAAACCGACGACCCGGACCTTTTGTCCCCGTCGATAAACAAACTCCTTTGCTTCGGCATTCCCCATGTCGATGAATAAACCTACTGTCGATTTTCATCATGATCGGCGAAATCAATGAACAAACCGTCGACCTGGACCTTTCGTCCCCGTCGATAAACAAACTCCTTTGCTTCGGCATTCCCCATGTCGATGAACAAACCTACCGTCAATTTTTGTCATCATCGGTGAAATCGATGAACAAAACGTTGACCTTGACCCTTCATCCCCGTCGATAAACAAACTCCTTCGCTTTTGCATTCCCCATGTCGATGAACAAACCTACTGTCGATTTTCGTCACTATCGGTGAAATCGATAAAGTAGCCTTTGGCTCGGACCCTTCATCCCTGCCAAGAAATAAACCCGCTCTTTACTTTAGGCATCTAAAGACACACCGACAAGTATGTCATTTTCAGATCCCGTCACCTTCGGCGAGATCTATGAACAAACCACTCACCCAACATTTCGGCCTTGCCGACAAACAAATCCCCTTGATCCTTCGACATTCAGCCAATGATATTTCTTACCTAGGCTAATAAAATCTTATCCTCGGAGAAGTTGCACCGCGGTGGAGTGAACCCCTCATACCTTTCCTGAAGGCATGAGTGCTCTCCTACCCTAGCAACTAATTTATCCCGGGTTGGATGGATTAGCAACGCGCCTCTACCCGAATTGGCCCAAAAGAAAAAATGATGGAGAAGAAGAAAGAGCTATAATTAGGCATCGAATGTGCAAGGCAAGAGTTGAACAAATTTTATTGCACAAAAAGAAGAGCACATAATATTGCGGGGCATCCCCTGGAATACATGAAGATTCATAAGAAAAGAGAAATAAAAGAACTACTACGACGGACGACGGAAGATGTCCTGAAATTCCAAGATCCCCAGAGAGGGTTGGTGGCTTAGCTCCTATAGGCGAGACTCTTCAGTTTGCAGCATCATCAATTTTTCCTCAAGGGACGCAGCTTGCCCTTCCGCCAGCTCAGCCTCCTCCATGTTTTAGATCCTTAGCTGGTCCACCTGCTCCAGCTCTGCTTCAGCCCGGGCAAGCTCAACCCATAATTTGGATATCCGAGTCTCCAAGAAAGTACTGCACCGAGTAGCAACATCAGTAGTATCCTGCACTCATCGGGCAGTTCCCCTCAACGACTCGATGGCAGTTTGACAATCTGCCCGCTCAAACTTTAAGGCCGTTAGCTGGTCTGCTAGGCCATGGCCGATGAACTTCCTCCGGTTCACATATTTCAACAACAAAATCACTCGCTGCGTCCAGTCTTCCATGGGGCAACCATAAGCTAGAAGTGTACGGGAGGCGTGTTTTACCAGTCCCCGCAGTTGCACACAGGACAAGTCAGGGTGGGTCATGATAGTCTGCTTCAGCATCTCCAAGTTTTGCCATACCAATTCACTCAATGATTGTAAACCGAGTGATGGCGTATCTGAGAGGTGAAATTCTACTTGGCTATCGACTGCGGCCCAAATATTCTCGTTCGACTCTGAAGACGATGTAGGCATATCCAATATAGCACCCGCACTCTGACCAGTTCTCGCGGATGATGTAGTTAAAGGAGTATGGATGACCATAGTTTCTTTTTTGACCTCTGGTAAAGGCGTCATGACATGAACTTCAGGAGTAGGAAGTGATCGTTCGCTATCCTCGGCTCAGCCAGCCTCCGCCAATGTTGCATCAATGGCTAGCGTTGGAATTGTAGAAATCACGACAGCCTCTTCTCCAATGTTTCTCGATTCTACTGCGGGATTGTCTCCCTCACCTCGAGGTGGCTCATCATCAATAACAAGCGGTGACTGCTCCAGAGCCATTGTTGGCTGGTCAAGTCCTGCGATTATTCCCGGCGCTTCAAAGCCTGTTGTCATAGCATAATCCTTCGGATATCTTAAGGCTATGGGCCTTAAGACAAGCGGGAATATTGGTTGACCCGCGTTGAAAGGTGGAAGAGATATCTTTTCGGTCATAGTCAGCAAGGTCATTTCGGCTGGAACGATGGGAGCCTTCAAGAAGAATACACATAAAATATCTCAGAGGCTCGATATGGTAAATAATGAGTATGAGCACAGGCCCAGAAAGAGGATTCTTACCTCAGCTGACACTAAGCTTAAATCTTCGGCAGCGGAGCTCTCCATCTCCATCATTGCTGCCCCTTCTCCTACGAAGGGGCCAAGTGACCCGAGGCCACTCCATGTTAGCCGTGGCGGGCTGAAAGTTGTGAAGTCGCTTTCATAAGTGGAAGAAAGTGCGACATCCTCAATTTCTGTCACCGCCCTAGGAGACTCTTCGTCACCAGAGCCGCCACTATAATCCACTTGCTTCGTCGGAGATGGGCTTTGCTCCGAGCCCGAACTTTTCTCTCCAAAAATAGTCAACTCCCCAGCAGAACAACTTGCAGGAGGCATATCTTGCTCAGCAAGAGCCTACTCAGCCGGTTCTTCAGTAGAAGGAAGGGGTGAACCCACTTCGTGTGGCTCCCTCTTCCTGCAATCCCGTATCATGTCCGAAGACGTCACAACAGATAGACGGACTGTTGTAGGCTGAGATATTTGCAAGGTGCTAAAGGCCAAACCATCACATATTTTAAAAGTATAACCATACCATTTTCATAATATAAACAGATATAATTTACATCATATACAGTGTTGTACGTATCTCTATCTAAACGTCATATTTACAATCATTATTCAAACAAAAACTAAATCTACTTATTATAGGCAGCGGAAATCCAAACTACACCAGGGATCTCCCATTGACTTACTACTCGTAGGAGTAAAAGTGTACACTAGTCAATTTCCTGAAATGGTTAGGCAGCAAAAATGAGTCTAAAGACTCAGTAGGCATTAAGACCAATCACATGCTTATCACATAATAACATGTGCAAAATCCATGATATATGTATAACTAATCATAATTTTATAGGATTGTACATATTATGAATACGAAATAAATGTAGTAGAACAGAACAGTTTTTATATTTATAAGAAAATGCATATAACAAATCTTATCTGACTTTAGCTAATTTAGAGCTTATACAGATAAATTTATTTTCAGATCCTATCAGAGTCATATATCAAATCTGAACTTCATATTAAGCCATGCCTGTTTACAGAGTCATATTATACATTAGTTATTTATCACATATTGAATAAGCACATATTGGACAGACATCCCGTCACTATAAGCAGTAGCAAACACATACCTGGGCATCCATACGTTGACTTAAAGACAAATGATCTAGACGGTAGAGCCTGTTGGCCTTGATCAACTGGGCATGATCGGGAGTTAATACTCTACCATTCTCCATATAATTTTCTCATTCTGAGTTCCGGATTTTTCAGAAGTCCGTTTGTTCTCTGAAATAGGTTTAATCCTGTAGCGAACGCTAACTACAATTTGTCGCCCCACACCTCCTTAAAGTGACACAGTCCATATACTTATTTATTTTTTTATTACATAGTCATATTTAATACGTAGAATTTGTCATTAAAATTACTAAAATAACTGATTGTCATCGAGTCATATTTTAATATAATAAATCAAATTTTAAATCATAGGACACTGGGCCAAATTTATTAACTAAATAAATCATCATTGTTTAACTACATAGCATTACACTTCTAATTATTAAAATAAAATTAACATAATAGTAACTAAATAAATAACAGATTTCAAGCATAAATCATTAGGTCAAATATGTTAAATAAATCACTGATTTAAGTAGAAATAATTACATCTTAAATAAAGTCAAATTAAACAAATATAAATATCAAATAGCATGCAGTCGGTTTATCATGTGCCTATCTTTAGGGTGGACTTCAAAATTAAATTTGGTATCTCACCCGAGCTCTCGTAATAGTCCTTGCGTATGAAAAGATAATTTTCATGTCCCAAACGTAATTTTTATCTTATTATATCTTCCCCAATTAATATAATTTAAACAATCTGCAACTTACCTGTAAAGACGAATTTCTACATAAAGGAGGGTGAAATGGTCCAAATAAACTTCAAATTATCCGTCCAAGCTTTTGTCAAATATTTATCTTATTCTGACGCCGTATTCTCTTCTCCGTTTATTTATAAGAGAATGAGAGTGGGAAGAGAGATGAGAGAGAGATTAGAGAGAGAGAGAGAGAGTAGAGAGAGAGAGTGTGTAGAGAGAGAGAAATGAAAAAAAAGAAACCAAAAATATAATAGGGTGTTTGGGAACACTTTTTTGAAGTTATTTCTCTTTAAAAAATTAGTCTATGTGAATTTTTGACTTAATTTTTAAAAATGGTGTAACATGGTTGACAAGATTACACAATTTTTAAAAATTATACAGACATGTTTGGTGTGGACTCGGCGAGACCTCTATATCATCCGCTTATGGTGGCGGCGCCGGTAGTGGCGGCCCACACCCAAGGCTCTGCACGGCTCCCCCGGTGGCCCGTCGCTCCGGCCCCTTCGCCGACGTGGCTCCGCCGCGGGCTCGCCCTCACCGGTGGGTTGAGGCAGACGACGAACACCGAGGGAGCGGGCTTCCGCAGAGGCAGTCGACGCTCCGCTGCCCTGCTCGGCGACGGCGGGGAGGTGGTGGCATAGCGGTGGGAATGGAGAGAGGGGAGGGGACGGTGGCTTCGTCGGGACTCCCCTGGGCGTTGGCGGGCTCGTGCGATGGAGAGCACGGTCAGGGAGGGGGGAGTAACGGCGCTGGTGGCAGGTTGCCGGAGGGGTAGGCGGTGCTCCTGGCGGTCACGATTGGGCTATTAGTGGTGCAGTGTCCCCACTATCAGCGGCTGCGGAGGCATGACAGGAGCACGACAGACGGACATGAGAGTCTTGCAGTCTGAGAGGTGCTCGATCATCTCCTTCTCCTGCTGGACGAGCTGCTCGGTGGGGCTGATCTCACGGAGGTCACGCTTGGGCTGGGAGGCCTTGACGAGGAGGCTGGGCTTGGCCTCGATGGGCGCGGGGGGCTTGGGGAGGCCGGCGGTGTAGTCTAGGGCGGAGGCGCCCGCCGGGTTGGCGGAGGAGGAGAGGCGGCCCTTGCGCTGGAGGAGCATGTGAGCGTCCATGGCCCGTCAGCAGGCGGGCGCAGCCGGAAGAGGGGAGGGGAGAGGAACGGAGGGAGGGAACGGGAGGGAGAGGGTGCAGGGGGTCGAGACGTGTACGAGCGCGTTCTTAAAAAAAATTACTCGGGAGTTGTTTTTTTAGAAATAGATTTGAACGTAGTCACGTTCTTTCCTAAAAATTAGGGAAGTAACTACCAAACGGGGTTAGATGAGTTCTCTACTCTTATTTTTAAATTTGAGAGAAAAAAAGGAAAAAGATACAACCAAACACCCTATAAGAGAGGGGGGATGAGGGAACGTGTGTGTGTGTGTGTGTGTGTGTGTGTGTGTGTGTGTGTGTGTGTGTGTGTGTGTGTGTGTGTGTGTGTGTGTGTGTGTGTGTGTGTGTGTGTGTGTGTGTGTGTGTGTGTGTGTGTGTGTGTGTGTGTGTGAGAGAGAGAGAGAGAGAGAGAGAGAGAGAGAGAGAGAGGGGAGAGAGAGAGTGAGGAAGAGTTTGGAGGGAACATAGAGATGAGAGAAGAAAGAATAGAGAGGTGGAGGAGGAGTTACGTGGTGGAGGGGGGAGAGGAGAAGTGTTGGACGTGGAAGAGAAAGAGGGGGGTAAAGAAAGAGGGGGGGGGGGGAGAGGGGGTTTATATAGGAAGGGGGGAGAGGATAAGACAAAGGTGGGAGAAGATGAGGCAGAGGGAGGGGATGAGAAGGAGGATGAAAGGATAAAAAGGAGGGGAGAAGAATAAAGAAAACGTGGGGGTTTACGGTTTTTTTTTTGTTAACCTCCATCGTACTAAGAAGGAGGGATGGAGAGAAGGGGGTAATTTTTCATAAAAACTCTTAAAAAATTAATATTAATAAAATTTTAAAGAACTAATTCATTCTATCTTATTTTTGACCTATCAAATGTAAGAATTTGAAAATATGTTCAACATGAAATTTGTAGATCTTTAAATTCTCTTTCCAATGGGTCTAATATTGACCCTATTATGACATTCCTATGAAAAATTGCACATTATTAAAGTGAGACATTTATTTAATCTGATTGATAAAATTCGTTAAACTCATATTCACTATACCGTTTAAGGTCCTGGGCTTTGATTAAGAGAACTTAAAATTTATATGGATTCTAAATATAACATATTTAATTATTTTTTTATATTTCAGACAGATTCGAGTGTTACATGTAACACCCCGAAATAAAATATAAATAAATAAATAAATAAATAAATAAGGAATTAATCCTTTCACCAAATAAATAAGACCTTTACAATTAAATAAGGAGGCCGAATGAAGAAGTGCATAACTAAGTAGCCAACCAATTGGACGTGCATAACCCATATGCATGGGCTTTCACCCAAACGAAAAACCAACCCAAGGTGTATATGCATTAATGCCCATAAAGCCTTAAAACCCATAGACATGGACAAAGCCTTAGCCCACAGTATAGCTCGCGTCTAACACATGGGCCTGAACCCACTAACCAATTAAGCATACAAGCCTTGACTTACTGTGTAACCCATAGTGTGTACGCAAATCCTTTAAAAATCCCACATCCATAGTTAAGGCTTTAAACCCATACACCCACAGGGACTCAACTAATATATAAGCCTTGACTTACTGTGTAACCCATAGTGTGTACGCAAATCCTTTAAAAATCCCACATCCATAGTTAAGGCTTTAAACCCATACACCCACAGGGACTCAACTAATATATATATATATATTAGGCGTTATAAAATGGGCTTCACGAAGGCCCTTCGAGAACCACTCCAGGGGATGGGCCAACCTTATAACCCAACCGACGATCAAAAGGAAACCAAACCAAAACCCACCCATTATGTCAACCTCGAACGTTGCATTAGGGTTTTCCACGTGCAAATAGAGAAAGCGGTGGATGTGATTTGTAAGGGAAATTAACAGGCAGGGAAGGGTCTTAAAACCTTACCCTTAATGACCATCGACCCCTATGGAACCTCACACCCTTATAAAACGCACCACCATTGAACAAGTAAGGATCTATTGATGCTGCTACGTTCGAAGGGGAGCTCGTGTCGTTCGTTTACCTCCATCCTGCTGCATGAGCTTGAAGGATGTTGCTGTGTACCGTGAAAAACTCGGGGTTTTTCATCCTCTGCGTCTTTTTCTTCCCCTGCTTCCTCATTTATCAACTCAAAAGATAGGTGTTCTCTCTCAAGTAAAAATTATTAATAATAAAATCTTGTATGATCATGTTCTTATTTTCTGTTGCACGTAAGATATGTTAACGCATTATTAAAATGATAATCATATAACCATATGCTTAAAATCTTGGACATGTATACTTTTGAAATCCTCGTATTTTTTTCATAAATTTCCATACTTTTTATGGTAATAAAAACTAGTTAATAATTGAGATAACTAAATAGATGAGTTTTAATAATTACATGGCGAATTGAAAAATACATTGTAGCGGGTTAGTTATAGAGTTTTGCTTTGTCGGCCTGTTCGTGGGCACCAGAGTGACCTTTGGTCATGAAATTTTATGGGGGTGTTACTGGGATAGTGATCGAGGTAGTGGAGGTAGTATCTCCTTTTTCTGATCCTCCTAACTCAAGATATCTCTCCTCTCAAATAAATTATTTTTGAACATAATGTTAGGTAGAGTTTTTCGAGCCCTTCATTTTGGTATATAGATTGCGCGTTTCCGACGTGTGTGCGTCGAGAACTCAAAGTTTAAAGAGGTTGACACTATTCTTTAATTAATTAATGACAACTTGCGTTGTCGTTGATTCTCTTGATATATATATATATATATATATATATATATATATATATATAACATTAAGCATATTAATATTTTTTACCCGTATCTTTAAAAATCCATATCTATGAAACTATGTAAAATAAAATTATAATATATATATTTTTAGAATCCTTAGATTTTTCTCCTAATTATCATATATTTTTTTCTCCAAATTTTCACTAAATAATATGTGTCATTTTAAAGAGATACTATTTACTAAATTAATAAATAAGAAATGACGTCTTAAAATATAGACGTAAATTCTTGTTTACATGGAAATTAACGTCCAACAATATGGGCGCTATATTATGGGAAATCATAAATTTATCAATTTATGATAAAATGAAATAAATGAGCGACTTTCATGACAGATGCCAATTTAATTAGCGCCTGCCAGGAAGGACGTCAATTTCTGACCGCTTGATTTCTCCGTGTTTCCAACCCTGAACCGTGGGTTCTTGGCACTCTCATCTCACATCCGTAGATGGAGTCCCTGTTTTGATTTATACCGTTTCCCCCTCAACTCTCGGTGATGTTTGAACCCTCCGCGAGATATTCCTTCCTTTGGACTGGTGATTTCATCATAGAGACCTCCGTAAGTTTACGTTAGCTTTGGATTCCATCAAGGCAGCCGAGCAAGTTGTACCATAAAAACCCTATACACCGAGTCACAATCATGTCCCTCTGAAGAAACATGACGACCTAGCCATCACGGATCGCCCCGATGGGTCATCAGGAGAAGTCTAGTTTCTGTCTGTAATTGGCGACCTGATAGTCGACGCCAATTAGAATTAGCATCTATGACACTGACGTCATTTTCGTTCGTGCCTACTAAATTCTTGAATTCATGGTGACTGTATGGACGCCATTTAACCTAGTTTTCATGAATATTTAGATTTCATGAGAGATTTATCGACATGTTGTCCCTACATGTTCTTTAATCCCTAAACTCTGTTATATCATGGATCTTCATGATTATCACCCGTGTTATCTATGACAGGCTATTCCTTTCAGAAATTCCTTGTCAATATTTCGAGAACATAACCCTTTGACTTTATGTTGGCCACATCTGATTCTGGAATATTCAAGGGCTGTGGGTCCGCAATGTAGAGTGGTGATAGGCCGATCTAGAGGGGAGGGGTGAATAGATCAGCCCCTTTTTGCCCTTCTTTGCGGAAATAAAAACTAGATCCAAAACTAAGACTAGTAAAGAACGAGTTAGTTGATAGCTAACATGCTAGATGCACATATGATAATCATGAACGTTCCTGCCAAGCATTTAGCGTTGGTACTCAAAGGGAAACAAACCATAAGACACAAGATTTAAGGTGGTTCAGTCTCTATCCAGAGACCTACGTCCACCCCTCACACAACTCGGTGAGGCTTCACTAGTGCAAAAGCACTACTGCTGATTCACAGCTTCTATCAGAGAGATACACTCTCACAACTCCACTCCCAAACAGCTTGAGGGATTACACCCTAAAACTTACAGAACGGTGACCACACCGTCTGTCTTCCCACTCGCAGGTAGGGTACAAATATATGAGTATGTGTTTTGAAGAAAAAGCAAACAAAAAAAGAACAGCCAGACAGAGTATCGTTATGAAGTTCTATGTGAAGGAAAAACTCCTGTCTGGGAAGGAACTTGAGGACTCTTTGGTTCTCTTGTTGTTCTTCCTGGTTCGTCACCACAACCTCAAGAGGGAAGGACGATCTTACTTCTGGTTCTCAAGGGAACCGGATGGAGCTTCACCGATCCTTTCTGCTTTGCTAAGAGACCTCCTTGAGTGAGGAAGAGAAGTGTCTTCTTCATTGCACTCACTCCAGTAGCACCAGGAAGGAGATGGCTTCGCGAGCAAGCTTCTCTCTTGCTTCCTTGTATTCTTTTTCTCTTTTTCCTTGCCACCTCACTTGGAACTCCTCCTACTTATATATAGGTTGCACTCTCCATCTCCTACATTGTCTATTGCAAGAAGAACGAACCCAGAAGGTCAGCTCCACATTATTTGATGTGCTTCCTTGTCAACGTTGACCCTTGCTTGTCATGCCTGCTGATATGTGGGTAGGTAGGAGACCATATCAAGAATGGTACCATCCTTTTTGAGGATGTCTCTTCCAGAACAAGATCCTCTGACACAGTGATCTTCTTGACGGCTTTTTCCGGATCGAGCGGATCCTCCAAGACAAGTTCCGGATCTTGAAGAGCAGATTCTATCGGTTTCAGATGCGTTCTGGACTATCATGAACGTGTTGACACTTTACACATAGGGTGTCGACACATTCCATTAAGATCTTGAAGATCCGTGGCTTCCAAGCGGAATAGGTCGACACCTTGACGAGCAAGTGTAGACACTTGCGCCATACTCGCATGTGAATCGTGCCGACGTGCCGAGACGTCGCTGGGTGGTGTCGAGATAGCTACGCCATATGCCGAGTCGTCACCAACAGTGTCGGGACATATGCCCCAGAGGGAAGTAAGGCTTGCCTCTTGGAACCGAGGTGTCGACACTTTTCACTCAGTGTGTCGACACTTTGGTAAATCCAGAGGCCAGATAGAAAACGGCTTCAGTTGGATTTCTTCTGTGGTGTCGACACTTTGGTTAGATGTGTCGACACTTGCTTTATGCTAGTGCTCAACCGGAAATGGTTCAACATGATCTCTTCTAGATGTGTCGACATGTTGTGGGAGGTGTCGACACTCTTGGAGTGTAACTCCTGTACTTGTTCAGTCTATACATTAAACCAAACTTGTTAGATATTCCTCAATTATCTAAAGATGATTTATTGATTGTTATCATCAAAACCAGGGGTCACAACATTCTCCCCTTTTTTGATGATGACAACCATGAATCATTATATCCAAGCATTCATATTGGATGAGGAATCATCAGACAGGTGAATTTTTTGCCATTCAACAAAAACAACACAACATTTTTATATTTTTCAACAAAAATGCTTGCTCCAGTGATCAAACACAGTTTTATACAACTCAAGCAAGGATTTGCATTCAACCATTTACACTGTCTAGATGCAAAATGCTAAAATCTAGAGAGAAGAAAAGAAATGAAACTAACTAGGTGCTTATGCTAGCTAGATGATGCTTGTAGCACTCTCAAAAGTCTACGGAACTTCTCCCCCTTTGTCATCAGCAAGGAGGGGGTGAAGGAGGAGGCTGCTGTGGTGGAGGCATGGTGCTAAAGAGATTCTGTGCCTCAAGAAATTGCTGTTGCAGTTGTGTGATAGTGACTGCTAGAGAGTCAACCTTTTGAGTCAACTGCTCATCCCTTTGTTTCACAAACCGGTGTAGAGTCTTGACGTTTTCATTGATATCCTTGAGCCAGGTGTGCATCATTTCACAAATGTACTCTGTCTCTGCCCGATGTTGGGATCCTTGCAGTGGTAGGCGAGAAGATGTGGATTCTGTCTGAGGAGGAGGGCACCATTCATCACCTGCGTCGGCCAAGGTTGGTTGGAGTTGGGCTTTATGCAGACGAATGAGTTCTAGAATTTCAGTACCAACCATATCAAGTTTGTTGTACACAACATTCATTTTGGCCTCAGCTTTGGTGGTGCTATTCACTATGTGTGATGTGTCTTTGTGGACTGTTTCTGCAAGCTTGGAGGAGGCATCAAGGAGCTTGTTACAGTCAGCATAGACCTTCCCTTTCATCCGGTGGGAGGCATCAAGTAGCCGTGAAGTAGTGGAATGAACTATTCTTTCCAAATTAGAGGCGGCATTGATGGTTCTAGTGGCCTCTGTGGTCACTTGTTCTCTAATGGATAGTGTTGTTGCAGCCACCTGTTCTGCAATTTGATTGGAGGAGTCCATCGGCCTGGCACACTTAATGTTGAGATGACCTTGATCTTCTTGGATGTCATAGGCATGCATGACCATTTCAGCAGTTTTCTCCTGAGTTTTAGTGTGAATCTCTCGTAGTCTTTTCATGATTGTCCCTACTTGTTCATACACATTTATCAGGGAGTTCATAAAGCTTTTCAACCTTTCATCTGACTTATGTTTGTCATTCACAAATTTTTCCCATCTGCTTGTTTGGACTTGCTCATAGTGAAGTTGTCTGGCTTCGATTCTGTCCACTTGTAGACTGATTTGTCAAAAAGAGGAGTTCATGTTCCCAAACTGTGCGGTGAGGAATTGGATAAGAGCATGATGCATGTCCATGAGGCCACCTGTTGCACCAAAAGAGTGCCTCTGGTGGTGGAGGCCTCTATATGAAATTCAGGAGGTGCATCACGTGCACTAAACACTTGAGGCTCATTGTCTGGAGACAGTGGAGGTTGGATCCCAAATGCTGTCATCATCCCTGGCTGTTCTATGGGGTCAGCAGACTGCTGCTATTGGTCCTGCCCAGAGTGAGCGTCTACATGGAACGATTCTTCTTGCTGGTCTAACTGCTCATCTACAGCTGGCTGGTCAGGCTGATTCTGTGCAGGCTATTCTTGTTGAACTGGCTGTACTTGTGGGTCTGGTAAATGGCCAGGCAGATTTCTTATAATTCTATCACCTTCTTTCTTGAAGTGCATGTAATTCTCAATGAACCGCATGCAATAGACATTGCTCCTGGGGATTTGTGTTGACTTTTCATTATCCAGAGGAATTCCAACCTTCTGAAAAAATGTTGTAAGTTGTGCTGCATACGGTAGACTTCTCCTGTTCCGAGTACAACTATCCATAATCTGGAGAATAATATCTGGAAGACAAATCTGATGATTGTTGATCAAGCAGTAAAAGATGAATCTTTGGGTTTCTGTGAATCTACTTCTGCCACCCCCTTGTGGGGTAATCATGGTGGTGCACATGTGGTGCAGTAGACGCTGTAAAGGGGGAAATTTATTGGTGTCAAAGGATTTGACAAGAATTTGGGATTGATCCTGAGGTTTTCGAGGCTTTCCTGTCAGGATAGTGTATGCTTCAGACAAATAAATCTCAAACTCAGATTCTATAAGCCCATCCCGAGGTATATGTAAAGCTCTATAAAGAAGCTTTGTTGAAAGTTTGATTGTAACCCCCTTGACCTCAGACCTGAGGACTTTCGTATTTTGGGTCATACACTAAGTTCTTATAGAACTGTTGTACCAGAAATGGGTAGTACACCATGTGGTCAGACATGAATCTTCTCCATCCTTGGAATTCAAATAGCGGCAGTAGTTCAGGAAAATTCTCAAGCATCTTACGGTCACTGAAATCCACATACGTAGGGAAGAGGATCGTGGTGGGGTCACTTTCTTCTTCCCTGACTAAGGGAACAACACTGGGTTGCGGAGGTGCTGACGGCACCTTGGCCTTCCCTTTTTCAGCTGCGGACATACGCTTCCTCTTTGCTGGAGGGTGTTGCGGTGTGCCCTTGTCACTGTTCAAACCGGGCTTCGACGGCTCTCCCCTTGGCTGGTTCAGAAGCTGGTCTGTCTTCAATACTCTTGGAGTGCCCTTCTTTGTGTGCTTTCTTTGCTGCAGGGGCGAGAGCAGCGACCTTTTTGGATGATGCTGCATCCTTCCTTTTGCTGCGGGTGACCGGAGAAGCCATAGAGAGGGCAGAAAGAAGGAAGGGAGGTTGACGGAGGGCTGTTGGAGCTAGCTGAGGAGATGGTGGCACAAGCGAAGGGAGATTGAGAGGGGTGTCGACCTCGTGCAGATGCGCCGGAGAGGGGGTTTGTGAGAGAAGAGGGTTTTGAAAGGGTAACGTGAAAACTCGATTTACACCGAGGAGTTTAAAAAGGTAGAGTTGAGATTTTACCTTTTAGAAAATAACAACCCTTAGATAAGAAATGGTTGAAATACCCCTGTTTTTATTTCAGAATGGTTTAAGGCTTATAAGCTCATTTTTTAGTAATAAAGGTTTGAGAGAAACCGTTTTTGCAATAGATAATAAGACCAAAATATTTGAGAAAGTCAATAGATTTAACCAAGCCCATTTGTCTTACTCCTCAAGTCCATTAGGCATGATTGGAAAAAGGAGAATGAGTAAGTATTGAAAATAAACAAAATACCTTTGTGTTTTAAAGTAAGGTATAGAGTCAGCCCCGAACCATTTTTTTTAAATAATTAAACAACAGTCCGATAGAACATGCTCTTTTTGACTCAAGAAAACACATTGTTCAGATGCCAGAGTCCCTGGTTACTCAGTGTAGTTTATCTTTCTATTTTCTTTTGAACAGTGTTGGCAGTCTTCATCATGACTAGATTAACCTTCATTTCATTGATGTAGGATCTAATTTCTCTGAAGATGAGGCCATTGCTCTAAAATTATTGCAGAATGGTTTTAGGATGCGTATTCTCTAATTGGCTTCAAGAAGGGCAACTTGTTTAAGGACAATACATGCCAATCATTTCTTAAACCAAGAAGCCTTTTTGCAGTAAACTTTTAGACGCTGAGGCTATGGTCAATATCAAAGACTTGATGAATGTTTTGACCCTATTATGAGTGCAATTTTGGTAGAACTCAACACAATTATTAACGAAAATGAGGATTATAAACAAGAAATCACTTCCTTAACAGAAGTATAACAAAATACTTTACCCAGGTTGTATGAACGAATTAAAAATATTCTCAACTCCCCCTAAATCAATGCTCGGTGATAAGAGAAGGTTCAGAGATAAAATGTTTGTTGTGGAAATGAAGAAGGCAGTGATAAGAAAGAGGTCAGAACGACTCTCCATTGGATCTCATACCCATGAGTGGCTTAGTGACAATGGCGACACATTCTGTGGAGGTGTCGACCTGCTTAGAGGAGGCGTAGACTTTGCACAGACTTTGTAGCATGAACACCAGATATGCACAGACTCATGTAGAGTAGAAATTGAACCAAGCACAGACCTTGTTTGTCTTGAAACCACCCGTGCACAGACCTTGACTGATGTGCACCGACCTTGGGTAGGATGTGCACCGACTTTGTTGATCTTGAAACCCATCGTGCACAGACTTGGTATGGAACATGCACCGACCTTACTCAAGACATGCACCGACCTTCATTAAGCCATCGTCCTGCATGTGTCGGCATACGACTGGAATGTGTCGACCTGGCTAGACAGCACTCAACCAATTTTTGTGATTCAAATCAATCTTTATTTCTGAAGTACACCTGCCAGCTTCTACTGCCAGTGCCTCTGACTCTCTGATTTCAATTAGTCATTCAAGATAGATTTTACCTCTTTGCTGCCACTGAGAAGTGGTTTATTGGATGCTAAAGCTTTAAACACACTTATGCACTAGAAATTAAATATACATATGCCAAAATGCATTTCTGACTCATGGTACTTGGCGGAGGCTAGTCCTCACGCATGGGGAGAGTTTCCTGACAGGCGTGATCTATCTTTCCACTTCTCGACATTTGATATACCATTTAGTCAAAGGATGATATTCAACGCAAAAATAACCAGAAATGCACACAAGCTCCCCCTGAATGTGATCATCATTCATGAAACAGTTTATGCGGCCAATAGACCAGTTCAAAACAAAAACAGATATGCTTGTACCCATCATAGCAAAGACAAGTAACTTGTGCATCGAAAAGGAATAGATAGCTCAAACCTGAGTGGATTGAGGTCTACATAGACCTAGCTCTCTCCTTAATGTTGAAAACCTATCATTGCTTAAATGTTTTGTGAAAATGTCTGCAATCTGATTTTTTGAGTCAACAAAATGAAGCTCAAAGTGATTTTTGAGGACTTCATCCCTTATGAAATGATGCCTAATTTCAATGTGCTTAGTCCTAGAGTGCATAACTGGATTTTTTGAAAGATTTATAGCACTTGTGTTATCACACAGAATGGGAACACAGCCAAGATCTATTAGATAGTCTTGGAGTTGGTGTTTGATCCACATCACTTGGGTGCCACAACTCCCTGCAGCAACATATTCTGCCTCTACAGTTGAGAGGGCAACCGAGTGATGTTTCTTTGATGCCCAAGAAATCAAACACCACAAAGAAATTGGCAATAGCCACTAGTGCTCTTGCGGTCCAGTTTGCATCCTGCATAGTCTGCATCTGAATATGAAATAAGTGAAAGTTCACATGATGCAGGATACCATAATCCCAATTCTTGAGTGCCAGCAAGGTATCTAAAAATACACTTGACAGCAGTCAAGTGGGACTCTCTAGGACTAGACTGAAATCTAGCACATAGGCAAACACTAAACTGAGTGTCTGGTCTAGATGCAGTTAGATAGAGTAATGACCCGATCATACCTCTGTACCTCTTTGCATCCACAAGTGTACCTTGTTCATCTGCATCTAGTGAAGCGGCAGTCCCCATTGGAGTTCCTAACGATTTGCAGTTGGTCAGATCAAACTTTTTCAACAACACCTTCACATATTTGGCTTGATTGATAAAACATCATTCATTACTTTGATTAATCTGCAAGCCAAGAAAGAATTGAAGCTCACCCATTAGACTCATTTCAAATTCATTAGTCATGAGTTTAGCAAACTCCTCACACATTTGAGGTTTAGTGCACCCAAATAACATGTCTGTAATACCCCGAGTTATTAAATAATAAAAAAATATGTGAAAATTAATAAGAAATTCCTTAAGAAATAGGATAAGTGAAAATTCGATCATTTTTATAAAAATCTAGAAAAATTAGAATCTTGTAGAGGATAAAACGTTTAACAATAGTGTCTTCTATGGCCGGTCCAACTAAAATTCGTAAACAATCCGAATTAACTGATTAAGGCCCAAATCACACTTAAACATAATCGACCTTAAAACGCGAAATTGGAGTCCATTACCTAGTCATTTAGGCTGAGATCGGATCCAAATGAAAGGGTAGGATGAGAGGATCATTTCTCCTCTTAGTTTTCCCCGAAACCCTAACCCTAGAGAGTGAATTTTGGATTAGAAGGCGGCGGCTAACCCTATCCGCGCGGTTCACGCACGTCCAACTTGATTGGACTCTATCTCCGCGAATAGAAGACTCTAGACCTTGTGTGATCTATATAAATGACCCTTAGGAACCCTATTTTCGTTTGGGTGCTGTGGCGGTCGACGAGAACTTAGGTGGAGGGAGTATTCCGGCGAGCACCGGCAGGGTGTCCTTAGCGTGTCGCCATCGCCTCTTCTTCCTTGTTCCTTCGTTTAAGTTAGGTTATAACGAGCCAAACCTTAAGTACCCTATATGGTTAGAACCAGCATCGAGTACTCTCTCTTTTGAATGTAAAAGCCCTAAAAGTTGTTTAGTATCCTGTTAGAATTTTAGCGTTTAGTGGAAGCATGTTACATCTAGGGTTATACATGTTCTATCTCGTTTTAAGTAGGGATTACAGGCGCAAATCTTAAATTGTTTATGTTATCTTGTAGAGTGTTTCGTGCTCTTTCTTTTAAGTCTGAAATCCCCAATTTTCATGTGTTGTATTTAGAGAATTTAATCCTTTATTGAAACCGTAGCCAACCCGCCGGAGGCGGGCAAGGTGCATAAGAACTGTAACTATGTTGACTTGCGCGGCCTCGCGATAGACCGCTCATAATGGATGGACGGCCAGTCGTTGACCGCCCATATGTTGTACCTTCGATCATTTTTGAGCGACAGATACCTAACCGCCCTTCTCTTTAAGCGGCATATTCTAGACCGTGCATGATCCCCAGCGGCACATTACAGACCGCTCAACCCTAGCAGGCCTTCGGGCTGAAGGAGGGATGAACGGCCGGTCATGCGACCGCCGAGGTGATTGAGCGGCTCTGACAGAACCGCCCAACCCTTCAGAATTGGTTTGGCATGATTTCTCTTAATAGATTGATGGATAATTTGATAAGCTAGCAACCACATGATAATTGGAACATATTGAAGTAAATAAATCTCAAATTTTACTAATTTCCTTCAATTGATCTTGTTTCATCATGGCCTTATTTCATTATGTAAATTCAAACATGACATCTTAAATGCTATTAGGATTGTTTGACAGTCGTTCTACTCCGATAGGATTGACTGACCGTCATACTATTTTTCGCAGTTTTATTAGCTCAATTCCTTGTAATGTTTGGGACTCTCCGCCGGATATTCTTCCGTCGGACTAGGACCTTCATTACGTGACCTCCGTAAGCCCCCGCGAGCCTGGGATTCCCACTAGGACATCGGGCAGGTTGTACCATCAAGACCTGAACCTGTGGACGCGATCGAATCGCTTGGATTATCGTATTGTGAGTCACAGCTTGACTTGGACCCCCTGAGAACTACGCGACCCGAAAGGGACCGTTTATCTCATTGGGCGGCCCATAATGAACCGTGCATCCCTGGCCAAGTGTCATTTATATTGGTCATTTAACCTTGATCTATCTTCGACCAAATCATGTTTGGATCGACCCAATAAGTCCTAGGTTGACAAGTGGTGAGTGGGCTAGACCCTGGTTCAATTCTGCCCCACTTGTGGCAGCCCGGAGCCCATTTGGGTAGATTTCTAGTTGATTAAATTGAACGGACTGATTAGAACCGCCCACTTTATAGAGCGGATCTTATTGGACCGTCTTTACATTGAGCGGCTCTGTAAGGATCGTTTATTTTGTTCTTGGGCCTTTAGCTCTGTTAGCCGTGAGTGGCCCATTATTGACCGTCCAATCCTTTGAACGGCCCAAGATGGACTGCGTAGCTTTGACTCCGGGGAGGCTGATCCTCAGTCCCTTTCTATTCTGAGCGGTCCAGTGCAGACCGTGTAATGCTCGAGCGGCCCAGTTCTGACCGCTTATCATCCAAAAGTGATTTCCGTGATTATTCGTGTGTGAATCCAAGGACTTGATTGGTTCTTGATAACTTGAACTTTCTGGTCAAAGTATCTCTTCAATTTACCCTTGGAATCCTCCAAGGTGAGCTATACGTTGACATCATTGGCCATTAACTTGATTAATGTCTAGACATAACTTGGGATCTTGGATCCAACAAATCAATGCCAACGCATCATAAGGGCCCGATCTGGTCCTGGGAGGAGCGCCCGAAAAATACTTGTACCCCGGGGAGTTTGAATGACATGGTGAGGCATTGCACCGAGTGCATGACTAGTGTGATGTCTATGACAATAACCTAATACTTGAATTTCTCTTGACTTGGTTATTTCTTGCTTGTTGGCCAATTTCCAGTTATATCATGTTATTGCCTTCCTTTCATTATTTTGTTACATAGTCTTTTCCTTTCGTTCTTATTTACGCGCTCAAACATGTAATTAATTGGTTAATTACTTAAACTTGCCTGTTATTACATACTGAGCGTTCGCTCACCCAGTTATTTTCCCCCCTTTTCAGGTAGCTTAGGTGAGGACTCACAGACTGATAGGGACAGGCAAGAGTGACGACCATGGAGTGAACTAGCCAGTTGTGGTTGATTATGTCTAGTTGTGTCTTAGAATGTTTTGGAAGAGTTGTAAAATTTGAATTTCCGTAAATGTAATGGTGTTAAGTGGATGTTGTTGAAGGATATGTTAAGTGAGATTATTGTGGTTTGGAACATGGATTAATTGTATGTTAGTTAATGAATGGAGTGTTTCTATTTATGGTGATGTGTGATCTTTTAGCTTTAGCATATCATGTCTATAAATCAACATATTATTATTATTACTTGTTTCTACTGCCAGTCCCGATATTCTGCGTCGGGACGTGACAGTTAGGTGGTATCAGAGCCTAGGTTTCCTAATATTCCTAGGTTATCTAAGTTCTAGGATTCTAAGTGTTTGTCGTAGAACCTATACCCTTGTTATGAGCTATGAGTCAAAGGGCCAAACCTAGTGAGAATTTGGGTAGAGACTCGGGTTGAGTTAATAATCAACTCTAAACTCTTTCTCCTAAAGGAACTTAAGATAAATTATTTTCGTGCAGAACGTTCCGATGGCAGCTGAGCGTGTGCAGTGGCGGGACATGCAACGAACTGTCCAAGGACTTACGCGGGCTTTGCAACAAGTGGCCCAAGGTGGAGCGGAAAATCATGGCGCTGGTGATCTACACAGGAGTTTTCGTGGGAAGAATCCCCCATGTTTCGGAGGCTCAACTGATCCCGATGAAGCTGAGCACTGGCTTAAGGAGATGGAGAGAATTTTTGAAGTTATGGAATGCAGCGACCACGAGCGTGTGCTTTTAACAACCTTCCAGCTGGAACGAGATGCTAGGACTTGGTGGGAGTCAGTAAAGGCGACCCTCGGTGATAGGCAAATTTCGTGGAAGGAATTCGAAGAATTTTTCAATAACAAGTACTTTTTCGACAGAGTCCAAGAGAAGAAAGCGGCGGAATTTACAGCTTTGAAGCAGCGAAGTCTATCTGTAGCGGAGTACGAAGCCCAATTTTCTAGACTCTCTCGTTATGCTATTCATTTGATCTCCACAGAGAAGATGAAGGCGAAACGTTTTCTTAATGGGCTGAAGTTGCATTATATTAACTAGTTGGCGCCGTTGGAGATTTGACCTATGTAGAGATGGTAAGGAAGGCCCAAGTTCTAGAAGATACCCTGGAGATGACGGAGAAAATCCATGAGAAGAATGTCAAGAAGGAGCAATCTACTGGTTCCGGGAGTGCTAAACCTAGGAATAGCAAGAAGAGGCCCAATGGCGGGTCTGGTTCATGGAAGGGGAAAATGTCAAAGAATGAAGATAAGAAGCCTGGCCCTATTGTTCCATTCAAGAGCGTATGCAAGTATTGTGATCGTCCTGGTCACAAGATGGAAGAATGCTGGCGCAAGCTGGGCGCCTGTTTACATTGCGGAAGTAGGGATCACCGCATTCTAGAGTGTCCTCTTTTATCCGAGCAAGCTACCCCGATGAAACCTCAAGGCAGTAAGAAGTAGTAGGGCAAGCTCCAGGCCCTACAGGAAGATGATGCAAGCACCACCGAGGAGGGTGGACTTGTTGAAGGTACCCTTATTGTTCATGGAAAGCCAGCTTTTGTTCTTTTCGATATCGGTGCTACTCATTCATTTGTCTCTCGGAAATTTGCTAAGACATTAGCTGTGAAGCCGGTTTTGATGGATTCCCTATTAGAGATATCAACTCCTATTAACTCTAGATCAGCGATTAAGTATTTTTATCCTTCTAGCAAGGTTATGGTTAATGAACAGAATTTGCCGGCCGATCTGGTTTGCATGGATATGAATGACTATGATGTAATTCTAGGAGCGGATTGGTTGGCTAAGCATGAGGCCAATGTCCATTGTAGTTCCAGTTCTGTGTCTTTTTCTAGACACCCGGGACTTTCTTTCATAGGGGTTAGGCACCATAAGTCTGTGCCACTTATTTCGACCATCCGAGCCGATAAGTTGATAAGGAAAGGATGTCAGGCGTTTCTAGCCTTTGTTTATGTGACCCTTGAGAAGAAGATTGAGATTAAGGACATTCCTGTTGTCCGAAATTTTCCGGATGTTTTTCCTGAGGAATTGCCAGGACTTCCACCGGAGAGGGAAGTTGTATTTTCTATTGATTTAATTCCTGGCGCGACCCCTATTTCTAAGGCTCCTTATCGTATGTCTCCTGCGGAGCTGAAGGAATTGAAGCAGCAGTTAATGGAATTACTTGAGAATGGGTTTATTCATCCAAGTACATCCCCGTGGGGAGCCCCAATATTGTTCGTCCGGAAGAAGGATGGTTCGATGAGGTTGTGTATTAATTATCGGCAATTGAACCAGCTGACTATCAAGAATAAATATCCATTGACGAGGATTGACGAGTTATTTGATCAGATAACAGAAGCTTAGTATTTCTCAAAGATTGATCTTCGATCAGGCTATCATCAGTTGCGGATTAAGGAGGAGGATATTTATAAGACAGCTTTTCGTAGCAGGTATGGGCACTTTGAATTTGTTGTAATGCCTTTTGGACTAACAAACACACCTGCAGCTTTCATGCAGTTGATGAACGATGTATTCCGGCTCTATCTTGATCAATGGGTCATGGTGTTTGGAGAGGGGGATTTTCGCAGCCCACCACAAAGGCAGCCCAACAAGACCCACAAGGTCCAACCAGGCGAGCCCACCCAAGTGATAGCCCACAAGGCCCACTTAGGGAGAAAAGCCCAATAAATAAAGACTCAAGGAACTAACTCTCCCCTGTGGCCTTCTAGGCTCGGAGGGCCCGAGACAACGGTCAGGTCCCAAGGAAGGTCCGGCCTAAAGCCCTCTCCCCATCCGAGAGAGATAGGCTCCAGCCGACCTATCCGACCCCACCCTCACCGGGCCATGCCTATCGCTCGGACATGAGCTAGCATCCCCGAGGCTCGGTAAGACTGGTTGATTATCTGCAGGTGCGGCCGTTCAGAGTCCTCCGCCAGCGGGAGAGTCATGGGAGCTGCCGGACTCCAAGGGGATAACGTTCCCACGATCAGGCCATGAAAGCCCCCGTTAAAGACGTAACTCCCGCCGGGAACCCCTCAGCTTACAGGACTCCTGAAGGCGGCGCACTATATAAGCAAGGGATACCCTCCGGAAGATGGTAAGATGAACTGAGCATTCACACACCCTAAGCTCCTGAGCACGATTCGCTTCACCCTTTGGTGGAGAGGATTCTCGCGCATCAGCTCTCTCCTCCCCCCATTATTGCTTCCACCATAGCTCTACTGACTTAGCCATCGGAGGGTTTTGCCCCAGGGAGATCCCCTGGGCCCCCTGATACGTTTCCCTCTCTTGCAGATTCATCTTCTGGTGATCCATAGCCCGCTCAGGACCCCGCGCGAGATCTCGCCTCTTCATCTGGCGCCGTCTGTGGGAAACACACGAAAAGTCGAGATGGTGATAAGAAGCTCAGGGAGGAGATCCGCCGGTGGGGTAGGTAAGGCTGTGGCGGCGGCGGGAGGCGCCCCCTCTAGGGTCTCGCAGAACCCCCCCTCCAACGCCAGCATCCCCACCAACAGGCCACCACCCCCCCCGGCGGAGACAGGGGCACCCCTCGACGGTGGCGCCAACGCCTTCCAGGCCCTCAACGAAAAGATGGACGTCCTCGTGGAGCTCATGAGGGCCCAGGCGGCTAGGGACGCAAGGTCCCGCGCCCCGTCAGGAAGTCCCCCTCGAAGGAGTGCGACTCAGCACACCGCCGGAGTCCGCTTCACCCTCCGCGGCCGACAGCTCCTCCGCAACGACGTCGGAGGACCCTCGCATGCCCCGCCTGCGGAGCAAGAGGCTTCCTCCACGCCGAGGAGAGGGAAGCAGGGGACGAGGCCGCCGCACCCGGGCACTAGTGCCCCGGGAGATCGCCAAGACGCCCCCCCCAGCCCCACGGTGCGACTGCAGCCAGAGCTGTCCCTCCGGCTGCGTGATTTTGAGAGACGGTTCGCAGAGCAAGAGCGCGCCCTGCAGAAGACCTCTCTCCCGGAGGACGAGGAGAGATCCCCTTTTTTCGAGTACATCTTGAAGGCAGAGGTCTCTCCCAGAGCCTCCATTCCAACCTTCAAGCTCTACGACGGCCAGGGCGACCCAGCCGACCACTACGATAGCTTCGACGCCCTGGTGACCCTTCATGGAACGCCGGATCCCATCAAATGCCGAGACTTCGCGGCCACCCTGGTCGAAGGTGCTCAGGCATGGTTCCGGGCCCTCGCCCCTGGGTCCATTCAAGACTTCAGGCAATTCGGGCGAATTTTCAAGGAGAGTTTCGCCGGTAGCGCCCCCCCAAGGTCAGTAGCGGGGCTCCTGGCCCTCAAACAGGCGCAAGGGGAGAGGCTCCGGACTTACGTCCATCGATTTAAATCGGAAGCCCTCAGGATCCCCCGCCTAGATGTGGCCTCAGCCACAACCGCACTGACCGGGGACACTAGGGACGAGAATCTCCGCCGCGAGCTTGTCCTCCACCCTCCCTCGACCCTTGCCGAGCTAGTGACTCTGGCACTGCGCCACGCCGAGTGCGAAGAAGTACTCAGCGCCTGCCGAGACGCAACCGGCTCGGGTCGGGAGGGGGACAAGAAGCGGACCTCCGAGCCAAACCCTGGCTCGGGTAAGAAGCGCGATCGAGAAGGAGAGCGCAAAAGAAAGTACGAGCGGTACACCCCCTTGACCGCGCCAGTCTACGAGATCTATGAAGACATCAAAGACTCGGGACTTCTCCGCCAGCCCGAGCCAATGAGGTCGAAGAACCGCAAGCGGGACAGGCATTGCCTGTTCCACGGCGACCACGGGCACCACACCGGAGATTGCCATCAGCTCCAGGACGAGATCGAGCGCCTCATCCGTCTGGGGCACCTAGCCCGGTTCACGACCGGGCACAAAGAAGACCGAGACGCCGCAGAGGAGATCGACAACGCCCCCCGAGGGGTCCACATCAACGTCATCTCCGGAGGAGCGGCATCGGGCGGCGACACCAGCCGAGGAAGGAAACGTCATGCCGAGCGGGCCAGCCAAGCCTTAGAGCCCCCCAGAGGCCCGCCGATGGAGCCCCAGGTCATAGTCTTCTCCGACCAAGACCTGGAAGGGCTGAGCACCCCGCATGACGATGCCCTCGTTATCTCGGCCACGAGAAATCACTGTAATGTAGACAGGATTTTGGTTGATAATGGGAGCGCCCCCAATGTATTATCTTATGACTGTTTTCTCAAGATGGGGGAAGACCCATCCAAGCTCCGCCCGATCCGAACGCCCCTTTGCGGGTTTAATGGCCTGGCCACCTACCCCGAGGGAGCCCTAAGCCTGCCGGTCACTATCGGCACCCCACCCAAAACCGTTACGGTCATAGTGGATTTTATAGTGATTAAAGGTATGATAGCGTACAACGCCATTTTCGGCCGAAAAATTCTCAGCCGAATAAAGGCCGTACCATCTACCTATCACCAAAAAATGAAGTTTCCCACCAAAAATGGGTTGGGGGAAGTCCGAGGTAACCAGGCCATGGCTAGAAGGTGCTACAACATCTCGGTGGAAGCCTCAAGGCCGGACGGGAAGGATAAGGGCCCCAGGGGAGTCGAAGGAAGAGCCGTGACCACCGAGCCCGGTGGCGAGTTATTAACGGTATTCCTGAACGACGACCCGGCCCTAGGAGTAAGGATCGGCACCGACCTACCACCAGAGGAACATCAGTAATACAAGGAGTTTCTTTCTGAGTATGTTCGGGTCTTTGCTTGGTCCGATGATCAACTCCCTGGTATACCAGAGGAGACCGTGACGCACAAGCTCAACCTCGACACCACCGTGAGACCCGTACAGCAGCGGAGAAGGAAGCATGCGCCCGAGAAACAGGCGATCATCAAGGCGCAGGTCACCAAGGGACAAGAAACTAGTCTTTTCAGACCGGTCCTGTACCCAACGTGGCTAGCCAACGTCGTCCTGGTGCCGAAGACTACAGGCAAGTGGCGAATGTGCGTAGACTTCACCGATCTGAACAAGGCCACCCCCAAGGACTACTATCCGCTACCGAGCATCGACCAATTGGTTGACTCAACCTCGGGCAACGAGATACTCAATTTCCTGGATGCCTATTCAGGTTATCATCAGATCCGAATGAGCCCTGAAGATGTCGAGAAGACCGCCTTCATCACCGACTACGGTGTGTACTGCTACACCCGGATGACCTTCGGATTGAAGAATGCTGGAGCCACATACCAGCGACTGGTCAACCACATGTTCGAGGGACAGTTAGGTCGGAACGTCGAGGCCTACATCGACGACATGCTCGTCAAGACCCCGAGGGCCCAAGACCACTTCACCGACCTCGCCGAGACTTTCAGCACCCTCCTGAAGTATTGCATGAACCTCAACCCCGCCAAGTGCACCTTCGGAGTAAGATCCGGGAAGTTCCTGGGTTTCCTGGTCACTCAGCGAGGGATCGAAGCCAACCCGACAAGGTCCAGGCCATCCTAGACATGCGCCCGCCCACGTGCATCAAAGACGTCCAGCGTCTGACGGGGTGTGTCGCTGCTCTCAGTCGTTTCCTGTCCCGTGCGGCCGAACGATGCTTGCCCTTCTTCAAGCTGATGAGGGGGCCCAAGATAGCATCTGCTACGTTCGCATGGGATGGGGAATGCCAAACAGCATTCGCCAAGCTCAAAGAGTTCCTGGCTTCACCCCCGGTGCTTTCCAAGCCCATCCCGGGCGAGGTCTTGTTGCTCTATCTCTCGGCGACGCCATCAACGGTCAGCTCGGTCCTAGTCAGAAATGACTCGAGAATCGAGAGGCCGGTCTACTACACTAGCAAGGTGCTCAACGAGGCCGAGCGGAGGTACCCCGCAACCGAGAAACTCGTGCTAGCGTTGGTTACCTCCGCAAAGCGCCTCCGACCTTACTTCCAGGGGCATCCCATCACCGTGCTAACCGGTGAGCCACTGAAGAAGATTCTGGCCCACCCCGAAGCCTCGGGGCGACTTGTCAAATGGGCCATCATGCTCGGGGCCTACGACATCTCGTATCGGCCGCGATCAGCTATCAAAGGACAAGCACTCGCCGACTTCATCATCGAGAGCACCGTTCCGGTCGAGGACAGGCCTCCGATGGCAACCGGGCCAACCTGGGAGCTGTTCGTCGATGGATCGTCCAACTCGGTCGGTAGCGGCGCAGGGATCCTCCTAAGGTCCCCCGAAGGGATAGAGTTGCAATACGCCCTAAAGTTCAACTTTCTGGCGTCCAACAATGCTTCCGAGTACGAGGCCCTTATCTTGGGAGCCCGCATGGCCCGACGGTTGGGGGCCGAGCGAGTCAGGATCCACACCGACTCCCAGCTAGTTGCAAGCCAGGTCAATGGCGAGTACGAAGCTCGAGAGGTACCTATGATCAAATATCTCCAGTTGGTCCGGAGCCTGGCCCAGCAGTTCGAGGAGTTCGAGGTAGTCCGAATAGCTCGGGAGCAAAACTCTCGGGCGGACGCCCTCTCCCGACTGGCCTCCTCCCTAGACCCGGAAGGTACACGATCGGTCCTCCTAGAAGAGCTAGAGCGCCCGAGCATAGACTCGGAGCTCCTCGCCATTGACTAGGCCACTCCCGGCGACTGGCGCTCCCCCTACCTGTCCTGGCTACGGGACTCCCGGGAGCCCTCCGACCCTCGGGAAGCCCGCCGAATGAAATACCAAGCTCGGCGCTTCGTCATCCTCGACAATGCTCTCTACCGAAGATCGTTCTCCGGGCCCCTTCTGAAGTGTCTCGGTCCCGACGAAGCAAGCCAAGCTGTTGAAGAGATTCATCAAGGCCTGTGCGGAGCACATTCAGGAGGTCGGTTGCTGGCCAGAATCCTGCTAAGACAAGGGTACTGGTGGCCGACCCTGCAGCGCGACTGCACGGCTTACGTACAACATTGCGACCGTTGCCAGTGGTTCGACCATTTGGTCCATCAGCCGACCACAGAACTTGTCACCCTTACCGAGCCCTACCCTTTCGCTCGGTGGGGGATCGACATCCTTAGGCCATTCCCAACGGCTCAATCCCAGAAGAAGTTCATCATCGTCGCCATCGACTACTTCACCAAGTGGATCGAGGCTGAAGCAACAGCTAGGATCATCGAGACAGTCGTCTGGGGCTTCGTATGGAAATTGATCATCTGTCGCTTTGGCATCCCCCGAGTGATAGTGAGCGATAACGGGCGGCAATTCGACTCTCGGTACTTCCGAGACAGATGCGCCGACCTAAATATCCGTAACCACTTCAATTCGGTCGCCCACCCGCAGGCCAACGGGCTGGTTGAAAATGCCAACAAGACCATCTTGAAGGGCATAAAAACCAGACTCGGCAAGGCTAAGGGTAGCTGGCTCGAGAAACTACCTAGCGTACTATGGTCGCACCGAACGACCCCCAGGGCGGCAACCGGTGAGACCCCTTTTCAGCTGGTATATGGCACCGAAGCCGTCGTTCCGTTAGAGATCGCCAATCCGTCTCTCCGAGTGATCAGCTTTTCGCCCGAGGCAAACGAGCAGAAGTTGCTCGAGAACCTCGACCTGGCAGACGAACTCCGAGAGATCGCGAACGTCCGAGCTACGGAATACCAGCGCCGCCTCACTCGGTACTACAACACCAAGGTCCGAGGTAGACAATTCCAACCAGGGGACTTCGTCCTCAGGAAGACCGAAGCCTCTCGACCACTGGAGGCGGCGGGCAAGCTATCCCCCAACTGGGAAGGCCCCTACCGAGTGATCGAGACGCTCGGGAAAGGTGCGTACAGGTTAGCCACAATGGAAGGGGAACCCATTCCCCGGACATGGAACGCAACCACACTACGCAGATTTTATTTCTGAAAACTGTATCGACAAATCGGGTAAAATAAACCCCATTTTTGTATTCACTCAAGATAACTGTTGGTACATCAGAAAGGCAACTGCCAGTACATTACATAGTGAAAAGCAAAAATCCATCTAGCACCGCGGCAAACGGCCATCGCCCGACCGACCCGGTCTTGACCTTCTCGCATCCAGCCACTGACTCTGCCTCGCGTAGAAACTGGCTCGGACAAGAGATGGTCGACCCTGTTGGCTCGGGTGGACCGTGACAAAGGTGACAGAGGGACAGCAAGGAGAAGGCCACCTTTCGCGCGAGGAAGGCTACCTTCCAAGTTGGCAACAACCTGGAAAAAGGAGCGCCGTGAAGGTCCCCTCTCTGCCAAACTACCAACTCTTTGGAGGCGAACAGAAAGCAAGCAGCCCCCGAAGAGTGAAAGAAATGAAGAAGAAAAGAGAGAGAAAGAGGCTGCGGACAGGGGTGAGGAAGGGACTGGAGCCGCCTCCTCCCCTCCCACGGAGGGGAATGGCGGCCGGCATCCCTAACTCCCCCATCCGCCCTCCATCTCGGCATCCGCCCGGAAGCCTCGCCGGAGCCAAGAGGGGGCAAACGGCGTCCGCCCGCACGTCGAAGCCCTCTCCAGATCCGCGCGGCGACCGTCGGACCCGTCTCATGCACGCGCGGCGACCGTGGGACCCGACCGATATTCCAGGACAGCGGGAACCGGCCGCTCCCCGTCGTCTGCAGCGTCATCTTCTGAAGGGTCCTCCATGCTCCGATCGCGGCGGCGCAACGCAGAGCGAAAACGAGGGAATAAGAGCAAACCGCCGGCGAGAGTCCTAAGTGTTAAGAGGGAAGGAGCACCCTTCGGTCCTTTTTATAGGCCAAGGGAGGCCACGCGCCTTAAATGACTCCCCCCTCGAAAACACGCTATAGGACCTCCCTTGGAAGGTCACCTCCAATTCCTCGGCCCCCGCCCTAGCGGGATTCGCGAAGCGCCTCGACTTTCAAAGCATGGTGGAATGAAAGGACGCCCCGCCAGAAGTCTCCCGAATCGGCATGCGAGAACGGTGCATAAAATATCGGCACCTTCCAACTGCCCCCGATACGCCAGCCAAATCACGGCAAAGATAACAACCAAACGAAGTAAGTCCTTTATTGCCTCCCATAAAGAAATCCTCTTACAAAAGGAAAAATAGACAAAAAAGGGAAGGGGTAAAATAAAGCGTAATACATCAGGCCTCGGGCCCACTTTGAAGCTCGGGTACAGCAGTAGGGGACGCGTCACCCCCGGTGCCTTCGGTGACGGCCGGCCCAGACACTGACCTCGCCTGTGCGAGAACTGTCCCGGTCGTGAGCCCTCCTGGAGCCTCCGGAGTTGGTGACCCCGCTGGAGGTGACTCCTCCGGTTCTTCCCCTGGTCGAGGATGAGGAGCTGGAAACCGACTCATCCGAGTCATAACTCTGGCCGTAAGGAAAATCACCCCCGGCAAGGTGCTCGTTGGCATAGCTCATCGCCCGGTGATAGCCCTACCTGAATCCCTTTCGGGCACCCCGGCGGAGCGCTACCTCGTAGTAGGGTGGGGCAGCTTCAATCAGGTCGGCCGAGTAAGCTTCCGAACCTTTGTAGCGCTCGATCGCCTCCGCCTCGACCTGCCCGTCCCGAGCCCGCTCCACCTCGGCCGCACGCTCTTCCACCCTCGCCAGACGCTCCTCTAGCTCGGTCATCCTCCGCTCAGCTTCGATCTCCCGACCCTTCGCCCGGGCTCGATCCGCCTCGGCCTCAGCGCGAAGGTGCTCCGCGTCCTCCGCCCGATCCTGCAGCTCGCCGTGCTCAAGCTCCCAGAGGCCGTCCAGCTCGATGTGACGTTGACGCTCGTCTTCTAGATGTTTGCTCTTCCTCTCGAGCGATTCTCGGGCCCTTGCTAGCTGCTCGGCCAGCGCCTCGGCTTCCCGTCGGCTCGACCGCGCCAACTCCCTGAATGCGAGGAACTCCCGCCGGAGCCCCTCATGCTCCCCCTCGAGCCGGGCTAGTTTCCCCTCGCATCCACCAAGGGTCCAGGCGAGCCTTGACCGCTCCGCCTCCGTCCGGGCGTGCGCCTCTGCCATCACGGCCGCTGTCCGAGCTATGACCAGGCCGCCCTCCATCAGGATATCAAGGACCCCGGCGGGAGTGCTGCGCCTTTCTCCCCCCCTCGTCCTCTCGGCGATCGACCGGCAGAGCCGGTACAAGTCGCCCGAGATACCGAGCCTGACCAGAGGTTCCGGCAAAGGGGACTGCTCCACCCTGGGCACCCCGCCAGAAGACCCTATTTGGGCAGCGAAGCTGACCGCCCCGCTCGCCACGGTCGGTTGGGGTTGTAACGCCTCCCCGGGCGAACCCCCAGCCTCGACCGGCGCCGCGGGATCCATCACACCAGAAGCTGCCGGCACTTGGGGTTGCGACGCCCTCGCGGGCGAACCCCCATCCGCGCCGACCAATTCCTCGGTCCCAGCGCCGGCCACACCGGCATCGGCCCCCTCTGCCCCCACAGAGGGAAGAGCCGACCCATCACCTCCCTCTGCGGGGCCCCTGGTCTCCTCGGCCCCCTCTCGCCCGGCGGATGGGAGAGCCAGCCCGGAGGGGTCGGCCCCATCCTTCCCCCGAGGGGGGAGCGCCGCCGAGCCAGAATCACCCCCGACCGTGGTAGGAAGACCGGCTTTCTTGGCCCTTTTCCTGGCCTTCGCGGCCTCCCGCAACTTCCCCGCCAGGGGATCCTTGCGCTTCAGGCCGGTCGATCGAGAAGTCCCCTCGGGGGCCGCCCCCTTGCCCTTATCTCGGGCATGGACTCGACCCGCCGAGACATCGGGCTCATCGGCTGCCGAGTCATCTCCCAGATCGATGACCTAGGCCGCCTCCTCCAGAGGCTCCCGCCTCACGTCTGCAACAAGAAGAAGCCCCAGTCAGGAGAAGGAAAAGAGCTACCACCCGCGAAAAAGAGCCTCAAGAGCCGTACCTGTCGACGTCAACCGCGAGAGAAGACACCGTTCGATGTTCTCCGGTGTCACCAGCTCCTCGGTCGATTGACGGTTCTCCAGCAGACGGGCAGCCTGCTGCTCCACGTGGGGAGGGAACTCCTCCTGGCGAGGGGGCAGATTTGGGTGAAAGTTGGGCGAGGTCCGGCATCTCCAGATCTCGTCCGTCGCCACCGCCTTCACCCAGAAGAATTGGGTCTTCCACCCCTTGTGCGAGGAGTCCTTCGTCGCGAGCGAGATGCATCTCCTATTCCTCCGCGCCTGGATGAAGTAGAAGCCTTTCCCCGCCGACTGGTGCGCTTTCAACTCAAAAAAGAAGTGGAAGAGGTCCAAAGAAGGAAAAATGTTGTGCTGACGACAAAGAATCCCGAAGGCCGAGAGCAGCAGATACGAATTGGCCACCAACTGAATAGGCGCCAACCGGAAAAAATTAAGAAGCTGCAGCACATAAGGATCGAAAGGAAGCCGAAATCCACTCTTCCAAGCCAGAAGGAAGGTGCAAATGAGCTCGTCACGATCATCTAGACTCGTCTCGTACGGAGTAGCGGCGACGAAGCTGTATCTGAGAGGCAGGCGGAAATGATGCTCCAGCCTCCGCACCTTCGCTTCCCCCAACTCACTACAGTTGGGGACGGGTTCCCGCCTCACCGGCGCAAGCTCCGGACTCTGATCCGCCATCGAGTCGGGAAGAGATCCCTCGTACGAGCTTGAAGACTCCGGGGGAGAAGGAAGTTGCCGGACCGCCTCTGCGGTTATCCTCCCCAACTCCTCGAACGCCGCTGCCAGGCTCCGCGTCTCCGCTGTGCTCTCACGGCGCATCAAGAAGCAAGGAAAGCCTAAAACCCTGGAAGCCTAGAACGATGAACAGCACCCCCTATAAACCCCTGAGGGTGGCGGCGCGACCGTTCCGTGCTCCGAGAAAAAGGGGGGGCCCCTTCGTTTCGAATCCGTCAGGATCATCATTACGGGCCTCGGCGACTGCTATAAGCGGCTCCATAACGCCAACGGAATTCCACCCACCTAAGCCACGCCGGTCCAAAGCCTCGAAAAAATACTCATCCGAGCCTCCTTGGCTCGGGAGTAGGAGGGGGACAAGTGGAGAGGGGGATTTCCGCAGCCCTCCACAAAGGCAGCCCAACAAGACCCACAAGGTCCAACCAGGCGAGCCCACCCAAGTGATAGCCCACAGGGCCCACTTAGGGAGAAAAGCCCAATAAATAAAGACTCGAGGAACTAACTCTCCCCGGCGGCCTTCTAGGCTCGGAGGGCCCGAGACAACGGTCAGGTCCCAAGGAAGGTCCGGCCTAAAGCCCTCTCCCCATCCGAGAGAGATAGGCTCCAGCCGACCTATCCGACCCCACCCTCGCCGGGCCATGCCTATCGCTCGGACATGAGCTAGCATCCTCGAGGCTCGGTAAGACCGGTTGATTAGCTGTAGGTGCGGCCGTTCAGAGTCCTCCGCCAGCGGGAGAGTCATGGGAGCTGTCGGACTCCAAGGGGATAACGTTCCCACGATCAGGCCATGAAAGCCCCCGTTAAAGACGTAACTCCCGCCGGGAACCCCTCAGCTTACAGGACTCCTGAAGGCGGCGCACTATTTAAGCAAGGGATACCCTCCGGAAGATGGTAAGATGAACTAAGCATTCACACACCCTAAGCTCTTGAGCACGATTCGCTTCACCCTTTGGTGGAGAGGATTCTCGCGCATCAGCTCTCTCCTCCCCCCATTATTGCTTCCACCATAGCTCTACTGACTTAGCCATCGGAGGGTTTTGCCCCAGGGAGATCCCCTGGGCCCCCTGATACGTTTCCCTCTCTTGCAGATTCATCTTCTGGTGATCCATAGCCCGCCCAGGACCCCGCGCGAGATCTCGCCTCTTCAGTGTTTATTGATGACATTCTGATTTATTCTAAGAATGAGGAAGAGCATGCCGAACATCTTGGGATGGCATTGCAGATATTGAGGGATCATCAGTTATACGCCAAATTTAGCAAGTGTTAATTTTGGCTGCAGGAGGTGTCATTTCTAGGGCATATCATTACAAAAGAAGGTATCTCGGTTGACCCCTCGAAGGTAGAGGCAGTGAAGAATTGGGATCGGCCTACTAGTGTAACAGAAGTTAGAAGCTTTCTAGGCTTGGCAGGATATTATCGAAGGTTTATTAAAGATTTCTCCAAGATTGCGATACCCTTAACAAAATTAACCTGCAAGGAGAATAAGTTTGATTGGTCAGAGGATTGTGAGAGAAGCTTCCAGACTTTGAAGGAGTGTTTAACGACTGCCCCTGTTTTAGCTTTACCATCTGGAGAAGGAGGCTTCGTGGTGTACACCGATGCTTCGGGAATTGGTTTAGGTTGTGTGCTGATGCAGCACGGGAAAGTGATAGCCTATTCTTCTAGGCAGTTGAGAAAGCATGAGGAGAATTATCCTATCCATGATTTGGAACTAGCAGCAGTAGTGTTTACCTTGAAGATATGGAGACACTACTTATATGGAGAGACATTCACAATATTTTTAGACCATAAAAGTTTGAAGTATTTATTTTCTCAGAAATAGCTCAATATGAGGCAGAGAAGATGGTTAGAATATTTAAAGGATTTTGACTTCTCCATAGAATATCATCCCGGGAAGGGTAATGTGGTGGCTGATGCCTTAAGTCGCAAGCCAATGGCTAAGTTGTCAAGTCTGATGTTGCAAGAATGGAAACTGTTGGAGCAATTAGCCAGTTTGGATATTAATGTTGACAAGGACCGAGTTAAGATTGCTCAGATTCAGCTTAAACTAGAATTTTTGGCAGAAATAAAGTCCTTACAAAATAATGACCCAGAGTTGGTAGAAATCAAGGAGAGCTTGGGTAGCAGACCTGACTTCATGCTCGCTGGTGATGGCAGATTGTTGTTTCAAGGAAGGACTTGTATGTCTGATGTGGCTGAAGTTAAGAACAAGATCCTCGAGGAAGCACATAGATCTAGATATACTATTCATCCTGGAGGTACTAAGATGTTTAAGGATTTAAAGAGATCTTTCGGGTGGCCGAATATGAAGAAAGAAATTACAGAATTCGTGAGAAGATGCTTGGTGTGTTAGCAAGTTAAGGCTGAGCATTTCAGATCTGCAGGGAAGTGGAAACCGCTGGATATACCTCAATGGAAGTGAGAGAGTATTGGCATGGATTTCATTATGGGTCTACCGAGGACTCGTAGTGGACTTGATGCGATTTGGGTTATTATTGACAGATTGACAAAGTCTGCTCATTTCTTATCTATTAAATCTAAGTGGACTGTTGATGTTTTAGCAGCTTTGTATATGAAGGAAGTTGTGCGACTCCATGGTATTCCGATCAGTATTGTGTCCGACAGAGACCCCAGATTTACCTCGCACTTTTGGAAGGGATTACAAGAATCTTTGGGAACCCATCTGAATTTCAGTACTGCGTTTCATCCACAAATAGACGGACAGACGGAAAGAACCAACCAGATAGTGGAAGATATGTTGAGAGCCTGCATGATTGATTTTTGAGGAAGTTGGAGTGATCACCTGGCCTTGATTGAATTTGCTTACAACAATAGTTATCAGTCCAGTATTCAGATGGCTCCATTTGAAGCTTTATATGAAAAAACTGTCGATCCCCATTATGTTGGAATGAGGTAGGCGAGAAGCAGTGGCTGGGACCGGATCTGATTTCTGAATCATCAAAGAATATTCGTATTATCAGAGACCGATTGCAAGTAGCACAATCAAGACAGAAGAGTTATGCAGACAACAGAAGGAGGGACTTAGAATTTCAGGTTGGTGAACGTGTGTTTCTAAAGGTTTCTCCCATAAAAGGAATCTGAAGATTTGGCATTCGAGGCTAGCTGAGTCCAAGATATGTTGGCCCATTCGAGATTTTGGAAAGAGTGGGGGAGGTTGTGTACCATCTGGCACTACCACCTCAGTTATCTGGAGTACACAATGTCTTCCATATGTCGATGTTGAGAAAATATGTGTATGACCCCACTCATGTCATTCAGCAAGCGGATCTGGAGTTAAGGGAAGACCTGACTTATGAAGAGAGACATGTTAAGATTCTGGATCGTAAGCAACAGTAGCTCAGGAATCGTTCTATACCTCTGGTTAAAGTGCAATGGAGTCGGCGTGGAATCGAAGAAGCTACTTGGGAGTCAGAAGGTGCTATGCGAAAGCATTATCCCGATTTGTTCTAGGTGAGTTTCCACTCCCCATCGTGTTAAGTGCAGTGAATTTGGAGGACCAAATTCTTTGAAGTGGGGGACGGTGTAATACCCCGAGTTATTAAATAATAAAAAATTATGTGAAAAGTAATAAGAAATTCCATAAGAAATAGGATAAAGGAAAATTTGACCATTTTTATAAAAATCTAGAAAAATTAGAATCTTGTAGAGGATAAAACATTTAACAATAGTGTCTTCTATGACTGGCCCAGATAAAATTCGTAAATAAGCCGAATTAACTGATTAAGGCCCAAATCACACTTAAACCTAATCGGATCTTAAAACGTGAAATTGGAGCCCATTACCTAATCATTTAGGCTGAGATCAGATCCAAATGAAAGGCTAGGATGAGAGGATCATTTTCCCTCTTAGTTTTCCCCGAAACCCTAACCCTAGAGAGTGAATTTTGGATTAGAAGGCTACGGCTAACCCTATCTGCGCGGTTCACGCACGTCCAACTTGATTGGACTCTATCTCCGCGAATAGAAGACTCTAGACCTTGTGTGACCTATATAAATGACCCTTAGGAACCCTATTTTCGTTTGGGTGCTGTGGCGGCCGACGAGAACTCAGGTGGAGGGAGCATTCCGGCGATCACCGCCAAGGTGTCCTTAGCACGTCGTCATCCCCTCTTCTTCCTTGTTCCTTCGTTTAAGGTAGGTTATAACAAGCCAAACCTTAAGTACCCTATATGGTTAGAACCAGCATCGAGTACTCTCCCTTTTGAATGTAAAAGCCCTAAAAGTTGTTTAGTATCCTGTTAGAATTTTAGCGTTTAGTGGAAGCATGTTACATCTAGGGTTATACCTGTTCTATCTCGTTTTAAGTAGGGATTACAAGCGCAAATCTTAAATTGTTTATGTTATCTTGTAGAGTTTTTCATGCTCTTTCTTTTAAGTCCGAAAGCCCCAATTTTCATGTGTTGTATTTAGAAATTTTAATCCTTTATTGAAACCCTAGTCAACCCGCCGGAGGCGGGCAAGGTGCATAAAAATTGTAACTATGTTGACTTGCGTGGCCTCGCGATAGACCGCTCATAATGGATGGACGGCCAGTCGTTGACCGCCCATATGTTGTACCATCAATCATTTTTGAGCGGCAGATACCTAACCGCCCTTCTCTTTAAGCGGCCTGTTCTAGACCGTGCATGATCCCCAGCGGCACATTACAGACCACTCAACCCTAGCAGGCCTTCAGGCTGAAGGAGGGATGAACGGCCTGTCATGCGACCGCCGAGGTGATTGAGCAGCTCTGACAGAACTGCCCAACCCTTCAGAATTGGTTTGGCATGATTTCTCTTAATAGATTGATGGATAATTTGATAAGCTAGCAACCACATGATAATTGGAACATATTGAAGTAAATAAATCTCAAATTTTACTAATTTCTTTCACTTGATTTTGTTTCATCATGGCCTTAGTTATTTCATTATGTAAATTTAAACATGACATCTTAAATGCTATTAGGATTGTTTGATAGTCGTTCTACTCCGGTAGGATTGACTGGCCGTCATACTAGTTTCCACGATTTTGTTAGCTCAATTCCTTGTAATGGTTGGGACTCTCCGCCGGATATTCCTTCAGTCGGACTAGGACCTTCATTACGGGACCTCCGTAAGCCCCTGCGAGCCTGGGATTCTCACTAGGACGCTGGGCAGGTTGTACCATCAAGACCTGAACCTGTGGATGCGATCGAATCGCTTGGATTATCGTATTGTGAGTCACAGCTCGACTTGGATCCCCTGAGAATTGTGCGGCCCGAAAGGGACCGTTTATCTCATTGGGCGGCCCATAATGAACCGTGCATCCCTGGCCAAGTGCCATTTATATTGGTCATTTAACCTTGATCTATCTTCGACCAAATCATGCTTGGATCGACCCAATAAGTCCTAGGTTGACTAGTGGTGAGTGGGCTGGACCCTGGTTCAGTTCTGCCCCGCTTGTGGCAACCCGGAGCCCATTTGGGTAGATTTCTAGTTGATTAAATTGAACGGACCGATTAGAACCACCCACTTTATAGAGCGGATCTTATTGGACCGTCTTTACATTGAGCGGCAGTTTAAGGACCGTTTATTTTGTTCTTGGGCCTTTAGTTCTGTTAGCCGTGAGCGGCCCATTATTGACTGTCTAATCCTTTGAATGGCCCAAGATGGACCGTGTATCTTTGACTCAGGGGAGGCTGATCCTCAGCCCCTTTCTATTCTGAGCGGTCCAGTGCAGACCGTGTAATGCTCGAGCGGCCCAGTTCTGACCGCTTATCATCCAGAAGTGATTTTCGTGATTATTCGTGTGTGAATCCAAGGACCTGATTGGTTCTTGATAACTTGAACTTTCTGGTCAAAGTATCTCTTCAATTTACCCTTGGAATCCTCCGAGGTGAGCTATACCTTGACATCATTGGCCATTAACTTGATTAATGTCTAGACATAACTTGGGATCTTGGATCCAACAAATCAATGCCAACGCATCATAAGGGCTCGGTCTGGTCCTAGGAGGAGGGCCCGAAAAGTACTTGTGCCCCGGGGAGTTTGAATGACATGGTGAGGCATTGCACCGAGTGCATGACTAGCGTGATGTCTATGACAATAATCTAATACTTGAATTTCTCTTGACTTGGTTAGTTCTTGCTTGTTGGCCAATTTTCAGTTATATCATGTTCTTGCCTTCCTTTCATTATTTTGTTACATAGTCTTTTCCTTTCGTTCTTATTTACGCGCTCAAACATACAATTAATTGGTTAATTACTTAAACTTGCATGTTATTACCTACTGAGCGTTCGCTCACCCGGTTGTTTTCCCTCCTTTTCAGGTAGCTCAAGTGAGGACTCACAGACTGATGGGGACGGGCAAGAGTGATGACCATGGAGCGAACTAGCCAGTCGTAGTTGATTATGTCTAGTTGTGTCTTAGAATATTTTGGAAGAGTTGTAAAATTTGAATTTCTGTAAATGTAATAGTGTTAAGTGGATGTTGTTGAAGGATATGTTAAGTGAGATTATTGTGGTTTGGAACATGGATTAATTGTATGTTATTTAATGAATGGAGTGTTTCTATTTATGGTGATGTGTGATCTTTTAGCTTTAGCATATCATGTCTATAAATCAACATATTATTATTATTACTTATTTCTACTGCCAGTCCCGATATTCTGCGTCGGGGCGTGACAATGTCATTCACATAAATCTGAACTAGCAAGATATCTATACCTTGTCTCTTGGTGAATAGTGTCTGGTCTACATTACCTCTTGAATACCCTTGTTCGGTGAGGTATGAGCTAAGTCTGTCATACCAAGCTCTAGGTGCCTGCTTCAAGCCATATAAAGCCCTGTCCAACTTATAAATATGATCTTTGAAATATGTGCATTCAAAACCGGGGGGTTACTCTACATAAACTTCTTCTTTAATAAGACCGTTCAGAAAAACACTTTTAACATCCATTTGCTGCAGTTTGATTTTATGAGAACATGCAAATGCCAGCAGAATTCTAATGACTTCTAATCTGGCTACAGGGGCAAAAGACTCTTCAAAATCAATGCCAAACTCTTGATTATACCCCTGAGCCACCAATCTGGATTTGTTTCTTATTATCTTTCCATCTTCGCTCTGTTTATTCCTGAAGGCCCATTTAGTTCCTATGACAGATTTCTCTTGAGGCCTGGGAACTAGATGCCAGACTTTGTTTCTTTCCAACTGGTTTAATTCATCATGCATGGAGTTTATCCTGATTTCATCTTTTAAGGCCTCTACAATATTTTTGGGTTTAGTTTGAGACACAAGAGCAAGTTGTTCAATTTCATCCATAATTCTGAAATGAGACCTAGTTTTGGTTCGGTCAAGTAGATTACCTAAGATGTTTTCTAAAGGATGGTCTTTTAACACTCTTATATCAGGTTAAGTGTTACCTTCTTCTGCTTTAGTGATCGGAGCGTTGCTTGACTCTCCTTGGTCTTCATTTGCTTGTGTCTCCTTATGTGGAAGTTCTTCCTTTCCTTTTATGTTCAGGAATTCCCCGTCATCATCTTCCCTGCAGATGTTGTCATGCTCAATCTCATCAAAGGTGATGTGAGGGGATTCTTCCACACAAAGGGTCTTAAGATTATAGACTCTATAAGCTCTAGACTTACCTAAATATTCAAGGAATATCCCTTCTTCACTCTTGGGCTCAAACTTGTCTTGAACTCTTTTATCATTATTATGAACAAAGCACTTTGACCCAAAAACTTTCATGTGAAAGAGAGATGGCTTTTTACCTTTCAGCAGCTCAAAAGGAGTCATTTTGGTGAGTGGCCTTACCATTGAGCGGTTGATGATATAACATGCAGTGTTTATCGCTTCTGCCCAAAATCTCCTTGGTAGTTGCTTTTCAGCAAGCATTGTGCGTGCCATCTCTATGAGAGTTCTGTTTTTCCTCTCAACTACCTGTGAGAATGGTTTTATCTTCATCTTATTTTATTTTATTTGGATTTTTGGATTTGTTAGGCGTGCCAGTCACCATAGTGACGATTTTATTATGCGCTCGACCTGACTTGGTTAGTCGATTGTGAGGTCCGAGTCGAGACCGAAAGTCCATCATACCACAAAGGCTATGACCTTAATTACGCCCTTCCAAAGAAGGACAACCCTTGATTAAACGCCAAAATAGGCGGCTGAAATTGATGGTGCGAAATATGGAAATTCCTATTATTCTAGAGACGTAATTGAATAGACGTCAGATTATTAAACCAACGTGACCCCTTTACGTGGGTCGTGCTGGGTAGAGATAGGACACCGTCCACGCGGTGGCGGGACGGGGCCTGGACAATCATCGGGGACATGTCTCCTTTCACGTTTCTCATCCGGCCAAGGGCCTCGCAGTGCTTGTATTCCCCGAAGGATCGAGCCAGATGGGAGGTGTATGATATACGCTTCCTGGGGCTTGTCGGGGTTAAAACATCAATCGATATTTCGGCAGCATCTCCCCTTAATCTGGATTATGCCCAGGGGGAAATAGGCTATCATCCACGGAGTGTCGGGATGAAAGTCGAGAGAGAGAGAGGCCAAACCTCCCGAATTACATATATCTGCCATGGGACAATGTTTGATTTTCTCTTAGGGAAGCCGGCGGAACTCATGCAGTGGCAGAGCCCTCCCGAGCTAAAGGGGTTATTCATGAATCCGATACGAGACAGTGGAGTGTAAGGGAGTCTGTCCCCTTTTAGATTTATCCCCGGGACGGGCCTGGTGACTCGTGGGTATCCCTGGCTGGGTCTGATCAAGCTGTCGGGGGTTCAATTGGATGGCAGAGTAGGCTCTCGGCGCAGCTCGAGTATATGTAGGTTCCCGGCGCGGGAACAAGGTGGCAAGGGGGGTTCCCGGCGCGAAGGCAAAGAGGCCATGGTTCCCGGCGCGTAGGCAAAACAGCTAGGGGATGGGGTTCTCGGCGCGTAGGGAGACCAGGGGATGGGGTTCTCGGCGCCGGAAGGCTTGCGCCGAGAACTATTCATCCCTTTTACTGTGCATGGAGCCGAGATGGGTTCTGAGGTTTTTCGGCACCCTATTTTTTGGGTTTCTTGACGATCCAGGGGTTTCTTGACGATTCAGGCCAAGGTAAATAGGTCCTGTGAGGTCAAAGTGAATCAATTCATCGGGTTTCAACTGGATTTGGCTTAGGTTTCAAAGGAAGTCCAAGATCGGAGAGGAAATTGGGAGGGGAAAATTAGGGTACAGAGAACCCGTGTCACCATTGCTGTGCAGAGTCCGGGGATAGCTTGATGTCATCTTTCATCATCCTGAGAGCCAAGAGATGGCTGTCTCTGGACCCAGGGATGATTTCGACAGTGCCAATAGGCAAAACCATAGCATCTAGAATTACAGAATCTCACGAGCAGCGGCCATTGAAGGTACTGCCAATATCGGTAGCAGACTGCCCCAGAAGCCAAGAGATGGTCTGTCTCTGGTCCTGGGGCAAGCTTGGGAGACTCTATGCAAACGACGCCGAATGGCGAGGAACATCGGTATAACTAGAGCTACATTTATTCTGCTGAAGACAATTGAGCCCGAAGACCCATCAGAGAATCAGGTGCGCTTCAGTTGAGCTAAAAATGAAAACATATGAAGGAAAAACACAGCATCAGACGGAGAGATAGATGGCAGCTATTTCGATCACCCAGTGCCCAAACGGGCCATTGTAGCATTTCATTTCATTACATCATTCCAAGACTCACACCAATCACAAGGAGGGAGTGAGGGAAAGGGAGATGAACAGAGGCCGGGATATCCCGGTTACATCCGATGAATCGAGATAAAACTCGTACGATTACATGAAGAAGAAAAGAAAACATGGGGGAGGGCGGAGAATTGACTCCTCTCCCTCCCCAGCTGCCTGCCCACCTGGAGCTTCCTCTTCTTCTCTTTCTCTTCGGATTGATCTCTTCCCTCTTTTCTCAGCGGAGGAGGCTCTCTCTCTCTGTTGGTCTCTTCTGGTCTGGTGGTCTCCTCTCTCTCTTTTTTTCTTTCTCTTCGAAGCCCCTCCTCTTCCTCTTGTTCTATTCTCCCCCTGTTCTCTCTTCTCGCCCCTTTCTTGTAGGCGAAGAAAGGGTTTATATAAGCCCTTCCTTTCGCAGATGGCACTCAGTGCACTTGCTTTGGTGGAAGAGGTTCCCGGCGCGCCTGCAGCAGTGGGCAAGTTCCCGGCGTGCTACTCTCTCCAAAGCTCTCGGCGCAAGGGGTCTCATTGAAGCCCATTCAATAGGCCCATTTAAGGCTTTTTCCCCTGTGAAGCTCCTATTGTCCTTAGCTTCGTTGAATTCCTTTGATCATATTGGAACTAACAAAGGCCCCTTATATGCATCATCATCTGAGTAATCTGGAGGTTTCTCATCAGTCAACAGACCAGAGTTTCATCAGTATTGCCGTTTGGACGACGACAACACCGGACATCAGCCAGGCCTGAGAAGGTCCTGGCCGGGCTAGTAGTTGGTGGTGAGGGCTCTCCCTCAATCCTGACTTTGCATAAATCTTCCAGTCTTCGTTGCTGGTCTGGTCTCATCTTTTTATTTGTTCATATTTTATCTGTCAACAAATGCCCCCCACCTGCAGACGGCGTAAGTGCAGAATAAGCGGCACGGTGTCCGCAGGTGTATCTTTAGCTCAATGATATTGACTCATTCTTTCAGTTATAGCTTGGCAGTATCCCCATACTAGGATTTCATCCTGGCACAATCTTCTTGGCTTGAGCCTCGATCAGCTGAACATCTATCGGCTTGAGCCCTGATTAACTGGCACATCTGACATCTGTCGGTTTTGAGCCCTGATTGGCTACATATTTGACTTCTGTCGGCTTTATGCCCCGATTGGCTGAACATCTGGCATCTGTCGGCTTGAAGCCCCGATCGGCTGAACATCTTGTATCTGTCGGCTTGAAGCCCCGATCGGCTGTACATCTTGCATCTATCGGTTTTAAGCCCCGATTGGCTGAACATCTTGTATCTGTCGGCTTGAAGCCCCGATCGGCTGTACATCTTGCATCTATCGGTTTTAGGCCCCGATTGGCTGAACATCTTGTATCTGTCGGCTTGAAGCCCGGATCGGTTGTACATCTTGCATCTATCAGTTTTAAGCCCCGATTGGCTAAACATATGCCATCTGTCGGCTTGAAGCCCCGATTGGCTGAACATCTTACTTCATGTGCTGTTATTTCCTTCATGTGGAAGAGTGGCAGTTCCAGCAGTCTTTACGCGGATGACCCGTGTTCAGCAGGAGAGCGTCCATCCTCTCAGGGAGAGAATGGGGGACTCGCTCCACCGCGTGTCGGTATCCGGTGGGACTGCCTTTGCTGGACTTGTTGATTAACGGAAGACATGCTTTTAGGCCATAGCATCATGCGGGAGCGTAGACGAGAGGGGTTCTAGAGGAGCATCTGGAACAGACGAGAGGTCCGTTCCTCAAAGCCGGCCGTGGCGATGTGCCGACCGACCGGTACATGGTTTCATCATCGACATTGGGTTTATGTCGATGCAAAGGAGTTTAAGCTTCATCAGAATAGACGTAAGGTCTAAACCGGGTAAGTTCATCGCGGATGGGACATAGAATGGTGCGTAGTTTCATCAGAATAGACGTAAGGTCTATCCCGGTAGGGTTTCATCATTGATCGGGTAAGGTGCCGGTCGATCAACAGTCGGTTTCATCATTGATATTGGGTTTATATCGATGCAAAGAAAGTGTTATAAGTTTCATCAGAATAGACGAAAGGTCTAAACTGGCAGGGTTTCATCATTGATCGGGCGAGGTGCCGGTCGATCAACAGTTGGTTTCATCATCGATACTGGGTTTATATCGATGCAAAGAAAGTGTTATAAGTTTCATCAGAATAGACGTAAGGTCTAAACTGGGTAGGGTTTCATCATTGATCAGGCGAGGTGCCGGTCGATCAACAGTTCATTTCATCATTGATACTGGGTTTATATCGATGCAAAGAAAGTGTTATAAGTTTCATCAGAATAGACGAAAGGTCTAAACTGGCAGGGTTTCATCATTGATCGGGCGAGGTGCCGGTCGATCAACAGTTGGTTTCATCATCGATACTGGGTTTGTATCGATGCAAAGAAGTTTCATAAGTTTCATCAGAATAGACGTAAGGTCGAGACTGGGTAGGGTCTCATCATTGATCGGGCGAGGTGCCGGTCGATCAATAACTGATTTCATCATCGATATTGGGTTTATATCGATGCAAAAAAATTTCATAGGTTTCATCAGAATAGACGTAAGGTCTAGATTGGGTAGGGTTTCGTCATTGATCGGGCGATGTGCCGGTCGATCAATAGCTGGTTTCATCATCGATATTGGGTTTATATCGACGCAAGGATTTCATAAGTTTCATCAGAATAGACGTAAGGTCTAAACTGGATAGGGTTTCATCATTGATCGGGCGGGGTGCCGGTCGATCAATAGCTGGTTTCATCAGAATAGACGTAAGGTCTATACTGCGTAGGGTCTCGTCATTGATCGGGCGATGCGCCAGTCGATCAATAACTGGTTTCATCATCGATATTGGGTTTATATCGATGCAAAAAAGTTTCATAGGTTTCATCAGAATAGACGTAAGGTCTAAACTGGATAGGGTTTCATCACTGATCGGGCGAGATGCCGATCGATCAAGGGAAGGTTTAAGAGTTTCATCAGGACAGACGTAAGGTCTGAGCTGGCCAGGCTTTATCAGAATGGTGATGGGTTTCATTATCGGTGGGACATTTGCAAGAGGGTATGTAGATTTCATCAGGGTAAACGTAAGGTCTGCCCTAGAGAGGTTTTATCATCGGTGGGGCGTGGAGCCAGCTGACCGACGAAAGGCTTCATAAGTGAAGGGGAGGTGAAGGCAGCGTGCCGGTTGGCATGGAACTTTTGAATCACCACATTATCGACCCAAGTGCCCTTTCGGGTTTTCACCGGAGCCAGCCCCCTCTTGCTTTTGCCCACGCACCCTTTCAGGTTTTCACGTGGCGGGGTACCCGATTTTGCCTGCAGTGCCCTTTTGGGTTTTCACCACAGCTGGGTTTTGGCCATTTTTGCCCTTGCTCAGAGTGCCTGAACAAGTCTAGCCGGGCATCTCTATTTTTAGCCCCCATTTTGTCTCTTTTTTTTTTGACTTCAGCTTTGTAATCCATGTGCTTAGCTTGTGTATGTATCATCATTGATGTGGGTGCCAACACCAATGCAAGGGGCATATGGTTTCATCGTCCACCTAAGCGAAAAGCCTGGGTCGACTTGAGTGTGTTTTGCGGCTTAGGCGCGAAGCCGTTTGCCGGGAGCCTGGCTGCATCGTTGATGTGGGGATTACCATCAACACAAGGGAATAGGATTTCATCATCCATCCAGACAGAAGGTCCCGATTGACTTTGAGAATGTGGGTAGCATCTTCATCAGAGCAGACGAAAAGTCTACTCCGGACGGGTTTTAGCATTGGTCAGGCGGTGTACCGCTCCATTAGTAGCTGCTCTTATCATCGATATTGGGTCTATATCGAAGCAAGGATTTCATGGGCTTCATCAGGATAGACGTAGGGTCTAAACTGGATAGGTTTCATCATTGATCGGGCAGTGTGCCAATCGACCAATAGCGGGTTTCATCATCGGTATTGGGTTCATACCAATGCAAGGATTTCATATGTTTCATCGGGATAGACGTAAGGTCTAAACCGGACAGATTTCATCATTGATCGGGCAGTGCGCCAATCGATCAACAGCAGGTTTCATCACGGCGGGACGTATGGTAGGTTTTATCAGAATAGATGTAAGATCTAGACTGGATGGGATTCATCGTGGTGGATCTTAGACAAAAACAAGTGGAAATATTTTATTAGAACGGACGGAAGGTCTATTCCGAGGTGGGCTTTTTAGCATTGATCGAGGCAATATGCCTTGCGATCAACGGGGTTTCATCATCAGTGGGACATGCGGTGGATGGCGGCCAAGGCATGAAGCTGCTGCCAGGAATGTAGACTAGCTTAACAGGGACGAAGAGTCCAGGTTAAAGAAACAGACCGGCCGATCTTGTCGATGATGACAAGGGACAAGAAATTGTTGGACAGGATTTCCGGTGGGACTTTATGATGATTGTCCTTCTCAGAGTTTTATCAGGAAGGGTGAAAAAGGGAACTTTAAAATTACCACGTTACTGGCTTAAGCGCCCTTTCGGGTTTTCGTCGGAGCCAGCCCCCTCTTGCTTTTGCCCACGCGCCCTGTCAGGTTTTCACGTGGCGGGGTACCCGATTTTGCCTGCAGTGCCCTTTTGGGTTTTCACCACAGCTGGGTTTTGGACCATTTTTGCACTTGTTCCTAATATAGGAGCAAGTCTGGCGGGGTATCTCTATTTTTAACCCCATTTTTACTTTCTTTTATTCTCTCTTTTTTTTAGAGGGTGACAGGTCGGAATGCCACTAGATCAAGATAAGGGTAGTTCGACCAGGGCGGAGTGCCGCTAGACCAAGAAAGGGGTAGCTTGGCTAGGGCGGAGTGCCGCTAGACCAAGAAAAAGGGTAGCTCGGCTAGGGTGAAGTGCCATTAGACCAAGAAAAGGGTAGCTCGGCTAGGGCGGAGTGCCATTAGACCAAGAAAAGGGTAGCTCGGCTAGGGCGGAGTGCCACTAGACCAAGAAAAGGGTAGCTCGGCTAGGGCTGAGTGCCGCTAGACCAAGAAAAGGGTAGCTCGACTAGGGCGGAGTGCCATTAGACCAAGAAAAGGGTAGCTCGGTTAGGGCGGAATGCCACTAAACCAAGGAGATGATAGCTTGGTTAGGGCGGAATGCCACTAAACCAAGGAGAGGGTAGCTTGGTTAGGGCGGAATGCCACTAAACCAAGGAGATGATAGCTTGGTTAGGGCGGAATGTCACTAAACCAAGGAGAGGGTAGCTTGGTTAGGGCGGAATGCCACTAAACCAAGGAGATGATAGCTTGGTTAGGGCGGAATGCCACTAAACCAAGGAGAGGGTAGCTTGGTTAGGGTGGAATGCCACTAAACCAAGGAGATGGTAGCTTGGTTAGGGCGGAGTGCCACTAAAACGAGGTAAGGGTAGCTTGGTTAGGGCGAAATGCCACTAAACCAAGGAGGGGTAGCTCGATCAGGGCAGAGCGCCCTTCATTGGTGTGAGGTAAACATCGACGCGAAGAAGGATGGGGTTTCATCATGCAATCCAGACGGAAGGTCTAAATTAATGTTGATGGATAGCAGCTTGGGCATGAAGCCGTTTTCAAAAAATGTATGTTTCATCGTCAATGTTGGGGTTTAACATTAACGCAAAGGAATATGGCTTCATAATCTACCCAGACGAAAGGTCTGAATTGATTCAAAGATGCGTATGGCAGCTGGGGCAAGCAGCCGTTCGCTGGAAGGGTAGGCTTCATTGTTAATGTGGCTCTGATCAGCTGGAAATCTACATCTTTGCATATCACTGATTCCGTTGACTTTTCTTTGGCAATCTTTGAACATTGGTCGGCTTGAGTGCCGATGGTAGAATATCTGTCGGCCTGGGCGCCGACAGCTAGAATTTTGATTTCTCTTAGTTGGCCACACTGGCAATCCATATTTGTGAGCATCTGTTGACCTGAACGCCGGTGGTTAGGCGAGCTTCTATCATTCTTCATTGATCCATCATTCATTATTCATTGCCATCTGGGATTCCATCATTTGGATAGTCCCTGACATCAGAAGCAGACGTGTAGTGTAAGAGTCTGCGGCAGGATGGCCCTTGAAAGGTCAATGCTCCAATTTTATTCATCATTGCCATAAATGATCATTGCCCCTTTAAAGGGGTGAGCAATATCCAGCAACGGCCATGCATGCCGCCATTGACATTTCATACATTTACCCCTAGGATGGAGAACCACGTGTGTCTTTTATCATTCTTTTGGCGTACATTTGTCCCAAGAACGGGATACCATCAATATTTCTCATTGTTTGGCATACCTCTGCCCCTGGGATGGGGTACCATTTGGAACTTCCATCATCTCATAATCATCTTTTTTTCTTCCTATTTTCTTCTTCTTTCCCTTTTTTTTTGATATGCATCCCCCTCCTTAAAATGGGGTATCATCTGTATCTTCCATCATTTCATCATCTTTCTCATTTTTTTTATTTTTTGATGTGCATCACCCCTCAAATGGGAGTACCATCTATATTTTTTTATTTCATCATTTTTTTATCATCATTTTTTATCCACATGTGCCCCCAGGATGGGGTATCATCCATACCTATCATCATTTTTTTTTGTTAACACATCTGCCCTCAGAACGAGGTATCATCTGCATCCCTCATCATTTTTTTTTATCTTTTACGTGTACATCTGCCCCCAGGAAGGGGTATCATTGGCATCCTTCATCATCATCATTTTTTCCTCTCTTCCCTTTTTTTTTTTGGTATGCATCTGCCCCAGAGCAGGGTGTCATCAGCCCCTTGTTTAGTCTCATACAGTTCTGCCTTAGTAATTTCTTCCTCGGCAGGTTTCATTTCCCTCATCTGTTCTATTTTGGGCCCACCCGTCACCGCCAGAATTGGTGGATTTGAGTGCAGACCAGGTATATGAACACCCATTTCATTCAGCTTGCTCTGCAGCACTTCAACTTCTTGCAATTTTTCATATAATTCTGTCATCATGGCGAGGCCAAGAACGTTGCCCTCTGTCCCGATCACAGGAGGGATTGGCAGTGTTCTATTAAAGATGCCAGACGCGTCCAGGCTTTCAGAGATTGACATCTTTGCCCTTATGCCTCCATATGGAGGAGGAGTGGGGTAGCACGCTTCTTCCTTTGGTGGCGGGAGATGCCCATATTTCTCCCTGGTTTTATCATCATGACGGGAGACTGAAGCTTTGGCTTGCTCTGACCTTATCGGTGTGGAGCATATCTCTCCATCATCTTGCTTGAGAGTCTGGCCATTGTCGGGCGAGACCGACAGCATGTTACAGGAGAAGACTTTGTCCCTCCTTGTATTTCTTCGCATCTGCTTTTCCTTCTTTTTGGCGGTCGGCATCTGCACCCCTAAGGGGTCATCTAGCACATCTGGCACTTTTGATTCACTTTTCATTTTCTTCATCAGGCCCGGGGATTTGACATGCTCCCGCAGGACGGGTCCATCGGTGCCATTTGCACAGGCTTTTGACACCTCTTTAGGCAATTGCCGGTATAGGGATATCATATTGACTGCTCTTTTTAGCTCAGGCAACTCATGCGGGCGTGGCGGGTCCACTCTGTATTCACCCAGCTGTAGTTCCCCTTTCTTAATCATTCTTTCAATAACATCTTTGAATACATAACAATCTTCAATGGGATGACCCAACGCCTGGTGATATGGGCAGAAGCGGGGGTCATCTTTTCTTTTGGCATCATCAGGCCTCTTTGGATCTGGAAGGACAATTTTGTCAAATTGGATGGCCCATTCAAATAGGAGCCGAGTCTTTTCCTTAGGAAAGGAATAAGGCTTGCTCATCCTGGCTCGCAGAGCGGGGCCATCCTTCTGATCAGCCGGCCCGGCGGGAGGAGGGTAGGCAACGCCTTTTTCTTTATCTTTTTGTTGCTCAAACATCTTGAAGTCTATTGTACCGACTTCTGCAGGCATGGGCCGTTTATCAGCCGATCTAGCTTTATGGTATACAGCAGTAGCAATTGAAGGACCACTGGAGAGGAAGGCATCGACCTCCGCCACGGCATTGTTTAGTCGGTCAAACGACCTTATCTCCATTCCAATCATTCTTTCGAGAGTCTCCCGCCAAAGATTCTGCTTGCAAATTTGGACGGCGTCCTCCTGATGCGGAGGCCGCCTGCATCTCATGGCGAGATTCCTCCATCTTTTTATATAATCCAGAGCGGTCTCATCTTGCTTCTGCCTTGTTGCATATAACTCGGCTATTGTGATTTCTCTTTTTGTAATATGAAATCTATCCCGGAATTTTCGCTGCATATCGGGCCAATCAGTCACTGACCCAGCCGGTAGGCCAAAGTATCATTCAAAGGCTAACCCTGTAAGGGACGAGCCAAAGAATTTCAGGAGGTAGGATTCATCAGATGCCAGGTCGCCCATAATTGTTGTATAGTAGGCTATATGCTCTTTGGGGGAGCCCTGGCCATTGAATTTTTCAAATTTCGGCGACTTGCTGACGTCTGGTGGTAGTTTCTTAGCAGCATAATGCGCAGGATATGGTACCTTATAAACATCATAGGTACTAGAATCCCCAGTCCTTTCGGACAGCTTCATGTCAATAATTTTTTTCTATCATCAACTTGCCAGCCACATCCGGATCTATGAGCTCCGGGAAGAAGTGTGCCCGCTGCCGGCTGAAGGGGGTTGTCATAATTGTTGTATGCAGAGCAGGCACAGCAGGCTGCATTTGAGACGCAGAGGGCTGAGCTGCCGCTTGTTGTAGAGAAGGTTGACTCGGCGCCTTGCCTTTGTCAGTTTGAGCGGGATGGACCGGAGAGGCCATCCCTATCGAGTTAGAAGTCTGCCCAGCTGGCTCAGCATGCTTGGAGACAGGTGTATGCTCGCCTCTTTCATTGAGCTGTCTTCTGAGGGAGTCAATCCCCTACTGATATCTTTTGAACATCATCTGGATCATGGGATCCAGGGTTGTCGGGATCTGTATTTCTCCCGATATTTCTTCAGTGGAAACACCCAGAGGGTTGTATTCTTCTTCTGCAGTCACTACATTGACTGTCATCATAGTGACTTCTTGAGCTTCATCGGCAGCCATTATCTTTTCTTTCGCTGCTCGACTTCTTCTTGTGACGGCATTTGGCCTGTGTGCCAATTTAATCAGCTCTTTAGGCTGGTCTGGCAGTGTGTTATATTTCCCGGTGACACCGGTCATATTGCAGGCAAAAACCTGCATCTTTCCCTTTCAGCTGTGGACTTTCCTTCTGACCCGACTCGGATATGTGAGGCGGTCAAAGACTGAAGTCCTTTCTTTTGCTTCTTCCCTCTTGGGGCTGTCTTCTCGATGTCTGACCCTACGGCCATCCTCATAGTCGTTGGAGTCTGAGGATGAGACTCCAAACGCCACATCTTCTGGGGTTTCATCCTTTTCATGCAGGGTGCCCAAGGCACGAGACAATCTTTGCTGCCCTAGGGAGGGGCTCCCTAGACAGTGGAAGTAGTCTTGAACCACCTGGTTCATTTCTTCTTGGCTATGCCTTTGTAGATCTGATCGGGGCAGCATCCTCTATTCGATCTTTGGCTGATAAGCCAGCCTTGAAATTTGGGCAGCCAAATGCTCCGACTTGGACTATTTGAAGATATCAGCCTGTCTGGCGCATGCCTTCAGTCTCTTTGGAATAGCAGCATAGGCTGGATCTTCCATTCTTCTTTGTTCTTCCCTTTGGCAGTATATATTGTCCCCCCCCCTTCGTGGCGAGTGGCAATGACATCTTCTCTCCTTCTGCCCCCAGCCCTGGGGTGAATGACAGTAGCATTTTCTTTTCCTCTGCCCCTAGTCCGGGGTGAATGACAGCAACATCTTCTTTTCTTTCTTCTCATCTCCTGCTCCCAGTCCTGGGGCGGATAATAGCGGCATATTCTTCTTTCTTCTGACATCTTCTGCCCCCAGCTCTGGGGCGGATGACAGTGGTATTTTCTTTTCTTTCCCATCTTCCGCCCCCTGCTCTGGGGCGGATGGCAGTAGTCTGTTCTTTTCTTTTCTCATCTCTCCTGACTCTGGCTTCAGGATGGATAGCAGTGGCACCTTGCTCTTGAGCTGGAATCCGGCTCTGTATCTTCTTCGGCCTCCATATCTATTTATATCTTGCTGGCTTGGGCGCCAGCGGCTTCCTCTCATCAGTTTCCCAGTGGCCCTCCTAGTGGCCAAAATTTGGAACTTGTTGTTGGTCTGGACGGTCGGGACAACCCTGTCCGGCCAGACGTCTTTGGGGCGACCGTTGAGGTTCACCCTAACATCTCCCATCATCATCGTCTTTCCAGGATTTGAAAGACGACGGCTGGTAGCAGCATACTGGCTCCTCCGATTACCTCTTCTCCCTTTTTGGGCAGCAGCGGGGACCGCGTCCCTCCTTTCCACATGGTGGACAAAGCAGGCGACGACTATCGGGGCCGTCCTTTTTGGTAAGCTTTCCTTCTCATCAGCAGTCTTCATCGGGGCACCTGCAGCAGTGCCTTGTTTTTTATCAGCAACCTCCAGTAGGTCGGTGAAGACGAGGCCCAAGCAGTTGGGCAACCTGACAGCAGGGGGCATAGACCCGAACATAGTGGGCACCGCCAGGTAGCCATCGTGAACATGAGCATCAACGACCTGTTGGCCGGAGTGAAGGGAGGCGAATCCACTCGTCATTTTAGTTCCTGGAAATAGGATTAGCGCACAGTTAGAATTTAAGAGGGGCCGCCGGGCCTCCTATTTTGGCGTAGAGATGAAGGGAGACTAGGTCCCACTGGGCGTGCCAGCTTGTGGGAATGGTTTTATCTTCATCTTATTTTATTTTATTTGGATTTTTGGATTTGTTAGGCGTGCCAGTCACCGGAGTGACGATTTTATTGTGCGCTCGACCAGACTTGGTTAGTCGATTGTGAGGTCCGAGTCGGGACCGAAAGTTCGTCATACCATAAAGGCTATGACGTTAATTACGCCCTTCCAAAGAAGGACAACCCTTGATTAAACGCCAAAATAGAAGGCCGCTAGGGGCGGCTGAAATTAATGGTGCGAAATATGGAAATTCCTATTATTCTAGGGACGTAATTGAATAGACGTCAGATTATTAAACCAACGTGACCCCTTTACGTGGGTCATGCCGGGTAGAGATAGGACACCATCCACGCGGTGGCGGGACGGGGCCTGGACAATCATCGGGGACATGTCTCCTTTCACGTTTCTCATCCGGCCAAGGGCCTCGCAGTGCTTGTATTCCCCGAAGGATCGTGCCAGATGGGAGGTGTATGATATACACTTCCCGGGGCTTGTCGGGGTTAAAACATCAATCGATATTTCGACAGCAACTCCCCTTAATCTGGATTATGCCCAGAGGGAAATATGCTATCATCCACGGAGTGCCGGGATGAAAGTCGAGAGAGAGAGAGGCCAAACCTCCCGAATTACATATATCTGCCATGGGACAATGTTTGATTTTCTCTTAGGGAAGCCGGCGGAACTCATGCAGTGGCAGAGCCCTCCCGAGCTAAAGGGGTTATTCATGAATCCGATACGAGACATCGGAGTGTAAGGGAGTCTGTCCCCTTTTAGATTTATCCCCGGGACGGGCCTGGTGACTCGTGGGTATCCCTGGCTGGGTCTGATCAAGCTGTCGGGGGTTCAATTAGAAGGCAGAGTAGGCTCTCGGCGCAGCTCGAGTATATGTAGGTTCCCGGCGCGGGAACAAGGTGGCAAGGGGGGTTCCCGGCGCGAAGGCAAAGAGGCCATGGTTCCCTACGCATAGGCAAAACAGCTAGGGGATGGGGTTCTCGGCGCGCAGGGAGACCAGGGGATGGGGTTCTCGGCGCTGGAAGGCTTGCGTCGAGAACTATTCATCCCTTATACTGTGCATGGAGCCGAGATGGGTTCTGAGGTTTTTCGGCACCCTGTTTTTTGGGTTTCTTGACGATCCAGGGGTTTCTTGACGATTCAGGCCAAGGTAAATAGGTCCTGTGAGGTCAAAGTGAATCAATTCATCGGGTTTCAACTGGATTTGGCTTAGGTTTCAAAGGAAGTCCAAGATCGGAGAGGAAATTGGGAGGGGAAAATCAGGGTACAGAGAACCCGTGTCACCATTGCTGTGCAGAGTCCGGGGACAGCTTGATGTCGTCTTTCATCATCCTGAGAGCCAAGAGATGGCTGTCTCTGGACCCAGGGATGATTTCGACAGTGCCAATAGGCAAAACCATAGCATCTAGAATTACAGAATCTCACGAGCAGTGGCCATTGAAGGTACTGCCAATATCGGTAGCAGACTGCCCCAGAAGCCAAGAGATGGTCTGTCTCTGGTCCTGGGGCAAGCCTGGGAGACTCTATGCAAACGACGCCGAACGGCGAGGAACATCGGTATAACTAGAGCTACATTTATTCTGCTGAAGACAATTGAGCCCGAAAACCCATCAGAGAATCAGGTGCGCTTCAGTTGAGCTAAAAATGAAAACATATGAAGGAAAAACATAGCATCAGACGGAGAGATAGATGGCAGATATTTCGCTCACCCAGCGCCCAAACGGGCCATTGTAGCATTTCATTTCATTACATCATTCCAAGACTCACACCAATCACAAGGAGGGAGTGAGGGAAAGGGAGATGAACAGAGGCCGGGATATCCCGGTTACATCCGATGAATCGAGATAAAACTCGTACGATTACATGAAGAAGAAAAGAAAACATGGGGGAGGGCGGAGCATTGACTCCTCTCCCTCCCCAGCTGCCTGCCCACCTGGAGCTTCCTCTTCTTCTCTTTCTCTTCGGATTGATCTCTTCCCTCTTTTCTCAGCGGAGGAGGCTCTCTCTCTCTGTTGGTCTCTTCTGGTCTGGTGGTCTCTTCTCTCTCTTTTTTTCTTTCTCTTCGAAGCCCCTCCTCTTCTTCTTGTTCTATTCTCCCCCTGTTCTCTCCTCTCGCCCCTTTCTTGTAGGCGAAGAAAGGGTTTATATAAGCCCTTCGTTTCGCAGATGGCACTCGGCGCACTTGCTTTGGTGGAAGAGGTTCTCGGCGCGCCTGCAACAGTGGGCAAGTTCCCGACGTGCTACTCTCTCCAAAGCTCTCGGCGTAAGGGGTCTCATTGAAGCCCATTCAATAGGCCCATTTAAGGCTTTTTCCCATGTGAAGCTCCTATTGTCCTTAGCTTCGTTGAATTCCTTTGATCATATTGGAACTAACGAAGGCCCCTTATATGCATCATCATCTGAGTAATCTGGAGGTTTCTCATCAGTCAACAGACCGGAGTTTCATCAGTATTGCCGTTTGGACGACGACAACACCGGACATCAGCCAGGCCTGAGAAGGTCCTGGCCGGGCTAGTAGTTGGTGGTGAGGGCTCTCCCTCAATCCTGACTTTGCATAAATCTTCCAGTCTTCGTTGCTGGTCTTGTCTCATCTTTATATTTGTTCATATTTTATCTGTCAACACTACCCTATTTTGTTCAGGAGTTCTTGGTGATGAAAACCTGTGAATTATTCTTTCTGTCCTACACAGATTGTCAAAGTCAGCATTGTCAAATTCACCACCATGATATGAAATTATGTTGGAAATCTTGAACTTACCATGTTGCTTTACTTGCATATAGAGTGCCTGAAACTCATCAAAAGGATTATTTTTATGTGCAAGATAAAATACCCAAGTGAATCTAGTAAAGTCGTCTACTAAGACATAACCATATCTCTTACCACTTAAACTAGCTGTTTTGGTTGGACCAAACAAGTCCATGTGAATTAGTTCAAGTGGTTTAGATGATAGGTTTTCAGTTCTGCTTTTAAATGACTTTCTAGTTTATTTTCCTTGAGCACATGCATCACAAATTCTAGAGTTCAGTTTGAATTTAATTTCAGGCAGTCCCTTGACAATAGAATGCTTCACCAATTTATGAAGAGTATTGTAGCTAGCATGACCTAGTCTGCGATGCCACAAGTATGCTAATTCAGATTTGGGTGTAGCAAGACACATATTTATGTGAGCAGGGTCATCTAAGTCAATCATGTACACGTTGTTGACTCTTTTTCCAGAAAACTTGGTTTTTTTTGAATTAGGGTGCAAGATCCTACATTCATTAGAGTCAAAGACTATAGTATGAGCTTTATCACATAGTTGACTTATGCTCAAGAAATTATACTCCAGACTATCAATAAGCAATACATTATCAATTGAGTTGGATGGGTTCTTACCAACTTTACCTGTACCGATGATCTTTCCTTCATTGTTTCCTCCAAACGTGACATGTCCAGCTTCCTTTTCTACCAGGAGACAAAATTTGGTTCTATCTCTAGTCATGTGTCTTGAGCAGCCACTGTCAAGATACCAGCGGTTGAGCACGGCTGCAAGACACTCCTGCACAAGGAATTAAGTGACAATGTTTGGAACGCAAGGACAATTGGGTCCCAATAGTTTCTTCATTTCTGTAAAGCAAGATAACACAGATTTTGAAATCCATACTTTGTTAGCATTTTTGTTTTTCTTGCTTTGCTGGGGGTTCTGGTGTAGTGCCCCAACATTTTATATAAATAATTTCTGGATTATTGTAAGAATTTTTTGGAATTTATTAGGCTTAAATTGATTATAAGGCCCAACTATGTTAAAATATTAATCCGGCTTTGATAAATAAAATCCAAAAGGTTTAAGGACCAAGCCCATTAAGTTTGACCCATGTTCTAGAAGGTTATTTAGCTTATTCAAGAATTTTAAGGATAAATACTCATTTATTAGATAATTATGTGGATAAAATAATAAAGAGTGCGGTCTATCGTGCGACCGCCACAGTCATGTAACGCGCCAATACAAGACCGTTACACACTGTCAGTTCTGTGAATGGAAGAACAAGTAAAAAGATTGGATTTTTACTAGTTTATCTCTTAGGGATCGAGATGGGAGGACTAGTAAATGTGTTAAGAACTCTCTGAAGTCGATCTAAGCCTTAACAAGGACTCTAGAATCGATCTAATCCACAAAACCTTAGCTAAAACCTATAAATAGACCCTAGTTTTGACCTGCGAGAACCCTTACATTGGCTCGCGTGGAACTAAGGTAAGAAGATAGTATTTCGGGTAAGTTCCTTAGAACTTTTTGTTCCTTATACATAGGACTAATCTTCCTCAAAATTTTGTACTAGGAGATCAACCACACAAGGAGTTTGAAGCTTCCAAAGTTGCTAGTTCGACCAAAATAACCTAGGAATCTGAGCGAAATTCTACTGAAGATCAGAAGATTAGAACACCAAAACGAGGTAATTAGCCTAAGTGTCTTTAGAACTTTCTGTTCCCCTTAATTTCACCTTCTTAACCTCAAAATTTCACGTCCTTAGGTCAAGAGATTAAGGAGTTAGAGCGACATGAAGTTGCTGAAAAATTACAGTAAGGGAAGAACTAGGGCGTGGCTTGTAGTCACAAATTGGAAGTTGAAAGCTCATGAAAGAGGTATCTCATCTCATGAACGGCAAGAATAGCACGTTAGGGATAAAAGCCCTCTGGTTCTACTTGATTCCATGCACTATAGACCATGAATTTCATGTTTTATTAGAATCATACATACATACATGTCTTTAGCCTTAAATGAAGATAAAATATATTCTCTTATTCATTCACTGCAACCTATGCATCTAGATGGACTATTCTTCATTTTATCATGACTAGAGTAGTTAAATCTTTTCAAAACATGACATGTTTTCAAAGCATAGACTTTATCTTTTTACTTTCCTGACAACAGGACTCTAACGGCCTATAGTTAGACCGTTAGAGGGACGTAACGGCCTTACGATAAGCCGTCACACTCCCTGTTATACTTAAGATTCTCTGTTAACTCTGACGGATCATAACCGGAGCGTTACAACACTCTAATGGTTCCACGATAAATCGTCACAGCCCTGTGACGCGCCCATGTTCGACCGTCATAATAACTATGTTCTGTCAACCCGAGATAGAGTTAAAATAGTCAAGTTTACTTATGAATAAGCCCAGTTATCTAAGTTTTGACCTATTTTTCATAACTTTAAGTTTATAAATTGATTCATGCATGTTTAAAGCACTTTGAGTTATTTTAAAGTACATGTTAACTTCATTGCTAAAACTCTATAGTTTTGTATTAAAACATGATTTTTTTTACTGATGTATTAACGAAGTTTTATCATGGTTTCACATTGTTACACATTCTTTCTATCTATAGAGTCAATTCTCTAAGTACATGGCATATATTTCGGTATATGACCATTAGTTCACACTTTTGCACTATAGGAGCATATTCTTGAACTTGAGGACCTCTCTATTGGATATTCCTTCCAATGGACTAGAAAATCTAGTTTCAAGGCCTCCGTAATTCTCCGCGAGCCTGGGATTCCCACTAGGACACCGAGTTGGTTGTACCTTTAAAGCCCAATTGTTTAGAAAGCACTATCGATGTTTTCTAGTTTTAACTATGTAACAACCTATTACTCGACCGTCAGGAACATATAACGGTCCAGTATGCGACCGTCACGTTATCTGAGTTCATACCGATTTCTTCTGGATTCAGCCATTCTAACGGCCCAATTATAGACCGTCACGAACATGTAACGGCCCATTAATTGACCGTTACAGATCTTGAGTGATTTAACTTGAGGTTTGACCCAATGGTTGATATTCCAAAGTTCCTAGATGGATTATTGATGGTCCAGGACTTGTCATATTATTCAAAGATACTTAATCTTAAATTATGAAAGTTAAGAAACGTACCGTTATGCTACCGATTTATTTTCATGGCATAACCTAGTTTTAATATGTTCATTGAAGTTCTTTAAATCAAATAGAAGCATTCTTGTGATAGATTACTTTATCTTGAACCTATCCTTTGAAATTGTATAATTTTGGCCATATTGTTTACATGCGTGGAAGTAGCTTGATTTATACTTGAAGATGCGGATCGAGCACTGTTTGTGTTCAAGGGCTCTATGCTAGTCCACTCGATTGATTGTCGGAAACATACTATTATAAACCATGGGATATTATGCTACTGACGTCGCATTGCGCTGGGAGTACTTTCTCGATAAATAAGTGAAATATCTACGACTCATGAAGTGAAAATCCACGACACGATATATACACGTACATGACTTTCTAGCTTGTTACACGTTTGAAGAGGCGAGATCTCGCGCGGGGTCCCGAGCGGGCTATGGATCACCAGAAGATGAATCTGCAAGAGAGGGAAATGTATCAGAGGGCCCAGGGGATCTCCCTGGGGCAAAACCCTCCGATGGCTAAGTCAGTAGAGCTATGGTGGAAGCAATAAAGGGGGGAGGAGAGAGCTGATGCGCGAGAATCCTCTCCACCAAGGGGTGAAGCGAATTGTGCTCAGGAGCTTAGGGTGTGTGAATGCTCAGTTCATCTTACCATCTTCCGGAGGGTATCCCATGCTTAAATAGTGCGTCGCCTTCAGGAGTCCTGTAAGCTGAGGGGTTCCCGGCGGGAGTTACGTCTTTAACGGGGGTTTTCATGGCCTGATCGTGGGAACGTTATCCCCTTGGAGTCCGGCAGCTCCCATGACTCTCCCACTGGTGGAGGACTCTGAACGGCCGCACCTGCAGATAATCAACCGGTCTTACCGAGCCTCGGGGATGCTAGCTCATGTCCGAGCGATAGGCATGGCCCGGCGAGGGTGGGGTCAGATAGGTCGGTTGGAGCCTATCTCTCTCGGATGGGGAGAGGGCTTTAGGCCGGACCTTCCTTGGGACCTGACCGTTGTCTCGGGCCCTCCGAGCCTAGAAGGCCGCCTGGGAGAGTTAGTTCCTCGAGTCTTTATTTATTGGGCTTTTCTCCCTAAGTGGGCCCTGTGGGCTATCACTTGGGTGGGCTCGCCTGGTTGGACCTTGTGGGTCTTGTTGGGCTGCCTTTGTGGTGGGCTGCGGAAATCCCCCTCTCCACTTGTCCCCCTCCTACTCCCGAGCCAAGGAGGCTCGGATGAGTATTTTTTCGAGGCTTTGGACCGGCGTGGCTCAGGTGGGTGAAATTCCGTTGGCGTTATGGAGCCACTTATAGCAGTCATCGAGGCCCGTAATGATGATCCCGACGGATTCGAAACGAAGGGGCCCCCCTTTTTCTCAGAGCACGGAACGGTCGCGCCGCTACCCTCAGGGGTTTATAGGGGGCGCTGTTCATCGTTCTAGGCTTCAAGGGTTTTAGGCTTTCCTTGCTTCTTGATGCGCCGTGAGAGCACAGCGGAGACGCGGAGCCTTGCGGCGGCGTTCGAGGAGTTGGCGAGGATAACCGCAGAGGCGGTCCGGCAACTTCCTTCTCCCCCGGAGTCTTCAAGCTCGTACGAGGGATCTCTTCCCGACTCGATGGCGGATCAGAGTCCGGAGCTTGCGCCGGTGAGGCGGGAACCCATCCCCAACTGTAGTGAGTTGGGGGAAGCGGAGGTGCGGAGGCTGGAGCATCGTTTCCGCCTGCCTCTCAGATATAGCTTCGTCGCCGCTACTCCGTACGAGACGAGTCTGGATGATCGTGACGAGCTCATTTGCACCTTCCTTCTGGCTTGGAAGAGTGGATTTTGGCTTCCTTTCGATCCTTATGTGCTGCAGCTTCTTAATTTTTTCCGGTTGGCGCCTATTCAGTTGGTGGCCAATTCGTATCTGCTGCTCTCGGCCTTCGGGATTCTTTGTCGTCAGCACAACATTTTTCCTTCTTTGGACCTCTTCCACTTCTTTTTTGAGTTGAAAGCGCACCAGTCAGCGGGGAAAGGCTTCTACTTCATCCAGGCGCGGAGGAATAGGAGCTGCATCTCGCTCGCGGCGAAGGACTCCTCGCACAAGGGGTGGAAGACCCAATTCTTCTGGGTGAAGGCGGTGGCGACGGACGAGATCTGGAGATGCCGGACCTCGCCCAACTTTCACCCGAATCTGCCCCCTCGCCAGGAGGAGTTCCCTCCCCAAGTGGAGCAGCAGGCTGCCCATCTGCTGGAGAACCGCCAATCGACCGAGGAGCTGGTGACGCCGGAGAACATCGAACGGTGTCTTCTCTCGCGGTTGACGTCGGCAGGGACGGCTCTTGAGGCTCTTTTTCGGGGGTGGTAGCTCTTTTCCTTCTCCTGACTGGGGCTTCTTCTTGTTGCAGACGTGAGGCGGGAGCCTTTGGAGGAGGCGGCCGAGGTCATCGATCTGGGAGATGACTCGGCAGCCGATGAGCCCGAGGTCTCGGCGGGTCGCGTCCATGCCCGAGATAAGGGCAAGGGGGCGGCCCCCGAGGGGACTTCTCGATCGACCGGCCTGAAGCGCAAGGATCCCCTGGCGGGGAAGTTGCGGGAGGCCGCGAAGGCTAGGAAAAGGGCCAAGAAAGCCAGCCTTCCTACCGCCGTTGGGGGTGATTCTGGCTCGGCGGCGCTCCCCCCGTGGGGGCAGGATGGGGCCGACCCCTCCGGGCTGGCTCTCCCATCCGCCGGGCGAGAGGGGGCCGAGGAGACCAGGGGCCCTGCAGAGGGAGGTGATGGGTCGGCTCTCCCCTCTGTGGGGGCAGAGGGGGCCGATGCCGGTGTGGTCGGCGCTGGGACCGAGGGATTGGTCGGCGCGGATGGGGGTTCGCCCGCAAGGGCATCGCAACCCCAAGTGCCGGCAGCTTCTGGTGCGATGGATCCCGCGGCGCCGGTCGAGGCTGGGGGTTCGCCCTGGGAGGCGTTGCAACCCCAACTGACCGTGACGAGCAGGGCGGTCAGCTTCGCTGTCCAAACAGGGTCTTCGGGCGGGGTGCCCAGGGTGGAGCAGTCCCCTTTGCCGGAACCTCTGGTCAGGCTCGGTATCTCGGGTGACTTGTACCGGTTCTACCGGTCGATCGCCGAGAGGGTGGGAGCAAGGCGCAGCACTCCCGCTGGGGTCCTTGATATCCTGATGGAGGGCGGCCTTGTCATAGCTCGGACAGCGGCCGTGATGGCAGAGGCGCACGCCCGGACGGAGGCGGAGCGGTCGAAGCTCGCCTGGACCCTTGGTGGATGCGAGGGGAAACTAGCCCGGCTCGAGGGGGAGCATGAGGGGCTCCGGCGGGAGTTCCTCGCATTTAGGGAGTTGGCGCGGTCGAGCCGACGGGAAGCCGAGGCGCTGGCCGAGCAGCTAGCAAGGGCCCGAGAATCGCTCGAGAGGAAGAGCAAACATCTAGAAGACGAGCGTCAACGTCACATCGAGCTAGACGGCCTCTGGGAGCTTGAGCACGGCGAGCTGCAGGATCGGGCGGAGGACGCGGAGCGCCTTCGCGCTGAGGCCGAGGCGGACCGAGCCCGGGCGAAGGGTCGGGAGATCGAAGCTGAGCGGAGGATGACCGAGCTAGAGGAGCGTCTGGCGAGGGCGGAAGAGCGTGCGGCCGAGGCGGAGCGGGCTCGGGACGGGCAGGTCGAGGCGGAGGCGATCGAGTGCTACAAAGGTTCGGAAGCTTACTCGGCCGACCTGATTGAAGCTGCCCCACCCTACTACGAGGTAGCGCTCCGCCGGGGTGCCCGAAAGGGATTCAGGTAGGGCTATCACCGGGCGATGAGCTATGCCAACGAGCACCTTGCCGGGGGTAATTTTCCTTACGGCCAGAGTTATGACTCGGATGAGTCGGTTTCCAGCTCCTCATCCTCGACCGGGGAAGAACCGGAGGAGTCACCTCCAGCGGGGTCACCAACTCCGGAGGCTCCAGGAGGGCTCACGACCGGGACAGTTCTCGCACAGGCGAGGTCAGTGTCTGGGCCGGCCGTCACCGAAGGCACCGGGGGTGTCGCGTCCCCTACTGCTGTACCCGAGCTTCAAAGTGGGCCCGAGACCTGATGTATTACGCTTTATTTTACCCCTTCCCTTTTTTGTCTGTTTTTCCTTTTGTAAGAGGATTTCTTTATGGGAGGCAATAAAGGACTTACTTCGTTTGGTTGTTATCTTTGCCGTGATTTGGTTGGCGTATCGGGGCCAGTTGGAAGGTGCCGATATTTTCTGCACCGTTCTCGCATGCCGATTCGGGAGACTTCTGGCGGGGCGTTCTTTCATTCCACCATGCTTTGAAAGTCGAGGCGCTTCGCGAATCCCGCTAGGGCGGGGGCCGAGGAATTGGAGGTGACCTTCCAAGGGAGGTCCTATAGCGTGTTTTCGAGGGGGGAGTCATTTAAGGCGCGTGGCCTCCCTTGGCCTATAAAAAGGACCGAAGGGTGCTCCTTCCCTCTTAACACTTAGGACTCTCGCCGGCGGTTTGCTCTTATTCCCTCGTTTTCGCTTTGCGTTGCGCCGCCGCGATCGGAGCATGGAGGACCCTTCAGAAGATGACGCTGCAGACGACGGGCAGCGGCCGGTTCCCGCTGTCCTAGAATATCGGTCGGGTCCCATGGTCGCCGCGCGTGCATGAGACGGGTCCGACGGTCGCCGCGCGGATCTGGAGAGGGCTTCGACGTGCGGGCGGACGCCGTTTGCCCCCTCTTGGCTCCGGCGAGGCTTCCGGGCGGATGCCGAGATGGAGGGCGGATGGGGGAGTTAGGGATGCCGGCCGCCATTCCCCTCCGTGGGAGGGGAGGAGGCGGCTCCAGTCCCTTCCTCACCCCTGTCCGCAACCTCTTTCTCTCTCTTTTCTTCTTCATTTCTTTCACTCTTCGGGGGCTGCTTGTTTTCTGTTCGCCTCCAAAGAGTTGGTAGTTTGGCAGAGAGGGGACCTTCACGGCGCTCCTTTTTCCAGGTTGTTGCCAACTTGGAAGGTAGCCTTCCTCGCGCGAAAGGTGGCCTTCTCCTTGCTGTCCCTCTGTCACCTTTGTCACGGTCCACCCGAGCCAACTGGGTCGACCATCTCTTATCCGAGCCAATTTCTACGCGAGGCAGAGTCAGTGGCTGGATGCGAGAAGGTCAAGACCGGGTCGGTCGGGCGATGGCCGTTTGCCGCGGTGCTAGATGGATTTTTGCTTTTCACTATGTAATGTACTGGCAGTTGCCTTTCTGATGTACCAACAGTTATCTTGAATGAATACAAAAAAAGGGGGTTTATTTTACCCGATTTGTCGATACAGTTTTCAGAAATAAAATCTGCGTAGTGTGGTTGCGTTCCATGTCCGGGGAATGGGTTCCCCTTCCATTGTGGCTAACCTGTACGCACCTTTCCCGAGCGTCTCGATCACTCGGTAGGGGTGATAACTTCATATTTTTACATATTAATTTCACATGTTTTAGAGAATATTCTAAGAAAATTGTTAATTATGTGTGAGAATATTCACCAAAATCTATTTTTGTTAAACACTTGAGCTTTCATGAAAAATAAATATTTGGGAGTAATTTGCAAATAATAGTGAGAGCATATAGGTGAATAAGAATTGCATTGATTAATATATTATGTTAACAACATTTTATATAACATATGCACACTTTGCTAATGACAGGTTGTTGTTGGCATTATCACATGGAGATGAAGGTGTTGGTATTGTAACAGGAAATGCATAAAGTTATCACGTGCATGGCAAGGCTATAAACATACACATGTGTTGGCATGATTTGCACATGCATGAAGGCTTCGGTAGATTGAAGATAATGCATGGCTAACACATGCATGGTGGCGTGGGCTCACGTAGAAAGCCATATGGTGTTGCATGAGGAACGTGAGAAGGTGGCCACTTGCATGCGATGGTAGTTTTGCAACGAACGTGAGAAGATGCATCAAAGGAGCGGAGGCCATCCGCTCAATGGGTTTTGCAGCTTGCAAACGGGATTGGTGGAGTGCACTCGTAAATACATCGAAGGCTGTTGGTCCAACAAGAGAAAGCGAGAGTGGGGTTCCGTATGTGTCCAACCACCAGCGAAGCTTTAGCAGATACAGTCAAGGGAAAGTGCAACGGAGGCGCGCAAAGCGGAGGGCATCTCGCCTCCTCCTGCGAACGATCACCGCGTGCGGAGTATGGATGATTCCGTCGAGATAAAGATGCAGCATTGACGAGGGAAGCGGAAGTGGTTCCGTGGAGTTCGTGGCGAGGCCGTATCCCTATAAAAGGGAGGTTCAGGAGCGTCCGGGGGGGCGGCTTCTGTTTTTGTTTTTGGGTTCTCTCTCTTTGGGTTTAGTTTGGGTTGCCGGTCTTCTAGAGGAGGCTCTCACGGCAGCAAAGCTCCGTCGCGAGAGTCCACGGTGAGCACCGTCCGTGACGAGCGAAGGGAGGTGCCGCGTCGGCCAGTCTCGCGTGGAGCCTCCTGCAGCTGCTGCAACGCCGTGTGAGGCACTCCCCGCTCCTAGCTGCCGTCCGTGGCAACAAGACGGAAAGACGGGAAGGGCAGTGGAAGCCCTGTCCGTGGTGAGCTAGCTTCCTTCGCTCGTGTGTCCGTGGGCTTTCGTCCCTCGCGGCCGTGAGTTCTTTTCTGCTTCACCGTCTGGCGTCCGTGACCGGAGAAAGGAGGTGGCGAGGTGCTGCGTCCACCTGTGGCAGTCTCTTCTGCTGCATCGTCCGGCACCCACGGCGAACCTCCTGTGCTGCGGAATCTTGCAGCATCTCCAGTTTTGCTTGGACCTGTGGTGACGAGACGGAGAGACGGGGAGAGGGCAGCGAAGGCCCCTTCCGTGCTACACATGATCTTTTCCTGTTCACTGATACTCTCGTGCTGTTCACTTCAGTTTTCTTTTTCCCTTTTTCTATTGAAGCATTTCCTTCTTAGTTTATGATATTTAGTTCACTAAGTTTTGTTATCTTAGATTTGTTCATTACGCTGTAAACACATTCTCTCTTTGATATTAATGTAGTGATAGTGTTTTATTTTTATTCATCATCTTTATCTATCTCTCTCTCTCCTTTCTCTAAAAAAAATAGGTGTCTCACTTTTTGTTGTTACTATTGCGATTAAATAAATCAATTCGTGTCTCAACTTTATAAAAGTCTATTCACCTAGGTTAGTTAATTTCAATTTGTCAACTCTTCTTTCAGTGTTCATTTGTCATAAATTGTGATTAGAGAAACTCAAGATTTTCTACCTTAGAATCTGAATTTCCCTGTGGAATCGACTCGGACTCACTGCTTATCTATTTTCTTATAATTAATTTGTGGGTCGATAATTAAATTTGGTAGTGGATGTATTACGGCATGCATTTTAACTATCAATTTTTGGCGCCGTTGCCGGGGAAGTTTATGATTTTTAGGTCGTTAATCTTGTATTTTTGTACATAAATTGACACTAATAATTTCTCTTTTTCTTATTTTTGTAGGAAAATCAAAAAAAAAGTGGTAAGTTTTCTTTGTCATTTATTTCAAAAAAAAAAAATGAGGGAACGCTTTTCCAAGTAAGTACTCACATTTCTCCTTCTTGTGAGTTCATTTCTTTTCTTTCTTTCATTTTTCATATATTGTGGCTAGATAGGTTCACAAAATAAAACTGAAAAATTTTTTTTCACTTGAACTTTAATAAAAATCAACATCTCAAGCGTAGCAATCACATTTCTATGCTATAGGTCATGCATCATATAGGTTAGAATTGTTTTTGTTATTGAATTTTGTTAAATGCATCGTTGAAGATTGCGGGGGCAAGGTGAGTTCTACTATCTTTTTCTTAATCACATGACATGCATATTTGCATAGAACCCCTTGTTTGATATTGTGGTGTTGCATTTCATTTCAACTCTATCTTAAGGGCAAAACCCATAATCACATAAGGTGGGGATTTCATCACCCTTCCTTAGTCCACAAACCACAACTCCACATTTTGCATTTCCAAGCCTAATAAAATCTAGTAGACATTGGCCCTAGGGTTCACTTTGAGATTTGATTTCACTTGGGCCCATTATCAATTTGGAAACTAGTGTCTAGGAAAGAGGTCCGATGGCAAACGCCTTAAGTGGGATTGTGGTTTATTAATTAGGACCCTACATCTGTAGGGGGAGCCTCCCACAACCCCACCTCTTTCCTGGCTAGTGGACAAATTTGGTAGTGGACTTGGGCTGGATCCAAGTTGATTTGTGAGAAAGCTAACATTTAAGCCCACTTAGTGGTTGAACCTTAAGGGAAATTGTGCTTGTATCACCATCTAAAGGCTGGTGTCTAGGCAAGAGGTTAAAAGGCTACGCCTAAGTGGATCCGTGGTTCATTAATTAGGAGCTTGCGAAAGCAAGGGGAACCTCCCACGATCCTACCTCTTACCTGGCCAACTTGAAGGTCGGTATATGCAAGATTGCAATTGAACTTTGGGGAATTCTCATTATTTGTGCTTTTAAGTCTAAGGAGCCCTAGGTTTTGTCGGTTAATTTGTTGAACAAGTGTTTGCTATTACATATAAAAATATAAAAATATAAATAAATAAAAACAAAAAAAAATTTGAATTACTTTTTGGAGTTCATGCAAGGTAGAAGATCCCAAGTTCCACATTTAGTTGAACCCATCCAAGAGATTGAAAGAGTGATCCATCAGGCCCAAAATCCAATCCAACCAATGGCCAATCAAGGTGAATTGCCCAAACAGATGAAGGAATATTTCATTCCTTCTAACTATCAACCTTCCACATGTATCATCTTCCGGAAGTGCCAGCAGCCCAATATGAGATCAAATCTAGCACGATCCAAATGCTCCCTTCTTTCCATGGGCTTACAAATGAAGACCCATACAAGCACTTAGATGAGTTCTTGGAGATATGTTCCACTGTAAAATTCAGAATTTCACAGACGATGCCCTAAAGTTGACTCTATTCCCTTTCTCCTTGAAAGATAAAGCCAAATATTGGTTAGGGACCTTAGGAAGACCCATTCGGTCATGGGAGGAAATGCAAAAGAATTTTTGAAAAAGTTCTATCCTATAGGTCGGACCAATACAATGAGAAGAGCTATCACAGGCTTTGCTCAAACCCCGGAGAATTGATCCATGAGTCTTGGGAGAGAATGAAGGAGTTATTAAGAAAATGCCCACATCATGGGCTATCAAAATGGCAGATTGTGCAGGCCTTTTATGAAGGATTGACTGAACCCTATAGGCAAATGGTTGATGCTTCGTGTGGAGGTGCTTTCATGAGTAAGAGTGAAGAAGAAGCCTATACCCTCTTTGAAATGTTAAGTGAGAACTCCATCAACCATGCCTCTCTTTCTTCATATGAAAAATCAGTGGGGCCATCTAGAAAAGCTGGGATGTATGAGGTAAAAGAGAAGGGAGAATTTGAGCCTAGATTAGATGTGAATGCCTTGGCCCAAAAATTAGAGAAAGTTGACTTGTTAATTAACCCAACAAGTGGGCGAGCTCATTAAATTGAATAAACAAACCTTCAATGCCCAATCACAACCATCTTTCTACTCTCACCAAGGTCCAGTCCAAGAGGCATGTGTGCTTTGTGAAAGCCCAGCCCATCAAGTGGATGAATGCCCTGCGGCAGCCCAGTTACCACCTGCTATCCAGGAGCAAGTTTATGCAGCTCAAGGATTGTCTAAGCCCAACAATGACCCATTTTCAAACACTTACAACCCGGGCTGGAGAAATCACCCAAACTTCTCTTGGAAGCCCCAGCAAAATCAAAATTTCCAACCCAAACCCCAACCTCAGGCCCATTTTCAAAATCAAACTTTCCATAGGGGCCAATTGTCACAACAGTTACCCAATCACCCTCAAGTCCCTTTTGGCCAGCCATCTTATGGCCAACCCTCATTTGCTCAACCCGCATATGGGCAATCTTCACATCATCCTCCAATTTACCAACCACCTATGCAACCTCCACCAATGGCCCAAAATGATGACAAAATCAATCAATTACAACAACTCATTTTGGCCCAAAACCAATCTTTCCAAACCCAAATGGCTGAAATGAAGGCCCAGATTGGCCAACTCTTGGAAACCAATGTAAGGAGAGATCCGGGTCAACTTCCAAGTCAACCCATTCCCAACCCTAGAAATTATCCTCCTGGTTTTCAGCAGCCCCTTCCACTTGCCCCTCAAGGGCAATTCCAACAAGGCCCAAATCCTCCAAAGGGCCCACAATTTGAGAATGCTAAAGCCATTTCGGCCTTAAGAAATGGTAAAATCTTATCAGACCCACACCAAATTGATGAATCCAATCAAACCTCATCTAGTCAAACCCAAGAAGAAGAAGAACCAATTTCCACTCTTATAGTGGATAGTGAGGCAATCAACAAAGAGAAAGGGAAGGCAAAGATAGATGAATCACCTGAAAGCTACAAACCTAAGATTCCCTTCCCTAATGCCTTGGACGCTAGAAAAGAAAAGAAAAAGAAGAACAATCAAGCTCAGAATGAAGAATTGATGAAATTGTTCAAACAAGTCCACATCAACATTCCCCTCTTAGATGCAATCCAACATGTGCCTGCGTATGCCAAATTTCTTAAGGAAATGTGCACTCAAAAGAGGGAACCAAAGGTGAATCTGGAAAGAATTCTATTGTCTGAGGATGTTAGTGCTGTCCTACTAAATCAACTCCCCCAGAAAATGAAAGATCCTGGCACCCCACTCATATCTTGTGTCATTGGGGGGGTCACCTTTGAAAATGCTCTGTTGGACCTAGGAGCAAGTGTCAATCTCCTCCCAACATCTGTGTACCAAAAATTTGGTATGGGAGAACTCAAATCAACCCCTGTCATTCTCCAGTTGGCTGATAGATCTGTTAGAACACCTAAGGGGTTAGTAGAAGATGTCCTTGTCAAAATAGACACCTGTTATTTTCCTGTTGACTTTTTAGTCCTTGACATGGAATCTAAATCAGACCTAGCCCAAAGCCCAATTATATTGGGCCGTCCCTTCTTAGCCACAGCCAATGCCAACATCAATTGTAAGTCTGGACTTATGGACATCTCTTTTGGAGATCAGAAGATGACTCTAAATGTCTTCAAGGCGTCTAAACAAATAAGGGAGGAAGAAGATTGTTACATCATTGATGTGATTGATGAGATGGTAGAAAATGACTCTCCCTTGACCAGAATAGAAAACTTTGACAAAGCTGAAGACAAAGAGCCCATTTCAGAGGTCAATGCTCTTCATCAGTTTGAACATTTGTCTGATGTGAAACATGAACCTTCACTTCCCTCCATCTATGCCCCACCACACCTAGAATTGAAACCCCTACCCGATTCCCTGAAATATGCCTTCTTAGGGGATGAGAGGACTTTGCCTGTCATAATAGCATCTGATCTGACACCCACTCAGGAGGACCAACTGATTGATGTCCTCAAAAGACATAAGGAAGCCATAGGTTGGTCTGTAGCCGATCTTAAGGGAATATGTCCATCAGTATGCATGCATCACATTTATCTGGAAGACAATGCAAAGCCATCTAGGGAGATGCAAAGAAGGCTGAACCCTCACATGAAAGAAGTGGTTAAGAAAGAAGTTGTCAAATGGCTTGATGCAGGAATCATATACCCAATCTCTGACAGCCCATGGGTTAGTCCAACTCAAGTGGTACCTAAGAAAGCTGGGCTCACTGTGGTAAGCAATGACAAAGGAGAGTTGGTACCCACTAGATTACCCACAGGGTGGAGAGTGTGTATAGACTACAGAAAATTGAATGCGGCCACTAAGAAGGACCATTTTCCCCTACCATTCATTGACCAAATCTTGGAGAAATTAGCTGGCCAACAATATTTTTGTTTCTTGGATGGTTATTCAGGATATAACCAAGTGGCCATTTATCCAGAGGATCAAGAAAAGACCACATTCACATGTCCTTATGGGACATTTGCATTTAGGAGAATGCCCTTTGGATTGTGTAATGCTCCGGCCACCTTCCAGCGATGCATGATGGCCATTTTTTCAGATATGGTGGGGAACTTCTTAGAAATTTTTATGGATGATTTCTCAGTCTTTGGAGATTCTTTTGAAGTGTGCCTAGATAATTTGACAAAAATTTTGGAGAGGTGCATAGAAAAGAGGTTGATTCTAAGCTGGGAGAAGAGTCACTTCATGGTAAAAGAAGGCATAGTGTTGGGCCATATAGTTTCTGAGCGGGGTATAGAGGTGGACAAGGCCAAAATTGACCTCATTTCTAATCTTCCCCCACCCACCTCAGTTAAGCAAATTCGGTCTTTCCTTGGCCATGCCGGCTTCTATCGCCGGTTTATCCAAAATTTCTCTCAAATTGCCCGACCTTTAACCCTTCTCCTAGCCAAGGATATCCCATTCAATCTTGATGAACAATGTTTACAAGCATTCAATATTTTGAAAGAAGCTCTGACCAAAGCTCCAATCCTTCAACCACCTGATTGGTCCCTTCCCTTCGAAATCATGTGTGATGCTTCAGATTTTGCTATAGGAGCAGTCTTAGGACAGAGGATTGACAAACGCCCTGTGGTGATTTATTATGCTAGTCGCACTATGGGTGATGCCCAACTGAATTACACCACCACTGAAAAAGAACTCTTGGCTGTGGTGTTCGCCCTTGAAAAATTCAGATCATATCTCTTAGGATCCAAGGTCATCATCTACTCTGATCACTCAGCCTTGAGATACCTCATGTCCAAGAAAGAAGCCAAGCCCCGTTTGATTAGATGGATCTTACTCTTGCAAGAATTTGATATTGAAATTCGGGATAAAAAGGGGTCTGAGAATGTGGTGGCTGACCATCTCTCTAGAATTCTGGTGCAAGAAAAGGAGCCCATAAGAGACTTTTTTCCTGATGAACAACTCTTGTCCATTAGCCACATCCAACCCCCTTGGTATGCCAATATTGTCAATTATCTGGCTGTTGGATTGACCCCTAAAGGTTGGTCTAAGAATGAGAAGGATAGATTCTATGCTCAGATAAGACACTATTTTTGGGAGGATCCAGAATTATTCCGTATCTGTGCGGATAATGTCATTCGAAGGTGTGTCCCTGAAAATGAGCATCAAAGCATTCTCACCTTCTGCCACACTCTTGCTTGCGGAGGTCATTTTTCTGGAAAGAAAACTGCTGCAAAAGTCCTCCAATGCGGTTTTTATTGGCCCACTCTCTTTAAGGATGCCCATGCTTTTAGTCACTCTTGCCCAAAATGTCAAACTATGGGGAATATTTCTCGGAGAGACATGATGCCCTTAAACCCCATTCTTGTGGTCGAAATTTTTGATGTTTGGGGAATTGATTTCATGGGACCATTCCCACCATCTTATGGGCATGAATACATTCTAGTGACTGTGGATTATGTTTCCAAATGGATTGAGGCTGTAGCAACTAGAACCAATGACCACAAAGTGGTCATGAAATTTGTGCAAAAGAACATCTTCTCTAGGTTTGGATTCCCTAGGGCCATAATTAGTGATGGAGGTAGTCACTTCACTAACTACCAATTCAAAAGCTTGCTGAAAAAGTATGGGATCACCCATAAAGTGGCCACACCTTATCATCCCCAAACGAGTGGGCAGGTGGAAGTTTCCAACCGAGAGATCAAAAATATTTTACAAAAGACTGTGAGGATTGATAGGAAGGACTGGGCTGAGAGATTGGATGATGCATTGTGGGCCTACAGAACGGCCTATAAAATCCCTATTGGGATGTCACCCTTCAGATTGATTTATGGAAAAGCCTGCCACCTCCCAGTGGAGCTGGAACACAAGGCTTATTGGGCAATCAAACAATTTAACCTGGATTTGACCCAAGCTGGATCACACAGGGCCTTGCAATTAAGTGAGTTAGAGGAGCTTCGTGAGGAATCCTATGAGAACTCCAAAATCTATAAGGCCAAGATGAAAACTTTTCATGATAAACACATCTCCAGGAAAACATTTGAACCTAATCAAAAGGTTTGGTTATTCAATTCTAGATTAAAACTTTTCCCTGGGAAGCTTAGATCTAGATGGGATGGGCCATACCTTGTAGTCAATTCATTTCCCCATGGTGCTGTTGAGATCTGTGACCCCAAAAGTGGCAACACTTTCAAAGTCAATGGTCAGAGACTCAAACCCTTCATTGAAGGAGTCTCAAATGAAACGATTATGGAAGAAGTTGCGTTATTTGAACCAAGTTGAACTCTCTGATGTCTGGCTGAAGACAGTAAACTTAGCGCTAATTGGGAGGCAACCCAATTCTTCTTCATAAATAAATGAGAATGATTGATTACTTTTCTTTCTAGAAACATGGAGCATGGCGCAGCATCTCTCTTCAGCAACACTTCATCTTGCTCAGGTTGTACCTTTCCCTCTCAATACATTCATTCCATATTGTCCTAGCTTTCTATTTTAATCATGTCATTGAGGACAATGTCACCTAAGTTGGGGGGTAGCTTAAGCTTAAAATTTCATCAAAATGCTGTAATCTTTCATGATTCCCCTAACAAATGCTTCAGGGTCATTTTTCATGATAAGAAACATTGTCAAAATGATAAGACTTAGAATATCCACTTGTGACAGCATTGAATTAAAGGGTGAATTAGTTGGTTATGTTTTTAGCATCTTCCTCGGAATACACTCAGATACTTTTGAACTCACACACATCCGCACACTAATGAGAATAGTAGATATTAAACACGAGGATGATGAGTTCTTTACTTAAAACTTTGGTGAGGATTGAAAATTCTGCCTAGTCATTAAAGATCTATCGTGGGGAAAAAGCTACCTGCCTGCAAATAAGTGCAAAGCACCAAAAAGAAAGAAAAAGAAATATATATATATATATATATATATATATATATATATATATATAAGATGAAAAACTCATGGAAAATGCTCCTGATCTTAGTAACCGGGCCTGCTTCTCCTAACAAGAGTTGAGGTTCGCGTCAAACAGTGAAGGAATGTGCAGCACCATGGTGAAAAAAAAAAAAAAAAATGATGATGATCAGGCAGAGTGAAGCTACCTGTAATTCGAGAGTCTGATTTGCAAAAGGTAGAATTGGAAATCATCGTTAAGTGATAAATAGAAGGCTCATGCATCCGGTTGTCTGATGTCCACTAATCAAATTGGAGCACATACACGAAGAGATACAAAAAATTATGAGTGTAACCTGGGGAAGTATCTAAATTACATGGATTGACAAAGTTTATTCTTGACATTTATTGCTTGAACTCGTAATATTCTATAGTTCAAATCATAATGCTCAGTATTCATGTCATGAAACGTGATTTTTGAACTCTTGTTAGTCCTAATTCTATAAATGTTGCATTGCTAAGGGTCTAGCAATGAGTAAGTTGGGGGGTGTGATAACTTCATATTTTTACATATTAATTTCACATGTTTTAGAGAATATTCTAAGAAAATTGTTAATTATGTGTGAGAATATTCACCAAAATCTATTTTTGTTAAACACTTGAGCTTTCATGAAAAATAAATATTTGGGAGTAATTTGCAAATAATAGTGAGAGCATATAGGTGAATAAGAATTGCATTGATTAATATATTATGTTAACAACATTTTATATAACATATGCACACTTTGCTAATGACAGGTTGTTGTTGGCATTATCACATGGAGATGAAGGTGTTGGTATTGTAACAGGAAATGCATAAAGTTATCACGTGCATGGCAAGGCTATAAACATACACATGTGTTGGCATGATTTGCACATGCATGAAGGCTTCGGTAGATTGAAGATAATGCATGGCTAACACATGCATGGTGGCGTGGGCTCACGTAGAAAGCCATATGGTGTTGCATGAGGAACGTGAGAAGGTGGCCACTTGCATGCGATGGTAGTTTTGCAACGAACGTGAGAAGATGCATCAAAGGAGCGGAGGCCATCCGCTCAATGGGTTTTGCAGCTTGCAAACGGGATTGGTGGAGTGCACTCGTAAATACATCGAAGGCTGTTGGTCCAACAAGAGAAAGCGAGAGTGGGGTTCCGTATGTGTCCAACCACCAGCGAAGCTTTAGCAGATACAGTCAAGGGAAAGTGCAACGGAGGCGCGCAAAGCGGAGGGCATCTCGCCTCCTCCTGCGAACGATCACCGCGTGCGGAGTATGGATGATTCCGTCGAGATAAAGATGCAGCATTGACGAGGGAAGCGGAAGTGGTTCCGTGGAGTTCGTGGCGAGGCCGTATCCCTATAAAAGGGAGGTTCAGGAGCGTCCGGGGGGGTGGCTTCTGTTTTTGTTTTTGGGTTCTCTCTCTTTGGGTTTAGTTTGGGTTGCCGGTCTTCTAGAGGAGGCTCTCACGGCAGCAAAGCTCCGTCGCGAGAGTCCACGGTGAGCACCGTCCGTGACGAGCGAAGGGAGGTGCCGCGTCGGCCAGTCTCGCGTGGAGCCTCCTGCAGCTGCTGCAACGCCGTGTGAGGCACTCCCCGCTCCTAGCTGCCGTCCGTGGCAACAAGACGGAAAGACGGGAAGGGCAGTGGAAGCCCTGTCCGTGGTGAGCTAGCTTCCTTCGCTCGTGTGTCCGTGGGCTTTCGTCCCTCGCGGCCGTGAGTTCTTTTCTGCTTCACCGTCTGGCGTCCGTGACCGGAGAAAGGAGGTGGCGAGGTGCTGCGTCCACCTGTGGCAGTCTCTTCTGCTGCATCGTCCGGCACCCACGGCGAACCTCCTGTGCTGCGGAATCTTGCAGCATCTCCAGTTTTGCTTGGACCTGTGGTGACGAGACGGAGAGACGGGGAGAGGGCAGCGAAGGCCCCTTCCGTGCTACACATGATCTTTTCCTGTTCACTGATACTCTCGTGCTGTTCACTTCAGTTTTCTTTTTCCCTTTTTCTATTGAAGCATTTCCTTCTTAGTTTATGATATTTAGTTCACTAAGTTTTGTTATCTTAGATTTGTTCATTACGCTGTAAACACATTCTCTCTTTGATATTAATGTAGTGATAGTGTTTTATTTTTATTCATCATCTTTATCTATCTCTCTCTCTCCTTTCTCTAAAAAAAATAGGTGTCTCACTTTTTGTTGTTACTATTGCGATTAAATAAATCAATTCGTGTCTCAACTTTATAAAAGTCTATTCACCTAGGTTAGTTAATTTCAATTTGTCAACTCTTCTTTCAGTGTTCATTTGTCATAAATTGTGATTAGAGAAACTCAAGATTTTCTACCTTAGAATCTGAATTTCCCTGTGGAATCGACTCGGACTCACTGCTTATCTATTTTCTTATAATTAATTTGTGGGTCGATAATTAAATTTGGTAGTGGATGTATTACGGCATGCATTTTAACTATCAAGGGGCCTTCCCAGTTGGGGGATAGCTTGCCCGCCGCCTCCAGTGGTCGAGAGGCTTCGGTCTTCCTGAGGACGAAGTCCCCTGGTTGGAATTGTCTGCCTCGGACCTTGGTGTTGTAGTACCGAGTGAGGCGGCGCTGGTATTCCGTAGCTCGGACGTTCGCGATCTCTCGGAGTTCGTCTGCCAGGTCGAGGTTCTCGAGCAACTTCTGCTCGTTTGCCTCGGGTGAAAAGCTGATCACTCGGAGAGACGGATTGGCGATCTCTAACGGAACGACAGCTTCGGTGCCATATACCAGCTGAAAAGGGGTCTCACTGGTTGCCGCCCTGGGGGTCGTTCGGTGCGACCATAGTACGCTAGGTAGTTTCTCGAGCCAGCTACCCTTAGCCTTGCAGAGTTTGGTTTTTAAGCCCTTCAAGATGGTCTTGTTGGCATTTTCAACCAGCCCGTTGGCCTGCGGGTGGGCGACTGAAGTGAAGTGGTTGCGGATATTTAGGTCGGCGCATCTGTCTCGGAAGTACCGAGAGTCGAATTGCCGCCCGTTATCGCTCACTATCACTCGGGGGATGCCAAAGCGACAGATGATCGATTTCCATACGAAGCCCCAGATGACTCTCTCGGTGATCCTAGCTGTTGCTTCAGCCTCAATCCACTTGGTGAAGTAGTCGATGGCGACGATGATGAACTTCTTCTGGGATTGAGCCGCTGGGAACGGCCCAAGGATGTCGATCCCCCACCGAGCGAAAGGGTAGGGCTCGGTAAGGGTGACAAGTTCCGTGGCCGGCTGATGGACCAAATGGTCGAACCGCTGGCAACGGTCGCAATGTTGTACGTAAGCCGTGCAGTCGCGCTGCAGGGTCGGCCACCAGTACCCTTGCCTTAGCAGGATTCTGGCCAGCGACCGACCTCCTGAATGTGCTCCGCACAGGCCTTGATGAATCTCTTCAACAGCTTGGCTTGCTTCGTCGGGACCGAGACACTTCAGAAGGGGCCCGGAGAACGATCTTCGGTAGAGAGCGTTGTCGAGGATGACGAAGCGCCGAGCTTGGTATTTCATTCGGTGGGTTTCCCGAGGGTCGGAGGGCTCCCGGGAGTCCCGTAGCCAGGACAGGTAGGGGGAGCGCCAGTCACCGAGAGTGGCCGAGTCAATGGCGAGGAGCTCCGAGTCTATGCTCGGGCGCTCTAGCTCTTCTAGGAGGACCGATCGTGTACCTTCCGGGTCTAGGGAGGAGGCCAGTCGGGAGAGGGCGTCCGCCCGAGAGTTTTGCTCTCGAGCTATTCGGACTACCTCGAACTCCTCGAACTGCTGGGCCAGGCTCCGGACCAACTGGAGGTATTTGATCATAGGTACCTCTCGAGCTTCGTACTCGCCATTGACCTGGCTTGCAACTAGCTGGGAGTCGGTGTGGATCCTGACTCGCTCGGCCCCCAACCGTCGGGCCATGCGGGCTCCTGAAATAAGGGCCTCGTACTCGGAAGCATTGTTGGATGCCAGAAAGTTGAACTTTAGGGCGTATTGCAACTCTATTCCTTCGGGGGACCTTAGGAGGATCCCTGCGCCACTACCGACCGAGTTGGACGATCCATCGACGAACAGCTCCCAGGTTGGCCCGGTTGCCGTCGGAGGCCTGTCCTCGACCGGAACGGTGCTCTCGGCGATGAAGTCGGCGAGTGCTTGTCCTTTGATAGCTGATCGCGGCCAATACGAGATGTCGTAGGCCCCGAGCATGATGGCCCATTTGACAGGTCGCCCCGAGGCTTCGGTGTGGGCCAGAATCTTCTTCAGTGGCTCGCCGGTTAGCACGGTGATGGGATGCCCCTGGAAGTAAGGTCGGAGGCACTTTGCGGAGGTAACCAACGCTAGCACGAGTTTCTCGGTTGCGGGGTACCTCCGCTCGGCCTCGTTGAGCACCTTGCTGGTGTAGTAGACCGGCCTCTCGATTCCCGAGTCATTCCTGACTAGGACCGAGCTGACCGTTGATGGCGTCGCCGAGAGATAGAGCAGCAAGACCTCGCCCGGGACGGGCTTGGAAAGCACCGGGAGCGAAGCCAGGAACTCTCTGAGCTCGGCTAACGCTGTTTGGCATTCCCCATCCCATGCGAACGTAGCAGATGCTATCTTGGGCCCCCTCATCAGCTTGAAGAAGGGCAAGCATCGTTCGGCCGCACGGGGCAGGAAACAACTGAGAGCAGCGACACGCCCCGTCAGACGCTGGACGTCTTTGATGCACGTGGGCGGGCGCATGTCCAGGATGGCCTGGACCTTGTCGGGGTTGGCTTCGATCCCTCGCTGAGTGACCAGGAAACCCAGGAACTTCCCGGATCTTACTCCGAAGGTGCACTTGGCGGGGTTGAGCTTCATGCAGTACTTCAGGAGGGTGCCGAAAGTCTCGGCGAGGTCGGTGAAGTGGTCTTGGGCCCTCGGGGTCTTGACGAGCATGTCGTCGATGTAGGCCTCGACGTTCCAACCTAGCTGTCCCTCGAACATGTGGTTGACCAGTCGCTGGTATGTGGCTCCAGCATTCTTCAATCCGAAGGGCATCCGGGTGTAGCAGTACACGCCGTAGTCGGTGATGAAGGCGGTCTTCTCGACATCTTCAGGGCTCATTCGGATTTGATGATAACCCGAATAGGCATCCAGGAAACTGAGTATCTCGTTGCCCGAGGTGGAGTCAACCAATTGGTCGATGCTCGGTAGCGGATAGCAGTCCTTGGGGGTGGCCTTGTTCAGATCGGTGAAGTCTACGCACATTCACCACTTGCCTGTAGTTTTCGGCACCAGGACGACGCTGGCTAGCCACGTTGGGTACAGGACCGGTCTGAAAAGACCAGTTTCTTGTCCCTTGGTGACCTGCGCCTTGATGATCGCCTGTTTCTCGGGCGCATGCTTCCTTCTCCGCTGCTGTACGGGTCTCACGGTGGTGTCGAGGTTGAGCTTGTGCGTCACGGTCTCCTCTGGTATACCAGGGAGCTGATCATCGGACCAAGCAAAGACCCGAACATACTCAGAAAGAAACTCCTTGTATTGCTGCTGTTCCTCTGGTGGTTGGTCGACGCCGATCCTTACTCCTAGGGCCGGGTCGTCGTTCAGGAATACTGTTAATAATTCGCCACCGGGCTCGGTGGTCACGACTCTTCCTTCGACTCCCCTGGGGCCCTTATCCTTCCCGTCCGGCCTTGAGGCTTCCACCGAGATGTTGTAGCACCTTCTAGCCGTGGCCTGGTTACCTCGGACTTCCCCCAACCCATTTTTGGTGGGAAACTTCATTTTTTGGTGATAGGTAGATGGTACGGCCTTTATTCGACTGAGAATTTTTCGGCCGAAAATGGCGTTGTACGCTATCATACCTTTAATCACTATGAAGTCCACTATGACCGTAACGGTTTTGGGTGGGGTGCCGATAGTGACCGACAGGCTTAGGGCTCCCTCGGGGTAGGTGGCCAGGCCATTAAACCCGCAAAGGGGCGTTCGGATCGGGCGGAGCTTGGATGGGTCTTTCCCCATCTTGAGAAACCAGTCATAAGATAATACATTGGGGGCGCTCCCATTATCGACCAAAATCCTGTCTACATTACAGTGATTTATCGTGGCCGAGATAACGAGGGCATCATCATGCGGGGTGCTCAGCCCTTCCAGGTCTTGGTCGGAGAAGACTATGACCTGGGGCTCCATCGGCGGGCCTCTGGGAGGCTCTAAGGCTTGGCTGGCCCGCTCGGCATGACGTTTCCTTCCTCGGCTGGTGTCGCCGCCCGATGCCGCTCCTCCGGACATGACGTTGATGTGGACCCCTCCAAGAGCGTTGTCGATCTCCTCTGCGGCGTCTCGGTCTTCTTTGTGCCCGGTCGTGAACCGGGCTAGGTGCCCCAGACGGATGAGGTGCTCGATCTCGTCCTGGAGCTGATGGCAATCTCCGGTGTGGTGCCCGTGGTCGCCGTGGAACAGGCAATGCCTGTCCCGCTTGCGGTTCTTCAACCTCATTGGCTCGGGCTGGTGGAGGAGTCCCGAGTCTTTGATGTCTTCATAGATCTCGTAGACTGGCGCGGTCAAGGGGGTGTACCGCTCGTACTTTCTTTTGCGCTCTCCTTCTCGATCGCGCTTCTTACCCGAGCCAGGGTTTGGCTCGGAGGTCCGCTTTTTGTCCCCCTCCCGACCCGAGCCGGTTGCGTCTCGGCAGGCGCTGAGTACTTCTTCGCACTCAGCGTGGCACAGTGCCAGAGTCACTAGCTCGGCAAGGGTCGAGGGAGGGTGGAGGACAAGCTCGCGGCGGAGATTCTCGTCCCCGGTGCCCCCGGTCAGTGCGGTTGTGGCTGAGGCCACATCTAGGCGGGGGATCCTGAGGGCTTCCGATTTAAATCGGTGGACATAAGTCCGGAGCCTCTCCCCTTGCGCCTGTTTGAGGGCCAGGATCCCCGCTACTGACCTTGGGGGGGCGCTACCGGCGAAACTCTCCTTGAAAATTCGCCCGAATTGCCTGAAGTCTTGAATGGACCCAGGGGCGAGGGCCCGGAACCATGCATGAGCACCTTGGACCAGGGTGTCCGCGAAGGCTCGGCATTTGATGGGATCCGGCGTTCCATGAAGGGTCACCAGGGCGTCGAAGCTATCGTAGTGGTCGGCTGGGTCGCCCTGGCCGTCGTAGAGCTTGAAGGTTGGAATGGAGGCTCTGGGAGAGACCTCTGCCTTCAAGATGTACTCGGAGAAAGGGGATTTCTCCTCGTCCTCCGGGAGAGAGGTCTTCTGCAGGGCGCGGAGGGCGCGCTCTTGCTCTGCGAACCGTCTCTCGAAATCACGCAGCCGGAGGGACAGCTCTGGCTGCAGTCGCACCGTGGGGCTGGGGGGGGCGTCTTGGCGATCTCCCGGGGCACTAGTGCCCGGGCGCGGCGGCCTCGCCCCCTGCTTCCCTCTCCTCGGCGTGGAGGAAGCCTCTTGCTCCACAGGCGGGGCATGCGAGGGTGAAGCGGCCTCCGGCGGTGTGCTGAGTCGCACTCCTTCGAGGGGGACTTCTTGACGGGGCGCGGGACCTTGCGTCCCTGGCCGCCTGGGCCCTCATGAGCTCCATGAGGACGTCCATCTTTTTGTTGAGGGCCTGGAAGGTGTTGGCGCCACCGTCGAGGGGTGCCCCTGTCTCCGCCGGGGGGGTGGTGGCCTGTTGGTGGGGATGCTGGCGTTGGAGGGGGGGCTCTGCGAGACCCTAGAGGGGGCGCCTCCCGCCGCCGCCACAGCCTTACCTGCCCCACCGGCGGATCTCCTCCCTGAGCTTCTTCTCACCATCTCGACTTTTCGTGTGTTTCCCACAGACGGCGCTAGATGAAGAGGCGAGATCTCGCGCGGGGTCCTGAGCGGGCTATGGATCACCAGAAGATGAATATGCAAGAGAGGGAAACGTATCAGAGGGCCCAGGGGATCTCCCTGGGGCAAAACCCTCCGATGGCTAAGTCAGTAGAGCTATGGTGGAAGCAATAAAGGGGGGAGGAGAGAGCTGATGCGCGAGAATCCTCTCCACCAAGGGGTGAAGCGAATTGTGCTCAGGAGCTTAGGGTGTGTGAATGCTCAGTTCATCTTACCATCTTCCGGAGGGTATCCCTTACTTAAATAGTGCGCCGCCTTCAGGAGTCCTATAAGCTGAGGGGTTCCCGGCGGGAGTTACGTCTTTAACGGGGGCTTTCATGGCCCGATCGTGGGAACGTTATCCCCTTGGAGTCCGGCAGCTCCCATGACTCTCCCGCTGGCGGAGGACTCTGAACGGCCGCACCTGCAGATAATCAACCGGTCTTACCGAGCCTCGGGGATGCTAGCTCATGTCCGAGCGATAGGCATGGCCCGGCGAGGGTGGGGTCGGATAGGTCGGCTGGAGCCTATCTCTCTCGGATGGGGAGAGGGCTTTAGGCCGGACCTTCCTTGGGACCTGACCGTTGTCTCGGGCCCTCCGAGCCTAGAAGGCCGCCAGAGAGAGTTAGTTCCTCGAGTCTTTATTTATTGGGCTTTTCTCCCTAAGTGGGCCCTGTGGGCTATCACTTGGGGGGGCTCGCCTGGTTGGACCTTGTGGGTCTTGTTGGGCTGCCTTTGTGGTGGGCTGCGGAAATCCCCCTCTCCAACGTTATTCCACAGAAATTCACGAAGTACTTGCTACTAAGTGAAGAGTACATTCTTGATTGATACATGACTTTCTAGTACATTCTTGTTCATGAAAGTCCATATCATTTTACATTCTTGCTAGATCATACTTGCTCATTCTATCTTACATGATCGTCTTGTTACCTTGGTTTAATCGCATGATTGATCGCATTTGCATGATTGTACCTTATTCTGTAGAGCTAAAATGCTAATTACTTAAATATTGCTAATCATGTTGATGCGAAGATACCTACTGGGCAAGTGTGCTCATTACCTATTTTCCAATCTTTTCAGGAGATGGAAGTGATACGAATTCGGATTTGAGTTATACAAGTAGCGGGTCCGAGAGTGAATGAAAGCCATATCAAAATGAGAGTGAAGACTTAGGAAAGTCAATATTGTTTAGATCGAGTCTTTGTAATTTTCTTTTTCCTTGAGTCTAGTGGATTATTGAAGGTTGAAAGCTATTGTATTTGGATATTTTGATTATTAATGAAATAAAGTTGGAGTTTGATTAAACTATTGTGCAATTGCATTCTCATGTGTGATTGTCTTGCACTCTGATCGTTCTTGCTTGCAAGAGGCTTACTATGCTGGCTGTTCGCGTTCCTTGAGCTAGTCTTCCGCTGTAATAAGGGCTCGGGACGTGACATCTGGTTTTTCTTTTCTTTAGCTTCTTGGGCTTTATGGGTTTTAGGAATGGTGAAAAAGGATTGTTTGTTAGACCATCTGTTCCAGTTGGTTGGCCTAGAGGAATAGGAGGTATCATAGTACCTAGGTTGTTGATGTTGAGTGAACCTATGGCCATAGGGAACATAACTACCCCTAACCCATGAAGGTGTCGACCTGTAGGAGGAAAAGCGTCGACATGTCTCTCGTTCTATCCATCTATAGTGGTCTCTGGATGATGGATGTGTCGACCTCCTGTTATGAAAGTGTCGACCTGTCTCTTGTTCTTCCCATTTATGAGGTCTTTGTTTGAGAGACGTGTCAGGTCTTTGTTACTCGGGTGTCGACCTGTTGGTGCAAACCTAGGGTATTGTTGGGCATTTGACCATTTGGGTGTCGACCTGTTCTGAGGATTGTGCCGACCTGTTCCAACATTATAACTGTTCCTTCTTTTGGGATGTGCAGACTTAGGCTTGGACTGGTGTCAGCCTGTTTGGGATTGTTGGTAAACCTTTTTGGGTTGATGGGAAGTTTTGTTGATTGATTCTCCTGCCTTTTCTTTTCCTTTATTTTCAACATTTTCTTGGTGTGTTGATTTGGAGGTTGATGCATCGGGAGATGAGACAAAGGTGGTAGTTTTTAGCCTAAATGTGTTCTTCTTGGTTGGCTCATACCCTAGCCCTTCCCTGTTGAAGTTTATTTTAGTTTCCAGTAGGGCGTTCAAGTTCTCACTTCCATCAACAAGTTTTTCAAGAGCAGTTTGTTTATCTGCAAGATCCTTTTGAAGTTTTTCATTTTCTTTCAACAGTTGAGAGTTGACTTGTTTAAAGGCATTAGACTTTTCATTGCACAGATTGTTGTCTTTCACATAGCCTTGCATTTTTAGTTTCAACTCATCAATTTCATCTCTCAGGCTTTCATTTTCATCCTCCAAATCTTTCATCTCTTTTCTTCCTTCTTCAAGATTTTCATTCATTTTTCTTAGATCCTCAATCTCAGTTTCTAGGGAGATTATCTTTTCATTAAGAGTTTTATCATGCACAAAGGAGTCAACCTTCTTCTTTAAGGTTTTATTTTTTTTTCTGTACACTTCATACTTATTCATCAATTCGAAGTAAGCCTCTACCCAATCATCAGTAGAGAAGTGCTCAAAGGGAGCGCTTACCTCGTTGTCATTTTCTCCTTTGGCCATCAGGCAGAGATCATCTTTCTCCTCTTCAGATGAGTTATCTTCAGTCTCTTCCTCTTCTTCATCACTCTAGGTGCACACCATGGCCTGTTTCTTCTTGCCCTTCCACCTGGGCATTGCTTTCTTAGCTCCTTCTGGACACTCAGACTTGATGTGTCATGGTTTCCTGCAAGAATAACAGACAAGCTTTTCAGACTTAACATTTTCAGGTCTTGGCCTGAAACCTCTTTGTACCTGAGGCTTCCTCTTTGTGAAGCATGTACCTTCCTTTCTTAAAAATCTTCTAAACTTATTTGTCATTAAAGCAACTTCATCCTCTTCTGTGTTGCTACTTGAAGGCTCTTCATCTTCAGATAAGTCCTTGGTGCTTGGTCCAGATTTGAGAGCCAGAGGCTTCTTTTTACTTACCTCAGCCTCTTTGTTCTTCAGATTCATCTCATAGGTCATCAGGGACCCTATGAGTTCTTCTACCTTGATGGTAGTCAAGTCTTTAGATTCTTCAACCACTGTTGCCTTTGTATGCCAAACAGGAGTTAGTGATATCAGAATCTTCCTTACTATCTCCTGCTCGGAGTAGGTCTTACCTAGCTCAGTCAAGCCATTAATGAGCACGGTTAGCCAAACATACATGTCTGAAATGGACTCATCAGATTTCATTCTAAATTTTTCATATTCAGACACCAGCATGTTTGCTTTGGTTGCACATACCTGCTGTGTCCCTTCATATATTACCTCAAGGCGATCCACATTTCTTTTACAGTTGCGCAAGTTGACACCCTCAAGAACTCTGTTGGATGAATGGAGCACTGCATAATGTGCTTGGCACCCCAATTCAGCGTCGATGCCCTGATCTGTTCCTTAGTCCATGTGTCCTCATCTAGAGGCAGCTCAAATGGTCCCCTATTGATCACTCGCCAGACTTCATGATCCTAGGCTCTAATGAAAACCTGCATGCAGTTTTTCTAGTAGGGATAATTTGTCCCAGTGAAAAAGGGAGGTCTATTTATGGAATGCCCTTCGGCCATAGGGCTCTTAGTCGCCATATCACCAGTTCTCTCAAGGTTGTTAGACTACATACAGAAAGACTAGCTCTGATACCACGTGTAGAGTGGTGATAGGCCAATCTAGAGGGGAGGGGTGAATAGATCAGTCCCTTTTTGCCCTTCTTTGCGAAAATAAAAACTAGATCCAATACTAAGACTAGTAAAGAACGAGTTAGTTGATAGCTAACATGCTAGATGCACATATGATAATCATGAACGTTCCTGCCAAGCATCTAGCGTTGGTACTCAAAGGGAAACAAACCACAAGACACAAGATTTAAGGTGGTTTGGTCTCTATCCAGAGACCTACGTCCACCCCTCACACAACTCGATGAGGCTTCTCTAGTGCAAAGGCACTACCATTGATTCACAGCTTCTATCAGAGAGATACACTCTCACAACTCCGCTGCCAAACAGTTTGAGGGATTACACCTCAAAACTCACAGACCGGTGACCACACCGTCTGTCTTCCCACTCGTAGGTAGGATACAAATATATGAGTATGTGTTTTGAAGAAAAAGCAAATAGAAAAAGAACAGCCAGCCAGAGTATCGTTATGAAGTTCTATGTGAAGGAAAAACTCATGTCTGGGAAGGAACTTGAGGACTCCTTGGTTCTCTTGTTGTTCTTCCTGGTTCGTCACCACAACCTCAAGAGAGAAGGATGATCTTGCTTCTGGTTCTCAAGGGAATCAGATGGAGCTTCACAGATCCTTTCTGCTTTGCTAAGAGACCTCCTTGAGTGAGGAAGAGAAGTGTCTTCTTCGTTGCACTCACTCCAGCAGCACCAGGAAGGAGATGGCTTCGCGAGCAAGCTTCTCTCTTGCTTCCTTGTATTCTTTTTCTCTTTTTCCTTGCCACCTCACTTGGAACTCCTCCTACTTATATATTGGTTGCACTCTCCATCTCCTACATTGTCTACTGCAAGAAGAACGAACCCAGAAGGTCAGCTCCACATTATTTGATGTGCTTCCTTGTCAACGTTGACCCTTGCTTGTCATTCCTGCTGATATGTGAGTAGGTAGGTGACCATATCAGGAATGGTACCGTCCTTTTAGAGGATGTCTCTGTCAGAACAAGATCCTCTAACGCAGTGATCTTCTTGACGGCTTTTTCTGGATCGAGCGGATCCTCCAGGACAAGTTTCGGATCTTGAAGAGCGGATTCTATCGGTTTCAGATCCGTTCTGGACTATCATGAACGTGTCGACACTTTACACACAGGGTGTCGACACATTCCATTAAGATCTTGAAGATCCGTGGCTTCCAACCAGAATAGGTCGACACCTTGACGAGCAAGTGTCGACACTTGTGCCATACTCACATGTGAATCATGCCAATGTGCCGAGACGTCGCTGGGTGGTGTCGAGACAGCTGCGCCATGTGCCGAGTCGTCACCAGATGGTGTCGGGACATATGCCCAAGAGGGAAGTAAGGCTTGCTTCTTGAAACCAAGGTGTCGACACTTTTCACTCAGTGTGTCAACACTTTGGTCAATCCAGAGGCCAAATAGAAAATGGCTTCAGTTGGATTTCTTCTGTGGTGTCGACACTTTGGTTAGATGTGTCGACACTTGCTTTATGCTAGTGCTCAATCGGAAATGGTTCAACATGATCTCTTCTTGATGTATCGACAGGTTGTGGGAGGTATCGACACTCTTGGAGTGTAACTCCTGTACTTGTTCAGTCTATACATTAAACCAAACTTGTTAGGTATTCCTCCATTATCTAAAGATGATTTATGGATTGTTATCATCAAAACCAGGGGTCACAACACGCAACTATCAATGTCAGGTAGGACGGAAGTCCATTCTGTAAACCATGAGAATTCTGGGTGTGGCATTGCACCAAAGTATGATATTCTGTTATTCTGTTATTCTGCAAATTCTGTTATATTATTCTGAAAATTTTGATATTCTATTATTCTGATAATTTAGGTATTCTGCTAGTCTGATTATTTCTGCTTTTCATTATTGAAATTCTGATATATTCTGGCCAATTTTGTAAAGTTATATTCGTCTGAAGCATCTGCCTTTGCTTTCATACTAGCATCTTGTCCTTGGTTCTGCGTGGGAATTATTCCCTTTTCTCTTGAGCTTATATCTACCCTTGGCTTTTGATGTTCGATAATGATCACCTTTCTGCTAAATCTAGTGTTATGTTATATCATTCATGCATTACATGCTCATGAACATGATTAATTGGCTAATCACTTATATTCTACTTGATGAGAGATGTAATTCCTACTGAGCTTTTTGCTCACCAGCCTATTTTAACATTTTTCAGGTAATAATGCCTGAAGAGGGGTTATCTCGCGCTGCTCCTGAGCGGGGAAGATGATGTCCACGTACCCTTGAAATGTGAACTGCAAGAAGGGAAACGAGTCAGAGGTGCCCAGGGATAGAACCCCAGGGAAGACCCTCCGATGCCTACGTCAGCAAAATAGTAGAGCTCGGATGTAAAGGGAAGAGCTAGGAGAGAGATGGGAGCGCGAGATCCCTCTCCACCGAAAGGTGAAGTGGTTCCTGCTTAGGGTTCTTGGCTCTTGCCTTGCTTACCTCCTGTAGTAGGGCTGTTCCAGTTTAAATAGTGGCATGTTCGTGCGACTGATCCCTATAATCAGAGGAGTCTCAGGGGGGGTTGCGTCCTTCATGCAGGCTCCTTATAGCACGCAGACTCTTGGTTTCCCCTGTCCTCTTAAGCTTCCTGTCATTAAGGGACCCTCAACGGCCGCGATCAATAAGTTTCCATCAGTGAGCCTGAGCGATAGGCACTGTCCTAGGAGAGGTCTCCCGAGCGATGAGTGCTTGGTCGGGAGAGGGAATAAGGGGCTCAGGGGGAGCTTTCCTGATCGAACTGATGCTCAGACTTCCCAACCCGAAGGCCGCCTAGGAAGCGCTTGTACTGAGTGAATTTTTGGGCTTTATATTAAGTGGGCCCAGGGGCTACCACTTCGAGGTGTTGGGCCCCGTTCGGTCTGGTTGGACCTCTTTTGGCCTCTCCGTACGGGTGACGAGATTTCCCCTCTCCAATGCCGAAGATAATCAATCAGATAGGGAAGGGCAAGAGTGATTAGTGCTATGGAGAATTGAGTCGGTGTCTTTTATTTTATTGAGTCTTGTTCTGTCACTTGAGTCTTTTCATTTTCTTAAAGTGTAATAGTGAGTCCTTTTCTTTCAATTATGCAAGTTGAGTCAAGATATGTAATTTAGATATTATAGTATCAATAAAGATCTTGTTTGTCTACATTGTCTGGCCTTGTAATTTTTGTGTCATATGGTTGCTCTGACTATTCACAACTGTATCACTACCACGTTCCGAACAACACGTTCCGCTACTATCGGTTCAGGACGTGACATTACAAATCTCTCCCCCTTAAATAAATTTCATCCTCAAAATTTAAAAATTTACTCAATATGTACCGAATAGCCATGGATATCTCTTCCTCATTTCATTTTCCATCTCCCAAGTGGCTTCTTCTGCCGAGATACTTTTCCACAATACCTTCACCAATGAAATTATCTTCGTTCTCAGCACTTGTTCTTTTCGATCGAGATTGCGAACTGGTTTCTCTTCAAATGTAAGTTCTTGCTGAATTTCTAAATGCTCATAATCTATAATGTGTGATGAGTCTGACATGTATTTTCTTAACATAGATACATAGAATACATCATGAACTCCTGATAATGATGGTGGTAGAGCCAGTTGATATGTCACCTCACCAATCCTTCTTAAGATTTAAAATGGTCCAACGTACCTTGGATTGAACTTGCCTTTCTTGCCAAATCTCACTACTCCTCTAGTAGGCGAAACCTTCAGAAATATGTGATCCCCGACAACTTGTAGATCTCTCCTTCTTTGATCAGCATAACTTTTCTGCCTACTCTGAGCAGTAAGTAATCCTTTTCTAATCAACTCAACATTTTCTACACAATCCTGTACAATCTGTGGCCCAATCAATTTTTGCTCACCAACTTTATCCCAACAAACAGGTGATCTACACGGTCTACCATATAATGCTTCATATGGTGCCATTCCTATACTTGCATGATGGCTGTTGTTATATGCAAACTCAATTAAGGCAAGATGCTCATCCCAGCTGTCTCGCCAGTCTAAACTGCATGCCTTCAACATATCTTCTAATGTTTGAATGGTTCTCTCTGATTGTCCATATGTTTGAGGGTGAAAAGCTGAGCTAAATTTCAATTGTGTACCCAGTGCTTTCTGTAAGCTCCTCTACAATTTTGTTGTAAACCTTGCATCTCGATCTGAAATAATAGACACAGATACACCATGAAGTCTCGCAATCTCTCTGATATACAAATGGGCTAAATCCTCTAATGATTGTATCTTTGTGATTGCCAGAAAATGGGCTGACTTAGTAAGTCTGTCAACAATTACCCAAATAGAATCATGTTTTCTCCTGGTCATTGGTAATCCCATCACAAAATCCATAGTGATATGCTCCCATTTCCACTGTGGAATTTCCATCAATTGTAATGGTCCCGCTGGCCTTTGATGCTCTGACTTTACTTGTTGACAAGTAAGACACTTACTGACAAATTGTATTATATCCTTTTTCATGCCAATCCACCAAAAATGTCTCTTCATGTTTCTGTACATTTTTGTACTGCCTGGGTGAATTGAATATTATGATTTATGTGCCTCAATCAATAGATCTTTCTTTATTTCCTCATTCCGAGGTACACATAATCTTCCCTGAAATCTGATTGCTCCATCTGTACTTTGAGTAAATCTTGGTGTGCCAATCAATCTCTGTAACTGCTGATCATTTAGTTGTGCTTGCATAATTCATTCAACCATTGCAGACTGAATAGTTAGTTGGGCCAGAAATAAGTTTTTCCCTTTGCATATTGGAGAATACTGCACTACATCAGATGTCATTTTCCAAATTTGGCATAACTAGATTGCCATTAGTCTCTTCCTACTGAGTACATCTGCTACCACATTTACTTTTCCTGGGTGATAATTCAATGTGAAATCATAATCCTTCAAAAATTCAGTCCACCGTCTTTGCCTTAAATTTAATTCTTTCTGAGAGAAAATATATTTTAAACTATGATGGTCTATAAATACTTCAAATTGCTCACCATACAAATAATGTCGCCAAATTTTCAGAGCATGTACCACCGCCGCTAACTCCAAATCACCGCCGCTAACTCCAAATCATGTGTCAGATAATTCATCTCATGGGTCTTTAATTTTCTGGATGCATAAGCTACCACTTTGCCATTCTACATTAGGACACATCCTAGTCCTTTTCTAGAGGCATCTGTATATATCACAAATCCTCTTGACCTACAAGGTAAAGTAAGCATTGGGGCTGTAGTTAACCTAGTTTTTAATACTTGGAAACTCATTTCACATTCATCTGACCATTCAAAAGGAACTCATTTCCTAGTTAATTTGGCCATAGGAGCTGCAATAGAATAAAAACCTTCAATAAACTTGCAAGACCCAAAAATCTCCTGATCTCATTGGCATTCTTCGGCCTTTCCCAATGTAAAACTGCCTCAACCTTAGCTGGATCAACATACACTCTATCTCCAGAAATGATGTGTCCTAGAAATTGAACCTGGTCTAACCAAAATTCACATTTACTGAATTTCACATAGAGTTGATGTTTTCTTAAAGTTTCCAACACAATCCTCAAATGTTCTTGACGTGTTTCAACAGTAGGAGAATAGATCAACACATCATCAATAAACACCACTACAAATGTATCCAAATATGGTTGGAAAACTATATTCATCAAATCTATAAATGCTGCTGGTGCATTAGTTAACCCAAATGGCATAACCAGAAATTTATAATACCCATATCGTGTTCTGAAAACTATTTTTGAGATATCTTCTTCCTTTATCATTAGTTGGTGGTATCCAGATCTAAGATCAATCTTTGAAAACATTGTGGCAGCTCGTAACTGATCAAATAAATCATCAATTCTTGGAAAATGGTACTTATTCTTAGTGGTCACTTGATTCAACTTCCTATAGTCAATGCATAGTCTAAACGACCCATCTTTCTTTCTAACAAATAGAACAAGTGCACCCCAAAGGGATACACTTAGTCGAATAAATCCCTTATCTAGCAGTTCTTGCAATTGTTTCTTTAATTCTGTCAATTCAGCTTGTGTCATTCTATAGGGAGGGATGGAAATAGACAAAGTACCCGGTGAGAGTTCAATAGTGAACTCCACCTCTCGGTGTGGTGGAAAATTGGGAAGTTCATCAGGGAATACATCTAAAAATTCTTTGATAATATCAATATATGAGGTGGTTTTCTTATTTTCATTAGAAGGAATGGCCACTACATTAGCCAAATAACCTTGACACCCACTTCTAAGCCATTTCAAAGCCTTTAGGGCTGAATCCAGTGTTCTACTAGAACAATGTATTGGACATTGAAAGTGGAATATATGCTCCCAAGATTTCTAAAAAATCAATTTCTTTCCACGACATTCTAGAAGGGCAAAATTTTTATCTAACCAATCCATTCCTAGGATGACATCAAAATTAGTCATTTTTAGCAGATACACACATGTTGGCATAATCCTCCCCTGAATCACAACATCAATGCTAGGAGTAACATAATTGGTTCTAGCTATCTCCCAAGTTGGTGTGTTAATGGACATCTCATCAGTGTTCACAAGTTGTTTATCTTTCAATAATTCAGTAAATCTCAGAGAAATAAAGGAATGTGTAGCACCCGGATCAAATAAAACTCTAGTAGGCATATCATCGATAAGAATAATACCTTCTGCTACTGCATTGGCATCTCAGGTATCTTCCTTTGTTAATGCATAAACTCTGGCTTGAACCCTCCGCTGCTGTTGTGGTTACTGCTCTTGTCTTGGTCTTTTTAGACAATCTCTTATCATATGCCCAGTCTCACCACATGAAAAGCATTTTCCAGTGGCCCGCCAACATTCCCTACCTCTATGCTGCATCTCGCACTGCTGACAAACTGGCATATTATCCATTTTAACTGGTTGAACCCTATCTGGAAATGTCATCTTCGACTTCTTATCTTTTCTCATGGCTGAACCAAGATTGCTTCTTTTAGCACTGTCCCTTTGTCTTTCTTCTAGGAATTCCTCATATTCAGCTTCCATAACAAAAGCAGTCCTCAAAATTGCTGCCATAGTCTGATGATCAAAAATTGTAACTCTACTTCTAACATTGCTCTTCAACCCTCTAACAAATTTCTTCACCCTTCTAAGATCATCTGAACAAATATGGGGGGCATACTTTTCCAATTCAATAAATTTTGCTTCATAGTCGGTAACTGACATACTTCCTTGAGTCAGATTTAAAAATTCTACTTCTTTCTTGTCCTTCACATGCTGAGGGAGAAATTTTGCATGGAAGACATCAAGAAATTCATTCCAGCCAATCTCAATCTCTCTATCTCTGAAAGTGGTCCTAAATGTAGACCTCCACCACTCGTCTACACGGTCCTTAAGCATAAATGTAGCTAACATCACCTTATCATGCTCTGCACATCTAATGGCTGTGAAAATCTTTTCAATTTCTCTTACCCAATTTTTTACAATCTCTGGTTGACTCTCCCCCTTAAAAGAAGGAGGATTCATATGTTTAAATTTCTCCATCAAGGTAGCACCTGCTACCCTATTCGGTTGTTCTTGTATACGGGTTTGCAATTGAGCTTGCATCATCGCCTGAGTTTGTGTCTGTAACTGTATAGTCTGCACTAACCCTTGAAAAGCTTGTGTGAACCCTCCTAAGTCTGACACACCCTGAGTAGACAAGACACCTTGCCCACCCGGAGCAAGCTCGCCATGTATTGCTTCTCTGACAACTCCTTCTGATGTTCCATTTGAGGGCACAAACTCCTCAGGAGAAATATTCACCTCAACCCTATCACTCCTTGCAATATCTTGCAAGGGAGAACTAACCCGAATTAGTATGACTCTAGGTTAGTTTGACATCAAATTCTAAAATAAATTCTTAAGATCTTGTGGTATGGTGTATAAATTTGATGGCTGCAAATGATTCCAAACCTCACAACTTTGCTCTAATACCACTGTCTGTGGCGCCCCCTTCCCGCGATCCCGTATTATGTCCGGGAACGTCACAGCGGATAGACGGACTATTATGGGCCGAGATATTTACAAGGCGCTAAAGGACAAACCAACACATATTCCAAAAGTACAACCATACTATTTCCATAATATAAACACATATAATTTACATTATATATAGTGTTCTACGTATCTCTATCCAAAAGTCATATTTAAAATCATTATTCAAAAGAAAACTAAATCTACTTATTATAGGCAGCAGAAATCCAAACTACGCCTGGGATCCCCCTTTGACTTACTACTCGTCGGAGTAAAAGTGTACACTCGTCAATTTCCTAAAATGGTTAGGCAACAGAAATGAGTCCAAAGACTCAGTAGGCATTAAAACCAATCACATGCTTATCACATAATAACCTATACAAAATCCATGATATATGTATAGCTAATCATAATTTCATTGGATTGTACATATACTATGAATGCGAAAGAAATATAGTAGAATAGAATAATTTTCATATTTATAAGAAAATACATATAACCAATCTTATCTGACTTTAGCTAATTCAGAGCTTATACAGATAAATTTATTTTCAGATCATATCAGAGTCATATATCAAATCTGAACTTCATATTAAGCCATGCCTATTTACAGAGTAACATAATACATTAGTTATTTATCACATATTGAATAAACACATATTGGACAGGCATCCCGTCACTATAAGCAGCAGCAAACACATACCTAGGCATCCATATGTCGACTTAAAGACAAATGATCTAGACGCTGGAGCCTGTCGGCCTTGATCAACTGCGCATGATCGGGAGTTAATTCTCCACCATTCTCCAGATAATTTTCTTATTCTGAGTTTTAGATTTTTCAGAAGTCCATTTATCCTCGGAAATGGGCCTAATCCCGTAGCGGACGCTAACTACGGTTTGTCACCCTACATCTCCTTAAAGTGACACAGTCCATATGCTTATTTAATTTTTTATTACATAGTCATCTTTGATTTGTAGAATTTGTCATTAAAATTACTAAAATAACTGATTGTCACCGAGTCATATTTTAATATCATAAATCCAATTTTAAATCATAGGACATTGGGCCAAATTTATTAACTAAATAAATCACCGTTGTTTAACTACATAACATTACACTTCTAATTATTAAAGTAAAATTAATGTAATAGTAACTAAATAAATAACAGATTTTAAGCATAAATCATTAGGTCAAATATGTTAAATAAATCACTGATTTAAGCAGAAATATATAATTACATCTCAAATAAAGTTAAATCACACAAATATAAATATCAAATAACATGTAGTAGATTTATAATGTGCCTACCTTTAGGGTGGACTTCCCAAATTAAATTTGGTATCTCACCCGAGCTCTCGTAATAGTATTTGCGTAAGAAAAGATAATTTTTCTATCCCAAACATAATTTTTATCTTATTATATCTTCCCCAATTAATAAAATTTAAACAATCTATGACTTACCCGTAAAGACGAATTCCTACGTAAAGGAGGGTGAAATGGCCCAAATAAACTCCAAATTCTCTGTCCAAGTTTTTGTCAAATATTTATCTTATTCTGACGCCGTATTCTCTTCTCCATTTATTTATAAGAGAATGAGAGTGGGAAGAGAGATGAGAGAGAGAGAGATTAGAGAGAGAGAGTATAGAGAGAGAAATGAAAAAAAGAAAATAAAAATATAAGAGAGGGGGGATGAGGGAACGTGTGTGTGTGTGAGAGAGAGAGAGAGAGAGAGAGAGAGTGAGGAAAAGTTGGGAGGGAACAGAGAGATGAGAGGAGAGAATAGAGAGGTGGATGAGGAGTTACGTGGTGGAGGGGGGAGAGGAGAAGTGTTGGACGTGGGAGAGAAAGAGGGGGGGAGAGGGGATTCATATAGGAAGGGGGGAGAGGATAAGACGAAGGGGGGAGAAGATGAGGTGGAGGGAGGGGATAAGAAGGAGGAGGAAAGGATAAGAAGGAGGGGGGAAGGAGAAAGAAAACGTGGGGGTTTAAGGTTTTTTTTTTTTGTTAACCTCCATTGTACGAAGAGGGAGGGATGGAGAGAAGGGGGTAATTTTTCATAAAAACCCTTAAAAATCTAACATTAACAAGGTTTTAAAGAACTAACTCATTCTATCTTATTTTTGGCCTATCAAATGTCAGAATTTGAAAATATGTTCAACATGAAACTTGTAGATCTTTGAATTCTCTTTCCAATGGATCTAATAATGATCATATTCTGACATTCCTATGAAAAGTTACACATTATTAAAGTGAGATATCTATTTAATTTGCTTGATAAAGTTCGTTAAACTTATATTCACTTTACCGTTCAAGGTACTAGGCTTTGATTAAGAGAACTTAAAATTTATATGGGCTCTAAATATAACATATTTAATTATTTTTTTAGGTTTTAGACAGATTCGGGTGTTACACTTCGAGTACCGAATGACTTGCTGGGAGAGCAACTTGCTCTACAGGAACTTCCTCGGTCAGCTCTGCGATAGGAGGAGAAGGCGGGCGAACTTCGGTAGGAGCTGAAACAGGGAAGCACTCACGTGAGCCTGCTATACAATGAATCGGATAAACTCCGAAGGGTGGACTGTGAATTACGCTCCATCTCATGGTTGGGAGTGGGGGAGGGAAAATTTTCCTTAACAAGGGGAGCCATTGACACTCCATCTCCCCTCTCTTCAACTTCTGTAGAGGCAGCAGTCTCTTGCGTAACCACCACCGGTGAAACGGCGGGAGTTGCAACAAGAAAGTTAGCTCATATGGCCGAAATGGAAATGAGGCGCACAAGGGGGATATACCTTGGGTCGGGTGCGCCTGCACTTGAGAAGCCTCAAACTCTTCAAAGGTGACCACAATTGGGGGAGTAACCGCTGGTTCTGTATGTACAGCTTTTTTCTTGCGGGCTCTCTTCGCTTGAGTTACGACTTCCCTTACTTGGGACCTCGTCCGCTTCCACGAATCACCAGGAGGCAGGGGCATAGTAGTTGGAGCTGCCTCTGGGGCCTCAAAATATGATGACTTTTGAGCCTTTATGATTAACTCCTTGTAGTGCTTGGTTTCCTCCGAAGTGAGCCGAACTGCACATGCACAAGGGTGAAGGTGATGCATAGCGCAAGAAAAGGAGAAAAGTAAACTAGATGCTGAAATCGATGAATGAAGAATACCTGCTGGCCCTGTATAAAGAGGAGAAAGTGACCAATAAAATAGCGAAGGTTCTTTTTCTCTTGAAGCAGCCTTGCGAATTAGTCAGCATACATCTCCTATCAATTCACATCACTCGGCCAACGATGCCAGGTCCGAATGGCCTCGAGAAGACAAATGATAATATAGGCCGAGGTGGTCCAGCCCCCATCCGTCGGCATACTGGAAAGAAATGTGAAGCGGTTGGCTCAAAATGGCCTCGCTAGGGCCACCCACTGAAAGACCATGAGAGCGGAGTAGCACAAACAGCCATGGGGTATTACTATAAAGTGTCTGTCGTCGGTCCTCCCTTCTGATGAAAGTTCTGTAAGGATAAATTCGGTCGCTCTCAGGGTGCTAGGAGTCCGTAGTGGGTAGAGGCTCCTCCACCGGCAAGGGGATCTGCTGAAGCACTAATCGTTTGTTGCACACGCGGCATAATCCCTGAAGCGTCTTCATAAAGCTATCTTTGCTAATCTCTGGCAGTTTTGGCTCGGTCTTGGATGAGCGCTGCTTGACGGTCTTACGAGCCTCCAGATAAGCCGTCACTTCAGCATTTGTCTGGAATTTCAATTTCTTCAGATAAGCTGGGTCAACATCTAGAGCCGGCACTAGCTGGGAGTCCAAGAATCGGCATTCGGCAACGGCCCAACATTTTCTTCTCAAGCTCCTATAAAAGTCAGTGCACGCATTCCACCATTTGATGTATTCTGGGGTCACACGGGGAAAGCGTGCAGGAGCTGGAACTCTGAATGAAATCGCCTCTCGACGATGAAAGTAATCCCACCAAATGTGGGCTTCATCCGCTGTTGTCTGGCCAGCCCGAACTCTGTTCGGCAATGCAAACTGTGTGGAGCAAGGAGGAATTTGCTGATCATAATCAAACTTTTGACTGAATCGGAATGGATAATAGGGCTCTAGCCATAAAGTCCCGCTGTTGCAAAAAACTAGGACGCTTGGCCTTATCGTCAATGCCTAGTCAACTAGTTCTGGCTCCAGAATCGGCCTTGTGCACTTGGCACCGGAGATAGGGTGAATATATTCTTCTGTTTTGTGAAGGCAGCACTCCCGCATCTTATTCACTAACGGACTTGAATGAGCAGCCAAGCTCAAAAAATGTAGAACACCGGGTGAATCCATCGGAACCTTGGTTAACTTCCCCCGGATAGCAAAGAGTTGGTCCGATGTCTGGGTCGGCTCGACATTTGCAAATTCTATCATTCTCGGGACCAAAAGTGGTGACTGGAGTCCCCGAGTAGCAGCTTCTGGGAATAATGTACATACCCAGGCATTGAAGAAGTGAAGCGGACCAATCGTCCGCAAATTTCTGGGGAGACGTGAACGATGAAGGTCCCCCAGCATTTTATATATCAAGCATAAAGCGACTGGGCAAAGTGAAAGCTCTGTGCCCCATGCCATCAGACAAGTAGGGTAAATGGCCTCGGCCCTGATCACTCTCTCATCACCTTGTGGGAGAGCGAAAGAACAAATCCAATATGTCAAGTACGCAGCACAATGAGTGACTACATCAACACCAGCGGGGTTGGGCCCCCCTCTTTGACCTTCGTTTAGTGAAGGAGGGAAAGCCGTCTGCTGCAGAACTCTCTTCTTTCGCTGGACAGGAGTTGGCGCCACTGAAGGGAAATCTTTATATTTTTGCTCCCCTCTGAAGAAATACTGGAGCCAGGCACCTACCCTCACGCGCCTCTTTTCGCCAGGCTTGCAAGCTTCTCGGGTATCGTACGAGGAACAGCAGAGAGTACGATACTCCTTCATCAGATATCGATAGGCGAACCCAGTCAGATATCGCCCCTCGTCGTCGGTCTAATCTTTTAGCCAATCCGGCCAGCATACTTCTTCATACGGCTCACCGTCAATCGGGAGACTGCTCAATTGGGAAAGACTCCAAAGGTCCAAAGATGTTTCTCCTTCTGAGGTATAAAAGGTGTTGTACTCTGGACAAAACACCTCAATCATGCCGCAGTAGAGGCTGTTGGAGATCGGATACCGATATCTTTAAGCATACACACTATGGTACACTCCGGCGTTGATCAAGATCGGGGCATAGTGCTGCAAGACATAGTCAGTGAACTCTATAGCTCCTGACCTAAAAGCGTGAGCGTCATCGGCCTTCATATAAGCAAACCAGCCCACGGTAATCTGATGCTTGAAGCGCACCACCAAACAGTCCAGCAAGAATGGCTCCTCCCTGTACCCCCATTTCAACGGGGCTAAGAATAGGACGAAGGATGGCTTCTCTTGATCTACGCAACCCGCAGACTCGTTCCACCTGGCTGGAATAAACTCGGGGGCCCTTGTCAGTAGCCCATCCTGCGGTGTCAGCTCTTACAGTCCGAGCGCGGCACCCCACTTTCGTGGCTCACCTGGCAGATATATAGGTCTCCCCCGCATGACAAAATCCGTCAAGCTATCCCATTCGGCAAGAATTGCTTGCTCGGTCTTTCGAGCAACAAAGAGGTCCCACTTCCCCTGAAGATTGAACCACCTTATGAAAGACATCAGGTGCTTATGTTTGGGATGGTCCATTCTGTAGCCTTCACGGTGATCGTATTTGAAAGAATCATTGCCGATAATCAACAAACAGCCAGTGTCCACAGTGTTAGTATCTGAATCAGAAGACTCGGCAACTATAGCCAGCTGGTCATTGCCTCTATTCAGAGAATGAACATCTCCCCAAGTCACCACAGCACGAGAAGAGGAAGGAGAGTCAAACGCCATGATGTCTGCACCCCAAAAAAAAACAACAGAAGATTAGAGGACTGCTTTTCAAGTAAGGTTCTGACAAAATTTCGACAGAGACTCCCCTAGCCGGGGAGCTTGCCAGAAGAAAGTGGGAACACGTCCATTATGAGACGGTCCCTGAACTAGGCCGTAGGTGTCACACCGAGACCGAATAGGACACCCGGGGGTTTAGCTTCGAGGCCTAGCCAACTAGAGGCCTCCCGGGGCCTGGAAAAGAGGGGTTTGAAGCCCCTAAATCAGTCTAAACAATCTCTTGCCCTCACCAAAGGTCACCGCTGCCGCCGCCGTCGTCGTGAATGCAAGGGAGGAGCTCGCCGCCGTGAGCAGAAGGGGGAGAGGAGGAGAAGAGGCTAAGCTAGGGTTTGGGTTCGATGTAAAATGAGAAGAAAGAGAAGAAGAAGGCCTTATATAGGGGTTTTTTCGAAAGGCCTAATCCGGCGTGGGAGAGGGCGTGCCGTCTTAGCGCCCTCCCACGTCGGTTCAACTTTTTATGCGCCGTTTATAGGCGCATCGGATTAAAGCGGTCGAGCGGCTGATACCGCACCATTTTAAAGCCTCCCACACCGTTGTAACGGCATTTCAAGTCCCGCGCTGTTTTACGGCATTCGCCAGGGCCGCGCCGTTTTAAGGTCGCGATGGTATCCTCGCTCCGTTTTATGGCTTTGAACACCCCAGACCGCTTTAACGGTGCTACGGATACACTGAATAAATGGTTCGTGTAGATAAAAATGAACATTATGCTCAGTCAGGGCACATTCGTCGATCTTGCGTCGCTCGTTCCTCACTTGCGACACTTGTGGCTGGGGGGCATTTGTTTGCACCTAAAATATAATCAGATGGCAAACATGCCTAAACGACGGAAGAATGCGGCCTGCTGATGCGCAAAAGCTAAAGAAAATCAACTAAGAAGGGTCCTCTCGGACTGCTGAAGCCTCAGGTTACCTGACAGGAGCATTAGGGACTCTACAACTCATCACCTCAGGATGTTCGAAAGAAGTCTACAACAAACCGGCAATGCCATACGACCTGCCCAACGAACTGGCATCGACTCGGTCATGCCAAATGAACCCCATACTTCGTCCGATCAGGACGAGAATACACCTGGTGGTCCCCCACCTGATAAGAAACCCTCCCGAGGTGAAGAGACGTCCCTAGCTCCTCAGAACAAAGTGCCGATGACCATGCCAGCGGAAAACCCGAGGGATCCGACTCGGGTACGTCTTCTTACCGGAAAGGTTCGTGAGTGGCCGAAAAGCTGCCCAGTCAGGATGAAAGTACTTTGAGTGGTGGCCCACTCGATGATAATGCCGTGCATATGCACGGAGCAGACTTGGTAGCACAGATCGTGGTGCCAAAGGTCATGTTAGCGAAAAACCCGAGTGACCGAATTAAGTGCTCGGCTTATGTTGGAAGTCATTATTCAAGAGTCTGACGGCCTGCAAGGTATTTTCCCATGATAATCCAGCAAGGTCGAAGTACTATGGGTTCAAAATAGCCCCTGAAGTTGGTCCGGGACCCACAGACGAACTCGACTCGAACAAAAAGCTAAAGAGTAGTGTTAAAACGGCGTGACCGGCATCAATCCGGCACCGTGTAAACCGGCACGCTCGACCTTCAGCCGGCGTCACCAAATTCGGCGCGCAAAATGAGTGACACAAAAAAATCAAATCTGGCGTGCTCCTCGCCACGCCAGATTAAGCCAAAGAGGGACTCCCTCTATAAAATGCCAGGGTCCGTTGAAGAAAAAGAGAGAGGAAGAAGTTTTTCGAAGAGGACTGGAGAGAAAGAAACCTACCCCGTGTGAGAGAGACCCCAGAGCAGCCGCCGTCCCAACCTTCTGCAGAAAACCCCCCCAGAGCGAGGAGAGAAGGCGACATCTACGATACTCTGTTTTCTCAGTCAAACAACAGAGGTGGGTCGTGAGACTCTGATTATCTTCCTGTCTCCTCTTTTCCCCCAAACCCTCCATGATTTGCTATGTACAGGGTGATGATATGAGCCCAGTGTTTCCCATTTTGTTTGATTCATTTTCTTTTGTCGATTCTGTCTCCCCCTGTCTTCCACTGTGACTACGGGGTTCTAATGCCCGATGGTCAGCTTCTAGGTGACAACGTCGGGCTGTGCTTGTAAATGTATATATCAAGTTGGCCTTCTATTGGCAACCCAATCGTGATGTGAATCTTCCTGTTGCATTTGAATATTGCTCTTCTTCTGCTGCAATTTTCTATATTCGCTATCGGACATCGTTTGGGCTTCCAAGTTCTAGCGCAGAAATCGCCTTGGGCTGCCCAAGGGCCACATGAAATCCATCCCCTCCCTGGGGTCTTCTCGGTGATTGATCGCATAGAACTGCCTATTTTCCCCATCCTTATGAGTTGCATATGCCTCTCTGTCTAATGCCGGAACTGACTCCCTTATCACTCCTCTACTCAGGATCATGAACTGGGCGGGGCATGTCTATTCCCATAGTCCAGACATCGCGTGTTTAAGCGTCAGAATCTTTCTTATACGCATCATGCTTGTTAAGTGCTCGGGTATATGCCTTATGTAGTTCCATCTATTCGCTGCCCTCTCCTTGTGAGTTCTACGGTCTATGTGCCTTCATAATTAACCCCCCCAAGTGCTGAACAATTAACTTCCCTGTGCTCGACTTATTATCGATTTACTGACGATTAAACGATCTATTATTATGTTTCTCTACCTTAAGAGGGATTGGGTGAGGGTCTGTCAGTATGACCCATCTCCCCCCTTTTCTATTATACGGGTGATATGAGGGTGCCATTGTGAGTACCACGCTTCTTGCAGTAATATCGATTTGCCAGCCAGGGAGGGGGAACATTCCCCATCAAATGTTTTTGCCGATTATTTCTCCTTTAAGCCGCCCAGAAGCCATAGGGTCACGCCTTCCCATGGTGCGGAGCCCAATAGGTCAGCGGGGGTGAACATAAACGGATCTCTTGATCCAATAGAAAATAAAACCCACGTCTCCTATCTGGGATTGTGGTGGCTTGTGGGTCTATGGAACCCCTCGTAGCTAGGCTAGCCCTCGGGGTCTCCGGCCCGACTGAGCTATCTCTTGAATCTTTTGATAACCCACAAAGCATCGGTGCCCCTCGTAGGCTAGCCCTTGGGGTTTCTGTCCATTCGGATTCACCGGTCGCCGTGTTGGCCTCCCGGCATTTCAGAGCTTACCCCGGGAATCCGATGGGTAAGTCTCCACTTTTCCCCTGTGACCCTTCAGAACATGGGGAGATGTTGCCCAATGTTACTCTCGAACTTGCATGCTAATTTTGCTGATGATTAAGGAACAATCAAGCTATCCATGACAGTTAATGCATTGTTCATAGCTATGTCAATAAACACTTGGTCTGCTGATCTGCCTCAAACTGGGATAATTTGTGCTTGAGTATGAACCTCGCACATAACTAAATCAATCAACTTTTGCCCTAATAAAAAAATTGGCGATTAACAGGTTTGAATAAGCCAGAGAAATTTTGATAAAAGAATGCCTCAGCTTGATCTATTCAAATGACTTTCAGAGGAACCCATCACCTAATCCGGCGTGGCCTAATCCGGCGTCCAAACTGGCACGCCGGATTAGCCCCTCTCCCAAACTCCAAATTTCTCAATCCCCTTCAAAACGGCGTGAGGCCTAAATCCGGCGCGCCCTTCATACCCCACGCCAGATTAAACCCTTCAAACCCCGCGTCGGATTAGACCCTTCAAACCCCACGCCGGATTAAACTCTCCTCTACCCTGCGCCGAATTAGAGCTTCGCATATACTACAGCGCCGGGTTAGTTTCCCTCTCACACCCTCACACCAGATTGGCGTCCCTTCACACCCCGCGTTGGATTAGAGCTTCACATATACCCCCACGCCGGTTTAGCATATGTTCCTACTTCCATGTCTCCTCTCATTGTCGTACCTCCCATAGAGTCGACTCTAAGTCTGAGGAGTCGACTTCCTGCTTCAGTCTGCTTCCTCCTTCTTCGCTTTCCACATAAGAGTTGAGTGCTGTCATCGGCCCGCTAATTAATTCCCCCCCCCCCCTTTTGAGCTGATGGCCTACCCTTCAAACGTGGCTAACTTATGGCCATCCCGTGAATGAGTAATGAGAATGGTGATAATTGCATTTATAATTCTCTCTTGGGTTTGCTGTCTCCACGCTTGCTCATGCATTTATACTTATATACTTATATATGGATATATGTGTTCATCATCTTTGGTGTGCCTGTCATTGTTCTGGCCTCCCGATATATCAAATGGTGATTTGTAGAAAATCAGATTAGGTCTGATTGAAAGCTCTCACTATGCGTGATGGTGATATTTGGACCTATGTTCTCCGCCGTGTACCTGGGGTCGAGTTAATAAATACGATTGCATTACATGCTTGAATGTGTGTAGATCTTGTCCTTTAATTTGCTTACGTTTCGGTATCTGTTTCAGCCCCGATGGTTCTATATCTTGGCAATTAATCAAGGGTCTTCCTCCTCCCCGGAGGATGTAATTAACGTCATAGCCTTTACGGTATGGCAGACTTTCGGTCCCGACACGGACTTCACATTCGTCTGAACAAGTCAGATCGAGCGCACAATAATTTTATCACACATGTGACTGGCACACCCTACGCTAAAATAAAACCCCTAATAAATAAACCAAATAAATCAATATATGAAATATTAATAAAATCTCATCCCCATAAGGTCTTCCCCTCAGCCTGAAGGGGCTGACATGGTGGCGAGATTGCTCCATGCTCCTTTGGAGGAGCGAGACACCATCGATCAGGGGGTCACCTCTGCTGAGCCCTCGGTTCCTGGTATGTTCTTCTTGGATCAGAAGCTTATATCATTTGTTAGATGAGGCTTCCTTTCTTTGTGATATTAACCATCACTCTACATGTTCATGACCCCTTATATTTCAGCCATCTCTCCTCCTATGGAGCCAGCGACGGACACTGACGTCACCGCGACTGAGGAGGATACTCCTGTAGAGTTTGGTATGGCTTTATCACTTTGAAGTCTTCATCCCTACTCTTGGTGCAAATGGAGTACTAAGACTCTTATGTCTTGTTTCACTTGCTGAGAGCTCAGCTGTGCCTATAGCACCTACAGAATAGGGGTCATCCCTTATTGACATCTCCCCTCCAGTCTAGGAAGAGGGGTCTTCTTTCATATCTGACCCAGCGAGCAGGACTACTTCAGGTGAGACCACTATGTCTTGTACTTTAGAACTCTGCCCATATTGATTTTATTGTGGTGGTACACTCACAATTTTGTTTCTTCTCTATCTCTTTCTTTTATTTCAGGTCTGGCAGAGGCAGATATGCCCTAGGATTTCCCGATCCTTGGGGTTGAGTGGCCTGACACTCCTCAGCCTGGGGTGGTGCTAGAAGATGCCGATATAGCTGGCCGGCTTCTCCAAGGGCTTGAGCAGCTGATTCGAGTCGACCCTTTACCTGCTGTGGATGCCCTGAGAGGCCACCTGGAGGCTTTCACCCGGAGTTATCACATGTTGGGTCTCCCCAGAGATGCATGGGCGACGAGGCTGATAGCCTTGTGGAGCGAGTTCACCCACCTTCATATCGCGCAGGATCAGAGGCGGAGGACCCGGTTGATGATTCAGCAGGAGGCGGAGCGACTCGACGAACTGCGAGCAGCTCGGATGAAGGTCGAGGCTCGAGCTATGGTCGTTCGGGAGTGTGACCAGGCCGTCTCCTTTAGGGTAGAGGTGCTACATCGGGAGATGTAGGCTCTCTTGCAGCAGACAGAGGAGGCTGAGGAGGAGCACAGCCGCTTGCAGGCTGAGGCCGAGACTCTTCATTGTAGACTTGAGGGGTTGCAAGAGAGACCGTCCAGAGTGAGGCTCGCCTTGCTGACTTGAGGCAGAGTGAGCCTGGAGCTTGCTAGGCCTTGGCGCCCTTTTGTACTTGTATACAGGGCTTTTACATTGTGCCCATGCTTGTCTTGGTTACCCCGAGGGCTTGTCTCGGGCTCCTTTCTTTGACTGATGAATAAAGGACAGAGCTCAATAGTTTTGCTTCTATCCTCTTGCATGTATGCCCTTTTTTTTATCACTTTACCAGCCCTACCGCCCTTTAAAGTTTTCGCCAGGACTGGCCCCCTTTAGCTTTTTCCAATGTGCCCTTGCGGGTTTGCACACTGAGGGATACCTATTTTTACCTAAGGCGCCCTTTCGGGTTTTCACCTTAGCCGAGTTAAAGCCTTTTTACTCTTGATTGCTCCCCTAACGGAAATAATCAAGTCCGCTGGGGCACCAATATTTTTAACCCCGTTTTTTTTTAGTACCTATAATGCCAAAAGGAAGAGAGGGTGTGGCATTCCCGGAGGGACATGTGTGCCACACCGGTGGGACAAGTGGGTGAATTTGACAGCCCTAGTGGGACGCACTTAGTCAAATCCAAAATCCAAAGACCGATAGGTCGAATGGGCTGGCAACCCGAGAAGGGCGTACATAGGCCAAGCCCAGTTGGGACAGCAAATAAGTAGGTTTAACAGTCCAAAAGGGACATGCGGGTTAAACCTAGAAGCCGATAGGCGAGATGGGTTGGCAGCCCGAAAGGGGCATACATAGGCCAAGCCCAGTAGGATGAAAGAGGGGATTTGACAGCCCGAGTGGGGCATATGAATCAAATCCACAAGCTGATAGGCGAATAGGGCTGGCAGCCTGAGAAGGACTTACATAGGCCAAGCCTGTGGGGATAAAAGAATGGACTTGGTGATCCCACTAGGATATGTGAGTCAAGCCTGAAAGCCAAGAGGTGAGATGAGTTGGCAGCCCACAAGGGGCATACATAGGCCAAGCTCAGTAGGATGAAAGAGGGGATTTGACAGCCTGGGTGGGGCATATGAATCAAATCCGTAAGCCGATAGGCGAATAGGGTTGGTAGCCTGAGAAGGACATACATAGGCCAAGCCTGTGGGGACAAAAGAATGGAGTTGGCGATCCCACTGGGATATGTGAGTTAAGCTTGAAAGCCAAGAGGTGAGATGAGTTGACAGCCCGAGAGGGACGTGCATAGGCCGAACCCAGAAGAAGGAAAAGATGGATTTGACAGCCCTAGTGGGACGTGGAAGTCAAACCTGAAATTCGATAGGCGAGATGGGTTGGCAGCCTAAGAGGGACGTGCATAGGCTGAACCCAGAAGAAGGAAAAGATGGATTTGATAGCCCTAGTGGGACATGGAAGTCAAACCTGAAAGCCGATAGGCGAGGTGGGTTGACAGTTCGAAAGGGACATCTGTACGCCAGACCCGATGGGACAAAAAGGATGGATTGGATAGCCCGAAGAGATACGGCACCCAAACTCGAGAAGTTTACAATATGGGCGATCCCGATGGGACAGAGTATAACAATGTCGGGATGCCCTAGCGGGACTGGGTGTCGCAGGATAACATGGGAGATATGGCCAAAGCATCAGTATAATGCCTTCGCCATTATAGGGTGGAGTTGCTGACTTAGAACCACCCGTAAAGTATGTTGAAAGAGGATTTTTTTTCACATTACCAACCTCACCGCCCTTTCAGATTTTCGCCGAGGCTAACCCCCTTTAGCTTGTTCCGGTGCGCCCTTACGGATTTTCACACCGAGATATTATCCATTTTTACCCAAGGTGCCCTTTTGGGTTTTCACCACAGTCGGGTCTATGGCCTTTTTGCCCTTAGCCACCCCTTGAAAGGAGGCTAAGTCCATCGGGATATCAATATTTTTAACCCCATTTTTTATTTTTATTTTGTTTTTTTGTTTTTAACTTGAACCTTCGTTGGGGAAAGGTATATCCTATGAGGACTACTGTAGAAACTCTTACGATGGCGCATGGTAGAGCTTCATGTGCTTTCCATTGAGAGGAAGGAAATGATTGTTTCCCTTGTGGTCAACGATCGTATAGATCCCTCCTTCATAGACCTTCTGGATGACGTAAGGTCCATGACAATTGAGCCGGAGTTTTCCACTGGATCTTCCCGGTAGGATCTCCTTTTTTTTTACCATGACGAGGTCGCCTTTCTTGAATGCCCTTTGCTCGACGAGCTTATCATAAGCACGTGTCATGCGGGCTTGGTACACTTGTAGGTGCTTATAAGCTCTGAGTCTTTCACCTTCAAGGTTGGACGGTTCCTCGAGCCTTCTTTCTATTTCAGGTTGGTCCTGGCCTGGCAATCCAGCGTGCACGGCAACGCGATAAGATGCCAGCTCAATTTCCACAGGGACCACTTCTTTGGCTCCATAAACCAATGAGAACGGAGAGCAACCCGTAGGAGTTTTGTAGATAGTCTAGTAGGCCCATAGGGCTTCGTGGACCTTCTCGCCCTAATCTCGCTTGCGGCCACCCACTATCTTGGACAGCAGCTTACAGAGGGTTTTGTTGAAGGCCTCGGCCAACCCGTTGACTTGGGGATTGTAGACCGGTGACGTTCTCCAGTCAATATGAAACTTAGCCGCCAGAGCATAAACAGTCTTGTTCCTGAATGGCGTGCCATTATCAGATATAATCCGGCTGGGGGTGTCGAGCCTGTATATGATGTAGTGCCTCACGAAGCGGATAACTATTTCCCCTGTGACTTCCCATAGCAGGATGGCTTCTGCCCATCTGGAGAAGTAATCAGTAGCAGTCAAGACAAACTTGTGACCTTAGGATGATGGCTGGAATGGCCCTACAATGTCCATGGCCCACTCTACAAATGGCCAAGTAGGCGTAGTTGGATGGAGTGGGTTGGGCAGCCTCCGAGGAACTTGCCCGAATGCCTGGCATTGGTGGCATGTACTAGCATATTGGTTGCAATCTTTGTACATGGTGGGCCAATAAAACCCCTTGAGCTTAATGCTATTTTTCATCTTAGCTCCTGCTTGATGAGCCCCGCACAATTTGGAGTGGATCTCATGCATCACGATCTTTGCCTCCTTGGATGAAAGGCACCGTAGGAGGACCAAATGGTCCTTTTCATGGACGAGCCTGAAAAGCAGGCTGTCAATCAACTAGTAGGATGTTATCCTGCGTAGCAGTTGCACCCTCTGAGCCTGATCACGGGGAAGCCAGCCGTTCTTTATTTTTATGATTGGCTCACGCCAGTCTTCTTCTTCGAGAGCATTCTCCTCTTGAATATTGTCAACCTCGTAGATAGTGAGGCAGATTCTTCATCGAGCACACTTGGCATAATCCTAAGGTGTCTGACAGTGATATTCAACTCTCCCTCATGTGGGAGTTTTAAGGCTACTGCCAACTTTGCCAAGTCATCTGCTTGGGAGTTATTGCCCCTTGGGACATGACCTATTTCGAATAGGTAGAATTTCTCCTTCAGCCTCATGACGGCTGCATGATAGGGGATGAGCTCCTTTTTTCGGACGTCATAGTCACCCAGCACTTGTCTAATTATGAGCTGAGAATCTCCGTACATGTTGATGCACTTGATGTCCATCTCTAGTGCTAGCTGAAGCCCGATAATCAGCGCTTCATACTCTGCCTCATTATTAGTCAATGACTTCATGAGAGCATAAGAGTTGTGAAGAATGCCACCTTGCGGAGATACAAAAACTATCCCCGCGCCCGAGACGAAGTCTGTAAGGTCGCCGGTCCTCTTGATTGTCTGGGAAACACCATCAAAATACAACTCCCAATGTGGGAGGTCGAGGGTGAGGACGCCCGACTCCATCTATGGTGGGACTTTTTCATATTATTCCCAAGTTTCTTGAGAAGGTACTAACACCTCTTCATTGGGTAACTCAAAGTTGAGTGACGAATCTTCTGGCACGGGGTGCACAGCTAAGAACTCCGCTATTCCTTGTCCCTTAATTGCCTTGCGTGGGACGAAGGTGATGTCAAACTCTATAAGGATAAGTGCCCACTTGCCGAGCCTACCAGAGAGGACGGGTTGACTGAGTAGAAATTTGAGTGGATCACATTTTGAGATGAGATCCACTCTGTGAGCTAAAAAGTAATGCCTTAGCTTTTTGACAGCAAATACTAAGGCCAGGCACACCTTTTCCATAGGAGCATACCGGTGTTCAGGCCCGATCAGCTTCCGACAGAGGTTGTATAGTGGCTGCTCCTTACCCTCTTCATTGATCTGGGTAGTAGAGCCCCCAAAGAGGCATCCATGACAGCAATATAGAGAATAAGGGGTTTCCCTCTGACGGGTGCCCCTAAGACTGGGAGAGTCAACATGTACTCCTTGATTTACTCGAAGGTCTTCTGACAACCTTCGTCCCATATGAAGGGTGATCCTTTCTTCATCAATTTGCCGAAAGGCAGGCATCTTCCAGAGAGATTAGAAATGAACTGCTTAATATAGGCCAGCCTTCCTTGCAGAGATCTGAGCTCTGTCGAATTTCTAGGCAGAGGCAGTCCTCTTATGGCCTTGATTTTGTCAGGATCGATCTCTATGTCTCGGTACTTGACGATGAAGCCGAGGAACTTGCCTCTAGAGACGCCGAAGGCACACTTCATCGGATTCATCTTGAGTTGATCTTGTCGAAGCCTTTCAAAGACTCGACGCAGGTTGACCAGATGATCCTCTCACCTTTTTGTCTTGATGACTAGATCATCGACGTAGCATTCAACGAGGTCATGTAGCATCTCATCGAAGATCTTGGTCATGGCCCTTTGGTAGGTTGCACCGGCATTCTTCAAACCAAACGGCATCCTTTTATAATTAAAAATCCCCTTAGGAGATCGGAAAGTCGTATGGTCTTTATCTTTGGTGGCCATGCGGATTTGATTATAGCCCGACGATCCATCCATGAAGGAGAAGGCTTCGTGACCGATGGTCATATCAACCATTGTCTCAGTAATCGGGACATGGAAGTCATCATTTGAGCATGCTTTATTCAAATCCATGAAGTCGATGCAAACTCGGACCTGGTCATTCTTCTTCTTGACAAGGACTATATTAGCGAGCCACACAGGGTACATGCATTCATGCAAGGCTCTATGAAGTCCACATCGAGCATCTTGTCAACCTCAGCATTGATCTTCAGCTCCAGCTCGTGGCGCATACGTCTTTGGGCTAGCTTGACTGGCTTGACTGTTAGAAGTATTGCCAGCACATGTTCAGCCACAGAAGCGTCGAGCCTTAGCATTTCTTTATAAGTCCCGGCAAAATAATCCTTGAACTCTTCTAGTAGCTGCCAATACGACTGCCTTTCTTTCTCACTGAGGAGAGCGTTTACAAAGGTCGGCCGATGGTCTCCTTTGCTTCTGAGATTGATCTCGATCAACTCATCCATAGTTGCTTGGCCACCATCTTCAAGCTCTGGTGGAGCTGGTTGGAGGTCGACAAAGTCTCCCTCTTCATCAATATTTGCTTCATAAATTTCAAATTCTTCAAAGCTCTCTTGCTCTTGGCTTGAAGTCGAAGGACTTGCTTCATCTTGTTGATGATTAATAGGCTGAGCTGTCCTTCCCTCAAGGAGGTGCTCATTGTTGACTTCTATTGAGGGTGATAGTGTCATTGACGTCTCACCAGACTCCCTTACAGAGTCGTCGATCTTGGACTCAACTTCTGCTTGCCCATAAGGGGGAGGCAATAGTCCTATGGTATTGACTGCATAGTGGACTTCGAAGTCCCTCTCTCGGTCATAGCTGAGTCCCCGCGTATCTTTACGGGAGAAAGGAGGTTGCCCACGGACCTGCGGAGGGTTCCACAACGGGTGAAATTATGCCGCTCGTGCCGGGTCCTGAGCTTGCGGGATATGCTGCTTTTTACACATTTCCCTGATGTGTTTTGGCATATCGTCCATCTCCTGGACTAGCTCTGGTGCAGTGTCGGCGGGAGTATTCCAGCCGAAATCATCCTCAGGAGGGCCCGGTGGAACTAAATCACCTTTGTAAAAGATGATCGGCTTATGTCCCTTGTCCTTGTTGTTCCTTCTTTTTCGCTGATAGGAGACTGTGAAGGTTTTCAGCTGCTCCACCTCATACTCTTCCCATTGGGACTAGAGTTAAAGACATTTGGGTAGTAAGGAGATGCTCCAGTCAATGACACGGCTTATAAGGTTGGCTTTAAAGTTGATGCTTCGCCTTTCCGGCTGAGTCGGCTTGGAGGCTGCCTTGAGGCTTAACCGGTACAATGTTGCCAAGTCTTGGTTGACAATAAACAATTGTCCTTCCTCAGTTTCGAAGTCTACCTTTTGCTTCCCCTTGTCTTTTATAGGCTCGGGTATTGCTAGGGTAGGCTCCCCAAAATATAGGGAAGCGTCAGCCAGGTGGCACTCATTAGGGTGGAATGGAGCCTGATCTGCGAAGATAGTATGTTGCTCCCCTCCCTTGGCATATTTAATGCACTGGTGCAGAGTTGATGGGACAACCCAATTTTCATTGAGCCAGGGCCTCCCAAGAAGCACCTTATATGATGTGACGGCGTTGATGATATAAAATGTCACTTGGGTGACAAAGTCGCCCAAGGCTAGCTTGACTTCAACCCGACCAAGCGCCTCCTCAGAATCCTGGTTGAATCCTGAAATTTTGACCGTGCTCATCTTTTATAAATAAGGTGCTAAGTATAAAGACTTGAAGGTCTTCAAAGGCATGATGTTGATGGCCACTCCAGCGTTGACCAAAATGCGATTCACATCATGTCCGTTGATTATCCCTCGCATATATAAGAGGCGATTGTGGCACGGAGAGGACATCAACATGTCTTTGTCCATGAAGGAGATGTTGGCTGCAAATGCCTCATATGTTGGGCTTGCAACTCTGCAACATGGGCTTCATAGGCCTCTGGGTCTTGGAGTATCTTGACAAGAGCCTCCCTGAGATCTTTGCTCCAAGCAATGGCTTCCCAAATGGTGACATTTGTTGGGAACCGCTTCATATGATGAATGATCTTGTGGTCCGCCCAAGCACGGGTCTTGTCAAATGGCGGGATGATTTTCGCCAAAGTCTTCGGTGCCTGGTGAGGCTTCTCCCATTTAGAAGGGTGCTCCTCCCCATTCTAGCCCTCCACATTTTCTTGGAACAACGGTGCCAAAGACTCCTCTAGAGGTGGCAAAGGCTCATCATGTTGGCCCTCATTGGAAGGACCTGCTTAGCTCGCGGGCTCAACCCTGCTAGAGGGGTCAGCTTGCTCTGTCGCCTCATCTTTCCTTGGCGGCTTGGCTGGCTCTCCTTCTTCCTCAGAAGAGGCGATTATGAAAGAGATGCCACCTGATTTAGCCTCTGAGATGGGGCCTGAACCCTCTGAGGGCTTGAGGATAAAAGGGATTCCCCGAACTTGGGATTCTGGGACAGGACCCGGTTTCTCCCCTCTAAACAGTATGACCTGGTCAAGAGTTGGGGGACCTTCACGCCCACGTCCTCTTCCCCGGCCACGACCCCGGCTATTTCTCATCGAGCGACGTTGATATGTCTCCACGGAATCCTTGCCCCCGGCGTTATCAGTTGAAGGAGAGTTAATGTTGTCGGGTGGTGGGATCACTACCATGTTGCAGGAGAGCTCTTACAGCATTTCCTCGAGCATTTCGATGGTGAGCTCCTCATCTTTGTAGAATAAGGAGAGATCCTCCGGGATTGGGAACTCCTCACCTTCTTCAAGATGGCGAACCATCTCCCAGAGCCACTGAAGGAGGTGGGCTTTCCGCCCAAGCTTGTCCCAGGGGATATATTCGTCTAGAGTGACGACCCTGGTGGGACGAGGGGGAGTGTATTCCTCCAACTCATCTATGAGCTTTTGTAGTCGCTGCAGAGGAGTTGGATCCTTAGGGGCCCTCCATAGAAGTTGCTTGCACAGCTTGCTTATTCAACCTCCTTTTCAAGTTCTTCCTACGATTCTTCTCCTGCTTCTTTTGGCGTGCCGCCTCTTGAGAAGAAAGTGGGCTTGGTTTCTGAGGTGGGACTTGTTGGCCCCCAAAAGTTTACTTTCTGCTCCAGGCTGGCTCCTTAGGAGCCTTGATTCCGCAGCTCTTTCTGGGAGTAACCTTAGTCTAGTTGACCTCCTCCGAGTGCACCTGGAAGGTGGCATTGATCGCCTGAGCAATTATCTCAGGCGACAGCTCCTGGAATTCTATCAGTCCACAGTGGGGCCCTTGGGGGCTTTACAATTCCATGGATTTTGCTTTGATTGGTGCCTTCGCGGGTTCGAGCTGTTGAGGTCTTTCCACAATTGACGACCTTGTTGGCTCGACACGAGGCTTTGCCCATGGCTCTCTCGCCTTAGCTTTGCCTTTATTGTCTGGCGGAGGGTTTCCCATTATGACGATGTCGGGTTGACTCTGCCTGGAAAGAGGTTTGGAACCTTCTCCCTCGGCTTGGCTTTTTGGGCTCTGGGCCTTAGGCCCCTCGCCCCTAGCCTTGCCTTTGGGGTCTGGTTGAGGTTTGTCGCTGCCTATAGACTTGCCGGGTTGGACTTGTTGAGAGGTCAGCTTAGTCTCCCGTGGCCTAGTCTACTCTTGTTGAGCTTGTCGGAGAATCTTCTTAGCGTCCTGTAATGTCACGAGTTTTTCAAACATTTTTCGGATCAGGATCCATGGGTTTCAGATCACTTTCGGGGGTCCCAGAGTGCGTTTCATGGTTTACTCGTGTTTTCCGTGACGAGCCTTCGGAACCCTATATAGGGCGAACCGTTGCGTTCTCCTACTCTGGGACGGTACCAGTGCGTTGAGCACGTTCTGAGGATCGAGGAAATATTTTTTCCCAATTTCCCCAATTTTTCATATTTTTTGGATTTTCTTGATTTTCTATATATAAAACCTCTTTTCTCTATCTCACCCTCTCTCTGTTCTCTCACGCTCTCTCTTTCTCCCCTCTCTTCTCCGACGGTCGACGGAGCGAGGCAGGGGTGTGGCGGGGATGACGCGGGGGAGGAGTGGGCGAGGATGGATGAGGATCGAGGTGGTGGAGGCGTGACGAAGCTCGGCCACGAGTTCGGGGTGCCGCGGTGTTTATGACGATCGGGACTCCGGATACCGGATATACCTGATAGGATTACCGAGTAGATCCAATACCGCTTGGAACCCGTGAAGCCTCCCAAGAGCTGTAAAGCTCCGAAGGGATAAAAGGAATGTCGTGTAGTACATTGAAGTCGCAGATATAACAGTAAGCAATTAAATTTCATTAATCAGGTTTGCTAAAGTAGTAGAAATAAAATTACTTTTTAATTAACAGTTAAAATTAACAATTATACCAGAGTCCAGTCCAAAGGAAAGACAAGTACAGTCAACAGACAGAAAAACGTACACTGAGGTCGGGAGAAGCCCGACGCAGGTACCGCTGGCAACTACGAACACGCCACACTAGGAACCGCGAAGGAAGAAGAGCGCCACACCTAAGAAGTAGGAGTGAGTCTCGTGTCACTGGCTCAGTAGGGGTCACGCGGATCCCCACTGAAAAACACGCAGTAACACGGAACAACAGCTAAAACGGCAGGAGTAGTAAAGCAGGAAAAGCTAAACTACAACTAGAAAGCTGTAACAGAAAGCCATAACGAAAGGAGTAGAACAGCTAAAAGGAAAGGGAAAAACATGGCCGTAAAGAACGAGAACACGGCTACCGAGCAAAGCTCGGCTCCCTAAGCTACTCCAAACAGCGATAGAAGGGCGAACCCTGATCTCACAAGGTCAGGAGTTACCGAACCGACAACAGGCACAAAGCCCAAAGTGAAGGTTCTACTAGACTAGGCAAAACCCTAGAGAAGACCTGGACTGACATAGACACTAATGCATACATGACTAGATTGTCATGCACACAACAAAGAGCCGACCTCGGGTAAAGTCAAGAATAGACTAACCCAAAAAAGGTCACGACGCACGAAGGATGAGAAACTCGAGAGTCATGTGTCGTGTGACGGAAGCACCCCCTCACTAGAAGAACAGCCAGATGCGTCCACTGACGTCTTACACTGCACCACAAGTATCTCCCTACGGACGCCGAGAACGGCGTAGACTGAGATACTCACAGAACCAGAACAGAAACTATAGTAACGAGTGACTAGTTAGGGTCACGCCCATCGGTGTTCGTCCAAACGCCCCTGACCACGAGTGCACACACCAGCTCACGCCTAGAGCCAGGCCTCTATCTAGTTTTCCCCCCCCCAGCAGGAACCTACTGTAAAATAGGGGCCTATAGAAACTGGCCTAAAAACTGTATCTTGGGAACTGCCTCAACCACCACTCCCAGGTGGGCCGACACCAGGAACATGTCATCATGCTACGACTAGTGGAGGCTCACTAGACACAAAGACTCTGAAACACGAGTGCTGAAGTACAGACAGGCCAAGCAAGCACTGTCACACGTACTACAAAGCACCAAGGCAGCATACCAAACTGCCAACAGACTCAGGATAGGGCAACTAGACCTGCTAATACAACGATCCTTGAGTCTCATGACTCAGAGTCAAGATCGTCATACAAAGCGGTGACACGCCGCCAATCAGTCTAATACTAAGCCAGAGAAACCGACACATCCGGGGGAAATGACTCACGGGGACCTGAGGGATCACCAAGACCCTCAACACACCTGGACACGCAAACTGAGGTAGGACAGTACCTCGAGGCATCCAGAACCACCGTCTCGAGCTATCTAGAATAGTCGAGACACACACAAGGTTACTTGTCAACCACTGGGTCTCACCGGGTTGACAAGAACCTGACAACGACTCACAGAACATGACCTTACGCAGAAGCACCCTTGGCTACCTTATAACATGGTCACAGCCCTCATAGGACGTCAACAGACATCCACGGGTCAGTAGGCAAACCACAGGGTCAAGCCAAGACAATCGGAAGTCAAAATACCAGTAAACCATTCTCTGGGACACAAACGGTACATCACTCGGCTGCTAAGCAACACAAGCAGTCAAGGAAGAAGTCGCTACACACACAGAGGCAAAGACTCTGGCGGTCTTACACTGGGCTGCGAGATGACTGTGGCGGTGAAAGACATGGCCGCTACACTCAGTCAACCCTCGAACCGACCTACCCAGTTAAACCACCATAGCAGTCTAATAAAGACGCGCTACATGGACTAGGCGGTCTAAACATGAGCCGCCATACTAACCGCCCTAAAACGTTGACCTAAGACAAACAGACTGTAGCGGTCTAAGAAAGGTGCGCTACAGCACATTGGCGGTCAAAGCTTGGGCCGCCAGCCCAAACCGACTTAACCCATTGACTAATGTCAACAACCCATAGGGGTCTAAGAAAGGGCCGCTAGAGCAAAATAGCGGTTCATCGTACAACCGCTAAGACTCAAACCGACATACACTACTTTCGAGACACGACTAAGCTTGGTGCACCACTATAAGGCTGCCAGAGGCACATGACGGTCAGAGGTTGGGCCGCCAACCTTAGCTGACCTAAAACTAACCGACACACTATGAAGAGCGGCGGTCCATCGTGGGGCCGCCAGAGATCAGTAGCGGTCTCTGAAATGACCGCCAACACGATACGGAGAGAAAACTGGGGAAATGGCCGATCTCGGCCATTCCACGCCCCATACACGTCTAAACGCAGGGGAAACAAACCTAATCGACAAAATTAACATTCCACAGGCCGGAAGGGGTCCATGCAACAGCTAAATCGCAAGAAACGGGTGATTCCAACGAATCGACCCTAATTGGGTCACCGGGGTTCCCGAACTTGTATCGGCCCCAAATGACGACCAATCAACACGAAATCAGTGGAAATGGAATATAGACATGTTGGGGGTCACAATGAAACTAATTTAGTCGAAAACCATCGCTGTTTTTCGACGAACCCGACGCACACCCCCCGAGCATGCTTTTCCTGAAACTGAACGAAACCCACTCGAATGCGCACCGTTCGGCACGAAACTACGAGGGAACGCAGAAGAGAAGTAGGTGATCCGTCTCCCTACCTCCACCCAAGATTTCGTGCACCGTAGTGACTAAACCACGCCAAAAACCGCATCGCGAGCTCGACCGTCGGCTTTGAATCCACCGTTCGGGATCACGCCAGAAACGGTTCGATCCTCGCCCCATCGCGCTCCGGACCACCCCCCACGGCATCTCCTCAGCCTGCCCGTGTCTCCTCCGTCTGTAGCCGGAGCAGAGGGCGAGAGAAGAGAGAAAACGGGAGAGAGAGAGGGTCGCGGCGGCGAATGAGAGGGAGGAGAGAGGAAGAGAAAAGAAAAAGGAAAAGAAATTAGGAATTTTCCTAATTTCTTAAAATTCTGATTTTTGAGCCGAAAATCCCCTAATTCAGAAAAATACGTAAAAATAGTCGAAACGATCCTCTCAAAGAGTACATCGCAACTGTAGCGTCCTCGAGTCGATGAACTGAGAAATAAACTCACCACTGGGTTCCGTAACTTGTACGAGAGAAAAACCCACGTGGATCGTAAAACTCAACTCAGGACCCACAAAAGCGATCCGAAACTCTCCGAAAAGCATCCGAAAGATCTAATAAGAATCCAGGATATTACAGCCTCCCCTCCTTCAAGAAATTTCATCCTCAAAATTTAAGGAACGAACAAGAAGAAGCAGGGACGAACAAACCCCCAAGACACAACTTGAAATAGCACGAATATCGAAAAACATAATTCAGAGGGACACCGCCAGACCATCATCACAAGCACACGCTCTGGATCTCAAGGCAAATCGATCCACAGAATGAGCATGGCACACAAGTGAACACAAGTCTGACACCTTCGAAACAAGGTAACGTCGCTTGCGTCTCATAGGAAAGGAGACACGACTCATGCCACGACAACAACTATCGGGAAAACAAAACGACAGACACAACAAGCATCAATTTAAACAAGGAAGCATAGTCCTCTCAGCTGACTGCTCGACACATCAGCTCCAGTGCCAAAGGTAACCACGAAACCTGGCACACAGAACGCCAGTGATAGCACCGGACCACAAGCACAATCAAGTCAGTCCTCACTCAGATATTACATCTGGTTCGAGTCGCATGCCAACTCTACCAGGAAAGAAGAGTACGGCACAACTAACCGACAAGACCATGGTACAGACGATGCCAAGACAGATTCACAGGGAAACAACGACAAAATGACAACGATGACAACATCAGCACTTGCAGGATCCCGGCTCCGTATTGAACATAGAACTATGGAACACAACTGCAAGCTGGGGCACATCAAGGCACAATAACAGCTGAACACACGACTATAATGGACTAGTCATGCAACGAGCAGCTTACCAAAGAGAGACCCATAACAACAAGAAGGATAAAGATATCAGGAAACGCATCTCAAGGACCACGATCACGCCCTGATAGCACAACACCCAAGAAAGAATTGCAGAGCAGAGGGTACTCAATCAGCAGAAATGCTGATAGATTCCCTAATACTCACAAATACCAGTGCCAACACCATAATGCCTCCAAGAACAATGGCGCGGCAACAAATAACATCAAGGCACACGAAGCCAAGATGAAGTCACATCGAGAAAAATAATTCTCTCGACTGGCCAGAATCTTACAACCAACGATCCTCGACCTGTGAACGCTTCCGCTGCGCACTCATACAACGCACACAAGCATCAGGAATATCTTGGTATCCGCATCTCAGCACACACACGGTGCCATCGCAATTCATGAAAATTGCAACGTATCACGCCACGGGTACTGATTCTGCTAACAACCGATTACAAGTCGCCTAAGTGCAAACCAAGAAGAGCACCAGCTTCAACACAAAGCACAAAGAAAGGCTAATCTCAGCTTACCATTACGTCCTGGAAGAATAAATGAGCCTTCACAACACATCGGCCGCTAGACATGGCACGACGAACACGGTGCACAACGGCTCTTAACACAAAGATTAGGTCCAAAGCCAAGCAACCGTAGAACAAAGAGGCAGATCAGGCTCAGAAGAAATACTGTCCACACTTAAGTAGACACAGGCCAAAGGTCTCACTAAGACAGCACTTCCAAGGCTTAACTCGAAATGATTCCACCAAACGGGATGAGAAGCAGCAAGCTCACTAACAGTAGCTCACCATGGAGGAAAATCCTAGGTTCGCTTGAGCATCTTCTCAATCGAGGCAACAAAGCAACCACTTCAACAAAAGAGAAACACCTTAGGAGCTGCACAGACTTAAACTAGGATGACCAAAATAATGTAAGAACGTGTACGGCCATCACACCAACTCTAAAAGTCACCAGCCACCAGAACAAACCACGAAAAAATCTCGAACAATGTACTGCAGATTCAAGCCTACCGATGTACTCTTCCAAGTACAGCATGATCGAGACAAACACCACGACAAAAAAGAGCATCTCGTCGCATCCTGATGAGAGCAAAACCATCTTGTACAATGCTGACACAGTACGTACAAGACAACACACGGAAACAAAGCGACAAAGAATCACGAAACCTAAGCCAGCGAAAGACTGTACTAGACTTTCAGGACTCTGGACACTGTATATCTCAAATTTCCATGTACATCACACAACAACTGCTCTGATACCACCTGTGACGACCGGGACTCCGGATACCGGATACCAGATAGGATTACTGAGTAGACCCAATACCGCTTGGAACCCGTAAAGCCTCCCAAGAGCTGTAAAGCTCCGAAGGGATAAAAGGAATGTCGTGTAGTACATTGAAGTCGTAGATATAACAGTAAGTAATTAAATTTCATTAATCAGGTTTGCTAAAGTAGCATAAATAAAATTACTTTTTAATTAACAGTTAAAATTAACAATTATACCAGAGTCCAGTCCAAAGGAAAGATAAGTACAATCAACATAAAGAAAAATGTACACTGAGGTCGGGGGAAGCCCGACGCAGGTACCGCTGGCAACTACGAACATGTCACACCAGGAACCGCGAAGGAAGAAGAGCGCCACACCTGAAAAGCAGGGGTGAGCCTCGTGTCACTGGCTCAGTTGGGGTCACGCGGATCCCCACTGAAAAACACGCAGTAACACGGAACAACAGCTAAAACAGCAGGAGTAGTAAAGCAGGAAAAGCTAAACTACAACAAGAAAGCTGTAACAGAAAGCCGTAACAAAAGGAGTAGAACAGCTAAAAGAAAAGGGAAAAACATAGCCGTAAAGAACGAGAACACTGCTACCGAGCGAAGCTCGGCTCCCTAAGCTACTCCAAACAGTGACAGAAGGGCAAACCTTGATCTCACAAGGTCAGGAGTTACCGAACCAACAACAGGCACAAAGCCCAAAGCGAAGGTTCTACCAGACTAGGCAAAACCCCTAGAGAAGACCTCGACAGACACTAACGCTTACATGACTAGATCATCATGCACGCAACAAAGAGCCGACCTCAGGTAAAGTCAAGAACAAACTAACCCAGAAAAGGTCGCGACGCATGAAGGAGGACAAACTCGAGAGTCTCGTGTCGTGTGACGGAAACACCTCCTCACTAGAAGAACAGCCAGATGCATCCACTAACGTCTTACACTGCACCACAAGTATCTTCCTACGGACGCCGAGAATGACGGAGACTGAGATACTCACAGAATCAGAATAGGAACTACAGTAACGAGTGACTAGTCAGGGCCACGCCCATCGGTGTTCATTCAAACGCCCCTGACCACGTGTGCACACACCAGCTCACGCCTAGAGCCAGGCCTCTAGCTAGTTTTCCCCCCATCAGGACGCTATCGTAAAGCAGGGACCCACGGAAACTAGCCTAAAAACCGTTTCTCGGGAACTGCCTCAACCACCATCCCAGGTGGGCCGACACCAAGAACGTGTCGTCATGCTACGACTAGTGGAGGCTCACTAGACACAAAGACTCTGAAACACGAGTGCTGAAGTACAGACAGGCCAAGCAAGCACTATCACACGTACTACAAAGCACCAAGGCAGCATACCAAACTGCCATCAGACTCAGGATAGGGCAACTAGACCTGCTAATACAACGATCCTTGACTCTCATGACTCAGAGTCAAGATCGTCGTACAAAGCGGTGTCACACCGCCAATCAGTCTAATCCTAAGCCAGAGAAACCGACACATCTGGGGGAAATGACTCACGGAGACCTGAGGGATCACCAAGACCCTCAACACACCTGGACACGTAAACTGAGGTAGGACAGTACCTCAAGGCATCCAAAACCACCGTCTCGAGCTATCCAGAATAGTCGAGACACATATAAGGCCACTTGTCAACCACTAGGTCTCACGGGGTTGACCAGAACCTAACAACGACTCACAGAACATGACCTCACGCACAAGCACCCTTGGCTACCTTATAACATGGTCACAGCCCTCATAGGACGTCAACAGACATCCACGGGTCAGTGGGCAAACCACAAGGTCAATCCAGGACAATCGGAAGCCAAAATAATGATAAACCATCCTCTGGGACACAAACGGTACATCACTCGGCTGCTAAGCAACACAAGCAGTCAAGGAAGAAGTCGCTACACACACAGAGGCAAAGACTCTGGCGGTCTTACACTAGGCTGCGAGATGACTGTGGCGGTGAAAGACATGGCCGGTACACTCAGTCAACCCTCGAACCGACCTACCCAGTTAAACCACCATAGCAGTCTAATAAAGACACGCTACATGGACTAGGCGGTCTAAACATGAGCCGCCATACTAACCGCCCTAAAACATTGACCTAAGATAAACAGACTGTAGCGGTCTAAGAAAGGCGCGCTACAGCACATTGGCGGTCAAAGCTTGGGCCGCCAGCCCAAACCGACTTAACCCATTGACTAATGTCAACAACCCATAGCAGTCTAAGAAAGGGCCCCTAGAGCAAAATAGCGGTTCATCGTACAACCGCTAAGACTCGAACTGACATACACTACTTTCGAGACACGATTGAGCTTGGCGCACCACTATAAGGCCGCCAGAGGCACATGGCGGTCAGAGGTTGGGCCACCAACCTCAACCGACCTAAAACTAACCGACACACTATGGAGAGTGGCGGTCCATCGTGGGGCCGCCAGAGACTAGTAGCGGTCTCTGAAACGACTGCCAACATGATACGGCGGGAAAACTGGGGAAATGGCCGATCTCGGCCATTCCACGTCCCATACATGTCTAAACGCAGGGGAAACAAACCTAATCGACAAAATTAACCTTCCACAGGCTGGAAGGGGTCCATGCAATAGCTAAATCGCAAGAAACGGGTGATTCCAATGAATCGACCCTAATTGGGTCACCGGGGTTCTCGGACTTGTACCGGGCCCAAATGACGTCCAATCAACATGAAATCAGCGGAAATAGAATACAGACATGCTGGGGGTCACAATGAAACTAATTTAGTCGAAAACCATCGCCGTTTTCCGACAAACCCGACACACACCCCTGCACATGCTTTTCCCGAAACTGAAGGAAACCCACTCGGATGTCCACCGTTCGGCATGAAACTGCGAGGGAACGCATAAGAGAAGTAGGTGATCCGTCTCCCTACCTCCACCGAAGATTTTGCACACCGTAGTGACTAAATCGCGCCGAAAACCACATCGCGAGCTCGACCGTCGGCTTTGAATCCACCGTTCGGGATCGCTCCAGAAACGGTCCGATCCTCACCCCATCGCGCTCCGTACCACCCCCCACAAGATCTCCTCAGCCTGCCCGTGCCTCCTCCGTCTGCAGCCGGAGCAGAGGGCGAGAGAAGAGAGAAAACGGGAGAGAGAGAGGGTCGCGGCGGCGAATGAGAGGGAGGAGAGAGGAAGAGAAAAGAAAAAGGAAAAGAAATTAGGAATTTTCCTAATTTTTGAAAATCCTGATTTTTGAGCCGAAAATCCCCTAATTCAAAATATACGTAAAAATAGTCGAAATGATCCTCTCAAAGAGTACATCGCAACTGTAGCGTCCTCGAGTCGATGAACTGAGAAATAAACTCACCACTAGATTCCGTAACTTGTACGAGAGAAAAACTCATGCGTATCATAAAACTCAACTCAGGACCCACAAAAGCGATCCGAAACTCTCCGAAAAGGATCCGAAATATCTGATAAGAATCCAGGGTATTATAGCGTTCATGCGACATTTTCTTGGTGGATCGGTGTCCTTGGTGCGCGAAATCTTCTATGGAGGTAGGGGGACAGATCCTTAACCCCTGTACTTCATTTCTCGTGAGTTTGGTACCCCGAGGCGAGCCGAGTTGGTTTATTTCTCCGTCGGGGTGAAAATGCATGATTTTGGGATGTGACCCGGATCGGGTGATTTGATCACATTTTTGGGGTTTAAATGGGTCCTCTCGGTGCTAGAGAGGTTGGGGACTAGTTTCCCCTTGTTTTTCCCTTCACATGGGTGTGAACGGGGCGAGGAATGGGGTTTTCTACCGTGTTCGCCATTTTCGCACTCGGGATGACTTAGCGGTCCTTCCAAGGACCGCCAAGTGACCTGGTGGCCATATGGAGACCGCTAGGGGTCCCCTTATGTTGGTTCGAGTTTTGCGGTCTTGTGATGGACCGCTAACGAGCTTGGAGGTCTTGAGGAGACTACCAACCAGTGTTTAATGGTCAGGGTATGATCTTTTTTGCGGTTTTGGTCGTTCGGGTTCAGGTTGAGTAGCGGCCTTGCGACTGACTGCCACTTGACAGTAGCGATCAGGCCAAGGACCGCCACATGGCTTAGCGGTCTGGGTGATGACTGTTAGCAGTCCAAGTGTTACTGGGGTGTTGCGGTCCTGAATGGACCGCTAGCCTGGGTTTGGCAGTCTTGGGGTAGACCGCCAATAGGGGCTTACGGTCTTGGGAGGACCATTTTGTTTCCCGGTGTCTCTCGCGGCTAGCGTCCCAATGGTGGACCGCTAAGTTGGGGCTTGTGATCCAGAGTGGACCGCTGTTATACGCGCACGGGGAGTCACTTGTGTTTTCTTCCTCCCTGCCGGGGGCGCACACTCGCCTTTTATGGAAGGCCGAGATAGGTTGATTGGGCACGCGGGGATTCTGGGGGTATTGAGAAAAAGGCAGAGAGAACGATATGAACGCGCTGGAAGGGATGGCGTATGGTTAATCATTCTGGGATACTGGGACAGGGATGGCTGGGTGGAATGCGGGCATGCCAGTCGATTTCTCGACAAACACCTATGAACGTGTCACATAGACATCTTTTTCTTAAAGAGAGAAAATATGAATGATGATTAAAGGATGAAGGATTATTCTAAAATAAGTGGGATAAAAAGGAAAAGGGGATGAGCATGAGATGCTCCATGGAAAGTGATCGCCAGAGGGTTTACCTCAAAATATCAAAGGAGTGATCGCATGTACCTTGTGTTGAGCGGGTGAGATTGGAGATTCTTCCTTCCTCCTTCTACCGGCCGACCGATGAAGGGGGTTTATAGCTCTATTACCCTTGTAAGAACCACAAAAAAATGAACAAAGATGTGGATTAGACAAAGTGTGTAGTATCAATGCTCTAGTAATATGAAATCAATCGAATTAAGCATGAACACACACCTTGTGTGTTTTGGTTTTAAACCCCTAAGAGGAGTAACAAGGGATGGGTATAACAAATGCAATGGTATGCAAGGGAAGTAACATAGCAAATAAGATGGATATCTGCTAAGAGATGTCTAGTAGATTAAGCTAGAAGGAGAGATATATAATGATGATATGATGATAATAAAACAAACTTAAAAGGGGAGGGGGGTCCTTTCTGCTGTGTGCACAGCAGTAAAGGGGAGAACTAGAGCTTCGAAGGCTGCAGTGGGATGAAGAAGGCACGCCGGAAGGAGAGCTTGGGAGAAAAAAACCTGCAAACAACGAAACACTCCTTCCTGTTAGATCTCTCTGTGATGTACTCTCTTGTGCGTTCTCTGCCTTCTCTTCTGTTCTCTTCGCGCGAGGGAGATTCAAGGGGGTATTTATAGCCAAAAAATCCTTGCATTAACAGGATTAAAACAAGGTAATGAATCTCTAATAAGGAACCCACTTCCCAATCGAACACAAGGTGCAAAATGGGGAAAGGATCATTACTGGAAAGAAGCAGGCAAAAGGGAGACGGAAGTGGAAAATGACGACCTATATAAGGGCGTCAATTGAAATGACGACATACATTCAGTCGTCAATTCCTGGATTTAATTATAGAAATAAGGACTGTCCTTATTTAAAAATTATGAAATGACGCATGTTTTAATGGGTGTTAAATAATCGACGCCCCTCCCAAGGACGTCAATTCTTTGAGTTTTGTTTTTATTAGAATTTGTAAAATCCAAGAATCGACGACCGTTTGAACAGTCGTCCATTTATTAAAACACGCCCTTTACCAGGTCGTCAATTAAACGACACCTTCCCCAGAGGCGTTAATTTCGATTACTAAACTAAAAAAAAAACAAGAAATCAAAATTAAATATGGGGAAATTAGAAAAACTTCATATTAAACCAATATTGAAGTCCACTTTGGGGCGTCACATGGTGACATGAGATTTACTCAACATAGCATCGATTTTGGCGTGTCTACATCACCTATGGAACCAAGGATTTACCGGGGAAGTATCGCCTGGACGCAGCACGTGGCTCGAGAGATCGGGCGACACATGGATAGAAAGGGGTCCTACGGGTGCGAGTGCACAAGCGACTATGGGGATTCGTGTACTGGACGTCTTTCCCCACCGGTCGCAAGCAACCGGTGTTTATTTTACATTGGATTGAATCCGAATACCTTTGTTTCTACTGCCGAAGAGAGAGTCAGGGACCCTGGGAGTCACGACGTAGGGAGGGCTTAGTCCGTGCAACAGCGACAGGGCAACAGCAACACAACAGGGATAACTGGGGGGCCGAGAGATTGGTTCCGACGAGGAGGGGGATCCGCTCCCTGACTGGATTACATGACTTATATGCCGTGAAAGGTGTTTATATGGGGGCATGAGAGCCCGATTACAATTGCTTGCAAGCCACGGGACAATTCCGCCATTTATGATGGTCCCCGGGTAATTGCGTTATTGTGCGGGTATTTCCGTATCTGTACATAGTGTCCGTCAGAGGACCTGTGACCCAGCAGGGCGGCGCCGGAGGGGCGTCACAATGTATTCTCGACATGAGACAGTGTCGAGGTTGGGGCAGTAGGGGTGCCGTGGGCACCGTTGTGCTGGGGAAGTTGAGTGGTCGGGTGCCGCGAGCCCCGACGTGACTGGAGTAGCTGGCAGTCGGGTGCCGCGGGCACCGTTGTGACTGGAGTTGTTGAATGGTCGGTGTGAACGTGTCACATAGACATCTTTTTCTTAAAGAGAGAAAATATGAATGATGATTAAAGGATGAAGGATTATGCTAAAATAAGTGGGATAAAAAGGAAAAGGGGATGAGCATGAGATGCTCTATGGAAAGTGATCGCCAGAGGGGTTACCTCAAAATATCAAAGGAGTGATCGCATGTACCTTGTGTTGAGCGGGTGAGATTGGATATTCTTCCTTCCTCCTTCTACCGGCCGGCCGACGAAGAGGGTTTATAGCTTGATTACCATGCAAACAACGAAACACTCCTTCCTGTTAGCTCTCCCTGTGATGTACTCTCTTGTGCGTTCTCTGCCTTCTCTTATGTTCTCTTCGCGCGAGGGAGATTCAAGGGGGTATTTATTGCCAAAAAATCCTTGCATTAACAGGATTAAAACAAGGTAATGAATCTCTAATAAGGAACCCTCTTCCCAATCGAACACAAGGTGCAAAATGGAGAAAGGATCATTACTGGAAAGAAGCAGGCAAAAGGGAGACGGAAGTGGAAAATGATGACCTATATAAGGGCGTCAATTGAAATGACGACATGCATTCAGTCGTCAATTCCTGGATTTAATTATAGAAATAAAGGACTTTCCTTTTTAAAAAATTATGAAATGACGCCTGTTTTAATGGGCGTTAAATAATCGACACCGCTCCCAAGGACGTCAATTCTTTGAGTTTTATTTTTATTAGAATTTTTAAAATCCAGGAATCGACGACCGTTTGAACAGTCGTCCATTTATTAAAACACGCCCTTTACCAGGTCGTCAATTAAACGACGCCTTCCCCAGAGGCGTTAATTTCGATTACTAAACTAAAAAAAACCAAGAAATCAAAATTAAATATGGGGAAATTAGAAAAACTTCATATTAAACCAATATTGAAGTCCACTTTGGGGCGTCACATGGTGACATGAGATTTACTCAACATAGCATCGATTTTGGCGTGTCTACAGCTGCCCCGCCTTGGCGTCTGCTTTGCAAGGGAGTGAAACGAAATGAAGCGAAAGTGTAACGAGCAGAATGAAGTGAGAATGAACTGATAAGTAGATGCCAAGGTCTGATGCGACACACCTCCGACACTAAGCGTTGGACATCTTTCCCGGATTCTAAATGAAACAACTTTGGATGATTACAAGGAAGCAATGATTAGCTGGATGAAGGGACTAAACTAATGAACTAAAATGTGAGTGAGGGCACGGAAGAAAGGACACCGTTGGAGAGCGGTTACCAGCCAATGTGGACGTGCTACAACCAAGGTGGATTTGCAGAAAAATAAAATGAATTGAGATAAAGACTCAGCGAATGAATGCCTTTCAAGGAATCAGCCCGAGCGGCTTCAAGGAAAATAAAGTACTTAATTTGGAATGGAATATCTCATGTCAACTCCATTAAGAGCGAGTGGCCTTCATTATTGGCATAATATGAGGATTTTCATTATTAAAGCTCAAAGTCCTACATGATGCATGCTGGGCTAAAAGAAAAACTAAAACAAACTAAAAAATAGAAGATAATCAAGGATAATATTGCTAAGCCATCGAGATTTGGTCAGGAATCCAGATCTCTAAGCTGACACTAAGCCGAGGCCTGTTTATCCACGTATCAACTCAGAAAGTGGAACCGTCGTCCCAAACCTTAGATGATTCAACGGCCTATCCGTGTGATCAAGACTTGCCTGGAATTATCACTGTTTTTGATGAAGGGGCACTCAAATTCCAGGTTCATCAAAACCACAAGGTCCTTGATATACTATATAGAGTATATATCATATAGTAAGAATGCATACAAGAAAGATACAAGGATGGAATGATGTTACCAGCGAAAGAAATCCAACTGTTTCAAGACCTACATAACCTGCGCGTTTCTATGCTCAAAAATTATTAGCTCGGTAATGAATCATCAGCTTAATAAAGATCATAAGCTCAATAAGGTCAAAGTATGATCATAAGTTCATGACATAATAAATTTCATCAAGATACAACAGCACTTAAGTTCATCAACAATCATCATGCTGTAAGGCAATTCAAAAGGATAAGCTCAAGAAACGACGACCCTATGCGGAGGCGTCAAAATCATAAGTGATGATGGTCATAGGGGCGTTAATTAAGATTACCATTACACTTGGAATCGGACTGAAACTGACGCCCTTAAGAGAGGCGCTAAATAAACGACGACACTGATAATGTCGCTACTCAAAGAAATGATGCCACGCCATATGTCGTCAATTAGCCATCTTACTGGCGCTTCGCTCCCTGCTCGGAATCAAACCTCCATCAACTAAATTCTCACTCGAACACAAACTGATATTCTAAACGGCTAGCCAGAGCTCCGAATCACTATAAAAGGTGATGCATCCTCTACTATATCAAAGTCATCAGAACAACCGAGTGCTGCAGCAATCGAGCCTTCAACATCAAACCAAAACAGAGACCAGAGGGACTTCTCCATTAATCGAAAGAAGAAGATGGATAGGATGCTGATGTAGGGATCTTAAAAGAAGTCTAGGATGAGCTTTCCTAGGATTTCTGAAGTTGCAGGCCATGTTAGCAGGAGGATAGCCAAAGGCCAAGTAAGTCTCTTTTTTAATTCAAGGCTGCTGTTTCATTCTTCTCTTCTTTTCTTGCTTTCAAAAATTCTGATTACATTCTCTTCTTCTTCTTTTCTTCTTTTTATATTTTCCAGGACTACCCAAATGTACTAGGACCAAGGAGATTCTTAAAAATTAAGTGGCTTCCCTTACTCCTCTCTAAACTCTCCTTAGACATGAGATCCTTTCTTAGTAGATGGCATCTGCTAGGCCTTATAACCCATGCTACCCATTATGATGATATCCACTTAGATTGGGCCTCCATAGGAGCATTAATAGAATTCTGGCATCCAAACACCCATACTTTCCTCTTTCCCACCTTTGAAGCCACCATTCTCTTAGAGGAAGTAGAGATGCTCCTTGGATTAAGAAAGATGAAACAAGGAGAAGAGTCAAAGATGGCTAGCATGACCAAACCAATAAATGCCCATGACATGCTTACTAGCCTCATACCAAACCCAAATCTAGTGAACCAAATCAAAGCCCACAAAGGAATTAACCTTTTGAAATTAGCTTCATTGGTTTACAAAAACATGGACAAAGCCCAAGAGGAGGAAGACTTGTTGGAGAGGGTGATGAAAGGCTTTGTTATATGCATAGTAGGAGCTCTCCTCTTCCCTTCAATAGAAGACCATCTAGAAGAATGCCACTTAAGCACCATAGCTAGCATATGGGAAGGTAAAAGAATAGGACCGGCGGTACTAGCCAACCTATATAATGGGCTCACATCGGCTTCCTTGGGGCGGCCTCTCTATGGGTCAATGCTACTCCTTTCTTGTTGGATGGACTTCCACCTAAAGTTTGACCCATGCCAAGAAACTCAATCGGCCTCAAAGATCTTCTCAAAAAGCCCTCTTCGATATATGGTGAATTCTCTAGGCCTATGCGAGAGAGTGACTAATCGGGTGCCAAAGCTCAAGAAAAGAAGTGAATGGAGGGACTATTTTAAGACAATGCCCAAGAGCGGCTTCACTTGTACACCGGGGTTTCTAAAGACCCAAGAACTTCTCTCAAGACTCTCCTCCGGCATAGAGCTTTGATTGATTGGCGGGAACGACTTCGTCCTCTACAATACTCACCGGTGCCTCCCACAACTTGGATTACCTCAGCACACCTTTGAGGAACCTTCTCATCTTCCACCACTTAAGAGGAGGGAATTAGGCTCAAGTGGAGATCAAGAAGAAGTCAAGACAATCATGGCTTAATGGAAGGTTGGACTTCTCCATAGGTCCAAGACATATGTTGAAGAAGAAGAGAACAAATGCAAATCTTATGTAATAGCACTTAGGAAAATAAGGCCCACGGTGGCTTAGTAAATGTAACAATGATTCTTATGAAATAAAAGGATTTTTTTTTCTTTACTTGAGCCAAAATAACATGTTACACATGATTCTGTCTTCTAATTCAATGATTCTGTCGGATAAAATGAAGCCTCGGGCTTTCTATTCTGAGACGCGCCCTCAATAATGGCGTCAATTCCTTAACACGCGCCTTATCACACGTCGTCCATTTAATTTAATCAATTTACTGAAAAATAGATAAATCATAATTGACGCTTATTCAAACAGGCGTCTATTAATTCGCGCTTCAAAGAAAGACGTTAATCACTTTGAATTCCTTAAAATATTTTCAAAATAATTCCTCAATTTCATAAAAATGACGCCTTCACACACGTCGTTCCTTAACAAATGGACACATGCTCACAACGTCGTTCCTTAACAAATGGACACCTGCTCACAACGTCGTCAATTATAAACAGCAATCATGACGATCGATCACATCAATCACCTTCCCATTAATGCACCTGACGACGGTTGCAAGTTCCCATGCAAATATAAATGATGGCTAGCCTCGGGTCGTCAAATCATGAAGCCATGCCTCACCTCAGACCGTCAATTAACATAACGGTGACCTCACTTAGGGCGTCAATTCCTTTCGACCGTTAAACCCCTTTTCCCTCCTTCTCCTCCTTCCCTCGTCTCCTTTCCTTCTTTTCCTCACAAACCCTAACCGAGCCCCCCCTCTTTCTAACCCATCTCTCTCATTTCTCTCTCTGCTCTCGAACCTATGGCTGGAGGCGCTCTCAAGCGGCAGAGGGTCACTGCCCCTGACGTCGTGGACCTCGGCGATGACCAACACGCCGGTGAGGAGTCTCCCGCAGCGGCTGAAGACGTACCACCGGCCGAAGAAGCGCCGGTAGTGGAGCACGGCAGCGCAACCGAAGAAGAAGATGGTGAAGATGAAGATGAAGGTGAAGATGATGATGAAGAAGACGACGAGGAAGATGACGATGGTGAAGAAGAAGAAGAGGAAGGAGAAGGAGGAGATGAAGAAGGAGGAGAGGAAGAAGGTGAGCCACCAGCGGCGGCGGTGATTCCTCATCCTGGCCGACCACAGCAGCCACGGCAACCACGACGACCTCTCCAGGGAGGGCTTCTAACGCCCGAACGAAGCAAGGTAGGTGCCCTACCCTAAGCCCTCATTTTAATTAAATTTTGATTTTATTTTCATTTTCCATCAATTTCCATAGCCCTCGGTGAAGGGAAAACCAGTGACACAGTCAAATGACGCCCTAGTGGGTGCCGTCAATTAAAACAACGACCCTCCCTGGGTCGTCAATTTAAATTATTTTTATTTTTTGAAAAATGATAATTCATGAAACCACGCCCTGCAGCATGTCGTCAATTAGAAATATCATGTTTTATTCATCTTTTGCTGTTAATTTCCATGCCATTTCTTTTATTTTTGATATATATATTTCTGTTTCATTTTTATTTCGTGCACTGTTATTTTTTTTAACACCTCAGAAAACAACGCCCCTCACTGGGACGTCAATTCATTAAACGACGACCATAGGGTGGTCGTCCATTAAAAACAATTTCACGATCATGGTACAGAACATAAACTTACTTTCAAAACAGCGCCCCCCATAGGGGCGTCACTTAAATAAATAACGACCCAGGGTTGGTCGTCAATTTAAAATTATCACAATTATCATTTTAAAATTCAAAATTAACTTCAAAACAGCACCCTCCACGGGGGCGTTACTTAAACAAACAACGACCCAGGGGTGGTCGTCAATTCAAATTACGCATGAAATCACCAAAAACCCATTTTGAAACAACGCCTCCCTTAGGGGCGTCAATTGAATAAGTCACGACCTATGATGGGTCGTCAATTATAACAGAGGGTAAATTGAAACAACCGCTGAATATCCACATGATAAACTTATATAAAAATTAAGTGAAAAATGTTCTTTTGTTGCTTGAAGGGGTTGATTAGGACTCGGATTTCCTGGGTCCAAGTTCGAGCAGCTTATTACGGGCTTCCAGACTTCCAGAGGGATAGGGTAGATGCCATGGGGTTCGGACCCTTTCTTCGCATAGAGCCTATGAGACCTGACCTACCCCTGATCTAGGTGCTTAGGGAGAGATGGGATAGGACTAGTCGAGCATTCCTGATGCCATGGGGTCACATGGTTCCTAGCCTAGAGGATGTTGCTAGGATCACTGGGCTGAGGGTGGACGGCGAGGCTGTGAGCGAGATCACCCTACCTGACTACAGTGAGCTGACCCAGAGGTTGCTAGGGTTAGAGACAATCTATGAGACGCCAAGTGAGTGTAGGACCATCTACCACACCGATCTTACTATTGCTATGGGGTTGGGTGATTCTAGGCAGAGGTCGAGGGAGTCTCTAGAGCAGTTTTCGCAGAGGCTGATTGATGGGGCTAGGGCTGCCTACTGCCAGGACCCAACAGAGAGAGAGAGAGAGCAGATCGAGATTTGAGGAGGTTTCTATTCCTGATGCTCGGGAGGTTATTACTCGGCACGAAGGGTGACATTATCAACTGTCGCTTCCTAGGGATTCTTGAGGACTTAGAGGGCGTCAGTAGATACGCTTGGGGAGCAGCGCTATTGGCGCACTTGATGGCCGACTTGTCCACAGGGACAGGCCGAGAGACGACCGTCAGTGGCTTCTCACCTTTTCTTCAGGTATGCATCTTTATCTTTCTTTTCTTTTAAATGTATGTGAATGCTTTATTAATGCAATGCATGAATGCAGATATGGAGCCACCTATACATGCCGATGGGGCATGTCGACCCTCGACCCGGAGATGAGGGATCCTTCCCTCTAGCATGGCGTTGGCTGACTTTCGTGACAGGTGCGCCACTCGCCTACGAGTTGCGAGTTTTACGGAGAGAGTTCCGTGACTACCCTACCTCACTGGTATGCATGCTAAACACGATGTAATTTTTTTTGCTTTATGAAATATGTATGGAATGATGATGATGGGATATGACGATGCATGTTTGCGAATGCAGGTGGCGTGGAAACCCTATGAGGGGATGACCGATGAGGGCCAACCCTGGGTCGTAGCGGGCCGACCTCGCTTTGGGCATGAGCTTTGGGTTCATTGCCTGAACGAGATTGAGCCGTTACGGCTTAGGCTGGTGATGAGGACCCTCGGCCTACACCAGGAGTGGATCGAGGTAGGAGAGCTCCGAGGGATAGGCAAGAAGACACGCGGTCGCACGAAGGCGATCGACTGGAGAGCCCGGTATCCTGACCAGTATGCCGACTGGCGGTGTGGCGGGACCCGAGTCACCTCACAGGCGACAGACAGCTCCAAGTACCTCCGACGCTACTGGGAGGTTTACGCCGGTCGACCCCAGATGAGGGTCTTAGGGGTATGTATGAATGCACTTATTTTTAATTTATTTTCTGCAAATTACATGTCTATTATGTGACTGATATGTGGGATGAATGCAGGATGCACGGGACATAGCGGCGATGGACATGCAGACCCACCTCCATAGCTTGGAGGCCCAGCTGGCTACCACACGGGCAGACCTAGAGACCCTGGTGAGTTTTTAAGTTATCTATATGCAAATGATTTCCTGAATTATTGATGATTAGCCACTGACAATCTCAATGAATGCAGCGTGCCCAGCAAGGAGCGGCGATGAGAGAGACGGGAGGAGCCTCCAGCTCGAGGGGCCCTAGTGCAGAGACGACTGCACTAGCGGAGCAGCTGGCTGGAGCGGTGGCACGTGCTGAGGCGGCAGAGCGCGACCTCGCAACACGGATAAATTTAAACTCAAACTTCAGCTTTGCATTTAATTACATGTTATTATGTGTTGATGAAAATTTGTGTTTTACAGACTGAGGAGCTCCGAGCCTCGCTCGCCTGCATCGAGGCAGGACAGCGCGCGATGACTACCCGGGTGAGTTAACAAAGATTTTATTTCATTTGCTTATTTCATGAATTATTGAATTAAATGTATAACTGATGATTCGTTTAATTGATTGCAGACCTCCGAGTTGCAGGTGGCACTTACCCAGGCTGCACTTGCTGGGACGGAGCTGACCATCCGTGATCAGCGAGTCACGGAGCTGGAGAGGGCCTTGAGGCGGCGAGAGGAGCTACCTCAGGACGTGGCAGAGCTGAGAGTTGCCCTCAAGATGGAGCGCAGGGAGCGTGCTCGGGAACGAGAGGAGCGTGCAGCATGCGAGCGGGAGCTCGCAGACTTGAGGGCTCAGCTAGCCGTCACTCAGGAGCGGCTGCGAGCGACAGAGCAGTGCATCCAGCGAGGCCGAGACCGAGCGAGAGCTGCGGGGTACGCGTTCACCAGTTCCACCTTCGTAGCGGGTTCCTCTCTTCGACAGAGGAGCGAGGCGGAGGGGCAGGCTCGAGCTCCAGCTACTTCCCGGGGGTCCATGCCCCCTCCTCGAGTGCCTCGCGGAGACGACGACAGTGAGGCAGAGAGTAGGAGAGAGGAGGGTGGAGGCGAGAGTTGAGAGAGACTTACTTGTACCCCTCCACCCTCACACCTGTACTCAGATATTCATTGATATATATATATATATATATATATAATTGAAATTTTTTATTACCTGAGTTACTTTGAGCACTTGTGGACTTGTGTACTTGTCTTTGCTTCCACTTTCCTTTTCGTTCTTGTTCGTTTTTGCCCTGCGCCTATAGTTTACACTTAAGCAAACAGATTAATCCATATGTCCGACTTGGCCCCTTGCTCAATGAGCAAGGGATCGTCTCTTCTTTGACCTTGTTGATGGGTCAAGGGGCCAAGCCTCTAATTAATAAAGGCGGATAATGAAAACATATAAAGAAATGCAACATACAAGCAAGCAAATGTTGACTTTAAAATAAAAGATGCCCACACGAAGATGCGATCAAGCATATGAGATGAGCAGCAACAGGCTTGATTTTTTGTTATTTTTCTTTTATATATATATATATATATATATATATATATATATATATATATATATATATATCGATTATATTTTGAAAATGATGCCCTCGCAAACGGGCGCTGATTGTGAAATTGACGCCAACGTAGAGGCTATTTATTTAGAAAATCATTTTTATTTTTTTTTTATTTTTATCCTTATTATTATACATTTTTTATTTTTATCCTGAAAAATGAGGACATAAGAGAAGGCGTGAATTTATTAAATGACGCCGCTTTGAAAGGGCGTGAATTAAAAGATCAATTTTTTTTGTTTTTCTTTTATTTGAAAATGACGACCTCATAGAAGTCGTGAATTATGGAAATGACGCCTGCTCGTGGAGGCGCTAATTAAGAAAAAAAAATTTCTTTTTCTTTTTCGAGACTTAGCATAGTTTCAAGGGCCTTAAACCTTACACAATCACTATCTTAAATTTATTAATCTTTCTTAAAAGACTTAACAAAGGGTCAACGTGTTTAAATACTTGTGATTTTACTCATATTCCCTTGCGGCCCATCTTTCTTAGTCGGTCTTCGCCACGCTGGAGCTTATAACCCACCATGGAGGGAGAAAGGAAGAATAAGTTGAGGAAGCTTACAAGAGGTTCTCGAGAACGGGGAAACTTTCCTCTCCTGCCCTAATGCCCGTTGGGATTCGGTCTTTGGCTTAGGAAAATTTTGTTGCTCTTTTTGCCCTTATTCATACATGCTTACAACCAGGGTTTTCCCTGCGGGAACTTTGCCCTCTTGACATGTTTTTAGAGACTTTCTTTTTCTTTTCTTTTCTTTCTTCGAACAGATAGAGACCTAATTGTACTTGGGCTTTAAGCTTTTCATTCCCTTTTGGGTCCTAACTTCCACCTACTAGGGCGGCGGGCAGGTTTGGTTAGTATTCCTTGACTTGTACTCTCTCTTGTGAGCCGAAGAGGAGAGAATAGGTAAGGTTCGTACACTCTTAGTTTGGATCTGACTTTCCTCGAATTCTGGGCCGCTCGAGTTTAGAAGCAAAGCGTGTAGTGTGTGCGGGAATTGACCCCAAAGTTAAACCATCAAGACTGAAGAATGAATTAAGGATTTTGATTTTTCGGGCTCGCGGCCTATGTACCGTGCTAGCCTACAAATTTTTGATTTTTGATTTTTAATTTTTTATTTTTTTAGGGGTAGTATTTCTTCAAGTAAAGACCATTCCAGGGGTGAGCCAGGTCTTCACCTTCAGCATTAGTTAATTTGTAAGCGTTGCCAGGATAAACATCTTTTATGACAAAGGGCCCTTCCCAGTTAGGTTGAAGTTTTGAATGAGGCCCTCCGAGTTTTACGAAGATTCTTTTAATTACCATTTCACCAATTTTGAATTTTCTCTTAATTACTTTCTTTTGATAAAAATGTGAAAGCCTGTTTTGATAAATATGTGCATGCTCGGCGGCGGCCAGACGCTTCTCGTCTAGGAGTTCCAACTGAGCAAGGAGAGATTCGCGACGCTCATCAATGGGGAGCTCCTTATCCAATTGTACCCTAAGAGAAGGGATAAGAAGCTCGTAAGGGACTACCGCCTTCATTCCATAAGTAAGGGCAAAAAGGGTTTGCCCAGTAGGGGTACGAACAGAAGTGCGATAGGCCCAAAGAGCTTCAATCAATTTTTCTGGCCAATCCGCAAACTTAGTAGCCTCGCATGTTTTCTTAATAATCTTGATCAAGGTTTGTTAGTTGCCTCTGCTTGGCCATTGCCCTGCGGATAATAAGGAGATGAATGGTGTAATGCAATGTTATACCTGTTGCAGAGGTCCTGAAGCTCCTCGGAGATGAATTGAGGCCCATTGTTGGTGATGATGGTACTTGGGATGCTGAACCTTGCGATGATGTTCTTCATTATAAATTTGCAGACGGTTGACACTTTTATCTCCACGTAAGCTTCCGCTTCCACCCACTTGGTGAAGTACTCTGTGGCCGTGAGTATAAATGACTTTGGTTTTGTGAGGAGGTTCGGATCGCCAAGGGGTCCAATAACATCGAAAGTCCACATGGAGAAAGGCCATGGAGAGGACATAGGATGGAGTGAAGAAGCAGGAGAATGAATTTTATTGACGTGCAGTTGGCACTTAACACACCTTCGAACATAGATGGAACAATCCTCTTCTAGAGTGGGCCAATAGAAACCTAACCTAAGGATTTTCTTAGCAAGCATCTGGCTATTGACATGACCACCACACACTCCTGAATGCGCCTCTTCCACGACCTTCCAAGATTCATCATCATCTAGGCACCTTAATAAAACTCCGGTGAGACCCCTTCTGTAGAGCACACCTCCAACCAGAGTGTATCACTGAGCAACTCTTCGAATAGCTTTCTTTTCTTCAGCCGTGGCCTCCTCGGGATAGGATTGATCCTGGCAATACTTAGCAATCTCGTAATACCATGGCTTTTCTTCATCATTCAATTCTTCTTCTAAATCCAATAGCATGACCTCCTTATTCTCAATGATTCCTCCTTGTTTAACCTTCCTAAGCACCTCCTCCTTAACACTAAGGAAAGCTGGATCCTTAATAGCTGGAGTGAGCCGCTTGTGAACAATGATAGAATGGGAATCCCTTTCGGGAAGGAAAACCAAAGAAGATGCAAGAGAAGCGAGAGCATCAGCTAAAATGTTATGGTCACGAGGAACGTGAACGAAGATTAATTTGGTGAAAAGCTTGGTATAAGCAGAGATCAATTCCTGATAGGGTTTGAGTTTAGGATTGAGCGTACGGCACTTGGCGAGCACTTGGCAAAGAATAAGCTGGCTATCACCTACAATCTGCAATTGGGTAACACCGAATTGATGAGCGGCCTCCAGTCCAGCCAGAAGAGCCTCATACTCAGCTATATTATTTGTAACGGGAAATACAAGCTGAGAGGCGAGCGGAATAGTGATACCCTCCGGTGATAGAAGAACAATGCCAATCCCTTTTCCTTTTGAATTCAAAGCTCCATCAAAGTATAATGTCCACATCGAACCGGATTGATTGACGGACATTAATTCCTCATCTGGAAACTCTGAGCGAACAGGGTCGAATCTAGGGAGAGGGTGATGAGCAAGATGTTCTGCTATGGCATAGCCTTTAATTGCTTTTTGTTGAATGTAGATAATATCGAATTGAGAAGGGAAGCTTTGCCATCGTGCTACTCGATCGGTGAGAATGGATTTTTCAAGAAGAAACTTGATTGGATTCATTCGTGCAATGAGATGAACTTCGTGAGCTAAGAAATAATGCTTGAGTTTCTGAACTACCCAGACTACAGCAGCACAAGTCTTTTCTATGGCCGAGTACCTCTGCTCACAAGGGTTGAGAAGTTTTGACAAGTAGTAGGTTGCCTTTCTTTTCCTTCTTCGTCAACTTGGGCTAGGACAGCGCCTACAGAGTCATCCAGGATGGAAATGTAAAGAACAAGCGGTTTGCCTGGAACTGGCGGCCTCAAGACAGGAGGATTTAAGATATAATCCTTCAATCCGTCAAAAGCTGCTTGACATTTGTCATCCCAAATAAACTTGACTCCTGGCTTAGTAAGCTCGTAGAACGGCCTACATCTTTGTGAATGCTGGGAAACAAATCGGCGAATAAATTGTAACCTCCCGATCAATCCTCGAACTTCTTTCAAATTCTTGGGAGGAGGCATTTCCATTATGGCCTTTGCTTTGTTGGGATCAATCTCAATACCCCTCTTACTTACGATAAATCCAAGCAACTTCCCTGATGAAACACCAAACACGCACTTCTTGGGATTCATTTTTAGTTGATACTCCCGCGCTCTTTGCAAGACTTTAGTTAGAACCCCGGGATGCTCAATCCTTGTTCTTGATTTTACTACCAGATCGTCAACGTACACCTCTATATAAATGTGGATCATATCATGAAAAATTACCATCATATCCCTTTGATAGGTGGCTCCAGCATTCTTAAGTCCAAAGGGCATGACCACATAGCAATAAGTTCCCCATGGTGTAGTGAACGATGTTTTCTCTTGATCCTCCTCAGCCAGGCGAATCTGATTATAACCTGAAAAGCCATCTATGAAGGAGAGAGTCTCATATCCTGCCGTATTGTCAATTAAAACACCAATATGAGGGAGGGGGAAGTCATCTTTAGGACACGCGCGGTTGAGGTCCCGAAAGTCTATACAAATTCGCACTTTTCCATCTTTCTTCATGACTGGGATGATGTTAGCCACCCAATTGGGATAGAGGACAACTCTAACGAATCTAGCCTTATGAAGCTTATCGACCTCTTCTTTCATTTTTAAAGCCATATTAGGGTGGAAACGTCTCAACCGATGTTTGACTGGAATGGCCCCTGGTTTAAGCGTAAGTCGATGTTCAACAAGCGTAGGGTCTAGTCCGGGCATATCTTCATAACTCCATGCGAACGTGTCCTTGTATTCTTGAAGAACCAAAATGAGCGCCTCCTCTTCGGAGGGCGACAAGTTCTTACTAATGAGGACAATCCTAGGGTCTTCCTCCGTACCCAGATTTATTTCTTTGGTAGGTTCTTCTACTGAGGCTGATGGCTCATCAAATCTTCTTATGCCACTAGCAAAAGCATCAGCCTCGTCCTCATATTCTTCATAACCTTCATCCCCCTCTTCAATAGGGTCTTCATCATTCATTATCTCATAAACACCAAAACCCTCATTAAAAACACAAGTATCCTCATATTCTACTTCCGGCAGGATAATTGGATTCTCCACAAACTCGGGGATGGCTAGACATGCCCGGCATCTGATGGCTAACTCTAACAAGAACCTACGGGGAATCTGCCTACCCTTGGATCTCTTATGTGAAGCTACCCCATGAGTCTTAAAACTAGAAGAGTAAGAGTAGCTAGCCTGATCACTAGAATTTGACGAAGATGAAGGAGGTGACAAAAAGATGGGTACAGAAGGAAATACAGGTGGAGTCCCCTCACCGGAGGGGTAGGGAAGGTCCCCTTATGAATCCTGGAAGAGCGGCCCCTGGGTCGGGACACACTCATGAAGAAGATAGAAGGTCTCCTCAATGGAGATGAAAGATTGGAAAGTTTGAATTTTGGCGTTTTTTTTTATTTTTATTTTCAAGAAGAAGGCAATGAGAGGGAGGAATAGAAGGTGGTGTTAAGGTTGACAGATTGATGAAAGATGGAGTAAATGATGACCCACGTGGGGGTGTGATGGAGAGTTTATAGAATTGCTCGCGGAGCAAGGGAGGAATCGGAGGAGAAACTTGAAGTGAATTTGGAGAAAAGGTTATCAAGACCGCAGGCGGTCTAGGGATATCTGACCAAAATACTTGATTAAGCAGACAGACAATAATCTTTGGATGAATGGATTTAATAGAGAAAAGGCCGGCCCATAGCCTATCCACGTTGTAGCCTTCCTCGAACGGCACATCAGGCTCCCCGGTATCTGTGTAATTGCTTAAAAGCTGCCTCTTGTCCGTGATCACTGCTGGTTTTTCAATTAATTCATGAATCAATGGTGGCCATTCTGGATCAGTTGGCATAAACAATCGGCTTAGGGCAATAGTGATATCATTCATGTCAAACCATCTATACCAGTCACATTCGGGGTCATCCATCTTTCTTCTTTTATCTGGCCGTAAAGACTCCAGAGCTTTGTATGTAACCAGTGGTGCTATGTGACGAGCAAACTGTCGTGCATGTACATCTTGACAATCCATCATGGAAGTGACTAGAGTGGTACGCTCATCATTATGAGTGTCTCCTTTCATAAAGTGTGTTTGTAGGGTCCAGGTAAGAGGCTGCCGATCTGTCTTGAGAGTGAAAGTCATGACGGCCCATGGCTCATTTTCATCTTTGCTTGGCGCTTTGTACCCTAGGCCACCTCGGGGAATCATCTTTTGATGCCTGACGGGCTTGACTCTCCCCTGAAGATTAACACACCAGGCCTTTACCAGTTCTATACCCCATTTTCATCAGAATGTTCCATCCTAGCGTGTTCATCAAACCTTTTTTGTTCTTGCCTTTGGATGGCTGTGGTGGCATTTGAGTGGTAGGAGGGGTTGAAGAAGACGGCTTTACCGAGTCTTGCCGTAGGTCGACAACATCCAAAACTGAGAGCAAAGGCCTATTGGAAGGCCACATAGAAGGCACCGATGTTGCTGAATGTATATCTTCTGTCGGCAGAATGGGCATACTAGTGACTTTAATAATGCGCCCTTTGTGCGGAAATTTTATGCATTGATGATTTGTTGAAGGCACAGCATCAATCTCTTGAATGTACGGGCGACCCAAAATGCCATTGAATGTCGGGTCCATGTCTAGAATATAGAAATCCACTGTGACTGAGACTGGACCCAAACCAACTTTTAGAGTGATCATTCCTAAAGGCGGCTTCCTAGTGTTGTCATAGGCGGTAACAGTGATTGTAGACGGCCGGATTTGACTCTCCGGAATGCCACACATTTTCAAGGTACTTGGTGGCAAAACATTAATAGATGCCCCAGTATCCACCAAACATTGTTTCACTGCCACCTTGTTAATGTCAATAGTAATGCACAGTGCATATTTTCTGGCTGGCTGTGGAGCCAATTCATGTTCATAAAAAGTGATGGCTGGTTGATTGCTAGCTGGACTTAAGACTGTAGTGACCTGTTCAACTGGGATATCTTCATTTACCACTACTTTCTACAGATATTACTTCAAGGCCAGCTGATGTGTAGTATATTTTTTGATCAGTTCCAGAATGGAAATTCAGGCCGACGTTCTGTCCAAATGCTTTAGTAAGTCATACTCCGTGCCCGGTGTGGACTCTTGTTCTTGTTCTACTTGTTCTTGTATCGGCTCCTGCTCCCGCTGGGGAAACACTCGATGGAACATCCGTCCACTACGGAGCACCATTGTTTTCGAAGCCTCTGTCTGGCCTAGGGTAGGTGAAGGGGCCGAGGAGGTAGAGGGAATGGTGTGTGACGTGTTGGGTGCTGGTGCAGAATTGGCAGGAGGAGGGGTTCTTATAAGAAGCCTCGCCGGCTGGGGGTTATCGAAATGTGGTGACGGGGATCGGGTGACAAGGAGGGGCCTTGGAAGCATGATGGTGGACGGGGTAGATTGTGGCGAAACAGGAGGGGTGATGATTGCCGGCGAGGGGCAGGTAAGGAGAGGTTTATTTGGTGGAGGATTTTGGGGTAAAGGAGCATTCGTGGGTTGGCGTAAGAGAATGGGCCGTGAAGGAGTAGGGTTAGGATTGAATGGCCCTAGAGCGCTGGAACGTATAAGGGGGCGTGGTGCTTGGGAAGGGGGTACAGGTTGAAGCCTTCTTAGCAATTGTGGTGGTTGCGGTTGACTGGAGTTTTGATTAATGGCCCCGACAGAGGCGTTTTCCTTATGCCAATCCTGCCCTCTCTCCACTTCATGGATTGAGGTGACAAGGTTTACTTGTTGATTTTGAACCGGGTGCTCCGGTAGTGGATTATTGACAATCCCCATATTGGGCTGGGGTGCAGGAGCCTGTTGTTGCTGGGGAACTTCTTGTTGCTGACCTTGCTGCGGGTGCTGCTGAGTCGATGGTTGCCGAGGAGGCCTTCGAGCTTTTAGCGTAGCAATAACCCTCCTCATCTCATCCCAATCAATGTCACCTTAATCATTCATATCATGTATGTAATCCTTGAAGTGAAAATAATGATCAATGTTGTGCCCTGGCTGCCGATGGAAGGCGCAATATCGGGAGGTGTCTACATGTTGCGGCCATATCGTTCTTTCTTTAGGTAGGGTGAGCAGGTTGGCGGCCATGAGAGCATTGAAAATGTCTAACAGGCTTTCAGTCAAGGGAGGGTAGTGCGCTCTTCGGGGACCCAATGGCCTTCTTGATTGTTGCAATTGTTGCGGTGCATAATTGACTGGCGGGGGCATTTGGTGGTACTATGCGGGTTGGTTTTGTGGAGCAAAGTGGGGTTGTTGTTGAGGAGGTGGAAGAGGCCGTAAGGTCTGAGGAGCATTATTATTTGGCTGGTGGACTTGGTTTTGGAAGGCGGGCTGTTGTGGTGGCGGCCCTTGGTTTGGAGGGTGGCGAAAGGGTGTGGAATTGCCGAACGCACTCACCTGCTCATTAGTAACAGTGCCTTCAGTGGTCGGACCAGTATTGCCGATATTAACGTTCCTCTTTATTACCTTTGGTCTTGGCTCAAACATGCCTATAATAGGCGAATCTTTCATCTGAGTTTGTATGTATCTAGCTCTTTCATAGAGCTCTTCCATAGTGCTCAACTTGTTCATGGCTAAAATATGACGGAACTGCGGAGTGGAGTTTGATATAATCATCTTCACTTGCTCCGTTTCTGATAGTGTGTCCTTTAACTTCTCAGCCATAGCTCTCCACCTATCAGCAAATAAAATGAAGTCCCCTTCGGGCTTCATCTTTTCGGCAACCAGGTCAGTTACAGACAAAGAAGGACCCACACGGTCCTTGTACTTCTGCAGAAACTTTCGTTGAACTACATCAAAATCACTTGCATCCGTCGGCTCCAGGGAATAAAACCATTCTCATGCCGGGCCATCTAAAGATCGTCTAAAGAGATAAGCCAGAGAAGTCTTGTTATCTTTCCAGAATGATGCCTCATATAAGAAGTCTTTCAAGTGGATGTGCGGATTACCCGTTCCATTGTACCGTCAGAAATTCGGCATTTCAGACGGGGGTAGGTGAAAAACCGGCAGAGTGGGAAGCATAATTTCGGGAGCGACCTTGGATGCAGTGACCTTCTTGAGCTGCTCCTCCATACTAGCCATCCTTTGGAGGAGTATAGTGTGGTTATCGGACTCGGTTGGGGCCGGACGAAAAGAATATTGGTTCGTCGTAGGCCTTCTCAAAATTTGAGAAACAGGAGGTTGTTGAGACCTAGCAATGGAGTGACTTGCCGGTTGGGCCGGCGTAGTCATAACATGAGTTGATGGGCGCGAGGGCACCCTAGGTGCGACCGCCTGGTCGTTGGGAGAACTAGCAGAGTGGCCACCCATGGCCTGGGGAGGGTTAGAAGATGACGAGATAGACTTTCCCTTTAAAGCGGCTTTGGCCGCCTGGCGCTGGGAGTCATCCAGGCGAGCAAGAACTTCGTTGAAGTTGAAAGAAGGGGAAGCGTCCCCTGAAGTATTTTGAGTGGTAGGTTGAGCTTGGGAAGAAGGCTCAACCTCCAAAGAAGTGGTGTCCACCATGTGGACTTGGGTGGAAGAAGAAATATAGTTTCCCTCGTGGTAGACAGGATCCTGAGAGGGAAACTCATAGAACGGGTCAGAGTGACCCTCCTCATAACCATCATAAGTATACCCGTAGTTGTCCATATTGATGATTTTACCTGAACGGAGTTTCATGCTTAAGGAAGAAGAAATAAATTTCCAACAAACAAGTATACCCAAGAGATATCACCTTATCAACAAAAAAAACACCCAAGTTGTAATGAGCCCAAAATTTTAAGGTTTTCTTTGAGATTAAAGTGAATTTTACAATAAGTTCTCTCCTTTGAATGTGGGGTCCTGGTTGAAAATTTGGGTATAATCTCCGGGTATCTAGGTTCTTTCTCTCTCTTCACCAACGTATGGGTCAACTATACTCCGGGTGCTTCAATGGTACAACCTGCCCAGCGTCCGTGAGGGAATCCACGGGTTCGGGGACTTACGGAGGCTTGGTTCAGGAATTTCCAGTCCAATGAGACGGAATGCTCAGAGGGTCCTTCCTTCGCCAAGAGGGGGTGTGACTCCTAAAAGTGTGGGGAGAGGAGGTCTCCCAAATCGAATGTCCTAAATGCAGTCTAATGCAGGCAATATCAAGCAGGTGATACGAGAATCAGTCAAATGAACAGCAGTAAACAGTAAACAGGGGTTCTGGTCGTTATATCAACAAGAGACGACTTAGTGTCAGTCGCTAATCACTGTGAACAGTGCAAACAGATAGCAATCAAAATTAAATAGCGCCTTAAAGTGAGGCGCTACCTGTGAAAATGACGCATGTGCAAAGGGGCGTCAAATAGCAGTAATCAAACTTAAAGTGATGAACAAGAGCAACGATAATAAAAATAACGTCTTTCAGTAAGGCGCTGTATCAGTGAAAGACGCCTCTGGGAGGGGTGTCAAAATGTAATAATCAAAAATCTGACGCCTTGGTGTGAGGCGTTATATTAATAAATGACGCCTCTAAGAAGGTCGTTAATTATACAATGATGGAAATACTCGCAATAAAAATGGAAACAGCGCCCGTTCGAACGGTCGCTGTGTGTGGAAATGACGACGGTATGAAGGGCGTTATTCAGTTCCAGAGAACCATTCACCCTGATGACCAACAGAAATCAATTTCTTTTCTAACAAAAATGATATGGATAGTACGCAAATTGGCTAATCCAGTGGGAGGTGTGCACGTGGTGCACAAGCAGAGTGTGCTACGTGGAGCACGAAGGGGGGCACGCGAGGGTGCCAAAGGGAGGGGCACGCGAGGGCGCCGAAGGAGGGGCACGCGAGGGCGCCAAAGGGAGGGGCACGCGAGGGCGCCAAGGGAGGGGTAATCAAACTAAAATAAAAAGGGTCCCACCGTGATCACCAATTTGTGAACGTGTCACATAGACATCTTTTTCTTAAAGAGAGAAAATATGAATGATGATTAAAGGATGAAGGATTATGCTAAAATAAGTGGGATAAAAAGGAAAAGGGGATGAGCATGAGATGCTCTATGGAAAGTGATCGCCAGAGGGGTTACCTCAAAATATCAAAGGAGTGATCGCATGTAACTTGTGTTGAGCGGGTGAGATTGGAGATTCTTCCTTCCTCCTTCTACCGGCCGGCCGACGAAGGGGGTTTATAGCTTGATTACCCTGCAAACAACGAAACACTCCTTCCTGTTAGCTCTCTCTGTGATGTACTCTCTTGTGCGTTCTCTGCCTTCTCTTCTGTTCTCTTCGCGCGAGGGAGATTCAAGGGGGTATTTATAGCCAAAAAATCCTTGCATTAACAGGATTAAAACAAGGTAATGAATCTCTAATAAGGAACCCTCTTCCCAATCGAACACAAGGTGCAAAATGGTGAAAGGATCATTACTGGAAAAAAGCAGGTAAAAGGGAGACGGAAGTGGAAACTGACGACCTATATAAGGGCGTCAATTGAAATGATGACATGCATTCAGTCGTCAATTCTTGGATTTAATTATAGAAATAAAGGACTTTCCTTTTTTTTAAATTATGAAATGACGCCTATTTTAATGGGCGTCAAATAATCGACGCCCCTCCCAAGACGTCAATTCTTTGAGTTTTGTTTTTATTAGAATTTATAAACTCCAGGAATCGACGACCGTTTGAAAAGTCATCCATTTATTAAAACATGCCCTTTACCAGGTTGTCAATTAAACGACGCCTTCCCCAGAGGCGTTAATTTCGATTACTAAACTAAAAAAAACCAAGAAATCAAAATTAAATATGGGAAAATTAGAAAAACTTCATATTAAACCAATATTGAAGTCCACTTTGGGGCGTCACATGGTGACATGAGATTTACTCAACATAGTATCGATTTTGGCGTGTCTAGTGCCAGGGGCACCATTGTGACTGGAGTTGTTGAGTGGTCGGGAGCCGCGGGCCCCGATGTGACTGGAGTAGCAGGCAGTCGGGTGCCGGGGGCACCATTGTGACTGAAGGATGCGAGCGCCAGGAGACCTCGATGGTCGTGCTTGGGGCCTGGTGTGACTGGCAGTTGGGTGCCGGGGGCACCATTGTGACTGAAGGAGGTGGGCGCCGTGAAGAGGCTGAGACCCGAGTACATGTACATATGCTCAACTAGTTTCATGCTGTATGAGAGCCATGTGGGCTTTATAAATGGGCCAAGGAGGCCAAAGTACAACTGGCGCAAGCCATGGGACAATTCCGACGTGCAGGTTGGTCCCCGGGTCAATGCTGGATAAGGCGGATATCCGCGTGTTTTACAGAGGGTCCCTCTCGTGGCACGGGCCATGTTTGCTTCGCCAAACGAGGGGCTATGACTGGATAGCTGGAGAAAGGATCGGGCTGGTGTCTGGGTGAGGGTCGATCATAGCTCGAGTCGAGCGGTCGGACGTGGCCTCGTGACTGCGGGGAAGCGTGACGTCATAGTGCGTGCGTAGTTGCGGTCGGTGGGCACATGAGGGGAAGTCCCGGCATGAGGGGGCGTTCACCCTTGTCATAACGTCACACACGTGGCGGGGGTAGACTTGTGTGTCATGGCGGAACACCGTGTGAGGGAAGTACAAGTGACATACCCTCGGTGTCCTTAGCCGACGACCAAGTCACCCACACATAATTCTCCTTGCTCGTTGCCTGGAGCCGCTTGAAGCTTGGAGATCACTGGAAGCCTTGATTCATGCATATGCTGGATGTCTCCACCCCTTGAGCTTCTAAGGGGTTTTATAGAGAAGTTGAAGGGTCAGGATGGGTTTAGGAGGACTAGGTTGATAGGTTCAAGCTAGCCCGCGTAAACCCAATTGAATAGTGCATCAGGGATGGGTTTAGGAGGACTAGGTTGATAGGTTCAAACTAGCCCGTGTAAACCCAATTGAATAGTGCACGAGCTGAGTAGGGGAGAAAGGGTTTACGCGGACCAGCTCATAGGGTTGAGCTGGGCCGCGTAAACCCCTCCCCTGGGTGGGGTTTAGGCAGACCAGCCCAATGGGCTGGTCTGGTCTGCGTAAACCCCTCCACGGAGGGTGTTTTTTAGTAAAAAGTGGGCTGGGAAGGGTTTAGGCGGACCAGCCTCAGGGGGTGAGGCTGGTCCGCCTAAACCCCCTCCCCCAGGGGGTTTAGGCGGACTAGCCTGGGGGGTCCATGCTGGTCCGCCTAAACCCCACCCCAGGGGGGTTTAGGCGGGCTGGTTTGGGCTTTTTTTAATTTTTAATTTTTTAAAAGGTCAAATTTTTTATTGAAGGGAAGGGGTTAACGCGGACTTGGTTGAGGGGTAAGGCTGGTCCGGGTAAACCCCCTCCCCATGGGGTTTAGGTGGGTTTGACTGGGGTGGTTACCCGGGTTTGACCGCGGGTTTGACTGAGGGTTTGACTGGGGATTTGACTGGGTTTGACTGAGGGTTTGACTGTGGGTTTAACTGGGGTTTGACTAGGGTTTGACTACAGTTTGACTGGGGTTGACTGAGGGTTTGACTAGGAGTTGATTGGGGGTTGACTGAGGGTTTGACTAGGGTTTAACTGAGGGTTTGACTGGGGTTTGACTGGGGTTGACTGAGGGTTTGACTGGGGGTTTAACTGGGGTTTGACTGGGGGTTGATTGAGAGTTTGACTGGGGTTTGACCGGAGACCCTCGCAAGGGGCACTGCCCCCTTGACCCCCGCGACCTGACCGCTCAGGTTGATCCACATGCGAGGGCGCACGATGGTGGTGCATGACGAGATGGGTTGCTGAGAGTCCCGAGTTGGGCACGGACTTGTTGTAGAGTGGCTGGAACATACGCGCCCACCAGGTGCTCGGGGAGATTCCCGACACGTGTGTGTGGGCCGTATAAGGGCGCTGGGAGCTCCTGAAGCTTGTGGTTGGCCCAGTCAGGTCTTCCCTTGACTTCGGAGGGCTGGAGGGAGGCGACTCAAGGGTAGAGACCGGCCTCATTGCTGGGGTGCCACATGGCGTGGCTTGTAGTCTGGGTGCCCCCGGGTTGGCTCGGGTAGCTGTGTTGAATGCGGGTAAACCCGCAGACTGAGTGATCGGGGGTGGGCCCGATCGATTGTTGATGTTGCCATGGGTCACGGCTAGCCGGTTAGGACCCTTGGTTGGGCCCGGTTACTGGGGCATCGACATGATGATGCCGTTTATCTGGTGGTCGGGGTGACCCTCGCTCCTTGGAGAAGAATCGTATGATGCGGCAGGCTGTTCTGAGTCCCGAGTTAACCCGGTTGTTGAAGCGTCGGTGGTGTGACACCGTATGCAAGGTGTCCGGGGGTGATCCCCGAATCTTCACAGAGTGCCGTAAGGTACGGCAGGTTGTCTCGAATCCCGAAACTGACCCGGTTGTCGGGAAACTGGCTGGCATAGTGCCATTTGCTTGAGGCTGATCCCCGATTATTATGTTGCGCCGCTTGACCCGGCGAAGTGTCTCGATTTCTGAGCTCAACTTGACTATTAGAGCAGCTTTGGTGATGTGCCATTTTACCCTATTTAGGGAGTATTTCCCTATGCTTAATCCTTGATTAATTCGATAAAATAAGCCGGTGCCAACAACTGCCAAGCGGGGTAGCGGTCCAGGGAGGACCGCCACCCTATTTTCCATCCTAGTTGTGGTCTGTTTGCATTGTGTTGGCCCTCGGTTGACTTGGTTGTGACCCAGTGGTCGACCTTTGGCCTCGTGGATGTTCCGGACACCCTGTGGTTCCGTGTCAGTGCTTTTGGGGTGTCTGGAGGTACCGTGTTATCTTGATCAACGTGCCCATGGGTCTTGGGGGTCCGGGTGACCTCGCGTATTCTGGGCTTATGTGTTTTCGCTAGATTGAGTCGCCGTGTTTCTCCTGTAAGTGTTTCCTGAGTGGGCCATGAGTTTGGCCTTGGACTGTGAGTCCAATCACCTAGCCTAGAGCTGGAGGTTCCCCGCTTTTCCCGTGTATAGGGAATTATCTTGGCAGCTTGTGAGTTACCTCGGTATTCGTGCTACCGTGGTTTCAGACCTAGGGATTAGGCCAGATTGACGGCATGGAGCCGTCCCGGTACAACGATCTTGACCCGAGTCACGTGACTCAAGGACCGTTGGGTTAGTAGGTTTAGAAGGTTGTCCCGAGTCTGGTGGCTTGGGCCGCCTGCTACTCCGTGTTACTCGCGATGGGTGCGTGCATGGCTTTTCGTGTTCACATTTAGTGACCTCCCACTGGGCGTAGCCTTCTTATAGCATGCGTGTGCTGACCCACCCGGGAGTTGTGGAGCGGCTTACCCGAGAGAGACAGTTTTTAGGCTGGTTACCATAGGGCCCCTTCGTGCAGCCTGAGTCTGGGCTTTGGGGAAGAACCAGCTAGAAGATCTGACCTAGGGCGCATGGTCTGTGTGTGCACACTTGGTTGGGGGCGTCGGACCTGTGCTGAGAAGCGTGACCCCAGCTACTCCTTGTTCATGGTACTGGTTACTGTTGTGTCTCTGTCTCCGCCTGGGGCATCGTAGAGAGACACCTGAGGCTGTGGACTAAGTCGTCAGTGGACGCATCTGACCTTACTTCTAGTGGGCAGTGCTCTCGTCATGTGACATGAGTTTCTAGTGACTCGAGTTTCCGTTTCATGTCTGCGAGATGTGGTTTTTGCTTGTAATTTTTTGGTGGTTTCCCGAGGTAGAGGTCTAGGGTTTCCGGTGAGCGTCACCAAGGGTTCACGACCATTGTGTCTACCCAGACCACGTGGTCTTGGGTTGGGCCTTTGTCTGTGAGACGGGCCTCCACGTCAGGGTTGTCATGGTATGTTTTCTGGTGGCGTAGCCAGAGGTCTTTCTGTTAGACCGGTGTTCCCCCGACAGTGGGATCAGGGCGTTGGTTTCCGTTTCGGTAGGAGTAGCTGTAGTGCTGAATTTTTATCGGCCAATGAGTTTGTTGTTCCTGCTGTTGTTGCTGCTTCCCGTTACCGCCGTTGTTTACGGTTGGGGTTCCGCGGGACCCCTACTGATCCAGTGATAGGAGGCTCACCCCTGCTATTCAGGTGCAGCGGTTCTACCTCGAGGTTCGAGGGTGCTATGCGGAGGTTCTTAGTTGCCAGCTCGCCGGGCCGAGTGTTCACTCGGTGTTGGGTATATCTTTCCTGCCTTTGACTGTACTTTTATTGGACTGGACTCAGTTGTAGTTAGATTATTTATTTCTTTTAATTATTGAATTGTCCTACTTTATTTCCTATTTTTTTGTACCTCCACACTCCTATTAGCCCTTCTGAGCCTTCCGGCTCGTGGGCGGCAGGCCAGGATTCGAATGGTATCGGGTTATTCCTGGTATCCGGATCCTGCGTCGCTACACGGCCTCTTTAAGACACCGCCTCATCATAGAGATACCCTGCGCATCGATTTCCCCTCTTTGGATGAGGACTTCAATCCAATCTTGGACTTCCGGGTATTCCCGGGTGGGGTAAGACACCCTGGCATGATATTTGTAGTAGAGGGGGTGACTCTTGGCCGTCTTATTATAGTAGGATGGCGGATCTTGTGTTAGCACCCGACCCTCCTCCAGGAGCTTGTCAAAGATCTTCTCAGTGTCCTCCTTGGGGGAAGAACACTAGTGAGAGGGTCGCCACTCTGGGTACCACAATGTGGTCTTGGGGGACTGGTTACTGACTCCTTCTCCTTCGGCTCTGGGAATTGAATAGCGGCCGAAGCATGTATGACGTTAATGGATAAATGAAAGCTCTCCTGTACATGTGGCTGTGGCGGATCAACCAGGAATTCACCCATATCGACCTTCCCTCGCCTGATTAAGTCCTCGGTGAGGTCCTTGAATGGCTGACAATTGTGGATGATATGGCCTATCACCTCATTGTATGGGCAATATCCCTGATGAAATGAGGCACCTAGTGCATGCTCACTGGGTGATGGGTTGATCAAGCCCGCTCGCTGGCATGCAAAGAAGATGTTCAGGGTCCTTTCGCGAGGGAAGGAGTACAACTTCTCTGGCTGCTCACCTTCAAGTGAATCCTCCTCGCCTTCAGATGAATCCGAGGATTCCTCGGAGATCCAATCCCTGAGCGGAGCCCGAGCAGTAGATGTTGTGCCCCTTGTGCCTTGATGATGCTGTGATGTTTTGATGATAGCAACATTAGTGTCACCACAAAAGATTGCATGATTAATCTATGATTGAGTGCTTGATCTGTATGCCTTGATGATGATTTAACTGATGAGCATTCAGTTGATGCTTTAGGTTGGTGCATTGTTATGTGTACTGTTTTGCTTGCTGCATTGGGTTTAAACATGTCTACGCATCAGTTAAGTCGGTGCACTTATGTTTTGTCTAAGGCTAGTGCATTTTTGTCAGTCAGGCTGCTCAACAACCTTGGTGCATGTCACCGTTCATAGGCATTAAGGTTTGTGCATTCCACTCTATGTGCACGCAGTCTTGGCGAGTGTTAGGTCGGTGCATTACTTATTCTGCGTCTCATGGTGGCCTAGAGTCGGTGCATGTGTACGTAAGTTGATGCATGTGTGCGTCTCACACACACCTTAAGTCGATGCACATGAGCCTTCACGGTCGGTGCAATGCAATGGTTGCTATGGGCTAGCACTGCGTCGGTGCATATTCCTATTGTTGTGCTCGTTTTCATGCTAGTTGGTACATAGTCGGTGCACATCTCACCAAGGTCCGTGCACGCTTGCCACCTCGCATTCTCAAGTCTGTGCATACATCTGCTTTGTTAAACTTGAGCCCGTGCATACATAATCTCATGCTAAATCAAGTATGTGCCCACCTCGTAACCAATTCAGTGCATAAGAGATTCATGCATCTTAGTCCATGAAATGTCTGTAGCCTGCATAGTCAGTGCATCCGTTAGTCTTGTGTTGCAAATAAGTCTGTGCATATGCTAGTGTGACAGTATTGAACTCGTGCATATCATACCCCATGACCGTGTACATCTTTCATGATTGAATGAAGTATGTGCATATTTTATACATAATTGAAAGACACTTATGCAACATGTCAATAGCTCGTGTTCTTCAAGAAGGGCACGTGATCCAATGACGATCCTCACTCAAAGATGCTGCCACGTGGACCCTGAAGCTTCCAGATTCTGGCAAGTGGCGAGTGTCTCCTGAAGCTTCCAGGCCGAAGCGTTCCCTCCACACTCCTAGGGAAAGAGCTCGTCAACTTGACCTGATGGAGTATGTTGAGTCCCGAAGGGTGGCAATCAAGAGGGGAGGGGTGAATTGATTGGCTAGTTAAAAACTTTTCCTTAAAAAAAGACAATTAAGTAAGCATACAAGCACTAAGCCTCACACGAACATGATCTCACTTGTGAAGTCACGTGGAAATGGGTGTGTGAAGAAGATGTAAGAGGTGTACACTCTACTCACCGAGAAGCCCACTTGTTAAGATAACGAAGATACAAACCACAATTGAACGCACAGAGTTTTTAGGTGGTTTGGGTACACTGCAGTGTCCCCTACGTCCACCCCTCACACTTGAGGATTAAGACTTCACTATGAGTGAGCCACACACGATGTGAAGAAGAGCAACAACACACACGGTAACCAACTTTGTTCACCACACACAGCTCGTGTCACAGATACGAGCACACACACTCACAAGAACATTTAATGGGTTTAACAAATAACAACAAGAACTCCACACAAGATATAGAAATGAAAAGATCATATTAAGAGACAAATGATGTGATTTAAAGCTCCCCCTTTCTCTTTTCCAAATGAGCTTTAACACTTCTGCAGGTTGATGACGACTCTGGAAGAAGAGGAAGATGAACAGTGGTTGATCTTCTGTTGCAGCTTGAATCTGGAAGCAGCTTCACGTAGATGGATGATTGAAAGCTTGAGACCCTTCTTTCCCTTCACGTACAAGTACAGATTTGAGTGGAAGAACCCCTATGTGAAGCAGGAACGTCTTGTCTCTCGTTCACCTTCCCAACACGTTCACAATGCACGATCTGTTTCCTTATATCATTAGAGCCCAATTAAAAAATGTTTAATGGCCTGAATAGTCAACAAACACGATTATATCCAGATCCACAATTTACGGAATTGTTTGAGCTCATTTTGACTAAAAAATAGCACTTTCGACGCTGAAACACGAAAGTCGTAAAAGGACGCGTCGAACTCAATAATTGCATATAAAAAATGACAAACCGGGGTGTCGACACCAGGTGTCGACACATGGTCGACACGAATTCCAAACCAAGGATCAAAGGTGGATTAAGGGCTAATAGGAGGATTAACACAATGAATTAACAAGAATTAGGCTTAAACAATATAAAACAAAATGTTGACACCAAGTGTCGACACTAGTGTCAACACTTGGTGTCGACACAACTAACCGAAGGAAGACGAGACAAGAAGAACACGCCTGTGTCGACATCAGGTGTCGACACCTGTGTCGACACTTGATGTCGACACATAAAAACCTGTAAATTACACTTTACAACAGAGACTAAAAAGCAACAGTGAGTGTCGACACTTGATGTCGACACATAAAAACCTGTAACACACATTGTACAACAGAGACTAAAAAACAATAGTAAGTGTCGACACTTAGTGTCGACACATGCAAAAACATATTAAAACACAACTGAAACCCCTCAAATCAAGTGAAAGAAAATGTGAACAATTTATGAACCTCCACCAAGGATGTTGAAGACACTATGATTGGAGATCTTCAGGCCTGAAAAAATACAAACATTTGAATCAAATTTCTTCAATTCAGCTTCACACATATCATCAATCAAAGTTAACATGGTGATAAAAAATTTGTGCATCACATGATCAATGTAATGAACAATGTAGCCATTAAGTTATATATCACCACTTACCTCTCGGACTTACCTTACTTCATCATTGATGTACAAGAGTTTGGAGCTTTGACTTAAATTAAACCAAGTGGATGAAGAGTTGATTCACTCGCATTAGTTAATCATGAACACATAAGATAACCACTTATAGAACACATAGCAATTATTCATCATCAAAACAATCCACACATCATACCTTGGGGTTAAACAATCTCCCCCTTTTTGATGATGACAAAAAAATGCTATGAGTAAAGATTTAAACAAAGTGGTGTAAAAGAATCACATGATAAACCATCCACAACGGTCATTTATGCAGTGAATCAAAACATATATAAAGTGAGTGTTTAGACATTCACAACCATAATAAGAAGTTCACAGCCAAACTAGTAAGCCTTTTGATTTAGTGGGTTTTCAGATTAAGAGTACAAAACATAGACTGACCATGCAATGAACTAAGACGACACACGGAAAAACATAAAGACATAACACACAACAACCTTAAGATAGAAAACATGCATGACCACACAAGCATACCTCACACACATGCATATAGATAACTCTCCCCCTTTGACAACATCAAAAAGAAGGGGGAACCACACCAACTTGAAGCATATGCCATAAAGAGGAGCAAGACTTAAGCGGAACCGGAGTCTGGCGGAGGAGGACTTGAGCGAAAAAATTCAAATAGATCATTGAACGCCTGGCTGTGAGCATCAAATGAGGTTTTGAGATAATAAAGGGAGCTGTTGATATTCTGAAAAGCCTCGAGATATGTGATATGATTGAGCTTCAATTCAGCAACATCTTGGGTAAGAGTATCCACGGACTCCCGAAGCTCACCTACGTCCCCACTCAAGGTCTCCAAGGATAATTCCATCCCCTGAAAGTCATAAGCACCTGCATGGCTGCTAGAAGACCCGCCATGTGCAGTAGGAGGTGCTGCTTCTTCAGCCTCATCCGAATCATCATCAGTGTGCTTTTCTTGCATGGATTTTAAAATGCGAACAAGACGACCGTCACGGGTTCTTGCATAACCCATATTCTTGCATACAGAGTGAACGGTATAGATATTGCCTGCACGAAAGAGCTGATACGGTTCCTGACTCAAAGGAATATCAAGCAAACGAAAAACTCCAGTCAAAGCTGCAGCATATGGAAGTGTCCTGTTCCGATTATGATAACACCCGAGAATGTGACTATGGATAAGTGCTGTAAAATTAAATGGCCGCCTTTGTAATATGCTGGAGATAATAAATATCTGCAGATCGGTAACTCTATCTCGGCCACCAGCTTTGGGAATCATAATAGTAGTCACCATATGGTGAAGAATCCGTTGCATAGGAGGAAAATAATTGGCATTCAAGCCAACAACAGATGTATCACGCATCTCTTCCCCAGTAAGCAATTTATAAACCACAGTTTCATCACATGCAGCAACCCCATAAACATCTCCATGATCAGGTAAATTAAAAGCTGCTGCTAAAAGAGACTGAGAGATTTGAAACGGTTTACCATTTACCACCGTCATATACTTGTTGCCTTGGACAACCATATTGCCATAAAATTGATGAACAAGAGAATGATATATTTTCCGATGATCAGTCATAACGGAAATTAAATTCGGCAGAATTTGTAATAATGGTAGCAATTCAGGAACGGCTTGCTTGAAATCTTCAAAATTCACAGCCCGTGGTCGTAAAAGCTTCCGTTCCATCATTTTAAATTGCGCAGGTGTGGGTGCCTGCGAGAAGGCCTGTTGCTCTCTGCTTTTTGCCCTAGTTTCCCTTTGACGACTAGATTCATCCATGGGCTTTTTGCCACTTGCAGCATGCTTGGGTGCCATGGAATAATATGCAATGGAGACTAGAATGATAGAAATAGAATGTGCTTGGTAGAACGAGACGATCTTTCCACAAGATATGATTTTATCCACTAATCAACCACACATTAAGAGCAGCAAGGATTGAACAAAGAACTAACCACAGAGGCTAGATGAGGAAGGGGGCTGCGCCACCACCGCCGCGAGACCAAGGAAGAGAGGAGGAGATGTGCAGCCCGCCGCGGTCCAACGAGGAGAGGGGAGGTGGGGATGTCGACACCCACATCGCCAGGGGCGCCCTTCCGCCGTCACGGCCAAGAAGGGGGGAGCCGCGGGTCGACACCACCAAAACCCCAAAGGGGGAAGCCGCCCACGGGAGTGAAGAATAGTGTGAATGAGGGAAAAGAGATGGGGACAAAGAAATGAGATGGGAATGTGAGTTTTAGAGCAAGTAAATGATAAGATAAAGGATTGAATGAAAAATGGAAAGATAATACTAAGGGAAATGTTGACTTAGCTGGAGTCAAGGTATCGACATATAATGTTGACATCTTAAATGAAGTTTAACAACATTTGTTGACAATAAAACTTCAGAAATGTAAGAATTAGAGATTAATCCCCAAAAATAGAATAAGATATAAAAGATTTTCGAAAGGGGATTTTAAAAGAGAATTGACAGAAAGAGGACATTCTTTGACAGTATTTGTTAAAATTTTGCCTGATTCCAAAACCGAATGTCCGGAAATTAACTTAAGCTCGAACTCAGAATGGCATTGCTTTATTATCAAGAAATAGCCATAGAAAATCAAGGAATTACAGTATTTTGGGTTTTTCAAATAAACATAGTCATGCAGGGATGTTTTACACACACACACGATGCAAGGCATTCATACAACATGATGAAAATGCATGATCAAAATTTAAACAAACTAGTGGTGAAAATGCAAATGCATGAGAACAACCAGACAAATGCTAGACACTAACGACAGTCTAGACGACAAATGCCCAACTCTCTTCTAAAAGAAGTGAATTTATCTTCATTAAGGGGTTTTGTGAAGATATCAGCAATTTGATTATTTGTGTCAACAAATTTTATTTCGACGTCCCCTCTACTAACATGATCACGCAGAAAGTGATGCCTAACTTCAATATGCTTTGTGCGAGAATGATGCACTGGATTCTTAGACAGATTGATTGCAGATGTGTTGTCACATAGAATGGCAGTGTCTTTTAGTGTGATGCCAAAATCAATCACTTGTTGTTGTATCCAGAGCACTTGGGCAACACAACTTCCTACAGCCACATATTCGGCTTCGGCAGTTGATAAAGCCACAGAATTTTGTTTCTTGGAGGCCCATGAAACCAAGTAACCTCCAAGGAATTGACAATACCCACTTATGCTCTTACGGTCTATTTTGCAACACGCGTAATCGGCATCGGAATAAGCAATTAATTCAAGACTCGAAGTACGCGGAAACCACAAACCCAATTCACAAGTACCAGCAATATATCTAAAAATTCGTTTCACGGCCGACATATGAGATTCTTTAGGATTCGATTGAAACCTTGCACACAAACATACAACATATTGAATGTCGGGCCTGCTGGCAGTCAAATACAACAAGGATCCAATCATACTCCTGAAAAGGGTCTGGTTTACTGATTTACCTTGAGGGTCTTGATCAAGTTTTAGAGAAGTGGACATTGGAGTAGGTTGTGGTTTGGTTGTTGTCAGATTGAATTTCTTCAGCAACTCCAGGGCATACTTCCTTTGATTTATGAACAAGCCGTCATCTGTTTGTGTCACCTGTAATCCCAAGAAATATGTTAGCTCTCCCATAAGACTCATTTCAAACTCACTCTGCATTAGTTTAGCAAAGTCTTTACTGAGAGCATCTTTAGTGGAGCCAAAAATAATGTCATCTACATACACTTGAACGATTAGAATTTCCTTACCATTCAGTTTAGTAAAAAGAGTTTGATCAACCTTACCTCGTTTGAATCCATTCTGAGTGAGAAATTCACTTAACCGTTCATACCATGCACGGGGAGCTTGCTTCAGCCCATAAAGAGCCTTATCAAGCTTATACACGTAGTCCGGATGCTCCGTATCTTCAAACCCTGGCGGTTGCTCCACAAACATATCCTCCTGGATATAACCATTTAAAAAAGCACTTTTAACATCCATTTGAAATAATTTTATGTCATAGCAACATGCAAAAGCCAATAAAATCCTCACTGTCTCGAGTCTTGCTACAGGAGCAAAAGACTCATCAAAGTCAATTCCTAGTTCCTGGCTATAACCTTGGGCCACAAGCCTGGCCTTATTCTTAGTTACCACCCCTTGATCGTTTGTTTTGTTCCGAAAAATCCATTTTGTTCTGATCACTGAGTGGTTTCTAGGACGTGGCACAATGAACCACACTTTGTTTCTTTGAAACTGATGTAATTATTCTTGCATAGCCAAGATCCAAGAATCGACTTTTAAGGCATCTTCAATGGAGTGAGGTTCAGATTGAGAGAGTAAAGCAACGAAATCCATGTTTTCAACTTCCCTGAATGAAGACCGCGTCTTTACTCCTTCTTCTATGTTACCAATGACATCCTCTGGAGGATGGTCCTTTGCAAAGGTCCATTGTCTTGGTAGCTGTTGTTCAGCTTGAGCTTCTTGATTTTGATCATTTTCTTGTGGGTCTTTTGTTTCTTGTTTCTCAGCTCTTTCTTCCTTCTTTTGGATATCATCATTTTCTAACTCATCATCCTGCAAAACAAATTCTTCATTAGATCTATTTGTAGATGATTCATCAACTATAACATGAGGGCTTTCTTCAACAACAAGAGTTCTCAAATTGTAAACTCGATATGCTCTTGAGTTAATAGAGTAACCAAGAAATATACCTTTGTCACTTTTAGGATTGAATTTCGCCAAGTCCATTTTACCATTATTATGAATGTAGAAAATTGATCCAAAAGGTAAAAGTATGAAATGTTTGGCTTCTTACCTCGATACAGCTCATATGGTGTTTTCTTCAAGAGTGGTCTTATCATAGCACGGTTGATGATGTAGCAGGCGGTGTTCACTGCTTCAGCCCAAAAATACCTTGGTAAGTTGTTTTCATTCAGCATAGTTCTGGCCATCCCAATTAAGGTACTGTTCTTTCTTTCAACAACCCCGTTCTGTTCAGGGGTTCTTGGTGTGGAGAAGCCGTGCATATAACCTTAAGTCCTGTAAAAATTACTGAATTCATGGTTATCAAATTCTGTACCATGATCACTCTGCACGGTTTTGATATAGCACCCCTTTTCATTTTGAACTTGCCTGCAAAATGCTTCAAATTCCGTTAGGGCATTATTTTTATGAGAAAGAAAATATACCCAATAGAATCTAGAGAAATCATCCACAATCACAAAATCATAAAGTTTACCACCCAAGCTATGAGTTCTGCTTGGTCCAAACAGATCGATGTGAATTAATTTGAGAGGCCTTGATGTGGTTACATCATTCTTGCACTTGAATGATGTTCTTGTTTGCTTACCCATGCTGCAAGCACCACATACTCCTTCATCATTAACCTTCAATTTAGGCAAGCCAACCACCAATTCATTTCTGGAAAGTTTAAGCAAAACATTGAAACTGGCATGCCCAAGGCGGCGATGTCACAACCAAGCATCATCGTTGTTCCTTGCAACCAAACATAATTTTTCATGAGATGCATCATCCAGGTCTATCATATACACATTGTTATGCCTGAAACCAATGAACTTAATTTCATGAGTGTTTCTATTCACAACAGTACAATGGTTAGAATAAAAGATCACATTGCATCCTTTATCACATAGTTGACTGATACTTAAAAGATTGTGATGTAAACCCTTCACATGCAAGACATTCTCAATAGCGTGATTTTGATTCTTACCTATCTTACCTTCTCCAATGATTTTACCTTTGTCCTTATCACCGAATGCCACTGTCCCACCATCCTTTTCATGCAGGTCTGCAAACAAATTTTTGTTTCCAGTCATATGACGAGAGCAACCACTGTCCAAGTACCGTTTGCTTCCTTGAGCTCTCAAACAGACCTGCAAAACACCACAAAAATACTTATGCAGATTTTGGTACCCAAGCAAGCTTGGGTCCTCGATGGTTAGACACATGAGGCCTTGGAGGCCGATTCATCATCCTGGCAAAATATTCATCATCAAATCTCATGGTTCTGCAATCATACATATCATGGCCCATTCTACCACAATAGAAGCAAGTAGAGAATCTATTTTCACGGTTTCTTTTCCTGTTCATATTTATAGTAGTATTATGCACATGTGTGTTTGATGATGATGGTAATGAGCTTCTTGGAATCCATGAGGTCATGAGTGTTTTAGAGTGAGATGCATTCCCTCTTTCCATTTTAGCAAGAACATTCTTTAGCTCATTAATATCAAGTAACAAGATTTCAGTTTTCTTTTCAGCAGTTTCCTTATACTGATTGCAAGTGATTCTTTCCAACTTTTCTTTTTCCAATTCCATTTTCAAATCTTCATGCATTTTGATAAAAGTGTTTTGATCATCACGCATGCATGAACTTTCTTCTTCAAACAATTCTATTTTGGACAAAAGAGTTTCATTTTCACATTTGAGATTATCAATTTCAGATTTCAAGGAATTACAATTCTCACAGTGATTTTCAACATGCACAAGATGCTCAATCTTCTTTTTCAGAAGTTTATTTTCAGATTTAAATTTTTTACATTTTCCATATAATGATTCATATGCAATTTTCCATTGTTCACATGTAAGAGTTTCAGAATCAGAATCTACCTCATTTGAGACGTCTTCGTCTGCCATGAAACATAGATTCTTGACGAGCTCGTCCAAGTCGCCTTCATTTTCAGATCCTTCTTCATCTTCGTCGCTCCAAGTGGCGACCATTGCCTTAGGCTTCTTGAATTTTCCTTTCTTGAATCTCTTCATCAAATCAGAGCACTCACCCCGCATGTGACCAGGCTTCTTGCATTCGCAATAGATCACTTCATCCTTTTTGATGCTTTCATTTTTCTTAGGACCTTGCCTTCTTGGTCCTTTTCTGAATTGACCACCAAACTTCCTAGTATTTTCGACAAATTTTCTTGCCCTTTTGATGATCATAGCAACAAGCTCCTCATCTTCAGTGTTAGCTGAGGAGCCTTCCTCACTTTCCTCAGATTGTTGCGAGTTCACTTTCAAAGCCACGGTCGAGGCAACCTTCTTCTTTTTGTGATCTTCCTTGCTCCTTTTGATGTTTATTTCATAAGTCATCAAGGAGCCAACCAGTTCGTCCAATGTCAAGGTACTGAGGTCTTTTGAATCTTCAATAACAGTGGCCTTTGTGTGCCATTGCGGTGATAAAGATCTCAGCACCTTCCTCACAAGCTCTCGATTTGAATACTCCTTTCCAAGAGCCTTCAACCCATTCGTAATTTCCATCAGCCATGCAAACATTTCAGAGATGGATTCTTCTAGTTTCATCATGAATAACTCATAATCGAGGACCAAAAGATTTGCTTTGGTCTCCTTAACTTCAGAAGTTCCTTCGTAGATCAAGCGTAGCTTGTCCCACATTTCCTGCGCAGAAGCACACATAGAAATCCATGAGTATTCGTTTGGATGAATAGCACACTAAATTATATTCATGGCCTTAAAGTTAGATGAACAATATCCGATATGTTCATCATCCCAATCATCCTCATTTTCAGGTAACTTATAAGGACCTTTGTTTATCACATTCCACACATCATACTCTTGAGCACGTAGAAAAACGTACATCCTATTTTTCCAATAAGTATAATTACTTCCATCGAAAAACGGAGGTCTGTGAATATAATGCCCTTCAGGCATCATCCCTCTGTTTGCCATAATGGGGATCGCACTCTTCGACCGTGTGGTCAAAACAACCAGAGACCAAAGCTCTGATACCAATTGTTGAGTCCCGAAGGGTGGCAATCAAGAGGGGAGGGGTGAATTGATTGGCTAGTAAAAAACTTTTCCTTAAAAAAAGACACGATTAATTAAGCATACAAGCACTAAGCCTCACACGAACATGATCTCACTTGTGAAGTCACGTGGAAATGGGTGTGTGAAGAAGATGTAAGAGGTGTACACTCTACTCACCGAGAAGCCCACTTGTTAAGATAACGAAGATACAAATCACAATTGAACGCACAGAGTTTTTAGGTGGTTTGGGTACACTACAGTGTCCCCTACGTCCTCCCCTCACACTTGAGGATTAAGACTTCACTATGAGTGAGCCACACACACGCTGTGAAGAAGAGCAACAACACACACAGTAACCAACTTTGGTCACTACACACAGCTCGTGTCACAGATACGAGCACACACACTCACAAGAACATTTAATGGGTTTAACAAATAACAACAAGAACTCCACACAAGATATAGAAATGAAAAGATCAGATTAAGAGACAAATGATGTGATTTAAAGCTCCCCCTTTCTCTTTTCCAAATGAGCTTTAACACTTCTGCAGGTTGATGATGACTCTGGAAGAAGAGGAAGATGAATAGTGGTTGCTCTTCTGTTGCAGCTTGAATCTGAAAGCAGCTTCACGTAGATGGATGATTGAAAGCTTGAGACCCTTCTTTCCCTTCGCGTACAAGTACAGATTTGAGTGGAAGAACCCCTATGTGAAGCAGGAACGTCTTGTCTCTCGTTCACCTTCCCAACACGTTCACAATGCACGATCTGTTTCCTTATATCATTAGAGCCCAATTAAAAATTGTTTAATGGCCTGAATAGTCAAAAAACATGATTATATCCAGATCCATAATTTACGGAATTGTTTGAGCTCATTTTGACTGAAAAATAGCACTTTCGGCGCTGAAACATGAAAGTCGTAAAAGGACGCGCCGAACTCAATAATTGCATATAAAAAATGACAAACCGGGGTGTCGACACCAGTGTCGACACCAGGTGTCGACACATGGTCGACACGAATTCCAAACCAAGGATCAAAGGCGGATTAAGGGCTAATAGGAGGATTAACACAATGAATTAATAAGAATTAGGCTTAAACAATATTAAACAAAATGTTGACACCAAGTGTCGACACTAGTGTCGACACAACTAACGGAAGGAAGACGACACAAGAAGAACATGCCTATGTCGACATCAGGTGTCGACACAGGTGTCGACACTTGATGTCGACACATAAAAACCTGTAAATTACACTGTACAATAGAGACTAAAAAGTAACAGTGAGTGTCGACACTTGATGTCGACACATAAAAACCTGTAACACACACTGTACAACAGAGACTAAAAAATAATAGTAAGTGTCAACACATAGTGTCGACACATGCAAAAACTGTTGTGCCTCTTAGGCACAAGCATGTGCTATGTTGATTTGATGATAGCAACGCTGTTTTGTTTTGATGATAGCAACACAGTGAGTGCTTTATGAGATTATGTTTTGATGATAGCAACATAACTTGTTTTATGGAGAATGCATGTGTATGACTGATATATTGGTTGTGCATGTGCGTTGCCTTTCTGTCTGCATGTAGTTTGATGACTAGCAAGTCTATACACTGCAGGGTAAAGCATTTCAGAGTCTTTACATTGTTCATGCACGGCACAGCAAGTCTGCACAACGTCCGTCTCATTTAGCGTCTAAGGCAAGTCTATACACTGGAAATTGAAGTGTGTACATTGAGCGTCTCATTGAGCGTCCCACATAAAGTCTATACAGTGCCTCAGGCTGAGCAAGTCCATACATTGGTCGGTGAAAAGTCTGTACACTCAGAAGTCTGTTCATCCACCGTCTTCCTCAGCGTCTCATGCATAAGTCTGTACACTGCACTGGAGCATGCATCTCATGCAAGTCTGTACATCACCTTCAAAGCCTTCTGTTGAAACCTCAAGTCTGTACAGCGAGCAGCGTCCTTGTGTCTCAAGCCGTTCTCCAAGTCTGTACACTGGTCGTGCATTCAAGTCTTTCACAAGTCTGTACATCAGACGCGCATGCTCGCCTGTCCCTACGGATGCTCTCCTGGGACCGAGTTTGCTCTCTAGTGACTGTTAATGCTCCGATTGGCCAGCGTCTCTCTTGATCAAGTCTATACACTCATTCACTGTTCATGCATTCACAGTGAAGTCTGTACATCCGTTTGGCTATGCATCACTATCCACCAAGTCTATACATTGGTAGAGTCTGTACATCAGACGTGCATGCTCGCATGTCCCCCCGGATGCTCTCCTGGGACCGAGTATGCCCTCCAGTGACTGCTAATTCTTCCCTAACTTTGAGGATGCTCCCCTGGAGCAGTGATTGCTCCCCAGAGACAGCATGTGCTCCACATGCTCCCCTGACGCTGGTGATGCTGCCCAGAGGCCATAGATGCTCCCCTGAGACCTCATATGCTTTCGTGCGAGAACGCACTAGTCTCTAGGTATTTAAAAGAATCTGTACAATGCATGCGCTTTCACAAGTCTATACAATGCATTTCATTTTACAAAGTGTTGACACCAAGTTGATAATCTGATACTCTGTCTGACAGGTGCTCTGCTCGTGAAGCTTAAGGAGGGCACGTGATCCGAGGATGGAAGGGCAGACAGGATCGTGACACGTGTGCTGAAGCTGGCTGAGAGACTGACACGTGGTCCAAGGTTTTTGGGCGGGAGATGTGGAGAGCACACGCCATGCTGCTGCTGCTGCTGCTATATATATGAGTCTTCGTCTTCAGATGAAGAGTGATCGAAGCCTGTGAGTTGAACCAGAAGAGCAGAAGCAGAGAGCCCTTCGATCCAGCAGAAGAGAAGAAGAAAAGAAAGAGAGACAGAGAGCATAGAAGAAAGAAGTAAAAGAGAAAGAGAGAGTGAGATCGTAAGAAGAAGAGTGTGAGAGAGGTTGCCTGAAGATCAATCTTCACTGGACTGTGGATCAAATCCAGGCCAGTCAGCTCTTTGAGAGCCATATTGTGCTTTATGTTTACAGCTTTCCGATTGCTGTTCATCTTATCTTTTGTTTCCTTTTTATACTTTCCTTCAAGCTGTTAGCCAGCGTTGTAGAGGAGGACTCCTCTGGACAGCAAGCTGTGTTGCTCAGCGGGCAGTGGAGGATTCCACTTGACGGCCAAGCTGTATTGCCTAGCGATTTGTAGAGGTGCTGCCTCTGGATGGGTAAGCTGTAATCCCCAGCGGTTTGCAGTGGAGGATTCCACTGGACAGCAAGCTGTGTTGCTCAGCGGGGCGAGGAGGATTCCTCGGACAGCAAGCTGTGTTGCTCAGTGGGGCGAGGAGGATTCCTCGGATGGCAAGCTGTGAGGCCCAGCTGATGTAAGGCAAGCTGTGATGCCCAGCTATTCAAGCTGTGAGTTAGCAGGAAGCCACACTCGGGTTGAGTGTGGGGTGGATATAGGTCTGTTGGACCGAACCACCTAAAAACCTCTGTGTAGTGGTTTGATTTCTCTATATGTTTTTGCTTCCGCTAGATGTTTGCATAGGGGCGCTCCATCTGTTTGCTTACAGGTTGAACATAAGATTTAATTAGCCTTCAGATTATCTAATCTGTCTTGTTAGCATTCTAGTTGTTAATTGGGTGAAATTTTTATAGGCTATATTCATTCACCCCCCCTCTGAATACTTGCACCGAACCCAACACTTGGTATCAGAGCGGGTTGCTGTGCATAGGATCTAACAATCCGTAGCAGTTCCTGCTAGCTTTTGGTGCACATCAGAGTGGGCTTCTTCTGCTCGTTGATTTGTTTCACTATCTTACCGATTTACTTTGATCATCTGGTTTAGCGCATTTCTGTTTGGTGCATTCATAGTGTGCTTTTTGTGTTAGTTATTTTGTTTCTCCGACTTAGTGCCTGGCCTTGCTCATTTGGTCTAGGTCCTTCAGTTTTTCTGTGCTTTCAGATTGTTTGCAATGGAACCAATCGTGCTGAAGGATAGCTCCATCAAAACAAACAGATCCAGCCACAGTGGATCATTAAGCGAGAAAAGTAGCCTCTCGCGGTCTGAAATTGATGGAGACATTGAAAGGGTGACCAGTGAATTCAGGAAATTTCTGAGAGAAAGAGAAGGAAAGCATGGTGATGGCAGAAAGTAAATAAGGTATAATTCTAATCCTGCTAAGAATATTGACACTAACGTTTGCTACAAATGCAGGAAGGTTGGCCACACGAAGGCTGACTGTCCAGAATTCTCGAAACTCAAAGGGAACACCTCGGACAGTGCTGAAGAAGGAGACAAGTCAATATGCTTAATGGCCAATCGGGGAAGTGATGATGAGGAAACCTCATCTCAGGTAAGCTCCGAATCAGATGGATACACTTTTGATGAATTGATAGTAATGTATGAAGATTTGTTCAAAGTATCCAAGAAATTGAAATCTGAGAATAAAAAGTTGAAAAAGAAATGTGATAGAATAAATCTGAAAGATTCCTGTGAAAACTGTCCAAATATGAAAAAGTCTTATGATGCATGCATGCTAGATGTTCAGAATCTTAAGAAACAAAATGATTCTCTAAAAATTGAAAAATAAACATGCTTGGATAAAATGTCAGAAATAGAGAATCAGTTGAATGATAAGAAAAAGGAACATCTAAAAGGCATGCAGGAACTTACTGAAGTTAATACTGAAATGGACAAATTGAAACTGGAGAATAAAGATTTTCAAAAAAAAATAAAACTCTTATGGTCAGAATGAATGAAATCAATGAGGAGGTTTCACAGTCTTCTTCTGCTAAATCAAATTGTAAAATGTGCTCAGCATTAAGAGAACGTAATGAAGATCTTTATAGTGAGAATGAATGGCTGAACAAACAAATAGTCTCACTTAAAGAGGATCACAAAAACTTGGTTGCTGAGAAAATTAAAGTGGAAGAAAGAGAAGAGGAAATAATTGAGAAACTGGAATTGATATCCACTAATGAAAAATGTGATGCTGAAGTTAAGAAGCGGACCAAAGAAAACATTGAATTAAAAGCTGAAATTGAAAAATTGAAATGGTTAAATACTGGCTTGTCTGAAAAACTTCTCACCACAGAAAAGGGAAAAGCTGTTTGTAATGAAAAATCTGAAAAGTTAAGCAACTTGGAACAAGAAATTGAGAAGTATAAAACTGCAAATAAAGTCTTAAGTGAATGTGTCAATTGCAGTGAACAGGAGATAGCCAGTTATGAGCTTCACATAACATCTTTGGAAAATAAGATTCAGGATCTAGAAAAATTAGCATCCAATTCTGCTAAGAATGAAAGAAAAGTAAAAACTGTTGTGAAAATGAAGGATGACAATCCAATAAAGGGGACAAGCTGTAGTCCTGATGTTAAGGAAACTACCAGAAACCAGCTATATACTACCTTTGTGCATAGTTCTAATGTAGCTGGTACCTCAAGGCAATCCCCAAAACAAAATGAAAATCAGAAGTCACCTTCAAAACCTGTCTTTCAGTTCAAAGCTAAGAAAATTGAAAAGCAAACAAAACATGTTGAGAATAATCAGAAATTGAAAAGAAAAAGTCAAACAAAGAAGGTAAAAAATAATTCTGGTTATACTCCGAAATTTATTAGCTCTGCTGAATCTGATGCTTCTTGTACTCATTCGCATGCATCTAAGAAATCATATGATAGAAACCATGCTCCTAGGAAATCTGATGCCTCTTGCTACTATTGTGGTTGGCATGGTCATTATATGGATGACTGCAGTATGATGAAAAGTGATGATATGATGCATGATAATTTTTTCTCAAATAATCATCACCACCCCAAAAGAAACATGTCTGCTTCAAACCAACACATCATTTGTTATAATTGTAACAAACATGGTCATAAAGCTGTTGAGTGTTGGTTTAGGCCTTCATGGGGTTTTAATGGCTCAAGAGGTAAGCACCCAAGGTGCTTCGAATGTGGGAGGCATGGCCACAAAGTCAAAGACTGCTGGCATGCTCAGGGAAGTAGAATTAATTCTAAATCTATAAAATTTCCTGCTCTCAATGCTGTTGATAAGAAGAAAATTGAATTCATGAAAAAGAATTGTTACTGCTTTGAATATGGTAAGCTAGGCCACAAAGCTGCCAACTGTAGGCTGGATGGTTATGAAAAGAAAAATTTCCATGTGAATAACAGAACCAATCATGTTCACTTACACCAATCTCATGCCCATGCATATAACAGAAATTTTAATGCTCATGCACATGAACTTAACGCTTACAATAAGGTGCATAAAAGGAACTTAAATTCTATTCGTTATCATGGTAAGTCTGGTCAATTTAGTTATTCCTTGTCCAGCCATAAGTTGATGGGCTATGATGATAGTTCTGTTAAGAAATCATTCAGAACACCTGTGAGGGTTAATTCAGGACCCAAGACTTCTTGGGTTCCTACAGGATCAACTTGATTTTATCTTGCAGGTGCGCCTTGGAAATGAAAGGGGTTAACCAAGGCACTCAAGAATGAAAACCCCAAGAGTCAATCCTTCAGGTTAGTTCTAAACTTTGTTTAAATTCATTATCTGAATTTGTGAGTATGAAAAAATGAGAATTTCATGTTGATTTGCTTGGTTGATGTATGATCTTCTCTTGTCTAGCTGATCAGTCTGCATTCCAGACTCAGCTACTGAGTTTTACTCTATACATATCTGATGCTCTTCTCTTGACAATTGCTGAACTGAATTTGAATGGTTTTAGCATATACAGTTAATGCACTATATAGACTCTGTGTCAATGCATATGTTTTGTGTCAGTGCAATGCATGCTTGTCGTTGAATGCATACTTGGACTGAGTGTGAATGGTTCATTTAGTGTACACAGTCAATGCATGTGTCTTATGTTTGCATACATCAATTGCAAGATTGTCAATGAATTTGTTCAATGATTGTAGGACTACTTTATGTTGCATTGTCTTGCATAACCCTGGTATATCAAATGGTATGTTACTAAAAGGCAGGGAAATCTGCCCGGAAGTTTCTACCATGTGTGAGATGGTCTTTGAGACTGGGTTCTCCGCCTAGTACCATGGGTCCTGTCTTCATGTAGAGCAGTGTCCTGCATATAATTAAATTTTGAAAAATCTAAAAAGAAATGACTTGGGCGCATAAAATTGGACTGCATACTTGTCTCATGTTTCTTTGTTGCATAGTCTGCATGTAGAACAGTGTGTTGCATAGCATAATCCTTGCATCATGGTGTCAGGGGAGCTGTGAGTTTAGTTCAATTCTTGAATCCTATTTACTCCTCATTGTCCCCATTGAATTCATTCGTATTCTTTGACAAGCAGATGTTATTGGACCATAATGCTTATTGCTATCTTTTCCCCATCTTTTTCACTGAACAACAGCAATTGTTTCTGGTTTAGTATATTGAGCTGTGATTAATGCAATTGTTCACTTATAAGAATCACTCTTACAAATTGAAAGGAACTAAAGGTTTAACCTTTATAAATTGGAGAGTTAAGTATCTGCACTTCAGAATTTGAGATAAAAGAAAACTTTTATAGCTCTTAATCTTTGTCTCATGGCTAAAATAGAAAAAGTTTTTTTGTAATGCCTAAATGTGTTGAACTGGAAATGTCTAGAACAGGTGAATAAGAGTATGTAATGATTTTTTGAACAATCACTCTAAAAGAAATAAGGGCAGCAGTAAATAAGATCTTCAAGTAAATAACTGAACATTATGACAGAGCAATGGCTGATTGCACTGAGAAACTATGAACTCCTCCAAAGAAGCAGGAGAATTCGTATGTCATGAAGTGATTTAGACTATCTCTGTTCATAGGGTCATATCTATAGGGGGAGTTTTCACCAAGTAACTGGGGGTACTGGCCTCTGATCAAGGTGTGCCCTTAATGTCAAAAGTGAAGACTATTCCTTGTAGGTCTTGATCTGAAATAGATCTAGTAGTTTATGCCTAGTAACTGGGGGTACCTGCCTCTAATCAAGGTGTACACCTAATGTCAAAAGCATAAATGCCACTGGTCTATTCACTTAGTTCAGATTCAGAAATTGAAAAATGAAAATCAAACTGCTGTAACCCTTTTGAAATCAAAAGTCATTGAGTGAAAATTATTTTTCTCAATACATATTCAAGTTGCCTTTCTTGAACTTCCATGTTTAAACACAAAAGGGTATTATTTCTGACTCATCTATTAATACCATGTGCCCTAAATTCATTGCTATAAATGGAGTCTATAAACTCTTTTTCAGGGGTCAGGTGTTTTACTCTAGATTTATCACTGTTAAACCTGAATTTTTGTCAAAATTGTATGTTGCTGATTCTTATACTTTAACAGTTGTTTATAATCATGCTTCCTTTCTGAACCTATGATTCAGCTGTTGTCTAGTGACCCTCCTACCTTCTCTACCTTTACCTATCTGTTCATATTCCTTCTCAAAGGGGGAGCAATTATTAAGGGGGAGAACCAGTTCAGGGGGAGTCATATCTTCAGGGAGAGTCATATTTTCAGGGGGAGAATTGCTCTAGAGAATTTTGCATGCATACTACCATGTTGCACTCATGTTTATACTGTTTTTCTCTTTTTGATCATGTCAAAGGGGGAGAAAATTTTGTGTGTGACTCATTGTCACATTGTGTTGCCATCATCAAAAAGGGAGAGAATGTTGTGCCTCTTAGGCACAAACATGTGCTATGTTGATTTGATGATAGCAATGATGTTTTATTTTGATGATAGCAACATAGTGAGTGCTTTATGAGATTGTGTTTTGATGATAGCAACATAACTTGTTTTGTGGAGAATGCATGTGTATGACTGATATATTGGTTGTGCATGTGCGTTGCCTTTCTGTCTGCATGTAGTTTGATGACTAGCAAGTCTATACACTGCAGGGTAAAGCATTTCAGAGTCTTTACATTGTTCATGCACGGCACAGCAATTCTGCACAACGTCCGTCTCATTTAGTGTCTAAGGCAAGTCTATACACTGGAAATTGAAGTGTGTACATTGAGCGTCTCATTGAGCGTCCCACATAAAGTCTATACAGTGCCTCAGGCTGAGCAAGTCCATACATTGGTCGGTGGAAAGTCTGTACACTCAGAAGTCTGTACATCCACCGTCTTCCTCAGCATCTCATGCATAAGTCTGTACACTGCACTGGAGCATGCATCTCATGCAAGTCTGTACATCGCCTTCAAAGCCTTCTGTTGAAACCTCAAGTCTGTACAGCGAGCAGCGTCCTTGTGTCTCAAGCCGTTCTCCAAGTCTGTACACTGGTCGTGCATTCAAGTCTTTCACAAGTCTGTACATCAGACGCGCATGCTTGCCTGTCCCTCCGGATGCTCTCCTGGGACCGAGTATGCTCTCCAGTGACTGTTAATGCTCCGATTGGCCAGCGTCTCTCTTGATCAAGTCTATACACTCATTCACTGTTCATGCATTCACAGTGAAGTCTGTACATCCGTTTGGCTATGCATCACTATCCACCAAGTCTATACATTGGTAGAGTCTGTACATCAGACGCGCATGCTCGCATGTCCCCCCGGATGCTCTCCTGGGACCGAGTATGCCCTCCAGTGACTGCTAATACTTCCCTAACTTTGAGGATGCTCCCCTGGAGCAGCGATTGCTCCCCAGAGACAGCATGTGCTCCACATGCTCCCCTGACGCTGGTGATGCTGTCCAGAGGCCATAGATGCTCCCTTGAGACTTCATATGCTCCCGTGCGAGAACGCACTAGTCTCTGGGTATTTAAAAGAATTTGTACAATGCATGGGCTTTCACAAGTCTATACAATGCATTTCATTTTACAAAGTGTCGACACCAAGTTGATAATCTGATACTCTGTCTGACAGGTGCTCTGCTCGTGAAGCTTAAGGAGGGCACGTGATCCGAGGATGGAAGGGCAGACAGGATCGTGACACGTGTGCTGAAGCTGGCTGAGAGATTGACACGTGGTCCAAGGTTTTTGGGCGGGAGATGTGGAGAGCACACGCCCTGCTGCTACTGCTATATATATATGAGTCTTCGTCTTCAGATGAAGAGTGATCGAAGCCTGTGAGTTGAACCAGAAGAGCAGAAGCAGAGAGCCCTTTGATCTAGCAGAAGAGAAGAGGAAAAGAGTGAAGAAAAGAAAGAGAGACAGAGAGCAGAGAAGAAAGAAGTAAAAGAGAAAGAGAGAGTGAGATCGTAAGAAGAAGAGTGTGAGAGAGGTTGCCTGAAGATCAGTCTTCACTGGACCGTGGATCAAATCCAGGCCAGTCAGCTCTTTGAAAGCCATATTGTGCTTTATGTTTACAGCTTTTCGATTGATGTTCATCTTGTCTTTTGTTTCCTTTTTATACTTTCCTTCAAGCTGTTAGCCAGCGTTGTAGAGGAGGACTCCTCTGGACAGCAAGCTGTGTTGCTCAGCGGGCAGTGGAGGATTCCACTGGACGGCCAAGCTGTATTGCCCAGCGGTTTGCAGAGGTGCTGCCTCTGGACGGGTAAGCTGTAATCCCCAACGGTTTACAGTGGAGGATTCCACTGGACAGCAAGCTGTGTTGCTCAGCGGGGCGAGGAGGATTCCTCGGACAGCAAGCTGTGTTGCTCAGCGGGGCGAGGAGGATTCCTCGGATGGCAAGCTGTGAGGCCCAGCTGATGTAAGGCAAGCTGTGATGCCCAGCTGTTCAAGTTGTGAGTCAGCAGGAAGCCACACTCGGGTTGAGTGTGGGGTGGATGTAGGTCTGCTGGACCGAACCACCTAAAAACCTCTGTGCAGTGGTTTGATTTCTCTATATGTTTTTGCTTCCGCTAGATGTTTGCATGGGGGCGCTCCATCTGTTTGCTTACAGGTTGAACAGAAGATTTAATTAGCCTTCAGATTATCTAATCTATCTTGTTAGCATTCTAGTTGTTAATTGGGCAAAATTTTTATAGGCTATATTCATTCACCCCCCCTCTGAATACTTGCACCGAACCCAACAAAAACATATTAAAACACAACTGAAACCCCTCAAATCAAGTGAAAGAAAATGTGAACAATTTATGAACCTCCACCAAGGATGTTGAAGACACTATGATTGGAGATCTTCAAGCCTGAAAAAAATACGAACATTTGAATCAAATTTCTTCAATTAAGCTTCACACATATCATCAATCAAAGTTAACATGGTGATAAAAAAATTGTGCATCACATGATCAATGTAATGAACAATGTAGCCATTAAGTTATATATCACCACTTACCTCTCGGACTTACCTTACTTCATCATTGATGTACAAGAGTTTGGAGCTTTGACTTAAATTAAACCAAGTGGATGAAGAGTTGATTCACTCGCATTAGTTAATCATGAACACATAAGATAACCACTTATAGAACACATAACAATTATTCATCATCAAAACAATCCACACATCATACCTTGGGGTTAAACAGAGTATATATATATATATATATATAGTCTACTTCCTGCAATCAGAGGAACATCTCTCTCGAAAGCAGTAGAAGAAAAAGAGAAAGAGAGAGATCAAGAGCAGAGAAGAAGAAGAAAGGGGAGAAAATCAGAGAGAGAGCAGAAGAAGAGTAGAAGAGAGAAGTGTTTGAAAAAGAAAGAGTGAGGAGACAGTGAGAAGAAAAGAAAAGAGAGGCAGAGAGACATAGACCAGCAGTAGAAGAAGAAGAGAGAGAGAGAGAGTGTTCATGGTGAAGAAGATAGAAGACTTCGTTGAAGATCTGGTTCTACTGGACCGTGGATCAAATCCAGGCCAGTTAGCTCCTGCGAGAGCAACTTTGGTTTGTAGAGTTTTACAGCTTTCCGGCACTGTTACTTCAGTCGTTGTTTTTCTTTTATCTTTGTTTCAAGCTGTTAGTTAGCGAAGCAAGCTGTGTTGCTCAGCGGTTGCAGAGGAGGATTCCTCTGGTCGGTGAAGCTGTAATGCCCAGCGGTCAAGCTGTGTGTCAGTAGTTTGCTAAGCTGTATTGCCCAGGGGAAGCAAGCTGTGATGCTTAGCTGATGTTGACAAGCTGTGAGGCCCAGCTGTTAAGCTGTGTATCAGCGGAATCCACACTCTAGTTGGAGTGTGGGGTGGACGTAGGTCAGTGGACCGAACCACCTTAAAATCTATTGTCTCCGTGGTTTGATTTCTTATCTGATTATCGATAGATGAATGGCTAGGAGCGTTTCATTTGAGTATTCTATCCGAATGCTTAAAGGCAAACGATGTTCGTACTTGACTCTATATACGGATCAGACTTGGCTAGGTGTCCATAGTTCAGTAGCCCAACTGATTGATCAAGTGCTTCTGCGAATCTCTTAGTTGGAATATCTCAATTGATTTCTATTCGTTAACTCTGATTGCTTTAAGTGTCAATTGAGCAAAGTTTTAAAGTGGAATTCATTCACCCCCCCTCTAAATCCATCGCACCAGCTGTATCAAGTGGTATCAGAGCATACCATTGGTCCTAACAAGTGGTATCAGTGTGGGTCTCTGTGTATTAGATCTAACGATCTACAGAGGATCCTGCTACTTCCGTGGTGCATTTCAGAGAGGATCTGGTTTTGCCGCTTTTGGTGCTTCAGTCTTTCTGAGTCGGTGTCTTGCTGTAACTCGGTTAATTCCGGTGCACTTCTCATTTCTTTCTATTGATTAATTCATCTCTCGATGGCTCATCCACCGATCTTCAGAGGTGATAGTTTTGAGCTATGGCTGAAAAAGTTGCATCGGTATGTAAGAACAACTGCTCCTGACTTGTGGAAGGTAATGACTCACGGTTCACACAAATTATCAAAAGATAAATCCAAATGGACCAAGGAGGACACATTGAAAGACTCCGTCAATTCTAGAGCATTGAACATGGTAAAAGCATCAATTGACAAATCACTAATCTCATACGTCTCATCTTGCAGGTCTGCCAAAGAAATCTTGAACAAACTGAAGGGTGACAGCTACAAAAATGATAATCGATGCATGATGGCTCAAGGAAGTGAACATAGCAGCAATCAAGATGAAGAATAGGAATATGATCAGGTAAACATCTTTGAAGACTATGCCCTGGATGATTGGATTACTGCATATAATGAATTGCTAGAGTCTCATGATCATCTAAGAAAATAATATAAGAAGATGAAAAAGAAAATTGACAAAAATGATTCTAATTCATCTTGTGAAAAGTGCTTGAATATCAATGAATTATATGATAAATGTCTATCTGAGACTCACGTGAATATGAAGCAAGTGTGCTTGCTGAAAAATGAAAACCAAGAATATGCCAATAAAATTTCTGAATTAGAAAATTAGTTAAAGCTGAAAACTGATGAACATCTGATAAACCTGGAAGAGTTGGAAAGGATTAATTCTGATCTGAGAAATTGAAAGCTGAGAATGGAGAAATTCAGAGGAATAATAAAAATCTAAAAGCTGAAATAGAGAAAGTTAACAAGGAAGGTGTGCAGGGTTCCTCTCTAAAATCTATCTGCAACAAGTGCTTGGCTCTAAAAGAACGCAATGAAGATCTGTATGATGAAAATGAGGGGCAGATAAAATTGATTGAATCTCTAAAAGAAGAAAATAAAGAATTGTTGATTGAGAAAATTAAAGTTGAAGAAAGAGAAGATGAACTAATTGAAAAACTGGAGTCTATATCCAGTAGTAAAGAAATTGAGAAGCTGACCAATGAGAACAATGAACTGAAAGAACAAAACAAAAAACTCATGGTCCTAAATACTGTTATTTCAGAAAGGCTTCTGGCTATGGAGAGAGAAAGGTGTGCTAGTAAGGAAATTGAAGCTGGAAAACTCGAGGAGGAAAACCATGAATTGAAAGCTGAAATTGAGAAGTTAAAATAATTAAACACTGGTATGTCCGAACAACTTCTCACATTAGAGAAAGGAAAAATTGCTTACAATGAAGAGACTAACATATTGAGTAGTCTGGAACAAGAAATTGAGAAGTGTAAAATTACAGACAAAGTCCTAAGTGAATGCGTTAATTGCAGTGAATAGGAGATAGCCAGTTATGAACTTCACATCGCCTCTTTGGAAACTAAAATTCATGATCTGGAAAACTCAGCATCCGAGTCTGCTAAAAATAAAGGAAAAATAAAAGCTGTCATGAAAGGTGAGGATGATAATTCAAGAAAGGGGATAAGTTGTAGCTCTGATGTTAAGGAAACTATTAGAAACCAGCTATACACCACTTTCGTGCAAAACTCTGATGTAACTGGTACCACAAATCAATCCCCAAAACATAATAAAAATCAGAAATCACCTTCATCATCTGTATTTCAGTTCAAGGCCCAGAAAAATGAAAAATAAACAAAAATTGTTAAGAATAATAAAAAATTGAAAAAGAAGGGTCAAACAAAGAAGGCAGAGACTGTTCCTGTTCATGCCCTAAAATCTGATAGCTTAGTTAAATTTGATGGGTCGATGCACACTGCTCATGCCTCATTTACTCATTCGCATGCATCTAGTCAGTGTGTTAGTAACCATGCCGCGAGAAAGTCACAGGTGTCTTGTCGTTATTGTGGTAGGCATGGTCATCTTATGGATGCATGTTTCATCATGAAATTCAATGATAGGATGCATGCTAGATACTCTGCAAATCATCATGGCTCTAAAAGAAACAGAATTACTTTGAACCAGCATATCATTTGCTTCAACTGTAATAAACCTAGTCACAAAGCCATTGAGTGCTGGTCTGGATCCACTTGGGGCAAAAAGGATTCTAAATGTAATCATATCAAGTGCTTCGAATGTGGGAAGCGTGGCCATACAGTCGAGGACTGTTGGCATGTTAAGGAAAATTCTGTCAATCCTTACTATGTCCAATTTCCTGCCAAATGACTTGTGAACTCTTCATGTTTTAACTGTGGCAAGCCAAGTCACAAATCCGCTAAATGTTGGTTAGTTAAAAACAAGAAACAAAATGTCCATGTAAACAACAGATCACTTCATGCTTATGCACATAGGCCTCATGCTTCTGTTACTGTGCATCACAATATTAGAAAATATACTGCTTATTATAAATACTGTGGTAAATTTGGACACTCTATAGCCAACTGTCACTTGATGGAATTTGATGATAATGTTGCTAAGGAACTGTTTAGAACACCTGTTGGGGTTAGTACAGGACCCAAGACTGCTTGGGTTCCTGCTGGATCAAAGTGATCAAATCTTTACAGGTGTGCCTTGGAAGCTGATGAATAAAGGGGTCAATAATCCAAGGCACTCAAGAATGAAAACCTCATGATTGCGCTGTACAGGTCAGTTCTGACAACTTTCCTTAAATTCTGCTATCTGAAATTGTTTGCTTTAGATGTTTGCATATCATATTAATCTGTCTGTGCTTAATTGACATCTCTTGAAAATTTGACTGCTCTCACTTGATGCTCTCTGAATAAAGAATGTTCTGATGCTTGAATAACTATTGCACTGAGTATAGGTAGTTGCATGTCTTGCATATAGTCGGTGCATCTTATGTCTACATTGCATATAGGTCCATTCACTTCGTGTTGTTCACGTGCCAAGGTCGTGCATTGTATGCTTCATGTTTGATTTAAATTAGTGCATGTCATAAAATTTAAAAAAAAATCCTAAAAACATATTCCATTGCATCTAGACAGGGGGAGCATGCATGCTTCATCACTTATTCACCTCTTGAACTCCTTCTGTCTAGCAATCTTATCCATTCCATTGCCAATGTGTGGTTCACTTGAATTCTCTGATGCTTCTACTTGTTTAGCTGATCTGTCTGTACTCCAGACCCAGCTATTGAAATTGATTCTACTCTACATACATCTAATGGTCTTCTCTCCTGCCGTTATTTGCTCTACCAGCTTGTACCCATCCGACACTCACATCCTTTCAAGCTGGTCTGATTAATCTGATTCTTGTTCCAGGAATGATAAGTTGTTAAGTTGCATTGATTGGACTGATCTGAGAACTTCAAGTTGTGTACCATGTTTTTAATATAAAAGAAATTCCTATCATACAGGTTTAAGAATGACCATTGTTTCAAATTGGTATGAGCTTAATGTATTCTCGGATTTGTATTCAAATGAATGAAAATATCTGAATGAAAAGTTCTAATAAATCTTAACCAATCATGTCATGAAATGTCTAGACTCACTCATCTGAAATCTGAAAATATAATCTCAAGACCACTGGTAGAGATACATAGAGTGAGTATCATTTTTAAACATCAACTTGAAAAATGTTGACTAAGAAGGAAAAACTGAAGTCAGAGCAATGACTTTGGTCACCAAGAAATTGGGTCCTCCATTAAAGAAATGGAGTAAAACCTAAGTCATGAAGTGCCATAGTTACCTCTGCAGTAAAGGAAAATTGTCAAACCTGACAGAGCAATGGCATGTTTGACTTGAGTAACTGGGGATTCTGACCTCTGATCAAGGTGTCTCCTCATGTGAAAGGCACTCCTATTGCTAACTCTGTTCTCATAATTGAGAGGCAATGATTGTTATCACACTGAGAAACTGGGTTACTTCACCCGAGACGTGTTGTGCCTCATGTAAAAAGGTATTGATCAACACAAATTGCTCAGGAAATATTATGTGCTAATCAAAAGCAAATATCTTGCAAAAACTGTCAACTCATGTTCTAGTAAGGGTGTTTAATTTCAACACTGCTCTATGTGACTCTCAAAGGAGTCATTAAGATTATTTGAGTAAATTGGAAGATGATTGATTTTGTATATTGCATGATTAGCTGGTTCAGTTTTATTAAAACTTGCTTCAGATATGAGAATTGATTTTAATTGACAAATTTGGTATACATCATGGTTAAATCAATTGGGTCATGTCGGTTAATTCATAACCCCCTATGATAGGAGAGTCTTTCCTTGTAAGGACTTGTTACTGTGGTACCTGCCATACAATTTTCTCTGATCAGGTTCACCTCTGGCAACTTAATCATCATGCTAACTTACCTGTTGGAGATCTTGTGCCTTGCTTGCTCTTATTTACTCCTACCCTTGGCTACATCTACTTCATTTACATCATCAGTTTCACTCTCCACACTGTTGGAATCTTCCATCTTGTTTCTGTATCCCTGACGATTGACTCTTGTAACTGGTTCTGGTTCTGTGGGCCTTTCACTTGCATTGTTTTGTCTATATAAATGTAAGGTGTGCTACAACTAATTTTGCTTCAGAATTCTTGTGGTGGTGGATTCCATATTGATTCATTGGATAACCAGAGTTCATCCCTGAGGATACATCATGTGCTTGCATTTTCAATTCCTTTCATGCTCTCAAGGGGAGTTCTGGGCATTATAGATATTCAAGTTTATGTCAAAGGGAGAGGTCTGTATTCCAAGGGGGAGAATAGGTTCATGCATCACATTTTTTTTCATGTAAACAACCTTCTTTTTGCTGAAGTCAAAGGGGGAGAATAGGTGATTTGTCGAGTCTGTGTGACTCATTGTGTTGCCATCATCAAAAAGGGGGAGATTGTTCTGCCCCTTGTGCCTTGGTGATGATGTGATGTTTTGATGATAGCAACATTAGTGTCACCACATAAGATTGCATGATTAATCTTTGATTGAGTGCTTGATCTGTATGCCTTGATGATGATTTAACTGATGAGCATTCAATTGCTGCTTTAGGTTGGTGCATTGTTCTGTGCACTGTTTTGCTTGCTACATTGGGTTTAAACATGTCTACGCATCAGTTAAGTCGGTGCACTTATGTTTTGTCTAAGGCTAGTGCATTTTTGTCAGTCAGGCTGCTCAACAACCTCGGTGCATGTCACCGTTCATAGGCATTAAGGTTTGTGCATTCCACTCTCTGTGCACGTAGTCTTGGCGAGTGTTAGGTCGGTGCATTGCTTATTCTGCGTCTCATGGTGGCCTGGAGTCGGTGCATGTGTACGTAAGTCGGTGCATGTGTGCGTCTCACACACACCTTAAGTCGATGCACATGAGCCTTCACGGTCGGTGCAATGCAATGGTTGCTATGGGCTAGCACTACGTCGGTGCATATTCCTATTGTGGTGCTCATTTTCATGCTAGTTGGTACATAGTCGGTGCACATCTCACCAAGGTCCGTGCACGCTTGCCACCTCGCATTCTCAAGTCTGTGCATACATCTGCTTTGTTAAACTTGAGCCCGTGCATACATAATCTCATGCTAAATCAAGTATGTGCCCACCTCGTAACCAATTCAGTGCATAAGAGATTCATGCATCTTAGTCCATGAAATGTCTGTAGCCTGCATAGTCAGTGCATCCGTTAGTCTTGTGTTGCAAATAAGTCTGTGCATATGCTAGTGTGATAGTACTGAACTCGTACATATCATACCCCATGACAGTGTACATCTTTCGTGATTGAATGAAGTATGTGCATATTTTATACATAACTGAAAGACACTTATGCAACAGGTCAATAGCTCGTGTTCTTCAAGAAGGGCACGTGATCCAATGACGATCCTCACTCAAAGATGCTGCCACGTGGACCCTGAAGCTTCCAGATTCTGACAAGTGGCGAGTGTCTCCTGAAGCTTCCAGGCCAGAGCGTTCCCTCCACACTCCTAGGGAAAGAGCTCGTCAACTTGACCTGATGGAGTATATATATATAGTCTGCTTCCTGCAATCAGAGGAACATCTCTCTCGAAAGTAGTAGAAGAAAAAGAGAAAGAGAGAGATCAAGAGCGGAGAAGAAGAAGAAAGGGGAGAAAATCAGAGAGAGAGCAGAAGAAGAGCAGAAGAGAGAAGTGTTTGAAAAAGAAAGAGTGAGGAGACAGTGAGAAGAAAAGAAAAGAGAGGCAGAGAGACATAGACCAGCAGTAGAAGAAGAAGAGAGAGAGAGAGACTTCGTGGAGAAGAAGATAGAAGACTTCATTGAAGATCTGGTTCTACTGGACCGTGGATCAAATCCAGGCCAGTTAGCTCCTGCGAGAGTAACTTTGGTTTGTTGAGTTTTGCAGCTTTCCGGCGCTGTTACTTCAGTCGTTATTTTTCTTTTATCTTTGTTTCAAGCTGTTAGTCAGCGGAGCAAGCTGTGTTGCTCAGCGGTTGCAGAGGAGGATTCCTTTGGTCGGCGAAGCTGTAATGCCCAGCGGTCAAGCTGTGTGTCAGTGGTTGGCTAAGCTGTATTGCCCAGCGGAAGCAAGCTGTGATGCTCAGCTGATGTTGGCAAGCTATGAGGCCCAGTTGTTAAGCTGTGTATCAGCGGAATCCACACTCTAGTTGGAGTGTGGGGTGGATGTAGGTCAATGGACCGAACCACCTTAAAATCTATTGTCTCTGTGGTTTGATTTCTTATCTGATTGTCGATAGATAAATGGCTAGGAGCATTTCATTTGAGTATTCTATCTGAATGCTTTAAGGCACACGCTGTTCGTACTTGACTCTGTATATGGATCAGACTTGGCTAGGTGTCCATAGTTCAGTAGCCCAACTGATTGATCAAGTGCTTCTGTGAATCTCTTAGTTGGAAGATCTCAATTGATTTCTATTTGTTAACTCTGATTGCTTTAAGTGTCAATTGAGCGAAGTTTTAAAGAGGAATTCATTCACCCCCCTCTGAATCCATCGCACCAACTGTATCAAGTGGTATCAGAGCATACCATTGGTCCTAATAGTAGATGGCGTCCCTGCCTCTCATATGTGGGCTGGAGCTAATCCCCTGGCAAAAATGGCCAAAGGGGAAAGTGGCCAACTGCTCATCAATGCTTTCTAAGAGCTACAGCATGCGCCTTTGTTCTAGTTGCAATTGCCGGATCTCCCCTCAAATCTTCCGAATAGTCCTTCACAATGCCAAGCATTCTGGGGGCGAAGGAAGAGCGACTCTGCGCCCGGTATTAGGCTGTTGATTTGAGGGCCCGGCCTCGGAGGCATTGGAGCTCGAAGCCGTCGCCACTATGTAGACCACATTAGCCGACCGATTTGGTCGGCCCCAAGCATGAGGCTGTGGCGGGTCGACTGTATGACCCAACATATTTATCAAGCCTTTCTGGATGAGCTCTTCCGCTACGTTCTTGAAAACATAGCAGTCACCAATGGTGTGACCCAACCTTCGGTGGTACATGCAATAGGTAGGATCATCTATTTTATCCACCTCTGAGGGCTTCCGTAGATCCGGTAGGGTGATGAGCTTCTCTTTCATACATAGATCAAAGAGCATCTTGGTATGCTCCTTCCTGAAGGAATAGGGTGTCTTCATGCGCTCTGCTAAGAGAGAAGCACTCGTCTTGGCATCGGGATTTTTGCCATTGCCCTTTGATTTTCCTTCCCCCTTGTCTCCATTTCTCGGGGAGAAGTCCTTAGCATTTACCTCCTTGCCACTGGCCAGGCAGTCTTTAGAGGATTTACCCTTGGCGGGAGCTTGTGTCGGGTGATCAGCGAAGAACATTTCAATCTCCGCCACCATTATATTCAGCTAGTCGAAGTTTCTGATATTTGAGCCCAGAAGCTTCTCACTGACTTCCACCGACAAAACCTGGCGGTAGATGGTGATTGCGTCTTCGGGCATCGGAGGATTATCGTAGCGCATGCTGACGTCCCTCCATCGCTTGATGAAGTCCAACGCAGTCTCACCTTTCTTCTGGCGGAGGGTGCAGAGTTACACCAGAGAGACCTTACGTTCGGCTATTTGGAAACGGTCGACGAACTTCTTTTGTATATCAGCCCAATCAGGCACTGAATTGAGCTTTAGCATGAGTACCACTGGAAGACGGTGCCTTTCAGGGATGTGGCAAAGTACTGCAGCAAATATGCCTCTTACATCGCCAATTCACCCATGGCCGTCATATAATAGGCCAGGTGTTCATGTGGAGAGCCATGCCCATTAAACTTCTGGAGTTTCGGGGCCTTTGGGCATTCAAACGAAAGCTTCTTGAATTGATGGTGGAGGGGATAGGGCACGCTGTACAAATCAACAGTGGCCACACCCTCACCATGTTGAGCGAACATCACCTCCATGATCTGCTCGATAATCTGCCTTTGTGCCATGAGACTTTCTGCAGCAGTAGTAGTAGAGGACCGCGCGTTGACTTCATGTTGCGGTACTTTGAATTCCATCGCCAATGGTAATTTTGCAGCAGTGACGGAGGCATTGGCTGTGACCGACACCGGAATGGGAGAAGGTTATTGCTCCATCCCAGTAGGCGCAGCTTGAGGCTGAACTTGGACCTCCCTTTCACGCAAAAGTGAGTGTAAGAGGCTCTTCAGTTCTTGGTTTTCACATCGGAGTTCTTCCAACGTGAGATTCTGCACCTCTTTCCCAAGATCTTCCTCGAGTCCGGGGTTGCTGTCCCCGTCGACACTATGGACATCTTCTTGGCGCTCTTCTTGACGCGCCGGCTTAGGCTGAGACGTCCCAGCAGCCGACGTCTACTGCGTTTACGCTAGGATCCTGGAGACAGGTCTCGACCTCCTCAAATATTGAAGAGGCTGATTGATTTCCCCTGAGGTGTCCTCCGACTGCTTGTCGGCGGAGGTAGTGTAGCAGGTGAACACTTTGACAGCGTCATTGGTCACCTGAACCACCCGTTTCTTCCTGGGCGGTTGCCGGTCGGGCTTGGGCGCCATCCCTAGTCTGTCAAAGATAGAAACTCGAGACGTGGAGGCTTGAGCTGAGCAATCCTCCTCCGTGTGCGTTGAACTGGCCCACGGAGAGGTAGGCTGCACCTTATTGTCGGCCCCTCGGTGCTGCTGCCCACGTAGGGGCTGAGTTGTGGACCTAAGAGATGTAGAGGTCTCAGTGTTTGTCGGACTCTGCATTTGTTGCAGATCCGACATGCGGAAGGGCTCTTCCACCCTTAGGCGCCTTATGATTCGAGCCACCTCTTTGGTGACCCATATTTTCTTCAATTCGAGCTGACGCTCTTCAATTGGGTTGCCCCCTGATCTTGCTCGGGGAACCAGTGGTCTGGGTCATTGTATCGAACTCCGACTTGTCGCCGGTACGGTGGGCTTCTTCAACTTCACTCCGTCCTCCCGGACTTGATGAAGAAGCTCGAAGCGGTTGGAGGTGGAGATGGTCGGGAGGTGTCGATCCCGAGGTAGAATCAACTCACCCCCATCGAGCCGAATGTGGAAATCTCCGACGAGTATGGTTTTGCCGGAGCGGGAAGTTGCCTTAGTAGGCTTTGTGCCTTTGCGGCTATGACGCTGCCCCCGTTAAGCATGAGCGGCGCCGGCCACACCTGTCATAAGCATGGCGTTATTGTGGCGATGACGCTACCCCCGTTGAGCAGGAGCAGTACCTCTGAGGGTGGCCGCAGTGGAGTTGGTGCCGTTCCGGTGACGGTGCTACCCCCGTTGTGCAGGAGTGACGTTGATAGTGACTTGATTGACCAAGAAAACTCAACCATTTGCTAGGGCAGAAGGCTTGACACCTTCGGCAGTTGTCATGGTAGCCGAGTGAACTCGGCTAGTTGCTAGGATGATGCGCCTGATCCCTTGGTCCGTGAAGGGTTGGTCGGGCCCGAGCCGGCCGATCGCTGAAGCAGAGGGCCTGACACCCCTAATGGTGGTCTTGTTGACTGGGCGGACCCGGCCAGGTGTTGAAGCAGAGGGCCTGACACCCCCGATAGCTAATCTGTTGACCGAGCAGACTCGGCCAATTGTTGCAACCGAGGGCCTGACACCCCCGACTGTCATCTGGTTGACCGGGCGGGCCTAGCCAGCTACTGGAGTTGAGAGCCTGACACCCCCAACCGTCGCCTTGTTGGCCGAGCAAACACGGCCAGTTGTTGAAGTGGAGGGCCTGACACCCTCAGTAGTTGTTGCCGCAGGTGTGGCTGAGCTGACCTCAACCACGGGTACGACGCCCAGAAAGAAGGGCGAGCCGACGACTGGCAAAAAGTAGTCGAAAACAAGCGGAGTGGCCAGGTATCCGAACCTGGCATGGTTGGCGATGACTTGAGGGCCATAGGTAACGGCGACCATCACTGTTGTTACTATTGGTGGTGGTGGTGGTGGTGGTGGTGGTGTGTAGCACGAATGGAGAAGTGCGCAGATGCACAAAGACCCCTCACGTGAGTGAAGAAAACATGCCCTCCTCTTCCAGTCCTATCAGAGGAAGAGGGGTAGTCAGAACTTTGAGGAAGGTTTGGGGATTTCCTTTGACAGAAAGAAGAAAGGCGGGAAAGGTCCCACCGGGCGTGCCAGTCTGTTGGCCACGGAATTTTTTTTAGATAAAAATAAATATAATGCTATTTTTGAAAATAGACATTCCCACATATGTGGGGAGTCATTTCGTTGGTGCGCACAGTATCAGATGATTTTGGTTCGGGTGCTGGACCTCTCCCCACTGACCGCAGTCAGTGTTGATTTATATCGGTCTAACGTCTAAACGCCTTTGTTTAACTATCAAAGAAATTCCAAAGTCCTCCCCATAGGTTCCAATGTGGAGGGCAGGCTCACTCGAGTGACTCTCGATGATCACTCATTTACCACCAACATGTTGATAGGGTTAGGGCTTCATCAAAGGCCTCTTAAGTTTAGGCAAAACCCTAGGATTTAGGAGTATTAATGCAAATGTGCGAAAGCCGTAGGCATTTTTGAAGTGGAGAGATGTTTTCTAGACCTCGAGGGTATTTAGATAATTTTCTGAGGCCAGGGGTATTTCTAAAAATTTTGGGCTGGAATGAAAGTAGGGTAGGATTCCTGACTTTCCAGGGCACTAAGGCCATTTATGGAAGGCTTCAAAGGTCGACTAGGCCATTTATAGGTCGCAGGGGCATTTTGATAATTTTATCATGCCTTACATAGACCTAGGGTTGAGACGGAATCCAAATGTCGGACGGGCCGACAATGTCCCCGAGCTGAAGGAGTGACAAGGGTTTCATAGGTTCACATGTGTCAATCTTTCTCGAGGAGGGGTATATGTACAATTTTTTAAAGTTAGGGGTTTTCTTGTAATTTTTCCTAATTGGTGTGTAGAAGAGATTCGTGGAATACACAACTTCATTTATGGCCCAATTGGGTACAAGGGTCGTCGGCGAGTTGTCGAGTGTACAAGGATCCGCGCTAACGCGGGAAGTAGGGCCGTAGCCCCAATTACACAAACTTGCAAGGTAGAATTGCAAATAATAGGACATTTTGTTTCTCAGGACCCGGGGTGGACATTTTTGTAATTCCCCCATTATATGGGTTGAACTACATAATTTAGTCACCCCGGGACGTAGAAACTTACAAACCTGGCCCACTGAGGGGCACAATTACAAAAATACCACTTAGGGGCATATACACAAGACCCGGGGACTTACCCCTCACGGGACAAAACAAACGAACAAAAATCTTTGCGCTGGGTGCTTCCGGTGCATAGTGGATGCTTCGTAGGTCGTGTCTTCATCTTGGACCCTTGGGGGTCTATTTATAGAAGTAGGGGGCCACCCGGGGGTGTTTGAACCCGTACGGGTTAAACGGGAGGAAAATGACCCAGGGGAGGTCCTTTTTCCCCTTTTTTCTTTCTTTTTTTGTTTTCGTGCGCGGGAGAGGGGGGCGGCCTGATGGAACGCGAAGCTTGTCATTAAAAACTCGCGCACTCAATTTCAAAAATTCCGTACTCGCTTAAAATTAAGGTTTTGAATATAATGATGAATACGGGTTGAATTTATGGAGATGCTAATATTTTGAAGTTAAAAATCCTATTTCTCTTTTATTAAAAAAACTAAAGAAGTGGTTGAAAGGATTTTTTCATGGAGAACAACTAAAATAACGTAAGATTAAAATCTATCTAAAGAAGTATTGAGGGGTAAAGGAGAGAAATATGGAGAGAGAGAGAGAGAGAGAGAGAGAGAGAGAGTGCCAATAGTTTAGAGAGACAATCACATCTATTTTTACCTAAAACTCAAAGTAAGATGATTACAATGCATGGAGGTTCAAGAAAAACAAAGGAGAGATACATCACTTGGAATAAAATCTAACTAAAAATAGAAAATTAAAGAGCTAGGGAGGGGATGATAGCCGGTGAGAGGAAGTCGTCGTCGCCCATGCCTTTGGGCCTTTGAATGGCCGCCCAACTTGGAGTAGACGCCGTCGTGAGTGAGCTTTAGAGAGAGGTAGAGAGATAACAGAGAGACACGAGGAGAGATGTAGAGAGAGATAAATAGAGGTAGGAGAGAGGGTTAACTAAATAAAAGAAAATAAGAAAAAATAAAATATGTGAGATGTGTGTGGTAGGGAGAGAAAGAGAGAGGGACGGAGGGGAGAGAAAGAGAGATAAAGAGAGAGGCAAGGAGAGATGGGTTGACTCCTCGGGTGTGAGGGTCGACCCACGGAGGTGGTGCAGTTGGTGTGCAGTGGAGAGAGGAGTGAACTGTTGGGGACTAGTGTGTGTGTTGTGTGGGGAGGGTGAGAAAGAGACGGGGTGAGTGCGGGGGGGAAGCCGGTGAAGAAGCGGCCGGTGGAAGTGGTGAGCGAAGAGGGGTCGATGGAGGGTGTGTGTATGTGCGTGTGTGGGTAGTAAAGTGAGGGAGAGGGAGAGAGGAGAACCAGAGGGGAGGGAAGCGGGACGACGTGTGTAGCAGGGAGAGGCGACAGCGGCAAGGGGGAGAGAGAAAGGTCACTGCCGGCTGCGTGTGTGCAGTGTTGTGGACGTACTTTTGGGAACACTTCTTTTGTTTATTCATTTATTCGTCTGTTTATTCATTTATTCGGTTTATTGAGTGCGAGGGCGTGCCAGTCACCTAGGTGACGATTTATTCGGGCTTCAAGGAAGCCCTGGGTGCGCTCGATCTGACTAATTAGACGATTATGTGTGTCGTGTCGGGACTGAGAACCCGCCCCGCCATAAAGGTCATGGCGTTAATTACATCCCCTCGAAGAGGGGAAAACCCTTGATTGATCGCTGAGAAAAGGGGCCCTACGGCCTAAAATTCATAATAACGAAGCGATAGCGAAGTCTCAGATTGCGTTTAAACGAAACCCGCATTGGGGCGTAAACGTTCATAGATACATATATGTTGGTCACTTGCGGACCATTTCTTGTTCGGACGGAAGTCCACATTTGTAGAGAAAAGGACGGCGCTGAAACTGTACAAATGTTTGCCGCGTATGCGGCAAGTTTAATGCCGATGCGGGATTAGATCTCGACAGAGACGGGTCAAGTTAATGAACTGTTGGCCCGAAATGACTTCAGATCATGGCCATGTCGGGACGGGCTCCCGTGGTCCACGTCCAATTCCATGGGGCATCATCACTTTTCTCTTCACACCTAGTCCGGAGGTACAAGGGTCTCGAGGTATGCGTGGTTATAATATTTTTTATTATCATCATTTCGGTTATTGAGTTTTATTGTTTATTCATACCCATGGGTGGTTCATTTTATTTATGGGTTTCATGTCTTTTCTTTCATTTGGTTAATTATGTTTTTTTGAGGCACACCGGTTTAGAGATGGAAGGAGGCACGCCGGTTTGTGGGCTAGACAAAAGAAAGGGGGGGAGGGCGCGCCGGTTCCGGTGGGCGAACAGGGGCGCCGGTTTAAGAGCACAGTCATGGGGGTGCGCCGGATAAGGGAAGGCATGGGGGGGGCGCCGGTTCCAAGGGTTGATGGGGGGCGTGCCGATTTCTAGCGAGCTTGTGGAAATGGGTTTTGAGAGAGGGGTTAAATCGGCGCGGTACCCCGGGGCGCCGGATTAGGTCACGCCGGATCAAGGCTTGTGAGTTTTTGATGGGGACATCTAGATGGGGGCTTAGTGGCCTCAACCCATTTGATGGGGAGATCACTCCCGTCCCATGGCCCATTGGGTCAGGCCCAACAACGCTAGGACTTTTTTCTCTTTTTATTATGATTTTCCCTTTACTAGTATTTAGTTAAGTCTAAATTGAGTCTATTTGAGTCATGTAAGCCTTAATGGGCCAGCTAAATAAGGCCCAAAGGGCCAATTGTTGAGACTAGCTCGGTTATGGGTCACTGGTAGCTTAAATTCACCCCCGGAGATAGTGGGGTCTTTTTTCATTTGTCAGGGATAAGTATGGTCATTTGTAACCCTTGGCCTCTCCTATAAATAGGAGACCAAAGGGCCTCATTGGAGTTAGTGAAATAGTGAAAGAAAAAAAATCAGTTTTTGAGAAATCTTGAGTCTCTCTCTTTTCCTCTCTCTTGCGCACCCATACCTCTCTCTCTCTATCTCCTCTCTCTCTCTCTCCTGGTCGAACTCCTCTCTCTCTCCTCCTCCAAGGGTTGCAGCCCTCTCTCTCCTCCCAGCCTCCTTGCCACATCAGCCACCTTCCCTCCAACTCCTCTTAGATAATCTCCTCCTTCCTATTTTCACTGGCTGAGCTCTATTCTTCAAAGTTGTACCTCTCAGCGTCCCGAAAATAACCCAATTGGTTTTGTCACATTCCGATCTCTGTGCTGAGCGTTCCACCACGGCCATTGAACCCCTATCTGACTGCTTGCTCAGAAAATTGAAGCTTGCCACATCTGCGACCACGCACGGTTCGGTGATCCGATGGTGTCCATCTTTTGAGAGTACGTATATATTCCTGTATGTCATCCAACCGTGCTGGTCCCGCCTCGTTTGGAGATCTATAGTGAGAGTACCGCTGTCTACACTTCGACTGCGCAAACCTATCCTGCAGGATAGAATCGCATAGACCCTCTTCTCCGGCCGGCCCCACCCTCCAACGACCTCATAACGTCACCAAATTTTCAGGAACACTCCAGCACTTCCCAGGCTTCATCTGAGCACTGACGGCACTCCATTCGGACCTCTGTACGCAGCGTACCGTTCAGAACGAGTCGGTTATGTCCTGCAGAACAGACACAGGGCAGGAGGCCCACCTCCCTTCCCCTTGCTCCCCCCTCCTGAGTGAGGGTAGTTTTGTGTTAATCATTCCCATCCCTGTGATCCCCTCCATGCGTGGAGAGTAGTGCCTTAAGGCTGTACCACAGGTTCGCATCGGAAGCCGCTGTCGACGTTCTCATGCGCATGCTTGTCCCGCATCAGTTTTGTTCTGTTTTGCTCTTCTTTTCATTCACCTACAGATTAAGCAGATGGTTAAAGTGTTTGTTTATTTAGCAAGATAGGTTAATAAGGGGGGGTTTCATTATTCTATTCTCTTGTTCGTTAATTCAGTAAGAAGGTTTAAATGTCTTTGCCACACCCCGAGCCTTTATGACAGTGGAAGACTAGCTCAAGGAACGTGAACAGCCGGCATGGTAAGCCTCTTGCAAGCAAGAACGATCAGAGGGCAAGATAATCACACATAATAATAATGCAATTGCATAATATTTACTCAAGCTTCAACTTTCATTTCATTATCAATCAAATATTCAAAATATAATCACTAATTTCAACTTTCTTCTTCATGCTAGACTCAAGAAATAAGAAAATTACATAGACTCAATTTAAACAATGTAGACTTCCTAAGTCTTCACTCATTCTTCATTCACTCTCGGATCCGCTACTTGAATATTCCTAATCCGAACCCGACTCACTTCCATCTCCTGAAAAGATTGGAAATAGGTAATGAGCACACTTACCCAGTAGGTATCTTCGCATCAACATGAATGCACTATTAAAGTAATTAACATTTTAGCTCTAGAGGAATAAGGCAAAATCATGCGAAATGCGATAAATCAAGCGAATAACCAAAGTAACAAAGATGATCATTTAAGATAGAATGAGAGCAAGTATGAAGTAGCAAGAATGTAACAAGAATGTAGTATGGCCTTTCATGAACAAGAATGTACTAGCAAGTCACGTACTCATCACCCAAACATCTTTTGCTTATGAGCAAGTATTTGGTGAATTTTTGTGGAATATCATGTAACAAGCAAGAAAGTCATATACGTGTATCGTGGATTTTCACTTCACAAGCTGTAGATATTTCACTTATTATAGAGAAAGTAATCCCAGCGCAATGCGACGCTAGTAGCATCATACCCCATGATTTACAGTATGTTTCTGACAATCAGCGGAGGGGACTAGCATAGAGCCCTTGAACACAATCAGTGCTCGATCGCATCTTCAAGTATAAATCAAGCTACTTCCACGTTTCAATAAAATATGGCCAAGAATGTAACAAGTTTAATAAGTTCATGATAACAATAATCAACAAATGAACGCTTCAACTTAGGACATGAGAGATCAAGAATGATTTAAGACGATGTTATGCTCATGGAAATAATTCGACAGCATAACGGTACATTCGTTATCCTTCATAATTTAAATTAAGTGTCTTAGATAATATGACAAATCCTAGACCATCAATAATCCATCTAGGAACTTTAGAATATCAACCCTTTGGTCAAATATCGGGTTAAAGAATTTAGAACTGTGACGGTCTAATACTGGGCCGTTACATGAACGTAACGGTCGAGAACTGGACCATTAGAACATGCTGAATCCGGAAACAAAGAAATTGGACTTAGTACAATGTGACGGTCGTACATCGGTCTGTTAGGTAAGCCTGACGGGCTAGTGCAGGTCTGTTACATTAACAAGACTTAAAACTTTGATTTGTGCTTTTCTAGATAAATGGGCTTTAATAGTACAACCAACTCGGAATCCTAGTGAGAATCCCAGGCTCGCAGAGAATTACGGAAGCCTTGAAACAAGATTTCCTAGTCCATTGGAAGGAATATCCAATAGAGAGGTCCTCATGTTCAAGAATATGTTCCTATAGTGCAAGAGTGTGAACTAATGGACATATATCGGGATATATGCCATGTACTTAAAAAATTGACTCTATAGATAAGAGAGAATGTGTAACGGTATAAACTCATGATAAAACTCATCAATAGCTTTTCTAAATCAAGGTTTTAATACAAAACTATGGTGCTTTGGCATGAAATTAACATATGCATGAAAATAACTCTAAAGTATGTAAATTTCTAACATGAATCAATATTGGAACTTAAAACCACGAAAACAGGTTAAGATCTAATTAACTAGGCATACATATATATTAATTGGACCGATCTTGATTCTATCTTAAGTTGACAGAATGCAGTGTTGTGTGACGGACTAGACTGGGCGCGTCACAGGAAGGTAACGGTCTACATTAGGTCCGTCAGGTTTTACAGAACCCTTCAGTCGTTCATAGAGGGTGTGACGGTCAATGCCGGTCCGTTACACGTCCCTGGCGGTCTTACGATAGACCGTTAGGTCCTCTGCTGATAGAAAATAAAAACTATAGAAATCTGTTGGCCCAGTTAGGAGGTAATTAAGAGGGGGGTGAATTGATTACCCACCCTTTTCAACAAAATATTAAGCAACACAAACAGACCAGAGATATGAAGAATACAAGTAGGGCAGAGACTTGATTAAAACGAATGAACTAAATTCAATCAAGCTCTCACAACTCGCCAGCACACATAAATGCTCACTCGGACAACTATGTTTGGACGGACAGTTGAGTCTTCTCACGTCTCACCGTCACACACTCGAATAGTGAACGGAAAATAAGATGACAACCAACACCAATCAAGCAAACCACAACACAGAATTTTTAGGTGGTTCAGACGCACCAAGTGCCGTCCTACGTCCACCCCTCTCACCTCGAGATGATTTCACTATGAACGCTACTCGACGGTAGCAATCACACACACACGGGCTCGACGACCCAAACACGTGGATTCTCGCACGACGACGAGACAATCCACACACACTCGGAGCAAGCTCCGAGAATATCCAGATAGAGAAATAGAATAAAACGATACAAGCCCAAATATGAGATAAACATCCTAAGCACAAGATGACTAGTAAGATTTGAAACAATGAAGATCTTCCCCTATATCCTTCAACCAAGGTCGGAGATATATGAAGTGTGTCTTTGATTGATAAACCAAGAGAAGAGGGAGCCGATCCTTCAGACGCCCAAAGCAAGGATGAAGAGGAAGCAGCCGCTGCCTCCAGATCTCTCAGTTCCGGCTCGTGAGGGGATGTCTCTGGCGTTCCTTCCCTTCTCCTTCAACAGATCACACACATTCCTCTCCTTCTTCCTGAAAGATGAACACGTTAGAGCTCAAAATGGTTCTCATCAATCGGAAGATAGAGGCGGCTATTTATCCACGGGGATTGAACCCCCAAGGGACATAAAAGCCCTTTCCAAACCCCCTTCACAATAGATACAAGAAGCAAAGGTCGCCCTAAGGTCATTAGGGTCATACGAAGTAAAGGCAGAGACGATGCATTGACGTGTGTAGCTCATAATGCAAAAGCATAGACCTATGTCTGTAAAATACAGAGATTTGTGTAGAGGCAGTGTATGCAGGAGATTGTGTAGACTTGAATGCATAATATGCAGTGTGTACATGAGAAAGTATGTACAATGAATATTGATGCACTGACTTGCCACGAGCTGTACAGACTTGCAACCTATGTATAGACTTGAGTGTTGTAGCAAATGATGCACAGCCATAGCTGAATGTATACACTTGAGTGCGTGTATGCTAGAACGATGTATAGATTTGGATGTGCCGGCAGAGGTTGTACAGACTTGTGCAGACTTGCTAGCAAACAATGTGCTGACTATGCCATGAATGTATAGACTTATGTGTTATGCAACAGACAATGTATAGACTTTGCATATGCACATGAGATGCTGAATGAGACGCAGGATGATGCACTTGCTGGCAGACGATGTATAGACTTAGCATGAGACCCTAAGTGAGACGGTGCAATGTATAGACTTTGAATGCCTGAATGCTTTGAACACGGGCTATACAGACTTGACCGATGTACAGACTTTGATTGCATCCGATGTACAGACTTTGATTGCGTGCATGCTTTGACCGATGGACAAACTTTGATTGCGTGAGACGCTAAGTGAGACGGATGGATGTACAGACAATGTATAGACTTGCAACCTTGACAATGTACAGACTTGCAATGCGTGCAGCGATGACAATGAATGGACTTGTGTGTGCAGGGCAGACAATGTATAGACTTGATGGATGCAGTGTGCATGCGATGCGATGTATAGACTTGCTGAACTACAGCATGGACATAATAGCAGACAACAAGCGTTGCACAGACTTTTATATGCATAATATGTTTGATGAAATGCCATGCAAACAAGATCAATTCATATGCAGACACAGATCTTAGTCATGCGTGCAAGGTTAACTAATGCCTCGAGCTATTTTTGGCATTCTTCAGACATGTATACATGCAAATTCATTGAGCCAGAAGTCATGACAATTCATTCAGAATCATCGTCAAAATAGTCCGGGGCACAACAATCTCCCCCTTTTTGACGAAGATAAAACCGTATAGAGATCTATGACATTTGCATGATGGAAGACAAAACAGGCAGATCAAGATTAACTAATCCTTTTTGTCAAAAACATAATCAATCAAAGAAGTCATGAATCTTCATTCAAGAACTTCAAAGAGTTATTTCTCCCCCTTTTTGTCAGAGTCAAATAGGGGATTATGAAAATGGTAAAGTATGAAGGTTAAGCCTGAACATGCACAGTTAACTGAATGAGATGCATATGAAACGCAAGCTAAGGTCAGTCATGCACATATGCACTCATCATACCATAAAATATCAAACATGTTCTTTATGAACGGGTTAGGAAATATGCTATAGACCAAGAACATGAATTTCATGTGCAATAATAAAAGGGTAGTGCTTACAATAAGTGGTACTGCAAGACTCATGAAATATGGCTGATTCAAGGTGTACATCCATACAATCACTCCCTAGATGAATATGTGAAATATGAGCAATGAAATCTAAATAGCATGGATTTTCAGATTTTCTAAAGAACACATATAGGAACTTTTCTTCCCTACACTTTCATACAACGTGCTCGACTTTTGGTAGCTTCGCACAACCCCACGAATTTTTTGAATTTTTAAAGACAAGATGACTAACCTTTTGACACGAGTCATGCCCTTTATTTTAGGGGCATTTCCCGATTACTTGGCATCGTCATTTATGAAATTGTGGATAGGACACTTTTCAATGCGAGTTTCCTCCTTTATCTCAGGGGGGATTCCCGATTTACTTCATGACAAATCACACTTATTGACTGTTTTTGACGAGACTGACAGCTTTTTCCTCACAAGTCACGTGATTTCTATGTAGGGGTTCCAGAGTCCTAATATGTGTTAAGTGGAATAAGTGAAATCCTTAGTAGCTAGATTCATTAATTCACATGTGCAAATTGTGTGAGAGATTGCGTAGAATGTAAATGATGAATTAGCCTATTCATGGTGATGTCTCCCCCTAAATGTATGAACCATTATAGCAGAAACCTCCCCCTTAGTATGTGCCATGTTAAAACATGTACTAGTCAAAGCATTTTATTTAGCAAGGGCGTAAGGTCTTAGAAGATATCAACTAAAAGGTGTGTAGAATATCTACATTCAAGCATTTTCAAAATGATGTTTTCAAGCAATTTGATTATCGGTACGTGGCGGAGTACTTAGGTCCAAAGACCACACTCACATATGATGAAAGCTTCCAGGTGAACTCGATCCACCTTTCAACTAACACTATTTGATATACCGGTTAATCATGGCATTCATGCACACATTGATGAAGTATATGCAGTTATGTACATGCGGATGCAGAAAGATTAAAGCATGCATAATCACCAAAGTTGTTATTCACTCTGATATGGACAAAAGATAAAGTTTAAAGAGTAAAAACGGTAAAAGCTTTTATGTGCAAATCAAAAGGCAATATGAACAGTTTCCTTAAAAAAATGAAAAGAGTGTTTGTACAATTCAGCTCAAAATCTCTAAGTATCTAATCTGCACACTCCCAATTCTCTTCTTAGAAAGTAAAATTATTCTGAATTCAAAGGCTTTGTAAATATATCAGCAAGTTGGTGTTTTGTATCAACAAAAATAAGTTTAAAATCACCTTTATTAATATGATCTCTTATGAAGTGGTGTCTAACTTCTATGTGCTTAGTGCGGGAATGTTGGACAGGATTTTTGGACAAGTTTATTGCAGAAGTGTTATCACACATTATGGGAGTTTTCTTTAAAGAAAAACCAAAATCCAGCAACTGATGTTGGATCCAAAGCACTTGAGCCGCACAACTGCTGGCAGCCACATACTCGGCTTCAGCAGTTGATAGAGCCACACAATGTTGTTTCTTTGAATCCCATGAAACCATGCAGCCCCCAAGAAACTGACAGTGACCGCTTGTGCTTTTTCGATCCATTTTACAGCCAACATAATCAGAATCAGTGAAAGCATGTAAATTAAATGAGTTATTCCTTGGATACCACAAACCAAGGTCAAGAGTTCCATTCAAATACCTGAAGATCCTTTTCACGGCCGCTAAATGAGAGTCCCTAGGACAAGATTGGTATCTTGCACAGAGACAAACACTGAAGTGTATATCAGGCCTACTAGCAGTCAAATAAAGTAAGGATCCTATCATACCCCTAAAAAGTTTTTGATCAACTTTATTACCTTTTTCTTCCTCCATTTTCTGTGAGGTGGACATTAGTGTATCAAGGGGCTTGGCAGTCTCAAGTTGAAATTTCTTCACGATTTCTTGTGTATACTTCTTCTGGTTGATGAATATTCCATCATCCATTTGCTTTATCTGTAATCCCAAGAAGAAGTTAAGCTCTCCCATCAAGCTCATCTCGAACTCCCCCTGCATAAGTTGGGCAAATTCATCATTCATTTGTGAGTTGGAGGCTCCAAAAATAATATCATCTACATAAACTTGAACAATTAATGAATGATCATCACAAGTTTTTGTAAACAGAGTTTGCTCTATGTTACCTCGTTTGAAGCCGTTTACAATAAGAAATGAACTTAATCTATCATATATACCATGCCCGGGGAGCCTGTTTCAAACCATATAATGTCTTGTCCAATTTGAATACGTGGTTGGGATATCTTTCATCTTCAAAGCCCGGTGGTTGCTCCACGTACACTTCTTCCTTGATTACTCCATTGAGGAAGGCACTCTTCACGTCCATTTGAAACAGTTTAATGTTCCTGTGACAAGCATAAGCAAGTAAAATTCTGACTGCTTCCAATCTAGCCACAGGTGCAAATGATTCATCAAAATCAATGCCAAATTCTTGAGAGTAGCCCTTGGCTACTAATCTTGCCTTATTCCTTACAACCATTCCATCTTCACTAAGTTTATTTCGGAAAACCCACTTAGTTCCAATGATAGGATGGTCATCAGGCCGGGGCACGAGGAACCACACCCGATTCCTTTGGAATTGGTGTAGCTCTTCTTGCATGGCGAGAACCCAAGAATTGTCATTTAAGGCATCATCTAAAGATTTAGGCTCAATGCTGGAAAGTAAAGCTAGATTATCGTGTATTTCTACTTCCCTCATTGAAGCCCGAGTTCGAATTCCTTCATCCAGACTGCCGATCACGTTTTCCAATGGATGGTCCCTGTGCGCGGTCCATTGGTGTGGAAGGTTCGGATGTTGTTCTTGATCCACTTCTTATTCTTCTTGTTCTTTTTCTTCTTCTTGATTTTCTGCCTCACCTTGTTTGCTTGATTCTCCCTTTTCAACTTCGCCCTCACCTGTAATAAGAAAATGATCATCATTTGATTTTCTCATTATGAATTCATCAACTACTACATGTGAACTTTCCTCGACAACAAGTGTTCTAGTGTTATATACACGGTAAGCTCTAGATGTTAGAGCATACCCGAGGAAGATCCCTGTATCACTTTTTGCTTCAAATTTCTCTAGATTATCTTTTCCATTGTTCAAGATATAACAAATTGAACCAAAAGGCTTGAAGTGTGATATATTGGGTTTCTTACCTTTGTAAAGCTCGTATGGAGTTTTCTTAAGGATTGGTCTTACCATTACTCTATTTGTTATGTAGCAAGCGGTGTTCACCGCCTCTGCCCATAAATATCGAGGAAGACCATTCTCGGCAAGTATGGTACGTGCCATATCCACGAGCGTCCTATTTTTTCTTTCGACCACGCCATTTTGTTGAGGGGTTCTTGGTGAGGAGAATTGATGCTCATACCCATGTTTCCTGCAAAAAGCATCAAACTCATGATTTTCAAATTCCTTTCCGTGGTCACTTTGAATTTTCTGAATTGAATATCCTTTTTCATTCTGAACTTTTGTGCAGAAATCAATAAATTCATTGCAAGCATCACTTTTGTTAGCAAGATATAAAACCCATGCATATCGCGAGAAATCATCAACAATCACAAAGCCATAAAGCTTCCCGCCAAGACTGCGAGTCCTGGTGGGACAAAACAAGTCCAAATGCAACAATTGAAGGAGTTTTTCTGTAGACACAATATTTTTACATTTAAAGGAAGCGGTGGTTTGTTTTCCTTTATTACATGCTTCACAAATTTTTAAAGTTTCAAATGTCAGTTTAGGAAGACCTCTAACTAGATCATTACGGTTCAGCTTCCTGATCACATTAAAACTGGCATGCCCAAGACGGTGATGCCACAACCAAACATCTTCACTTTTGTTAGCAACTAAACATAGTTTCTTTGGTGCAAGCTCATCAAAGTCAACCTGATAAGTGTTGTTACATCTCACACCTATAAACTTAATTTTCTGTGTGTTAGCATCAATAATTGTGCAGTGTGAAGATTCAAAAAACACTTTGTGACCCTTGTCACAAAGTTGGCTAACACTAAGCAAGTTATGATGAAAACCTCTAACTAATGAAACATCTTCAATGCAGTGGTTAGGGTCCTTACCAATTCTCCCAATTCCTATGATCTTACCCTTGTCCTATCCTCCGAAGATTACCGTTCCGCCATTCTTCTCAGCAAGGTCTGCAAAGAGGAGTTTGTTTCAAGTCATGTGCCTGGAGCATCCGCTGTCCAGGTACCATTTATTGTCTCCCGCCTTCATGCAGACCTGCACCAATTTGCCAATCATGCTCATTTTGATTTGGGTACCCAAGCAAGCTTGGGTCCCTCCACGTTAGCAATCCCAAGTGGCTCATAGTATCTACTGAAAAATAATTCATCATCATATTGCATGAGTTGGCATATGTACATCTCATGTCCTATTTTCCCACAATAAAAACACATGGGTCTTCTCCTACCAAAATGTTTCCTTTTATTTACATTTTTAAAGGCTGAGGGGAATTTGGAATTAACAGCTTGTTTTCCAAAGTGTGTGTGTGAACATTCTCCTTGATAAAATGAATTTTTCACAGCATAATGAGCATGAGTTTTGTTGCTATGCATTGCACTTTGATTCTTATCAACTTGTTTTCCTTTCTCTCTCACTTCCTTTCCATTCGCACTTTTCAATTTTTCAATTTCAATAACAAAATTCTCATTCTTCTCTTTCAGGTTTACTTTCTACTTTTCACATTCACTTAGTTGAACATGCAATTTTTCAAACTCTTTGTTCAAGAGGTCATGCTTTTCTTGAATTTCTTCTTTCAGCTTAAATGCATTTTTCTTCTCTATATCTAAGCATGCTATCTCCTCTTCAAACAGAGACACTTTGGTTTCCAAAGCACCATTAGCATTTTTCATATTTTTAATCTACATTTCAAGCAAATTGCATTTTTCACAAGAATTAGATGAGTGAACAATTTCATGGATCTTTTTCTTTAAGGTCCTATTTTCATTTTTCATTCTTCTATATTTCTCATCTAACTCTTCATAAGAAAGTTCCCACTGTTCATTTGAAATGGCCTAAATGTCAGAAGTTACCTGTTCACTGTCGCTATTGGCCATGAGACACATCGTCTTCACGAGTTCTTCAATGTCCTGCTCCTCATCATCGGTCGTGGGGTCATCTTCATCTTCATCACTCCATGTTGCCTTCATGGCTTTTGCCTTCTTGCCCTTGACGACCTTTCCTTTCTTCTTTTGGAGCTCGGGGCATTCTCCTCGCATGTGCCCCGCTTTCTTGCATTCATAGCAAATGATTTCAGAGGCCTTGGGTGGTTCATTTCTTTGTCTTGGCTGCCTTTTCCCTTTCCTAAACTTCCCGCCAAATCTTCTATTTTGGCGCAGGAATTGTCTTACCTTTCTTGTTATCATAGCAACCTCTTCATCGTCGGTGGTTCCCAATGATTCCTCTTGGCTCAAGACACTCTCCAGGAGTGCTTTCAAGGCGATTGTCCCTTTCTTCTTTGGATCCTCTTCCGTCCTTTTGATCACATTGATCTCATAGGTCATTAATGACCCTATGAGTGCATCCACGGTGAGTGTTGTCAAATCCTTGGAGTCTTCTATCACTATCACCTTGGTGTCCCAACTTGGTGTCAGTGACCTCAACACCTTCCGCACCAATTCCTTGTTGGTGAACTCTCTTCCGAGTGACTTCAGTCCGTTGGTGATCTCCATAAGTCATGAGAACATCTTGGAGATATTTTCATCATATTTCATTTTAAAGAGCTCATAGTCACGGGTCAGCATATTCGCCTTTGTCTCCTTGACTTCTGTGGTGCCTTCGTAGATGAGCTTGAGCTTGTCCCACATTTCCTTGGCACTGCTGCACATGGAGACACGAGCATACTCGTCAGGGTGAATAGCACACTGAAGTATATTCAAAGCATTAAAATTCACAGTGGCTTTCTTTATAGAATCATCATCCCACATATCCTCATCAGGGTTAACAGCATACGGACCATTCCTAATAACAGTCCATATTTCATGACTTTGCGCTCTAAGAAATACGGTCATCCTATTCTTCCAGTATGGGTAATTACTCCCATCGAAGAAGGGTGGCCGTTGAATAGAATGCCATTCGGGCATCATCCCCTTGTTGAGGTGGTTGGCCATTCCTAACAGATCTATCTAAAACCGTTAGGTTTACTAAAAAGCAGAGCCTTGGCTCTGATACCAATTGTTGACCCGGTTAGGAGGCAATTAAGAGGGGGGTGAATTAATTGCCCACCCTTTTCAACAAAATATTAAGCAACACAAACAGACCAGAGATATGAAGAATACAAGTAGGGCAGAGACTTGATTAAAACGAATGAACTAAATTCAATCAAGCTCTCACAACTCGCCAGGACACATAAATGCTCACTCGGACAACTATGTTTGGACGGACAGTTGAGTCTTCTCACGTCTCACCGTCACACACTCAAATAGTGAACAGAAAATAAGATGACAACCAACACCAATCAAGCAAACCACAACACAGAATTTTTAGGTGGTTCAGACGCACCAAGTGCCGTCCTACGTCCACCCCTCTCACCTCGAGAGGATTTCACTATGAACGCTGCTCGACGGCAACAACCACATACACACGGGCTCGACGGCCCAAACACGTGGATTCTCGCACGACGACGAGACAATCCACACACACTCGGAGCAAGCTCCGAGAATATCCAGATAGAGAAATAGAATAAAACGATACAAGCCCAAATATGAGATAAACGTTCTAAGCACAAGATGACTAGTAAGATTTGAAACAATGAAGATCTTCCCCTATATCCTTCAACCAAGGTCGGAGATATATGAAGTGTGTCTTGGATTGATAAACCAAGAGAAGAGGGAGCCGATCCTTCAGACGCCCAAAGCAAGGATGAAGAGGAAGCAGCCGCTGCCTCTAGATCTCTCAGTTCCGGCTCGTGAGGGGACGTCTCTGGCGTTCCTTCCCTTCTCCTTCAACAGATCGCACACATTCCTCTCCTTCTTCCTGCAAGATGAACACGTTAGAGCTCAAAAGGGTTCTCATCGATCGGAAGATAGAGGCGGCTATTTATCCACGGGGATTGAACCCCCAAGGGACATAAAAGCCCTTTCCAATCCCCTTCACAACAGATACAAGAAGCAAAGGTCACCCTAAGGTCATTAGGGTCATACGAAGTAAAGGCAGAGACGATGCATTGACGTGTGTAGCTCATAATGCAAAAGCATAGACCTATGTCTGCAAAATATAGAGATTTGTGTAGAGACAGTGTATGCAGGAGATTGTGTAGACTTGAATGCATAATATGCAGTGTGCACATGAGAAAGTATGTACAATGAATATGGATGCACTGACTTGCCACGAGCTGTACAGACTTGCAACCTATGTATAGACTTGAGTGTTGCAGCAAATGATGCACAGCCATAGCTGAATGTATACACTTGAGTGCATGTATGCTAGAACAATGTATAGACTTGGATGTGTCGGTAGAGGTTGTACAGACTTGTGCAGACTTGCTAGCAAACAATGTGCTGACTATGCCATGAATGTATAGACTTATATGTTATGCAACAGACAATGTATAGACTTTGCATATGCACATGAGACGCTGAATGAGACGCAGGACAATGCACTTGCTGGCAGACGATGTAGACTTAGCATGAGACGCTAAGTGAGACGGTGTAATGTATAGACTTTCAATGCCTGAATGCTTTGAACACGGGCTATATAGACTTCACCGATGTACAGACTTTGAATGCCTGAATGCTTTGAACACGGGCTGTACAGACTTGACTGATGTACAGACTTTGATTGCGTGCATGCTTTGACCGATGTACAGACTTTGATAGCATAAGACGCTAAGTGAGATTGACCGATGTACAGACTTTGATTGCGTCCGATGTACAGACTTTGATTGCGTGCATGCTTTGACCGATGTACAGACTTTGATTGCGTGAGACGCTAAGTGAGACGGATGGATGTACAGATAATGTACAGACTTGCAACCTTGATAATGTACAGACTTGCAATGCGTGCAGCGATGACAATGAATGGACTTGTGTGTGCAGGGTAGACAATGTATAGACTTGATGGATGCAGTGTGCATGCGATGCGATGTACAGACTTGCTGAACTACAGCATGGACATAATAGCAGACAACAAGCGTTGCACAGACTTTTATATGCATAATATGTTTGATGAAATGCCATGCAAACAAGATCAATTCATATGCAGACACAGATCTTAGTCATGCGTGCAAGGTTAACTAATGCCTCGAGCTATTTTTGGCATTCTTCAGACATGTATACATGCAAATTCATTGAGCCAGAAGTCTTGACAATTCATTCAGAATCATCGTCAAAACAGTCCGGGGCACAACAAAATCTATGATTAATTCATGGCATGCTAACTACTCTAATCATGTCAAAACGAGAAAAAAGGCTATCTAGATGCATAGGTAGTAGTGAAATAACAAGAGATAGCTTTTTATCTTCAATTAGGGTTGAAGGCATGCATGAATGTATAAACTAATCCTAAATCATGAAATTCATGAAGTATAATGCATGAAATCCAAATAAACTAGAGGACTTTTATCCCTAACAATATGTTTTTTCCGTTCATGAGATAACTTACCTCTTAACTGGGCTTTAAACTTCTAATTTGAGTCTGCAAGACACGCCCTAGTTCTTTCCTTCCAGTGAGTTTTTCGCAACTTCACGTCGCTCTAACTTCTCAATCTCTTGACCTAAGGACGTGAAATTTTGAGGGTAATAAGGTTAAACTAAGGGGAATAGAAAGTTCTAAAGACACTTAGGCTAATTACCCCGTTTTAGTGCTCTAATCTCTTGATCTTCAGTAGACTATCACTCATATTCCTGGGTTGCTATGGTCAAACCAGCAACTTTGGAAGCTTCAAACTTCTTGTGTAGTTGATCTCCTAGCACGAAATTTTGAGGAAGATCAGTCCTATGTATAAGGAATAAAAATTTCTAAAGAACTTATTCGAAATACTATCTCTTTACCTTAGTTCTATGCGAGCCAATGTAAGGGTCGCTCAGTTCAGAACTGGGTTCTATTTATAGAGTTTGGCTAGGGTTCAAGGATTTGAACGATTTTAGAGTCTTTAATTGGCAAAAACCTAATCTCTAAGAGTCCTTAGCAATGTTATAAGTTCTCCCAAGTTGGTCTCTAGCCAAGATAATCCCAAAGTTCCACTCTTTTTACAAGTTCTTCATCTCACGGAATCCGCTGAGTGTAACGGACCAGGACTGGTGCGTTACGTGACTGTAGCGGTCTCCCGATAGACCGTTACATCAACTGGGCATGGACGTTCACCTTAATTCAAACTCTTTGGTTAATTATCCAGTAAATTATCTAAATAAAATGGTATTTTTCCTTAAAATTCGTGAATAAGCTAAATATCCTTCTAAAATATGGGTCAAACTTAATGAGCTTGGTCTTTAAACCTTTTGGATTTTATTTATTAAGACTGGATTAATTGTTTACCATATTTGGGCCTTAATAATGATTTATTTAACCCAATATTCATTAATTAATTCATTTAGAGCCTTAATAATTCCAGAGAATTCTTAATTATATCAGAAATAATTTATAAAAATTTTGGGGCAATACACCCTCCCCCGCTTAAGAAAATTTGGTCCCCAAATTTTTTTTTAACGGAGAGTGTACGAACTTTAATGTATTAAAATTTAACATAAGGGGAATGGGTTAAGAGGGTACCTTTAACCATTTCACCTTCCTCGTCTAGAATGGCATTTAATCGACCTCGCTTCCGACGTCCGTTGTTATCCCTTGAAGATTGTTCATTTATGAGAGGACACATGGGCAAGCGATGTTCCCGACTTCCACACTTCAGGCAAGTGTCGAGACGCTTCCAACATTCTTCTGCCGAGTGCCCAAATTTTTCACAAAATGAGCAAGCCGTGGAGACTTGCATTCTCTCTTCTTCTTTAACTTTCTTATTCTTTCCGTTTCCATTTCTATTTCTTTTTCCGTTACCGTTCCCATTACGGGACCTCTTAATGTGACGATTTTCATCCTCATCCACTTCTTTCTCTTCTTGCCTATCATGTTTTCGGCTTGACCTTTCTCCTCGGAGCCTTTCCACCTTCTCCATGGTTCTTTCACATAGATGCGCTCTTTGAATCATCTCGGTATAGGTGTGGATATTTTGAGTCCCAAGTTGTTGGATAAATCTAGGTTTTAAACCATCCATAAATCGTTTGGCTTTCAATAAATCTGTGCTTACCAAGTGAGGAGCATAAGGTGCTAGTCTGGAGAATTGTAATTCATATTCAGCCACGGACATCGTGTCTTGTTTTAAGGAGGCAAATTCCATAGCCTTCCTCTCCTTTACATGCTCGGAGAAGTACTTGACTCGAAAAAATGTAAGAAAACCTTCCCATGTATGAGGTGCATCAGCAGGTGGTGCCGGAATGGATTTCCACAATGTACGAGCATCCTTATTGAGTTGGAACGTAGCGAGTCGAACTTTCTCCTGGTCGGTGCATTGCATGACATCGAATATTCGATTCATCTCGTCGATCCAATTTTTCGCTTCATCTGGGTTAGAAGACCGAGAGAATCATGGGGGATTTAAACTTCAAAAATTACCGTGTAAGTTCCCCGCGCCAGCCCTTCCACCAGCTTGGGACACTGTCTGTAGGGCTTGGGTAAGTCCCGCAACAGTTTGCTGCATCTCGTCCCAATTCACACGATGAGCCATTGAGAATCAAGGTACCTGAGAACATGGACATTTTAGTTATTTAGAGTCGGGAAGATTTACCCTAAGATAATTTCTATATAACTATCTCATCCTGGGTTCTACCCAATTCTCACATAGGTGGGGAAATTTTTTCCTTAGTTCATAGGTATGGGTCCTAAACCCTTGGACTTATCCTAGGACATGACACTTTTCCTAAGTCCAGAGACTTAGGCTCTGATACCAACTTAACTGTCACGCCCCGAGCCTTTATGACAGCGGAAGACTAGCTCGAGGAACGTGAACAGACGGCATGGTAAGTCTCTTGCAAGCAAGAACGATCAGACCGTAAGACAATCACACATAATAATAATGTAATTGCACAATATTTACTCAAGCTTCAACTTTCATTTCATTATCAATCAAATATTCAAAATACAATCACTAATTTCAACTTTCTTCATCCTGTTAGACTCAAGAAATAAGAAAATTACATAGACTCAATCTAAACAATGTAGACTTCCTAAGTCTTCACTCATTCTTCATTCACTCTTGGATCTGCTACTTGAATATTCCGAATCCGAACCCGACTCACTTCCATCTCCTGAAAAGATGGGAAATAGATAATGAGCACACTTGCCCAGTAAGTATCTTCACATCAACATGAAGGCACAATTAAAGTAATTAACATTTTAGCTCTAGAGGATTAAGGCAAAATCATGTGAAATATGATAAATCAAGTGAATAACCAAAGTAACAAAGATGATCATTTAAGATAGAATAAGAGCAAGTATGAACTAGCAAGAATGTAACAAGAATGTAGCATGGCCTTTCATGAACAAGAATGTACTAGCAAGTCACGTACTCATCACCCAAACATATTTTTCTTATGAGCAAGCATTTGGTGAATTTCTGTGGAATATCATGTAACCAGCAAGAAAATCATGTACGTGTATCGTGGATTTTCACTTTACGAGCCGTGGATATTTCACTTATTTATAGGGAAAGTACTCCCAACGTAATGCGACGCCAGTAGCATCATATCCCATGATTTATAGTATGTTTTCGATAATCAGCGGAGGGGACTAGCATAGAGCCCTTGTACACGATCAGTGCTCGATCGCATCTTCAAGTATAAATCAAACTACTTCCACGTTTCAATAAAATATGGCCAAGAATGTAACAAGTTTAATAAGTTCATGATAACAATAATCAACAAATGAACGCTTCAACTTAGGACATGAGAGATCAAGAATGATTTAAGACGATGTTATGCTCATGAAAATAATTCGGCAGCATAACGGTACATTCGTTATCCTTCATAATTTAAATTAAGTGTCTTAGATAATATGACAAATCCTAGACCATCAATAATCCATCTAGGAACTTTAGAATATCAACCCTTTGGTCAAACCTCGGGTTAAAGAATTTAGAACTGTGACGGTCTAATACTAGGCCGTTACATGAACGTAACGGTCGAGAACTGGACCGTTAGAACAGGCTGAATCCGGAAACAAAGAAATTGGACTTAGTACAATGTGACGGTCGTACACCGGTCTGTTAGGTAAGCCTGACGGGCTAGTGCAGGTCCGTTACATTAACAAGACTTAAAACTTCGATTTGTGCTTTTCTAGACAAATGGGCTTTAATGGTACAACCAATTCGGCGTCCTAGTGGGAATCCCAGGCTCGCAGAGAATTACAGAGACCTTGAAATAAGATTTCCTAATCCATTGGAAGGAATATCCAATAGAGAGGTCCTCATGTTCAAGAATATGTTCCTATAGTGCAAGAGTGTGAACTAATGGACATATACCGGGATATATGCCATGTACCTAAAGAATTGACTCTATAGATAAGAGAGAATGTGTAACGGTATAAACTCATGATAAAACTCATCAATATCTTTTCTAAATCAAGGTTTTAATACAAAACTATAGTGCTTTGGCATGAAATTAACATATGCTTGAAAATAACTCTAAAGTATGCAAATTTCTAACATGAATCAATATTGGAACTTAAAACCATAAAAATAGGTTAAGATCTAATTAACTAGGCATACATATATATTAATCGGACTGATCTTGATTCTATCTTAAGTTGACAGAATGCAGTGTTGTGTGACGGACTAGACTGGGCGCGTCACAGGAAGGTAACGGTCTAGATTAGGTCCGTCAGGTTTTACAGAACCCTTCAGTCGTTCACAGAGGGTGTGACGGTCAATGCCGGTCCGTTACACGTCCCTGGCGGTCTTACGATAGACCGTTAGGTCCTCTGCTGATAGAAAATAAAAACTATAGAAATCTATGATTAATTCATGGCATGCTAACTACTCTAATCATGTCAAAATGAGAAAAAAGGCTATCTAGATGCATAGGTAGTAATGAAATAACAAGAGATAGCTTTTTATCTTCAATTAGGGTTGAAGGCATGCATGAATGTATACACTAATCCTAAAACATTAAATTCATGAAGTATAATGCATGAAATCCAAATAAACTAGAGGGCTTTTATCCCTAACAATGTGTTTTTGCCGTTCATGAGATAGCCTACCTCTTAACTGGGCTTTAAACTTCTAATTTGAGTCTGCAAGACACGCCCTAGTTCTTTCCTTCCAGTGAGTTTTCAGCAACTTCACGTCGCTCTAACTTCTCAATCTTTTGACCTAAGGACGTGAAATTTTGAGAGTAAGAAGGTGAAACTAAGGGGAACAGAAAGTTCTAAAGACACTTAGGCTAATTACCACGTTTTGGTGCTCTAATCTCATGATCTTCAGCAGACTTTCGCTCAGATTCCAGGGTTGCTATGGTCGAACCAGCAACTTTGGAAGCTTCAAACTTCTTGTGTAGTTGATCTCCTAGCACGAAATTTTGAGGAAGATTAGTCCTATGTATAAGGAATAAAAAGTTCTAAAGAACTTACCCGAAATACTATCTCCTTACCTTAGTTCCACGCGAGCCAATGTAAGGGTCGCTCAGTTTAGAACTGGATTCTATTTATAGAGTTTGGCTAGGGTTCAAGGATTTGAACAATTTTAGAGTCCTTAATTGGTAGAAACATAATCTCTAAGAGTCCTTAACAATGTTATAAGTTCTCCCAAGTTGGTCTCTAGCCAAGAGAATCCCAAAGTTCTACTCTTTTTGCAAGTTCTTCATCTCACGGAATCCGCTGAGTGTAACGGACCAGGACTGGTGCGTTACGTGACTGTAGCGGTCGCCCGATAGACCGTTACATCAACTGGGCGTGGACGTTCACCTTAATTCAAACTCTTTGATTAATTATCCACTAAATTATCTAAATAAAATGGTATTTATCCTTAAAATTCGTGAATAAGCTAAATATCCTTCTAGAATATGGGCCAAACTTAATGGGCTTGGTCTTTAAACCTTTTGGATTTTATTTATTATGGCTGGATTAATTATTTACCATATTTGGGCCTTAATAATGATTTATTTAACCCAATATTCATTAATTAATTCATTTAGAGCCTTAATAATTCCAGAAAATTCTTAATTATATCAGAAATAATTTATAAAAATTCTGGGGCACTACACCCTCCCCCACTTAAAAAAATTTGGTCCCCAATTTTTTTTTAACAGAGATTGCACGTACTTTAATGTTTTAAAATTTAACATAAGGCGAATGGGTTAAGAGGGTACCTTTAACCATTTCACCTTCCTCGTCTAGAATGGCATTTAATCGACCTCGCTTCCGACGTCCGTTGTTATCCCTTGAAGATTGTTCATTTATGAGAGGACACATGGGCAAGCGATGTTCCAGACTTCCACACTTGAGGCAAGTGCCGAGATGCTTCCAACATTCTTCTGCCGAGTGCCCAAATTTTTCACAAAATGAGGAAGCCGTGGAGACTTGCATTCTCTCTTCTTCTTTAACTTTCTTATTCTTTCCGTTTCCATTTCTATTTCTTTTTCCGTTACCGTTCCCATTACGGGACCACTTAATGTGACGGTTTTCATCCTCATCCACTTCTTTCTCTTCTTGCCTATCATGTTTTCAGCTTGACCTTTCTCCTCGAGCCTTTCCACCTTCTCCATGGTTCTTTCACATAGATGCGCTCTTTGAATCATCTCGGTATAGGTGCGGATATTCTGAGTCTCAAGTTGTTGGATAAATCTGGGTTTTAAACCATCCATAAAGCGGTTGGCTTTCAATAAATCTGTGCTTACCAAGTGAGGAGCATAAGGTGCTAGTCTGGAGAATTGTAATTCATATTCAGCCACGGACATCGTGTCTTGTTTTAAGGAGGCAAATTCCATAGCCTTCCTCTCCTTTACATGCTCGGAGAAGTACTTGGCTCGAAAAATGTAAGAAAACCTTCCCATGTATGAGGTGCATCAGCAGATGGTGCCGGAATGGATTTCCACATTGTACGAGCACCCTTATTGAGTTGGAACGTAGCGAGTCAAACTTTCTCCTGGTCGGTGCATTGCATGACATCGAATATTCGATTCATCTGGGTTAGAAGACCCAGAGAATCGTGGGGCATTTAAACTTCAAAAATTACCGTGTAAGTTCCCCGCGCCATCCCTTCCACCAGCTTGGGCCACTGTCTGTAGGGCTTGGGTAAGTCCCGCAACAGTTTGATGCATCTCGTCCCAGTTCACACGATGAGCCATTGAGAATCAAGGTACCTGAGAACATGGACATTTTAGTTATTTAGAGTCGGGAATATTTACCCTAAGATAATTTCCATATAACTATCTCATCCCTGGTTCTACCCAATTCTCACATAGGTGGAGAAATTTCTTCCTTAGTTCATAGGTCTGGGTCCTAAACCCTTGGACTTATCCTAGGACATGACTCTTTTCCTAAGTCCTGAGACTTAGGCTCTGATACCAACTTAACTGTCACGCCCCGAGCCTTTATGACAGCGAAAGACTAGCTCAAGGAACGTGAACAGCCGGCATGGTAAGCCTCTTGCAAGCAAGAACGATCAGAGCGTAAGACAATCACACATAATAATAATGCAATTGCACAATATTTACTCAAGCTTCAACTTTCATTTCATTATCAATCAAATATTCAAAATACAATCACTAATTTCAACTTTCTTCATCATGCTAGACTCAAAAAATAAGAAAATTACATAGACTCAATCTAAACAATGTAGACTTCCTAAGTCTTCACTCATTCTTCATTCACTCTCGGATCTGCTACTTGAATATTCCGAATCCGAACCCGACTAACTTCCATCTCCTGAAAAGATTGGAAATAAGTAATGAGCACACTTACCCAGTAGGTATCTTCACATCAACATGAAAGCACTATTAAAGTAATTAACATTTTAGCTCAAGAGGAATAAGGTAAAATCATACGAAATGCGATAAATCAAGTGAATAACCAAAGTAACAAAGATGATCGTTTAAGATAGAATGAGAGCAAGTATGAACTAGCAAGAATGTAACAAGAATGTAGCATGGCCTTTCATGAACAAGAATGTACTAGCAAGTCACGTACTCATCACCCAAACATATTTTTCTTATGAGCAAGCATTTGGTGAATTTCTGTGGAATATCATGTAACCAGCAAGAAAATCATGTACGTGTATCGTGGATTTTCACTTCACGAGCCGTGGATATTTCACTTATTTATAGAGAAAGTACTCCCAACGTAATGCGAGGCCAGTAGCATCATACCCCATGATTTATAGTATGTTTTCGACAATCAGCGGAGGGGACTAGCATAGAGCCCTTGTACACGATCAGTGCTCGATCGCATCTTCAAGTATAAATCAAACTACTTCCACGTTTCAATAAAATATGGCCAAGAATGTAACAAGTTTAATAAGTTCATGATAACAATAATCAACAAATGAACGCTTCAACTGAGGACATGAGAGATCAAGAATGATTTAAGACGATGTTATGCCCATGAAAATAATTCGGCAACATAACGGTACATTCGTTATCCTTCATAATTTAAATTAAGTGTCTTAGACAATATGACAAATCCTAGACCATCAATAATCCATATAGGAATTTTAGAATATCAACCCTTTGGTCAAATCTCAGGTTAAGGAATTTAGAACTGTGACGGTCTAATATTAGGCCGTTACATGAACGTAACGGTCGAGAACTGGACCGTTAGAACAGGCTGAATCCGGAAACAAAGAAATTGGACTTAGTACAATGTGACGGTCGTACACCGTTCCGTTAGGTAAGCCTGACGGGCTAGTGCAGGTCCGTTACATTAACAAGACTTAAAACTTCGATTTGTGCTTTTCTAGATAAATGGGCTTTAATGGTACAACCAACTCGGCGTCCTAGTGAGAATCCCAGGCTCGCAGAGAATTATGGAGGCCTTGAAACAAGATTTCCTAGTCCATTGGAAGGAATATCCAATAGAGAGGTCATCATGTTCAAGAATATATTCCTATAGTGCAAGAGTGTGAACTAATGGACATATACCGGGATATATGCCATGTACTTAAAGAATTGACTCTATAGATAAGAGAGAATGTGTAACGGTATAAACTCATGATAAAACTCATCAATATCTTTTCTAAATCAAGGTTTTAATACAAAACTATAGTGTTTTGGCATGAAATTAACATATGCTTGAAAATAACTCTAAAGTATGCAAATTTCTAACATGAATCAATATTGGAACTTAAAACCATAAAAATAGGTTAAGATCTAATTAACTAGGCTTACATATATAGTAATTGGACCGATCTTGATTCTATCTTAAGTTGACAGAACGTAGTGTTGTGTGACAGACTAGACTGGGCGCGTCACAGGAAGATAACAGTCTAGATTAGGTCTGTCAGGTTTTACAGAACCCTTCAGTCGTTCACAGAGGGTGTGACGGTCAATGCCGGTCTGTTACACGTCCCTGGCGGTCTTACGATAGACCGTTAGGTCCTCTGCTGATAGAAAATAAAAACTATAGAAATCTATGATTAATTCATGGCATGCTAACTACTCTAATCATGTCAAAACGAGAAAAAAGGCTATCTAGATGCATAGGTAGTAATGAAATAACAAGATATAGCTTTTTATCATCAATTAGGGTTGAAGGCATGCATGAATGTATAGACTAATCCTAAAACATTAAATTCATGAAGTATAATGCATGAAATCTAAATAAACTAGAGGGCTTTTATCCCTAACAATGTGTTTTTACCGTTCATGAGATAACCTACCTCTTAACTGGGCTTTAAACTTCTAATTTGAGTCTGCAAGACACGCCCTAGTTCTTTCCTTCCAGTGAGTTTTCAGTAACTTCACGTCACTCTAACTTCTCAATCTCTTGACCTAAAGACGTGAAATTTTGAGGGTAAGAATGTGAAACTAAGGGGAACAGAAAGTTCTAAAGACACTTAGGCTAATTACCTCATTTTGGTGCTCTAATCTCCTGATCTTCAGCAGACTTTCGCTCAGATTCCAGGGTTGCTATGGTCGAACCAGCAACTTTGGAAGCTTCAAACTTCTTATGTAGTTGATCTCCTAGCACAAAATTTTGAGGAAGATTAGTCCTATGTATAAGGAATAAAGAGTTCTAAAGAACTTACCCTAAATACTATCTCCTTACCTTAGTTCCCCGCGAGCCAATGTAAGGGTCGCTCAGTTCAGAACTGGGTTCTATTTATAGAGTTTGGCTAGGGTTCAAGGATTTGAACGATTTTAGAGTCTTTAATTGGCAAAAACCTAATCTTTAAGAGTCCTTAGCAATGTTATAAGTTCTCCCAAGTTGGTCTCTAGCCAAGAGAATCCCAAAGTTCCACTCTTTTTGCAAGTTCTTCATCTCACGGAATCCGCTGAGTGTAACGGACCAGGACTGGTACATTATGTGAATGTAGCGGTCGCCCGATAGACCATTACATCAACTGGGTGTGGACGTTCACCTTAATTCAAACTCTTTGGTTAATTATCCACTAAATTATCTAAATAAAATGGTATTTATCCTTAAAATTCGTGAATAGGCTAAATATCCTTCTAGAATATGGGCCAAACTTAATGGGCTTGGTCTTTAAACCTTTTGGGTTTTATTTATTAAGGCTGGATTAATTGTTTACCATATTTGGGCCTTAATAATGATTTATTTAACCCAATATTCATTAATTAATTCATTTAGACCCTTAATAATTTCAAAAAATTCTTAATTATATCAGAAATAATTTATAAAAATTCTGGGACACTACAGTCTTATTCACTTGCCAAGCTGCATCAACAAGAGGGTTTGAGCATTTTTTTTTACTCGCGGGTTTATTATGCAAAGGTTCTGGAACTCAGAAGTTCAGTTCGTTCATTCACCCTTGCGTGTATCTATTCCTTATTCTTAGTGCTTACAATCCTGGCAAAAATTGGGCAGCACCTCCCCCGGATTGGGGTTTACGAGGGGAAATGGGGGACGTCAAACGGAGTATTCCAGGATGACCCCCAAAATTTGGAGGAGCCATGAACGGCTGTCCGAAGACCCAGAGATGAGTGTAGAAGCCCGAGGATCAGCCTTCAAGGGGTTCTAACAACTCACGGGCCATAGCTTCGTAAGAGCTCCAAAGGGATGGATATTCACCATGGAAGGCCATGAATGTTCACCCCTCAGACGGGTTCCCTTAAAGTTCATGCCATAGAGAGGTAGGCTTCAAAGGGCCCTGGGTGATTAGCAGATAGGGTAGGGAGAGAAAAGACCCATGAAGTAGGGCGCTGCGTATACTTGCAAAAGACACTTCTTTTTTTCATTCGCAGAAGAAACATGGACAAAATACATACGGGGAAACTACCCCATAACAAAGAAAGATAGCAAGAAAGGGAGATGTAAATACACCGGCGGGAGGGGAGCAGAGCCCCTCTCTTCTCTTACACTCCCTTCTTTTCTCTTCACCTCGCTGGCACAGGGGGGATGGAGCTTCCTTTTTCTTCCGATGCCAGAGAGAGAGTAAGCCGACCTTCCTTTATTGTCTTCATTTTGCCTTTTTATAGAACGGCCAGTGGAGGAGAGTTCCCGCCACCTTCGCCTCGTTCCCAGCAATGTCAGGAGTTGACTTGCTGCGTTGGCTTCTGCTGGTTCGCGACGTACGCTGGCGTTCGTTCGAGGATAGGATGTTCATGGATTTGCCGGGAGATCTACTGCTACGGCCACCGTCGCTACCTTCCCTCGCCGTTGCTGCCGCTACGCTGTTGAACGGAGGTGGAGACAGGGCTTCGTAGCATTGAATGCTCTGTTGCTTCAACTTTTGCGGGCGAGACTGATGCGAAACAGAGTGTCGGAGGTTGGATGGGATGGGTTCGGGTTAAACCGGTGCGGCCAGGGGGCGCACCGGTTTAACCGCACATGTGTTAGCGCGACGAGCTTCATTGCACCCAGAGGGCGCGCCATTTTAGTATCAAAGTGGGGGGCGCGTCGGTTCAATAGCTTCCTATGGGCGCGCCGGTTCAAGACCATCCAGAGGCGTGCTGGTTTATGGCAATAGAGGCACGGCCGTGTAGGTTTAAGTGTCAAAGGGTTTCTTCCCGGCTTAGCGGCAATTCAGACGGACGCTTGCCCTCCCGTACTACTTTAGTTGTAATGCATCGCCCCGGGGGTGTTTATTTCAAAGCCTCCGAGTCCCGGTTTAGGACTTTGTGTGGTTTCCGGTGCGTGCCGAACCCACCTCCGAATTCTTGGGTTTCTTCTGATTCGGCCTTCGGCACTGTCGATTGGGGAGCCGTGGCCATCTTTTCTGCTCGAGGGGTTTCCTTATCGGTTAGCGGAGCACCAGGTATGTCTTCCTCCTACTTGGAGGAGGTATAGGGTTTGTTCGGCCTTTCCATCTTTGACTTGCTCTCGAGTGCCGGGATGTGCATGCTGTATGATCATCTTTTTGACGTCCACAAATGCCCCCCACTCGGGGGTGGCGCAAGCGAGGGACGAGTGCGCGGGGCCCGCGGGTGTAGAATTCTTTAACATGATATCTTCTCTTCTGAGCCAGTACACTGTTGGTCCGGTGTGAATTCGCGGGAAAGCGCTCACTCCTTCAGCGAAGGGATGAGGGGACCGCTTCACCGCGTATGCATGCGGACCGAGACATCAGCCTGAGTGGGGATTTAGTCATCAGTATGAGGTTAATACTGAAGGAAGAGGATAGGATTTATGTGTCGACCTTGGTGAGAGGCCTGAGCCGACTGGACGAGGCCAATCCCGAGTGGGAGTCGATGACTCGTGCTGGGTTAAGGGGAGTTGTTTATTCATCGACTCAGACGGGGACGTCCAAGCCAAAGGCTTTTTAGAGGGACCCGATGGAACGGGAGGGATTTGTGCGTTAATTGATATATTCGGGTCGAACGTTTGAGACAAGGGTTTATTCGCCAATGCTGACATAGTGCCGGGAGCTGGCGTGGTTTATTCCTTGACAAGGGGTGAGTGCCGAAGCAGAGGGGGGTCTTTTTATTCGTTGACTTGGACGGGGGGTCCGAGCCAAGGCAAAGAGGGGTCTTTTTATTCATTGACTTGGATGAAAGGTCCGAGCCAAAGTAAAGAGGGTTCTTTTTGTTCATTAACTTGGATGAAATGTCCGAGCCAAAGCAAAGAGCGTTCTTTTTTGTTCATTTACTTAGATGAAAGGTCCGAGCCGAAGCAAAGAGGGTTCTTTTTGTTCATTGACTTGGACGAAAGGTCCGAGCCGAAGCAAAGAGGTTATTTTTGTTCATCGACTTGGATGGAAGGTCCGAGCCGAAGCAAAGAGGTTCTTGTGGTTCATCGACTTGGACGGAAAGTCCGAGCCAAAGCAAAGAGGTTCTTTTTGTTCATCGCCTTGGACGGAAGGTCCGAGCCAAAGCAAAGAGGTTCTTTTTATTCATCGACTTGGACGGAAGGTCCGAGCCGAAGCAAACAAGATTCTTTTAATTCATCGACTTGGGTGGAATGTTCGAGCCGAAGCAAAGAGATTCTTTTTATTTATCAACTTGGATGAAAGGTCCGAGCCAAAGCAAAGAGTGTTCTTTTTGTTCATTGACTTGGACGAAAGGTCCGAGCCAAAGGAAAGAAGTTCTTTTTGATCATCGACTTGGATGAAAGGTCCGAGCCGAAGTAAAGAGTGTTCTTTTTGTTCATCTACTTGGACGGAAGGTCCGAGCCAAAGTAAAGAGGTTCTTTTTGTTCATCGACTTGGACGGAAGGTCCGAACTAAAGCAAAGAGGGTTCTTTTTGTTCATCGACTTCTATGGAAGGTCCGAGCCGAAGCAGAGAGGGTTCTTTTTATTCTTTACTACGCCAGGGTTGCCGACTGTATGAGGGGCCTTTTTGTTCTCTAACCTGATGAAAGGTCCGATCCAGAGTGGAAGGGTCTTTTTGTTCATGGCTTTGGACGGGAGGCCCGAGCCGCAGGTTTATTCGTCAATGGGATAGGGAAGTTGTAATATTGAGGTGGTTTATTCATCGGCATGGGGTTAGTGCCAAAGCAAATAAAGGGATCATTTTGTTCACCGAATCCGGATGGAGGATCTACGTCGTAGGAAGGAGGTTTCTTTATTCATTGACTGGGACGGGATGTCCAAGCCAAAGCCAGGGGGTTCTTTTTGTTTATCGGCCTGGACGGAAGATCCAGACCAGAAGTTCTATGCGTCGGTGGGATAGGGAAGAGTAGCGTTTGAGATACATATAAGGTTTTCTGCCACTGCATGGGATGCAGATGTTTGGTTATTTGGCCAAGATGAGATGGTCTGAGTCGGAGGAAAGAATTTTGAATTCCGGTGGGACTTGATTGATCGACATCCCCCCAGTGACCTTGACGAGTTTTTTTTCTTCTCTTCTTTTTCTCTTTTTCTCTTTTTTACTCTTTTCTTCTTTTTTTTCTTTTTTTAAACGATGTTTTGCATGGATATTGCATGGCCTCAAGGGAAGTCCAAGAAACATTCTTGTTCCGCTTGAGGCGCGGGGTTCAATTGTTCATCGAGCTGAGGAAGCGATGCGTGATATAGTTTCAAATGTCTTCCATTATGGGGTGGGAATTGAGTCTCCCCCTTATGGTTGACAACCACATACGCACCTCCTTCGTAGACTTTCTGGACAACATAGGGCCCAAGCCAATTTTCATTCAGCTTGCCTTTATGATTGGCAGCCATGACCTCTGTTCTTTTGACCATCACGAGGTCACTTTTCTTGAATTCACACCCTTTGACAAGCTTGTCGAAGGTGCGGGCTATGCGGGCCTGGTAGACCTGTATGTTCTGCTGAGCCTTGAGTCGCTTCCCTTCTAGGTCGGAGAGCTCTTCCAACCTTCATTCTGCGTTTGTTCGATCGTCTTTAACTAATTCATGCTGGATGGCGACCCGAAGTGAGGGTACTTCCAGTTCAATGGGGACAACTGCTTCCGAGCCGTAAACCAAAGAGAAAGGCGAATAGCCCGTTGGAGTTTTGTAGATAGTACGGTACGCCCACAGCGCTTCGTACATCTTATCCTCCCAGTCCCTTTTGTTGGAACTTACAGTCTTCGCCAGGAGGGTGCATAGTGTTTTATTGAATGCTTCGGCCAACCCGTTTGCCTATGGGTTGTATGGAGTAGATGTCCTCCAGTCAATCTTATAATTTTCAGCCAACCTTTAAACCTTTTGATTCCGGAAATGGCTTCCATTGTCTGAGACAATCCGGCTGGGGATGCCGAACCGGAATATTACATTTCGCCAGATGAATCGGGCCACGATTTCTCCTGTGACTTCTTTCAGGGCTATAGCCTCCGCCCAGCGGGAGAAGTAGTCTATTATTGCCAGGATGTATTTGCATCCTGAAGAGGATGGGGGCAGTGGGCCCATGACATCTGTTCCCCATTGGGTGAAAGGCCAACTAGGTGCTGTTGGATGTAGCTGTGTTGGCGGTCGCCTAGGGACCATTGCATGCTCTTGGCACTTTTGACACGACTTGGCATACTTGCAACAGTCGTCGAACATTGTCGGCCAATAGTAGCCCAACTTTTTAATTTCAATTTTCATCTTCGGCCCTGCCTGGTGTACTCCAGCCGACCTGGCATGGATTTCTTTCATGACTCTCCAGGCTTCTTCCATAGAGAGGCATCAAAGGAGTATTTCTTCTTGGCGTCCGTCATAATTCGGAATAGAATTCCGTTTCTGATTTCATAGGAGTCTTTTGTTCGGATCAGCTTGATCCTTTCTTCCCTTCGCTTGGGCAGCTGCTCGTGTTTAAACCATTACATGAGAGGCTCACGCCAGTCGGGCAATCCGACCATTTCTACGGTTGCTACTTCAGGCTCTTCTCCACATGGCTGTTCTTCTATCATGTTGGGGACCTGCCATCGGTTGATCACCCGTATGTTGAGTGATTCATCAGGCGGGATTGCCAGTGAGCTTGCTAGCTTTGCTAATGCATCGGCCTGTGCATTTTGACCTCGGCCGACGTGGTTTATTTCAATAAAGTGAAACTTCCCCATGAGTCGCTTCACCTTAGCGTGGTAGGGGAGTAATTCAGCTTTTCAGACTTCAAACTGTCCTTGGATTTGTTTGACAATCAGCATTGAATCTCCAAACACTCGCAGCATGCGGATATCCAACTGGAGAGCGACTTGGAGATCGATAATTAGGGTTTCATATTCTACTTTATTGTTTGTGCAGGCTTTGTTGATTGAGCAAGAGGTGTGTAGCACCTCCCCTTTGGGGGATTTGAGGACGACGCCCGCCCCTGCTCTTATTCTTGTTCGCCCTTGCGGGGATGTTTCCGTTCTTGAAGCACCATCAAAGTGTAGCTGCCAGGTAGCTTGCTGGACTTGATCCACTTCTAAAGTTTCATCTTCGAGGTGCTCTGTGATCAACGGAGAGTTTTCAGGCACCGGGTGCGCTGCAAAGAAATCTGCAATGGACTGGCCTTTAATGGCCTTTTGCGGCACATAAGTAATGTCAAACTCCATGAGAATGACAGCCCATTTGCCCAGTCGCCCTTTCAAGACCGGTTGAGAGAGTATATGTTTGACTGGGTCGACCCTGGATATTAGCTTGACTTCATGCGATAGCATGTAATGCCTCATCTTCTTGGCTGCGAACACAAGAGCAAGACAGACCTTTTCAATATGTGTATATTTTGCTTCAACCCCGACCAGTCTTCGGCTGAGGTAGTAGAGGGCTTGTTTTTTTCATTCTTCACTGCTCTGGGCTAGCATTGCCCCCAGAGAGTATTTAGTGGCAGCTATGTACAGGATCAGCGGCCACCCTTTAACAGGTGTCCCCAGGACTTGCGGGGTATTTAGGTATTCTTTCGATTGACTGAAAGCATTTTGACATTCTTCGCCCCAGTGGAATGGAGTATCCTTCGTCATTAATTTATGGAACGGCTGGCACTGCCTAGACAGGTTGGAGATGAACCTACGGATGTAGGCTAGCCAACCTTGCAATGACCGTAATTCTATCAGGCTCCTAGGAGGAGGCAGCTCCTGGATAGCTTTAATTTTTATGGGGTTTATCTCAATCCCCTGGTATCTGACGACAAAGCCCAGGAATTTTCCACTGGAGACGCCAAAAGAGTACTTCATCGGATTCATTTTCAGTTCATGCAGCCGCAACCTTTCAAATATAATTTTGAGGTCGGCCAGGTGGTCCTTCCTCTTCTTTGTCTTGACGACCAAGTCATCGATATAGCATTCGACTTTGCTGTAGAGCAACTCGTTGAATATTTTTGTCATCACCCTTTGGTAGGTGGCGCCAGCATTCTTAAGGCCGAAGGGCATCTGTTTGTAGTGGAATATCCCTTTGGGTGACTGGAAAGCTGTGTGGATTCGATCATGCTCTGCTATCCAGATCTAATTGTAGCCGGACGATCCGTCCATAAACAACAAGACCTCATGGCCGGTAGTGGCGTCGATCATTACTTCGACAATTGGCACCGAGAAATCGTCCTTCGGACAAGCTTTATTCAGATCTCAAAAATCCACACAAATCCGGATCTGGCCATTTTTCTTCTTGACAGGCACAATGTTGGCCAGCCAGGTAGTATATTGGTTCTCCGCTACGAAGTCAACATCTATCAGCTTGTCGACATCCTTGCAGATTTGACTTATCAATTCAGGCCTCATTCGCCGGGGTGATTGCTTCACTGGCCCGACTTTAGGATCAATGGCCAGGATATGCTGGGCGACTGCAGGGCTAAGGCCTAGGATTTCTTTATAGTTCCAAGCAAAGTAATCTCAGAACTCCTTGAGCAGCTTCATATATTGCCCCCTCTCTTCGAGTAATAAGAGGGCACTGAGGAAGGTCAGCTTGGGATCATCCTTTGTGCCAAGGTTTATTTCGACCAATTCATCAACGGTGGCTTGGCCGCCATCTTCTATTTTCGGAGGAGCCAGCTGTAGGTCTATGAAGCCTTCATCATCTTCTTCAGCTTCGAGGGCCTCGTAGATGTATTCTCGTCTTATTTCGCCTGACAACGGGACTTCGGATTTGCCTTGTTCTGAGCCAGCTACCTGCTGATTGGGCTGAATGATCAGCTCTGGTGTCGGTAGTGTATGCTCTATGCAGCTCGGATGCTGGCTTATGGGTGGAGCGCCCTCAAGGGTGGGCTAACTTTCATCAGCTTTTGACTCTTGCAAGTCATTGTTGGGAATTGGAGTTGCTTCCATCGAGATGGACTCCCGGCGTTTGCATGGAGCAATAGCTCCGTGACCATTTTGCGCCTGTGGCCGAGGTGGGCCCGAGCCCTTCAATTCAACCGATGGCTCGGCTATTTCATAGTCTCCTATGTATTCATCATAAATTGCCCCCAAGGAGCCTTCACTTGTTACAGTGCAGATGGAAATCATGTCGATTTCTTGGCAGTCTTCAACAGAGAAACCTAGCCTCGGGTGCTGAGTAACATGTATCCATGTTTGGTGGATGCCATAGTTCTTTGAACATCTTCTTTTGACTAGAAGGTTGGCAAAAGGAGATGTGCTATTTTCTGGCTAGCTTGATCGCACGGCCAGTGATGTAGGGGAGTCCTATAATTGGGACAGGTGGATCAATCTTCTCTTTGGAGAATCGGCAATCATCGTCCCCCTTTGCGGGCTGCTCCTTGGCCACATAGAACATGGTGGTTTGGCCGTCAGGATTAGGGACCTCCAGGGTCTTCAATACTTCGACTGTTAGACAGTCTACATCAGCTATGGGTTAGGTGACCCTTGGTGGGACCTTGACATCCCCAAGTAGCTCTTTGAGTTTTAGTGCCCCCGGTTCTGGATAAATGTTGAGTTGGAGTGCTCTGAGGTCACCTTCTTCCTCAGCTATGAGTGACACCTCGGGGGAGCCACGTAGTCAGGCGGCAGCGGGGGAAACAAGTCGCCAGATTCTATTTTCTTCTTCCCCTTCTCCTAAGCAAGAGGGTTGGGCTTCTTCGGCTTCTCTAGATACATAGATGCATCTGACAAGTGGCACTCGAACACCTAGAAAGGGTGTAAGTCGGTGAACACTCTTTCTTCTTTCCCGTTCCGAGGATACTTTATGCATTCGTGGAGGGTGGAGGCCACCACCTGATTTTTTATGCAGCCATGGCCGGCCCAATAGCGCCTTGTATGACGTATCAGAGTTTATCACATGGAATTGCACTTTGGTAGTGAAGTCACCGAGTGAGAGTTCAAACTCTACCACGCCCATGGGGACTTCAAATTTCTGGTTGAAGCCAGCAATTCTCATATCCCTGACCTCAATCAGGTGCACATCAAAGTAGTACTTTTGATATACCCGATAGGGGAGTATGTTTACTGCAGCCCCTGGGTCAATCAAGATTTTGCCTATTGGCATGCCATTCAGCTGCCCCCTCATGTAGAGCGGTCTATTATGGTTGACGGAGGGCAGAAGCATGTCATCCTCCGTGAATGTCATAGCCACCCTTGACTTTGCCTCGGCGAAATAGCTCTCGAAGTATGCCAGGGTTTGTAGGGCCGTGATAAATGCTTATCTTGTTTCTTCGTCAAGGGAGAGTATGTCCGAGACAGAAAAGCTTGCGGGGATTCTCTTCAATTGCCTCACTATTCTACTGGTGGTTTTGACGTTGGTCAATCGCAGTTCTTTAGACCTTTTATGCCTGTCCTCAGGGTGCTCTTGAGGAGCTAGCTCAAGAGGTGGTTCACCTTTTTCTTCAGGTGGAACCTGAACTTGTTGCGCCGATCCGGTCGGCTCCTTCCCTTGCACAAATTCGGTGAAGCTTGGAATGCTCGCATAGTCTTTATTTGCTGTAGGAGAAGCTGTTGAGGGTAAGGTGGGAGCACCCTTGACCCTCCATTGTTGCTGCGGACGTGGCCGCTTACCCTCTCGAGAGGATAGAAATTCGGCAAAGGAGGGGACCCCCTGGCTTCTTGCACACTCCGGGTAAAGCCCTGGTGGAGGAGGAATTTCTGCACCTTTGACTTCATGCTGGGGAACCTGGTATGGTTGTTCATCACGTAACATGATGTTGTGGTTAGCCTGAGGGAGATGCCCCCAGTTTCTTCCGGACCTAGTAGCATGTTGGGAGGTGGAAGCTTCAGCTTGATTTGCCTCTGCTGGTGCGAGGCGTATCTCTTCATCCTCTTCTTCAGAGATTCAGACTGTTTCAAATAGGGCCGCAAGGGTATTGCAAGATACGGCAAGGCCTTTTCTTTTGTTCTTGGGTTTCTTCTTCTTTTTCTTCACAGTCGATGACTGCTCCTTTGGAGGTTCATCCTATTTGCCGGGTTCTTCATCTTCAGCTCCAGCTTTGGCTTCTTCTGCTAATTCCAAGGACTCAAGATGTTGCCAAGGGACATATTCCTTCAACTGGACATGCTAAATTTTAGGTTGTTCATATTCATCTAGACCATTAATGATTTCTTGAAGCCGTTTCACTACCGGATTGGCCTCTTTGTGCACCCGCCTAGGGATGTGTTTCTTCTTATTGTTGGTGAATCTTCTGATGACCAGTTGAGGAGCTGTCTCATGCCAAACGAGGGTCACGGATGGGGGTTCCGGCTGAGGTGTGACACCTCGTATATGAATTCCCGAGCCACGATGAAGCGTTGCCCTTCTTCTTGTTTTAGACGGCACGGTGTGCCAATTTCCTTCATCTTCTGTTGGCGCTAGGATATAGGCCTCATAGGTGTGTTGAGTGCAGGCTTCCGCCACTTCTTCAGGTAGTTGCTGATATAAAGATATCATATTGATTGTTACCCCTAGAGTGGGCATTTCATATGGGCGCGGAGGATCGACTTTGTGCTCCCCCATTTGTAATTCTCCCTTCTTGACCAAAGACTCAATAGTGTCTTTAAAGATATAGCAGTCCTTGATAGGGTGCCCGATCATTTGATGATACGGGCAGAAATGAGGATCATCTTTTCTTCTGAGATCACCAGGCCTCTTTGGTTCTAGGAGGGTGATCTTCTCGAATTTCGTAACCCATTCGAACAAGAGTCGAGTCTTATCTCGAGGGAACGAATATAGCTTCTTCATTTTATCCCGTAGGGATGGACCTTTTCGCCAATCGGCGGGGTTGGACAGGGGAGACTCAGCTACCCCTTTATTTTTTTCCTTCTATTGTTCAAAGGTCTTGAAGTCGATCGTGTGCACTTCTTGAGATGCCAGTCGTTTGTCAGCTGACCTGGCCTTCTGGCTTGAAGTGGCGGGACCGGCGGAGTATTTTGAGAGGAAAGCCTCGACTTCTGCCACCACGCTGTTCAGTCGGTCAAATGACTTAATTTCAGTGCCTATCATTCTTTCCAGCACTTCTCTTCTCAAGTTCTGCTTGCATATTTGGATGGCATCCTCCTAATGCGGCGGGTGCCTGCACCTCATGCTGAGGTTCCTCCATCTTTTGATATATTCCAGGGCGAACTCATCGTTCCTTTGCCTGGTTTCATATAGTTCGACCACCGTCACCTCCCTCTCGGCGATGTGGAACCTTTCTTTGAATTTTCTTTGCATGTCGGGCCAATCAAGAATAGACTCGGGCTGCAAGCTCGAGTAACACTCAAAGGCAAGCCCCGTTAATGTGGACCCGAAGAACTTTAGCAGGTAGGACTCATCAGTAGATAAGTCGCCCATCACATTAGTGTAGTAGGCAATGTGCTCGCGCGGAGACCCTTGCCCATTGAACTTTTTGAACTTCGGAGGCTTAGTGATGCCAGGGGGTAGCCTCTTGGCAGCATGATGAAATGGTTATGGTACCCTGTATACATCAAATGAGGCAGAGTCGCCATCGCTCCTTTCTGCCAGTTTCATTTCTATCATCTGCTCGACTATGAGCTTATTCATCACCGTCGGGTCAACCGGGCTTGGGTAGAAGTGAGCTTGTCGCATGTGCGGCGTTGTTAACACGACTGCATGGGGCGTGGCAGGCCCCGCTTGAAATTGGAAGATTGGAGGTTGCGACACAGCCATGATTTGTTGTTGCGGGGGAGGAATGCCCCCAGCATAGTTGGGCACTGGCTACAAGGCAATCGCCTACGGTGAGGCTTCAAATGCCTGGCCACTGCCCCCTGATGTCCCAGGGGGGATTTCGAGCTGCCTGGGCGCAGAGGTATAAGTATCCCTCTCGCTCAGTTGCTTCTTTAATGCTTCGATTTCTTGCTGATATCTCTGCAGTAACATCAGCAAGGCCGAATCGTTAACAGAAGGGCTGGGAGGCTTCCCCGCTCCTCAGATGGCGTCTCTTCAGACGAGGTGGATGCCACCCCATTGTCATCTTCAGTTGTAATTACATTGGCAGTTAAGGCAGCCACAGTCTCCTCTGGATCTGTTGTCCCTATGAGGGTTTGCAATGCCTCACTAGCGACCTTTCCTCTTCTTGTGAGAGGGCCTGGCCTCTCAGCAATCTTGGCAACTTCTTTAGGCTCATTAGGCAGAGTCCCATAGTGACCAGACACTCTGGCCATGTGACAAGTGTAGACTTGTATCTTTTCATTTCTTCTCCTTGCACGTCTGGTCAGGTGACCAGGGAAGGTCAATCTTTCAAACACCGAGACTCTCGGTGGATCTTCTTCATGGCGGGGAAGGCCATAGCATCCTGATTCCACATCTTCTATTTCAACCGGGTCGATTGGACATTCTTGACCCTCTTCAATAGTGGTGATGGCTTGTAGTAGCCGTTGCCTCCCGAGGGAGGTGTTTCCGACCCCACGGAGGTATCCGCACACTGCCTGAGTGATGTCTTCTTCTTCATAATCAGGGTAAACTGCGGGTGGCGGTACCCTTGTCTGTGCTGGGGGCCCATAGGCGGGCTGACCCTCTCTGACAGTCTTGCCATGCCTTTCGACATGTAAAGAGGTGTTCGCCTGTCGCCCTTGGGCTCGGGCAAGTGGTTGGCGAGACGCCCTTGCTGGCATCTCATTCTTCTTCATAATTTTCTTCTCCTCCTTCCTGGGCCTGTCAACCTCGACAGACTCTGGCTGAGTTGTCACCAGGCCCCGAGTTGGCTTCGGCACCCAAATCTGCTTGGTCTTGCACGGCCTTGGGGCCAGTTCATTCTTCAGTCGGCGGGGTGCCTCGTCGTCTTTCTTCTCTATTCTCCCTAGCTCTTGAAAGCAGTTGCGCACAGGGATGTTTGGAACGATCCGCTCAGGGATCACTTCGGTGCTATGGCCGTTCAGGTAGACTCTAATGCCTCCGATCAGCACTGATTTGTCAGGGTTGGAGATCCAACCCTTGGGGGTAGAAACAGTATCATTTCTTCGGCTCCTCCTTTGGCAGGATGTCGTCTTCTTGGTAGCCGAGTCCGCGTTGAAACGGATGTGGTGGATAAAACAGCCCACGGTGTTGACCGACGTGCGGTCGGTAGTAGTTGTTGGCGACCCGACCGTAGCGGGTCGGGTGGTGGCAATCCCCGTGGTAGGTATGCGGACTCTGATGGGATTGGGCCCCTAGATCTCCAGCAGGTTGACGAAGGCCACCCCTAAGAAGTTGGGGAAGCCTACCACCGAAGGAAAGACGTCGAACTTGATCGGCATTGCGAGATAGCCATGGTTGGCATGGCATGCGACGACTACCGGTCCGAAGCTGACGGCCATTGTGATCGTCGAATAATAATAGCTGCAATTGCAAGTGAAAAAGTTTAGAATTTCATAAGGAGGCCGTAGGGCCCCTAGTCCCGGCGAGGAGATGAAGGGAAGTCTAGTCCCACCGGACGTGCCAGACTTGTGGACGCACTTTTGGGAACACTTATTTTGTTTATTCATTTATTCGTCTGTTCATTTGTTTATTCGGTTTATTGAGTGTGAGGTCATGCCAGTCACCTAGGTGACGATTTATTCAGGCTTCAAGGAAGTCCTAGGTGCGCTCGATCTGACTAATCAGACGATTGTGTGTGTCATGTCGGGACTGAGAACCCGTCGCGCCATAAAGGTCACGGCGTTAATTACATCCCCTCGGAGAGGGGAAAACCCTTGATTGATCGCCAAGAAAAGGGGCCCTATGGCCTGAAATTCATAATAATGAAGCGAGAGCAAAGTCTCGGATTGCGTTTAAATGAACCCCGCATTGGGGCGTAAACGTTCATAGATACATATATGTTGGTCACTTGCGGACCATTTCTTGTTCGAGCGGAAGTCCGCATATGTAGCAAAAAGGACGGCGATGAAACCGTACAAATGTCTGCCGCGTATGCGGCAAGTTTAATGCGGATGCGGGATTGGATCCCGACAGAGACGGGTCAAGTTAACAAACTGTTGATCCGAAATGACTTCGTATCATGGCCATGTCGGGAGGGGCTCCTGAGGTCCACGTCCAATTCAGTGGGGCATCATCGCTTTTCTCTTCACACCCAGTCCAGAGGAACAAGGGTCCCGAGGTATGCACGGTTATAATATTTTTTATTATTGTCATTTCGGTTATTGAGTTTTATTGTTTATTCATACCCATGGGTGGTTCGTTTTATTAATGGGTTTCATGTCTTTTCTTTCATTTAGTTAATTATTATTTTTTAGGCACGCCGGTTTAGAGATGGAAGGAGGCACGTCGGTTTGTGGGCTAGACAAAAAAAAGGGGGGGAGGGAGCGCCGATTCCGATGGGCGAACAATGGCACCGGTTTAAGAGCACAGTCATGGGGGCGCGCCGGATAAGGGAAGGCATGGGGGGCACGCCGGTTCTAAGGGTTGATGGGGGGCGCGTCGGTTTCCAGCGAGCTTGTGGAAATGGGTTTTGATATAGGGGTTAAACCGGTGCAGTACCCTAGGGCGTCAGATTAGGCCGCGCCGGATCAAGGCTTGTGAGTTTTGTTCTGTTTTGCTCTTCTTTTTATTCGCCTACAGATTAAGCAGATGGTTAAAGTGTTTGTTTATTTAGCAAAATAGGTTAATAAGGGGGGGTTTCAGTATTCTATTCTCTTGTTCGTTAATTCAATAAGAAGGTTTAAATGTCTTATTCACTTGCCAAGATGCATCAACAAGAGGGTTTGATCTTTTTTTTTTCTCGCGGGTTTATTACGCAGAGGTTCTGAAACTCAGAAGTTCAATTCGTTCATTCACCCTTGCGTGTATCTATTCCTTATTCTTATTGCTGACATTCCTGGCAAAAATTGGGCAGCACCTCCCCCGGACTGGGGTTTGAGAGGGGAAATGGGGGGACATCAAACGGAGTATTCCGGGACGACCCCCAAAATTCGGAGGAGCAATGAACAGCTGTCCGAAGACCCAGAGATGAGTGCAAAAGCCCAAGGACCAACCTTCAAGTGGTTCTAACAACTCACGGGCCGTAGCTTCGTAAGAGCTCCAAAGGGACGGATATTCGTCATGGAAGACCATGAATGTTCACCCCTCAGACGGGTTCCCTTAAAGTCCTTGCCACAGAGAGGCAGGCTTCTAAGGGCCCTGGGTGATTAGCAGATAGGGAAGGGAGAGAAAAGACCCATGAAGTAGGGCGTTGCGTATACTTGCAAAAAACACTTCTTTTTATTCATTCGTAGAAGAAAGGGGGACAAAATACATGGGGGGAAACTACCCTATAACAAAGAAAGATAGCAGGAAAGGGAGATGTAAATACACCGGCGGGAGGGGAGTAGAGCCCCTCTCTTCTCTCACACTCTCTTCTTTTCTCTTCACCTCACCGACGCAGGGGGAATGGAGCTTTCTTTTTCTTCCGATGCCAGAGAGAGAGAGAGCCGACCTTCCTCTATTGTCTTCATTTTGCCTTTTTATAGAACGGCCAATGGAGGAGAGTTCCCGCCACCTCCACCTCGTTCCCAGCAATGTCAGGAGTTGACTTGCTGTGTTGGCTTCTACTGGTTCGCGATGTACGCTGGCATTCGTTCGAGGATGGGATGTTTGTGGATTTGTCGGGAGATCTACTGCTACGGCCACCTTAGCTACCTTCCCTCGCCATTGCTACCACTGAGCTATCGAACGGAGGTGGAGACAGGGCTTTGTAGTATTGAATGCTTCGTTGCTTCAACTTCTGCGCGCGAGACTGATGCGAAACAGAGTGTTGGAGGTTGGATGGGATGGCTTCGGGTTAAACTGGCGCGGCCAGGGGGCGCGTTGATTTAACCCCACATGTGTTAGCACGCCGGGCTTCATTGCACCCAGAGGGCGTGCCGGTTTAGTATCAAAGTGGGGGGCATGCCGGTTCAATAGCTTCCTATGGGCGCGCCGATTCAAGACCATCCAGGGGCGCGCCGGTTTATGGTAATAGAGGCACGGTCGCGCCGGTTTAAGTGCCAAAGGGTTTCTTCCCAGCGTAGCGACGATTCGGACGAACGCTTGCCCTCCCGTACTACTTTAGTTGTAATGCACCGCCCCTGGGGTGTTTAGTTCAAAGCCTCTGAGTCCCGGTTTGGGACTTTGTGTGGTTTCCGGCGCGTGTCGAACCCACGTTTGAATTCCCAGATTTCTTCTGATTCGGCCTTCGACACCGCCGATTGGGGAGTCGGGGCCATCTTTTCTGCTCGAGGGGCTTCCTTATCGGGTAGTGGAGCACCAGGTATGTCTTCGTCCTACTTGGAGGAGGTATAGGGTTTGTTCGGCCTTTTCATCTTCGACTTGCTCTCGGGTGCCGGGACGTGCATGCCGTATGATCATCTTTTTGACGTCCACAAGTGTGTCCAGAGAAAGGGAAAGGGAGAGAGTAAGAGGGAGAGAGGAGAATGAGGAGAGGAGTGGGGTTTTGTGTGAGAGTTAGAAGAGAAGATAGAGGGAGTGAGGGCGGAGAGAAGGCCACGATGCCCCTGTTCTGAACAGGGGCACCGGATCGAGAGGGAGTGAAGGGGGGAGAAGTTAGCAGGAGAATAAGAGAAGGGGAAGAGGAGAAGGAGAAAACCGGAGGGGGAAGAAGAGGTAGAGGAAGTGAAGTGAGAAGAGAGGAAGGGGATGGGGGAGAAGCTGCTGTGAAGAAGAAGGAGAGTCAAAGATGAGGCACCGGAGGGGAGAAAAGAGCAGCAAGGAAGGGGAAGGAGAATAAGAAGGGGAAGATATCGAAGAAAAGAGGGGGTAAGGAAGAAGAAGAGGAAGGAGCCCCCAAGAGTGGGAGGGGAGAAGAAGTTCGCCCGGGAAAGGGGAGATCGCCAGGTTTATAGGGCCCCGGAGAGGCGAGACTACCGTTGCCTGCCCACCGGCTGCTGCTGCATGCTGCCGTCTCACCCCTGCTGCCATGCTCTTCCCCATGCATGCCATCGAAGCCATAGAATCTTCTGCATGCTGGTTGCCGAGGTGCTCGCCGGCTGCCGTTGCTAACTGTTGCCACTACCAGAGGACGTCACTGTCTGCATGCTGCATGCAATCCTACCCACGTTGCTCCTGCGTGCCACTACCAGAAGATTTGTTCGCCTACATCTTGCCAGACAATCTTACATGATGTTTCCCCAGGATTGCCCCGCCTGCTGCTCCTAGATCTCGCCGGTTTCCCATGATTGCTGTCGTTGCCCTGCAGAATACGCGTGAGGGGACTGGGCCTGTTACGGTTCACTTGCTGCCATGTGTCCCTGCAAACGCAGGAGAGGCTCATGTGAACTGTTCACAAGGTTGAGGAGATATGTAAAAAATTATAGAAAGGCCCCTCATAAAAGTAGGTTTGAACAATGAACACATCTTTTATCATTTGGCCTCCTATTTTGTTCATTCACAATGCATTTTATAGAAACCAAATGATTATGCAATTTATTTAAAACAAAAAGTCTCAAGTCTCATTAATTGTAGAACAATTCTTCATTTTATGTGAGATTGAGGGTATCATGTAAAAATCACATAATTAGCTTCATTAAAGCCCAAGAATAATGAGCATAATATGAATAAGCATAGACAATTAAGCATTTAACACACCCCCCAACTTATCCATTGCTAGTCCCTTAGTAATGCAAACAAATTAAAAAATAGGGACCAACAAGAGTTTAAAAGTTTCATGCCTCAAGATAAGATCTGCCTTCACGGAATTGACTACGGATTAAGAATTTAGAATTATGAAAGTGTACTAGCCATAGGATTAGAACATGATGCTTAAAACTTTCTTAGAATACTCCTAAAGTCTCATAGCATTTGTGCGTGTAAAATCTAAATCCACAGTTTAGACAATTGCATCCTCCATATTATCATTGTAGCTAGGTGTCTTTCAACTCTACCTCCCAGATCAGAGCTTTGATCAATGACCTTTACTTTTCTTTTCTTTTCTTTTTTTTCCTTCTTTTTTTTTCTTTGTAACACATGGTGCTGCACAATCCTTCACCGTTTGACATGATCATCAACTCTTGCCTTAGGAGAAGCAGGCCCGGTTACTAAGATAAGGGACATTTTCCATGGTTTTTTTTCATTCATTTTTTTCAACATATGGTGTTGCACAACCCTTCACCGTTTGACGCGAACCTCAACTCTTGCCTTAGGAGAAGCAGGCCCGGTTATAAGGATCAGGGGCATTTTCCATGGTTGTTATTTTTTTCTCTTTTTTTTTCAGATCTAACTCTTCACTAGGGAGGGCAAAGTATGGATGATACTTTACCCTAATTTCCATCCTCTTAATTTCCATGTAGGGCTATGCCCATATGACGCTTGTACTATTTTATTATATATGGATGATACTTCGGTGACTGTTTGAGCCACTGGGGGAGTGGTTTCCTTCCCTCCACTGGAGGGGGGTGCACTCGACCGGTTGCTCTCTCAGTTCCTTATTTTAAAAAAAGGGGGGGAGGGCAAAGTATCAGACACCATATCAAATGACAGAAGGCTTCTCCTTCTTGTTTCATTAGTGTGCAAATGATTTTTTTTCTTGATGCTAAGAGACCTTAGGAGATTCTAAATTAGTTCCCATGACTAGACACTAAAATATCATTCCATCATCCTTCTCCACAGTCCTCTTCATTTCAGAGTCTCTTTTATGAAAGCATGAATAATGAAAACTTAGTTGGGGCTTTTTTTAACAAAAAGAGGCATCAGGTTGCGAGAGAATTTTACAATGATTGCCCTTACCCCCCAACTTGAATAGCATCGTCTCTGATGATATGAACAATGTATGAAAAGAACAATGCACATGAATGCTTGGGAAGGAAAGGTACAACCTGGGGCAGGTAGACGAGACTTTCGCCAGACATCCTCCTGATGCTATAGCTAACTCCTGCAAACATAAAAAATGAAAATGACTTATTGAAACATAAAAGAGGAAACGTTGGGTTGCCTCCCAACAAGCGCTAAGTTTAACGTCTTCAGTCGGACACAATGAGGCCCAATAACCAACAAGCTGATTTCATGATTAGCCACCATGTTATCTTATCTTCTTTTAAATTCCAACATTCATGCCATTTGAAGACAAGATGATATATGTATGCATGTGGCCCAAAATGTGCTGGTCTCGAACATTGTTGATTTTAAAATTAGCCATATGTGTGAGCCAGTCCTCTTCTTTAAGGGACATATAATGATCAATGGCCATCAATCTATCAAGATCGGGATGGAACCTTTGCCCAGTATCTATCCATTGGTCCTCTTGCCCTGTATCTACCCACCTGACTATCCCTTTATTGACTTCTTCCTCCAAAGAAACTTGGTCAGGAACCAGTGCCTTATGAAGATCAACATTATTAGCCCCATTCCCCTCAATAATAGCCTCATGAGCATTAAGGGCCTTAATCAACTGATCTTCCTGATGGGGAGTTAAATCAAAGGTGAATACAGTTGGCATATCCCCCTCAGGTCCTAGAATGTCATATTGGAGAGGCTTATTATGCAGGGAAATCAAATTGGAAGGAAGAGTGAGCATAGAATCTAACTCATTCAATGATTCAAACTTTATTGGATAGGGCTCAGGCAGATCAAATGTAAAATTTTCTAAGACAGCCCCTTCATCACACTCATCAATCAAATGAAGATTATTACTCAAATTTTCCAATAATGGGGTGGGAAGATGAAATGTATGTTTGTCCGACCGGGTCCCTTCGTCATATTCCTTAATCAATTGAAGATTATCAATCAAATTTTTCAATAATGAGGTGGGAAGATCAAATGTAAATTTTTTCAGCCCAGCCCCTTCATCATAGGTCAGATCAAATGTGAATTTCTCTAATAGGGTCCCTTCATCACACTCATCAAGAGGAGGAGGATATTAAGAATTCGTCTTCATTAAATCAATAAGATTATTGCCGACAAGGCAATCCTTCTCTTCATATATATCCTCGATGGGCCTTTGGTGTTTAGAGTGATGTTCTCAATTTCTTCAAGTGATGTCCCATTATCAATATCTTCTATCAAAATGAGATTATCAGTTATCTTCTCCACAAGTGAGGCATCTAAATGAGAAATAAATTTTTCACTCAAAGGCCCTTCACCGTTCTCTTCCTCATGAGAGTTATCATTCAACATATTTGCAATGTCAACACTACCCTCTTCTTGATGCTTTTCCTTACATGAGTTGGTGATGACACTCTCCATATCAAAGTGTTCACATTGTTCTAACATAGGGAGAATGTCAATCAATTTTTCTAATTGTGGGACCGTGAGATGAAATGAGAAATCTTCTGATGCGATCCTTTCATGATATTCTTCCAAGTGAGGAGGGTCACTTTCCTTTTTGTCATCATCATTTTCAACTTGACAATCCTCAATTGGGCCATTTATATTCTCAATTTCATATTTTTGAATGGCATCATTTTGCACATCATCTAATTCACCTCCCAACTTATTTTCAACCGACTCATTGTGGCTCTCCTCATAGTTGAGTGTGGACTCCTTAATCAAATATGTCATCTTGCTAGTCATCCCAAATTCTTCCACAATTTTCTCATTACCTAGGTCAAGAGTTTCATTTGGCATAGGAACCATATATTGTTGACAAGAATAAATATGTTGGGTAAATTAAGGGAATTGATCTTCAAAGTTTGCATCAAGGGGATTAGGCAATTGGTCCATCGACAATTCATATGTAGCTCTTGTGAGTTGGTCCACTTTGGTTTGGAGGGAGCCAGTGCTTAGTTGATTAGCCAAGATAATTTGAATCAATTGGTTGAGTTTTTCTTCATCATTGGGACCATTGTATGGAGGGGTGGAATGGATGTGTTGAGGATCGTATTGATAAGGGAAATATGTGTCATGCCCTCCATATTGATTTTGATCAAATTGAGTTTGGAGATTTAGCTCGTGAGAGCATGGAGCTTCATGTTGAGTATGTGCCCAAGAGAAATTTTTTTGATCTCCCCACTCAAAAATAGAAGTGCAAGAAGGTATAAGGAGATTTTGGCATGTTGAAGCTTGGTTCTGAGGAAGGAATGGCATTTGATACCCTAAATAAGATTAAGCAAATTGGTCCTGGTTTTGGGAAAGATAAGGATATTGGGCTGTCATGGGTGTAGGGTTTTATTGTTGGGCCGACCAAGAATATGGACTTTCATTGAAGGTTGGGTAAGATTGGGTGAGAGATGGATATTGAGTCGGGTACTCACCTATATAATGGGCCGGCCGGGCCTATGTGTGATCATCTTGAAAGGTAGGTGATGTAAAGGAGCTTAGGCCTATTGGAATGAATTGATTTTGGGACAAGCAATTTGTTTGATTAAAAACCCAACCCATAGAGATGATTTTTTTTATTTTTATTTATTTTTTTATGCAAACACAAACAAGTTAACACATAAATTACCTAATGACCTAGATGTGTCCTAGACCTACAAATGGGGTTTCACAAAATGGCTAAAGTGCAACTTAAATTCACCCTCAATATTTCCACCGGCTAGGTAAGGGGTGGGGTAGTAGGAGGCTCCCCCTACTTTCGTAGGGTCCTAATTAAAAATCACTTGCCTTCTTAAGGCGTTTATTGTCCGACCGTCTTGCCTTAGACACCGGCCAATTTTCACAAGAGGGTAAACCCAAATAGCATAAGAACCACAGTGTGAATATAGGGCCAATGTCTACTGAATTTTATTTAAGGCTTAGGTGATGCAAAGATGAAGGAAATTATGGTTTGTAGGCCAAGGAAGGGTGATGAAATCCCCACCTTATATTGTTTATGGGTGTTGCCCTTAGAATATTTTAGAAATGATACGCAACAAACATAGCTCAAACAAGGGGTTCTATGAAATAATGCATGTTCAAGATAGGATAAGTAGAACGTACCTTATCCCTCGCGATCTCCAAAATATAATTGACAAAAATTAAATAACAAGAAAAAATTCTATCTTAAATGATGCATGACCTAAGCATGGACGGTGTGGTTTCTAATCTTGAAATGAAGATTTTATTGAGTTCAAGTGATGAGTTTTTTTTTGTGAACCTATCTAATTAAGAAAATGTAATAAAAGATAAAATGAGAGGGATAAGTTTGAAGACTTACTTGATGAGCAATCTCTCGTTCTATTTTTTTTTTAAATGACTCAATTCAAAGACAAAGGAAAGGAAGAAAAACCTCTCAATGTTTATGTTTTTTTGCCCCTTTTTTCTTCTGTTTTTTGATTCTCTTCTTAGATCTTATGCGACAGTTATTTTCTCTAGAATTTCTGAAATCTGCACTCTGTACCTACGCTTCAGGTTTCTGCGACATTTTATTCTGACAGATTTTTTTTGGATTTTCTGGTTTAATTTTTTTTCTTTTTTTTGTTATTTTCCACCGCCGCCCACGCCCTTGGACCTTGGAGAGCCGCCCAACTTAGAGTAGACGCCGCCGTGAGAGAGAGGGAGTTTAGAGAGAAGTTTAGAGTGAGGATAATAGAAAAAGAAAGTAGAAAATAGGTGGATGTGAGAGTAGAAAATGAAGAAATGGAAATAGTGTGAGTTATTGTGTAAGGAGAGAGAGAGACGGAGAGTAGAGAGATAGAGAGAGAGAGAGATAGTGAGAGAGAAATGGAAAGAGAGAGGGCGCAGAGGCGGAGTCAACTCCGCAGGAGGGGGGAGTCAACGCGGTGCAGGTGTGTGAGCGGTGGGCGACTGGGTGTGTAGCAGAGAAAGAGGAGGGGGAGGCTACGTGAACTGGGGAAGAGAATGGGAAGGGGGAGGTGGAGCAGTGGAGAGAGAGACACAGACGAGGGGGAGAGAGTAGAAGGGTTAGAGAGAGAGAGAGAGAGAATGGAGGGGGGCCATGCATGCGATGTGTGCAACGAGTGTGTAGAAGAGAGAAGAGGAAGTGAGAACGAGAGGGGGTGGTACGAAGAGAAGAGGGAGAAGGGCGTGAAGGAGCTGGCCGGCGGTAGATGCTGTGTGTGCGGTGTGAGGCAGAGGAGAGGATGGTGGGTGAGTGTGGTGTATGCGGTGTATGCAGATAGTGCAGAAGAGAGCGGCTACGTGAAATGCGTGGTGGTGTGTATTGATAGCGAACATGGCGGAAACCATGCGCAACTGCAGGTAGCAGGAATCGAGAACCCAGGCATACGTTGTAAATCGCCCAGCTGATGCGCTGGGAGCGGGCCTAGCTTATCAGGTTGTTACATGATTATATGGCAGATGTTGTAATCGCTCCATTCTTTGTGGAACCACATCTCTATCGTCCCTGTAACCTGTACACACGTTTACAAGGAACATATATATACAGAAAACTCCTGTGAACACCGTGTAACAGAACACAGACGGGTTTTGCCACAGAGTTCTCTCTGCTTTCTTCCTCTTCCTTTTCATGGTATCAGAGCCATTTGCTTAGCAGCACTCGATCCATGGCTACCAGCAGCGAGCAGGCTTCCACCGTGTCATCACCAGCCAAACAGGCCTCTCCATTTCCCTCACCAAACGTGATGCCCTTCCTTCCCTTGAAGTTAACGCGTGATAACTATCTTCTCTGGAAGGCTCAGTTCGTTCCTCTCTTGAAGATCCATGGATATCTATCTCTGGTCGATGGAACAACTGTGCCACCACCAGAAACTCTAAGTGAAGATAAGGGGGAGACGCAAACTCCCAACCCTGACTTTGTGGCGTGGGAGAGGACAGATCAAATGGTCCTGTCCTGGCTCATCTCATCCCTCACAGAGCCCCTTCTTCCACTGATCGTGGGCCACAATACGGCTCGGGCGGTCTGGGATGCCCTTGCCCGGGCGTTTGCCTCCCGCTCACGTGCCCGTGTCCTGCAACTGCGCACCAAGCTTCATGGGATGCGTCGTGGGGCGGCCTCCATTGAAGAGTATGTCCAATCTATCAAGATCATTGCTGACGAGCTAGCTGCGATCGGCCAACCCATGAGCGATGAAGACCTTGTTATGGTAGTCTTGGCAGGACTGGGACCGAGCCATGAGGCTTTCGTTTCCAGCATCACAACGCGCCTGGAATCTTACACTCTCGAAGACATCCTTGCGCATCTCACTGCGCATGAGATGCTTATGGCTCCACAGCGCCCCATTGCTGATGATGCATCTGTGTTTCCCTCTGCCAACGCTGCCATCTACAATGCTGTCCCCACTTCCAATAATAACAAGGGGCGCCAAGGGAACACAGGTGGCAGTCGCGGACGTGGCCGCGGCAAGTCCAAAGATCCACAATGCTAGATTTGCCATATGTTCGGCCATCGTGGTCCAGACTGCCCGGAGCGATTTGACAAGAACTTCGTCAGGGGCGCTGCATCGACTGGCAACCCAGTCCCCCATCATCCGTGGCGGCCATATTCCTCCCCAGCACTACCTCCTGCTACACATCGCCCCGACTCCCATGCATACCCGGTTGCTTATTCTGCCATCTACCCGGGCTATAATACTGCTATCATTCCTTATGCGACAGCGCCACCGACGCCTCTATCCCCGTCTTGGTACCCGGATAGTGGCGCCACACATCATGTTACGCCGGACTACAATGCTATTCACAATCCAGTAAGCTACATGGGTCCTGACAAGCTTCATGTCGGGAACGGTGAAGGTTTACCTATAACTTCCTCTGGTTCCTCCATCCTTCCTACCTCACATTGCTCTCTCAAACTAAACAATGTTCTTCATGTTCCCACTCTCACCCGCAATCTCATATCCGTTCGGAAACTAACTCATGACAATAATGTTTTTGTTGAGTTTCATCCGACCTTTTGTCTTGTGAAGGATCGGACTTCGGGGAAGGTTCTTCTTCAAGGACAGCTTAAAGACGGCCTCTACCACTTCCCTTCGTCCACGACAGCACCACTTATCTTCCTTGGAGAGCGCGCTTCCCCACCGGTGTGGCATGATCGCTTGGGTCATCCAAATCTTCGTGTTCTTTCCAATGTTCTTCATAGATATGGGTTACCTGTCACCCATCGTACGCGTCAGTTCAGTTGTCAGTATTGTCTTATGTCAAAAAGTCACAAACAACCGTTTGCTTCATTATCTACTTGCTCAACTAAACCTTTACAGTTATTGCATTCTGATTTATGGGGTCCCGCCCCGGTTGTCTCCCATAGTGGTTTTTCTTACTATGTTATCTTTGTGGATGATTATAGCAAATTTACATGGTTGTTTCCACTCAAACGGAAATCTGATGTCTTAGATGTGTTTGTTCAATTTCAACGTTTTGTGGAACACAATTTTGGTCACCGCATACTCGCTCTCCAATCCGATTGGGGTGGCGAGTATCAGTCCCTTCATAAACATCTTCAACAGTGCGGCATTCTCCACCGTGTCTCTTGCCCACACACCCCTGAACAAAATGGGACTGCTGAGCGGAAGCATCGTCATCTCATTGAAACTGCGCGCACTCTCCTGTCCACTGCTTCCATGCCTTCAATGTTTTGGGATAAGGCCGTCTCTACTGTTGTCTTTCTTATAAACCGACTCCCCACCCCCGTACTTCGCTCTCTCTCACCCTTTGAACGGTTGTTCGGCCATCCTCCGGATTATACTTTTTTTACGGACTTTCGGTTGTGCCTGCTATCCATATCTACGTCCCTACGCTCCATCCAAGCTTGCTCCCCGCTCCGAGCAATGCCTCTTCCTTGGCTACAGCGGCATGCATCATGGCTACCGCTGTCTCTCTCTCTCCACTGGACGCCTTCATGTTTCCCGGCATGTGGTTTTTGATGAATCCACGTTTCCTCTTGCAGGCAAAGCCTCGGCGACGCATAACCGGCAATCACCGGCCCCGGGACTCCTTGGCGCGTTTCCGGGTACCTTTCCTTCCACGGCGGCTACATTACAGCAACAGGACCTCCCAGCATGTATGACCAGGCCACCTGCCCCTTCTGCTGCTGTCCAGGCTGGCCCACCGGAGCCGGCATCTCCCTCCGCCCGTAGCAGCAGCCACAACTCGCTGACGCCAACTGCGCTGGAGGCCCCGCCACCTACTCAACCTACTACATCACCCTCTGTTCAAAGCCCCAACTCCCCCAGCTGCACCGCTCCACCGTCATTAACAGATGCGGCTCCACTACATGACGAGGCGAGTGCTCCCCCACAGCGCACTCGGCCCCTAGCCGACCTATATGCAGCTACACAACCATTGCCCCCACAGGCACTCGCCGCACAACGTCATCCGTTGCCAGCTTGCCTGGTTGCTTGTGCTACCTCTAGTGAGCCCACCTACTATACTCAAGCTTCTCAACTTCCAGAATGGCGTGCTGCTATGGCGTCTGAGTTTGATGTCCTCCTCCGCAACGGGACGTGGTCGCTGGTTCCTTGGCAGCCACATATGAATGTCATCACCTGTAAGTGGGTCTTCAAATTAAAACAACGAGTTGATGGGTCCATTGAACGGCATAAGACCCGTCTTGTGGCTAAAGGATTTCGTCAACAATCGGGCATCGATTTTCATGAAACATTCAGTCTTGTGATAAAAATCACTGCGGTCCGGCTTCTTCTGGCCGCAGCTGTAATGCCCCGGATTTTTGGATCCTTGTTCATGGGTCCCGGATCTGGTTTCTTAGAGTGTCCGACTCCGTTGTGTCTGAAATTTCGTTTCGGACATCTTTCATATTCGGATCGGCGCGATCCGGAGTTGTTTCGGAGGCCCGAAAGCGTTCCGCGACTTTTCAGCGTGTGTTTTCCGATTCCAGGTGTGTGTTTCGGTAATTCCTTCGGAACCTCGTTACGGGTGAACCGGGCTGTTCACCAGGGTGCGAGTGGTACCGTTGCGATCGGTGTGTTCCGAGGATCGTAGAAACGTGATTTTCTATTTTTCGGTATTTTTGAGAATTTCTGGATTTTCTATATAATAACCTCCTTTTTCTCTCTCCCCATCTCATTTCTCTCATCCCTCCCTCTCTCTTCTCTCACGTTCTCTCCTCTCCCCCTCTCACTCCGGGCGGCCGACGGAGGCGGCGAGGGCGGGGCGGCGTGGCTCGTGGGGCGTGGAGCGACGGGTACGGGACGAGGATCGCGATGGTGGAGGCGGTTCGTGGGATCGTGAACCGGCGAGGGTTTGAATGGCGTTTCTTCGTGGATCGGCATTCACGGCGCGTCGAATCTTCGGTGGAGGTAGGGAGATGGACCCTCAACCCGCGTACGTCATTTCCCGTGAGTTTTGTAGGCCGTGGTGAGCCGAGCGGGCTAAACGGGGTGATTTGGGAAAAATGCATGTTTTTTGAGAGTGAGTTGAATCTTGTGTTTTGATCATATTTTTGGGGTTTAAATGGGTCCTCTCAGTGCTAGGGAGGTTGGGGAATGTTTCCCCCTTTGTTTCCCCATCACCCGGGGGTGATCGGGGCGTGGAATGGATTTCTTCGTGGTTCTCACCGTGTTTCGAGCGCGGACTGAGAACGCGCTACCCACGGGTAGCGCGTTCTTGAGGGTCGCGCCGCCCCGACGGGGCGCGTTCATCGGAGAAGATGAACAGTATGGCGGTTCCTGTCGCGCTATAGGGCTACGGCGCGTTCTGGACTGTCGCGCTATGGAAACATAGCGCGACCTGGCTTGTCGCGCTATAGGCTCCTAGCGCGTTCTGCTTGAACGCGCTATGGACCTATAGCGCGTTCTTGGATGGACCAGCCGGGCTGCCCGGGGCGGGCGGTCTGCGGCTGATCGTGCTCCTCGTGGGCCGTGTGTGCCTTGGACACCCCGTGGAGTTCCGTGACCGTGTCTTTGGGGTGTCCGGGGGTTCCGTTTACCTTGATTTGCGCGCTCGTGAGTGTAAGGGTCCGGGCGGTTTACTAGTGTTCCGATTGGGTTGTGTTGGTCTCCGGTCAACCCGGTTGTGACACAGTGGTCGACCTTTGGCCTTGTGAGTGTCCCGGGCACCCCGTGGGTTTTGTTACCGTGTTTTGGGGTGTCTGGAGGTGTCGTGTTACCTCGATAAGCGTGCCCGTAGGCTTGGTGGGTCCGGGTCACCCCAGGCGTTTCGGGTTTCCGTATTCTCGCTCGATCGAGTCACCGTGTATCGGTATGTGTGCGGTGGGGTTCCCCCGCATGTCGTGAGTCTTCCTGGAAGATGATTCCCGAGTGGGTCATGTGTTTGGCCGTGGACTGTGCGTCCCGTTTCTTCTCCGATCGTGGTCACCGTGTGATGGTGCTGCTACGTGGGATGGTCCCCGTACTTCGTTAGGTTCGGACGTCGTTTTCTGTTGTTTTGAGAGTCTACTCTCTCAGTGATCCTCCACTAGTCGTAGCTTCCTACGCACGTGTGTGCGGACCCACCTGGGAGTGGTGGAGAGCGCGACCCGGTGAGACGCGATTTTTAGGCTGGTTTCCGTCGGCCCCTTGCCTTTGCCACCAGAGTCCGGTGGGGGGGAAAACTAGCTAGAGGACCCGACCTAGAGCAGATGGTCTGTGTGTGCACACGTAGTTGGGGGCTTAGGACACGCGCTGACGAGCGTGACCCCAGCTAGTCCTTGTTGTGGTACTGGTTACTGTGTGTGTCTGAGTCTCACGCCTAGGGCGTCGTAGCTAGACACTTGTGACGCGGTGTAAGACGTCAGTGGACGCATCCGGTAGTTCTTCTAGTGGGAAGTGCTCCTGTGCTGGACAGAGAGTGACAGACTGTCAGTCGTGTGACTTCGACCTTCAGGTTTTTCGGTCGTGTTGACCGTTAAGTTTTCGATTGTTTCGCTGTGGCGTGTGTCGGTTTTCGTGCCGTGAGTCTAGTGCTAGTGACTTTGCCGAGGTTGCGTTTTGCCGTGCGGTATCCGTGACCTGGTAGTTAGGGTTGCTCCTTGGACATCGTGTCCAGGTTGGCCGTGTCCCGGGAGACAGGCCTCTACGGCGTGGTTGCCGTGAGTTTCTACTTCGATAAGTGTGACTGGTGCTAGTGTAGTTCGGTAGCCCTTGACCGTGAGTTTGGGGTGTGTTTCAGGTACAGTAGGAGTAGCTGTAGTGCCGAGTTTTGACCGGCCACCGGTTTGATGTTCCTGCTGTAGTTGTAGCTCTCCTTTCCGCTACCGTCGTTGTTTCCGGTTGGGGTTCCGCGGGATCCCTGCTGAGTCTCTGTTTTGGAGACTCATTCCCTACTTTTCAGGTGAGGCGGTTCTTCCTCGAGGTTCGAGGGTGCGGAGCGGAGGTTCTCAGTTGCCAGCTTGCCGGGCCGAGTGTTCACTTGGCATGTGGTACATTTTACTGCTTTAAACTGTACTTTCTGTTGGACTGGACTCTGTTGTAGTTGTTTATTTATTTCTGTTAATTGTTGATTTGTCCTGCTTTATTTCCTATTTCTTTGTGCCTCCACACTCCTTTTAGCCCTTCCGAGCCCTCCTGGCTCGTGGGCGGCGGTTCGAGTCTCGGGTTATCGGGCCTTCCCGGTAATCGGATTCTCGGGTCGTTACAGCAGCCATCAGCTGTAGTTGGCCCATCAGACAGTTGGACATCTCCAATGCCTTCCTTCACGGTCACCTTGATGAGACGGTCTTTATGGAGCAACCGCCTGGGTTCTTGCATCCGCTTTACCCACATCATGTGTGCAAGCTTCACAAGTCGCTTTATGGCCTTCGTCAAGCACCTAGAGCTTGGTTCACACGTCTCATCTACAAACTTCAGGAGCTTGGGTTTATTGGGTCCAAGACGGATCCCTCTTTATTCTACCGCCACTCTGGCTCTACTAAACTGTACGTGCTCATCTACGTGGACGATATTCTCATAACGGGCTCCGATCCAGGGGGCATTGCCTTGCTGATACGCTCCCTCAGCAAGGACTTTGCCGTCGCGATCTTGGACCTTCTGGGCATTGAACTACTTCCCCACAAGGATGGCTATGTTCTCACTCAATCAAAATATATTACGGACCTTCTCCGCCGGGCTAAGATGGATGCAGCCAAACCTATCTCTACTCCCCTTGGCATCTACCATGACTTAGATCCTCCTACGGACAAGTCTGTGGACCACACTACCTACATGAGTATTGTTGGCGGCTTGCAGTATCTAACTATCTCTAGGCCCGACATAGCCTTTGCTGTAAATCGGGCATGTCAATTCATGCATAATCCCACCCCAATTCATTGGGTTGCTGTCAAACGCATCCTACGCTATCTCAAAGGCACAATTGGTCATGGACTTCTTCTTCGCCGCTCCTCATCTCTTCAGCTCAGCGCCTTCAGTGATGCCGATTGGGCTGGTTCACAAACGGATCGGCGTTCCACTAGTGGCTATCTTATCTTCTTGGATTTAATCTTATATCCTGGAGCTCCAAGAAACAATCAACTGTGGCACGGTCCAGCACCGAGGCTGAGTACAAAGCCCTTGCCAACGCTACAGCTGAACTCATTTGGCTCCGTGCAGGGGCGCTGCATCGACTTGTAGTTTCCTTCGTCTCCACCAAAGACCAGCTCGCCGACGTGCTCACAAAGGCCTTACCTAAGCCTCGGTTCACGTGGCTCCGAGACAAGCTGCATATTGTCGACACCATCCGCTTGAGGGGGCGTGATAGCGAACATGGCGGAAACCATGCGCAACTGCAGGTAGCAGGAACCGAGAACCCAGGCATACGTTGTAAATCGCCCAGCTGATGCGCAGGGAGCGGGCCTAGCTTATCAGGTTGTTACATGATTGTTTGGCAGATGTTGTAATCGCTCCATTCTTTGTGGAACCACATCTCTATCGTCCCTGTAACCTGTACACACGTTTACAAGGAATATATATATACAGAAAACTCCCGTGAACGCCGTGTAACAAAACACGGACGGGTTTTGCCACAGAGTTCTCTCTGCTTTCTTCCTCTTCCTTTTCATGTATGTGTGACAAAGGTGAAGTGCAGGAGAAGGGACCGAGAGGGGAGTGGGGTCGTGACTGTGCGTACGAGTGTGTGAAGAGAGAGTTAGAGGGAGAGGGGGGAAAAGAGAGAGAGAGGGTGCAGAGAGGGGGGCAGAACGATGGTGTGAAGGTGTAGAAAAGAGAGAACAGGAGGGGTGAGAAGCGGCCTGCGGAGTGGAGGGGATGCCACGTCCGACGCAGAAAACAAGAGAGGAGGGAGATGCGATGGGTGAGAGGGAGCTGCAGAGGGGGAGAGAAGAATGAGGAGTGAAGAAAGAGTGGGAGAGAAGGGAGGTGAGGGCTGAGAAGGAGAGGGGGAGCAGGGAGAAGAAGGCACCTGGCGGTGCCCTATTTAGAACAGGGCCACCAGATCAGTGTTGGGGAGTGAAGGAGAAGATAGAAAAGAGAAGAAGAGGAAGGGGAGAGTAAAGTCGGAGGGAGAAGGAGGAGAAGGAGAAAAAGAAGAGGGAAGGAGAAGAGGATAAAACCGGAGGAGAAGGGGGGAGGAAGTCTCGTAGCAGAAAGGAGGTGACAGTAGAAGAAGGAGGAGGGAGGAGAGAGGAGAAGAGAAGTAGAAGGAGAGGGGGGAGAGGGGGAGAAGAAGTTCATCCGGGATAGGAGGGCCGTGCGGTTTCATAGGAACTTGAGTGCCCAGGTCCGCTGTCGTTGCTCCTGTTGCCCTGCATGCGTGAGGAGGTTCCCAAGCGCCGCTGCCAACGTCTGTCCACCGTCTGCCATTGCACACCCATTCGCATGCCTGCACCCTGCTACCAGCATGCTACCGAAAGTCCCTACACAGGTATGGCGATCTATTTGTAGGAGGGGGGCCGCTGCCCAAGGTGCTACTGCGCCTTCTCCCATATGATCTCATAAGCTCCCCAGGAGATCCTACAGCTCGCTAGCTCCCAATGCAATCCTGGAGTTCGCCATGTCTGTTGCCCCTGCCCACTGGTGCTGAACGGGAAGCAAGTCGTTAAAAATTCGCGCACTCAATTTCTAAAATTATGTACTCACATAAAATTAAAGTTTTGAATATAATGATGAATACGGGTCGAATCCACGGAGGGGTTAATATTTTGAAGTTGAAAATCATATTTCTCTTTTATTTTAGAAGAAAAAACTCAAGAAGTGGTTGAAAGGATTTTTTTTTGGAGAATAACTAAAATAGTGTAAGATTAAAATCTATCTAAAGAAGTTTGAAGGGATAAAGGAGAGAAATATGGAGAGAGAGAGAGAGAGTGCCAATAGTTTAGAGAGACAATCACATCTATTTTTATTTAAAACTCAAAGTAAGATGGTTACAATGCATGGAGGCTCAAGAAAAACAAAGGAGAGATACATCACTTGGAATAAAATCTAAATAAAAATAGAAAATTAAAGAGCTAGGGAGGGGATGATAACCGGTGAGACGAAGACGTCGTTGTCCACGCCTTTGGACTTTTGAATGACCGCCCAACTTGGAGTATATGCCGCCGTGAGTGAGCTTTAGAGGTAGAGAGATAACAGAGAGACGTGAGGAGAGATGTAGAGAGAGATAAATAGAGGTAGGAGAGAGGGTTAACTAAATAAAAGAAAAGAAGAAAGATAAAATATGTGAGATGTGTATGGTAGGGAGAGAAAGAGAGAGGGACGGAGGGGAGAGAAAGAGAGATAAAGAGAGAGGCAGGGAGAGATGGGTCAACTCCTCGGGTGTGAGGGTCGACCCACGGAGGTGGTGCAGTTGGTGTGCAGTGGAGAGAGGAGTGAAGTGTTGGGGACTTGTGTGTGTTGTGTGGGGAGTGTGAGAAGAAGACGGGGTGAGTGTGGGGGGGAAGCCGGTGAAGAAGCGGCCGGTGGAAGTGGTGAGCGGAGAGGGGTCGATGGAGGGTGTGTGTGTGTGTGTGTGCGGGTAGTGAAGTAAGGGAGAGGGAGAGAGAAGAAGCAGAGGGGAGGGAAGTGGGATGGTGTGTGTAGCAGGGAGAGGCGACAGCGGCGAGGGGGAGAGAGGAAGGTCGCCGCCTGCTGCATGTGTGCAGTGTGTGCAGAGAAAGGGAAAGGGAGAAAGTAAGAGGGAGAGAGGAGAATGAGGAGAGGAGTGGGGTTTTGTGTGAGTGTTAGAAGAGAAGATAGAGGGAGTGAGGGTGGAGAGGAGGCCACGGTGCCCCTATTCTGAACAGGGGCGCCGGACCGAGAGGGAGTGAAGGGGGGAGAAGTTAGGAGGAGAATAAGAGAAGGGGAAGAGGAGAAGGAGAAAACCGGAGGGGGGAGAAGAGGAAGAGGAAGTGAAGTGAGAAGAGAGGAAGGGGATGGGGGAGAATCTGCGGTGAAGAAGGAGAGTCGAAGATGAGGCGCTGGAGGGGAGAAAAGAGCAGCAGGGAAGGGGAAGAAGGGGAAGGAGAATAAGAAGGGGAAGATATCGGAGAAGAGAGGGGGGAAGGAAGAAGAAGAGGAAGGAGCCCCCAAGAGAGGGAGGGGAGAAGAAGTTCGCCCGGGAAAGGGGAGATCGCCAGGTTTATAGGGCCCCAGAGGGGCGAGACTACCATTGCCTGCCCACCGGCTGCTGCTGCATGCTGCCGTCTCGCCCCTGCTGCCATGCTCTTCCCCATGCATGCCATCGAAGCCATAGAATCTCCTGCATGTTGGTTGCCGAGGTGCTCGCCGGCTGCCGTTGCCAACCGCTGCCGCTGCCAAAGGACGTCACCGTCTGCATGCTGCATGCAATCCTGCCCACGTTGCTCCTGCGTGCCGCTGCCAGAAGATTTGTTCGCCTGCATCTTGCCAGACAATCCTACATGCCGTTTCCCCAGGATTGCCCCGCATGCTGCTCCTAGATCTCGCCGGTTTCCCAGGATTGCTGCCGTTGCCATGCGTGAGGGGACTGGGCCTGCTGCGGTTCACTTGCTGCCATGTGTGCCTGCAAACGCAGGAGAGGCTCATGTGAACTGTTCACAATGTTGAGGAGATATGTAAAAAATTATAAAAAGGCCCCTCGTAAAAGTAGGTTTGAACAATGAACACATCTTTTATCATTTGGTCTCCTATTTTGTTCATTCACAATAAATCTTGTAGAAACCAAATGATTATGTAATTTATTTAAAACAAAAAGTCTCAAGTCTCATTAATTGTAGAACAATTCTTCATTTCATGTGAGACCGAGTTTATCATGTAAAAATCAAATAATTAGTTTCATTAAAGTTCAAGAATAATGTGCGCAATATGAATAAGTATAGACAATTAAGCATTTAAACGGCCCGGGGTGGATGACCCCGGGCCCACCCGAGGTCAAATGACCTGGGCAGGCCCGCGCGGGACCTCCCCGAGATCATTCGACCCTAGGCACGTCTGCCCGGGGTGGATGACCCCGGGCAGGTCCCTCTCGGGGTCAAACGACCCCGATGAGGCCACCTCAGGGGTCACACGGCCCCGGGCTGCCCTGCCAGCCTGCGCGCGAGCCCGCCCGGGGTCAGACGACCCCATACGGGTCCCCCCGACCCCAGGCGGGTCTTTTTCTGGCCTATCCTCCCATAAAACCCTCCTTGTGCCCCCCTTTTTTGCTCGTTTTCTGCGCAGAAGCCACGTGGGGAGAGGAAGACGCGCTCCTCCTTGTTCGTTGTCGTCTCCTCCGCACCGTAGGCCACAAGAGGAGATCCGTGCTTGCCCGGACAGCACGTGCGAGGCTCCATTCTTGGTGTATAGGGCTCCTTTTACATCTCCTTTCTCATCGTGGGAGCTTCCCTTGCTCGTAGTTACACGTTCGAAGGAGGAAGACTCCGTCCTTTAGGGCTTTTCCTAGAACACTATCCTGACAATCGTAGTGGATTTAATCTGGCTCCCGACCATCTCGATTACTGCGAGAGGTCTATAATTTACATAAGTATGTGAGCTATGAAGCCCTATTATGGGGGGGAATATTCCGCGCGGCGGCGATACGCCTAATGTTGAACCCCGAGTGGAAATACCCCCTGGGACGGTGGTACGCCGAATAGAGATCTCGGCTGATGCGAGAATGATATCCCAGAATTCTTTGAGATAAATCACGGGTGCGACAATGTCTTTCCCCCCCTATTGACGATTTTCGGTTTCATTCACACGATCTCGATAACACTCCTCCCCACTAGGCACTAGCCCCTGGAGTTTACTCAAGGCAATGAGTAGGATTCCGGGGCGCGAGATGCCTGAAACCTCCTGTATTTCCATACTGCTAAGAATTTATCATTAATTTCTCCACTGCCACGTTCCTCCGTTGTGAGCCCCGTTCGTGGGGTAGTGTCGAGTTACATCTCCTTTCCTGTGTTCAATCAGAGAGGGAGGAGAGGTAAAAGCATGGCTCTTGGATTGTTCGAGTGAACCACTCAATTGTTTCCCATGCTAATCCCCCTTCCATAGCAGGAACATCAGAAATTTCCTATCCTCTGGGGCAGCCTCTGTGAGTTAGCATGATTTCATCACCCAATCTCGTCAGTTGAAGGGGAAGCCCGCCAAGGATCTAGCTCTACTGTACCCCATGGTTGTTTTCTCCTTTAGTCTCTTGTAGAGCATTCATTACCCATGTTTTCGGTGCCTTGTTTTCATAAAAAATGAGTCGGCGCGCATTCGTTGTTTGGTTCAGCGCAGCTTGAAGGGTGATCTGGCGCCCGACGCCACACCTGATCCGGCCGTGGCTTGCGTTCTGCCAGCTCATGATCTGGTGCCCAACGCCGCACCTGATCCGGCCGTGGGTTGCATTCGGCCAGCTCATGATCTGGCGTCCATCCCCTATCCGCTGGTTGATCCGGCGCTGACATGCGCTTTGGCCAACTTGTGACCCGACGACCACTTCTCTAGGTGGATCCGGTGCACAGCGTACATGCCTCTTCTGGTCGGTCTAATTCCCTCATGAGCCGTCCCAAAAGTTGAATCGACGCACTCTTCTCTGGGTGGTCCGATGCATCGCCAATGCTCCGGCTCGGCACAGCAACGGCTACCCCTTCGGCTTTTTTGTCCGGCTTTGTTTCGTCGTTTTGGTCATGTTCCGTGTTTCTCCGTCCCTCTTGAAACATCCGGGCAACCTGGCCTGATCCCCTTATAGGCTGGCCCTCGGGGATATGGTGCCACGGATAACTTGGTATGTCGCCGCTCTGGGCGCGTCCGAATATTTATGGGACCATCTCGGATTCTCCGAGGATGTGCACCCGATATCCACCCCCCCAAACACCTTGGGTCTAGGGGAGGTGCTGCCCAAATTTCGTCAGGTACCCGGATCGGCTATAAAATTAACAAAAAGAAAGGGTTGGTTGAATGATAACGATAAAAGAAGGGGAAACGAGATAAATGAAATGTGATGATAATGGAACATGCACGATAAAAAATGATGATAATAAAAAATGATAAATAAAACATATATAAAACATATATATAATAATATAATAATAATAATCAAATAATAACAAAAAAAGAAAAGAAGAAGAAATGGGAACTATACAGATGAGGCAACTAAATAAGGAAATAAGTAAACAAACAATATATATATATATACATACATGAATTGCACAACAAAAAAATGAATTATAACAAGATAGTGATAATAAAAAATAAATAAATAACAAAAAATAATGTAAAAAAAAGAAGAGAGAAGAAAATTCAGCCGACCTGCCATGGGGTCAGTCGACCTGCCATGGGGTCAATCGACTGACCCATGGCCAGGTCGACTGATTTAAGCTTAAACGACCCATTTCTGCCCTCTGGGTGTCTCGTGCACCAAAGAATGTTGTAACAAGACAAAATAAGAGAAGAAGAAGAAGAAGAGGAGGAGAAGAGAAAAAAAATAAACAACTGAGTTCGGTCGACCGACATTGAAGTCAGTCGACCGAGCATAAACTCAGTCGATTGACTTCAAAGTCAGTCGATTGAACTCTTCCTCCCTTCTCATCTAATAAAAAAATAAAAAAATAAAAAAATAAATAATATTAAATGATAACGATAATAAGAAAAGAATGATGATAATAAAACAAGAGATAAAGGATAAAAGTGATAAAAATGATAATAAAAAAATACAATCATATTAAAAACAAAGATGTACACAAGCATCCAAAAGGAATTGAAACAGTAAATAAAAATATACATATATATAATAATGTCTGTTCTGGAGTCTTCACCTCCCCCAGACCCTATGTGAAGGGAACATAAATGATGCCCTCACAAGTCAGGTTTGGATCTTGGGGACCACCCTACCATGGCCATGGCCTGACTTTGCCTTGGGCCAACGACCCTCTGAATCTAACTTGTTTTCACTAGGATCTATCCCACTTCTTTTATCATCAAATATCAAACCTGCCACACCCTCGGCAAACATTTACCCAAAGATTATTCATATCTTTGTCACGCTCTCAACTCAGAAGACTTTCCGAACATAAAATGGTTGATAGACGACCGACATGATTTGAGCGTTCTTGCCCCCGCACGGGACATTTCACTGCATTTCAATTTATCTCTCTTCTTTCATTAATGATTTCAGACTATAGGGCCCCTCTTCCTGACGACTAATCAAAGGTTATCTCCCCTTCGGGGAGATGTAATTAACGCCGCGACCTTTATGGCACGGCGGGTTTCAATCCCGACATGATATCCACTATCGTATGATTAGTCAGACGGCGCGCACCACTTCTCCGGACCACCTTGGTCTTTGGAGCCCGAACAAATTGTCACATTGTGATTGGCACACCTTCGCACTAATAAATGATATAAAAGAAATAAATAAAACAAATAAATTAAGATAAATTAAGAAGAAAAAAAGTGCATTCACAGCTTGCCTCCAGTCGATTGTTGTTTGGCCAAGGGTCGGCCGAATCATCTATTTTCGGAGGTGAGTTGCATGTCCTCCTCTACTGCCTCTTTTACTCGTGGTGAGAAGATGGGATAAAAATCACAATCTCGATGTCGGCAACGATTTGTTTTTGACGACACAGAAGCTTTTATAGGGAGTCATGTTCTTGAGGGGGGATCAGACGAGATTGTAGAGGTAGATGCTAGCACGACCCCTCTGACGCGGTCTCTGTCGCTGGAGGTGATGGAGCACGGGACAAGTGGCGTGGCTGTTACAAGCATGGATCCTAGTTGTGCAGCTAACTCCCCTTCTATAGTCGAGAAGTATGTAGAGGAGAGTGTCCCAGAGTTGCTTCAACACTGTTTGAATGAGTTGGTAGAATTGTATGGGTTTCCAGGGAATATTCGAGCGATCGCCCCATAGTCTCTGGACGTTCAGATGCACGATGCTCGGGAGGCTTCCTTCGCCATATATGAGGAGTGCCTCAAGGCAAGTTTCTGTGTTCCTGTCTCACAATTTTTTGCTCGTCTGTTGAGGGTGTATATCAAGGCACCATCTCAACTTATTTCTAACTCCTGGCATTTTCTCTTGGCTTTTTTGGCTCTATGCTCCGAGCGCTAGGTGAGGGTGATGGTTTCTATTATTTGTTATTTTTTCTCGATTTATAAGAATGACCTCTACTGGAGTTGGTACTACATTGCTTCCTGGAGGCAGTGAAAACTCTTTACCTCTACGTCGAGCTCCATTCATGAATGGAAGGGTCATTTCTTCTTCGTTGAGTCTTAGCGTCCTTGGCCATTTCCGACCGTGTGGACGGACACTGATCCTCTGTGAGAGGAGGTTCGCCTATCATCTCAGGGGAGAACAATATGCATTCTGTTGTAGGGTGCACAACATAGCCTGAAGAAGTATATGGTGCTTTGGTTCTCGTATGGGAAATCTGACAAACAACCAGAGGGGGTGTCGGAAGGTGCGTACTTTGCTCTTGCACTCATCACCTCATTTTCTTATTAAGCCTCCCTACTTTGTTTTGTAGGTGATATGGAGATTTCCTAGGAGGACATCCTGGGTCCTGGCAGTCTAGCGCTTCCAATGGCGGCAAGCGTAGGTGAGGCAGTAGAACCGGCTCCTAAGAAGCCATAGAGGGAGGCGAAGGAGTTCGCCATTCACCCCAAGGGGAGGTCTACGGATCCCGGGATGGGTGCGCCCACACGAGGGACTACCCCATCAAAGGGAGGCAAGGAAGAAGTGTGGTCCTCCCTGTGGAAGGACAAAGGCCCGACGCCCCCTTCGCCCTTTAGCTTGGAGGGTGTGGATAGCCTTCACGACACCGATTTGGGGGCTCTGATGGATTTCTTGACACTTTTGGATGGCATCCTCCCCGTCAACGAGATACCTCTAGATGCCCTTTGTTGGAGGATGATTTTGCAAGGTATGGAGTTCTCCATATAAGCCTATGTTCTCTCTGCGCACATGCCTGTGGAGTCGTCTAGCGTTTGATCTGACTTTCAGAAGACCAAGGCTATGTTCTAGACCTGGAGGAAGGAAGCGGAGGCCTCCAAAGACCCTTGGCGTACTTTGCCAACAGTTGTCAGGGAAGGACGCCGAGGTTGCCCTAACTTGGGATGAGTTAGCTCGTGCACGGGTAGATCTTGCCGCTACCTAGGAGGAGGCCATGTGGTTTGTGGGAGGAGCTATTCCAATCCCATGACGCCGAAGCAAAGGCTTGACGTGGTTGCAGGACTTGTAGGAGGCACATGGCGTTGGACCCTGGGAGGCCCTCGAGAAGTATAAAGGATCTGAGGAGTTCCAGCAGTTCGTTGCCAATGCTTTGGAAGGATACCGAGGGCGGGGTTCTAACAACTGGTGCAAGCATCCAGTCGCGACGTGTGTCGGAAGCTATGGGCAATGGCTATAGTCGCTTTCCTATCAAAGTACCCCGAGGCAAAGGCGGAGAAGTTCCCTTGCCCTATTTGGGACGATCTTGTCTCGTGATTTTTTTTTTAGAGTTGCCCCTTCGAAAGGGTTTGTAGGTTTTTCTTTTTGACCCTATGGGGCTTCCATGGATTTTGTTTTGTGCAAACATTCGGCCTTGTTCTCCATGCAATTCTACTTCTTGCAAGTGCTTGATTACCTAGGGTACACTTCTTGTTTATGTGTGGATCTTTAGAACAATAGGTTTGATCCAAGCCCTCAGGTGGACTGGAGGAGGGTCCTTTGTCCACGGCTGTAGCTGAGTGGCCTAATCGCTTATTATGCACGTCCATAGTTACTTAGTTTCTTGTGCATTAAAGGTTTCAGATATCCTTCATAATTGTCCGAGCACCAAAGGCTTGCTTAGGACTATTTGTGGGCATACTCGGGGACCTTCAGGGGCCGAAGGCTCTTCTTGACATTCGAGTGTCGAAGGCTTGGCTCGGAACTATCCGCGGGCTATCCAGGGACCTTCAGGGGCCGAACGCTTTCCCTAACATCTGAGCATCAAAGGCTTGGCTTGGGACTATGTGTGAGCATATTTGGGGACCTTTAGGGGCCAAAGGTTATCCCTGGCATCCGAGCACTGAAGGCTTGGCTTGAGATCATCAGCAAGTGTGCCCGGAGACCTTCAGGGGCCGAAGGCTTTCCCTAGCATTCGAGCATCGAAGGCTTGACTCGGGACCATTTGTAGGCATACCTGGGGACCTTTAGGGGCCGAAGACTTTCCTTGGCATCCAAGTGATGAAGGCTTGGCTCCAGACAATCTGTGGGAGTACCCAATACCTTCAAGGGCCAAAGACTTTCCCTGGCATCGTAGCGCCGAAGGCTTGACTTGGGACAATCCACGAGCATACTCGGGGAGCTTCAGGGGCTGAAGGCTTTCCTTGGCATCCGAGCATTGAAGGCTTGACTCGAGACCATCCACAAGCATACCCAGGGACCTTCAGCGGCCGAAGACTTTCCTTGATATCCGAGCACCGAAGGCTTGGCTCGGGACTATCTACGGGTGTACCTAGGGACCTTAAGGGGCCGAAGGCTTTCCCTGGCATCTAAGTGCCTCAGGACTATCCACAGGTGTGCCCGGGGACCTTTAGGGGCCGAAGGCCTTCCCTGGAATCTGAGCGCCGAAGGCTTGACTCGAGACAATAGGAGTGACTACTAAGGAGAACGCTTATCGGGTCGTCAATCCGTGGCAAGGCCTTTGTAATCGCGGGGGCGAGATTGCTAGAGCTGTGGTTCAACGGGTCGCCTCTCCATTGGTTTGGACACTACTAGCAACAAGCGATTTTATTAATATCAACTTTCTTATGTAAATGGATGTAGAGGAAAGATGGGGCATAAGATGCCCATGTTCCATGACTGTAGTGGACGCGGTGCCTTTTATCATGGAAGGCCCGTGTTACAAGCTTACTTCACTATGAGTAGTAGGTGCGGAGAGCGTCTGTGTTCTAAGTTCTGGGAATGTTTGCACCTCCAAGTGTCCGGAGATGATATGCCCCCGTGCGTAAGGCCTCCGCGACTTGGTATGGCCCTTCCCAATTTGGTGTTAACTTGCCAGAGGTCAGCGCTGGGGCTGATGCTTCGGCTTTCCTCAAAACCAGGTCGCTTGGGTGAAACTGTCTTGGGCGGACTCGCCGATTGTAGGATTGTGCCATCTTGTACTGGTGAGCAGCGAGTTGAATGCGGGCGTCCTCGCAAAGTTCATCCACCAGATCTAGATTTCCTCTGATCATTTGATCATTGTGGACTTCTTCGAAGGCTGACACTCGGAGTGAGGGGAGCCCTATTTCCATTGGGATAATTGCTTCTATGTCTAAGGACAGGTTGAAGGGGGACTCACTAGTGTTGCTACGGGGGGTCGTGCGACATGATCAGAGAATGTTGGACAGCTCGTTCACACATTCTCCTTTGGCATCATCTAGCCTCTTCTTTAAACCTTGTAGGATGGCTCAGTTGATGACCTCTGCTTGTTTGTTGCTCTAAGGGTGTGCCATTGAAGTCAGCCGATGGTCAATGTGCAGATTGGAGCAGCTATCTTTGAAGATTTTGTTGTCAATCTCCTTCCCATTATCAATGGTCAAGACTCGCGGGAGGCCGAACCTATAGATTATTGGCCTCCAGATGAAGTCCCATGTCTTCTAACTAGTGATGTAAGCGAGTGGCTTGGCCTCCACCCACTTGGTGAAGTAGTCCACAGCTACAATGAGGAAAGCCCTTTCCCAATGGCCTTGGGAAAAGGGCCCAGTATGTCGATTCCCCATTATGCAAATGGACAAGGCTTAGCAATAGCTTTCAAGTTGATGGCTGGGTGGTGATGAAGGTCTCTGAACCTTTGACACTTATCGCACATCTGCACAAAGAGGAGTGCATCTTTGAGGAGAGTAGGCCACAAGTGTCCGTGCTGAAGGACCTTATGGGCCAAGGCTCAGGCGCCTATATGGCTTCTACATATTCCTTCATGAATCTCTCGCAGAGCGTACTCTGCTTTGAGTGGTGATGAGATAAGGGAACATATAGGCTCAATGATGGAGTTTGCCATCAATCAGGACAAACTTTGGGGCTCGATGTTTGATTAGCTAGGCCTCCTCTTTGTCTTCCAGTAGTTGGCCGCTGGTAAGGTACTGTATGATGAGATCCATCCATAAAGGATCTTATTCAACTTGCATGTCTAATCCTCATTGTCAATGCTAGGTTTGTTGAGTTCTTCTACAAGTATAGTATGTTGGCCCCTGGCTCGGTGGAGGATGCAAGGCGGGCCAATGCGTCGGCCTTGGTGTTCTCCGTTCGAGGTGCATGAGTAACTGTAAAAGAACTGAAGTTTGAGATCAAGCCTCGTAGCTTTTCAAGGTATTGCTGTAATAACGATTTGTGGGCCTCGTATTCATCGAGTATCAAGTTGACCACCAACTCTGAGTCGCTGAAGACTTGTATTTTCTGTGCCCCCAAGTGCAGGACCATTCTTAGGCTGGAGATGAGGGCTTCATACTCAGCCACATTGTTGGATGTAGCGAAGTTGAATCTAAGGGCATATTCCAAGTTGAGCCCTATGTTATCAGTAGTAGCTCGGCTCCACTACCGATCCTGCTGGACGATCCGTCTACGTGGAGGCTCCACCCCGGAGTTTCCTACTCTAGTTGGAGCGGGTTCTTCTCTTCTTCTAGATCTTCACAATAACATTCAGCAATGAAATCGGTTAAAGCTTGAGCCTTGATGGTTGTTTAAGGTTTGAAGGAGATATCAAATTCTCCTTGCTCCATGACTCACTTCATCAGCCTTCCTGAGGTTTCAGGTTTGGACAGTACTTGCCACAGGGGACAATTGGTGAGGATGGTGATAAGGTGGGCTTGGAAATAGGGCTTGAGCCTTCGGGCTGAGACTATGAGTGTTAGGGCTCATTTTTCTATAATTAGATATCTGAGTTAAGGTCCCTATAACACTTTGCTCACATAGTAAATTGGGAGCTATGCCCTGACCTCTTCTCTTATTAAAATAAAGCTTATAGAATGCTCATTTACAGAAAGGTATAGGAAGAGGGTCTCACCCTGCATATGGATGGAGAGAACATGGATAGAAGCTAAACGAGTCTTTAATTTATGGAAGGTCTTCTGACAACTATCGTTCCACTTAAATCCCTCCTTCTTGCGTAAGAGTGCGAAGAAAGGGAGGCTTCCTCTCGACAGATTGATTGAGAAATCATAAAAGAGCTATAAGATAGGCATTGAGGTGTTGTACTCCTTTGGTAGATCAAGGCAGCTCCATGTCCAGGATAGCTTGTATCTTCTGGGGTTTGGCTTCAATTCTCGTTTTGCTGACAAGGAACCCTATAAATTTACTTGCCTGGACACCGAAGGCGCACTTCTCAGGGTTGATCTTCATATTGTATCGTCGAAGTGTTAAGAATGTCTCGGCGAGGTCAGAGATGTAGTCAGAGGCTCGGGCTCTCTTGACGAGCATATCATCCACGTACACCTCCATATTGCGTCTAATTTGCTCCTCGAACATTCGGTTCATGATCCTCTGATATGTCACCTTTGCATTCTTAAAATCAAAAGGCATACATATATAATAATGTCCCTAGGTCTGTGATGAAGGTGATCTTTTTCTCGTCTCCGAGGTGCATTCAGATCTGGTGGGATTCAGAGTATGCATCTAGGAAGCTCATTAGCTTGTTGCCGGTGGTTGAGTCCACGAGCTGATCTACCCGAGGCAGTGGGTAACAATCCTTAGGGCATGCCCTGATCAAGTCAGTGTAGTTTATGCACATTCTCTAACTTTTGTTGGGCTTCTTGACGAGGATGATGTTCGCCAGCCATTCTGAATAGTAGATCTCCAGGAAGAAGCCGGTGCATAGGCCCTTGGTCACCTGAGAGTGGGCTGCCATTGCACATGGGTCGACTTCTCTGCTTGACCTTGAGCTGATGTGTGTAGATGTTGGGGTCAATGGCGAGGAATTCATAATCATCCTAGGCGAAGACATCCTGGTTAGCAGTGAGGAACTTGATCAACATGGAGGAGTAGTCTTTGGCGAGCTCCCCTCCGATCTTGATCTGTCAGTCTACTATCCCGCTAAGGTCCATAGTGGTGAGGGCCCCAACTGGCTTCGCTCGGGTTTCTTCTGAGGCTGGGGCCGATTTTGAGGTACTCCTGCGTTTGAACCATCCAGGTGATTGAATAGAGTTCACGTAGCACCTTCGGGCTTCTGACTGGTCACCTCGCACCTCACCAACACCATTGCTAGTCCAAAACTTGAGTTTCTGGTGATAGGTGGACGTCACCCCTTGGATGCGATTAAGTATGCCTCGGTCGATGATGGCGTTGTAAACAGATGGCACTCTCACAACCATAAAATCAGCCTCTAGGGTGACCTATCGAGGGTAAGTACCAAGGGTAATCTTGAGTCTCACGGTACCCTCGATGGGCATAGGTTGGCTGCTAAACCCATACAATGGGATTCTTATAGGCCTTAATTGATTGGCCGAGACTTGTAGCTATACAAAGTAATCGTAGTAAATAACCTCCACTAGAATTTGTTGAGTCTCCTTGAATGATTTTGATGATAACAAAACTCAGAGTGAAGGATTTATCTCGATCCATGTCAAAGGTTTCAAAACACGAGTCCAGGGGGTTCAAGTTTTAGTGTATATATTCTGTGGAAAACTCATAAGTTTTATTTGAATAAATGTGTTTCAAACTGAGTTTACTTTATCAAAAAAAACCCCAAAATGTATGAAACAATCATTCGCTTAAAGTCATTGTCATTTTGATCAAATTCTCTGGGCTAACTATTCAATTTTGCAGGACTGGGCCTTTTCGGTCGACAAACACCCTAGGGCCGGTCGACCAGATTTTCCAGAGATGAAGAACTTCAGAGTTTACAGGTTTCGGTCGACCAGTGGGTAGTGGCCGGTCGACCAGTTCTTCCAGAAATGAAAAACTCTAATTTTTACATGTTTCGATCGACCGCCCCTATATTTCCGGTCGACCGGAATACCCGAGGCACCTCTTTTTTGACTTTTTGGTTCAAGCTCGAGAAGAGGGTGTTTCTCCCATTTGTTTAATCCCTTTGGTCTCAGTCAAGGAGTGTTTTGTGGATCTGGTCTGGGGACTTGTCTCCTGACCTCCCAAGATCTATAAAAGATCTCTTTAGGGTCATAAACCCTAAGGCTCATCAAGGTAGAACAAGGAGAGGCTATCAAGGAAGAGGGTGCTGGTACTGTTCACGTGAACAGTGATTCGTGAGGAACTCTTCATCCAAGAGCTGAAGTTTTCAAGTGCAAATCTACATCCAAATCAAGTGGAGATCAAGCCAAGAGCAAGCTTCATTCCATACCACCTTCATCCACCAAGGGGGAGTCTAATTTGTGTCTTCACTTCTTGTCTTTCTTTCTTCCATTCGTGTTTGGGTTGATTCATGTTTCCCTTGTAATATTCAAGCACTTGTGTGTGTGGATCTAGACAGATCCGTATGTGTGTGTGTGTGTTCTTTATTGTTCTTCGCCGTTCTTGTGTGTCCCTATTCTTGCACTTTCGTGGGAGTTCTATACTCTTCACGTGTGTGTGTGTTTGGTGTTCATCTTGTAATGCCCTACAAGATAGTGTGTGAATCCTCACCGTGTGTGAGAGGTGGACGTAGGTTGCCGTTGTTGCATCCGAACCACCTAAAAATCGCTGTCTTTTGAGTGGTTTGATCCATATCTTCTACCTCCATTCTCTCTAGTTCTTTTGCATATTGTATTATCATTGTGTTCTGTATTCAAGTCTAGATTCATTAACCTTCGTACGGGAGATCTCTGGTATATCGAAAGGTAATTTCTGATCGACGAGGTTAGTCCTATCAGGAAGAAAATACTTTGTGTGAGAGAATCTTCGGATTCCCAGACTCCGCCTAGTACCAAAGAACTGCTATAGGGGTTAATTTATCCAAATTCTCTTTGTATTCCTCTAAATCTCTTCCCGTTGGTTGCTTGCTCTTTAGATGTGTTTTTATCTAGTATAAGTTCTGTAAAATTTTTGATACCCAATTCACCCCCCCTCTTGTGTGCCATTTAATCACGAGACTTCAATTAGTATCAGAGCTAAGGCTCTTCCTTTCACAGATCTAACGATCTAGAGTGAGATCCGGTTAAATGGCAAACAAGGGTATGATGCCCGAGGGTCACTCCATCAACCGTCCTCCCTTCTTTGACGGTTCAAACTACTCGTACTGGAAAAACAGAATGCATGTCTTTCTGAGGGCACAAGAGTACGAAGTTTGGAGAGTTGTAGACAAGGGTCCTCACAAACTCGGGGCTGATGAAGAAAAATAGACACCCGAGAAAATTAAGAAATGCACTGCTAATTTCAATGCCATGAATATTATGCGATGTGCGATACATCCAAATGAGTTCTCTCGTGTTTCTATGTGCAGCTCAGCCAAAGAAATGTGGGACAAGCTGCGACTCATATACGAGTGAACTTCAGAGGTCAAGGAAACCAAGGCAAATCTCCTAGTCATAGACTATGAGCTGTTTAAGATGAAGCCTAAAGAAACCATCTCTAAGATGTTAATTTGCAAGGCTAACAGAGATCACAAATGGTCTCAAAAGTCTCGGGAAGGAATACTCAAATTCCGACCTTGTAAGGAAGGTTTTAAGGTCACTACCATCGACATGGCACACAAAGGCCACGGTAATTGAGGATTCAAAAAATCTGTCCACTCTCACCTTGGACGAACTCATAGGGTCACTCATGACCTATGAGATAAATATGAAGAGGACGGCTGATGAAGACATCAAGAAGAAAAAGGTGATTGGACTGAGAGCTCATCACTCCGATGACGAATCTCAAGAAGGTGAATCAAGTGACGGAAGCAATGAAGAGGAAGAATTGGTGATGATAACTCGCCAAGTGAAGAGATTTCTGAGAAAGAAGAGAAAATTTCAGGAAAACTTCAGAAATGGGCAAAGAAAGCCCACTCAAACCAAAGGTGAATCTAGCAAGCCAAGTAGCATCATATGCTATGAATGCAAGAAGCCTGGGCACATGAGAGGTGAGTGTCCTGATCTGAAAAAGAAGTTTAAGAAGGATAATCTCAAAAAATCTAAAGCCATGGTCGCCACGTGGAGCAACGAAGAGGATGAATCGTCGGACGAGGAGATCTAAGAGCTGGTGGAGAGCTTGTGTCTTATGGCACATGAAGATGAGTCTTCGGAGGTAAATTCTAACCCTGATTTTATTCCAATGAACAATGGGAATCGGAATATGAAAAGTTGTATACTAAATACAAGAAAATCAGATCTGAAAATAAAACTTTCAAAAAGAAACTTGATGATTTGTCACATGAAGATATCCTTGTCAAATTTGAGAAACTGGAGCAGGAATGGTTTGAGGTAACGGAAGAAAAAGAAAGTCTGTTACAAACGATTTCAGATTGTGAAAAAGCCAAGAAAGAATTATCTTGCAAAATATCTGAAATGGAAAAATCATGTGAAAAAATGATAACTGAAGAAAAAATTCTTAAATCCAGAAACTCAGAACTTGAAGAGAAAATTGCGAGTTTGGATAACGAAGTGGCTGAACTTTAGTCCACATTGTCAAGATTTGTAAAAGGCAAACAGAACCTAGATAACTTGTTGGGAGTTAAAGTCAATTTTCAAAAGGAAGGTCTTGGATACACTCCTCAAAATAAAAAGTCTTTTGAGCATAAGATCACCACATCCTTTGTTCATGAGAAAGATAAAAACCATGCTTCATGTTCCAATTCTAAACCAAAACATGTCCAACCCAAATCACGACAGTCTCAAAGAAAATTTGCACCTGTTAACTGTTATCATTGTGGTAGATTTGGTCATGTTATCGCTACTTGCTGGTTCAAACAAAGTCCATCAAGAAATCATGTTTTTTGGACCAAGAAAAGATATGCACAAAACTGGACTAACTCCTACAGACCCAAACTAGCTTGGGTACCAAAAACAATTGCATGAGAATTTTCTTTCTTGCAGATGTGTCTTGAAGCCAGGGGGAGTAAATGGTACTTGGACAGCGGCTACTCAAAGCATATGACAGGGGACAAGAAGGTGTTCTCTACACTACAAGACAAGGATGGAGGTTCAGTTGTCTTTGGTGGCCAAGACAAAGGTAAAATCATTGGGATTGGCAACATAGGTAAGAATTCCGAAATGCTTATTGAAGATGTGCTTTTGGTGAAAGGTTTAAATCATAATCTGTTGAGCATAAGTCAATTGTGCGATAACTTTTTGATGAAACCCATTGCATTGTCTTGAACAAGAACACAAATGAAGTTAAATTCATTGAAAAAAGGAATAACAATGTCTATACTGTTGATATTGATAATGTTTCTTGTGATGATTTTTGCTTGGTAGCAAACAATCATGAAAATGCATGGTTATGACACCGAAGACTAGGTCATGCTAGTTTTGGAGTAATCTCCAAATTGTCTAGACATGACTTGGTGAATGGATTGCCAAAATTAAAATTTGAAAGTGATAAAATCTGTGAGGCTTGCACAAAAGGTAAGCAAACACTAATTTCTTTCAAAAATAAAAATATTGTTTCTACCGCTAGGTCTTTGGAATTGCTGCACCTTGATCTCTTTGGTCCAACTAGGACCTCTAGCCTAGGAGGAAAATCCTATAGTTTTATGATTGTTGATGACTATTCCAGATTCACATGGGTGCTCTTTTTAGCCAATAAAAATGATGCCGTGACGGAATTTCAAGTTTTTTGCAGAAAAGTTCAGAATGATAGAGGTTATCTTATCACTACCATTCAAAGTGATCACGGTGAAGAGTTTGAGAATCATGATTTCATCAAGTTCTATGAAGAGCAAAGATACACGCATAATTTTTCATCACCAAGGACGCCTCAATAGAATGGAGTGGTGGAGAGGAAAAATAGAATATTGATAGACATGGCGTGGACCATGTTAAGTGAAAACTCCCTACCCAGATACTTTTGGGCTGAGGCAGTAAGTACAGCATGCTACATCATCAACAAGGCAATGGTAAGGTCTATCTTAAAGAAAACTCCTTATGAGATGTACAAGGGTAAGAAACCAAATGTTTCTCATCTTAAACCCTTTGGATTCTCATGCTTTATCTTGAACAATGGTAAGACTAATCTAGGAAAGTTTGATGAGAAAAGTGACAAAGGAATTTTTCTAGGATATGCACTTAACTATAGAGCCTACCGATTGTTCAATAAGAGGACTTTAGTTATTGAAGAAAGCCCTCATGTGATTTTTGATGAATCTGAATTAAAACTAACAAACCATTCTGTTCAATTTGTGGATGCAGATGAAGATTCCAAAAGTCCGAATGATGTCAAGGCCAAAAATGAGCCAACTGAAGGTGGATCCAGCAAGAGTGAAGAGAACGAGGATCCCTCAATTGAAACACTTCAAGAGCAGCAAGTGCAACACCCGGATTTGCCAAGATCATCCACTCTTCTGAAAGATCACCCTACTGAAAACATCATAGGTAATCCTGAAGATGGGGTAAGAACTAGATCCTCTCTAAGGCAGGTAGAAGAGGAGGATTTAATTACCTTAATTTCTCAAGAGGAGCCTAAGGACATTCATGATGCCTTGTAAAATGACTCCTGGATCCATGCTATGCATGAAGAGTTGCACCAGTTTGAAAGAAGCAAAGTGTGGACTCTTGTGCCACGTCCTAGAAATCAACCCGTAATAGGAACCCGATGGGTCTTTAGAAACAAGCTGAATGATATGGGTGTGGTTGTTAGGAATAAGGCCCGGCTTGTAGCCAAGGGATATAGCCAGGAGATGGAGATTGATTTTGATGAGTCTTTTGCCCCAGTTGCTAGGCTAGAAGCAGTCCGGATTTTATTGTCGTTTGCCTGCTCATTGAATTTCAAATTGTTTCAAATGGATGTTAAATCTGCCTTTCTTAATGGGTATATCAAAGATGATGTTTTTGTAGAACAACCTCCATGCTTTGAAGATTCCAAGCACCCACGACATGTGTACAAGCTCCAGAAGGCGTTGTACGGGCTTAAGCAGGCACCAAGGGCATGGTATGAAAGGCTTACTTCATTTCTGACTGAAAATGAATTCAAAAGAGATAAAATTGATCAAACACTCTTCACAAGGAAATCAAGTAAAGATATATTAATAGTTCAAGTGTATGTTGAAGACATAATCTTTGGAGCTACTAACAATGCCTTATGTGATGAATTTGCAAGAATAATGCAAGGAGAGTTTGAAATGAGTCTAATGGGTGAACTAACCTTCTTTCTTGGATTGCAGGTAAAACAAACGCCCGAAGGCATCTTCATAAACCAAGCCAAGTATACAATGGAGCTGTTGAAAAAATACGGGATGGCAGAAGCAAAACTCATATCAACTCCGATGGCCACAACCACGAAGTTGGACAAAAATGAAAATGGTAAAATAGTAGATCCTACACTGTTTCGAGGTATGATCGGATCATTACTGTATTTAACAACTTGTCACCCTGATATTCAGTATAGTGTATGTCTGTGTGCTCGCTTTCAATCGTGTCCAAAAGAATCACATCTGATGGCTGTTAAACGGATTTTTCGGTATTTGATTGGCACACTAGACTTTGACTTGTGGTTTCCAATCGGCAGTTCTTTTGATTTGATTGCATATACCGATGCCGATTATGCTGGTTGCATTGTTGATCGGAAAAGTACTAGCGGGTACTGTCAGTTTCTTGGTGGTTGCCTAGTTTCATGGGCCTCCAAGAAACAACATTCAGTAGCTCTCTCAACGGCTGAGGCTGAGTATGTAGTCGCCGGAAGTTATGGAGCCCAAGTACTTTGGATCAAAAATCAATTACTTAATTTGGATATTGAAATAAACTGTGTTCCAATTTTGTGTGACAATACAAGTGCAATCAATTTATCAAAAAACCCTGTTCAACACTCAAGGACCAAGCATATAGACATTCAGCACCATTTCTTGAGAGATCATATAGGCAAAGGGATTTTTGAGCTGCATTTCATTGATTCTCACAATCAGCTGGCCGATATCTTCACAAAGCCCTTAAACCAGGAGCAATTCAACAAGATTAGAAGGGAACTTGGCATGTGCAAGGGTGAGGGCATACACACTTAGGTCTGCATTAGGTTGAGTGATGCATATCAGAAGCATAAAGGGTAGATAGTGTGACATGCATCACTATGTTGTGTTTTTACTCTTTTATGTATGATACCATCCTGCATGCGTAATTGTATATTTTTATCTCTACACCCCTCCTTGAAAAATTCTAAAACCCAATATTCCTTGACAAATAAATGTGGACAATCGACCTAGGGACACTAGGCAATCACTGAGGGGGAGCTTTCAGAAAAACCTCGCTAGTTGACTCTTCAGAAGTCATTTACTGAAATTCTTCCCAAAGAAGCAAAAAAAAAGAGAAAAAGGAAAGGAAAGGAAAAAGAAAGTTTACTCAAAAAAAGGGAAAAAGAAACAAAGGGGGATGATTACCACCAAATGAAGGGAGCTCAACCAAAGCAGGAGATATGGAGGCCTTCAGTACTCAATCAAAAAAAAAATTGGGCCTTTTGACCTTTCCGGTCGACCGGCCAACCCGGCGCGGTCGACCGAAACTGGTGGCCGGTCCAATCGGGAACCAACCGCCCCCCCTTTTTAAGGGGTTTTCTCTCCCTCTTATCTCATTCTATCCCACTCCTTCTCTCTGCCATACTTTCCCCAAACCCTAGCACACAAACCCTCCACCTCTCTAGCCCTCAAACCTCACCATTCCTCCATCCGCACAATCTCCGTCGGATTCGTCACCATTCCGAGACGCGATCTCCGCGGGTGTTCGTGCTATCACCAAGCTACCTCCTCCATTCCAAAGCGTGGGGAACGATCTTCCAGGGCTCCAGGAGTGCTCCTTCGTCCATCTCAATCTCAAGGGAAGAGTCTCTCCTCTTCGAAGGATTTCACAGTCGGTTTCCTAGTGTAAGATGCCGCCTAGACGGAGTTCTCGGCATTCCACTCAAGGGGAAGCCAGCAGTCAGAGATGAGAGGCCCCGGCTCGTCCACAGCGGGCATTGGAATCTTATCGTGCACCCCGTCTACCTCGACGACCCATCATCAACCCTCGCCTGGTTGATTTTCAAGAGGTGAATGAGATATTGCAAGATTTGTTTGCACTTTTTGCAATTCAAGATGGGTGGAATGATTTTGTCTCCAGATACACTAGGTATTACCCAAACCTAGTCCAGCAATTTTATGGGAATCTCGTTGAGAGAAATGGAGACTTATTCACAGTTGTTCAAGACATTGAGATACGTATTGGACCCGACCTTTTCTGGCGTGCCTTAGGAGTTTCAGCCTGGGGTGCCGATATGACGTTTGGACATGGTGAAGTGGAGGATACATTCCTTGCTATGACAGGTTGTGATTATGTTCGGGGTATGAGTGACCTCATCCAGCTTAATGCCAACTACTTTCCGCCCTTGCGGCGTGTTCTACATCACATATTCACTACCTTGATTTATCCAAAAGGTGGAAGTAGAACTGAAGTGACAATGGTTCATCGGTTCCTCTTTTACCATGTCATGAATGGGAACCCCGTGAATATGGGTCGACTCATGACTACTTTGATTGACTCTTGCCGAACCAACTTGGGGCGCTCCATACCTTATGCATCACAGTTGATAGGAGTTTTTATCTATGATGGGGTAGATTTGACAGAAGAAAGGTCACTTCAAGTTTGCCAAGATGATATCTACAATGAACACAAGCTTTTCTTCAATCTTCGATATTACTGGGATGAAGATGGTGAGCTTACCAGGGACATTCCCACCTATGCAGAACAATTTGCTAATGAAGAAGAACCACAGCAGCAGCAGGCTCATGGAGATGCACCCCCTCCAGTTCAGGCAGAGGATCAGCCTCCCCCACCTTCACCTCACCATATGGATGAGGAGATGCCACCTCTTCCATAGTTTTTTCCCGGGGAATCTTCTACTCAGGGTGCTGGTCAGCCCGCTTGGGGGGATTATGAGGCTCTTGACAGACGTGTTTTAGGCATGAAAACCCGGCTTTACTCATCCCTTGATCGGCTGGACACCTTCATGGACACTATGACTGGACGAATGGACTCCTTCTCCCATGCTCTGGATGACCTTTCTACCCACATGGCCACTCTATATGCCAGCCACGAGGATACCCGTGAAGCCTTCCGGATCAACAATCATGCCCTTCTTAGCATCCGTAGACAGCTTTATCATCACGATGAAGTTCTACATCGTGTTGAGGACTGTCTTCCTCCTCCTCCACCTCCTGCTCCTCCTGCTCCCGGCTCCGGTGATGATCACGGTGCTTCGAATGATGATGCTCGCGAGGGGACTCCGGATCACCCCGCTCCTTAGCTGTCCTTGTGTTTCCGGAGCGTCGTTTATGTCCACAAGTCCTGTAACCCACTCCCCATTTTGATGATGCCAAAGGGGGAGAAGTAGTTATGTCAGGTCTTATCTATATGTTATGCATTTTGGCATTTTGTTTGTTTGCTTGCATGCTTGAGTCCTTGTGAGTCTTGTTGTATCTTGTTAGCTTGCATCTTGTGTCTTGCATTTTGTGTACCTTGTTGGAACTCCTTGCAGTATATCAACCCTTGTATCAGATCCTTGAACAGAAATGAAATGAAATGATGTAATGCACTTAGTTTTGGCTACTTACTTGATCTACTTGTTCTAATTCATATCAAAATATGGGCATATATGAATGATTCACATGAATTGGTTCTTGGTTGACTCGTCTACTCGTGTTTTGTCATCATCAAAAAGGGGGAGATTGTTGAGTCTCCTTGAATGATTTTGATGATAACAAAATTCAGAGTGAAGGATTTATCTCAGCCCGTGTCAAAGGTTTCAAAACACGAGTCAAGGGGGTTCAAGTTTTAGTGTATATATTCTGTGGAAAACTCATAAGTTTTATTTGAATAAATGTGTTTCAAACTGAGTTTATTTTATCAAAATAAACCCCAAAATGTATGAAACAATCATTCGCTTAAAGTCATTGTCATTTTGATCAAATTCTCTGGGCTAACAATTCAATTTTACAGGACTGGGCCTTTTCGGTCGACCAACACCCTAGGGCCGGTCGACCAGATTTTCCAGAGACGAAGAACTTCAGAATTTACAGGTTTCGGTCGACCATTGGGTAGTGGCCGGTCGACCAGTTCTTCCAGAAATGAAAAACTCTAATTTTTACTGGTTTCGGTCGACCGTCCCTATATTTACGGTCGACCGGAATACCCGAGGCACCTCTTTTTTGACTTTTTGGTTCAAGCTCGAGAAGAGGGTGTTTCTCCCATTTGTTTAATCCCTTTGGTCTCAGTCAAGGAGTGTTTTGTGGATCTGGTCTGGGGACTTGTCTCCTGACCTCCCAAGATCTATAAAAGATCTCTTTAGGGTCATAAACCCTAAGGCTCATCAAGGTAGAACAAGGAGAGGCTATCAAGGAAGAGGGTGCTGGTACTGTTCACGTGAACAGTGATTCGTGAGGAACTCTTCATCCAAGAGCTGAAGTTTTCAAGTGCAAATCTACATCCAAATCAAGTGGAGATCAAGCCAAGAGCAAGCTTCATTCCATACCACCTTCATCCACCAAGGGGGAGCCTAATTTGTGTCTTCACTTCTTGTCTTTCTTTCTTCCATTCGTGTTTGGGTTGATTCATGTTTCCCTTATAATATTCAAGCACTTGTGTGTGTGGATCTAGACAGATCCGTGTGTGTGTGTGTGTGTGTGTGTGTGTGTGTGTTCTTTATTGTTCTTCGCCGTTCTTGTGTGTCCGTGTTCTTGCACTTTCGTGGGAGTTCTATACTCTTCACGTGTGTGTGTGTGTGTGTGTTTGGTGTTCATCTTGTAATTCCCTACAAGATAGTGTGTGAATCCTCACCGTGTGTGAGGGGTGGATGTAGGTTGCCGTTGTTACATCCGAACCACCTAAAAATCGCTGTCTTTTGAGTGGTTTGATCCATATCTTCTACCTCCATTCTCTCTAGTTCTTTTGCATATTGTATTATCATTTTGTTCTGTATTCAAGTCTAGATTCATTAACCTTCGTACGGGAGATCTCTGGTATATCGAAAGGTAATTTTTGATGGACGAGGTTAGTCCTGTCAGGAAGAAAATACTTTGTGTGAGAGAATCCTCGGATTTCCAGACTCTACCAAGTACCAAAGAACTGCTATATGGGTTAATTTATCCAGATTCTCTTTGTATTCCGCTAAATCTCTTCCCGTTGGTTGCTTGCTCTTTAGATGTGTTTTTATCTAGTATAAGTTCTGTAAAATTTTTGATACCCCAATTCACCCCCCCCCTTCTTGGGTGCCATTTAATCACGGGACTTCAGAATTCTCCTTACATCATAGTCGTTAATGATGGCCGAGATAGCAAGGAGGTCATCATGCGGGGTCTTCATCCCTTCTAGGTGTGCGTTAGAGAAGGTGATTGGCTCTTTGGGATCAGTCTGGGTCGTTGGGCTGACGGTGATGACTTCTCAGGCGTACGCTTTCCTTTTCTGGTTGCTGGCACTACCGTCTGAGAGTCCTACAATGGTCATGATGACCCCTTTAAGCTTTTGGTGTTGCTGGTTGCCTTCTGTTGGTTCTGGGTCAAGCATTGAGTGCTTCCTTCGATTGTATGCAAAGTCAGGATCGATGTAGTCCTTTTGGATCAAGTGTTGGATCTCTCGGATTAGAGCTGCACAGTTGTTAGTGTCATGGGCGTGGTCCTGGTGGAACTCACAGTACTTGTTCCGATCTCGGCGCTCTCCCTTGCTTCTCAGCAGACTAGGGGGGTGGAAGTATGGCTTGTCCTAGTTCTTCATGAATATTTGACTAGGAGGAAGGACCAGCTTGGGGTACTATCGCGGTGTGTCCTCCTATCTTCTCTTCGATTGCTTCTCTACTTGTCCTGCCCTAGACGCCGATCATCCCGTTCTTCAAGAACTTGGGGCCACCTGAGTTATGGAGTGCACATGTTCAGTCACCTTAGTGACTGCCTCCTTGAACTCCTTTAGGTCCTCGATCTGGCGCTCCATGGATAGGAGGGCCTCTGGGCGAGGACCGACTTCTGGGGGAGCACTGGAGGAGGATGAGCTATGGTTTGACTCCTGGTTGTCGCTCGCTGGGTGGACTGGCGGAGGAGGGAGTTGGTCATCTTATAGTTGATTACAGGAGGGGCATGTGCGTTCATCCAGTTGGCCAGCCCGAGAACCGTCTCTTGTAGGGACCACATATGTTCCAGCAAAGCGCCAAATTACTCCTGAGAAACGGGGCAAGGGGATTAGGGGAAACAAATCCGATAGAGGGTAGTGCTTCAACGTTGGGGTTAGCCCTCTTAGTGTTATTGTGAGAAGGGGACATAACTTTCTTATCGTTTCCCACAGACGACGCAAAGTGTTGCATATGCTACACTTGAATTTTATTTTATGGGACCCAATAAAGGGACTAGGGCAGCGAACTACAATGCGAAGAATGAAGGTCGAGCCTTAGGACGGGAGTCCCGAGCTTCAAGGGATGTCCTTTGAGCGTCGAAGCAGGCCTTCCTACACAGAAAGAAAAGTTCTCCCTCGGAGGTGATGTTCTCATAGAAAATCCTTAGGTGCTTAGGTCAGCAAAGGCGAGAAGAGATCAGAATGGAGGAGTTCTGTAGAGGACAGTTGTTTGTGTACCTTGGGGGTTTGTCATGGCTAACCTTTTATAGGGGAAGAATCCAAGTCCTGGCGTGACTCTCTATCTAGGAAGGTATCGTGCAATCGCGGGAATAAAGCAGGCTACGCTAGAATCCCAGATCGATTGACGGTAGGAGATCACAAATCCGAGTAATCATGCCAAGATTGTGAAGTTACTTGTCTAGATAATACACGTGGGAACTGTAGTGGTAAGGTAATTTTGAAAGACGGTTTCCTAATGATGCGTCTGTGATTAGCAGATGTCACCCTACGATGATATGTTGTTAATGTCATCATGCTGTTTGGGATACATAATATGACAAGAATCTGGCCCGGGAAGGGAAGTGGGTTACGTGTCGGTGGCGAGGAGGATCCACCTGTATCAATTATCATGTCGTCATTATCATTGTCCGTGTAAAAACATAGTGTGCAGGAGGAATAACTTAATCACCATCATCCATCATCCTCCTATCGTCATTATCCTTGTGTGCACGAGCACCTTTGCTCCGAAAATGCCCACCCCTCCTAGGCTCTCTCCGCACCCCTCGCATGCCCCTAGCTGGTGGGAAAGAGACATCCTACGAGCCACTACATTGTTGTAACATCCCTCATTTGCAACACGTTAAAGGGGGACGAACATGCTTCTAGATTTCATTTTTCTTTTCTTTTTTTTTTGGGGGGGGGGTGGGGCGGGGAGAGAGAGGGGAGAAGGCAAAATGCTCAAGTCCGGCTCGGGCTTGGTAACGTCATCTCCATGCTTTCACACCACTGGGAAACTCGGCGAGCGTCAGGTATGCCGATCTCCATTTAAAGCACCAACAGCCATACTAATATCAAGGTGTCGCTGTAATGTTGCGCTTTAAAGCATGCATGTCACCGTGACCTGGCCGAGTGCAAAAATCTAATACGCCCACCATTTGCACCCATTCTGTCAGGAAGATGAACAGTCAAGATGATGGTATCCATCGGATAGTGTAACCGTAGTTTAACTCACAATAACAGTATAGATTTACGAACACATTCCTCGCAACTTTGTTATTCCATTTTTGCTTGGTGTCTCAAGCAAAGCTCAAACTGCACGTAACATCCACAATACAGCAAGGGATTTTCAGTCCTCGGCTCCCCCTTCTCTCTCTCTCTCTCTAGCAATGCTACGGTGCCACATTTTTTCTTACATCTTTTTTCTACTATCTAATTGGAAAATCAGACGACAGAAGAGATGACTCAGTGCTCCCGAACTCGACAACATTTTAAGTCATCACGACCGAGCGGAGTGACAAAAAGAGTGACACGGTGGCAACATAAATTTCAATAAGATGTCCTTTGTCAACGGGGTGTAGAATCACAGTTAAAAAGGAGTACGACTTAGACTGGAAAATATATTGCTTTCAGCAGTAACAAACACTGGGCTCAGAAGTTACTGGGGCCATTTTTGCACCCAATATTTTGTACTTGCTAAACCTTACAACTTTCACGGACCGCCACATGAATAACCTTATTTCTCATCCCACCAGGCTGAAACTCCAGGATCCTTTTCAATGCTCCATCTCAGCCTGACTTGTGAGAAAAGAGGAGAAACGGTTACACATAAGAGACTAGCTTTCACTAGAGAGGACTGCATCGAGTGATTGCAGATTCCTCATATAACAACTTGATGTAAGTCCCCCGGAAGAAGAAGATACTGATGCTAATCTGCTACATGCGCTTGGGTACCCGATCCATGGTTTTCGGTACCATTCCAATGTCATTGCGGTCATTCATCGCTGATTCTAATGCCACTAATTGAGCGGCAAATCCCATTTTGGTATCGGATTTTGTGGAACTCGGATTCAATTTTCTGAGCAATATTTGATCCCTCATTGTCAGGCTCGGGTACATCGACATGGAAAGAACCTTGTGAAATCGGTGCAACTGGGTGTTCTCTTAATGCCTGGTCTTTGATGTAGCTGTAGAGTTGTTGGTGGAAGTGATGATCTAAGGAAAAGCAATCATCGGCTACTGGACTTGAATGTCGTGATGATCCGGATCCTTCTCTTCGACAGAAATGTGGTAGCGATGAATAGTCCATTACCTACACATGTCAGAATAAAATGCATGATGAAGAAAACTGCAGGTTTCAATTTTGAAAATTGAAAACTAATGAATTAAATATATAGATGGCAAAAAATTGAACATAAAATTGAATTGCAATGAGACACTAAACTTGAATATATAAGGGAAAAAATCAACAATGTCCAACAAAACGAACAACAAATAATAAAAGAAAGACAATGAACAATTTACTATTAAAAAAATTAAAAACAGACAACAATATGTTTGAAATTAGGTGGGTGCCTTGCTCGCCTTTCTGGGGTCCAGAGAGATGAGCCGGTGCCTTTGCCCCATACAAATGCCTAGACAACTATGCTGTGAACAAAGGATGTGTGTGTGTAAGAGAGAGAGAGAACGAGAGAGAGAGAGATCACATATATGCAGCATATCAAACTTTACCCTTAGCAACTCATCGCGGCCACAACCTTGCAGAACCTGGACTTTTCTTTTAGTCCTTTCTTGCAACAGAGGCTTCACAACCTGCCAATGTCACGGATAAAAATAACTCAATCAACCAAGTGACATATGACCAAGATTACAAAAGATGATAGCAATGTATGAATTCTGACAAAATTAAAGTCTAACCTTCCAGCATGCCGAAAACACATATGGCGGATTAACAATATAGTAAGTTTCTGTCTTCTCTGGATAGTTGAGGTCATCGACAGTAGATATAATGGTCAGTAGCTGCAATTCAAGACATAATGTAAACACAACATAAATCCATGCCTTATGAAGTAAAACATTCTACGATGCAAGTAATGCATATGTTTTAAAGTTGAGATATTCATGCGTGATGTATGTTGCACATTCCACTAAAGTGATGTACTCTTGAAGTTACAAGCTGAATATTAAACTCAAACAATTGTCCGAAAGGAATATATATGCACAGTTAATTTGAAACTGGATGAAGATAGTTGCCTCATTTACAGCTTTGTTGCCAAATAATGGTATCTCTAAGATTCATTTCTGAGAAGAAAATTCCAGGTATAACTATTCAAGGGTTTGGCATGTCAATCAATTTTGGGTCAGTCAGCAGAGTAGTCATCTTTTTAGTGAGGAAGCACTTAAAGTTTCATCACTATATTGGATCAGCACCATGGCTGTCAGAATCAGGGAATTCTGATTAGGATAAAAGCCATGTTGTCCGATTTCAGGGGAAAACGATCTCCCAAAGGAGGAGAAGTGACTTTTGCCCACCCAAATTCAGAATGCCCCAAATCAAGCTGAAGGAGATTGCTGAAAGCCCATTTTATCTTTTTTTGGTAGGTAAGTTTATTTTTTTGAACGGGGAGGGAGAACCGGGTATTGAACCCGGGACCTCCCCCTTGCAAAAGGGAGGGTGTCCACGCCGCCACTGGCGGGGGGCTGAGCCCATGTTATCCGATTTGGGCCAGTAGAAGCTATTCCCAGAAAGGGAAGGGCTGTACTATGCCCTTTGATCCCAATTTGGCCATTTGGGCCAGTAAAAGCCCTTTATAAAAGAGAGACTTCCATGCCCTTTCGATGTTGATTCACATTGCTTTTGCCGCATAGGAGAGTTGAGGAGGTCTGCTTTTTCCCCTTGTTTATCTTTCTTCAGATTGGCCAGTTGTCCTCCGACTTGACCGCTTGCCAACTCAGTACGATAAATCAAGATTGGCTGGGGCCAATTCTGTTGGTGACTGATCTGCATTCCTAGCTCAGCAGTGATCTCTCCAAATATTCCTTCAGGAAAGACAACTTATAATCGTTAACCAGATTACTTATAATGATTATAGCTAGATTATTGAGCAAACAAGAGGGCACTGATTCTTGATGTGGAGATAAAACCATATTGGAGCCACAAGAATACATAAGCATTAGAATCATGCCATTCAACAGGTATTCAATGTACTGGGGATTATTTGGCATTGTTTGGTTCTAACAAGGGCTTTATGGTCGCTCTGGCATATAGGTGCCTTAAGTATTTGCTTACAGCCTCTCCGTGTGTTTGTCAATTGAGGTTTAGGGAAATGATAAGTATTAGTAATATTAATTTCATCATGAACAAAACAATGAAGCTCAATTTGCCACTTTAGGGAAAAAATGTATCTTCTCAGCATGAAGCCTTTCTTTCTCCTTCATGGGAATAGCAGCCCAAGACTGACCAACCTTACATAGAATGACATAAGGTTATGGTTATCTTTCTAAGGTTTTATCTTGTTTGATACTTTCATTTCATGTATGAGCCTTCTTTTTATTTCACTCTCACTATCTCTTTTTGTCTCTTTTCATCAAATTAAAAAAAAGGAAACTCCATAGTTCGCCTTCCCACATGGGCCAGATCTGTTCTTCTGTCATCACCTTGGACCCCACAAAAACTGCAACCCCAGCCACCGTGCCTCACCTCGATCCCCTGTTCTCGTCAATAATCAATATCAACAATTCATACAGACCTAGTCAATATCACCAACTCCTAATCTGCTGCCCCTAAGGTGCTGCACCACATCTCCATGGACTGGCTGTCTTTCTCTCCCTTACTGTCCCTATTCTGGGGCAGATCTATCTTGTCCTGTTCCCTGATTTGAAAAGGGGGAAAGGGAAGGGCAAAACCCTCACTTGTGGCTGGTACAAGGCCCTGTTCAGGGCAGGTTCTGTGGATCAGGGAGGACATCCCAGTGGGTTGCCTTGGGGATCAGTAGGCTCGATTTCACAGCCAACAGCCCTGCTCCGCTGTCTCTGCCATGTTGCAGCCAGCTCTACTAGAATTACTTCACCAAGACTTCCGCTACACACTGGCTGCTGGTTGCTTATTCTATTGGCGATTTCTACATGGCTGATACTTCTTCCACAGCATCTGAGATGTCTTCCCCAATGGTCCGCCCTGTGTCTTTGGCCCCCATTGGCCAGACTGCCCTGTAGATCACATTGGAGAAATTGACCGAGCATAATTTCCCTTCATGGGCAGGAGCTGCTGAACTCTATATTACTAGTTGTCACAAGCTGAGTTTTCTAACAGATCAGAAAATGCCAGATCCCTTGGATCTTTTCTTTCTTACTTGGGGGCGTGACAACAACATGGTGATATCTTGGCTTCTCAATTTTGTTAGCCCTGGAATTTGACCAACCATGTTACACGATGTCCACTCTGCAGACATGTGGAGAACTCAAGCTGGCCTCTATGGTCGGAAAAAGACCAAGGTCCGTTTGTATCAACTGAGTCACAACATCCATGAGTTGAAACGATGGTTCCCTGACTATGACTTTCTACTTCTGTGCCCTTGCCTCATTGTGGAATGAGCTAGATGTCTACATTACTGCTAGATGGACATCTTTGGCAAATCAACAGACCTATTTGGCCCTTCAAGAGGATGATCGGATTGTGAAGTTCTTGAGTGGGTTGAACTCAGAATATGAGGCTCTACGAGGTCAGATTCTCAATATGGATCCAGCGCCTTCACTGGAGGAGCCCTATTTTAAAGTTTTGAGTGAAGAGCAACGACGTCAAGTCATGGGAAGTAAGCCTGTCACTTCTGCAAATTTCGATGTTAGAGAATACTCTGCCCTTGCTAGTGTCACTACAAAGCCTTCTCAAATTAGTGACAAGAAGCGCAAAGGTAACAAATGTGTTCTTGTGGCCGCACAAACCATGACTCAGAATTCTATGGGAAAAATGCCCTGATAAGATGCCTGCTAAGTTCAGAACAAACAAAAAGGGAGCTAAACCACAAAGTAATGTGACTGTGACTCACTCCTCTGATGGGCCTCCAACCTTAGCATCAACAACACTCTCCTCCTTTGATATTGCTATTCTCCAGTGCCTCCTTGCACAGCTTCAGGGACCTACATTAACATCGTCCTCCACATTAACCTTAGGTACACATGGCGCTACCTTGAGTGCTTTGGGTTGCTCCCCTAGACACTTCTGAGTGATTGACTTCGACGCCACTGACCATATGACTGTGTTGCACCCATTTATTTTCTTAAAATAATTGAGGTAAATGAAAGGGGAATTAATCCCATGAAGGTCAAGAACAACACAAAGCCAAGCCCGTTACGATACCCAGGTCAAATACGGGTCCCAAGCGTCCCGCTATAGTGATGGCATGAAGCAATGAGGTTTTGTGATAAGCAAGCGATCATAGGGATACTCCGTGACACTTACGGAGTAGTCATGTGAAGAGCGGAAGCAATCTCGGCACGAGTAGCACAAAAGACGGAGCACAAAGCAACTCCAGAGACGTCGTCTTCTTCTCCGCGTGGCAATAACACAACAAGAAAATCCTAAAAAATAAAAAAATGTGTGGGCCCCGCCCCTCTCCCTCTCTCTCCCAGTCAGGTGAGACTAGGTAGACCCCATAGGAGGTCTACCCGGTCCAAGTAGACCCCCCTTGGGGTCCACCTTGCCTGGGTAGGGGGTTACCCTATCCAGGTAGACCCCCCTCATCCCAAAGCCTATAAAAAGACCACCCCCCCCCCCCCGCGCCAAAGGTCCAAAACCAAAGAGAACAACGATAAGAAGCAGAAAAGAGCAGAAGCAGCCCCGGACGTGCAACTCCGGACAAGTTAAAGGCACATGTGGTGCCCCCGGATGTACAATTCCAGTCAAGTAGAAGGTGCGTGCAGTGCCCCTAGACGTACAACTCCGGCTACACCCGAGCGTACAATTCCGGAGAAGTAGGAGCAATCTCCCAAGTGTTTTTGCGGCTCATTGAAAACCATCCCTTAATAAGAAAATTTCCTTCCGGGAGGCGGACCCCGCAAAGGGCGTTGTCCCCTTGACCCTCGCGACCTGACCGGGTAGGTCAATCCCAAGCGGTGTGCTGACGGACGCATGAAGATGGATCGCAGTCCATGGGAGCTCAAGCAGTGCTGGCAGTATCAGCCGAAACCGATACGTTTCGGCCGAAACGTATCGATTTCGGCCTTGCCCGAAACGATTTCCGAACCTGCTCACTGTAGCAGGTCCGAAACTTAAAAAAAAGGTTTTTAATGGTTTTGGGCGAAACCGATACCGGTTTCGCCCGAAACTTACAGGTTTCGGACCGAAACCAGACTGTTTCGGCCCGAAACCGTACACTCACGTGGAGTTTTACTTCCTGTTCTCCCTCAGAATCTCAGATCTGAGGGAGAAAGGTCCAGGGAGCTTGCAGGGGGCCGCTGGCTGCTGCTGCAGGTAGGGGTGAACATAGTTCGGTTTGGTACGGTTTAGGACCATTTTTTTTCAAACCGAACCAAACCGAATTTGCTCATCAAACCAAACCAAACTAAACCGAAAAAATTCAGTTTGGTTCGGTTTCAAACCGAATTTTCATATTTTATTATAATATATATATATATATATTTAATGACTTATATGTATATAAAATAAAAATAAACATAGTTATATTTTGTATGCTTTTATATGTATATAATTAAATTTTTATTTTTTTTCATATATTTATATTATATAATATGAATAAAAATATATAAATAATAAATTCGGTTTGGTTCGGTTTCACACGTTATGAAACCGAACCAAACCGAATTTGACTTCAAACTGAACCGAACCGAACCGAACCGTTCGGTTTGATTTTTCGGTTTGAACCGAATTATGAACAACCCTAGCTACAGGTTGAGGGAGAATAGGAAGTTTGATGCCGCCGCCGCCGTTTCTTCGGGTTTGCAGCGTGTAGCTGCGTTTTCTTGAGGGAGAGGTTGAGGTTTGTTTTATTTTTTATTTTTTTGGTTAGTTTGAAAGTTTTTTTTGTTGTAGGTTAGGTGCTCTTAAATATATTAATTTTAAACTATGAAATATGTTAAAACTCCAAATTAAGCCCTAATTAGTTCCTTAAATTTGAGACTTTTGTCTAATTAGGTTTAGTTATGGTCAATTAAAACTCAATTAAGCTTCATTGAAGAATTTGCGGTGGGAACATGTGCTAATTAAATTTTATGAAGGGTGATTAGGATAAAATTGATAATTAAGCCCTAATTAGTTCTTTAAATTTGAAGCTTTTGTCTAATTAGATTTAATTAGGGTCAATTGAAGCTCAATTAAACTTCATTGAAGAATTTAGGGTTGGAACATGCTGATAATTAAATTTTATGAAGGGTGACTAGGATAAAATTGATAATTAAGCCTTAATTAGTTCCTTAAATTTGGGGCTTTTGTCTAATTAGGTTTAGTTAGGATCAATTGAAGCTTAATTAAGCTTCATTGAAGAATTTAAGATGGGAGCATGCTGGTAATTAAATTTTATGAATGGTGATTAGAGTAAAATTGATAATTAAGCCCTAATTAGCTATTATTATTTGGGGCTTTTGTCTAATTAAGTTTAGTTAAGGTCAATTGAAGCTCAATTAAACTTCATTGAATAACTTAGGATGGGAGCATGCTGGTAATTAAATTTTATGAAGGGTGATTAGAGTAAAATTAATAATTAAGCCCTAATTAGTTACTTAAATTTGGAGCTTTTGTCTAATTAGGTTTAGTTAGGGTCAATTGAAGCTCAATTAAGCTTCATTGAATAATTTGAAGATCAATTATGTTGAATTACATTTTTTTTCATTGTACTTACAACTATTTATCTTTGACTATCTTAATGCAACATCATGCCTAGATGTGAACAAAGTCAGGAGCAGCAAGGGCAGAAGGATCCGGGGTGGGCCCACCTCTCCTTAGTTGATGCTGGGAGAAGAAAAGTGAAATGCAATTATTGTGGTAAGGAGATACATGGTGGAATTACTAGAGGAAAACAACATTTGGTAGGAATAAGAGGCGAGGTGAAATAATGTGACAGATGACCCCAAGAGGTCCGAGAAGAAATGCGCTAGTGCCTTCTGGGCAAAAAAGAGAGGATGCAACAAAGGGCTGAAGATGAGGCTGAAATTGCTGAGGAGATTTCGGGCAGAAGTGGAAGGAGGGATGATGATGTGGAAGGCACTAAGGATTCAGATCTAGAGCTGACTGAAGCAGTGGAGCGTGAACAAGCCGCTCGAAGGAAAGGAAAAGCACCTATAGGTTCAGGGACCTACTCCAGTACAGCTGGTGTAGCACGAGCTGCACGACGTCCTGACACAGGTGCAGTCCCGCAGAGAGGAGGCCCCATGAATAGCTATCTGTACAGAATGCCTCATGCTACACAACATAAAATCAAGCGAGCATTGAGAGGGATAAAAAAATCAGCAGAAGTTGCAGGGCATGCATTTAAAAGTATCTGCAAATGATTTTTCCATGTAGGTGTCCCTGCACATGCAGTTGAAAGTGAATATTTCCAACCTATGCTAGATGCCATAGTAGATGTTGGCCCTGGGTTGAAGGCCCCGTCATGTCGAGACATATACGGGCATGGCCTTAAGGGAGAGGTTAAGGAGCTTCATGAGTGAGTTGAAAGCTTCAAGCATATATAGATGGAGAGAGGATGCACCATCATGTGTGATGGCTGGACTGGTACCACGAATAAGTCCAGATTAACTTTTTGGTATATTGCATCGAAGGTACAGTATTTTTTAAATCTATAGATGCATCAAATTATGAAAAAAATGTCAATTATTTGTTTCATTTGATGGATAAGATGGTAGACCAAATTGGAGAGGATAATGTTGTGCAAGTAGTGACTGATAATGAAGCCAGTTATAAGGCTGCAAGGAAGAAATTGATGCAGAAGTGCAGACATTTATATTGGCTCCCATGTGCAGTACATTGTCTGGATCTGATACTTGAAGACATAGGGAAGGAAAATCATGTGAAGAAGACAATTGACAGGGCACAGAAAATCACCCAGTATATTTAGGGCCATCCTAGGATATTGAATATGTTCAAGGAGCATGCAAGTGGGGGACGAGATATCATCCGTGCAGGGCCAACCAGATTTGCTTCGAATTTCATTTCTTTGGAGTCTTTGCACAGATATAAGATTGAACTCAATTCTTTCTACTTTATCCTTATAGATATGATCTGTATTTGATTCAAATTTTATTTCTTTGAAGCCTCTGCACAGGTATAAGAATGAGTTGAAAGCTTTCGTGTATCACAATGCCCTGCGGGAATACATAAACAAGTCTAATGTTGATGCTCATATGGATTATTTGGATATCTGTCACATCGTGGAAGATAACAAATTCTGGGGCAGGGTCTCACGGTACATGAAAGTAGTCACACCCCTCGTGAAGATCCTAAGAATGGTGGATGACGATGAGAAGAATGATATGGGATATCTGTACGGGGCCATGGACCGTGCCAAATTAGAGTTGCAGGATTCCCTCCCCAGAGAATATGCAAAGTGGTGGAAAATTATTGACCATAGATGGGACAACACATTACACCACGACTTGCATGCAGCTGGTGAGTGATTAATTGTATTGATACATTGTTCTTTAGGTTATTTTCTATCTAACATTTAGTTAACTATACACAAATGCAGATTATTTTCTCAACTCTCGATTTATGTACAATGCCAATGCACATGTTGATGGCGAGGTGCTTCAAGGCACTTTAAAAGTCATTGGTCGTTTATCGAGGACACCAGAAAAGAGACTTCAAGCCGAAGTAGAGGTTGGCCTTTATTGATTTTATCAATAAGACGTATAGAATTTACTTAAGTAGTTATGTTAATCTAGTACTATCTTTGTAGATGAACTACTATAGAATGAGGATTGAGACGTATTCTGACTCTCAATTGCAATACGTTGTGAGAAAAGTGAGCCCAGGTATACTTTATTTTTGTGCTTTCTTAACCTCAATATGTATTAGTACATCATGGAGAATTGATCTTTATTTATATCTTACACTTATTTGTTTATGGTTGATGGAACAGCTGACTGGTGGATAATGGTGAACAACCGAGATGTGGGTAATAATGCATTGGCTTTCATTGCAATTAGGGTGCTTAGTCAAACAACATCAGCAAGCCAATGTGAAAGAAATTAGAGCACGTTCAGCCTTATACACTCAAAGGTTCGCAATCGGCTAAAGCCTGTACGGTTAGAAAAATTAGTTTACTGCCATTACAATATGAGGTTAAGAATAAGGAATATGAAGCTAAGACAACAGTTGAGGAACAAACGCGTCGCAGATGATGCAACTCCAGAAATTGATGTGGACGCTTTATTTGATGATGACAATCCCTTGCAGTCTTGGGTAGAGACACGAGAGCAGGTTGATGAGCCCATTTTTGATGTTGATGATAGAACATGGGCAGAGGACATACTAGATGAAGATGAGCCAAGAGATCCAGAATTCAGAAGAGCAACAAAGAGGGCCATAGATACTCATGCACACCAGAGAAGAGACCCAGCTTTGTTTGTTCATGACACTGAACAACAGCCTGAGTTTGAGCCAGCTAGACATTCAGAATAAGATAGCAGGCCAGTCACTCCTAGAATGGTCAAGCCATCTCCATCCTTAAGAAGAAGTACATCAGTGCATGAGCTAACTGAGAGGACTAGTGCTGCTGCTCGAGAGGACCCGGCAATTGAGCAGTTGAAGCAGATTTATGTGAGGCACACGCCAAGGGAAAAAGAACTCATGTCAAAGATGACTGAAAAAATCACACCAAAAGAGAAAAAAGCATCTCCAAAGGTTAAAAGGCGATTGGTTTCTTATGGTTATGATGATGATGATCATCATCATCCCAGGGCAACTGCAGGTGCCACTACTGGTGATGGCACATATGCACCTACTTCCTCCTTCCAAGCAGACATAGGCAGAGGATACAGTCATAGTGAGCGAGGATATGATTCACATAGCCAATATGGGCATCCATCAAGTTATGGAGGTGGTGTTGCACCCGAAATTATCTCAAGTTATTTTGAGAAATTGTTGCTATGCGATGTTCGAAGAGAACAACGGCGTATCGCCAACATCGTCGAACTACGGAGTTTCTCCGTGATTTAGGGTCCATCGATCCGACAATATTATCATGGTCGGCATCGCAGCGAGAAAGTTAACAAGGAAGAAACATGCGTATACCGGTCAGAGTAGCTGAGCAAATGTATCACACGGCACAGACGGGCGTAAAGCTTCCTCCCTATGCGGTGACGAACGGCTAGACAAACAAACAATATTCCTTCCACCGATGTGATGTTGCTACGCGGCAAAGGAGCGATCTCTCCGGGATATATAGGTCCATCACGGCTCTCCTCTAACTCAGGACGACGAAGATAGAGCAGAACGGCGTTGAGAGGGGTTAAAACGTGCCTAGAGGGGTCAAAAAAGTACCTGTATCCGTCTGTGATGAAGTCTGCCAGGTCAGCCTCCCGCAAGAGCACCAGCGGGGTCAGCCTGCCTCCAGCGGCGTCAAGCGTACTGCAGCACCAGCGGGGTCAGGAGGCAGCGGGAACAACTGGTCACGTCCGGGTGGAATTGCACTGCCAGCGGGGTCAGAGCGGAGCCACGTCCGGACGGAGGGGTGTGTATTGCCAGCGGGGCCACGTCTGGGGTGAGGCCAAAGGCCAAAATAACCAACTAGCAGGGAAGTAAACTGCCACTTCCGGGGGTGGAGAAGGTTGTGGGGTATGGTCACCTCACTCTTCTCCCCCCTCGGGGGTTCCGGTCACCTCCCGGGCCAAGGGTGAGCTTAAGGGAATTGTCATCTCCTTGCTTCCAGAGGGGTCAAAGCGATTTTTTGCTACTCCACTTTGACAGAACTTGGGTGAATTTGTGTATTTGACCCCTCTGGGCCCTCCTATGTTTTATAAATAGACTCCTATGGGTCCAAAAGGAAGAAAAAAGGGAGGAGAATCTACAACGTACGAAGCACTTCTCGCACTCGGAGCATTTGGAGTTTGTTCGTTTGTTTCGGCCCGTGTGGGGTAAGTCCCCGGGTTTTGTATTTATACCCCTACGGGGTATATTTACATTTACGCCCCTCAACGGGCCATGTTTATAATTATGTCCCTCAGCGGGCCATGTTTTATAAGTCTTTACGTCTCGGGACGACTAAGTCAGGTGGTTCTGTCCTTACAATGGCGGAATTGCAAAAACGTCCTCCTCAGGATCGTAAAAGACCAAAGTCCTGTAATTTGCAGTTATACCCTGCAATCTTTTGTAATTGGGACTACGTCCCTATCTCCCGCTCTAATGCGGACTTTTGTACAGTCGACAACTCGCCGACAACTCATGTACTCACTGGAATTATAAAAGCACTCAGCATGCTCCATGTGTACCCTCGAGGGAAAATTGCATGAAAACCCTTGGCTTTCCAAAATTGTGTATATACCCCTCCTTCGGCCAAATTGACAGATGTGTGCCTTCCATGAAGCCCCTTGTCATTCCTTCGGTCCGGAAGTGTTGTCAGTTCAGTCCAGCACTCGGGTATCATCTCAAACCTAGGTTTAGGGTCTGGTAAAATTACCAAAATACCCCTATGACCTAACAAATGGCCTCAGAGCCCTTGAAACCCTCCAGAAACGGCTTCCATGCCTTGGGGAGTCAGGAATCCAGTCCTACCTCCATTCCAACCCAGAAATCTCAGCAATGCCCCTGGCCTGAGAAAATTACCAAAATACCCCTGGGTCGATAAAATTACCGGAACACCCTCGGGGTTCAGAAAACTCCCTTTTGTTTCAGAAATGTCTATGGCTTCCGCATATTTGCGTTTCTATTCCTAAATTTTCGGGTTTTGCTCAGACTTAGCCCTAATTTTATTAACTTGTTGGTGGTAAATGAGTGGTCATAGAGAGTCTCTCGAGTGAGTCTGCCCTCCACATCAGAACCCCTGTAGAAGCCTTTTGGAACTTCTTTGACAGTCAAACAAAGGTGTTCGGACGTTAGGCCGATGTAAATCAACACTGACTCCGGTCAGTGGGGAAAGATCCAGCACTCGAACACAAATCGTCTGATACGACGCGCACACACGGAATCACCCTCTACTCAAATGGGGGGGATGTTTCTTTTCAAAAAAAAGAACGAAAATCTACCTTTTATCCACGATAAAAGTCGATCTAGATTTTTTCCGTCTCACAGGTGGCCAACATGAAGCAGCTATTTATGGGTGGGGTCATCAACCAGAATTCTAGTTCCATCCAGTTCCTCTTCTCATCCTCAAGATTCTTATGTTGATTCTGGATTCCAATCAAGCCAACAACCTTACACTCTAAGAGGGATCCAAAGAGGGGTACAGGACTTGGCTACCTCATTATTTGGTTATAGTGAATATACAGAATACATGCAACCTTTTTATGGGTATCAACATCAGAAGCCAGACGATGAGGGAGAAGGTTCTTCTAGTTATTATCCATATTAGTGCATCATCATTTAGATAAGAATCATTTAATTTCTATAACATTTACTGTGTCTAATTAGGTTTATTATACTGCTTAAACCTATTTCATGCTTAATATGTACTCAAGAATATTAATTTAACATGTTCAATGCCTACTTCATATTTATTGCACTTAATCCAATTTCTTCAAATGCATGTCTAATGAATTTTCTGATTTTTATGTGATTATTTATACTTTTTCGATTTTTTTCTAATTTTTTGGATTTATTTTAATTTTTTTTGAACCTTTTTACTAGGTTTCGGTTCGAAACTGAAGCCGAGTCGTTTCGGTTTCGGACTCAGCCGAAACCGAGTCCGAAACCGACACTGCCATCGTTGAGCTGAAGGAGGAGAAACAATCTCCTAAGTGTTTTTGACTGGTGTGCCTCCACCAAGGAGGGATCGATGCCTTATGTTAAAATTGCACAAAAACTCTTATTCAGCCCAGATATTACAAAAATCTCTCTGGTCTATCCAAAATTACACAAAACCCCTTGTTCAATTCAAGTATTACAAAAATACCCCTAAACTTTTCTATAAATTGCAAGCAAACCCCTACTCAAGGAAAGTTACAAATAAACCCAGAAAGGGTTCAAAATCTCAAATAAATTCAAAAGGAGTTTGACATTGCAAATAAATCCAGAAGGGGTGAAATTGAAATTCCCCCAATTTTCAATGATATTACAAGAACGGAAAAACCAAATCGTAAATTTATAACAGAAATAAGCCCTGAATGGAAATTAACAAACCTAAAAAGAATTTAAAATTGCAAATAAACCCAGAAGGGGGGTTTGAAATCTCAAATAAACTTAAAAAGAGTTTGAAATTGCAAATAAACCCAGAAAGGGTTCGAAATCTCAAATAGCCCCAAAAAGGTTTGAAATCTCAAGTAAACCCAAAAAGGGTTCAAAATTGCAAATGAACCAAAAAAGAGGTTTGGAAATAGCAAACATACCAAAAAAGGAATGAAATATTCGATTTCTTCCTGCAAGCGTGCATCTCTAATGGACAATCCTTCGATCGAGTTCATTAGACAAAACTCTCAACATCGCAACGGATATTGTAGAGATCGAAAAAGTATCTTTGACAGTTAATCAAGAGTATTCAAACTTTACGTCGATGTAAATAACTACCAACTGTGATCGGTGGGGAAATATCTAGTACCCAAATCCTAAATCGTCTGATAAACCTAAATCCACGGAATTAATAATGCGTACGCTACTTAGATAGCTACAAATGTTTATTTTTGAATAATTCCGCATGCGTAGAACATACTGGTATATCCACTTCTTTTCATTCATATTCCTTGTCTTCGGGCCAAGATAAAGTTACTATTACTATTGCAGGTAAAGGTTCCATTAGACTCTCTGATCACTTAACCTCTCCTCTGTCGTTCCTGTGTCGTCTCTTTCCATCAATTTACTTTCAGTAGGCAATCTTACTAAACAGTTGAATTGTTATGTGGCCTTTTTCTCTTCTCACTGTGTTTTAGGATCTGAAAAGCAAGCAAACGATGGCCATGAAGTAGATAGACTTTACTACCTTATGCCGGTGAATACAATTGCTTTTCAATCCTCCATGTCATCACAACGGGATAATAAAGCTCAGGATATTATCTTGTGGCATTCAAGATTAGGACATCTATGTTTCCGTTCATTGAGTCTTGTTTCCTTCATTTTTTGAGTCAGTTGACATTGCTTCTCTTTCATGCTAAACTTGTTAGTTGGCAAAACATTGTAGAGCAACTTTTCCTCCTTCAATAAATAAAAGTTCTATGCCTTTTGAGCTTGTTCATTCTGCTTCGATCCCAACCGGACCAGGCTGAAGTGGGCCCAATGCTGGTGGGCCACGATGGGCCTGGCGGTTTTGCCCTCCTCAGAATGTATTTTATGAAATTGTTCTCTCCCGAATGGGTTAGGACCCTAGTTTCAATTAAGATGTAAACTCCGATGTCAGCTAGGTTTTCTCACTCCTCACCACGAGTAGGACGTCTAAACTCCGGGGATCTTCAAAGGTACAACTAGTCCAGTGATCGAAGAGGGAATCCTTCGATGTCTGGGACTTAAGGAGGTCTTAGTAAAGGAGATTCTGGTCTGATGAGAGGAGTACTCAATCGGAGGGTTCTTCCTTTCCCAAGATAGAGTGATGGGTTCTAAGAGTGTAGGTCTCTCAACCAAAGTGCCCTAAATGCAAACTAATGCAAGTAAGAGTAATCGAGTAGAATAATAAACAAGACAAGTCAAAACAGCACGAAAAAGGAGGTACTGGAAACTGAATCTAAAAACGCGTCTGGATAGGCAAACATGACTCAGAGAAACACGTCAACTGGAGCTGACGCCCTATACTGCGAAAAACCAGATACGCGTCACTAGGTGTGACACGTATCAAAATAACGCGACAGGAGTACGACGCGAATAAAAAAAATTGCGAGAAACAACAGATAGAACAAAATTTTCAAATCAAACGAAGCCAAAAAAATTTCTTTTAGGGAATCAACAAACATGGTAGATCACTGGTGGATGGAAGTGCACACGGTGCACGAGGGGAAAATAGAGAAAATAAATAAAATAAATAATCAAAGGGGTGCACACGCGGGTGCAAAGAGGAGGGGCACACGTGGGTGCCAAAAGGAGGGGATAATCAAAAACTGGAACAATAGTAGTCCCACTGTGATCGCCAAGATGTAAATTCCACAAAATAGAAATTTTGGGGAAGTTGCCTAATTTCTATGTGGATCACACAAATTAAATAATAATAACAATAGGAGGGTGATAGCCAGAGACCGTGGGCCTCAAAGGAGATGAACTAAAAAAAAACTAACTAAAGTAATTGGGAAGGGATAGCGAAGAATACCTGTAACAGCGGGTATGTGGGTTCTGACTTTCTCTTCGAATCGGCCAGTTGATGAAGAGGGTTCCTCTTTTGATTATTCCTGTGAAACAAGTAAAAAGCGACAAGGGAAATTGACGTGGATTAGGAAAACCAGCAGTGCAGTATCGAGTTCTTAATGAAGCTATAGAAGTAAAGCATGCAAAATACGCCCCGGGAGTGGTTTTAAAACCCCTAAATGCAATAGGGTAGGGAGATGAATGATGAATAAAGCAGTGCAGTAAAATAGTTAAAGAAAGGGATGTGATGCTAGACTACGTAAAACAGAGATGCAGTAAACTAAAAAACTATAACGGAATAAGAACGGTGAGGAAGGAGAAAATAGAAAGAAGAAAGGAGGAAGAAAATCCTTGTTTAAAGTCAGCGTGGCTAGATTCCCTTCTCCAGAAAAGCTCCTTGCTTCGGCTCCTTCAAACTCTTGTTCACCATTAGTCGAAAATTCCAGCCTCCTCTTTTAGATCGTATCCCCCATGCATTGAAAACTCCAGCCTCCTTTGAACGATGAAACAGAGTGCCTTATGTATAGGGAAGAATGGAGTTGAAATTCGATTAGATCTTAGATTGATCATGGGAGGAAGTCCTTCCTCAATCAAATTAGTTGTCAAACGAACTCTGTCCTCGATTGGACTCTTTTCAAAGCTGATTCGATCTCAAAGAACGAAAAAAGAAAGTAACCCGATAGGAGACGTTGTGGAAATCGGAGAACACTGAAACGCATCAAAGATAGCTGGCGCACCCTCTAACAGGCGTTAGGGACCCTTGACGCCTATCAGAGAATAAAACATAGCAATAAAATCTGCAAAATCCTCGATAATCACAAAACTGGAAGGCGTCAAAGCGCTCCATCGTGTGCCTCATGAAGGAAGTCAGGAGACCCTGCCGCGAATTAGAAAAATAAGAATTTTAATAGAAATGGGACTCTTTTAATTATGAAAATCCAATTGTAAAACACGTCAAAGCCTCCCGGCACTCCTTGTAGAATGTTTTGATTATGACAAAACTTCGTATGTATGTGTGTGGTTCATGTTTTGGGACCTTGAGTTGAAAATTTGCTCTTACAAGTGTAAATGAATATTATTTGAAGGATCATGTTTAGAATCATGTTCAAAGGCCCAAAATATGTTTAATTTTATAATATTTCTGCAGGCCTAACAGTCCAGGAGTTTGGGAGAGTGATAAGATAAAGAATGGCGAACTGTTTGAAACAGGGCAGAAAATCAGTCGACTGAATTACATTCAGTCGACAGATATTTGGAATTTCAGTCGACCGATCGACAGACATTTGAGAAATTCAGTCGACCAGCGTGTCTTTAGTCGACAGATTTTGCCTACTGTAGCAGACTTGCCAACTAAGATCAAGCAAGTGTTTACCAAAGGCTGGAGGACTTCTATTGGGCTGGAATTTGTCTTCATATAGGCTGGGAAGTGCATGTAAGGCCTTTTGAAATAATGCATTGAAGATGGGCAGACAAGAAGTAGAAATCAGTCGACTTGGTAAAATTCAGTCGACAGATATCAGCAGAAGCCAAGATCCCCTGGTCGACTGTTATTCAAGTTTGTTTAGCAGTAGATGCCAAGCAAGGTTAACGCCCCAAGTCCATAGAGCAAGGCTAGCAAGCATCAACAGAGCATCAACACAGCAATCTAGTAGCCATGACAACATTCAGCAACCTAGACCAAGTCGACTTGGCCTGGATACTAAGTCGACATGCATGATGTAAAGAGAAGCAAACAGCAAGCAGCAACAAAGGCAATTGAAGGCTGCGTCGACTCAATGCACTCATGGAGTCGACGCAACTAAAAAAAAATCAATGGAATTCAGAGGAACTGCCATCAAGTATGTGTATACAGGGTGAGTCGACGCAATGAGCTAATTGCGTCGACACAACAGGTGCAGCCAACAGTATGAAGAGCAGCATAAGTCTATTGAATGTATTGCAGTATGCCATCAACAGCAATAGCAGCATCATGCCAGCAGCAAGGTCAGCAACTGGAGTCAACTGGTGATCCAATTTGATTATCAAGGCTCTCTCTTGAAATTTGAAAAGTATGTTGACACACAAGATGAGTGTGTCAACCCATCAAGCCTGGAGCATTATCAGCAGCAAGGCTACATCAGAAGTGAGTTGACGCAATGGTGGCTTAGCGTCGACACAATGAAGGTTCTGCCATTAAAGAGTCGACTCCCTTAAGTCTGTTTTCTGTTTTGCCCAGATCTTGCTCAAAGGGCGTAGTAAAGTAAAGAGTCGACTCTTGGAGTCGACTCCATTTTGCCCGAGTTCTGTTTCTGTCCAGTTGTTGTACCCAGACAATTTCCCAGCAAAATATAAAGAAATAAGGGTTCAAGAATTTCCCCGAACACCTTTAAAGCGTGGGCTACCCAGCCCCTCCTATTGCTCCCCGGGCCCAGCAAAGGGTCCCAACCAGCTAGCCGTGACTCACGGCAACATCAACAATTGATTGGGGCCACCCCCGATCACTCAGTTTGCGGGTTTATCAGCATTCAACACAATCACCCGGACCAACCTGGGGGCACCCTGACGACAGGCCACGACACGTGGCGCCCAGCAACGAGGCCGAGATTTACCCCCAAGATGCCTCCATCCAACCTTCTGAAGCCAAAGGAAGACTTATCTTGGTCAACCACAAGCTTTAGAATCCCATAGCACCCGTATGCGGCCCATACATGCGTGTCGGGAATTTTCCGGAACACCTAGAGAGCGTGCATATCCCAGCCGTTCTACAACAAGCCGAGGGCCAACCCGCGGCTCCAGTGCTCCAGCCAAGTCCTATGACAACTCTCCAGCAAGTCGGGACCACCCCCAACCCTCAGATACGCGACGACAAGCCGTTTATTTTCAGCTCCCGGGCTGACCCGGGACTACCCGCCAACCCGCCGTACAACACGGCATACGCCCGGAAGGCCCTCTCTCTACTCCCGCGAGCCCCTACCCTCAGCCCAAGGCCAAATCTAAGGCCCGCCAACCACCTACCCAAGCCGATCGACAACCCGAGGTGTGTCAGAAATTTCCCCGAACACTTTGCGAACGGCAGCAACAACACGACGACAGCAAGCCCCACGGGCAAATCCCAGCATCTCGGAGCACCCCGTCCTTCAAAGGACAACCCCAAGCGACACAGAAAGACCCCCGGGGCCACCCCTCGGGGCCACGGCTTGCCCGGGGGGAAGTTCGTCCCCGGGGAGGGCGAACTCCCTTGGGGGTCGCGCCCTCCTCTCAGCATCAAGGGCCCCACATGCGTCTTCCAGTCCTAGTCTCTCCCAGTCTCGGGCAAGATCAACCGACGTACCCGTTCGTGGAAGGATTCGACGACGGAGCCTCGGGATCGCACAAAGTCCCACACGTCAACGTTCTTGGTCCACACGCGCAAGCAACCAGTCAACCAGTCAAGAGCCTCGTATCCTTTCTCTACCGCGTTCACACTGAGTCAAAGTGGGGCCAAAATAAGTAAAAAGGGAGATTTTATAGGGTGGGGACCGCCCCCTCTCTCTCCCCCTGCTTTGCTACGCGTAAACCCCCCATGGGGGGTTTAGGCAAACCAAACCTGACCCCCAGGTTGGTCCGCCTAAACCCCTGTTGTAATAAAAAAAAAGAGAAAAGAAGAGTTTTTTTTAGCAAAAAAACCCAACCCCCGGAGCCGGTCCGCCTTAACTCATAGGGGTTTAGGCGGGACCAAACCTGACCCCCAGGTTGGTCCGCCTAAACCCCAGCCAAAACAAAAAAAAAAAAATTCTAACAAAAATACCCCAGCTTTACTCCCCGTAAACCCCCCTGTGGAGGGGTTTAGGTGGACCAAACCCTGCCCCCAGGTTGGTCCGCCTAAACCCCCCCTCCCCCACTCTGAAAACAAAAAAAAAAGGTTTTTTTCAAGGGTTTACGCGGACCAAGTTCTACCCTCAACTTGGTCCGCCTAAACCCCCCCTGACCCTTCATATTCCTCTATAAAAGTCTCCTTGGAAGCTCAAGGGGCATGCATACATGAAACAACATACGATCTAACTGTTGCACCCTCGGACTTCCGCAGGCATCCAGCAAGGATCGAGGACGCAAGGAGATAAGTGTGCGCACGTGGTTGGCTTGTTGATCGGCTCACACACGCCGAGGATATGTCGCTCGCACTTCCCTCATACGGCGTTTAGCCATCGCACACAAGCCTATCTCTGTCGCACGTAAGGCGTTATGACAACGGCGAACACACCCGCATTCCGGGTCCGCCCGCGTACGACAACCCACGGTGGCTACGCATACGCCATGATGCCGCACCTACTTCCGTCACGGAACCGCGTGCCTACCGCTCGCCCCGAGCTGGCCGCCGACCGCTCTGACCGATGACTCGAGTTAGACGGACCCCGGCCCGGAAGTAACATCCCCGGGACTGGCCCAGACTCCCCAGCATGAAGATACTCGCCTCTCAGGACCCGTACCCGACTGCTCATCGCGAGCCGCATCCGGCCCTCCTCCAGGCGACGATCAGTATCTCTTCCTGCCATCCAGTCTAGCCCTCCCTCAGCGAATCGGGCACGTCCCTAGCCTTGTGGAGAGTCTCTGTAAAAACACGCGGATGCCCGCCTTATTATGCATTGACCCGGGGATCGACCCACGTGTCGGAATTGTCCCGCGGCTTGCACTAGTTGTACTTTGGCCTCCTCGGCCCATCTGTAAAGCCCACGTGGCTCTCATACAGCATAAAACTAGTTGAATACACATACATGTACCTGGGTCTCAGCTCCTTCCCGCACTACCCAGTGTGTGTCCAGTGTCTCTCACTCCAGTGAACCAAACCTCCCAGTCAAATGCGCCCTTATAGCTACAGGATGCCCCCGGCCCCCTATCCATGGCTTCAGACTTCAGCACGGAACAAAAGTGTTCGGATTCAATCCGATGTAAATAAACACCGACTGCTTGCGATCGGTGGGGAAAGACGTCTAGTACACGATTCCCCACAATCGCCTGTGCACTCGCACCCATGGAACCTTCTCTCTCCACGTGTCGCCCGATTTTCCGAGCCCACGTGCCGCGTCCTGGCGACGCTTCCCCATTCAACTTTCGGTTCCACGGATGATTGTCAAGAAATCGACTGGCACGCCCGTACCCCGGTCTAGTTACCTTAACCCCAGAAACTTCTCGTGCCATTCGACCCCCTCTCGACCTTCCGTAAAAGGCGAGTGCCCGGTACCGTTGTGAGAGGCATACTGATGCGGGACGGACCACGGACTCGACTCCAATTGGGAATGCACCCTCGGACTCTAAACAAGTTCGCGATCGTCCCTTTTCGAGGGAAGCGTCGGACGTGCGCGGTTGAGAAACCGGCAAGAGCTAGGGTGATCGGCTCTCTCTTGTGTCCGGATCGGGTCATGGGACGGTATCTCTCTCTCTCTCGCAGCAGCAGCGACGATATAAAAGTAAAGAGGGCTACGATCCTAGCATGCTCTCTAGCAGCGGCATATAAAGCATATACGGATAAAGCAAAATGCCGAGTCAAGGGAGCGAACACGATACCTCCACGCTCTCGGCGTGGGAAAGACGACCCCGGCCGAATCGGTACTCCCGGAATAACAAGTAATCAATTTACAGCAATGAATATGACTGCCCACTCCACGCAGGGAGGTAAAGGGTGACACAATGGGGCCCGGGAGTAACGGGTTCGGGTTGACGGGCAGCTTCTTGTGTAGCTTCGGCGGCACTCGTACTCGCAACCGTGGGACCCACGTGCTGGTCAGTGGGGCCGTGTGGGACCGGGGTGGCACCACTGTGGTGGGGACGCCTGGAGGGGTGCTCCCTGGGACGGCGGTGTGCTGGTTCGCCGGTCGGAGACCGGGCGGCTCCGATCGTCACCCGCCGGAGTTGCTGGCCACGGATCTGCAATTCTGTTTTGCAGCGCGTGACCCGGCGAGATCTGCTGCTGCGGTCACCCCCGACGTCGGATCGACGCACAAGAGGCACCGTTGGAAAGCTCTTTCGAAGTACTTCGATCTAGGGCCAGAGAGATAAAATTGAATTTCCGGAATCTGGCATTAGTCGATTTTACAAGCTGCTGACTCACAGGATCAGAAAACTCAGGACAGAACCAAATTTTCCTGAGAGTTGGCGTTGACCGCGTTGTAGACCTTCGATTTAGCTTTTGAGCCCTTCATGAAAGTTGTAGATATCGAAGAGAGGAAAACGGGGATATATCTTATGAAAGGTTTGGTGGAAGTTTCGATTTTTTTGTGGATTTTATACTGACTGGGGGTCGGATCTGGACAGCAGAGACAGAATGGAATTTGGGGAAAAGACACAATTTCTAAAAATAAGTAGAGGACTTTAGAAATTCGACGAAAATTTGTGGAGGGTGGGGATGGTGGACGGAACCTCCAATAAATTTAGGGGTTCCAAAAAAAATCAAAAAGAGGGTCGAAAGGTGAAAGAACTGAGCTTCTGCTACACATATCTGAAAAGGGACAGATCAGGAAGACAGAAAGACACGAAAATGAAAAAATATAAAACGAAGTCTAAATGATGTGATTTTTTTACTGGAGGGTGGGAATCAAGAGAGGAGCCAACCCTGAAAATCTCAACTCCAGATGATGTCGGAGTTGGGAGTTAAAATTCCCGGAGTGGGACTCTGTCCAGCCAAACAGAACCTTGGACAGAACTTCGGAGGCGGCTTCGCGGTGGCTCGATGGCGGCACAGACGGCGGCGGCGGCAGCAGAGGTGAACTCAGAGGGGCTAAGGAGAATATAGGAGAGGGCTTCACACCCTGGAGGGCTGGAGGAAGAATAAGAGAACCAGAGAGAGAGAGGAGAGAGGGCACACCCTTCTTGCTTCAAACAATTTTCACATAATTTCTTCATTAAATCTCTAATGACATTATACATAGGCTTATATAGAGAATGGCAAGGGGTGGGGGGGCTGAGAATTTCGTGGGAAAGAGGCCATTTTCTTCCCCCATGTGGTCAAAAACCCAAAATAAATAAATTACATATGGAGGGTGCCTCCTTTGACTAGGTAGGTAAAGTAGGTGGCCTCCCTTTGACATTTTCAATCATTTGTCGCCCATGTGTCCAATTGACCTTCTAGATGTCACCTAAGACTTTGACTAGCCCCACATGGACCCATATGGCTTATGTGGACCAATGGGGAAGGAGTGAGGGCCCCCTTGCTGGACCTACTGACATTTTGCATAAAAACCCAAACAATCCGAGGGAATGACACATTGGCTTATAAAGCCTTACAATTGCACATATACTTTCCCAAGGATATAAAAGCAAATAAAAGGACTCAAATGCAAAATAAAAAGTCAATGCTCGGTGTCGATTCCCATCACATACAGCTATGAAGGAGGATACCCGAGATACATCAAACTCCTGTATTTTTCCTTTCCCGCTTTATTCCTTCCCTCACCCCGGTCACCGATCTCCGACGCATACGACACCAGTCTTCAAACTTTGGCTTGGAAATTGATAAGAGTCGACTCCTTCCGGAACGGGATTCAAGTTGGTCGCGGGTCCCACCCTGGGCACATGATCCTAACACCAATCATTGGCGTGTGATCCCAGGCTCGTGCCTTGGGTTATGAATAGTTCCTTGCAGAGGATATTCTTGCTTTACACGTGGACTAATCAGAAGAAGCTGGGAAATAGCCTTATCCATCGTCTTTTTGCCTTGGAGAAGAAGCAGCGGCATATGTTCTCCGTGAACATCATTAGCAGGCCAATCAATGGCCATTGTACCTTGGTTCTGGAGCCTTCTAAGGATCTAGACGACCCAGATTTCCATCTATCAAGATCAAAGGCTTAAATCAAATCTTCTGCATATAAAAAGAACACGATCTCCATCTGGGAAGATTGGCGAGCTCATTTCAGTGAAAGCAATAGTTCCAACCTAGCTCGTCCAGAGAGAGAAGAAAAAAGAAGGAAGAAGAAGAAAGGAAGAAAAAGAGTGAAAAGTCTTCAGAGTTAGAGAGAGCATCGTCCATTGAAGAAAGAAGGGAAAAAGAGAGAGAGTAAGAAAAGAAGATAAAAGAGCTTTTAGAAAGAGAGAGATAGAGCATCCAGATTTTCGTTGCAGTGACAGAGATAGAAAGAGGAAACCAGTTCAAGAAGAAGAGAAAGAAGAAGCGACCATTGAAGGAACTTATCTGCTGCATAAATCGCAACTACAACTTTTATTGTTTCAACTTGTTTGTCTTGATTTCTTAAACTTCTGATACTCTGTTTGGTGTGTGTAACTATGCAATGTTAGCACAGGCTCAACTCGACTGAGCACATTTGTGTGTGTGTGTGTGTGCTGCTAGGTTTCAGACCCAGAGTGTTTGTGTGTGTGTGTGCTGCTGGGTTTCAGACCCAGAGCGTTTGGGGTTCGTCCTCGTTGTTTCTGTGTTAACAGCGTGAGGAGTGTTCTCCTCGTGGGGAGGTTGTTCCCCGTGTGTGTGCGGACATCTGTCTGCGTGTGCGGTGGAGCGTGGCTCCGTGTGTGTGGGGATTCTTCCGCGTGCTGTTTATCAGCGGAAGCCTCACTCAGTTGAGTGAGGGGTGGACGTAGGGAACCCGGTGTGGTCCCGAACCACCTTAAAAAATCGATGTCACTGTGAATGCTTGTGAGATTGCTTCATTTCTTCTATCCCCCATTCACAGGATGGTTTGCTAATCACTGTGCTCATCTAGTTCCTTGAGCTCCAGCTGTCTTTCACATCGATCTCACACACACACCCTTTAAGTGTTTGGTCCATGCTCTGTATAAACCATAGTCTATTTTAGTACTACTTGTTTTGGGCACTCTGGCACTCTTTCATTCTGCATTTTGTTAAGTGTTTTGTTTGGTTTTGGAATTGGGGGTCAGATCTATTCACCCCCCCTCTAGATCTGTTGCACTCGGAGACCTAACACTCCTTACAATTAAAGCGTCAAAGACCCCTGGCGCTACTTATAGAACATAGGAATTTTAAGACTATTTTGAAACGCGTCAAATGTAACTGGCGTAAATTTATGAAAAGCATCGAGGGGGTTTGACGCGAATTAAGAAATTTGTAAAATGGCGTATGCCTGGAAAGGCACTGATTTTAAGATAAATCCCAAAATTGGCGTCGAACTTGAAAGACTCTAATTTTAAAATAGCGCCTTTCTGACTGCTATATGCACCTATCTCACTGTTATATGTGCCTATCACAATTCAAGCGGCTATCTCAATAACCAACGGCTATCCCTCCAGCGTCTATCTTGGAGAATGACAGGATTTTTGGGGAAAAAGTCAGAAAATGGAGAAAAATCTGAAAAAAATTGAAAAATTGAAAAAAAGAGAATAATCGAGAAAAATAGGAAAAATCACTCAAATAAATCAATTTGAGGGTCACTTGGGGAATTATAATGTAATATGAGATTTACTCAATGTGGTGTCAAATTTAACGTGTCTACAAGTATATGCGTGATCAAGTGCAAAGGTAGAGTACAGGGCCATGGTACATAGATTAGCAGCGTTGATTTGGTTAAAAAAATTTCCTGTTAGATCTAAAAGTCTCGGTGAAACTACCCATGAAACTCTATTGTGACAATAAGGCAGTGTTAAACATGGAAAAAATAAATTTTTCTTTGAAGAAGAAGATGCACATTTGTGGCTATTTAAGTAACGTGTGTATTATTGTTTCCGCGAATTTAGGTTTATCAGACGATTTGAGTTTGGGTACGAGACATTTTCCCATCGACCGCAGTTGATGTTTATTTACATTGACGTAAAGTCCGAATACCCTTGATTAACTGTCAAAGAGACCCTTTTCGGCCTCTATAATATCCGTTGTGATATTGGGGGGTTATATCTAACAGGTTTGATCAAAAAGACCACCCATTAGAGATACACATTTGTAGGAGAAAACCAATTATTCTTTGAATTCATTTTACAATATACACGAAACCCCGATTATATAGTCAGGTCATTTGATTTACATTTGGCCTTCATTCCACCACCAGAATAGACCGTTGGATTTGAGTTTCATAGAGATCAAACCCTTTTGGGTATATTTGCAATTTCTGACCTATCTTAGATATCTCTGCAATTTTGGACCCTTCCTAGATATTTCTGCAATTTCTGACCCTTCAGGGGTATTTTTGTAGTTTCTAACCTTTCCGAGATATTTCTACAATTTTGGACCCTTCTTGGGTATTTCTGCAATTTTAGACCCTTCCTGTGTATTTATACAGTTTTGACCATTTTGGGGTATTTTTGCAGTTTCTGACCCTTTCGAGGTATTTTTGTAATGTTTGACCCTTCTTGGGTATTTCTGCAGTTTCCGACTCTTTCGGAGTATTTTTGCAATTTTGGATCCTTTCTAGGTTTTTGGGTTCGAGTACGGGACATTTCCCCATCGATCGCAGCTGATGTTTATTTACATTGACGTAAAGTCCGAATACCCTTGATTAACTATCAAAGATACCCTTTTCGGCCTCTATAATATCCGCTATGATATTGGGGATTATATCTAACATGTTTGATAAAAAAGATCACCCATTAGAGATACACATTTGTAGGAGAAAACCAATTATTCTTTGGATTCATTTTACAAAATACATGAAACCCCAATTATATAGTTAATTCATTTGATTTACATTTGGCCTTTATTCCACCACCAGACCAAACCGTTGGATTTGAGTTTCGTAGAGATCATACCCTTTTTGGGTATATTTGCAATTTCTGACCTATCCTAGGTATCCATGCAATCTTGGACCCTTCCTGGATATTTCTACAGTTTCTAACTCTTCTGGGGTATTTTTGTAGTTTCTAACCCTTTTGGGATATTTCTACAATTTTGGACCTTTCCTGGGTATTTCTGTAATTTTGGACCCTTCCTGTGTATTTTTGCAGTTTTTGACCATTCTACGGTATTTTTGCAGTTTCTGACCATTCTGCGGTATTTTTGCAGTTTCTAACCCTTTTGGGGTATTTTTGTAATTTCTAACCCTTCCTAGGTATTTCTGCAGTTTCTGACCCTTCCGGAGTAATTTGCAATTTTGGACCCTTTCTAGGTTTATTTGCAATTTTTTCTTGAGTAAGGATTTGCTTGCAATTTATGGAGAAGTTCAGGGATGTTCGCATAATTTCGGACAGACCAAGGATATTTTTGTAATATCTGGGCTGAACAGGGGTTTTGGTGTAATTTTGGACAAATCAGAGATATTTTTGTAATATCTAGACTGAATAGGGATTTTTGTGTAATATTTGACAGACCAGGGATATTTTTATAATATCTGGATTGAACATGAATTTTTGTGTAATTTTGGCATGAAACCATAGTTTAAAAGGTCTTGAGACGGTTGTGAGGCGCTTACTGTAAGTCTCATAAGGCGTAAGCCTTAAGGCACAACGAGGCGTAAGCCTTAATAAAGAAGAAAATAATCTTAAAACCATAAAAAATGCTAAAAACAATAGTGATTTTCATGTGTTAATGTTATATCAACTCAATGATAAATTCATGTAATTTTAAAAGTACTAAATTATGAGCCAGTTGTCTAGTGCAGTTAGTTTGTCACCCTTCCCCATATGGGGGAAGGCCCGAATTCGAGCTCGATTATCCCCTTCCTATTAAAAAAAAGTACCTACTAAGAAAAAAATTGAATTATGTTTTAAGGACAACAAAAGAAACGTAAATTTTGAGAGTACCCTACAACACGTCATTACATCATCTTCTCAAGTGATGTACACATCTCAATTAAATACCTTGAGGCGGTGAAGGCGGTGAGGCGTACCACCTCAATCAAAAAAAGGCATAAGCCTCAAGTAAAAGACATGAGGCGCATGCCACAAGGCGTTTTTCTAGTGCCTCACCTTGAGGCTTAAGCCTTAGTGCCTTGAGACACCGCCTTTTTAAACAATGCATGAAACACAAGTCCCTCCGTGGAGGCGCGCTAGCCAAAAACTCTCGGGAGTTTGCTTCTCCTTCTTGAGCTCCCATGGGTTACGGTCTAGCTTCATGTGTCTATTAGTGCAACGTCGGGGATCGACCTGCCCGGTCAGGTCGCGAGGGTCAAGGGGGCAAGCGCCCACCCCCTGGAAGAAAAATTTCTTATATTCCCTCTCCAAGAAATGGCACAAGGGACATAGTCACAAGAGCATCTACGCAGACCAAGGAATTACATAAGGCACAACCACAAGAGTATATATGCAAACCTAGGGGTATATGTGCAACATACCCTTGTTGGGCATACACCCTTGGTGGAGGCGCACAAAGCACGAAACACACAAAGCACAAGTCTTCCAAAGCACAAGGCTTCAAAGCAGAAAGCACAAGCTTGCCCTCGCGTGTGTCTTCCAGATGTCCTCCTTGATTGGGTCCCATTGGGGGGTATTTATAGAACCCCGGGGTGGTTACCAAGTTTAACCGGTCTAAAGGTGCCCATCTAGGGCTTTAATCGATCCAAAGTGGCCAATCTAGGGCTTTAACCGGTCCAAGTATCCCAATCTAGGGTTTTAACCAATCCAAGTACCCCAAGTGGGGTTTAACCGGACTACATACCCTATTTAGGGTTTTAAGCAAACTAAAATGCCCCATTTGGGGTTTAACTGGTCCAAAGTAACCTACTTAGGATTTTAACCTGACCAAAATACCCCATTTGGGGTTTAACCGATCCAAAGTGCCCCATTTGGGGTTTTAACTGGGGCAAAGTCCACATTTGGGGGTTTAACCTATCCAAGGTACCCCACTTAGCCCCGCTTTGGTAAAGGTTTAGTCCTGGGTTAGCTCAATGTTAACCCAGGACTAACCAAGTTTGTGATTTGATTACCCAATCCCCTAGATTAGGGTTAAGCGGGTATTAAACGGGTGTTAACACCCGATTTCGAAATCCACCTCCTGAGGTGGGTTTCGAAATCGGGTTTGTCCAAATGACTACCATGCCCTCGCGAAACCCATTGATGGCGCCTCTGCCACCTTGGACGTCGCACCGCATCGGGACCTCGCGAAACACTTCTCCCTCCCCCACGCATCGTCGTCCTCCTGCGAAACCCTCCCATGAGCTTCGATCTCGCCTTCGACCTTCCACATCCGGAGGTGCGAAACCCTTCCCCTTCTCCTTGCTTTCTCCCTCGCCGTTCCTCCTGCGTACCCATTCCCCCCTACTAAACTCTCTTCTGAGCACCGAGCTCCCTACGAACCACGCCGTTGCTTCTGTGCCGTGGTTCCTCCAGAGGTGATCAAAGCCGTTCGGCCTCAAGCGATCGATGTCGTTCGTCCTCGCAGGTCCATGATGTGTGTGCGACCCACGCGGCAGATTGGGACTATGTGGTTGTCCTAGGGTTTCAAGGTGAACGTTTCGATCTACCTTCTTCCTGCGACGGGGAGTGGGAGGGAATCCCTTCCGCCTGCTACGTGTAGGTTGTTGCAGTCGACACCTTTCTCGTGAGTGAACATCTGACCTTCCTTTCCTTTTAAGCACATATGTCGCCCTTGCCCCCTTCTCAACTGCTCTTAACTTCGTCATGTCGATCTCTCCCGAGTCTCTCTTCCACTTATGTGGTTGATTTCGGGTGACGATGGTGTTACCGTTGTTGTCTCTGGCGACCGTCATTCTGTCCCCGTTGTGTGTGGATCAGTGTTGTAGGTGCTGGTGTGCCGGATCCGTTTGTGATGTCGTTGCTATCAAACTTCATTACTACCCGTAAGTGTTTTCTTGTTGGGGATGCCCCTCAAAACATTGGTTGGTAGGTAACTTTGTGTCTTAATAATGTGTGTTAAAACTCTATCCTTGCTACTGTTAAAAATCTGTAGTTTAAGTTTACTGCACAGAGATGTTACTTTGTACATTTATTCGGTTGTCGTTTGGGGGTGGGGAGGGGTTGGATTGATAGTGTAAATGTTAGTTTATTATTTTATTATTGCTATCTTTACAGAATGTGTGGAAATGTGTGGAGGAGTTATTGTCTCTTTATAATTATGTGAAAATATTTACGTTCTTTTTTTATGTGTTAGCTTAGGATTTTTTTGATAAAGGCAACAAAGATCTTTGCTATTGGAAAAATTCTGTTACGTGGACTACAAATGTCATTGCTACATGCGTCCTTGCTACTGTTAAAAATCTGAACTGCACAGAGATGTTACATGTACCTTACACTTTGTGAATGTGTGTTAAAAGATTTACATTTATGCCAATAGCTCAGCCTTCTGTTAAAAATGTTGTAATTTAACTGTAAGGTAACTTTGTGTCTTACTAATGTGTGTTAAAACTCTGTCCTTGCTACTGTTAAAAATCTGTAGTTTAAGTTTGTTGCACATACATGTTACTTTGTAGATTTATTCGGTTGTTGTTTAGGGGTGGGGAGGGGTTGGATTGACAGTGTAAATGTTGGTTTATTGTTTTATTATTGCTATCTTTACAGAATGTGTGGAAATGTGTGGATGAGTTATTGTCTCTTTATAATTATGTGAAAATATTTATGGTCTTTCTGTATGTGTTAGGTTAGGATTTTTTTTTAGACCGGCAACAAAGGTCCATGCTACTGTAAAAATTCTGTTCTGTGAGCTACATATGTCATTGCTACATGTGTCATTGCTACTGTACAAAATATGTTCTGTGAGCAAGATTGTCTTCTTTACTTTCTTTGTAGAGAAGTTCATGGCAGACAGTAAGGGGAAACCGCGAGTAACCAACTTCACAACTAAAGAAGATAAGTTGTTATTAAACCTTTTGATCGACCAACATCACAAGAACACGTGCAACCAAGGCACATTCAAGCAACATGTATGGAATGATATTATAGGACCCTTCAATGATCAGACTAAAAAAGGGATAGACAAAAATAATTCACAAACCAGGTGGAAGAATTTGAAGAAACAATACCATACACTCGAACAACTGCTATCACGAACTGGTTGGGGATGGGACGACATCAACAAGATGCCTACGCCACCTGAGGAGGGTGCTTGGGCGGAGGCAATTGCGGTATGTAAGCTGTTATTACAACAGAATTATAAAATGTCATGTTCCTGTTATAGGTCCACTATATGGTACTTAGGTTCTCTTCTTGTTTCGTAGGCCAACAACGAATACAAGAAGCTCTTAGGGAAGCCATATGAGTACAAGGCAGAAATGGACATTCTCTATGGTAATACCATGTCCAGAGGATGTTTAGGATTTGGAAGCACAATGGACAATGACTTGTCACAAAGGCGGTCTTGGGGAGATGAAGAGTCACCCCTTGAACAATTGGGTTCAGATGATTTAAGTCGTCGTCGATTTACTACCATGGGTCTTCAACCTAATGCTCCCCTAGTTGATCTAGAGATTGATTTTGACCCCTTCCTCATGCCAAGCTCCCGTGATTTCCAAGGTCCTACTCCATCGTCAGTGGGTGGATGCAGTGGCACAGGGGAATTCACTCCTTCACCACCTACAAAGCGGCGAAATGACGATGAGGTAACCTCCCCCAACAAGATGAGGACATGTGGCACACCCTCATACAGGACTGGTAGGGGAACGCGTAATAAGAGGATGGAGAATGCCACCGATGCGCTAAACAAGTATTGTGTTATGAACAGCCATATGGCGGAGTTGTATAAAAAGCTTGGCACTGGAGAATCTTCTACAACTTCCACCATTGTGCAGTCATGCACAATCAGAGAGTGTCTCCAAAAATTGAAGGAATTGCCAGGTTGCACTCAGGAAATTTTGTTTGCGGGTTCGGATCTTTTCCAAGACACTCATGTTCGATCTGTGTTCATGGCATTAGATGACGAAGACAAGTTGGCGTACATGACATATCGCCTCCGTTGAGGCAATTTATTTCTGAGCGATGGCGTTCACCGTGATAGCAGTCTCTCTATTTGTCTATGTTATTCTCCACCTAGTGGGACTTTTATAATTACAACATTTGACATGTATTCTAATTTGGATGTTTCCTGTTCCTTTTATTTAGGCATGTACTGTTATCTGTTTGTGGCATGTACTTTTAACTGTACCTTTGATGAAGACATGTACTATTATGGCTGTTTCATGTACCCTTCATTCAGGCATGTATTGGTTACACATGCATGCAGGGTGTGACACAGTTGGATCATGGGGAAGTATAAGTGCTATGTGGTGTGGGTTGGGCGTTGCCCGGGAGTGTACTACACTTAGGATGAGTGTTACGCACAGGTGAATGGTCTCTCAACTGAGAAATGTTTAACCACCGCCACGCTCAACTGAGAAATGTTGTGGAGCGCGCATTCGGGGTAGTAAAAATGCGGTTTCAAACGTTGAAAGAGGGGAACATGTACCCAATCCGCATACAGATACTAATTGTGATTGCATGTTGTGTCGTCCACAACTTCATACGTCGGGAGCAAGGGGACGACTTCTACTTTCAACATGCACCGCTTGATGTTGAAGATGCGGGTGACGAGGAGGTGGATCCGAACATCCCTATGACATCTCGAGACATTACGGAAGGAGAGCATCTTAGGGACACTATTGCTACACAACTATGGCTGCAAAATTGATCTATTTTACTGTGTATCTTTCGTTCCTGGGGAATATTTTGTCCATGTACCCATGCCCCATTGTACAAGTTATTTTGCTCCTTTTGACTCAGTATATATCTGGTTTCCACTATGTGTCATCTCTTTTAATATCGTGTGGCAGGTGTTCTTTTAAAACATCCCTTAGTACGTCTCCATGTTTGTTGCCCCCAGTGCATGCCGCAGTTGCCATGCGTGTGCATGTATGGGTGTCGTAGACGGCATACCAATGCAACTACACCACAAACATGACACTTGTGCTATTTGGGTCATTGCTCTGGATGAGGCGACATCATATGTGCATCGACTAAGGGTTGGGGCAATGAGGAATGGATTTTATGATTTCATGTTAGGGTCAGATGATCACTTGTGACATCCCAACATGAAAAATGACGACACATATCCCCAAAATCCATACTGAGCCCAACCCACTATCAAAGAATCTTTACTATTACCCAGCATTGGATTGTAGGGTGGCGAGGTCATTGGGGATTTTGTATACATAGGTAAAATCCTGTCTAATTATCTTACTATTTCCTTCAATGTACTTTCAAAATTTCGTACTAATATTATGCTTTTTATTAGGTGGTTGGGCATTGTAGAGGAAGCCAACTTGTGGAATTAACTCGGGTTCTATTTTGGCATCTGCAACTTCTCATTTTTCATGGAATTTGCATCTGAAACTTTAATCATCCAAGGTATATATCTTGTTTACCTGCTCTATGACATCTTCCTACAGGTTGGAGTTCATGATATTAGAGGAATGGAGTTCTACAATGGCATCTTCCTGCAGATTGGATGATAAAATTTTGGCATCTGATACTTAGGTCCGAATACAATGCATGTTATGTTGTGCAGATGCTGCTTCATGTGCAATGCCATTACTACTGTTCTGATGGAACCAACACTACTTGCTATATGAACAACTTCCCCATATTTGTTGAAGTAATGCTATTTACATTCTGTCTTCTAAGCATGCATCTTATATTAATTGGGCATTGTTATGTCTTACTGCTATTATCTCATATAGTGTGAGTGCATGGAATCTACAGGTGGAACCCGGAACCCATTTTTTTAATGTGTACCACTGTTCACACTAATGTGGTTACAAAGGAGAAGGTTATCTAATTTAACATCCTCATACTGCAGTTCTATGTGGTTAATTCATGCAATCTAATATATTTGTTTAACCGACTCTCTTGATCCCCCCTCCCGAAGATGAGACAAGGTTGGTTTAATTATTGTTCATGGAAGCACAATGCTGCATATTGTGGTGATACCGTGCAGTCTTGTCGGTTGGCTATAGTAACACTTCTTTCTAAGGTGCTTTCACTCCCAAGTTTGATAAGTCATTTTTTATAGTTCTCCCCAACTTTGATATAACTTGCATTTTATTCATGTGCAATCTATTGATAAACCTGTTTGGAGACCGAACTATTCCTTCATCTTGTTCATTTCAAATTTAATGTTTTCCTTCTATACCACTTATCTTGAGCTACTTTTCATGGTGTTTATAATTTTTCGATTGGTTCCTTTAAGAAAATCTCACTTGCACCAGCATTGAAAACATAATAACAGCTTATCTCACCCCATCAATTTAATGTTGGATTATGATGTATGACCTTAATGCCAAGATATTTGAGCCAATTTCTGTGGTTGTATTTGGTTTTATCTATGTCCCATTGTCTCATTTAATATCGTGTGGCAGGTGTTCTTTTAAATCATCCCTCATGTAGGTCTCCATGTTTGTTGCCCCCGGTGCATGCCTAAGTTGTCATGCGTGTGCATGTATGGGTGTCGTAGACGGCATAGCAATGCAACTCCACCACAAACATGTCACTTGTGCTATTTGGGTCATTGCTCCGGATGAGGCGGCATCATGTGTGCATCGACTAAGGGTTGAGGCAATGAGGAATGGGTTTTATGATTTCATGTTATGGTCAGATGATCACTTGTGACATCCCAACATGAAAAATGACTAGACTAACCCCAAAAGCCATACTGAGCCCACCCCACCATCGAAGATTCTTGACTATTACCCAGCATTGGATTGTAGGGTACCTTTCATTCATTGACAACTATTTATGCATAGGTAAAATGCTGAATATTTAACTTTATAATTCTCTTCTAGGTAATTTCAGAATCTCGTACTAATATTTCCTTCAATATTTTCATTCAGAGGCCCAATCTTTATAATTTGTGATTCAGCAAAGGTTAAAGACATGTATGTTACAAATGGGTGTCTGAATGGTTATTGCCTTGTGCTGCTGTTGTTTTGGGCATACATAGTATGAGAAAGAATGCATTGCATCTACGTTACAGAAATGTATGTTACAGACATGTATGTTATAGGGCTAATTCGGGGATTTTGTTCGGGTGACAACAAGGGCAAACTTACATAATGTCTAATTATATCATCTATGTAGATGCTTGCTATAAAGTTTGCTTCTATATGTATGGAGAATGGTACATATGTATTTTTAGTACTGTTGTGCCCTCGACTGTTTTAACGAAGATTCTGAATGAAATGTCATGACTTCAGGTTCAATGAATTTGCATGTATACATGTCTGAAGAATGCCAAAAATAGGTCAATGCATTAGTTAACCTCGCACGCATTTGAGTCAGTGCATTACACTGCATCACATTGAAATACTCTGCTGTATAAAATGGGATGTGCATTTATCTGTTGAACACTTGAGTTTGAAGCTGGTTGAATGTTAAAAATAGTCTTGCAAAATTCTGTCTGCTTGTGTTTACATCACGTCGTTGTAAGGATTGCATCGGTGCATTCCACTGGTCTTACACTGCTCTGGGTTTGCATAGCCTTGGTCTATGCATATATATAGTCGGTGCATTGTCTGTTCATTGCATCGGTGCAATATTTGGCATATGCACACATACTCGGTGCAATCTTCATCTGCATGCATTACAAAGTCCGTGCAAGTCTTTGCATCATGCATTACAAAGTCGGTGCAAGTCTTTGCATCATGCAGACAAAGTCCGTGCAAACTTTGTTTCTCTGCTCATACAGTCTGTGCATTCCTCCACTTCATATCAAGTCGGTGCATGCTTTGCGTACACGTTCATAGTCGGTGCAATGGCTGCTTGCTAGCTTACACCCGGTGCAGCTTTGTTTTTCTCATACATAGTCGGTGCAGCTTTTGCTGCAACCACATGGTCAGTGGGTCGACGCTGCAGGGTCGGTGCAATGCTCTAGGTCAGTGCAATACCCTCGCTAGCAAAAGCACAGTCCGTGCAATCTCTTCTGCCTTACATGTATTCTTCATATCTGCGGTTTGTTTGAGTTGCTTTATAATTTTGTGAAAATGGTGGACAATCAATTCACCCCCCTCTTAATTGCCTCCTAACCGGGCCAACAAGTACATAGGCATAATTCAGGCTTATACGAGTTTGTGGGATATAATTTTTTTTGGATCATGGAGGTTCCATACTCTCCATGTACAATCTCTGTAAATTGATACATCTCACCAATGCTAGTAGGACTATGCTATATATGGATGTAACCATTTAATTAATTCTAATATGTACCTACTCTTTATACATGCCTATGTCATTGGTGGTGCGTTGATCTAACTAGCTAAGAATATGAATTATCTTTCTCCACAGGTTACAGACAGGTATGTTTCAGCTAACCTTTAGCATTGAGTCGCACGGATATTTATTTCCCTGTGTTGCTGTTGTTTTTAGCATTGAATGTCCGCTTTGGTGATATGTAAACCGTGTTAGTTCTACCTTCAGGGTTTCAATGGGAAAACTATGACAGAAATGGCATTGCTCCTACGTTGTGTTAATTCAGTAACGTGTGTGTGCATCTTGTCATTGAAAGTAAGGTAAACTTGTGGTTTTAATGCCTTCTTTGCCTGCCAATTTTTCTGTACTTGCGGACAACAAAATCATGTCACTATTTTGTAGTTTCAAGTTCTTTGTGTGCCCATGATATTTATGACCTTCTACTTTGGCATCTTCATTCTTTTCCTTGTTTTCGTGAGTTTCAATCTTATACCAATTGATTTACTCGTGCAGTTGTCTACCGTTCTAAGCATGCATGGTGAAAACATTTCCTGATCCACATTATTTTCTTCATAATGGCCTTGTCTGAACTCTGAACTTTGGGAAATGCTAACATGTGCTTCCGCATATTGCCTTTGTTTGGATTTGGTTTTTTGATGCCTAAGACTAATTACATTGCAGACATGAAATGGTGGTGGGATGGTATCACTCACATCCATGCTTTGGCTGTTGGCTTTCTGGTGTTGACATAAATACATACTTATATTTGGTTTGTTTGATTGCAGTTCACTCTATCCTATAGGCAGCCACAAAGTGGTATAGGTGACCCCACCCAGTATTAGCCAATCCTCCAAATGCTTGCACCTGTTGCTACTACCGGGGGACAGCAAGCTTGGATATAAGTTTGGGTTCAAAGTGCACCAGGGGACTTATATATGTTGCAAACTAGCCAACCCTTCTCCAGTCACAACTGCTACCGCTTTGGAACAGGCAGATTTGGCATTTTATGTTGTTAATGACTAGGTAATGGGCCACTCATCAGAAGCATTGGTGATTTTGACATCAACAATGGGGCCGGAGCAGCCAATTCAACACTTGTTCAAAAGACTTCTACTATCACACAACTGTATTTTCTTCGTCTTCTTTCACATTTGGCTTGTCTTTGTTATATTTAGAGATAAGTGTCTGTTCAATGGTCTTTCTTGTGCTTTAAATCTCATGTTGGATGATAATGAGCGGTTCAAAACATGTAACTTTGTAAAGTGTCCTCCAGACCAAAGCACTACTGTATCAGACGAAATTTATGTATTCTTTTTAATTTAAATGAATAAATGTGTACAATTATTGACACTTGTTCTCCTTTGTCTAAAATAGATTTTATAGTAGGTGGATGAAGCCCTTGCTGTCGGGAATGTTACAGTATGTGACACTGGAGTGTCGGGCATCTCTGGTGATGCATGTACATTTATGCAGAAACGTTAATGCACAAACGTTGTAACTATTTGACGGTTATTTGAATTTTTTATAGTTAAGTTTTTTTAAAATAACTATTATTGATACTATAAAATTTGAAAAGATTTGTTATTTTGTAAAAATAAAATTTACATTTAAATAATCAGACGAGAGAGTCAGATGAATCTTGAGAGGCAACGAAGATGAGAGAGATGAGCTCGGTTAAGTGTTCACATAGATTTTTAACATATATCGTCAACAATAAATATATTACTAAAATATCTAAGAACTTTCATAAAAAATATCATTAGATTTACTAATTATATTATAATAGTGACATAAGAGTTAAGTACGTGGGTGTTAATTTGCTTACCAAATATCTATTCCCTGTCAAAATATTAAATGTTAGAAATTTATTAGGAATATATTACAGATTCCATAAAAATAAATAACCCGGCAAACAATAATATTTTGATACAAATATGAATACTAATACTCATTATAATTTAAATGTTAAGAAATAATTTAATAAGTTAAAATGTGTGTGAGAGAGGGTGAGTGGAGAGAGAGAGAGAGAGATTAAAAAACCCACAAAATATAAAAGAGAGGGTCAAAAATGTCATTTGAGCTACACTTACCCCTTGTTTAACCCACTACTTATCAAATCACATTGGATTAATGATAGTTTAACCTACCTTCTTACTCCCGAGCTAACTTCACTCTTATCAAATCAAAAATGCATTAACCCTGGATTAACTCAAGTAGATTGAGTTAGTCTAATCTAAGTCCAATCCCTTATCAAAGTGAAGCTTAGGGTTTTAACCGGGGCAAAGTCCCCATTTGAGGGTTCAATCTGTCCAAGGTACCCCATTTGGGGTTGTAACCAGGGCAAAGTTCCCATTTGGGGGTTTAACCTATCCAAGGTACCCCACTTAGGGTTTTAATCGGGGCAGGGGATTTAACTTGTCCAAGGTACCCCACTTAGGGTTTTAACCGGGGCAAAGTCCCCATTTGGGGATTTAACTTGTCCAAGGTACCCCATTTGGGATTTTAACCGGGGTAAAGTGTCCACTTGGCGGTTTAACCTGTCCAAGGTACCCCATTTGGGGTTTTAACCGGTCCAAAGTACCCTACTTAGGGTTTCACCCAGGGCAAACTCCCCCAATGGGGGTTTCCTCCTCCTTCCTCTCATCGGCCTCCCTCTCACCCTATTCTCTAACATGGTGTCAGAGCAGGCCTACCCTGACTACAAAAGAAAAATGACAAAATGAGGAGAAACATTCCTTTTCTTCCTACTGCTCCTGGGATGTATAGGGACAGTATGTGGGTTACAGCAGAATGGCAATGGTAGGATGTGAGGATGAGGGATCTCATCCTGTCCAGTCCTTGCAGGTTGCAACATCAATTATGGCAGATGGGGTAAACCTTTCAAATACCCTGGAAAGTAACCCTTTGCTATAGAAAGGGCATCTGCCAGCTCAAATGCCTGCATCAGACTCCTTTAGCCTGAAAATGGAACATTTTGGGCTAGCCTTTAAGGCCCAAGTTTCTTCCTATTTTGCTAATTCTTGAGGGGAACAGATTTTTCCTTAGAATAGGATCTCCCAATTTGATTTTTGGCCATCAAAGCCCAAGTTTCTTCTTTTGGGGTTTGGATTCCCCCTAAAATCTGATAGCCAATTGGACAAATTAGCAGATTCAGCCTGGATTTGGAAAGCTGGCATCAACTTGCTTGGCATATTCCTATTTTAATTAGTGTCAAACTTTTCCATCTCCAGCACAAGGATATGCCTGCTGAGGCCCATACTCTCATGCCAACATATAAGTGCATAAGATATGCCCTATGCACCAAGTTCATGGGTACATGAGGATGCACACCCTAATTCCATTCCCAGTATGTTCACATAGTACAATGAGATGTAAACAAATGAGCATAGGTGGAAAATGAACAACAATGAAAAATAAAAGGGATATAGAAATAAGAGCATTACAAGGCGCAAAGTAATCAGCTTTGCAGAATAGATCAAACCAAGCATATATGAACTTAGAAATTTCATAAAAGGAATAGTTCTTTTGAACTTGTTTTTCATGCATGGGTCAATATAAGACAAAACAGATAATCTTATATTCTTATCCAAGTAAAATACAAAAGTTATTTATGAGGCAAACCTTTATTTGACTTAGTGCTGAAATCTTAAGACCAGTCATATCCAGAACCTTCAGACAGTTGCCAATATGACGCCCTTGTTTCTTTGTAGCAGCAGGCTGAATGGGGACAATTGACTCAAAATGCTGATTCAACATGTATATTCTGATCGCTGCCAGGAAAAAAAACTCACCAAAACTACACGATCTCGGTACTCATTAATTTGAATATGTGACTGCACATAACTGTGGACCTACCAAACAGAAAACCCACCAAATAAGAGACAATCTTGGTATGGAATAGCGCAAATGGACTAACACCAAAAGCTATGCTCTTGATTAAAGTCTTTGCAAATATCCTAGATCATAGAAAATTATAACTGTAATGATGTGTGAATGCAAATTTTCAACATCATTTTTCCTCCTTAGTTCTGTATCATTAAGGGAGCTAATTTACCTTCCTAGCAGGTAGTTTTTGATATAATCTACCAGGGGAGCCATTTTTTGAGCCACAAAGCAATATCACCTAGAGGAATCTTGGTTTCATTTCCAAAAAATTCTCTAATTATCTCCTGATGTCAAACGTTCTGTTCTCCTAAAATTTGCATATCTTTGTCACACAAAAATTGTGTGGCACCAATTTTAAATTATTTAAACCTTCATCCAAATTCATACACTTTTAAGGAAAATATACTATAAAATTGCACTTATTCATAAATAGACCCTTTCTGTTCGATTTAATTAACCTTCTAAAATGGTTTCAAATCTTAAGAAGTTGCAGAAAACTTTTTGGAATTTTCACAAATAAACATATTGTTCTACATTCTAGAAAACAAGGTTGCACATATGTCCTTGCTGTCAACACTGTTTAACTTTAAGTTGGAAATAACTAACCTGCTCCTAAATTTTTCACTAAGTATATATCCGTATAATATTCCGTATAATATTCAAGGTTTGCATCTATACTCCTACATATGTGCAAATCCCAAGGGCATAAAGGTTATTTTTGTCATTAAATAAAGTGGTGCTGACAGCAGGGGCATATGTGCTACTTTTTTAGAACCTATGGTATTAAAAGTGATAGTGATTTGAGGGCCATAGATAAAATGATGGTGGTTGACAGGAATATTTACAAAAAACTGATAATGTTTTACTTCCCACATAAAGTTTAATACATAATTTTGCACATTCCAAGAAGCTTCACACATCTGTGTACACTGTCTATACATTGTCAGGTTGCGGTAAGCACTGGGTAGATAATAAAAAGAAGATACATGAAACTACTTCCTTTCTGTTAATACTTTGCGCACAGTGAAAGAAACCTCCTTGAATTCAGAAGAACAATAAATTAAAAAATAATAATTATAGAAGTCATATACTTCTTAGGTGATTTTATGTTAACACACGCATGACAAGATTCCATAGGAGTGGAATTACTTTGCCAACTTAACAGAAAAATCAGTTCATACTGGAATTTCACTAAAAATAAGAGTCTGAGCATTACAAGCAACTTACAGATGCTTTGTCAAATGTGCTTAGTCCAACACCAATAGCAAAAACAGGAAGTCCCTGCCCAAAAATGGTAAAAAACAAACTTACAGGCTGGAAACAAAGAAAATGATACAAAAATATGCCTCTCTAATAACTTTAAAGAAAGTTTGCCTAATATCTTTGGCTTTTCTGTCAAATATTTAGCAGAAAAAAAATGTCTATCAATAGCAAAACGCCTATTGCAGCAACTCCACTGAAATCCAATAATAATGTAACAGTAATATATTACACAGTCATTATTAGAGCTCTAAGCAGTGAAAAGCTCATCTTTCTGTGCATCTTAAGAAAGCATGGTTTTAATGTAGGGCCACTCAATGGTTCGAAAACTCTATATCCTAAATAAATTGTGATAAATTCATTAGGTGCTTAGCAGAAGCTGCACACACAAATACGAGCATATTAGAGATGGACTAGAAAGCACATGCAAATTCATTATTTTCTAGTTCCTGCATATTGCTGGATTGGTGGCCGTCTGAATCCAGCATGGCTGCGCCACCGGCGGAGATGAGCTGAGGCGAGTCCAGTTTCAATGTCATTTTGGCTCAGGGACAAATTGAGTAGTGTCTAATCTTGTTGTCATCCCCATTTTGAGACGATTGCCAGTGAGTAGTATTCTTTTGAGTAGTTTCCTTTATTAGCTCCTTTTTATTTAGTAGTTTGTATCCCAATTTAAAGAGGTCCCAGGAGAATAGAGCAACACTTGACTGGTTCGGAAAAAGAAATTGCAGTACTCCAAAAGAGAGCGAGAGGCACAATGATGCCACGTTCTTCTTTTCTTCTCCTTCTCGTTGTCTTCTTCCTCTGTTGTTTCTTGAACCCCCATATGTAGTCATGCAGCCCATTGACTTACCATATCTTTGTGCACGCATCCACATTCACATCCCCGCCAGTGCTCACACCGCATTGCATAGCCCATGGCCATCACCTCCCTGCATGAGACCCCTGCTGCCCCTCGTGCTCCATGCATACACAGGTGCCTGTTCATGGGTCTCGAGTGCTCACACGAACCCCCATTAGTCCACCTAGGAAGGAGGGATCGGAGATTTTACATGTAAGGTCTACAGAAAAATGTCTAGTTCCCTGACAAGGACTTCTAAGTCTCCCTTATGCACCTAATTACTAGTCCCCTCCAACTTCTACGCCCAAACTAGACAGTGCCGAGATAATACATAAACACAGCAGACCAAGTTTCAGGATGGCCAAACAGGCATAGCCAAAATTAATGGGCAACCTTGTTTAAATTCAGCCAAGCCTAGCACATTCCAAGGCTAGGCTGGGTTGGCCGAATTTGGGGTGAATTTTTTTATGTTGCTTAGATCTGCTGGCCTGACTTATTAACTACAAACCTACTTTTTGATTTGGCCTGCTGGCCTATTTCGGAGATGTCGACGTGAAAAATGTGACACGCTGATGACTAATAAAATTTTTAGATGTGGTCATTAGGTTTTATTAACATGTGCATTATTAATTTCGCAATTTTTAAGTTTATCAAATGATACGGGTTCGTGTACTGGACCTTCCCCCACCAACCGTGGTTGATGTTAATTTCGGCTTAAAGTCTGAACACTTTTGATTAACTGTCAAAGAAAAGTCTTAACCTCTAACAATATCCGTTATGATATCGAGGGTGTTATCTAATGGTTATGATAGTGAAGATCGCCCATTAGAGAAATACTCCTACAGGAAATTTGAAGATTTTCATTTCTTGAATATATGCAATATGAAATACAATCTGTCTTTTAAGACCCATACATCTGGTCTCAATTACGTAATTGGACCATTGGAGTGGTATCCAATCTCAATTAGAACACTAGATTTGTTTACATTTATGATCGGACCGTTGAGCTTGTTCCCCGTCACGATCGGACTATTGGATTTGTTCCTGTTCATGAACGGACAGTTGGAGTTTTTCCTGGTCATGATCAGACTATTGGATTTTATATTTTGGTCATGATCAGATAGTTGAATTTGTTCATGATCACGATCGGACCGTTGGTGTAACGTCCGAGAATTTTCTAGAATTTTTTTTCGGGATTAAATATAATTTAATGGATAATTAAGGATTTATTTAATCCATTTAAATACCCTATATCAACTAGAGGGCTAAGCCCAACTCAAATGAGCCCAAAGACCCAATTCCAAGGCTTTTAGACCCAAGCTCATTAATAGAAACATAAATTAGTAAATTTACGGATTTTAAATGGGATATATAGATCAATTCAGGGGATAAATGGGGGATAATACGAAAATCCAAAATTTTCGAAATTTATGAAGCCTAGCGGTCTATCGCGCGACCGCTAGCCTCACCTTAGCGGCCCTCCCATGACCGCAAAGCCCTTTTTATTTTGTGAATGGGAAAAACGTGAAAAGCTGGGATTTTTGACGATCAAATCCCTTTGGATCGAAGCTACCTAGCATGGATGACTCTCTAGAGATTAACTCTACCCCAATTTAGGACTCTAGGTTCGTTCAAATCCTCAAAACCCTACCTAACCCTATAAATAGATCTCAAGTTTCACATGTGCGACCCTTACTTTTGGCTCGCGTGGAACTAAGGTAACGAAACATTATTTGAGGTAAGTTCTTTAGAAGATTTCGTTCATTATAGTAAGATCTAACTTCCCTCGTAATTTCGTTCTAGGAGATCAAGCCTACAGGAAGTTAGAGGCCTGCAAAGACGCTGGTTCAGTGCAAGTAACCTAGGAACTTGTGCGAACAACCCAGGAAGATCAGCAGATTAGAAGTCCTAAACGAGGTAATTAGAAGATGGTTCTTTAGACTTATTTGTTCACCTTAGTACCCTCTTTCTACCCTCCAAATTTTACGGTTTTAGGTCAGGAGGTTAAGGAGAACGAAGAGCGAGAAGTTGCTGGGTTGGCACAGAACGTGCAGAACTAGGGCTTCCTTCCAGTCAGAAATTCGAAGTTTAGGAGCACTACCAGAGGTAGGTTATCTCATGAAAAGACTAAATTCTTATGTTAGGAATAAAAGCCCTCTCTTTCCTCCTGTTTTCATTGATTGTACATGACGAATTTAATGTTTTACTATGACTGCGCACATAGGGTTAACTTAGCATGCATGAACCTTGCCCTTAATAAGAAAATGGTAATTCTAGTTTATCTCACTCAAACCTATGCATCTCCATATTTTAATATGGTTTTATCAGGCCATATTTACCTATTGGTATGTTTTACCGTTCATCTATCTGCCCAAGATTAGCATATATTTCGATTTTATAGCTGTTTACAGTAGATAGGAAGAAACGGTCTTCCTGAAACCGCCAGAGTCCCTAAGCGGTCCTACGATAGACCGCTAGGCCCTATCAAACGGTCCTCAAGTGACCGCTAGGTTTCTTGAGTTCTGTATTTATGTTAACCCGAAACATAATGCAGATTCGTCTTATTTATCATATGATAAACCTAGATAACTAGACTCTATTCCTGTTTTAAGCACTGTAGTCGTATACCTGGATATGTTTCATGGTTTTATGTACCTAGGAGCTATTTTTAATCTAAGCTAGTTGCATACTAAAACAATATATTCTTGTATTAAATGCATATTTCAAAGTGATAGATGAACTTGTTTCATTATTGGTTGATCGTTGTTCTACAAGCTCTTCTTATCTATGAGTCACTTTCTTAAGTACATGGCACGTATTCCGGTACGATATCATTAGTTACACTTTACACATTAAGCACACAATCTTGGACTTGTGATCCTCTCCGTTGGATATTTCTTCCACCGTACTAGGTGATCTTGTTTCAAGGCCTCCATAGGACTCCGCGAGCCTGGGATTCCCACTAGGACGTCGAGCTTGTTGTACCATGAAAACCCAAATTGTCTAGAAAGCACTTACACTACCGGTGTTTTTCTGAGTTCTGGTTAAAAACGGTCCTCAGACGACTGCTAAGCCCTGTCTAGCGGTTGGCCCGAGACCGCTTTTTCCCACAAACGGTCCGTCTATGACCGCATGTGTTCCTAAGTCAAGCCTTTTGGTTCTGGCTATAACTTGACTAAAACGGTCCTGACTAGACCGCATGCCTCTCTTAAACGGTCCTGTCTAGACTGCATGAGTTTTTAAACGGCCCAGCAAACGACCGCTTGGTCCCTGACTCTGTCTAACCCGAGGATTGACCTTTGGGTTGGGTTTTACAAGTTCCTAGGTGGTCTAGTGATTGCTTGGAACTAAACACTTGTCAAATAAGGTATTAATAATTTATGGAAATCAAAGAATATGCCGTTATGCTGCCGAATTTTCTTCATGGCATAACCTAGTTCTAACTCGAATCTTTGAACTCTTATATTCTTAAATTGAAGCGTTCTTACCTTAATATTTGTATCATGGAACATAATTTGAACTTGTTGCATTATTGGCCATGTTTATATTTTCGTGGAAGTAGCTTGATTTATAACTTGAAGATGCAAGAACGGGCACGGACAGTGTCCAAGGGCTCCACTCTAGTCTCCTCGGCATATATCGGAAACATACTATAAACCATGGGGTATGATGAACACTGGCGTCGCATTGCGCTGGGAGTACTTTTTTTATAAACTGGTGAAAATTCACAAATATCCTACTTGCTAGTACAATCTAATTACATGACTTTTTAGTACATAACTTTTATGGTTATGAAAAAGTACATTCTTGTTCATGAAAGGTCAAACTTATATTCGTGTTATATACTTGCTCAATCATGTTCTCAATTCGTATTCTTGATCGTATCATGTTACTTGTGTTACTTTGGTTCTACACCGCATATTTTACCGTATTTCATGCATCTTTACTCTAGAGCAAAAATGTTAATTACCTAAATATTGTCTTCATGTTGATACGAAGATACCTACTGGGTATGTGTGCTCATTCCCTACTTTTTCAATCTTTTCAGGAAATACTAGTGAATCGGATTCGGATTATGCAAGTAGCGGGTCCGAGAGCGGTTGATGGTTCAAAGAAACGAGAGAAGCCTAGTCATCTTGTGTCTAGTCGAGTCATATTGTAATTTTCTATTTTCTTGAGTCAAGTGATGTAAAAAGTCAAGGACATGGAATTATGTACTTTTGATTATTTTTGAATAAAGTTAGATTTTTGATCAATCATTACGTGCATTCATTTCTTATGTGTGAATGTATTAGCGCTCTGATTATATTGCTCGCTTGAGGCGTACTAGCCGACTGTTCACATTCCATATTGTTTCTGCTACATAATCTCGGGACGTGACAGTTAAAGTGGTATCAGAGCCTAGGTCTAAGGACTCACTTATTCCTAGGAAAATGTCATGTCATAGACTAAGTCCAAAGCATTAGGATCCACACCTATGAACTAAGGAAAGAATTTTTCACCTATGAGAGAAATTGGGTAGAACCCGGGATGAGATGATGATTAGAAATTATCTCTAGGATTAACCCTACCAATTCCATTGGAGTTGACAAATTTATTTCTTTTCTCAGGTACCTTATTCTTACAATGACTCACCGGGTTGATTGGGGTGGAATGCAACAAACTGTTGCGGGTCTCACCCAGACTTTACAAAATATGGCCCAAGCTGGCGCTAGGGCTGGTGCTGGTGATCTGCACCGCAACTTCCGGAGTCTAAACCCACCACGATTTTATGGTTCCTCCAACCCAGATGAAGCTGAGAACTGGATCGATGAAATGAACTGTATATTCGAGGTCATGCAATGTGCCGACCAAGAGAAGGTTCGTCTCGCCACATTCCAACTCAATAAGGATGCGCGTACGTGGTGGAAGTCTATTCCGGCCCCGCCTCAAGATGCGCCACACACTTGGGAAAGATTTCTCACACTATTCTGAGCTAAATACTTCTCGGAGCATGTTAAAGAGAGGAAGGCGGCAGAATTTGCCTCCTTAAGGCAAGGCATGATGTCCGTAGCGGAGCATGAGCTCCAATTTTCTCGCCTAGCACCTTATGCTCAGCATTTAGTGAGCACTGATCTTCTGAAAGCAAATCGTTTCATGGATGGGTTAAGGTCCGTCTTCATTCAACAACTTGACTCGCAAAATATTCGGACCTACGCGGAGATGGTCCAACGAGCCCATCTATGTGAAAGGACCTTGGAGAAGGTCGAGAAACTCAAAGGCAAAGGGGAGGAGCCAAGCCGAAAGTCTGATCGGCAAGGAAGAAGAGAGGAGAAATTTAGCATCACTTACAACTCTCGGGACAATAAGAAGAGATCTCGGAACGAGAGTGGTAGTGGCTACCACAAGAACAAAAAGGTGAAGGAGGAAGACAAGCAAGTCATGGCGGCTTGCATGTTCTGCGAGAAATTCGGCCATGCGGCTGAGGAATGCTGGAAGCGTCTCGACGCTTGTTTGCGATGTGACAGCCGGGAGCACCGCATGCCAGATTGCCCCCTCATGAAGGATCAATCCTCCAGCGGTGGACGCAAGCGACAGGCGCGTCTTAACGCTGGTCTGGATGATGAGGAAGCGCCCAAGGATGATGGGCTGATGGAAGATACTATTCACTTCTATTCCCATCCTGCATTCGTGTTATTTGATACTGGTGCTTCTCATTCCTTTATATCTACTGCTTTTGCAAAAATCTTACCAGTTTCATCAGTTCCTCTACCTTCGGACCTAGCTATCACTACACCCTTAGGTCTTGGAACTAATCTTACAACCCACTACCCCGATAGTGAGATAATGGTAGAAGGTCATAATCTTCTTGCAAACCTCGTATGCCTTGACATGGAAGGTTACAATGCTATCCTAGGTGTAGATTGGCTTGTCGACCACGACGCCTATATAAATTACCGCAATAGGATAATCTCTTTTCGGAAATCAGGTCTTCCAAGATTTTCTTTCCTAGATATCAAATATAGGAAGCATCCTACCATTATTTCATCTCTTCACGCTTGCAAACTCATTTCGCAAGGATGTGAAACATTTCTTGCCTCCGTAATCATTACTGAGTCCAAAGAGATCATTTTAGAGGATATTCCCATTGTGAATGAGTTTCCCGATGTGTTTTCATCGGATTTACTCGGTTTACCACCCGAAAGAGAAGTAAACTTCTCCATTGAACTCGTTCCCGGAGCAGCACCTGTTTCAATAACTCCTTATAGGATGTCCCCCACGGAGCTGAAGGAATTAAAGAAGCAACTTCAGGAGTTATTGGACAAGGGCTTCATTAGACCTAGCACATCCCCTTGGGGTGCGCCAGTATTATTTGTCAAGAAGAAGGATGGATCTCTCAGGCTATGCATCGATTACCGGCGACTAAATCAACTCACTATCAAGAACAAATATCCGTTGTCGCGTATCGATGAGCTCTTTGATCAAATTTCGGGAGCAGAATATTTCTCCAAAATAGACCTCAGGTCAGGTTATCATCAGCTCAGGATCAAAGACGAAGACATATACAAGACTGCTTTTCGGAGCCAATATGGGCACTATGAATTTGTGGTAATGCCGTTCGGGTTAACCAATGCCCCGACAACATTTATGCAACTAATGAATAATGTCTTTAGGCCTTATCTCGATCGATTTGTGGTCGTCTTCATTGATGATATTCTGATATACTCTAAGACTAAGGAGGAACATGAAGAGCACTTAAGAGTAGCCTTACAAACACTAAGAGAACATCAACTCTACGCAAAGCTTAGCAAGTGCGAGTTCTGGCTAAAGGAGGTCTCTCTTTCCTCGGCCATATTATTTAAAAGGAAGGTATCGTTGTCGATCCTTCTAAGGTAGAAGCGGTTAAGAACTGGAGCCGGCCGACGACCGTGTCTGAAGTTAAAAATTTTCTGGGTCTGGCTGGTTATTATAGGCGATTCATCAAGGATTTCTCAAAAATCGTTGTTCCTTTGACTAGACTCACAAGAAAGGAGAACCCTTTTATATGGTCGAAGGATAGCGAAGAAAGTTTCCTAACTCTTAAAGATCATCTTACTACAGTCCCTATTCTGGCACTACCTATTGAAGGTGGCGGTTTTGAAGTCTATACTGATGCATCTGGCATTGGCCTGGGATGCGTTCCCATGCAAAATGGAAAGGTGATTTGCTATTCATCAAGGCAGTTGAAGCGTCATGAAGAAAACTACCCTGTGCATGATCTGGAACTAGCTGCGGTTATATTCGCCTTGAAAATTTGGCGACACTACCTTTATGGGGAGAAATTCACTATATTGTTAGATCACAAAAGTCTGAAATATCTCTTCACCCAAAAGGAATTAAACATGAGACAACGCAGATGGTTGGAGTATCTCAAAGACTTCGACTTTACTATCCAATATCATCTAGACAAGGCAAATGTTATAGCTGACGCTCTTAGCAGAAAATCAATAGCAACTCTAGCAAGTCTCAGGAAAGGTACGACATATCTTATCGAGAATTTTGCTCGTTTGAATCTGGATGTTGATAAAGAAGAGGAAGGATGTATGATTGCTAATATAAGGTCACAACCTATATTAATCGAAGATCTAGCCAAACTACAAGAAAATGACCTCACATTGATGGAGATCAAGGCTAATATTGATCAAAGGCCAGAATTCTCCATTTCAACTGATGGGAGAATATTGTTTAAAGATCGAATCTGTGTGCCGAATCATATCGACACTAAGAAATTGATCATGGAAGAAGCTCATAAATCAAGGTATGCTATTCACCCTGGTGCTACCAAGATGTACCAAGACTTAAAAAGAAACTTCTGGTGGCCCAACATGAAAAGAGAAGTAGCGGACTATGTATCTCGCTGTCTCACTTGTCAGCAAGTAAAAGCAAAACATTTAAAGCCTGCCGGTAAACTACATCCCTTGGATATTCCTGAGTGGAAATGGGAAAGTATAGGGATGGATTTCATCATGGGTTTACCTAAGACAAGAGGTGGACACGATGGTATATGGGTGATTATAAACCGATTGACTAAATCTGCACATTTTATGCCGATCAAAAGTCGATGGTCTATGGATGTATTAGCAGCACTATACATAAAGGAGATTGTCAAACTACATGGTGTCCCCGTCATAATTATATTTGACCGAGACCCTCGGTTCACATCACAGTTCTGGAAGGGTCTACAACATTCATTAGAGACTCGACTCAACTTTAGCACCGCGTTCCATCCATAAACTGATAGTCAAACTGAAAGGACAAATCAGGTGGTGGAGGATATGCTCAGAACATGTGCTATTGATTTTGGAGGGAGTTGGCACGACCACTTGCCTCTAGTGGAATTCTCGTACAACAATAGCTACCAAGCTAGCATACAAATGGCTCCGTTCGAGGCTCTGTATGGAAGAAGCTGTCGCTAACCTATTTGCTGGAATGAAGTAGGAGAAAGACAATTTCTCGGCCCTGACATCATCAGGGATACTACCGAGAAGATAAAGCTTATTCAGGAAAGACTCCAGATGGCACAAGACAGGCAGAAATCATATGCTGACAACCAAAGGCGCGACATGGAATTCCAAGTAGGAGACCATGTATTCCTTAAGGTTTCTTCGGGTCGAGGTATTCGAAGATTCGGTATCAAAGATAAGCTCACTCCAAGATTCATTGGCCCCTTTGAAATTCTGGAAAGGGTTGGTGAAGTTGCATATCGAATAGCTTTGCCCTCTCAATTAGCCGGAGTTCATGATGTATTTCACGTATCAATGCTCAAAAAGTATGTCTTCGATCCATTTCATATCATAACCTATGACAACCTGGAGATTAAGAAGGACTTGACATATGAGCAAAAGCCAATCAAAATAGTTGAACAGGAAGTACGACAACTTCGGAATAAAACCATTCCCATGGTCAAAGTCCAATGGGCCAAATTATGTCTACATGAAGCAACATGGGAAACTGAAGAAGCCATGCGCAAAAGATTTCCGGAGATATTTGAATGTAAGTACACTCCCCTTAGCAAATCTTATTACGATGAATTTTGGAACCAAATTCTTTTTAAGTGGGGGAGGGTGTAACGCCCGAGAATTTTCTAAGAATTTTTTTTCGGGATTAAATATAATTTAATGGACAATTAAGGATTTATTTAATCCATTTAAATACCATATATCAACTAAAGGGCTAAGCCCAACTTAAAGGGGCCAAAGACCCAATTCCAAGGCTTTTAGACCCAAGCCCATTAATAGAAACATAAATTAGTAAATTTACGGATTTTAAATGGGATATATACATCAATTTAAGGGATGAATGGAGGATAATACGAAAATCCAAAATTTTCGAAATTTATGAAGCCTAGCGGTCTATCGCGCGACCGCTAGCCTCACCTTAGCGGCCCTCCCATGACCGCTAAACCCTTTTTATTCCGTGAATGGGAAAAACGTGAAAAGTTGGATTTTTGACGATCAAATCCCTTTGGATCGAAGCTACCTGGCATGGATGACTCTCTAGAACTCTCTAGGGATTAACTCTACCCCAATTTAGGACTCTAGGTTCGTTCAAATCCTCAAAACCCTACCTAACCCTATAAATAGACCCCAAGTTTCACATGTGCGACCCTTACTTCTGACTCGCGTGGAACTAAGGTAACGAAGCATTATTGAGGTAAGTTCTTTAGAAGATTTCATTCATTATAGTAAGATCTAACTTCCCTCAAAATTTCGTTCTAGGAGATTAAGCCTACAGGAAGTTAGAGGCCTGCAAAGACGCTGGTTCAGTGCAAGTAACCCAGGAACTTGTGTGAACAACCCAAGAAGATCAGCAGATTAGAAATCCTAAACGAGGTAATTAGAAGATGGTTCTTTAGACTTATTTGTTCACCTTAGTACCCTCTTTCTACCCTCCAAATTTTACGATTTTAGGTCAAGAGGTTAAGGAGAACGAAGAGCGAGAAGTTGCTGGGTTGGCACAGAACGTGCAGAACTAGGGCTTCCTTCCAGTCAGAAATTTGAAGTTTAGGAGCAGTACCAGAGGTAGGTTATCTCATGAAAAGACTAAATTCTTATGTTAGGAATAAAAGCCCTCTCTTTCCTCCTGTTTTCATTGATTATACATGACGAATTTAATGTTTTACTATGACTGCGCACATAGGGTTAACTTAGCATGCATGAACCTTGCCCTTAATAAGAAAATGGTAATTCTAGTTTATCTCACTCAAACCTATGCATCTCCATGTTTTAATATGATTTTATCAGGCCATATTTACCTATTGGTATGTTTTACCGTTCATCTATCTGCCCTAGATTAGCATATATTTCGGTTTTATAGTTGTTTACAGTAGACAGGAAGAAACGGTCTTCCTGAGACCGCCAGAGTCCCTTAGCAGTCCTACGATAGACCGCTAGGCCCTATCAAACGGTCCTCAAGTGACCGCTAGGTTTCCTGAGTTCTGTATTTATGTTAACCTGAAACATAATGCAGATTCGCCTTATTTATCATATGATAAACCTAGATAACTAGACTCTATTCCTGTTTTAAGCACTGTAGTCGTATACTTGGATATGTTTCATGGTTTTATGTAGTTAGGAGCTATTTTTAATCTAAGCTAGTTTCATACCAAAACAATATATTCTTGTATTTAATGCATATTTCAAAGTGATAGATGAACTCGTTTCATTATTGGTTGATCGTTGTTCTACAAGCTCTTCTTATCTACGAGTCACTTTCTTAAGTACATGGCATGTATTCCGGTACGATGTCATTAGTTACACTTTGCACATTAAGCACACAATCTTGGACTTGTGATCCTCTCCGTTAGATATTCCTTCCACCGGACTAGGTGATCTTGTTTCAAGGCCACCATAAGACTCCGCGAGCCTGGGATTCCCACTAGGACGCCGAGCTGGTTGTACTATGAAAACCCAAATTGTCTAGAAAGCACTTACACTACCGGTGTTTTTCTGAGTTCTGGTTAAAAACAGTCCTCAGACGACTGCTAAGCCCTGTCTAGCGGTTGGCCCGAGACCGCTTTTTCCCACAAACGGTCCGTCTATGACTGCATGTGTTCCTAAGTCAAGCCTTTTGGTTCTGGCTATAACTTGACTAAAACGGTCCTGACTAGACCGCATGCCTCTCTTAAACGGTCATGTCTAGACCGCATGAGTTTTTAAATGGCCCAGCAAACGACCGCTTGGTCCCTGACTCTGTCTAACCCGAGGTTTGACCTTTGGGTTGGGTTTTACAAGTTCCTAGGTGGTCTAGTGATTGCTTGGAACTTAACACTTGTCAAATAAGGTATTCATAATTTATGAAAATCAAAGAATATGCCGTTATGCTGCCGAATTTTCTTCATGGCATAACCTAGTTCTAACTCGAATCTTTGAACACTTATATTCTTAAATTGAAGCGTTCTTACCTTGATATTTGTATCATGGAACATAATTTGAACTTGTTGCATCATTGGCCATGTTTATATTTTCGTGGAAGTAGCTTGATTTATAACTTGAAGATGCAAGAGCGGGCACGGACAGTGTCCAAGGGCTCCACTCTAGTCCCCTCGACAGATAGCCGGAAACATACTATAAACCATGGGGTATGATGAACACTGGCGTCGCATTGCGCTGGGAGTACTTTTTTTATAAACTGGTGAAAATCTACGAATATCCTGCTTGCTAGTACATTCCCGTTACATTACTTTCTAGTACATAGCCTTTATGGTTATGAAAAAGTACATTCTTGTTCATGAAAGGTCAAACTTACATTCTTGCTATATACTTGCTCAATCATATTCTCAATTCGTATTCTTGATCGTATCATGTTACTTGTGTTACTTTGGTTCTACACCGCATATTTTATCGTATTTCATGCATCTTTACTCTAGAGCAAAAATGTTAATTACTTAAACATTGTCTTCATGTTGATACGAAGATACCTACTGGGCATGTGTGCTCATTCCCTACTTTTCCAATCTTTTCAGGAAATACTAGTGAATCGGATTCGGATTATGCAAGTAGCGGGTCCGAGAGCGGTTGATGGTTCAAAGAAACGAGAGAAGCCTAGTCATCTTGTGTCTAGTCGAGTCATATTGTAATTTTCTATTTTCTTGAGTCAAGTGATGTAAAAAGTCAAGGACATGGAATTATGTACTTTTGATTATTTTTGAATAAAGTTAGATTTTTGATCAATCATTACGTGCATTCATTTCTTATGTGTGAATGTATTAGCGCTCTGATTATATTGCTCGCTGAAGACGTACTAGCCGACTGTTTACATTCCATATTGTTTCTGCTGCATAATCTTGGGGCGTGACAGTTAAAGTGGTATCAGAGCCTAGGTCTAAGGACTCACTTATTCCTAGGAAAATGTCATGTCATAGGCTAAGTCCAAGGCATTAGGACCCACACCTATGAACTAAGGAAAGAATTTTCCACCTATGAGAGAAATTGGGTAGAACCCGAGATGAGATAGTAATTAGAAATTATCTCTAGGATTAACCCTACCAATTCCATTGGAGTTGACAAATTTATTTCTTTTCTCAGGTACCTTATTCTTACAATGACTCACCGGGTTGATTGGGGTGGAATGCAACAAACTGTTGCGGGTCTCACCCAGACTTCACAAAATATGGCCCAAGCTGGCGCTAGGGTTGGTGCTAGTGATCTGCACCGCAACTTCCGGAGTCTAAACCCACCACGATTTTATGGTTCCTCCAACCCAGATGAAGCTGAGAACTGGATCGATGAAATGAACTGTATATTCGAGGTCATGCAATGTGCCGACCAAGAGAAGGTTCGTCTCGCCACATTCCAACTCAATAAGGATGCGCGTACGCGGTTGATGGTTCAAAGAAACGAGAGAAGCCTAGTCATCTTGTGTCTAGTCGAGTCATATTGTAATTGTATATTTTCTTGAGTCAAGTGATGTAAAAAGTCAAGGACATGGAATTATGTACTTTTGATTATTCTTGAATAAAGTTAGATTTTTGATCAATCACTATGTGCATTCATTTCTTATGTGTGAATGTGTTAGCGCTCTGATTATATTGCTCGTTTGAGACGTACTAGCCGACTGTTCACATTCCCGATTATTTCTGCTGCATAATCTCGGGGCGTGACAGTTGGATTTGTTTCTGATCACCATTGGACCATTGGATTTTATATCCTGGTCATGATCGGACAGTTGGATTTGTTCCTGTTCACGACCGGACCGTTGGATTTGTTCCTGGTCATGATCAGACTACTGGATTTTGTATCTTATCACGATCGGACTGTTGGATATGTTCCTGATCACGTCACGATCGGACTATTCGATTTATTTCGGGTCACGATCAGACCGTTGTCTTGAAGTATGATCACAATTGACTGTCAAATCGCCAATGCGATCACAATCGGTCCATTGGATCGATATATAACCACGATCGGTGGTTGGATCGCCATACGATCATGATCGAACCGTCGGATTGAATTATGATCGTGATCAGCCGAAGGATCACCAAATGATTACGATCAGACTGTCAGATTGTAATATAACCAGGATCGGCCTTTCGATCGCCATATGATCATGATCTGGCCGTCGGATTGAGAGACCATAATTGGCCATCGGATTGCTACGTGATCGTGATCGACCACAAACTTGGATGAACTCCATGGGACTTTATGAGAATACCGATATAGTATATATGTAATAACCCTTTTTCCTTTTTCTTTCTATAAAATGCACATGGTAGGGGTATATATACAATATATCTTTTCTTTTTTATAAAATGCACAAACACAAAGCACTTGGACTCACTTGCACTTTATGCCCTTTTCCGCACTGTGTATCTGTCCTCATGTTCCTCCTCAAGGCCTTGCCTATTTATAGAAGTTGGAGGGGGATTGTCTGGGGGAGGTGAGCATGCAAGTTCCCCTAGTTAAGCATTAAACACCCTTAAGTTCCCCGGTTAAGGAGAGAGAGTTGCAACCCCCTCTCATGAGAAGTGATTTCGATGGATGGCCCAGATTGGTCGAGGCTCAGCGACGCATGACAATGATGCACCGGAAGACAATCAATGAGCCAATAGAGCCATTTTTCATTTTATTATGTATTTTGACTTTATCAAGAGTTTTTCCTATTTTATGTAATTTTTAGTGCGATTTTCGCACTAATTCCTTGAGTCCAATGGCCACTAATGTAATTTTTATTTTCTGGGGATTTGTAGATGCGATTTTTTTTTAATTTCTAAGGTATAAGGGTATTTTGGTCCTAGGGTGTCTATTACGGCTATGGTCGTGAGAGTCTAAAGATTGATGTAAACTTGTCTCTTTTGGTTAATGAACGAATGAAGAATGGCAACCGTTTACAACCGTTTCTTTCTTGTACTCCGCAAAGGAGAGGTCGCGAGGACCACTGCCATGGCCATTCGAGAGGGACGGGGACCGAGTCCCTCACCAACCACCATAGCCCTATTCCGCATCAAAGTGGTATGAGAGACAGACTCGATTTCTCCTACGGAGTCGAAGATCCAATATTCACCGCCTCGTCAACCACCACCATCCCCCTTCTTCTTCTCCTCTCCGTGAATAGGGCCCCAGATCCCGCCACTGCTCACCGCCAACCTTGGATCCGCCTGGCTACCCTTGTCGAATGAGCCACACCCCGTAACCACCACCACACCACCCCTTCCCTCTTAAACTACCCCAACTGAAACCCCGTCGCCATCTTCCTCTCCTACCGTTAACCCCGTCGTCTCCTGCCTTCCTTGTTCCCTCTTCCATCTCGAGCACAAAGGCCCCGGAAATGCTCCCCACCTCGTTTTCGTATGCATCCATCACCATTGCATCTCCTCCCACCCATACTATTCAACCGCCATGAAACCCCCCCCCCCCGCCCCCCCGACTCCGCCGTTCGTCGCCATTGTAGCCTGCGCCCACCAGCCTGGTAATTGTCGCCTTCCGCCGATCAACCACCCCCACCTCCTACTCCAACGAACACCGACCAGCCATCTCCGGAAGCGCTGCCGCCACCTGTACCCTAGTAGACCGCCAGCACCGCCGACACCTTCTTTCCCACCGCGACGTCGGACGGCCACGCCCCACTTCTACGCAACTAGACAAAAAAAAATGGTAATCACCACGTCTTCCTCCTTCCCTCCATTGTAATGCAGGAAGCAGCAGACCCCCTGCCCCATCCCCCCCCCCCCCCCCCGCACCAGCATTAAACGCGTCGGATGTGGCCACTAAACCTACTCAGCTCATTTCCTTGTCAAGACAAGACACCCTCATCATCTCTTTTCCCATTCCATTCTCGTCAGAAGCCCACCGTGACCCAACTTTTCCCTTTTACTATTTTATTTCCCAACATTTAATGCCCCAAAACCTTTCCTCTATGTTTATAGTCTGTTCCCGTCACCTCCCCCCTTTCCCTCCTTCCACCTGCCTCTACCCTCTCTCTCACCTTCCTTTATGTGAATAGGGGGCATTGGCCTCAGCCCGATAGAAGACCCTGCGCCGTGCTGCGGCAGGGATTCTATACAAAGTGAGGTCCCACTTGGCCCCACTACGTCACAGGTGCATCAGCAGTACCCACCAGGACCCAGTGAACAGTCAGCTTCGGTCCAGACTGCCTCCAGTCATGGCCCAACAGCACGGTTTGGCATCACTAAGCTTAAGGAACCAGTTTATTCCATCAAACCGGGCTTTGAGGTAAATCTTACCCACGATGTTCTTTAGCTATAAATTACTTCCAAACAATGAGCGTACTATAGTGTTCCTCGACGGAAGTCAATCCGGGAATTATATCTCTTAGTCTATTGTGGATTCACTCTCAATAGTGGGAGAAATTATCATTCGTGGAGAGTAGCTTTTTGTGGAGTTTTCTCGACCGACTGTAGGCCGCACGACATCTGAGGTCGTCACATATTATGATGGAGCATGGTGCACGATTCGATCTCTTGGCTTATATATCAATATGGTCACTTAGTGGATGGAAGAGCGTCAAGTTGTCATGGATCTTGTGGGAAAGGGCTGTCTTCTGTAGAAAGATGGTAGGGAATTCCGCTTTTGGAATTCCTATTATCGTACACTCTACGCATTTGAGAAGGCGGACTTGAGAAGTCACCACCAGATATGATCTATGAGGTCGACCCCGCGTTGGCCGAGCTGTATGAAGAACAAATGCGAGAATGGCCTATGCTGCATGATGCCTAAGATCATGATTTGTTTATTGCTTCCGGATTAAATTTGGATGACGTCACAGTGTTTGAGGCAGACTCATTGTTGACAGCAAGGTTTGCCGACTCGCTGAGTCGTACCGGATCGGGATCCTCCTGATCCGGTACGATACGGCCGAGTCACATCCGACTCGGCCCAACTCGGCCCTCTCTCTCCCTCTCCCCCTCCTCTCTCTCTGTCTCACACACTGTGACTCGGCCCGACTCGGCCGATCCTGGGGGTGATCCGCAACGTATCGGGTTTTTCCAGATACGGTACGGCACGCCCGAGTCGACCCGAGTCGGACCGAGTCGGCAAACCATGGTTGACAGTGGCCAGTGACCTACTTGGTATTATTGCATGGGATCAGGCCCTTATGGTTGATGCGGGTTTGGACCTACTTTCTGATCAGTTGTCTGATGTTCAAGAGCTTTCTTGTCTTGCTCTTCTCGAGATAGATGCAGATGTTAGCATGGCTCAGTGTATCTTTGACATGATATGGTGTGATTTTGAAGCACATTTTCCATGCCCAATCCCCCTTCTCAGTTCAACTATCTTTGTGGAGTTAGCAGTGTTGCACGAACCTGCCGCCCCTACACCTATTGTGTACATACTCCCTCATTTCAAAACTCGAGAACGAGGTTTTTCAAACCGGGGGAGAATGATGCGGAGCGATTTCGATGGGCGTCCCAAATTCGCCTAGGCTTATCGACGGATTTCACGACAACGACGCCACGGAAGACAATCAGCGAGCCAATGGAGCCATTTTTCATTTTATTATTATTTTGACTTTTATCTAGAGTCTTTACTATTTTTCTGTAATTTTTGGTGCAATTTTCACACTAATTTCTCCAGTCTAATGGCAACTAATGCATTTTTATTTTGGGGGATTTTTTATGTGATTTTTTTAATTTCTTAGGTGTAAGGGTATTTTGGTCCTAGTGTGTCTATTACGATTATGGTTACGAGAGTCTATAAAGCTTTGTGTAAACTTCTCTCTTTTAACTAATGAATGAATGAAGAATAGCCACCATTTATAGTCATTTCTTTCTTGTACTCCACAAAGGAGAGGTCGGGAGGACCACCGCCACGACCGTCCGAGAAAGATAAGGATTGAGTCCCTCACCGGCCACCACCTGCCATAGCTATGTTTGGCATCAAAGTGGCATCAGAGATAGCCTCGGCTTCTCCTATGGAGTCGAAGATCTAATTTGCACCGCCTCGTCAACCACTGCCAACCCCCTTCTTCTTCTCCCGTCCATGAACAGGGCACCAGATCCCGCCACTGCTCGCCGCCAGCCTTGGATCCGCCCAACTACCCCTGCCGAACGAGCCACACCCCGCAATCACCACTGTAATCGTCTTCCCACCACCGCACCACCCCTTCCCTCCTAAACCACCCTAGTCGGAACCTCGTCACCATCTTCCTCTTCTACCCCCATCGACTCCTACCTTCCCCGTTCCCTCTTCTATCTAGAGCATAGCCGCCCCAAAAATGCTGCCCGCCTCGTTTTCATATGCATCCATCGCCACTGCTTCTCCTCCCACCCACTCTCTTCAACCACCATGAAAGCCCCACCGGCTCCGCCGTTCGTCGACATTGCCGCCTGCGCCCACTAGCCTAGTATCTGTAGCCTTCTGCCAGTCAACCTCGCCCACCTCCTATCCCGATTAACACCGGCTGGCCATCTCTGGAACCGCCGCCGCCTGTACCCTAGCAGACCACCACCACCGCGATGCATCCTTCTTTCCCACCACGACGCCAGACGGTCACTCCCCACTTCCATGCAACCAGACAAAAAAAAAAAAATAGTAACCGCCGCGTCAACAACCGCCACGTCTTCCTCTTCCCCTCCATTGTGCCGCAGGAAGTAGAGGGCCCCCCTCCCCGCTCCAGCATTAAATGCCCCGGATGTGGCCATTAAACCTGTTCAACTAATCTCCTTGCCAAGCCAAGACACCCTCATCATTTCTTTTCCCACTCCATTCTCGTCAGAAGCCCATCCTGACTCAACTTTTCCCTTCTACTATTTTATTCCCTAGCATTTAATGCCCCAAAACCTTTCCTCTCTATTTATAGTCTGTTCCCATCACCTCCCACCTTTCCCTCCTTCCACCTCCCTCTACATTCTCTCTCACCTTCCTTTATGTGAACAGGGGGCATTGGTCCCAGCCCAATAGAAGACCATGCGCTGTGTTGCGCCAGGGATTCAGTACACAGTAAGGTCCCACTTGGCCCCACTACATTACAGGTGCACCAGTAGTACGCACCAGGACCCAGTCAACAGTCAGCTTCGATCCAAACCGCCTCTAGTCGTGGCCTAACAGCACGGTTCCGCATCACAGAGCTTAAGGAACCGGTTTGTTCCATCAAACCGAGGTCTGAGGTAAATCTTACCCACGATGTTCTTTAGCTATAAAGTACTTCCAAACAATGAGCGTACTACAGTGTTCCTCAACGGAAGTCAATCCGAGAATTATATCTCTCAGTCTATTGTGGATTCACTCTCAACAGTGGGAGAAATTATCATTCGTGGAGAGTAGCTTTTTGTGGAGTTTTCTCGACAGACTGTAGGCCACACCACATCTGAGGTCGTCACGTATTATGATGGAGCATGGTGCATGATTCGATCTCTTGGCTTATATATCAATATGGGCACTGAGAGGATGGAAGAGCGTCAAGTTGTCATGGATCTTGTGGGAAAGGACTGTCTTATGCGGAAAGATGGTAGGGCATTCCGCTTTTGGAATTCCTATTATCGTACACTCTATGCATTTGAGAAGGCGGACTTGAGAAGTCACCACAAGATATGATCTACGAGGTCGACCCCGCGTTGGCCGAGCTGTATGAAGAACAAATGCGAGAATGGTCTATGCTGCATGATGCCTGAGATCATGATTTGTTTATTGCTTCTGGATTAAATTTGGTTGGCGTCACAGTGTTTGAGGCGGACTCATTGTTGACAGTGGCCAGTGACCTACTTGGTATTATTGCATGGGATCATGCCCTTATGGTTGATGCGGGTTTGGACCTACTATCTGATCAGTTGTTTGAGGTTCATGAGCTTTCCTGTTCTGCTCTTCTCGGGATAGATGCAGATGTTAGCATGGCTCAGGCGCTCAGCGTATCTTTGACATGGTATGGTGTGATTTTGAAGTACATTTTCCATGCCCAATTCCGATTCTTAGTTCGGCTCTTTGTGGAGTTAGTAGTGTTGTACGGACCTGTCGCCCCTATACTTGTTGTGTACATACTCCCTCATTTCAAAACTCGAAGACAAGTTTTGTTAGGGAGAATGATGCGGAGCGATTTCGATGGACATCCCAAATTCGTCTAGGCTTATCGACGGATTTCACAGCAACGACACAGACAAATACAATCAACAAGCCAATAGAGCCATTTTTCATGTTATTATGTATTTTGGCTTTTATCTAGAGTCCTTCCTATTTTTATGTAATTTTTGGTGCGATTTTCGCACTAATTTCTTCAGTCTAATGGCAACTAATGTAATTTTTATTTTCTGGAGATTTGGATGCGATTTTTTAATTTCTTAGGTGTAAGGGTATTTTGGTCCTAGGGTGTCTATTACGGTTATGGTTATGAGAGTCTATAAAGGTTGATGTAAATTTCTCTCTTTCAGTTAATGAATAAATGAAGAATAGCAACCGTTTCTTTCTTGTACTCCGCAGAGGTGAGGTCACAAGGAGCACTGCCACGGCCGTCCAAGAGGGACGGGACCGAGTCCCTCACCGGCCACCACCTGCCATAGCTCTATTCTACATCACCCTCTTACTTCCCCGATTAAGGAGAGAGAGAGAGAGAGGGGGGGTGCGTGTGGGCCCCACACCCCTCAATCTCCCCTGGTTAAGGAAAGAGAGGGGGAGGTGGCCCCCCACCTCCCTCAATCTCCCCCGGTTAAGGAGAGAGAGGGGGAGGTGGCGTGTAGGCCCCACACCCCCCTCACTCTCCCCCAGCTAAGGAGAGAGGGGTGGATGCATGTGTCGGCCCCATGGCCCTTTTTCTGGACCGGTGGGCCCCACCCTTCCTACCTCTCCTGGTTAAGCTGAGAGAGGGAAGAGGTGTGAGATGGGCCCCTGCCCCTCCTTCAATCTCTCGCAGCAAGCGAGAGAGGGACAAGGGGGTGCGGTGGGATCCCACCCCTCTTTCTACCTCTCCTGGCTAAAAGCCGAGAGAGGGAGGAGGGGGACCGGTGCCCCCCCCTTCTTCTACCTCTCCCGGTTAAACCGAGAGAGGAGAGAGAGGGTGGGACCCCCTTTTGCCCTGCCAGCCTTGGCAGCCTATAAAAGGAGACGCTGGGTCCACTTCAGCCTTTTTTATGTTATTTTCAGCTGATCCAATCTGAAGTCCATGTGGAGACGTTGCTTTGTGTGTTTTGTCTCTTCCTTGGTGCAAATTGCCTCGCTGCGGGGGATTCTGACCTGTTGGGACCACTGTCTGGAACATCCGGGGCGACTCTTGGGTGTGCGGAGGACCCTGTTTCTTGCTGGAATATCGCGACAGGTGCGTCGTATTTGCTGCCCACCACCTGTTCAACATATTTCCAGTGTACAAAATACGCAGGATTTATGGGTGTCATTCCGTCCACCGGAATGCCTTGGAAGTGTACATGATCCATACATGCAGCGGCGCTGGTTTTGTACCAGTTTTGAGCCATCGTTGGATCAATTTATCTTTATATTTTTACCCTAATTAAAAGGAAATTTTTAAGGGTTAAACAGGAGACTACACTATCACTTATGAAAAACATAATTCATCCTAAGTATCCATGTATACATGCAGCATGTCAAAGTACGCAGTATATATGGAGATGGCTTTGTCAAATGTGATCGATACAAACCTAAATTTAAAGTCAAGAGGGGAATGTCTGGCCCAAGCCAAGCAAATCCCTCTAGTCCGTCTGACATAAAACAGCCTGTGTAGGTGGGAGGACTGGCAGTATAGACACCCACACAACACTAAACACACTATCACAAGAAAGCAGCATTAAACCATCAAAACCGTGCAAGTGATTTCCCTTCAGTATCCACTGCAAAACACATTAAGAATATCGTACTACGAAATCCTTTTCTTGAGGCCCTGCTGCAGTGGCACAAGGAGTTCATAGAAAGTAAAGCACAACCACGTTCCCAAGATGTAACTTGGTTCTGTGAAGGCATGTCAATGACTTTCATATGTCATATTGCATTCAATGAGACAGTATGCTTCTGAACCAAAGATAGGATTGGCTGGGTCCAGAAATGGGTCTCCACACAACCTTTCCCATACTATGTACACTGAGCAACAACCTGTCAGCATGTTATAGACTCTTTCACTTTTCATTTTGTCATGTAGCTTCTTAAATTATAATCCATTTCTCCAGATTATACAAGTTTCTCTATGATAATGCTTCACCATTTCTATACCTTACTAGTATCCATTGAATTATAATCCCTTTCTCCAGATTATACAAGTTTCTCTATGATAATATGTTTCACCATTTCTATACCTTACTAATATCCATTCGGAGGGATATACTAATTGGAAAATCTTTTCAGTGACTTTTTTATCTGTTAATCACAGGTCCTTCACATCCTTCATTCCTAAAACTAAATGATACCTTCCAGGGACGCCTTTTTTCATCAATTAAAAATGATCAATTTTTCTTTGAATTTCAATTTACATTTAGCCAATGATAAAGATTTGCAGCAACATCAGGTCTTCCTTCCATAACAATTGACTGTTAGTGTTATGGATATTAAGATGTATCTAAATCCAATCATCTCAGGTTTTTAAAGCACCAGTTGAGTCCAGCGGTAGGCCACAAATGGTAATGGTTTAGCAGGATAAAAGCAGTTTTTCTTTAGCACAATAGTTCAGCAGAACAAAAAATGTTTCTTTTACTGTAATAGCCCAGCAGGATAAAAGCAGCTTTCCTTGTCTGCAACCAGATACTGATCTTGTCATTATAGTGACAGGGAAACTCTGAATCACCACCTTCTAGAAAGAACACCAAACTAAGAACACAGCAGTGAAACTCTATGCATTCTTCTCCACCATGTGGACTGTGGAGGAAAGAATTCTGCAGTCTTGAACTGGATCTGTGGTGCAAGTGGGGAAAGAAATAGATAGGATGAAAATAGAAGCAGCAACATGATAATAATGGATAGTTAGACTAAAGGGGATCGCATAATTCATGGGAATCTTGCGGATACTGCAGTGTGAAATTAGTATAAATTGTGTCACTCTGCTGACATTGAGACATCAATCCTTGACCATAGTTAAGGTGCGGTTGATGTTCCAAATTATTTACTACAAACAACAGCACATAAAGAAAGAAAAAGAAAGAGACAACTTATTGGGATGTAACAAGCATGGAGACAAATAGCCGACAATATCTAGTATGAAAATGACTTTACAGATAGATTGTTAAAGTGAACAAAAGAAAGTGTTATGGAACATTAAGACCACCTGTTTGGAGTATCCTGACAATCCTATGAGCTGTGAATCACGCACTGCTCTGTAGAGATCGGTTGGAACTATTGGTTTCTGAATCAGGAAAAGTAAACATTGTAAATAAACATGTTTAACTATGAGCAGCCACCCCAACAAAGGCAGAGAAAGTGCATTCCTCCAGCATAACAAAATTCATAAGAAACAAATAACTTTGTAGTTAGACCTGTCAGATATTATAATTCAGAAATGCCAGCACCAATCCTGAGCATAAAAAACTTTTGCTCATGATTGCTGCAAAATACTCTGTACTTCCATTTGTTAGGGACTTGTACCATGTCTGCAGAGGGTGGAATACAGTGAACACAACCTCTGCTGAGAACTACACATGTCAGCGAAACAAAAACAGAGAAAGAAACATTGTCATGCAAGTTTTTAGAATCTCTACAATCATTTAAAACCCACAGAGAGTCTGAAAGGATGCTCTGAATGCAAGGTGAATAGGTCATTTCCTTCTGGACCACAAATGGAGTTTAAGAATGGAATTCAACTATCACAAGACCTCATGCCCAAAATTTGTTCCAACCATTCTATGATGTTTATGCAGTTCTCTCAATATGGCAGAACGATACACATGAAAGTCACACACAATGTTAGATGTATTATCTCAATACTCACCGTCAATATAGTGTCAATTTCATTTTCTATCCTCCAATTTAAACAATCGATCAGCTGCAAAAGATACAGGCATCAGTAGAAATGATATATGTCATTTTCCAACAATGAGGACAAAACAAGGAAACAAAGCAAATCTGCATCCTGACCATTTTATGTGCTTTAGAAGCATTCCATTCTCTTGCTTTGAGGAAGCGAACTAAAGTTTCATTTGGGTATCCTTGATGCATATTCTGGGAAGGAAAAGATAAATTCAATCAATTTGAATAAAACCACAGATATTTTGCTTTGAAAATGGAGTAGTCCATACTTTAATCAACAAATATCAAGGCCTAAAAAAGGATGTGCAAAGGAAGGCTAAAACACCTCATTTGAGTGTTGATTAGGGTTTGAGCGGAAATATAAGCCCAGTCAGATGGAGACTACATGAATCCAGCCAAAGAAGGAAGAGGGAGAATGGTGCTCAGAATGCTGCTAGCGGCCAATAGACACAGCCAAGGTCTTTTCAGTGGGTTTGGGGGATGGGGGATTCTTTTTTTCTCGATATGGATCTATGAAGAGTCTTACTCCTCCAAAATAAAATGGAAGAGATTATTCCAAACAGGTTTAGGTCCCGTTATCTCTCTTAAAAATATTTTGAGAGAGAAAACATTAAAAAAAACTTAATTAAACACCCTCTAAAGCAATTAACTTTAAATAAGTACTAGTCTAATCTGAAACATTTTCTCCCCTCTTAAAGGCAGTGCTCTCAGCAAGTGTTCATTCAGGAAGTATTATCTTAAGTATTATCAAGGACAATGATCCAGGAACTTACTGAAAGTTGTTTATTTAAAAATTCCAATCCACTAGTCTTGTTAGTATTTTATTAATTTCACACCACAAAAGCTAGAAAAGGGAAATTGAGACAATTGTTGGGAGCACAATATGCAAACCTTTCAAGAAATTAAAAGCATTGTGGCACAGATGAACTAGAAACCATGTATGTAATCACTTGTTTCATGGATCATCAAGTTGATAAAAAAGCACTTGTCAAAGTTGAGTTTATATTCAACAGTATTGAATTTTTACAATTTTAGCAACTCAATGTGCAAAAATGCAATACATTTATATCAGTTTTCTTTTTCTATCAATATCTAGGGGAACCCTGGTTTGGTTGGTAAAACCCAAGAAGGATAAAGCACCCATGACCCACTACTCAATAAAGTTTGCCTTTCTGCTTCTGAACAGTATGTCATGAGATAAAAGGAAAATAAATCTTGAATATGTCTAAAGCAGAATTTTCTTGTTCAATTGTGAAATGAGTATAAGAATGGTTAAAACTTAGCCAAATGACATCCAATACTTTGGATATGCTTCTGAAAGTTACAATGATGATCAGAAGATGATGCAGTACAACAGACATCAGAAAACATCTTTTTACCACCTTCCATTATTTTTCTTTGTTTTCAAACTTCTTGTTCCCGTCCATATGTAGATGTATACATCAAAGTTAAAAATCGTGACGCATAGGAATGAAGCAGGTAAGCAAGAGAGATATGCATTTAAATCCCTCAACCATTTCTAAACTTGACTCCTTCTCATTATGGTTCATGGCCAGAACACTTTATGAAAGAAAAGAATAGATTAGCTTGATAGTGAGATATAATCGGGTAAAAGTATAAAAAATTCCACCTAGAAAATCAGTCCAGCGCCAGAATTTCAAAGATGATTTCTGCAAAAGACAAGTAATAGTTCCAATGCTATGTATCTATCACCATATCGTTGCCAGATCCATGCATAAGGTGGGAAAAATATGAGTTTAGCACTTGTCGTACACCTGTATTTTTCGACGAACTTTTTTGGTGCATGTCATCCTTGCACGGTGTCATCTAATCTTTGACACATTTTTCACCTGCTTTTGAGGCAAATGGCATCTCATGGTTCTGATTACTTGATAATGCTGTGCATGAAGATTAGTTTAGCTTGGAAATCTTTCCTCGATATAGTTTTGTTGCTTCAGAGTAATCCCTTACAAAATGATGTCCCTCAGAGACAAAGGTAGCCCCCAACTACAGCTTAAGCACATCAAATCTCCATTATTATACGGAAGCTTCCCTGGACAAAGTTTGGACCAGCCCCCAATCTTATTGGTAAAGGATGATGGGTAGAGAAGAAATAGAGCATCACACAAACAGGATGTCATCTTACATGAATGGAACAGCAAAAACCAGCTCCAAAAGTTTGTACACTGCCAAACTCTGAGCTCATCCTCCTAGTGACTAAAATTTTATACGCATTCAACCTATTTGCAAGCCAACTGTTGTCTGGTCTGATTCACATTGAAGCCCAATATCATTATGACAAATGGGAAGTGAATTTAAAGGAGTTTCAACCGAACATCATTATGACAAATGGGATGTAAATTTAACGGAGCTTCTCCCATGTTAGAAACCTTTATTGCCCAGACTCTTTTCTATCGCCACCGCATACAAATCCAATTAAACAAATCCAATTAAATTGTAGAAGACCAGAACTCAGTCCTATGGAAAGCCGCCAATGAAAAGACAAAAAGACTGGATCTCAAATTCAGTAAGTCAACGGGCTCCCTCTTTCAGCTGAACAAATGCATGCGGCACCGAACAAAAGCACAATCCGAAACAAATAATCATGATTAAAATATGATCAGCATCCAAACCTTAGGTTCCCAACAACAGCACAGATGAAAAGGCACAATTTTGAGATATCAATACAGCAAAAAGCACCTCACAGTGGCATAGAGATCCAGTTCACCCTCCAAAACAGATAAATTAAAAAACACAGAGATCTAACCAACACAAAAATGAGACATCACCCCAAAGGCCCGATATCCTCACCTGGAAAGTGCTCCGCAGCGCCTCATCATCTGCCAAATCTGAAACAACAAAAGAAAAAAGCTAACTCAGGAACACACATCTTTTCTGCGGAGGGAAAGCGGATTTCCCAAAGGGAAAAACGAAAACAAGAGTTCCGGAGCGGACCCTCGTCGACAAGGGCCCTGAGCTGCTTGATCGCCTCCTGGGAGCCGGCGCCCATCTTGTCCCCGAACAGTGCAGCTCACGATCCAACTCCGTGAAGTGGCGGGAGGGCCCCGAACTCTCGCCACCGACGCTGACCGGCCGGGGCAGGGAAGGCCCGGGGAGGTGGGTGGGGGTCAAGAATGGCTGCCCAAACCGGAGGCCAGGTGCTGCCTGCTGTGCTTCTCCTCGTCTTCCACCCCCAGCTAATAAACACCACCCACCCCCACTCCCCTGGTTCGAACTACCGCCCCGCGTATCAAAACTCTTCAATGCAGCTATAACACACCCGTTCTTGACGCAGAGAAAGAAGGAAAAATTTTAAAACGGGAGAAATTTTGGAAGAAAGAACTAAATTTTTTACAGAGGCGGTAAATGGGTGGCTTCTGGAAATGGTAACCGCTGGCGCTGTTTAACCACCGTCGCTGCTGCAGTAGTAACTAGATTTTCTTGGTGGCGATAAATAATGGCGGAGATTAATTACGAAAAAGGCCGCTTTTTTTGGTCGCCGGCGAACAGTCGAAGTCCACGGGGGTTGTCCGAGCAAACTGGCACGTGCCGCCGCGGGGAGTTAGCTATGGGGGCGTAAAACGCCGAGAAGCATCTTAATATTTTTATGATATTTTACAACATTTTTTGCGAAAATAAATAAACAAACAATTCTTCATGTAATATCTATGGGGAGGTTGTAATATTCCAATTCTACTAATAATACTTTTTTTTCAAGCGTTGATCATCAAAGTTCGCACATTTTAATATATGATTTTTTTAAAAATCTTTGCCTGGCTTGTCGACAAATTATTTACCATTTCATGATGTGAACCATCTTGACAGCTCACACAGGTGACGGCTGCACTCTCTTTATTGAGGTCGTTGGTTTTACCAGCCTGACTGCGACCAATGGATTACGTGAGAGGAAGCAGAAACTTGTTCAAAAGGACTAATTCCGTCCACTTGTTAGCTCGCGTCCCATCGTGGGATGAGTATTTCTTGAGGGGGTTTTTTATAGAAATATTATCCTTATAAATTGATTTTTTTATTATTTTTAACAATATTCTTATACCAATATAAAGTCAAAAATACCTGTGCAATTAACTTCCGTCGAAGATCTAAAGAATATTTTGTTTTTATCCATATAATAAATACTTAAATAAAAATATTTTTATAAAAAAATATTTTGGTTAACCTATTGTGTTGAAGAGAGAGAAACAGAGGTAAAGGGATAAGCGTATAAAGAGATGGAAAGAAAGAGTTTATAAGAGATTCAGGAGTATTTTGGTTCTTTCTCAAATTTGGTTCAATGCTAACAACAGTTAAATAAGAAACTTAAGGGATTTTTGCATATATATACTCTTACAAAGTTTGATTTTGTCAAATATATTCTTCGTCAATACTTAAGGGATTTTTGTCAAGTATATTATCGTGAATATCTTCGAAATACGAATAATGTCATGATTATGTCATCGTCGTAACTCCAGTGTGTTTAACCCGAGTTAAGTGTGAGTTAAAGAGTAAGATTTATATATATATATCTCTATAAAGGTTGATTTTGTCAAATATATTTTCAATCTAACAATCGTAGATGACATATTTCACAGAATATTCTCTTCCGTCGACGATAGTAAATTAAATGATATAATCGTAATATTTCTGTCTAAACGAAGGATATTCATGATAATATGTTCAGATGAGGAATATATTTGATAAAACTAAATTTTATGAAGGTATATGTGTAAAAATCCCAAACTTTAAAGGAAAGCTAACAAAGGATGATGACAAGGGCATTTTTGCAAGTATCACAACATAATTAAGTTGTTTAAAATAATATAAGAATAAAAGAAATAATTTTACAAATAGATTTATAAGAAGATCTTTGTAAAAAATCTCCTCCTTTGTCATGCTAAGATCACGATGGTTTCACCGTGATATCACGGTAAGTAGAAAATATAATAATAAGTTAATAATAATAACAATAATTTGTAATAGATTATCAAACGAGCAAAGGTCTTTTTCTTATCGGTCTTGCCCATTGCATATGATGAAACAATAATAAGTTAATAACAATAACGAAGATCTGTCGTTATTACCATTAGTTTAGGATGTAAAGTGCATTAATTTAATATCATGAAATTGATTCCTTAAGAACCAGTTTGATAATGGGTCGAAGTTTAAGGCGAATACACCATTCGCCTTAATCAGGCGAATGGCGTATTCGACCCCAACAGGCCGAATGACATAATCTCCCTTTTCCTCACGTTTCAGTCTATTGGGTAGCGTATTCCATGTTTTATCAAATCAGAGTATCGACGAAACCGACATCCAACCGACAAAAGCGCCATCCGGTTGGAGCCTATTCGTTATCAAACACAGCCTAAGTGATCATCTCAGTTACTTCCTTAGTGACTCTAGTTCAATAAAACTTACATTGGACCGGACATATTAGAGAGCGGGTTTTGAGTGGGGAGTCTTTGGTAGGGTTTAGTGCCCTACACAGTTACCTCCCTCGATCAACCATGGCCCCCAATTTGGGGGGGGGGGGGGGGGTTCTCCACACTCCCCCCAATAGCCCCCTCCATCTTCTCAGCCCTCCAATCATCCCACGGTCATCGCCCCTTCATCTTGCTCACTTGAGATCTCTAGAAGCATGATGCTTTCGGTTGGGGCGTGCTCACTTAAGACTACATGCCTTTCACCTCCATTTGTTGGGGCCTTTGCAAATCTACTACATCCACTGGAATCTTGAATGCGAAGGAGCCATGCGGCCATAATTGTGAAAGCCAAGTTATTTCTGGAGGTTCTCCTCAAGATCCATCCGTTGACATTCACTGATCGAGGAGAATCCACGATTTTCTTCTCCCACAAAGAAATTGAGATTGCCCTATGTCCTTTTGATAAGTGCTCATTTTTATATGTTTATTTATATCACACACATTATTTCTAGATTTTAATGTAATAAATTATGCAATGTTTATGGTTAATCGTATTCTCACACTAAATTTAAAATTTTATGAAATTAATTAAAATTTTGAAATATAATTTAATTAGTGAAGACTTGAGATATAGTTAAAAAGAACAATTATTGCATAGTTAATAATATTTGATCAAAGAGACTAAAAAATATATTTTTTGCATTTAACAAACTGCATCAAAGTTTTGTTTTTTTTAATAGTACTCTTCATCTTTGACGATAACAAAGAAGCCGCGACAACTTAGGTTTCATGGTCTCCCGACGTGGAGAAGAAAAGAAGAAAAAAAGAAGAAAAGAAGATGAGAAGGAGAAGCCACGGCGGCGTGGGCTACTAACTGGGAGAAGAAGAAAAGAAAAGAAGAGAAGGAGCACCGACTAAAAATTAAAAAATGAAAAGAAAAATGGTACACATGTATTCTAATGCAATTTCTCAATGATGTCCATTGGTAGGATGTCAATTCAAATAAAAAATGAAGAAGCAACGGCCAGCATAAGACCTTCACATACACATGCCAACGTCAGTGACAACGCGTGCATGAGACCCTTGCCAAATGGTAGAGGGCAAACAATAGCATCGGTGCATGAAAGGACCAAAGGTTTAAATAGAAAAGATAGGTTGTAGATGGCAAAGGCAACGGGAAATAGCGCCGCAGGAGAAGTTAGTCTCCCGAGCATTTAATAAGGCGTGGGCCACGTGGAGGAGGAAAAAGATAGCTACAATAGACAGGAGATTTCTGTGTGAAAGGCTTCCATGGGAGAGGCCTACCTTTGGCCCTATAAAAGGAGATCGCGTGTGACTGTTTAGGGGGTTCTCCTTTTGGGTAGTTTTTAGTTTTAGTTGTTCTTAGTAGAAATAGGAGTAGGAGTAGTATGTCCCTCCTCCTCTTCTCTATCTCTCTTTCTTCATTCTCTTCCTCTTCTTTATTCTCTCTCTCTACACGTCCCCTTCCTCTTCTTCTACTTCTCATTTCCTCCTCCTTCTTCATTTATTTCCGTAAGCTCTCTATATCTCTTTCTCTCTCTAAACTCTCTCTATCTCTTTCTCTCTCTAAACTCTCACTCTCTAAACCTCTCTCACCACAGCGACATCTACACCAATTTGGGTGACGGATTACATAATGGTTCACACTCAAAGGCCCAGAGGAGACGACAACGTCATCCTCTCTCTCACCACGGTGACTCCACCTTCTTCCATAGTCATTGTTTAATTTGGTGTTATTTAGTGTTTATTTACGTCGAGTTGTAATGTTATGTGTCGCACTTTCATGTTGTAAGTTTTATCTTTTAGTGAATAAAATTCATGATTGTATTTTCTCTCTCTAAAAGTTATTATCTCTCTCCTATCTCTGAAACTCTTTTTCATGATGATGTTTAATCCAATCCGAGCGACACTCAAAGGCTCCAACATGACGACGACGTCATCATCACCCCCTTCTACGACCGTTTCCTCTTCCCTCTCTCTATCTATATTTTTCACTCTTAACCCTCCAAATTTCTTTAGATAAATTTGTTCCATACATTTAAAATTCTAAAATTTTAAAAGAATTTAAACACCGATTTCGCTCTAAAAGAAACACAAGATTTGCAATTCAAAACTTAAACCTCCATGTGGATTCGACCTGTTCTCACCCTAATATTGTTCCTTTTATTTATTGTGAGTTCGGAAATTTAAGATTGAGTGAGTGGTATTTTTACCGACAAGCATCGGGTCACATCATTTTTTAACGCCGTTGACGGGGAGGTTTATGAGTTTTGAGTTGTTTATTTTGTGTTTCTTGTGTATATATTCTTCCTGACTTTCTTTTCTTATGTTTTGTAAGAAAAACAAAAAAAAGGAAAAATCATGAGGGCTTGACACCGCTGGTCATAATCGATTTGCACCAAAATGGATAAGTTGGACCTCTTACTCGACCAAGCCCATGATTTAGCGAGGTCTAACACATTCTACACCCCTATTTATCAGGGGAATCACTCAGACTTTACTAGCCATAATCATTATGTGAGCGTCCATGCTTCCAATCTCAATTCCCAAGTCCAGTGCAAGCCACACATGGTGTCAATAACACGGATGTGGATTTATTTGATAACACTTATAACCCGAGTTGGAGAGACCATGAAAACTCTTTTTGGATCCCATATCAGGTTGAGGCCCTTAATCCTCTTGTTCATAACTTCCCAAATATATTTTCAGACTTTGATTCTTGGGATAACAATACATACATTGGAGGCTAGCCCACATATTCATACCCTCAGCCTGATCGTTTCCAACATTTAAATCAATAAATTGAGGCTCAATCCATTCAGCTTCAACAAATGGTCATTGATCAATCTATTCAGCTTCAACAAATGATTATTGCCAACCAACAATCCCCTGAAAAAATAAAGGCCCAAATTAAACGGTTAGCTGAATCTATTTTCGGGCAGGATCCAAACCCACCACTTAGTCCATTGCTGAAAACCATATTGATCAACCATATGGACTAAACCAATAGCTTGACCTATATCTGCCATCTATCGACCCACAGTTCTAATTTGCTCCAACAAATTTCCTTATTGAGGGTGGTGGAAATGTTAATGATCCATACCAAGCTCAGGTGAGTGGGGCTAGCACTAAAATTGAAAATCTAGTTAGCACTGAAGTTGACTATGAGGACATTCAAGTGAATTGTGCTAGCACTAATGCTAACCCATCTGGAAATTTAGATGATCCACTTAGCACACCAATCTTTGATGAGAATCTCAAGAGTGGATCTAGTGCTAGTTTACAAGAGGAACCAAGGGAACAACTGGAACCAGCAATGGTGATGGAGAGGGGAAGATTCACGGCCCACTATGTACGCGGCCCAAATGACCCATCAAGGCCTGCCGGGCCCAACAAGTGACAACCCTTGCATGGCCCACTTACCACAAGGCCCCGCTTGCCCAAGGCTCGCGTAACCCATCGAGCCTTAGCTCGGTCGCCCGACCGATGGCCTCCCCGTTTCCGCGAAATGCCTACAAGTAATTTTACTGAGCCATCCCGAGGTCAAAGGAATATCCCCGGCGGATGCCCACGTGCCTAGGCCCCCGGCCTAGGAAAGGGGTGCCCCCCTTTGTCCTTTGTGGATTAGCTCAGTACAAAGACTCCTAGGCGGGCCAGGGCAAAGTCCTCGCTGCTAGTCCCTATCCAAGCGGAGGTTATGCTGTTACTTGGGAGAAGGAAGCCCAACGGGATCAAGAGGAGGTGAGAGTCCTTGACCGAGAAGAGTTCCACTTAAGGACGTAGCCTCCCTTAGGCCCATGTTTCTCCTCTACCCTAAGGAGGGACCCCGCAACTATATAAACTCAAAGAATCCTTCCAGAAAGGTAAACCCACTCTCAACCACTTCAACTGGTGGAGAGTAATATCGTGCCCTTCTTCTCTCTTGCCCCCCCTCGCATCTCGTTTCTACCACTTGCTGACTTAGGCATCGGAGGGTTTTCCCCGGGGTTACAACCCTGGGCCCCCTGATCGTTATTTCCCTCTTTGCAGAATCCTGTGCTGGAGTGGCTGCACCTCGTGATCGCCCGCAATCGGACGGCTCATGGCTTGGGATGAGATCTTGCCTCTTCATCTGGCACCGTCTGTGGGAAACGAGTAAGAAGCCAGTATGGTGCGAAGGAGCAACAGCAGGAGAGTTACCAGCGACAATGGGAAGGCGCTAGCTGCTGCAAACGAAGGGCATGTGCCATCACACTCGCTAACCAGCCCCCTTCCTAATGATCAGGCCAACGCCCCACCCCCGCCGCCACCCATAAGGGGACAGCCTACCACAGTGGACCCAGACGTCTTCCGTTCAATCAACGCTAAACTGGACACCCTCGTCGATTTGATGAGGGCCTAGGGAGGAATAGTCCCAGCGTTCCAGTGCAAGCCCCCCCTGTGCAGAAACCTCCAGGCTAACAGTTTGAGGCCACTTTATTCTTCAGGGAGGCCATATCATCCGGAGCGGGGCGGGTGGTCCTTCTCAACCTCTGCTTCCGCCTGGGGAACAGGAGGCCTCCTCCAATCCACGAGGAAGGAGGAGCGAGGCGGGATCGCCTCATCGGCCTATGGAGATGGCCACCCCTATCACAGAGTGGCAGGGAAGAGACCTGGGGCGGGATAGGAGCCCCCCAACGCCATCTCGTGCCCACCCGGAGCTCTCCCTCCAGCTCCGAGATTTTGAGCGACGATTTGTCGAATTGGAGCGCTCTCTCCGTGCTCTGTAACAAAGCTCCATAAGTAAGGAGGACAAGGAGTAGTCTCCTTTCTCCCCTGAGATTCTAGAGGCCGAGGTATCTCCAGGAGTTTCTCTCTCGGCCTTCAAATCTTACGACGGTCTGGGCGACCTAGCCGACCATTAACATAACTTTGATGCCCTTATGACTCTACACAGGGTGACAGACGCCATCAAGTGCCAAGCGTTCGTGACCACCTTGGTGCAAGGAGCTCAGGCTTGGTTCCGAGCACTCGTCCCCGGAACCATCACAAGTTTTCGACAGTTTGGGCGACTGTTCAAGGAGAGCTTCACCTGGAGCGGACCCCCAAGGTCGATTGGGCTACTAGCACTCAAGCAAGCCCCAGGGGAAACGTTGCGAGCCTACATCAACCGTTTTAAGGTGGAGGCCCTGGGCATCCCTCGCCTCGACGTGCCTTCCACCATCACTGCGTTAACTGGAGGAACCCACGATGAAGGCCTCCAGCGAGAACTGGTGCTCCATCCCCCTGCCACCCTCGCTGACTTGGTGTCGTTAGCCTTACGCCATGCGGAGTGCGAGGAGGTCCTCACTGCCTGTCGAGATCCTCCCGGCCAAGGGAGAGAGGGGGAGAGAAAGCGGCCGTCTGAGCAGACCTCTAGCCAGGGAAAAAGGAGGAATCGCGAGGGCGACCGTAAGGAACCACCGCGTAAGTTTGAGCGATACACCCCACTATCCACCCCGTCTACGAGATATATCGGAAGATCAAGGATTCGGGTCTGCTCCACTGACCAGAGCCGATGAAGGCTGATCCCAGGCGCCGCAATCGCAGGAAGCCTTGCCAGTTCCATGACGATCATGAACATCACATTGGTGACTTCCAGCATCTCAAGGACGAGAATGAAAGTCTCATCCTCCGCGGGCACCTGGCCTAGTATGTGGCCGAGCGTCGGGACGCTCATGCGGACCCCGTGGAAGAGATAGATAATCACCCCCGAGGGATTCACATCAACGTTATCTCGGGGGGATCGACCTTTGGAGGAGATATCAACCAAGGGAGAAAACGTCATGCCAAGAGAGCCAGCCGAACCATGGAATCTTCTAGGGCCCCGACTCCGGCAAACGAGCGGCAAGCCCTGGTGTTCTCCGACCAAGATCTGGAAGGGGTGGTTACCCCACACGATAACGCCTTGTAATTTCAGTGACTATCAATCACTGTAATGTAGATAGGATATTGGTCAATAATGGCAATGCGCCTGATGTTCTATCGTATGACTGTTTCTTTAAAATGGGTGAAAACCTGTCTATGTTGCGTCCGATCTGAACCCCTCTCTGCAGGTTCAATGGTAAAGCCACTTACCCCGAGGGAGCCCTAAGTCTGCCTGTTACTCTCGGGACTCCCCCTAAAGCCATGACTTTTGTGGCAAACTTCATTGTGGTTAAAGGGATAATGACCTATAATGCCATCTTCGGTCGAGGCATCATCGGCCGAATAAAGGCCGTGCCATCCACCTACCACCAAAAAATGAAGTTTCCCACTAAAATTGGCACGAGAGAGGTCCGAGGTATCAGGCAACAACTAGAAGGTGCTAGATAATCTCGGTGGAAGTCGTGCGCCCTAAAGACGTGAATAGGGGTCCAAGTATCATCGAGGACAAGTCGGCGGCAGACAAGCCCGGTGGGGAGCTGCTACCAATCTTCCTCAAAGATGACCTGACCCTCGAAGTCAGAATTGGGGCAGATTTGTCACCCGAAGTTCAAATTCAACATAAGAAATTTCTTTCGGAGTATATTCATGTCTTTGCATGATCTGATGAGGATCTCCTCAGGATTCTCGAGGAAACTGTGATGCACTGCCTTAACCTCGATCCAACGGTGAAACCGATTCAACAGCGGAAAAGGAGGCATGCCCCGGTAAAACAGGAGATCATAAAAGAGCAGATCAACAAGGGGAAGAAGACCGGGCTATTTCGCCCGATCCTTTACCCGACTTGGTTAGCCAATGTCATCCTAGTACCTAAAGCCTCGGGCAAATGGCGGATGTGCGTCGACTTCACCGACCTCAACAAAGCTACTCTGAAAGATTGTTATCAATTATCGAGCATCGACCAACTAGTTGATTCAACCTCGGGTAATGAGCTTCTCAGCTTCCTGGATGCCTACTCCGGGTATCACCAGATCTAGATGCACCCTGAGGACGCGGAGAAAACAACATTTACCTCTGATCTCGGCGTATACTGCTACACCCGGATGTCTTTCGGGTTGAAGAACGCCGGAGCAACTTATCAGACGTTAGTCAATCAGATTTTCGAAGACTAGATTGGTCAAAACGTCGAAGCCTACATTGATAATATGCTCGTCAAGTCACCAAAGGTCAAAGATTACTTCTCAGACCTAGCCGAGATTTTCCGCACTCTCCGAAGGTACAATATGAAACTCAACCCCTCCAAGTGTGCCTTTAGAGTCAGGTCCGAAAAGTTCTTAGACTTTTTGGTGACCCAACGAGGGATTGAGGCAAATCCCGAGAAGATCCAGGCTATCTTGGATATGCGGCGACCGACATGCGTTAAGGACGTCCAACGCCTAACAGGAAGGATCGTCGCGCTCAACCGCTTCCTGTCCCGAGCTGCAGAGCGCTGCCTACCCTTCTTCAAAGTGTTGAGAGGGCCGAAGATGGTGACTCCTACTTTCGCCTGGGATGATGGATGTGAGAGAGCCTTTACCGAGTTAAAGCAGTTTCTGATGGCCCCTCCAGTGCTATCGAAACCTGTGCTGGGAGAAACCCTGTATCTTTACCTCTCGGTAATAACTTCTATTGTTAGCTTGGTCCTAGTCCGAGATGACCAAGGTGTTGAATTCTAGGTTTTGATGATGTCAATATAATATGTATTCTTGGTACTGACATTGACCTTATTCTTGCAGAAGATCTAAATCAGAATAAATCCAAGAAAAGAATCTTAAAGAACTTCGAGCATCTGAAATGATGAGGCAAAGGCAGAGATGTTACATCGACATATCTACCAAATACCTCGATGTAGTCAACATTATCGAAGCAACTTCAGCATGATGCATCGACGCAACCAACAAATATAAAGCAGATGCATCGACGCATCAACCAGATGTCTCGATGCACTCACAACTTCAGAAGAGAGTTACAGAGCCGCATTGCTGAAATCAAAGGGATGACTCGACACATCAAGAGTACACATGAAGGACTCTCAATTCAAAATATGGAGTCTGTCAGATAGGTTGATGCACCCAGTATATGCATCAACGCAACAGGATGCTACACAAAGATTCAAGCATGATGCTGAAGCCTTTTGCCCCGACACACTAAGAAGAACAACTGCCAGAGTACATATGAAGTCTACGCATCAGGATGATGTACCGACGCATCAAGACAGGTTGTGTACCTTCAAAAGGAACTACGTCAACGCATCAAGGTGATGCACTGAAGCACCAGTCAAGGTTCAGATTCTAAGAGGCAACCAAGTCGAAGCATCATGATCATGCACCGACGCATCAAGATACAAGCCTATAACTTAAGCCCAAGTGAAAGCCAATGCTCCGACATCTCAGCTGCCAACATAAATCTTCTGTACTCCATGCCTCGACCTGTTAGTCATATGCCTTGTTCCAGAACATATGGATGGTCTATACTGTGACAATTTCAAATTGATTAAAGTCCTATTCGACCAGTTAAGGGTTAAGTGTGATATCTGGGCATCCGTGAAGGGCAATTAAGAAAAACTTGAGCCGCAAAGTAGAATCTGCCTCATCACGTGATCACTTGAAGAAAGAACATGTGATGACCGTACTGAGAGAGAATTGGCACGAAAACCTCTCATCACACGTGGTTGTCCTCTAAAAATTCTGATTGCTATCAAAATATTTATTATCCACGTGGACGAATCAAGTTTTAGTTGTCGATCGGGATCGCGGAAAGAAGGACGATACTCTGTCTTATATAACTGACCATCCTCGTTCAGAAGGGAGAGCTGGAAGAATTGCAGAGAGAATACCACTATCTGAGAATCCTTCTGAGAGAGAAAAAAAGAGAGAATTCCACAGAGAGAAGGAGAGAAGCTCGTCTAGCCAGTTTCATCGCGAAATTGCTTCTATCTGAATCTACATTGCTTTCCTCTTCTATTTTGATTGAAGTGTTTTAATCTTAGTTTCTGCTTTATATTTTCTTCTATTCTTCAGCACTGTGATTTCGTTTTGTGGTTCCCTCTTGGGTAAAGAGGAAGGGAGTCTAACTCTGGTGTCCCCTCTGTAGGTTCAGAGGAAGAGAGGTCCGTGACCTCTGGTTAGGTGAATTGTTGGGAGCAACTCACTGGGTTCCCTCTTGGTAAAGAGGAAGGGAGGTTGAACCTCCGGAATTTCCTTCCGGGTTATAGGAGAAGCAAGGAGCGTGTTCCTTGGGGAAGCTGTATGACAGCCATTGTTGCAGACTAAGTCTGTTGTGATTGATGCTTATTTAAGTAGGGAACCTCACTCAATTCGAGTGAAGGAGTGGACGTAGGCAAATATTGGGTCTGGCCGAACCACTATAAAATTGCGTATGCTCTGGTTGTTGGTTTGTGTGTTTGAATCTCTTCTCAAAATTCACTTAGCTCATTCGGCCAGATAATTTGCTTGGCATTTAGAATGTGGTGCAGCACTTAATTGGTATATAAAAAGGCGTAGTTGAAAGGATAGGTTATGCCTATCTGGAAGGCTACCTCTTGCGTGAGGAGCTCATCTGATCAAACCTCCGCCTAGCACCAGTAACAGTGAATGCAAGCACATTCAGGTGCTGATAGTAGATTGCTCCTGCCATTTTTCCTTGATCATCGAGATTTCTTCATTGTCTCTTGTGTGCACTCTAACTATCTGATCAGAAGTCCCTCCTGTGCGTGAGATCTGGTAGTTCTACTGTTGCCATCTATCATTGATTAGCATGTGGTATTTGTTCGCATAATTTTTTTTTAGACAGACATATTCATCCCCCCTTCTATATCTGTCTTTCTACTTATCAATTGGTATCAGAGCGGGTTTTCCATCATGTGGTCCAATGACCAGGGAAGACATGGAACGAGCAATGCTCGCAGCTTCATAGCTGAAGGGCACTCTATAAATAGGCCTCCGTTCTTCAATGGCACTAACTACTTATATTGGAAGAACAGGATGGAGGTATTTCTACGTGCACAAAGCCATGCACTATGGAGGGTCATCACCACCGGACCATTCGAGCTTCCTGAAGATGAAAGCACTTGGACAAGGGAGCAGATCCATGTATCAACTGTGAATTGGATAGCAATGGGCATCATGCAAAGTGCTATGCATCCAGAGGAATACTCTAGGATATCCACATGCAAGATAGCCAAGAAAATGTGGCATGAACTCCAGTTGATTTATGAAGGAACGTCCCAAGTGCGAGCCACCAAGGTAAATATACTAACCTCTGATTATGAACTATTTAAAATGAAACCCGATGAAACCATATCAGAGATGTATGCTAGGCTCTCACAGGTTACCAATAGCTTGAAGGCTCTGGGTAAGCGAATTCAGGAGAGTGAATTAGTTAGAAAAATCTTAAGGTCTCTAACCCCAGTGTGGCACACAAAGGCCACTGTAATAGAGGAATCTAGGGACCTATCCACCATGACTGTCACAGAATTGATAGGATCCCTGATGGCATACGAGATCAACCTTAAGAGGAACAATGACGATAACAAAAAAGGGAAAACCATAGCTCTTAAGGTGTCTAGAAGCAGTGGTGAAAGTAGTGAGGAGTATGAGAATTTCTCAGACCTCGATGATGAGCAGCAGGCTATGCTCACTCGGTAGTTTTAGAAATTCCTGAGGACCAGAGGTAAATCTTTCAGGAGAAGGAGACCACAGCAGGCTGGTAAGAACACCAATTTTAAATTGGATAAGAATAAGAATTCTGATAAGATTACATGTTTTCAGTGTAAGAAGCCAGGTCATATGAAGAATGAATGCCCGGAGCTCATGAAGAAGAATGTAAAAGCGCAGAAGAAAAAGCCTCAGGCCATGGTCTGCACATGGAGCGATGAAGAAGAAGACCCTGAGAGTGGATCTTCAGAGGAAGAAGAGCAAGGACTATGTCTTATGGCTGACAGCGACAATGAGGTAAGCAACCCTTTTGAAAGTTATTCAATTGATGAGTGGTAGGATGCTTACACTGACTTGTTAGATAAACTTAACTATCAAACCAAAGAATACAAGGTCATGAAGAGAAAACTGAACAACACTCTTAGTGATAAAGTTTCCTTGGAAAAAGAAATTGAAGACCTTAAGAAATAGCTTCAGGAAATGAATCCACTGAAAATTGAAAATGAAAATCTCATAACAGAAGAGGAAGAAATCAGGAACAATCTAGATGAATTTAAAATAAAGTTTCAAGAAATTCAAAAAGAAAATGAGTTAATGAAAGAAAAATATGAAGCTGTGCAGAATGCAAATTCTGAAATCTTGAAACAATGTGAGAAACTCCAGAAAAACTTAGATGATAAACATGAAATGTTGGAGAAATTTGTGCAAGGGAAAAACAACCTAGATACCATGCTAGGTGTACAAATTAACTTCAACAAAGAGGGTCTAGGCTACGACCCAACAAATAAAAAACCCTTTGAGTTCAAAACTATAACTTTCTGCCCAGGCAAAGGGAAAGAAAAACCGGATACCCCATCCAGTTTGAACAACAATCAGAATGTTCAGCAACCAAATTGATGAAATTCATGAAAGCTAATTCATCTAACTCTGTTGGACAACCAATTGAAACTCAAGGGAACTTAACTGGCAAAACTCCCATACATCGACCTAGTTTCGTTAATGCATCGAGGCACTCTATCTTTCATAGAGCCAAGGCTAGCATTCAAGATGTGATGCCTCGACGCAACACACCCATGCCTCAAGGTAACACACTTAATAGGTCGAGGCAGGTGACCCAAGACAAGAAACCATCAACTCAAAGAAACATGAATAAAAGTGGGGCACAGTCAAATTCTATCTACTCACCAAGATATTTTAACAATCATGATTTTCCAAGATAGAATAGATACATGAAATTCTCAAGGAAGAATCAGTCAGCCAATTGGAACAAGTTTCCTCCTAGTAAAGTCCAAAGTGGACAAAAGACTGTATATAATTTCACTAAAACTGTCAACAAGAAACAGGATAAGAAAAACACTTTTAAACAGGTTTGGATCCCAAAAACTCCGCTGAAAGATTTGAATAATGTCTTTGGACCCAATCTTCCTTGGGTTCCAAACCTTTTTGATTGAATTGATTTCATGTTAGTCTGGCAGCCCTGAACAACAGGTGGTATTTAGACAGTGGTTGTTCCAGACACATGGTTGGAGACCAAAGTAAATTCAGTGAGCTTCAGCTGAAGGTAGAAGGACTTGTCAAATTTGGAGGGAAAAACAAAGGTAGAATAATCGGTTCAAGAACAATTGGTAAGCTCCCTTCAAACATTGTTGAAAAGGTTCTTTTAGTTGAAGGTCTTGAACATAATTAGCTTAGCATCAGTCAGTTGTGTGACAAAGGTCACCAAGTCATTTTTGATAATGATGTTTGTAAAATTCTTGAAGCAAATTCTGACCAAGTTAAACTTGTAGGACATAGAGTGAATAACGTCTACATAGTAGACTTGAATGATTCATCTGCATCAAATCTCTGTTTGTCTGCTAGTTTAGAAAATAATACTTTTAATTGGCATAGGAGACTGGGACATGCTAGTTATAGCACTCTAAACAAATAGGTTAAGCATGATCTAGTCAGAGGCTTGCCCAAAATAAAATTTTTAGAGAATTCTAAAATGTGTGATGTATGTGCTATGGGTAAACAAACTAGAACATCATTTAAACTTAGGACAGAACCCCTGTCCTCTAAACCTTTGGAATTTTTGCACATGGATCTTTTTGGACCCTCTCATTCACTGAGCTTTAATGGTAAGAGATTTAGATTTGTGATTGTGGATGACTTTACTTGTTTTGCATGGATTTTCTTTCTTGCCCATAAAAATGATGCATTCTATAAATTCAAACTGCTTTTCAATAAAATAAAGCAAGAGGGTAAGCATAAAATATGCATAATCCAATCTGATCATGGAGGGGAATTTGATAATTCGATATTTTCTGATCTATGTAATAGTGAAGGACTAACTCACATGTTTTCTTCTCCCAGAACTCCACAGCAGAATAGCATAGTGAAAAGAAGAAACCGAACCATTGTTGAAATGGCCAGAACCATGCTCGTGGAGAGTCAGCTACCTAGAAGGTTTTGGGCAGAGGTGGCCAACGCTGCATACTATACTATCAACATGGCCATGGTAAGACCCATCCATAAGAAAACCTCCTATGAGCTTTTAAAAGGTAAGAAACCAAATGTGACTTACTTTAGGATTTTTGGTTCTAAATGTTTCATTCACAATAACAATAAAAAGGACCTTGAAAAGTTTGAAGCCAAGAGTAGCCCAAGAATTTTTCTAGGATATTCTGAAACATCTAGTGCATACAGGGTTTTCAATATAACTGATCAAACTATAGAGGAGTCTCCTCATGTTATTTTTAATGAAACCATCAACTCTGCTAACTTGGATGATGATGACAATAATTCAAGACATGATGGAGAGTTTCTGGAAGAAAAACTGAATGAAGAACCAAAGGCACCTGAACCAGCTTCACAACATGAACCAGTTTAGGGTGAGTCAGCTGAGCAAGGTGAGTCTTCAACAAATCTCAGATTTCTAAAAGATCACCCTGCACACAACATCATAGGTAATTTGCAAGACCCCCCTAGAACTAGGTCTTATCATCAGACTGTAAATAATGAGGATTTGATTGCACTAGTGTCCCAAATTGAACCTAAAATAGTAGAAGAAGCTTTAAATGACGAATCTTGGCTAAATGCAATAAACGAAGAATTGGGCCAGTTTGAAAGAAATAAAGTCTGGAATCTTGTTCCAAGATCTGAAAATGTGTCAGTCATAGGAACCAAGTGGGTCTTTAGGAACAAAATAAATGAAGATGGTGTCATCTCTAGAAATAAGGTAAGGTTGGTAGCCAAAGGCTACTGTCAAGAGTTTGGGGTGGACTTTGAAGAGTCCTATGCTCCAGTGGCTAGGATGGAAGCAACCAGAATATTGCTAGCTTTTGCTTGCTCTAAAAATATTAAACTTCATCAGATGGATGTTAAAAGTGCATTCTTAAATAGGTATATAACAGAGGAAGTTTATGTTGAGCAACCCCCTGGATTTGAACTGTCTGTACAACCTAACCATGTGTTCAGATTAAATAATGCACTGTATGGCTTGAAGCAGGCTCCTCGGGCCTGGTATGTCAGATTAACTAAATTTTTGATCAGCTATGGGTACAGTCGAGGTAAGGTGGATCAAACCCTTTTTACTAAGAATCTGTGTGACCACCTAATCATAGTTCAGATATGTAGATGACATTGTATTTGATTCAACATGTTCTGTATTATGTAATGAGTTTGCTGGTCTAATGTCAAGTGAATTTAAAATGAGCATGGTAGGGGAGCTAAAATTTTTTCTTGGATTACAGGTTCAATAGCTGAAGAATGGATGTTTCATCAGTCAGACAAAATACACCTTGGAGATTCTCAAGAGATTTGGCATGGACAAGATGAAACACATAGCCACTCCAATGGGTACAAACACTTCCTTGGATGCTGATTTGTCAGGTAAAGAAGTGGATGCAAAATTATACCGATGTAAGATTGGTTCTCTCTTATACTTAACTACCTCAAGACCTGATATACAATTTAGTGTGTGCATGTGCGCTAGATTTTAGTCTAGACCCACTGAATTGCATTTAGGTGCTGTTAAAAGAATTTTTAGATATATATCAGGCACACACAACTTGGGTATGTGGTATCCTGCTGCACACACTTTAGATCTAATTTCATACACGGATGCAGACTATGCCGGCTGCAAGTTAGATAAGAAAAGCACTAGCGGCTTTTGCCAATTCTTAGGTGGGTGCTTAGTCTCTTGGGCCTCCAAGAAGCAGCGCTCTATGGCCCTCTCCACTGTAGAAGCTGAATATGTAGCAGTAGGGAGTTGTGGTACACAGGTAATTTGGATTAAGCACCAGCTCAAGGACTACAATGTAGACCTTGGCTGCACACCCATATACTATGACAACACTAGTGCTATAAACCTGTCTAAGAATCCTGTGCTGTATTCACGCACCAAACACATAGAAATCAGGCATCACTTCATAAGGGATGAAGTTTCTAAAGGAAACTTTGAATTAATCCATGTAGGCACATCACAACAAGTTACAGACATTTTCACTAAGCCCTTGGATAATGATAAGTTTTCTATTTTAAGAAGAGAATTAGGCATTTTCAGACCTCCTTGATTTCTGATTTCCATCAACTACTCTTGAGGCTGCTGCATGCCTCGATGCACTGAGCCGATGCCTCAACCTAACTGTTCAATATTCTTCACTTCCAACTTTGTCGTTTGTCTCTGCGTCGATGCATTCAGCTAATAGGTTGACGCATCTGTGCATCCTTTGTTCCTTATCATCCTCCTCTCTTGCTCATTTAATCTTGGTATATAAAATGGTGTTAGGAGAAGGGCATCTGATGTCTGGAAACCTACACTATGCGTGAAATGGTTTTTGAACCATAATTCTCCGCCAAGTACCAAGGCACATTATCTCATAAAGCCAGGGGGAGATTCTTTGCTTGCTATTGTCTAAATTCCTTTTGATGCATGTAGTCTAAGTGTGAGGGAGAGTTGTCTAGACTTTAGGCCTATCAGCCTACTGTGATTATTTAGATTCCTATGCAGTCTGTTCACAGATCCAGAATCTCAGAACTCTCTTAAAAGCCTTAAATCTGTTAACTGAATGATCAGCCAGGAAGTTTCAATCTTATGATCTTGAAGAGAACAAACTGAATGTTTCTGAAAAATATTTTCTTACAAGAACAATGAATCAAGATCAATATTGGAGTATGATGCCCTGAATTTCTTAAAAACTTGAATCTTGAACTCATAGATTCCAATCAAGAAAATATGCACATGAAGTATTGTCTTCAAACACCCTGCCTTTATCAATTTAAAGGGGTAAATTCTTCTCAGAGCAATGATTTAGTTTACTGAGAAACCAACCCTTTCACCTTGAAGTGGAAGAAAAGGTGTGTCATGAAGTGCCACATCAACTCTGATTAAAAAGGCATTGCCTATAAAATCATGGCAAAGTAATGGCACAAGAGGTTGAGTAACTAGGTCACTTTACCTAAGATGTATTGTGCCTCATGTAAAAGACCTTTCCATTTGCTAACTCTGTTCTCAAAAGAGAGGTATTCAGGTTACCACACTGAATAACTGGGGATTCCTGCATCTAATCAATGTGTCTCCTTACGAAGAAAAGTGTAGGTCCAACCTTGTTGCTCATTAATAAAGGAAATTAGTCAAAAATATGTTGAAAAACCCCATCTAACTAAAATATGGTATGGTTGTTTGTTCCCAATACTATTGGAAAATTGACTACTTGAAAAATCAATTCCTGTTCAGCTAGTAGAGTTTTAAGACAAACTATTCTACGCACTCATATGACAAGTTGATTTAACCTCATTATTCATGTATGAAGATAATATTCAAACACATCATTTAAAATCTCACAATGTCATCAGAGTGAAACATCTAAGCAGATTATTTCAGTTGACTTCTTTACACTCTTAAGAGAAAACTCTGCCAATTCCCAAATATGTGAACTAATTGTATCAGGGATATCTTGATCCTTCAGTCTGTCTTCGCAATCCCCACTTTCGTTCTTATTTTTGATGATGTCAAAGGGGGAGAGAACTAAAAGATTTAGAACAGTTACAGTTGAGAACAGAAAGAGTGAACAGGAGAAAAGAATGAGTGAACAGGAGAAAAGAATGTGGAATGTGGGAGAGAAAAAGAAAGGGGGAGAGAAAATGGAGAAAATGTGTATGGTTTGAAGAGTGAGAGTAACTTGCATGGTGATTTAGGTTTAAGGGGGAGTAGTAGAGTTGGATGGTTTAGAATTAGAACTATCTGTCCATCGCTTCGATCTGAAGCAACATTGCTTTCCTCTTCTATTTTGATCAAAGTGTTTTAATCTTAGTTTCTGTTTTCTATTTTCTTCTGTTCTTTAGCACTGTGATTTCATTTTGTGGTTCCCTCTTGGGTAAAGAGGAAGGGAGTCTAACTCCAGTGTCCCCTCTGTAGGTTCAGAGGAAGAGAGGTCCGTGACCTTTGGTTAGGTGAATTGCTGGGATCAACTCACTGGGTTCCCTCTTGGTAAAGAGGAAGGGAGGTTGAACCTCCGAGATTTCCTCCTGGGTTGCAGGAGAAGCAAGGAGCGTGTTCCTTGGGGAAGCTATATGACAGCCGTTGTTGCAGACTAAGTCTACTGTGATTGATGCTTGTTTAAGCAGGGAACCTCACTCAATTCGAGTGAAGGAGTGGACGTAGGCAGATCTTGGGTCTGGCCGAACCACTATAAAATTGCGTGTGCTCTGGTTGTTGGTTTGTGTGTTTGAATCTCTTCTCAAAATTCACTTAGCTCATTCGGCCGAATAGTCTACTTGGCATTTAGAATGTGGTGCAGCACTTAATTGGTATATAAAAAGGCGTAGTTGAAAGGATAGGTTATGCCTATCTGGAAGGCAACCTCTTGGGTGAGGAGCTCATCTGATCAAACCTCCGCCAAGCACCAGTAATAGTGAATGCAAGCACATTCAGGTGCTGATAGTAGATTGCTCCTGCCATTTCTCCTTGATCATTGAGATTTCTTCATTGTCTCTAGTGTGCACTCTAACTGTCTGATCAGAAGTCCCTCCTGTGCATGAGATCTGGTAGTTATGCTGTTGCCATCTATCATTGATTAGCGTGTGGTATTTGTTCGTATAAATTTTTGTTAGACAGACATATTCATCCCCCACTTCTATATCTGTCTTTCTACTTATCACAAGGAACTTAGAGGCTGGTATACTACATCAGCAAAGTGCTCCTTGATGTTGAAAAGAGGTATCCCGCAACCGAGAAGCTCGTGCTAGCGTTGGTGACCTCAGCTAAGTGCCTCCGGCCCTACTTCCAAGGACACAACATTGTGGTGCTGACCGACGAACCCTTAAAGAAGATTCTGGCTCACCCCAAAGCTTCGGGGCACCTCGTCAAGTGGGCGGTCATGCTTCGGGGCCTATGTGTCACGCCCCGAGCGCGGAAGATACCCGGAGATGCGCGACGTGTCTATATCAATCATATCAATCAGAGTGGTCGTGTATTCGACGCAAAGACAGAGATGCGCAAAATAGCAAGATAACCCAATCCTTTATTTTATAATGGATAGACTATTACAAATCCAATACTCTGTTTAATAAAAAGGAAAAGAATACATATTTGACTCAAGAAACTATAGGAAAGACTAGACGACACTTGAGCAGCTCTATCACTTTCACTCTTGAACATTCCCATCCGATTGACTTCCATCGTCGTCGGACTTACCTGAAAAGTACAAAGGGACAAACGGAATGAGCGAACGCTCAGTAGGAAATTATATCTCAAGTACTAGCAAGGGGTTTAAGTAATTACATCTTTCATGAATGCAATAAAGCTATGCATGCTCGCATAAAATGACAAGATAGAGAGAATGTAATATCAAGAAATAAGATGAACTTAATCATGAACTTTCAACAAGATGACAAGTGTATTCAAGGTATTCAAGCAAGCACGTTTAACAAGTCATGTCAAGAACTTTGGCTATCATGTATCAAGCAAGTAAATTACCCTTTTTCGGACCACACATTTCATGTAAAGTCAAGTACGATTCAAGTACAAGATGTGTGTGGAATGTCCAATCAAGCAAGTCAAGTACTCGGTATAATGCCAGATACCTTATCATTTTAACTCCCATGGGCACAAGTACTTTCGGGTGCTCCTCCCAGGACCAGATCGGGCCCTATATGCACAGGCATTTATCATGTATTTTTGACATCCACTCTTGTTTATATAGCCAATATAGAGTTTCAATATTCAAGCTTGTAGACATGTATGACAACTTTGACAGAATAGAGTCCAAAAATATGACAAAGGACATAGATTGGCGATAATAACGGTAAAATCACGATATCAATAAAACTAGGTAGAATATGGTTCCCTTAACTTAGGTCCCATGACAAATCAATATGGACATTCTTTATATAGAATTGAGGTCCACATAAACATTAGATCAAGCAAGATACCCTCATTCTTATCATAGAATTGAGGTTTACAAGAACGACATGATATGGCATGATATCATCATCCCATTAAGAATTTCTTATGATATACTCTTTGTATAATCATAAGGGCCGGTATACCATGTTTCTTTAGATTGACATGGCAAGGATCGTGTAATGGGTTTTTAGGGTACAACCAGCTCAGTCGGCCTTGAGGGAATCCAAGGCTACGAGGAGTCTTACGGAGGTCTCTATGACTAACTCGCTAGTCCAAAGGAACGGAATGTCCAATGGAGAGCTTGTATGTCAATGAGAGTTGAGTGTGATCTATGAAACAACGTGAAACGTGGGACTATACTCACGGAGTGGAGAATAGTGCCGATATATATATTATATAACATATGAAATCATCGGTTAACAAAAACAGGGAAAAATCAGTTTTACAGTAAAATAACGACTTAGGTCAAGTCGTTTCTCAAGTAATTAACGCCTAACAGAAGGGCGTTTACATATTTCTATTTTACAGAATTTTTAATAATTTTATTAATTCATGAAAAACACGCCCTAGTCAGGGGCGTTTTTCAGGTAAGTAACGCCTAACATAAGGGCGTTTACATATGTTCCTTTTTGCATAATTTCATTATTTCAATAATTTATATAAAACGCGCCCTGGACAGGGGCGTTTCTTCAGAGTTGACGACTATATAAGCATGCGTCTCATTATTTAAATATTTGACAGAATATAAATAATTTTCAGGATTTATTTAAAACACGCCCTGGAAAGGGGCGTTACTGTTTAATTTTATTTTACAGGATATACATAATTCAGGAATTTACAGAAAATGCGCCCTAGAAAGGGGCGTTTCTTTTCAATTTACGCCCTGTGATGGGGCGTTAACAGTTGTAAAACGACGTTGTCAAGGTCGTGAATTCAAGGAATTTACAATATTTCAACAAATAAATTTCCAAGACAGGAGACATGATCATGACAAGAAAATTAGCAGGAATTTACAGGTAGAGTCATGCAAGATATTAGAATCGATATTTCATATTTATTGAATTTTAAACAGGATCAATTATTGATTTCATGCGATTGTTCATGAAATTAACGCCTGTATACAAGGCGTATACTTTTAATTAACGACCACTGTGATGGTCGTTTCTTTTAAAGTAGCGCCCTATTCAAGGGCGTTTCTTGAGAAATTTACAGAAAACGTATTAAAACTACATGCAAACTGTATAAATATATCATGCATGGTGCTTCTTATATTTATTTTTAGTTTGGGCTACGAGACTTGAGAAAATCTTACCTTATGATCTGGATGAAGGAGATGAAAGGGCTTTGAAGCTTCAACTGTAACTTAATAGAAGAAGAACAATCGTTCTTCCGTCAACCTGGAGAGGAAACGAAGGAAGATTAATGATCTTCACAGACATACCGGAAGCTATAACGAGGAATCATAACCTCGTTCTTTACGCAAGCACCTGATCCTTAACCTGCATTAAAGGAGAGGAAGAATAATCAATATTCTTCATGCGACTGTAAACAGACGGGCAAAAGAAAACAAGAAGAACGTATGTTCTTCACTTACCGTGTAGCAGTAGATCGATCAAATAGGTTTAGGGTTGTTCGATCAAGACTATTTATAGGATTTTGGAGTCCTAACAAAAGTAGTGTTTGATTGAGGGTAACATATCCCTAATAGAGTCCTTACTCTAATAGACACTTACTAGATTAGGTTAATCTTTCCCTGGATAAGCTCTGGGTTCGAACGGGTCACGAACTGAATTAACGCCTTTTGTCAGGGCGTTTATTCTTAAATTAACGACCTTGTTCAGGTCGTTTCTTAAGAAACGTCTTGTATAAGGGCGTTCCTTGTTTTTGAAAAACGCCTAAGACATGGGCGTTTATTTTACTTGCCTATTTGGTCGCGTGAGAGTTAACGACCACATGCGTGGGCGTCCTTTCTTTAGTCACGCCGTATGTAGAGGCGTTTATTTTTAAATTAACGCCTTACTCAGAGGCGTTATTTTTAATTTGCTTTATTTTGTCTGTATTACTTCTGTACTATGTATGTTTTTACTTTTATTTCAATATTCATTTATCAGGGTTGCTACACTATGACATCTCCTTCCGCCCTCGCTCCGCCATAAAAGGTCAAGCACTTGCGGACTTCATCACAGAGAATGCTATTGTGCCTAATGAAACACCCCCGCCTACGGCTGGCCCGGCCTGGGAACTTTTCATGGACGGGTCGTCGAGCTCGGCCGACAGTGGTGCAGGTGTTCTCTTTAGCTCCCCGGAGGGAGTGGAATTGCAGTATGCCCTGAAGTTGAAATTCGTGACATCCAATAACGCCTCCTAATATGATGCCCTAATTTTTGGGGCTCGGATGGTGGTGGAATGATTTTTTTATATTTTACATTTATTTATTTATTTATTTGCTTAGGCGTGCCAGTCACATAGGTGACAAATTTATTGTGCCCTCGATCTGACTAGGTCAGTCGATTGTAAAATTCAGGTCGAGACTGGAAGTCCGCCATACCATAAAGGTTATGGCGTTAATTACATCCTCAGAGAGAGAGAAAAACCCTTGATTAATTGCCAAAATAAGAAGCCACCCGGGGCCAAGCTAATGCGAACAAAAACACATACGAAGCGAGATTAACGAAACCACGTGAGGGGTTTGCTTATTAGCTTATTCGTGCAAGGCAAGCAATGATAGACGTAATTATACGCAAAGTATGATGATAGCAAGCTAAGCTAATTGATTTTTTTGATTAGGTTCATGATTGATTAACATTGGGCGAGTGTTAATTTATTTCTTTTAAGGGGCTGTTTGATCCTTGACGGAGAAAGATGAGGGTCGACCTAGGAGCGGGTGAGGTCGACCTAGGGGGAAAGAGGCAGACCTGGGAATGGGTGAGGTCGACCTGCGGGCGGCAGAGGATGGAGTGAGTCAGTGTTGGTAGCGGCACCACCGATATATGGTGGGCGGAGGTGAATCGGTGGCGTCGCCACCGAACCACTGCGAATAGAGACGAGTCTGTGGCGTCGCCACCGGTTCAGCAAAGAAGAGAGAGAGAGAGGGAGAGAGAGAGGGAGAGAGAGAGAGAGTCGGTGCAGGGTGATAAGGTGATGATGTGCGTTGGTGCAGCAGCAGAGGGGTGACGGGATGCGTCGGTGCAACATCGGAGGGGAAGTCGGTGCAGGGTGATAAGGTGATGATGTGCGTCAGTGCAGCAGCAGAGGGGTGACGGGATGTGTCGGTGCAACAGCAGAGGGGAAGTCGGTGCAGGGTGAAGGCGATGATGCGAGGAGGGTGATTCAGTGGCATCGCCACCGATTAATGGCGAACGACAGCGAGTCGGTGGCGTCGCCACTGATTCAGTAATGGAGAGAAGAGAGTCGGTGGCTCTGCCACCGACTCACATAGGGCTTCGCGTGATGGACTTTCTGGGGGTTTAAGGTCCGGCAACATAGGGTTTTATGGAGGAACTCAAATCAATGGGCCCCTGGGCTCATCTGAAGGGGGTGTTTGATCGAATTTTAGAATGTTTTCAGAGTTTAGATTAAGTTGCATTAAATTTCTCTATGTTCATTTGTACATTTATTCTGTAGTTTTAGGGGATGTGCGAGGTTCATACTCCAGCACTATCATGCACCTCCTGAGTTCGTCAATTAAAGATAAGGGACTCTGAGATATACAGATAATAAACATCAGTGCACACAGACACACTTCAACATACATGAAGAAATGAAATCAGTGGGGAAATCTTGAAGAAAATTGGGCAACATTTCCCCAGTATATGGAATGCTTCCCTAATCAAGCGGATCAACACACGGGAAACCGGTGTTAAACCATAAATCAGTGAGAAGCCCCAGATGGGGCTGTCTCAGAACCAAAGATCAGCACATTGTGAATCCTAAGGGCCAGCCTACTAAGGATTCGTGCAGATCTGAGAGAGATTGCCGAAGGGTCGATATGTAGCCAGTTAGATGGCGTTTTATATCTCACTCTGTGCAAAGGGGCTTCCAGGGGAACATGTCATAGGGCGACAGACCCCCCGGAACCTGGAGTGAGGAGAGTGTGACAGAATGAGAGAAACGGTAAGTAGGGTTGTTCCCCTCCCCAGTGGTGGGCTGGCATATGTAACTTGAGAAACATTCTGGTGTAATCAAGTGAGATCAATGCATCCCGGAGAAATAGCTAGAAAGGCTGTCATTCGCCACAAGGCAAATCTCAGATCAGGCAGTCCTAGTCGGCGGATGTGACTCGTACCTGTCTCGGGGTAAAGGGGGTTCGAGAGGGGACAGAGGCCTCTGGAGGCAAATCATCGAACACAAGAAGGGATATACAATGACTTTCGAGCAAACAAACGAACTATCGTTGCAGTTGATATGGGAGCACACCGATGCCCTTACAACTGATGGGACGAGTGAAAAGGCATCCGGCGACCTCCTGTTCGTGTCTCATTCTTTCACTCGGTAGCAGGTAAACACACATTCATGAACATTCACATATATGGATAATCGAACTACATCAGTCGATAATACCATCGATGAAAATTGTAGCCCCTGGGGAGGGATTTATTGTGATATCCCGGACCCATCGGATCCTTCTTTTTGGGTCATGGATCTACTTTCTCGGGAGATTTGTTCCCATCATGCCCAGAATTATTTTCTGGACATATTCCGTGCACGGATCCGTGCGATTTGGGTCAGTTTCGGAGGCCGCAGGACGTGTTCCGCGTGTTTTCCGCGTGTTTTCTGATTCCCACATTTGTGTTTCGGGAGAACCTACGGAACCCCGTAGCAGGTGAACCGGGTCGTTCACCTACCCGCGGGTGGTACCGTTGTGATCAGCATGTTCCGAGGATCGAGAAAATATATTTTATTATTTTTTTGAATTTTTCTAATTTTACGGATTTTTTATAAATACCCACCCCCTTTTCCCTTTTTCTTCCCTTTTCTTTTTCTCTTCTTCTTCCTCCCTTCTTCCAACCGTTGGAGAGCCCCCCCTTGACCGCGGTTCCCTCTCCCCTGGACGATTAAGGCGCGGCCCCACTCCCTTCGGCGACGGCGTGGCTGCGGCGGCGGTGACGAGGAAGACGCGGCGGTGCTCTTCTCGCGGCGAGAGGCGGGGAGATCGGTGTTCTAAAAAGCATCTTCCTTCGTTTGGCAGCGATCCGACAGAGCTCGAGCTCCATTGAGGTAGGGAGACGAACCCCCATGCTCATCCCATTGTCCCCCGCGATTTGTAGGCCCCCCGCGATTTGTAGGCCGAGGAGAGGTCAAGAGGGGCGTATTTGAGCCGGGAGGGTAAAAAATCATGATTTTAGGGTCGTGTGCCGATCTATCGTTTCATCACGTTTCGGACCGATTCGAGGGTGTAGATGCATGCTAGGGGTCATAGGGGAGCTTCCCCCTTGTTTTCCCCCTCATCCGTGGATGTTTGGGGGCGTGGTTTGGATTTTTAGGTTTTTCCCGTCGGCCCGTTCTCGGGCTGGGGTGGCGGTCCTTCCAGAGACCGCCAGAGTCTCTGGCGGCCCAGGGTAGGTGCGCCAGACGCTGTGGAGGCCCAAGGTGGGTGCACCTCAGGTTAGTGTTTTGTCGGCAGGGCATCCGTCAGCCTGGCGGCCGTATGATAAACCGCCAGAGCGTGTAGCGCTCCAGGTTCGACCGCTAGAGGGGCGAGTTGACCGTTGATTTCCGACCGTTGGGAGTCATGTGCCTATAGCGGCCATAGGTACGGGCGCCAGAGGGCTTCTGGCGCACCAGGGTTGGTCCGCTAGAGGGTTGTGGTGGCCTAAGGTAGGAGCGCCAGAGCAAGCATGACTTCATCTTCTAGCGGCCTAATGCTGGGCCGCTAGAGTCCTATGGCGGACCAGGGCTGGACCGCCAGAGCCTGTGGCGGCCCAAGGTTGGACCGCCAGACTCTGGACTGCACCGAGTGAATCGCAGTCCCCTTCCGTTCGATCTGTGATTTCCGTGAGTGAGTCTTGCCTCCGGTGACACGTCCACTAGTTGTAGCCTTCTTACCGCACGTGGTGCTGACCCACCCGGGAGTGGTGGAGCGGCTGACCCGAGAGAGACGGTGAGTAGGCTGGTTACCGTAGGGCCCCCACGTACAGCCGAGTCCGGGCTTAGGGGGAATTACTAGCTAGAGGATAGGCCTAGGGCGTATGGTCTGAGTGTGCACACGGGGCTGAGGGTCTCGAACCCGCGCTAACGAGCGCGACCTCAGCTAGTCCTTGTTTTGTGATATTACTGGTTACTGAGTGTGTCTGAGTCTCGCGCCCGGGACGTGGTAGCTAGACACTTGTGACGCGGTGTAAGACGTCAGGGGATGCATCCGGTCGTTCTTCTAGTGGGTGGTGCTCCTGTCTACTGGTAGGTACGGACTCGAGTTTTTACGGACCGAGGTTTGGTTGTACGGTATGGTTAGTTAGATAGCTTTTCCGTTTATTTATTTCCGCTTGTTGGTTCTACCGTACTCCTGTTAGGTAGTGTTACCTTCCACGATTTTTGCGCCTTGCTGTCGTTTTCCTCGTCGTGTGGTGGGGGTCCAAGGGATCCCTACTGGGCCAATGAAATGAGACTCACCCCTACTTTTCAGGTGAGGCGGGGTCGTCGAGAGGTGCGACGGAGTTTCAGCGTGGTTCTTCAAGCCAGGGCTAGTCGCCAGTCTGCCAGAGCCGGGGTATGTCCCGTGTAGTTATACGCCAGGGAATGCCCCGTGTAGTTGTACCTTCCCTTCTGTTGACTATACTTTATTTGGACATGAGACTCTGTGGACCTTGTAGCAGTTTATTTTATTTAGATTATGCTGTGCATTTTATTTAGTTATTGTGCTATCCCTGTAGTTGTTTCAGCTTCTCTTATACGCCCACACCATCCCTTTCTACCCTTCTGAGTCTTCGGGCTCGTGGGTTGGCGGGCCGAGATTCGAGACGCGTCGGTTCCTTTCCGGTACTCAGATCCTGGGTCATCACAGTTGCTATCAGAGCGTAGGTTGTAGAAGTACATAAGGATCTGAGATGATTGCAGTGGTCCAGAAGGTCCATGAATGTCCTGTATAGTCGGCGACTGGCGTAAGGCTCCGTCTATTTTATTAATCCTGTTGTTTGTTTCTGTTAGCAAACATGTGTTATGGCGCCCAGGAGCTCGACTCGTTCCCATCAGGGAGAGTCAGGTTGCGGATAGGAGGGGCAGAGCAGAGCAGAGCTTACGGCAGATGCATCGAAGGGGGCGAGAGTTCCCGGGCCAGAGGAGTTCTTCCGGGGCATGTATCAGTATGTTCTTCAGTAGTAGTACCAGCAGCAGGGCGGTGATGCTGGTGAGGGCTCATCCTCTCGGAGTAACAACGCGCTGAGAGATTTCTTACAGTAACAGCCATCTACTTTTAGCGGGCAGCCGGATCCAAAGGTGTCCAGGAGTGGTTAGATGACCTGGAGCGAGTGCTCAGTTCGATGGAGTGTCATGAGGAAGAGAAGGTGGTGTTGGCTACGTATCGATTGCAGGGGCCAGCCCGGGTGTGGTGGACGTCAGAGTGGGGAGCGGTGTTTCAGTCCCGTCCTCTCCGGCAGATCTTGTGGCAGGAGTTCGTCCCGACTTTCGAGCGTGCTTTTTGCCCATCCTTCCTCAGATCGCAAAAGTTGCGTGAGTTTTTGGACCTGGTCCAGGGTGACATGACCGTGGTGCAGTACATGTCCAGGTTCGTTGAGTTGGGCTGTTATGCACCGCACATTGTGGCAGATGAGACGGTGCAGACCGAGCAGTTTATTGGGGGTCTGAGGTTGGAGCTGAGGCATCCTTTGCTTGCGTCAGGTTTGACCAACGTGGATGCAGCTTGCAGGGCAGCAGCGGCGTTGGAGAGAGACATGCAGAAGGTTCGAGGTCAGGGCAGTGTGGGTCAGATGTAGATGAGTTTTGGCCAGCCAGCGTCTGTGTAGCAGTAGAGTTCTGTCTAGATTTCAGCAGGTGGTTCAGGGACGTCCTCATCTGGGGCGTCAGCAGCAGATTCGTCATCTCTGGGATCGAAGCTCAAGAAGTTGCTCAAGGAAGCTCGTTTCGACAGGAGGCGTCGAGGTCATAGAGACCAGGAGCAGGCGTGGGTGGGTAGTGTTCAGCAGCCTACCCAGTTCCAACGTCAGGGTTCGGTGAGTGGTTCTCGGGGCGGGTGTCCTCGGTGCGGTGATTCTCATCCAGGCAGGCAGTGTACGGCGCCCGTTGTTTGCTTTAGGTGTGACCAGCCAGGGCACATGGTACGTGACTGTCTGCAGAGACCGCATCAGCCGCACGAGTTTCAGCAGCAGTAGTAGTTCCAGCCCCAGCAGATGTCGTTGCAGCCGCAACAGTACCAGCAACAGGGCCAGTATCCTCAGTTGACTCGGTCGGCTACTGGTGGGAGGCAGAGAGCCCGAGGTAGAGTTACCCACATTACCAGAGCAGAGGCTGAGGCGTCCCTATTGGTGGAAGGTACTATTCTGATTTTTGGTTGCGCGGCTCAGGTTTTGTTTGATTCTGGTGCATCTCATTCGTTTATTTTGGAGGAGTTTGCTCAGAGTGCCGAGGAGTCGGCGACTAAGGTGTCCTGTGACCTGGTAGTGGAGTTGCCTACCGGTGATTTCATGCTCACCCCGTACTTCTTCGAGAAGGTGCCTGTGTGGGTGGATGGGCGGAACTTACCGGCTAGACTTTATGCATTGCCGCTTCAGGACTATGATGTAATCTTGGGCATGGATTGGCTCGAGGCTCACCGGGCGGTGGTGGATTGTCACTTGAAGAGGGTCTACTTCCAGCATCTCAGCAGACCCACTTTCTACTACCAAGGTATCCGGTCTTCCTCCTCCCGTTTTTTTATTTCGGCTATTAGGGCTCGTAGATTGCTTGACACGGGTTGTCAAGGTTTTCTCACCTCTGTGGTTTTGGTCGATCGGCAGTGTCCGGACGTGGAGGACATTCCGATTATGTGCGAGTTTTTCGATGTCTTTCCCGAGGAGTTGCCTGGGTTGCCACCGCAGCGAGAGATTGATTTTGTGATTGAGGTGGTACCTGGTACGGTGCCTATGTCAAAGGCTCCTTATCGTATGGCGCCGGCGGAGTTGAGAGAGTTGAAGGCGCAATTGCAGGAGTTGCTGGCCAAGGGGTACATTCGTCCTAGTTTTTCCCCTTGGGGTGCGCCGGTGTTGTTTGTGAAGACGAACGACGGTAGTCTGAGGCTGTGCATCGACTGCCGGCAATTGAACCAGGCGACTGTTAAGAACAAGTATATGTTGCCTCGGATTGATGACTTGTTTGATCAGCTTCAGTCGGCCCGGGTGTTTTCGCGGATTGATTTGAGATCGGGTTATTACCAACTGTGGATCCGAGAGTCTGATGTTGAGAAGACTGCGTTCCGCTCGAGGTATGGGCATTATGAGTTCTTGGTGATGTCGTTTGGGCTCACCAATGCCCCCGCGACATTTATAGATTTGATGCATAGGGTGTTCCGTCCGTACCTAGACCAGTTCGTGGTCGTGTTTGTGGACGACATCCTTGTGTATTCGCAGTCTGCTGAGGAGCATGTGCATCATTTGAGAGTGGTGTTGCAGACCTTGCGGGATCATCAGTTGTATGCCAAGCTCAGTAAGTGTGAGTTTTGGCTGCGAGAGGTGCACTTTTTGGGGCACGTGATTTCTGGTGATGGTGTTTCCGTGGACCAGGCCAAGGTCGAGGCTGTGGTACAGTGGCCGAGGCCGAGTTCCGTCATGGAGATTCAGAGTTTTCTAGGGCTTGCAGGCTATTATAGGAGATTCATTCAGCATTTTTCTCGTATCGCGGCCCCGATGACCAGGCTTACGCGGAAGGATGTGCCGTTTGTCTAGATGGAGGAGTGTGAGCAGAGCTTCATGGAGCTGAAGAGATTGCTCACGGCTGCTCCGGTGTTGGTGTTACCTTCGGGATCGGGAGGTTTCGTGGTGTGTACAGATGCTCCCAGGGTAGGTTTGGGTGCTGTGTTGATGCAGCACGGTGGAGTGGTGGTGTATGCATCCCGGCAGTTGAAGCCACATGAGGAGAACTACCCTACTCATGATCTTGAGTTGGCGGCGGTGATTTTTGCTCTGAAGATATGGAGGCACTATCTGTACGGTGAGAAGTTCGAGATGTTCACTGACCATCAGAGTTTGAGGTATGTATTTACCCAGAAGGATCTTAACCTCAGGCAGAGGAGGTGGATGGAGTACATGAAGGATTATGATTTTACTCTGTTGTATCAGCCTGGCAGGATGAATGTCGTGGCTGATGCGTTGAGCAGGAAGGTGGTGGTCAGTCAGATGTTGTTGAGCAAGTGGAGGTTATGGGAGCAGGTGCCGGCCATAACTTTTAGGCTCAAGATCCCTCGAGATCAGGGTTCGGTTGTTCTTGAGAGCTTGCCTGTCACGCCAGCTATTCGTCGTCAGGTGACTGAGGCTCAGTGTGCGGACCCCGAGCTACCCCAGATTTTATCGTTGGCCGAGGTGGAGTTTGGTGAGGATGGAGCCGTGAGGTTTCGAGGTAGGTTGTACGTCCCAGCCGAGGAGCAGACGAGGCGTGCGGTGTTGCGAGAGGCTCATGGGAGTCGGTATGCCATGCACCCCGGATCGGCGAAGATGTACCAGAATTTGAAGAGGCAGTTTTGGTGGCCTTGTATGAAGAGAGATGTTGTAGAGTTCGTGGCCAAGTGCTTGATCTGTCAGCAGGTGAAGACTGAGCACAAGCGACCGGGAGGTACACTTCAGCCCTTGGATATTCCTGCGTGGAAGTAGGACCACGTGACCACCGATTTTGTGGTCGGGTTACTGAGGACATCCAGTGGGCAGGATAGTATCTGGTTGCTGGTGGATAGACTGACGAAGACGGCTCGGTTGTTACCGATCAAGGTTAGTTGGAGTGTGCATCGTTTGGCTCGTTTGTATGTGGAGCAGATCGTCCCGTTGCATGGAGTTCCCATCTCCATTGTGTCTGATCGCGATCCTCGCTTCACTTCTGGATTCTAGAGGAGCTTCCAGAAGGCTCTAGATACCGAGTTGGTATTCAGCTCAGCCTATCATCCTCAGTCAGACAGTCAATCGTAGAGGACCATCCAGACTTTGGAGGATATGTTGAGATCGTGTTGCCTGGAGTGGCAAGGGAGTTGGATCCACCATTTGCCATTAGTGGAGTTTGCCTATAACAATGGCTATCATTCAAGCATTGGTATGGCTCCGTACGAGGCGTTGTACGGGTGACCTTGTCAGACTCCGCTTGATTGGTTTGAGGTGGGAGAGCGTGTCCTGATAGGACAGGAGTTCGTGCAGCAGTGCACTGAGGTGGTGCGTCTGATCCGGTAGAAGATGTTGGCTGCGTAGAGCCGACAGAAGAGCTATGCTGAACGGAGGAGGCGGCCCCTCAGTTTTGCTGTAGGCGATCGGGTGTTTTTGCAAGTTTCTCCCATGAAGGGTGTAATGCGCTTCGGCAGGCGTGGGAAGCTGAGTCCCCGCTACATTGGCCCTTTTCTCATTATTGGTGAGGTTGCCTATCGGTTGCAATTACCCCCAGAGCTATCTACTATGCTTGATGTGTTTCATGTGTCTATGCTTCAGAGGTATATGCCCGATGATTCCCATGTTTTGGAGAATGCCGTTTGGCCCGAGGTGACCCCGGACTTGTCCCTACCGGAGTATCCCATCCGCATTGAGGATCGGCGTGAGCAGCGCCTGCGGAACAAGGTTATTCCTCTGGTTAAGGTAGTCTGGCAGCGTCATTCTGATGGTGAGGCGTTGTGGGAGCGTGAGGATGAGATGCCACAGCTGTATCCTTATTTGTTCGGGTGAGTCTTCTCCCCTACCCCTGTGCCCTGTCCTTAATTTCGAGGATGAAATTTGTTTAAGGGGGGAGGGCTGTGATATCCCGGACCCATCGGATCCTTCTTTTCGAGTCCCCGATCTACTTTCTCAAAAGATTTGTTTCCATCATGCCCGAAATTATTTTCTGGACATATTCCGTGCACGGATCCGTGCTATTCGTGTCAGTTTCGGAGGCCGCGGGACGTGTTCTGCGTATTTTTCGCGTGTTTTCCGATTCCCGCGTGTGTGTTTCGGGAGAACCTTGAACCAGGTCGTTCACCTACCCGCGGGTGGTATCGTTGCGATCAGTGTGTTTCGAGGATCGAGAAAAAGTATTTTTCTATTTTTGGGATTTTTCCGATTTTACGGATTTTCTATAAATACCCACCGCCTTTTTCCCCTTTTCTTCCCTTTTCTTTTTCTTTTCTTCTTCCTCCCTTCTTCCAACCGTTGGAGAGCCCCCCCTTGACCGCGGTTCCCTCTCCCCCAGATGACCGAGGCGCGGCCCCACTCCCTCCGGTGACGGCGTGGCGGTGGCGACGAGGCGGACGCGACGGTGCTCTTCTCGCCGCGAGAGGCGGGGAGATCAGTGTTCTAAAAAGCTTCTTCCTTCGTTTGGCGGCAATCTGGCGGAGCTCGAGCTCCATTGAGGTAGGGAGACGAACCCCCATACTCATCCCATCGTCCTCCGTGATTTGTAGGCCGAGGAGAGGTCGAGAGGGGCGTATTTGAGCCGGGAGGGTAAAAAACCATGATTTTGGGGTCGTGCGCCGATCTACCATTTCGTCGCATTTCGGACCGATTCGAGGGTGTAGATGCATGCTTGGGGTCATAGGGGAGCTTCCCCCTTGTTTTCCCCCTCATACGTGGATGTTTGGGGGCGTGGTTAGGATTTTTGGGTTTTTCCCGCCAGCCCGTTCTCAGGCTGGGGTGGCGGTCCTTCCAGAGACCGCTAGAGTCTCTGGCGGCCCAAGGTAGGTGCGCCAGACGCTGTCGCGGCCCAAGGCGGGTGTGCCACAGGATACTGTTTTATCGGCTTGGTGTCCATCGGCCTGGCGGCCGCACGATAAACCGCCAGAGCGTGTAGCGCTCCAGGGTTCAACCGCTAGAGGGGCGAGCTGACCGTTGATTTCCGACCGTTGGATTTTGACCGTTGGGAGTCATGTGCCTCTAGCGAACGTAGGTACGAGCGCCAGAGGGCTTCTGGCGCACCAGGGTTGGTCTGCTAGAGGGTTGTGGCAGCCTAAGGTAGGAGCGCCAAAGCCAGCATGACTTTGTCTTCTGGCGGCCTAATGCTGGGCCGCTAGAGTCCTGTGGCGGATCAGGGCTGGACCGCCAGAGCCTGTGGCAGCCCAAGGTTGGACCGCCAGACTCTGGACTGCACCGAGTGGGTCGCAGTCCCCTTCCATTCGATTCGTTGTTTCCGTGAGTGAGTCTTGCCTCCGGTGACACGTCCACTAGTCGTAGCCTTCTTACGGCACGCGGTGCTGACCCACCCGGGAGTGGTGGAGCGGTTGACCCGAGAGAGACGGTGAGTAGGCTGGTTACCGTAGGGCCCCCACGTACAACCGAGTCCGGGCTTAGGGGGAATTACCAGCTAGAGGATAGGCCTAGGGCGTATGGTCTGAGTGTGCACACGGGGCTAAGGGTGTCAGACCCGCGCTGACGAGTGCGACCTCAGCTAGTCCTTGTTTTGTGGTACTACTGGTTACTGAGTGTGTCTGAGTCTCGCGCCCGGGGCGTGGTAGCTAGACACTTGTGACACGGTGTAAGACGTCAGGGGACGCATCCGGTCATTCTTCTAGTGGGTGGTGCTCCTGTCTACTGGCATGTACGGACTCGAGTTTTTACGGACCGAGGTTTAGTTGTACGGTACAGTTAGTTAGATAGCTTTCCATTTATTTATTTCTGCTTGTTGGTTCTACCGTACTCCTGTTAGGTAGTGTTACTTTCCGCGATTTTTGTGCGTTGCTGTCGTTTTTCTCGTCGTGTGGTGGGGGTCCGAGGGATCCCTACTGGGCCAATGAAATGAGGCTCATCCCTACTTTTCAGGTGAGGCGGGGTCGTCGAGAGGTCCGACGGAGTTTCAGCGTGGTTCTTCTAGCCAGGGTTAGTCGCCAGTCTGCCAGAGCCGGGATATGCCCCGTGTAGTTGTACGCCGGGGAATGCCCCGTGTAGTTGTACCTTTCCTTCTGTTGACTGTACTTTATTTGGACATGAGACTCTGTGGACCTTGTAGAAGTTTATTTTATTTATATTATGCTGTGCATTTTATTTAGTTATTATGCTATCCCTATAGTTGTTTCAGCTTCTCTTGTACATCCACACCATCCCTTTCTACCCTTCCGAGTCTTCGGGCTCGTGGGTTGGCAGGCCGAGATTCGAGATGCGTCGGTTCCTTTCCGGTACTCGGATCCCGGGTCGTCACATTTATTGTCTCCCCGTAGGGCGTGGCCATAAGCCATTGCCATAAACCATCACGATTTCCACGATTTCCCCTTTGCCAAGCGATCCCATGATTCATTGTGATTTTAGCCCCTGAGGGCCTCCTCACGCTCGGGGGGTGGGGGAGGTTGAGAGGTTCTGAAGAAACTCAACGAAAGAAAGCACTAAAGCAGAGCAAATTGAGAAACAATCAAAGAGAATATACAGCAAACGAGAAGCTTAGCTTTCTTACGTTATTATCTGGAATTATAGAGGAAGATAAGCAGGATATACAATAATCAGAGGATTGGAGAGCACAACTAAAATGAAGAAAGAAAAAGGATCAAACAACGGAGAATACAAAGGAATCGAGTCCCTCGTATGGGAACCCCACCTTTCTCCACTCTTCGCCTCTCCTTTCTCTGGATTTTTTTTCTACCTCCAACGCCTCTCTCTCTCTCTCTTTTTGTCTCTCTTCCTTCATTGAGGGCGAATACCCATTTTTATAGACGGACGGGAGCAAGCGAATCGGTGGCATCATCACCAAATCACCGGCCCGCCATTGCCATGGATGCCACCGAATCAACCGGCCTGCCATCGCTATGGGGCACCACCGATTCAGTCGCGAAGAGGGCGCCACCGATTCAAAGCGCTAAGGAGCATTTTGGCGCCACCGACTCAAAGGATAAGCGCCACCGACTCAACATTCAAGGCGCCACCGACTCAGTGGAGGACATTTTCGATAATTTTGACATTTTACCCCGAAATTGACCCGGTGAGAGCTTGTCATCCAGGGTAGCCTTGGAGTTGATGCAGTGGCCCCGGAATATGCTTCGAAGCCTTGATTTGGGGTTTTCGGTGATTTCCAACACGTGCCGAACCCGTACCAATTTTCCTGGATTTTGTCCTGATTTGGCATTCGGCATGTTGCTCTGTGCCGCCAACTCAACCCGTCAACATTCCACGTGTGCTAAGCGGACTTCCTGGGTTTTCCGCTGATATTACCTTCGGCATTAGATATCGTGCTTTTGGGCTTGCTTTACGCTTGTATAAAGCGTCTTCATTGAGTGGGAATCCATAGTGGAGACTTTCATCCCTACGGAGCCGCTTTTTTGGTCATTTACGGACCACTTCAGAATTTCGGGTTCCCTGATTGGGTTACCCGGGCTTTCCACTGAGTTGGCCTTCGCCTCCCTATTTTGGGGAAGCAGGGGCATTTCTTCATCTCGGAGGGAATTCTTTATCAGGTGGAGATCCACCTATTGCGTTCTCGTCCTGACCGGACGGGGTGTGGAGATATATCCGACACGATTGCTTCGATGCCGGTTCATTGGCTCTGACCGTTATATGGCCTTAGTGAGCCGTGGTAGATGTTTTACCTCGAGATAGTGAAATGTGGAGTCCCCGGTACTTCTTGTGAGGTGACCTGAGGCTTCAGCGGTCCGAGTGGATCCGTCGTTGACTTTCAGTTGGCTTCTTCGGACACATAATTATCGCCCAGTAATATTTTAGATGTCAACAAATGCCCCCCATAGCTGCGGACGTCGTGAGTGAGGGATGAGTGGAGTGGGGCTCGCAGATGTGCTTGCTTCCTCGGGCTTTAGCATGTGGGGCCCACTTCATTTGGCATCTTGAGCTGGTGGCACTAATTTAACTTCATTGAGTCGGTGGCACGTTGAATCGGTGCTGTATCGGTCACTGATTCGGTGACGCACTCCCTTGAGTCGGTGATGCACATATCACCATTGATTCGGTGGCAGCTTCGCTCCCTTGATTCGATGATGCATACATCACCGTTGATTTGGTGACTGGTTGCCTTAGCGGATTCAGGGGGCTAGGCCCTGAGTCGGTGGCACGCCTGCGGCACCTTGATTTGGTGGCGGGCTGCGCTTGATTCGGTGACGAGCTCGAAAGGGCGGAGCAGTGAGTCGGTAGCGACGGCACTGACTCACCCTCCACCTTCTTCTCTTCTTAAACGCTGTCGCAGGGTTTTCTTTTTGAACTCTTCATCTTTTTCCATCCTCCCGATCTTCTTCTTCAGTGGCGGCGAGGGTTCTTCCTTCCAGCGATGAGGGTTTTCCCTTGGTGGCGGTGGCCTCTCTTCTTTGACGGTGAGGGCTTCTTAGTGGCCGACGAGTCTTCTCCCCCCTCTTTTCTTTTTCTGAACACGGTGGAGGCGGTAGGCGGTCCTCCCTCTTCCCTTTCTTCTTCGCCACCGTGAAACGGTGGCCATCGCCACCCTTTTCTTCGGGAAGGATGGCAGCGATAGTCGACAACCGGGGAGCGGGCTTCGAAGCCCTACTCATTAGCTTTCAAAGAGGCTAGCCCCTCTTCACCCAATGGCTTCGAGGAGGTTCCTAGTAGGCCAGCCCTCGGAACCGACATTCCACATTGCCCATTCGGCCTAGGTGTACCACCTATGGCTCTATTTTTAAGGACCGTTCCCCCCTAGCGTGTGGACGTGTTCCGCTTTGTTTGGGGACGCTCCCGATTAAGGGGGGACTCTGACAAAATTTCTTCAGAAATTTCCTATGATATTATCTTTCTTTTTGACTTGATTGTTCTTTCAATTGCAGCCAATGGCTTCACCAACTTCTGCTGCAGCCGTGCGAGGGACTGGCACCCCATCTGGTGGTCGCCCTGTTGTGATGTGGCAGAACATTACTGAGCTTGAACAAGGGCGGAACCGCTTGGCAATAGTATCAGAATCCTCTGACTCGAAGACTGAATCCATGGATGCTGGGCGATTGACCATTTCTGATAGAGATAATTTTTCATTCAACTGAAGCCAAGGCTATCGAGTTGACTTCCTGAAGGATAAACATTTAATGTCTTTTCTTCTCGCCTTCAACCTCTTGGGGAAGCGAGACATCCTCGTTGTTGGGGCAGTAGAATACAACATTCTCCTAGACTGAGATAGCTTAATTGGCTCAGTAGTAAGTGTAGACACGCCATTCTTGACGTCTCCTGAGAAAGTCTCATATTACTATACGACGCCCCGCGACGGCTTACGCATTTCGAATCACTTGAGTACTTCCTTTTCTTGGGTTTTCTTCTGCCTTTTTCGGCATCCAGAATCGTCTCGTCACGGCATTCGGACGGCATCAACACCAGTCAGACGCATCAAGAGGTTCCGGAACCAAAAAGGTGTCTGCCGGGCGGCCGCCGTTTGAGGACCCGGGTGGGTCTTAATGGGGGCGTCCAGGCCCCTGGACGCCCCCATCTTTTTAATTTATTTTATTATTTTCTCAGGGCCCAAAACCAAATAATATATATATATATATATTAATGGAGACGTCCAGGCCCCTGGACGCCTCCATAAAAAACAAATATAAAAAATTAAAATGCCAGCCTTGGCATAAAAGACAAAATCAAAATAAAAAATAACATATTTTTGGAGGCGTTTAGGCCCCTGGACGCCTCCATCAACTCCCTCACGGGCGCCGGCCACCGAAATCCAAATTTTGAAGACGTCCAGGCCGCTGGACGCGCCCATTTCTGAATCACGAGGCGCCGCTCACAAAACCACGCGTTGTGCCAAACCGCGTGCGGCCGTCAGCAGTATTCGGTGGACCTGTTAGAGGTGTTCGGGACCCTGGACGCCCCCACAAAAGTATTCCAAAAAAATTAATAAAAATAGAATAAAATATTAGTTCGGCCCTGATGGAGGTGTCCAGGGTCCTGGACGCCTCCACCCTCCGTAGCTCTATAAATAGAGGCCCACCCCCTCAGTTCTGGGGGAGCTTCGAAGTGATCCGATAGGCTGCCGGAGCCCAGAGGCTACGGAGTCATTTTCTAACCCGTGGGTTCTTTTGTAGGTGGAGGTTCTGCCGGCTTCTCGGGTGCTCACGCTCGCGAGAGGAAGGTCGTCTTCGTCCACCGCGCTTCCACGTCGTCCCCACGCTGCCGGAGCTCCGCCGGATTTCACCATCGGCACATCCAATAAGCCAATTCTTTCCTTTTCTTCGTAGTTCTTTTGCATTCATCATCTTGCATCCCCTATCCCCCTTCATAAGGGCGCCTTTTCTTATACACTTCTTACATCCATCATCTCATTTTCCTCCTACTCGAGTCCGAGAGGGGTTTAAAAGATAACACCAACCAGGTGTGTGTCTTGCCATCATTTCATTATTTTTATCGTAAAGATTTGAATACTACACCTCCATCTTTCTAATCCACTTGTCATTTGTTTGTCGTTGTTTTGCAAGGGTAGCCGAGGAAAGCCCTCTCCGTCGGCCGGCCGGAGGGAGAGGAAGAAGTAACCCGCCATCTCCCGCTCTTGAGGTAGGCGCGATCACTTTCTTATTTTGGGGTCTTTCGGCCCCTGGCGATCACATCTTGTTTTCGAGGCCGCGGCGAGTCACTTCCCCAATGGCCGTTTAAATTTCCGTTCTTATACTCTCTTTATATTCTGTTATATTCTGCTCATATTCTCGAGGCCGCGGCGAGTCACTTTCCCAATAGCCGTTTAAATTCACGTTCTTATACGTTATATTCTTATCTGTTTATGTTCTCGAGGCCGCGGTGAGTCACTTCCCCAATGGCCGTTTAAATTCCCGCTCTTTGTATTCTCTTTATATTCTGTCATCTTATTATCTGCTCATATTCTCGAGGCCGCGGCGAGTCACTTCCCCAATGGCCGTTTCAATTCTTGTTATTTAATTTCTGCACCATTCCCGTCCCCCCGAGGCCGCGGCGAGTCACTTCCCGCTATGGCCGTTTAACCCCCATATCTTGCTATATCACACTTGTCCCGCTCGCCCCGCCGGAGCAATCTCCCGTGGTGGCCTCTTCTCTCTCTTCTCTTATTTCTGTGTTGCAGCAAATACCAAAAGAAAGAGGAGCCCGCGCGCGCTCCGCGTCTTCTCCGCTCTTCCCCGAACAGCGTGACGTCGCTCACAGATTGGCGATCACGGTGGGACCACTACTGCTTCCTTTCGGCTACCCTTGCAAGTTCGGCACCATCCGTGCCTCTCCACCTTGGCGCCCGCGCGCGCCCCCGTTGTGCTCACGGCAACACTATAAGTTGTGATTGGTTGTTTATTTATTATATGTCTGTTATTTCTGTTATTTTCTTACTCTATATATCTGTCAGCATTCCATTGCATACATCCATTCCTCTTTTCTATCTTTTTTTCATTTTTTGAGGATCACCCTTTCCCGGTGAAGGAAGGACTCTCCGTTTGGGAATTCCTCTCAACGGACTAGAATCTCCTACACTGGGACCTCCGTAAGTCCCCGACATCGAAGAATCTCCTCTTCGTTCACTGGGCTGGTTGTACCATTGAAGTTCCCCGGAGTTAGTCATTTCATTCGTGGTGAGACGAGAGACCCTAGCTGACACGGCGGTGAAACAAAAACAAACTAGGGTCCCCATTTTGTGTGAACTTCGGATCTCGCTAAAAACACAAAAAAATCATCAAAATCAAAACACAAAAAAGGGCGTAAAGGCATCCACTTGTTTGATAATCTCTGCTACCTACTTGCTAGTGTATGTTTTTACGTTCTGGGAAAACTGTGAGCATGTCTCACGAGTCTTTTGAGGAGAACCACCCTAGCCGTGGTTTGTCAGCCGACCCGCGAGTCTATGCTATGGACTCGGGTCCTTCTCATGACCCCTCGCATGAGGTGCAGGTTATTACCGGGGACACGTCCCCACCACAAGATATCTCTTCCTTACTGGGCGTCCTCGACAACACGGAGCTTACCTCTGAACAGCTCCGGGCCTTCCAGGCCATTCTAAAGGGGAAATCTATTTCCCCCACGCCCCAGGAATCAACTCCGGCCATCGCACCTCTCCAAGAGTCCGTGCAGGCGATTCCATCTCCCTCATTGGCGCAAGCCATCCAGTCTCCCTCGCTTCAAGGACAAGCGAGCCAACAACCACCCTCATTCCAGTTCCCGTCACAATCTCAAACTCCCGTTGTTCCCCACACACCGCTTCAGCCAGGGCCAACTGTCGGCGGTCCGACAGCTCCCTCTCATTCGGGGTTCCCCCCTCAAGTCTCCGGGAGACAGTTTCTCCCCCAGTGGCAAGTACCACCTTCACCTCCAGAGGAGCTCGCCCAATCGCTCCTCAATAGGTTCAATCGCATGGATGAGCAGTTTCAAAATCTAAGAAGAATGGTGGACGTGAAAGCCACCCCGGAGGTTGCTTTGCCAATCCTCCCTGTCATTCATCTTCCTCCCTCCGAAATGCCCACGTACCGCAGATACAATGGTACCGGCAACCCCTTCATTCACCTCAAGGATTTCATGTATGAATCCTCCTATTGGCAAAACGATCAGAGGTCCCTGGCATACCTCTTTCGGAGATCATTGGATGGTCCTGCGCTTGAGTGGTTCTATTCTCTGGAGCCCCGCGAGGCCGAGAATTTTGAAATAGTCCAGAGAAGGTTCTTGCAGAAATATAGGGATAGGGTCGGTCCCTCACTCTCCATTACCGACCTAGTGGCCGAAAAGATGAAACCCGACGAGGATTTTGTCCGATATGCTGATAGATGGAGGTCTCTGGCGGAAAGAATAAGGGATACCCTCTCCGAGCCCGAACAAGTGAAGATGATTGTGTCTAATGCAACCCCACAGTTCAGACATGTCCTGGCCATGAATAAACTTACTACAATGGAGGAACTCTATGAAAGGGCCCGGTACATCCAAACCCAGCTAAAAGACTCCCCCATCATGAACATGTTTGAGTCGCCGAAGCCCAAAGTGGTCAGAAAGACAGGCGCTGGTGTCCCGGGCGGAGCCACAGAAGGGGTCGTGACAAATGAGCAAGTCAGTGCGGTCAACAATGCCAACTATGCAGTCAACCCAAGGCCTCCACAAATGCCCCGACTTCCCCTTCAACCAGGTCCTTTCCCTCTTCGTCCTCCACCCCAAAATAATCCACCCCAGGATAATATGCCTCCATTACGCCAACCCCAGCAACAACAACCACAACCTCAGCAACAACAACCACCACTTCAGTACAACCAAGTTCCACCCCCGGGGAACTATGGTCCCCAACAGCAACAAAGGAGGCCGCTCGGTCCCAAGAGAGCCTACTATCCACCATTGCCGGAAACCTTAGCAGACATTTTTAATGCCCTCATGGCATCAAACCAACTCGCCCTACCCAGAGAAAGGCCCGCGTGGCCCCCCAATGTTGATACCTCCAAATACTGCGTCTACCACAGGCAGCCGGGACACACAGTAGATTACTGCTTCCATTTCAAAGATTACATCCATGATATGAATGATGAACATCAAATAGATTGGGATGAGATGAGACGATACGTCGCGGCTCTCAAGGCTAGGAGACCTCCTCATAGGCCACAGCAGCAGTTACAACAGCAACAGCAACAGCAACCACAACAACAACAGCAGGCTCAGCAGGCCCCACAACAACAGCCCGACATGGGCATAATCCAGAATCATTACCGGAGCACCAACAGCCCAATCATCAGGTTAACCCCATCTCCTCCTTCCCGGAAGTCGGGAGAGAGCAGGTGTGGCACCAGGAAAGTACCTCCATTCTTTCTACCTCCAACCCTATCGTCATGCAACCCCCTCACCTTGCCCGGGTAGCACCTCTCTCTCATCAACCCGCGTCAGTATCACCATCACCATTTCCACTACCATTACGCCCTCTCATCCGCACCCCGACCTCCTATCAACCGACACTCTCCACTACGCCTTCACACCCTCTTATCTTCTCTCACTCCCCCACTTTACCATCCACCTCTACCACATTTACCCCTACGCCTTCTAAACCCCTTATCATCCGTCAACCATACATAACCCCGTCTTTCTCCACCGTATCACCACTAATGCCTTCAAAACCACTCATTAACCATCACCCACCTCAAAATCATTGCCCACTTCAAGCCCTACCCACTCCTACTTCGTCTCCACCGCCACCTTCTAGACCCCTTATCCTTCATAATCCGCGCAATATCCCCTCTACCTCCACCATGCCGCCACCTAACAAACCCCTCATCAGAATCCCTGCTCCCGTCATCACCCCTGCTTCATCAACCATTCCTCCACTACTACCCCTCAAACCCCTGTTAAAACCCACTGCTACCCCCACAGAGGTACAAAAGCCGCAGGCAATGGTGCTCCGGAGTGGAAGGATTTTCCACAGGGTTTTCCCCCACAACAGTCAGAATCCCGAGCAATCTCAGCCAGAGAAGGATGATGCAGAACAACCAGAAAGAGCTATCCCTGGAACACAGTATGATCTATTGAAACACTTGGACAAGACACCTGCCCGGATCTCCATCCTAGAGCTACTTCAAAGATCCACATCCCACCAGGCGGCCTTGATGGAATATCTTCAAAAGGTCATGGTTAATGAAGACCTCCCCGTGGAGAAGATTTCGACCGTCCTGACCCCAACAGACACACAACCAGCCATCATGTTTCACAACTACGAGCTCGCTCCCAAGGAAGCTCGGAAATATGCATTGTGCATTTCAATAAAAATTAATGGGGTATCCATAAACCCGTGTCTTGTGGACACGGGTGCATCCATAAATGTGATCTCCATGAGCACTCTTCAGTTGTGTGGGGTCAACGAGGAACAAATAAGACCTTCCTCGATCACGGTCACGGCTTATGACAATAGCAAAAGGCCGCCGCAGGGGATGATTATTCTGAAGGCAGAACTAGGCCCCATGTCAATTCCCACGGAATTCCATGTCCTCGACATGGACCCCACATTCAAGGCTATACTGGGTCGCCCTTACATCGAAGCCATGGACGCTGTGCCTTCCACCAACCATCAGTGCCTGAAGTTTCCTTACAATGGGAGAATTATTAAAGTGGTCAGTACACCTGTCCTTCACACAGTGGATGCTATCAACACCTCTCTGCCTTCTGTTTGGCCGTCTCATCGGCCCATATTGTCACTGCTGGACGTACGTGATCCATCTCATGTTCCACTAGCACCAAAGGAGCCGGTCAGGGCAACCACAACATCATGTCTCCCTTTTCACTCCAAAGGTTGGGAGATTATGAGGAACATCGGCTATCAACAAGGAAAAGGTCTGGGCGCACAGTTACAGGGTATGCTCAAACCGCCAAAGGAAATTAGGCCGAACCGCAGGTTTGGCCTAGGCTTCAAAGGACCGTTCAAGGCAGATTGGAAGCCCCTCACGTGGACTCTATCAAACCACTTCAACAGAGGGCCCGTTGTTCAGATGGGAGATCACCCACGAGAAGCATATGGGGGATCACATGCTGTATATTTGGCTGAAAAATGTCCGAGGATCACCAAAAGAGGCAAGATCAAAGATCCGGAATGCGAGTGGGACAAATGGTTCGACATACGGGACATTTCCGTTGCACTGGAAAGGATGTTCTCGTCTCCGCAGCTTGAAGGACCACCATTGATCTCCGAAATACCAGAGAATATTACCACTCTTGCCAAGGTTCCAAACTATCCTCGTCCTCGCCAGAAGGACCCTGTCATCGACGGATCTTCATCCGTCCTCAACATTGCCGTCGACGGCTCATTAGCCGCCATCTTCTCCATCCACTCGTCTCAGCCTTTGCTGATATCTTCTTCCTGGGCCAGACAATTGTCTGATGATCTTCCCAGGTCCCCTTCTTTGCTTACATACCTACGCGGGCTTTTCAACCCGCGCCAGGTCTTCAACCATGATCTGCTCTATGAGCCTCACAATCCTCTAGCCATAACCACTTTCCTCTCTCCTCCAATCTCTTTTCACTGCTTTGTCATTAAAAATGAAAACGAAAAAAAAACGTCAATTTTCAAACTCCCCAACAACACATCTTCGTTGAGGAAACCTCCTACATCTCCCACGGGTGCGTACCGCCTTGCGGACCACCCGTCCAAGGTCCGATGAGCGACCTTTTCTACCCCTCCTCTGAGGGGTCTTCTCCTGTACATTCTACACCATCCTCTTCGTCTTCCTCTTCTTCTGTAAATATTGTCAGTCAATCTAGGAATGATAGGCCAAGGGTAGTACCTAGGAAGAAATCCAAGGGTAGGCAGATCCCTCGTCGATTCCTTCTGGATTTGGCCGCCAGGTGTCAGGCCCTTCTTGCCATCCCCCAGTTGTTAGAAAATCCCATCCAGCTACCGAAATAGAATGCGAGGGCGACTGTGCATCTGATGAAGGGTATGGAGTCTACGAGATCACGGATGAAGAATGCCCCACTGAAGATGAGGGTGAAGAATATGAGGATGCGGCGGGCGCATACGCTAGTGGAATGAGGAGATTCGACGAGCCGTCAACCGCCGTAGAAGAATCCACCAAAGAAGTCAACTTGGGAACTGAGGAAGACCCTAGGATCATCCTCATAAGTGACAACCTACCACCCTCTGAAGAAGAGGCATTAATTGAGGTTCTCAAGGAATATAAGGACACGTTTGCATGGAGCTACGAGGATATGCCGGGTCTGGATTCAACCTTGGTCGAACACCGTTTAACCCTAAAACCAGGGTCCATCTCGGTAAAACAAAGGTTAAGGCGTTTCCACCCTCAGATGGCTTTGAAAATGAAGGAAGAGGTCGATAAGCTCCACAAAGCCAGGTTCATTAGAGTCGTTCTTTATCCTCAATGGGTGGCGAACATTGTCCCGGTCATGAAAAAAGATGGGAAAGTCAGGATTTGCATCGACTTCCGGGACCTTAACCGCGCGTGTCCAAAGGATGATTTTCCCTTACCTCACATTGATGTGCTGATTGATAACACGGCAGGCTACGAAACCCTCTCTTTCATGGATGGATTTTCAGGATACAATCAAATTCGTTTGGCAGAAGAGGATCAGGAAAAGACGTCATTCACTACCCCTTGGGGAACATATTGTTACGTGGTCATGCCGTTCGGATTAAAGAATGCTGGAGCTACTTACCAAAGAGCGATGATGGCCATATTTCATGACATGATGCACATATATCTGGAAGTGTATGTGGATGACTTATTGGTGAAATCAAGGACCAGGATGGAACATCCAGAAGTTTTGGCTAAGGTCTTGCAAAGGTCAAGAGAGTTCCAATTGAAAATGAACCCGAAGAAGTGTGTGTTTGGTGTGTCGTCAGGTAAATTGCTGGGGTTCATCGTGAGTAAAAGAGGGATCGAGATAGATCCCGACAAAGCCAAGGCTATCAGGGATATGCCGCCTCCCAAGAATTTGAGGGAAGTCCGAGGTTTAATCGGGAGGTTACAGTTTATTCGTCGGTTTGTGTCCCAACATTCACAAAGGTGTAGACCTCTCTACGAGTTGACCAAGCCAGGAGTAGAATTCCACTGGAATTCTAAATGTCAGAAAGCTTTTGAAGGGTTGAAGGAATATCTGGCTAGTCCACCCGTTCTCATTCCACCCAAACCGGAAAAACCTCTGATCCTTTACGTCTCAGTCTTGGATGACTCCGTGGGAGCCGTCCTCGCACAAGCTGATGAAGAAGGCAAGGAACGGGCAACCTATTACTTGTCCAAACTTCTCAATCCCTGTGAGCAGAAGTACACCGGCATGGAGAAAACCTGTGCTGCCCTCGTTTGGGTAGTGCAGAAATTGAAGCACTACTTCTTGGCTCACGAGGTCCACTTGATTGCTCGAATGAATCCTATCAAATTCCTTCTGGAGAAATCCGTCCTTACGGATAGGCTAGCACGCTGGCAAAGTTTTCTCTCTCAGTTCGACATCACCTACATCCAGCAAAAGGCGATTAAAGGCTATGCCATAGCCGAGCATCTCGCTCACCATCCTCTTCCCAAGTTCGATCCCGTCCAATCAGAGTTTCCAGATGAGGAACTAATGTCCGTCAACCAATCAGATGAGCCAATGTGGACGCTATATTTTGATGGAGCTCTGAATTCTCAAGGGAGAGGAATCGGCATCGCCCTCCTGTCGCCTGAAGGCCTCACATTCCCATTGGCATACCAGCTCAAATTTCCAGTCACCAACAATATAGCCGAATATGAAGCTCTTCTAGCTGGCCTAGAACTCGCTCATTCTTTTCGTATCACTGAGTTGCGAGTCGTAGGTGATAGTCAACTCATCCTTCGCCAGGTGCTCACTAAATATCGCACTCGCGATCCCAAACTCAAGCCATACCAAGAACTCACTGCTGCCTTTGCCAAACTGTTCGCCAAACTGATCTTTGTTCATGTCCCTCGTCATCAGAATATTCTCGCCGATGCCCTCGCCTCGTTGGCATCATCCATAAGGTTCCCTCTAGGAAGATGGTTTAAGTCCATTTCCATCTACAAACTTCACGCCCCTGCAATCGATGATGCTTCCTACGTAAATATCAAAGACAGGATAGCAAGAAGATCCTGCAGGAAGATATCCTTGAGAAGAGGAGATCATGTTGGCAGAGGCCGAAGAAGAACTGGCTGATGAAGAGAAACCATGGTTCTATGAAATTGTCAAATACTGCCAAGATCAGTCTTATCCTGAAGGGGCCACCACAGAGGACAAGAAAGCCATAAGAAGGGTGGCTCAGAAATATACTTTGGTTGGAGGTCTACTCTATAGGAGGAGCCTTACTGGTATTCTGTTAAGATGTCTTGGTGACGATGAGGTTTGGAAATGTGTAGAAGAGACGCACTCGGGTGTGTGCGGTGGCCACGTGAATAGTCAGATGCTCGCCAAGAAGATCATTCGCCAAGGCTTTTATTGGCCCACTATGGAAGAAGATTGTGCTGTCTATGTCCGTAGGTGTGTCAAGTGTCAACTTCACGCCGATAAAATCCATTCACCATCTTCCTCACTTCATCCAATATCCTCCCCGTGGCCTTTCTCCATGTGGGCATTCGACATCATTGGTCCCCTAGGTGATCCCAATTCCCTCACCAAGCAGAAATCTTTCATCCTTACTGCGACGGAATACTTCACCAAATGGGCCGAAGCTGAAGCTTACGCGGAAATCAAGGCGTCAACAGTCTGCAAGTTCATCATGAAGAACATCCTCGCCAGATTCGGCGTCCCAAGCACGATCGTCACCGACAATGGGCCACAGTTCATTTCTCAGGACCTACAGGACCTCTGCAAAAGGTACGCAATTGCATTGCATCATTCATCGCCTTATTACCCACAAGGTAACGGCCAAGCGGAGGCCACCAATAAAACATTGCTCAAAATCATCAAAAAAACCTGCGAGTCTAGTAAGTTTTCAGACTGGCCAGAAAAGCTTATCGAAGCTCTATGGGCCTATCGCACTTCAATCCGTACCCCCACCGGGCAGACTCCATTTGCCCTTACTTATGGTATGGAAGCGGTAGTCCCGTACGAGACTCTGATCCCTTCTCTCAGGGTACAATTGGACGAGGAATTTCCCCTCGACGATCGTCGTAATTCACTCCTCGCCCAGTTGGAACTCTTGGATGAGAACGGCTGGCCGCTGCCGAACACGCGCGTGTGTATCAAAATAGACTCGCTCGCTTTTACCAAAAGAAAGTCGTTGAGAGAAAATTCAAAGTCGGTGAGATGGTCGTAAAAAGAATTTTTGTCAAACCTGGAGGGCCGCGTTCTAAGCTCCAACCCAATTGGGAAGGACCATTTGTAATTCAAGCCGTGTACCCTGGCAACGCCTACAAGCTAGTCAACGCCGAAGGGACCGAGTTATCCCACCCTTGGAATGGGCTTTATCTTAAGAAATACTACCCTTAGCACAACAAACAAAAAAATGATGAAAAGATAAAAACATCAAAAACAAAGGAATATTGAAAACCACTAAAAATATGGAAAATTCAAAATGCTGATGTCCGGCAGTCACCATGTAGTTAAGTCCCTGCATCTAACCTTCATGTTAGGATAGGGCCTATTAAGGCTTGGTAGGCACCGGGTCTTGGTTTGCCAGAACCGTGGAGATCCCTGTCCGGCCACGTCAGCCTATGCTCGCTCGAAGGAAGCTAACATGTGCTCACTTATGTATTTTACTCAAAAAAGTCGGTAGCATCACCTACGGTGGGGCCCCACCCAGAAGATCTCCGGAAGCTGTAATCTTTATTCTTTTCCCTTCGACCAAATGAGACAGTCGGCGCCCTTAAAACGCTGAGCATGAGAAACCGAAACTCAAACCCCAAAGGCAAGAGTAGGATCCATTTCCTCGAGCATCGATCAGAGCACGAGAAGAGGGCAGTGTCCCCGCAGGCATACGAAAAGGGAGCCCACAAACGTCAAACGACTATATCTCCCTCACAAAAAGAAATACAAAATCAAAATCAAGAGAAAAGCCTGGTCGTGACCGTGCCTGTTGCGATAAACGGAACCCCTCAAAGCAAAAGTCTGAATCCACAAAAGGGGCCGTGGAATGTAAATGCTCGAGATTTGGTCCGAAGTTGTCCGAAAGGAAAGAGTTAATGGGCCCTTATTCGCTCGCCGGGTTAACGGCTTTGCCGGTCCTCTCAGGAGGTTTATCCCCTGCGCTCTTCCTTCTTCCTCTAAAGATGAAGGTTCGATGGAGTTTCTGAAGGATGAAAACTGCCTAGGGTCTGCGACCTTATTTTAATATACACATTTGGTTGCCTACTTTGAAAAGCAAAAGCTATCGCTGCGAAGGAGTCTCTGTGTTTCTGGCTGGTCAAGACCCCTGTTTACCACCTTGATGTCTTCTTGTTTAACCTCGGGCTTAGGCCAATGCAAGCGCGTCACCTATGGGTGCGACGGCGTCTGATTCCGGGTCAGCGTCGCGCGGTTGGTCGTTAGGGTTCCAGGGTGTTCCATCATATACCATCTAGAGTTGTGAGGAAACAGACCCGGGTCGGGCAAATCATTTACCTCGAACACCTTTTGGGTGAATCCCTGTGGTCGGAAGCGACTGGGAGCCTAAGCATGGCATGACGGTATTGTCATCAGGGTAAGTCTTAGCCGGCGGGATCATCATTCGAGGGGTCTAGAGGCCCAAATCAACCTAGATGTGCACTTAGGATACCTGGGAGGTTAGTAAGAAACCCCTGTTCTCACGAAGGTTAGGTGCCATTTGGGTGCTTGCCGGGCGTTAGCAATAAAAAAATTGAGATGATAAAACAACAAAAAATGGAAAAGAGAAAATGTACATATTTGCAAGCAAAAAAAATCTTTTTTATAAAATAAAAAAATGCCAAATATAAAAAAAGAAAACAAATCAATTTTGCATGATTGCATTTGCGTGCAGCATCTCACTTTAATACCGCTTGCATTCGTGTGCTTGCCTGTCGCATTTATCATCACCACTTCTTTCCCTTGCCTTCGTTAAATAAAGGCTTGGCCCCTTGACCAGTTATCAAGGACAGTCACAGTGACCATTTGCTTATTGAGCAAGGGGCCAAGTCAGAACAGAAATTCTGATTTGTTTGTTTCAGTGATGTGTGCAGGGATTCAGGCAACAGAAGCAAAGGTGAAAACCAAACAAACCAAACCTTGTGTTTTATTCCAAAAAACAAAAAAATTACATCAAGTTCCGCCCTCTCTCTCTGCATTACTCGTCCCACTACTCTCCGGGCAAAACACTCTCAAAGGTGCTACCCAACTACGAAAAGCGGTACTCCTACCGCTCTGTACTCCTCTTCCTATTCCCACATCCCGGCGTTGATCTACGGAAGCAGCAGAGAAGCTACCAACACGAAAGCCACGCTCTCGTGCTCTTCGGTAGCGCTCCTCACCATCTCTCAGCCACTGTTCAGCAAGACCAAGGCTGATTCGGAGTTCGAATAGTTGGGCCTCCATGGCCCTTCGTTCCTCCCTTTCAGTCAATCTGTTGGCTCTTTCTCTCTCTGCGTCTCTTTCTTTCTCTGCACGTTCTCTCTCGCGGTCTTCCCTCTCCAACTGGAGAGTGATCCTCAGTTCCACAGCATCCCTAGAGGAGTCGTCATCAGGATGACGCCGCAGTTCCCTCTCCAGTTCTGCTATCCTAGCCTCCTTTCTGCGCAGCTTGGCCAAGCGCTTCTTCCGTCTCCTTTTCCTGCCAAGTGTACCATCTCAGATACACGATAAGGCATAAACAAGGAGAACTCAACACTGAGACTCTTACCTGTATAGAGAGCATCCCTTCTGCCTCCGCAGCACGCTGCGTGGCGTGAGCAAGTTGCTCATGAAGCGAGTCAAGTTCTGAGGTGGGAATCCACAAGCTGGAAGAGGCACCACCCACTCCCATCGCTGGGGAAGCCGCGCCAATCTGGGCATGCTACGACCGCGTGAATTAGCAGCCAACATCTGGAATCTGGGGTTTTAATTAGGAACGTACTGTACACCTACCAAGGCGCTCGTAGCTCCGCGGGCATCGCCCAACTGTTGTTCCATCTCTGCCAAGCGAGTTCGTAAATTCGCTATCATGGCATCCCGGACATCCTGCAGCCTTACAAGTCAGCATTTTCACCAGAAAACCAAGAAAAGGAGAAAGAAGAGAAGAGAAAAGGGGAAACCTACCTCCACAAGTCCCCGGGGTTGGAACCGTTCTGCGTACTTTGTCCTATATAGACGCAAGTAGTCCTCGCTATCCCGCGCCTGTGATTCTACAATCGTGCCACCCCCGTTGCCAGTCCTCATACTGTTCGGGGAATCGCACGCGCCAGTCAATGCAGGTCGCCGGTCCCCGCGTCTTTCTCCCGACACGAGGTGGCGCAGCTGAATCCACCCATTCTTGAGCCAGTCCTAAAGTCCTCATAACTAATCGTAGCCGAAGCGGCTCGATTTCATTCAGGCAGTGCATCCACAGTTCCCGTCCGAACCGGGCACGACTTGCTAGAACCCACGGCTGGTCGGCATCGACCATGTCTGAGTAGGGCCTCCAGTTTACCATCGCTGCAGGGAACTCCTGTAGCTCCCGCCTTAGCACCATCAGTTGGTAGGTTAGGGGTGCCGCACTCATGATGGGTTCCCACCGCCTGGCTAACGGCACCACCACGGGTCGCCAATGCCGAGCTCTCCCCATAGGGAGGTAATAATAGCTCCATAGCTGCTCGGCACAGGTCATCAGTACTTTGCAAAAACACAAAAAAATACAAAACAAGCAAAACCAAAAAATACCTGGATGAATGGTGTGAAACCACTCACAGTCATCTCACGATCCGTTTCTTGGAATAGGCCTGCAAACAAGTGTGCCAGCATGGCGGCTCCCCAGGCATAATACCCTACTCTTTCAAGGTCTGACAGCAGCTCCAGGAAGCAACATTGGATACCGTCCCCTTTCGAGCTCAGTACCAATCTCCCCAAAAGGAAGAGGAGAAATCTCCTCAAATCTATGTTGCATCTTTCCCAGTCGCCGAAATCTGTGCAGTACACGGCACGCATCCTATTTCTATCCTTTCCATGAACTCTTCTGAGGATTCATCGTCCCGCCGACGAGTGTCGGTGAGCCCTAATGCATCCATGAGGGACGCCCTAGCTACCGACCTGTTTTTCCGACCATCTAGGTCCAAACCCAGTAACTTCTGGGCACCTTCTCTGTAGTCCGCGTAAGTGACTCCGGTCACTGCCTCGCCCTCTACCTTCAGGCTTGTGATCCGGACCACATCCTCCAAGCTGGGCACCATGTGCCCCCAGGGCATCAGGAATGCCCGACTCACTGGGTCCCATCTCTCACACAAGGCTTGGATCAGGACCAGGTCGAGCTGGATCGGCTCGATCCGAAGGAAGGTACCAAATCCCATCACGTCTAGCCTCGCCTTCTGAAAATCTGGGAGGCCCCTGTACGCTGCTACTACCAACTCCCATAAGATTTGTGATTTCATCACAACCTACACATACAAGGAATGGGGGTGAGGTTTGGTCAGAAGAAAGGAAGAAAGAATGAAAAAAGGGCAAGAAAACTTGGCTTACGAGTTGTGATTGGGCCCTTTCGCTGAAGTGCCCTTCAAGGTCTGAAAGCCTCCTGGAACTACTACCACTGGACCTGCTTCTCTTCGAGGAATGGGAAGATTCGCCCTCCATCCAACTCTCAGAATTTTGAACTCCTCCTCTCCCGTGAGAACTTGTGCTCCTCGAGTTAGTCCTCGATATACCTGGGAAGATAAAAGGGACAAGAATTTATAGAAATGGAAGGAGTGCGGGCCAAGATTGCCTCCATCACCTGTCAATGATAGCCCTCGCAATGAGGCACCGGCCATGCGGTCCCATGTGTCGCTTCACCGCTCGCACAGGGTGATTGACTGGACGAAGAATATGACGACTAGCCCCTATGTTGTCTAGGGATACCCTATCATGATTTGGAGGACGTCCGCAAAATTTGACACAACGTTCGGGAAAGGGACTAGGGCCGTCATTATTGACTTCGACGGCAGATTCCCGTGGAAAATGGTCACAAGACGCGATTCTCCGCTCGAGGCGGAGTCTCGGCAGACCCATCACATGGAACAGTGCAAAGGAGAAGAAGTGTAGGGAAGAAGGAACGCACAAAAGAACAAATAAACAGCAGAAAATCAAATCACTCCATTCATAATTCTACATAAGCTGTCACAAACACTACAATCATAGAGAGGTAGCGGGTCCACTAGCTCGCCAATCCTCACCATCACTCATCTCTCTGGGCACTCTCCTCCTCTCCCCCGAGGTGAGGGTCCCTCAGAAGCCTCCGGGATCCCCGTGTAGTAGCACCTGCCTCGCCTCTTGGCGCCTGTTCCGCAGCAGTGACTCGCTGCTCCTCCCCTGGCGTGGCGAAGAAGCCACTAGCGGCAAAGCGACCGGACTGGCGGAGTCGCTCCCCGAACTCTCGCGCTCTCTCGTAGCGCGTCTCCATCCCTCCTAGCCTCTGCACGACGGCCTGAAGGCCCAGCTGGAGCTCCCTCACTTGGGCCTCCAAGGCCCTCCTCTCGGTCAGATCCCGCTGTCGCTCGGACCTTCTCTCGGCTTTCTCTCTCTCTGCTCTCTCCTCATCATCTGCAGAAGAACCCTTAACTCCAGGATGTCTGGAGAAGGTCTCTCCTCACCACGATGCCGCAGCTCCGCTACAGTCGCCACCCAGGCGTCACGCTCCTCTTCCGCCCGGGTCGCGCGGGCCACCGCACCGGCAAGTTGCTCCCGGAGGGAGGCAATCTCGAGAAAAGGGGCCGAGGAGCTGGAAGATCCGCCAGCCACTCCCACCGTCGCTGTCTGCTGGGCACGCTGGAACAAAATAAACAACGGCCGTCAGTGAAACTCCAAAATCTGAAGTTAAAAGTGCGGCACGTAACTTACCAGGAGTGACAGCTCATGTTGAGCGACGGCCAGCTGCCGCCTAGTCTCTGACAGTTGGGCGCGCGAGCCGCCGATGCCATGCGTGTCCCCAGCTTGGGGAAGCCCCGCGTAACTCTCTCTCTGCCGCCGCAGGAAGTCGGCACTGTCCTGCACCAGTATACCCCCTTGCTGTCCAGGGAGACGTACGGGCCAGTCCTCGAGCCTCGCCTTGCCGCGACTCTCCCTCCTGACGCGGCTCGGCTCGTCCGCGCTCGCCCACTCATCGGCCAGGCCCAGGGTCCTTGCCATGTCCTGCACCAAGAAAGGGGTCCCACATCAGTCAAAAATAACGCGTCCCCTGTCTAGGACACGTCCATCATTTAAGTGCGACACTAGCCGAACCCTTTCCCCCTTCGCACGGCTTGCTTCAAAACTCAAAATGGATCAAAGAGGGGGA